>CM029401.1:23146057-24375662 GCA_017139565.1 Luffa aegyptiaca | reverse complement strand
AAAAAACCCTAGTATTTAGTTACTGTCATTATTTCCAGCACTTGTCACTTTTCATTCATTTGTATTCTTTACATTCTATTTTCAATGGAAAGTTGTTCATTTGCACTTTATTCCACCATGCTTAGCTAAATTCCGTTGAGGGGTTCAATATGGTGAATTCCCTTATGGTTCAATAGTTTGAAAGTGTTTATTTGCTTAAGTTTCTATTCAATGCATGTCATTCTTTATTGATTATCATTCTGATCTTGCTGAGTTTAAATTGATCACTTAGACTTTGCATGCTATGTGAGTTTGATCTCGAAAGGGACAAATGATATCGATTCTCATAAAGGTGATATAGGAGAAAAAGCTCGAAAGAGATTGTTCGGTGTTATAGGGCAATCTGCCTAAGGCACCCTATAACAACTATAGGGTTATAGATTGCATTCGTGAATTATCTATGTCGGAGTCAAGTCACAGAAATGTGCATAACGGTACTCGCTTAGCCTTCTAACGGTTCTTGGGAGCAAGGCCAAATAGAAGTTAAATCTGACCCAATGCATTAATTAGGCTTAAGTTGAATAATCTATGATTAGAGTTATTTGTCTTTGGGATGAAACTATATTGAATACCTCGTTTTATTTATCATTGTTATTTCTTTATTTATTTGTTTTGTTTAATTTCCAAAAACCAATCATCTATTGGGTTTTATGCCCTAAAACTCGTAGATAGTAAATGTAACATTTGACTTGCTTCAATGAAGTATTATTTCTATATATTTGTTTTGCCTAAATATAACCACAAATCCAATAAACTAAGAACCCATGGCTATATTATGTATACTTGAAGTTTATGTGTGACATAAGTATGGATCAAGTTCAAGTAAATAGTCTAAACGATCTATAGTATATGGATAAGGTTGGGTACCTTAATCCTAGGGACACTATTGGCGCGGCTTGTTTTGTTCTTTAAAGACAAACGATGTGATCCTAATCGTTCATGTGTAAGACATGTGAGTGAGGGCGTCCTATACAAAGAGTTTGCATATAGATCGGACCAGGAGATAAGTCACTTTCACTTTACAACACCGTTTACTGTTGAAACTGAACATCTCATATTAATAACCTAGGTAACTCGATCTTAATCCTGAGCTGACTATGAACTCCTGTTTATTTAGGATTATCCTTTGGTTTGCATGGGTGAGAGTGGCCAAACATCGCCGACTCAATAAGCCTACCATTTTGGGGATAAGACTAGGGGACATAGCTTTGCAAGAAGGAATTCACTGCTACCCGTTTTAGGGTTAGTAAAGGTTGTTCCCTTAAGTGCTGACTCCGAGTCTTGAACAAAGGGCCCCGCCCTCTCATAACCTTGAGAAGGACTTGGTTCAGTATCGGTGGAACTTAAGGAACAAGATGTAACTATAGGGGTAAAACGGACATTTGACCTAGCTCTAGTTACGAACAACCGGTGAAGGGTCGACTTACTAATCATGGTTATCTAAAGTGGACAAGAAATATATCTAACAGTGACGGGAGTTCAGCTACGGGCTATAGTGGAGTGTCCCGAAAGCTAACGAACGATGAATGACTAAGTTAATGAGATTAACCGGTTATCATCATTTCGTTGGAGCCCATGATCTGTAGGTCCATTAGGTCCCTCTACTAGCTCAATAGGAATAAAACTTGGAACAATATGATAGGTTAATGTTTGAAACGTTCAAATTCGAAAAAGGATACAAAAGTCGGTTATATACGATATTTAACGATATATTAGTTTAATTATGAAATTAAACTTAAAATGAGAGTTATATATTTAAATATGATTTAAATATTAAACACGTGAATAGGGATTCATATTCGAGAAAATTCGTTGGGAGAAAGAAACAAAGATTGCACAAATGGTATTAAATTAATATGAGATATTAAATTAAATAATTTTATTTTAATTAAATAAATGATATTTAAATTAAAATAAAAATAAAAGAAAGTGGGATTATTCAGAATTTTATTTGCAAATTTTGAATTTAAAAGAAATTCAAAAGTTAGCAAATTTTGGAGGTGGTGCTTAAATGACTAAATCACTTGTAATTAGCCTTATTGCACCACCTAATCTTATGACTCAAAATTATCCCTATTTGTTGTCAATTTTTTGTGCAATTCTTGTGCATGATTTTCCTCTATATATAGAGGATGAGCTAATGAAAATTTGTGGATTTCTTCAACCTAAAATGCTGCCAAAATTCTCCCAATAACTTCCATGTTCATACTCTCAAGCTTGCATGAACCCATAAACTTTCCTTTCCAATTCCTATCAATTGAGGATCCCACAATCTGTTCCAAGGCTTGAGGATAGTAGAGAAGATCCAAGTGATTGTCCAAAAGTCGTTCGTGTGAATTATAAAGCATCGGATTATACGAATTGGGAGCTCCAAGAGATAGGTACCTTATTACTCTATTTTTTGTTCTTATGGACATCATGTCTTCTAGGATTAAATTGATCAAATTTTGTGCCTAAGATCCAAAATTGCTTCCGCATGTGTGATATTAACACCTACATCATCAATTATTTCTTTGGTTACCTACTTTAAGCAATCTTTGAGCAGTTTATTCTTCAAATCTGTGTTTCCAAATTAGTCCTCGTGGGATCGATACCCTTGGAATACTTCTAAGGTTTTTTTATTACTACGTGCGATAGTGTATACTTGCACTAAGGTTGGCTGAATTATTCTCATTCCATTATCTATCATCTTCACTAACCTATACATTTCAGCCTCTATCGCACCAATGACTAACCACTGTTACATTTTTAAGAGCGTTAGCTAACATTGCATTATCAACCCTAATGGTAGACACACCATCTACTTCTAACACACTCTTAACTTTTTTGTTTGAGCCTCTAACATCCGACCACTGACAACTATTGGTTGATATTCTCTCTAAAATCTCATGGGCTTCATTAAAGGTTTTTGCTAAAAGGGCCCCTCCCGCAGAAGTATCGACCATACTTTGGGTTGCTACGTTTAGCCCATTGTAAAATGTTTCCATTTGGATACAATGAGGTAAACCATGGTGGGGACACTTACGCAAAAGTTCCTTAAACCTCTCCCAAGCCTCACTAAAAGTTTCATCTTCGAGTTGCCTAAATCCCACTATCTCACTCCTTAACTTGGCATTCCTAGTTGGTGGAAAATACTTACTAAGAAATTTTTTCGCTAACTCATTCCATGTTCTAATTGATCCTGGAGCAAAAGAATTTAACCACACCTTTGCTCCATCTCTAAGAGAATACGGGAACAAAGTTAATATAAGGGCATCTCTAGACACTCCCTGAATTACAAACGAATCACTAACTCCTAGAAAATACTTAAGATGTAAATGGGGGTCTTCAGATGATAAGCCATGGAACTGACCCACGGTTTGCAGCATTTGAAACATTACAGGTTTCATTTCAAAATTTGCTACCTCAATTTGATGACGCACAATTCCTGGATTTAGCTCATCAAACATTGGAAAAGCATACGCTCGAATGGCTCTAGTCCTATCATTCGCTACCAGATTAGGGTTCTCAGCCTGGTTATTTTGCTTTCCATTTTGCTCCAGTGGCTGATTTGGCTGCAGCACACGATTTTTTTGGGGATCAACTTGATCTTCTGGAATTTTCGGGAGACACGGCACGTTATCCATTGGATTTTGATTTCTTCGCTACTTTCTCCTTCTTCTTCTGAATATCCTTTTAATTTCTGGGTCAAGCTCAAATCTCACCCCAAGAGGATCGCTCATGCACCAATCTCACACCTGCAAAAACAAAAGAAACAATAAAAAAAAGTTCTCGCACCAAACCACTAAAACAGATCAAATAAAAAGGATTTTTTTTTATAAATAATGTACTTTTAAAAAAACAAAAAATAGAGGCGTTCTGAAACTAATTCCAAAAGTAGGGTAGCTAAATCGTGTACGTGGGTCGCGAGTTACATTAATCGTAGGCGATGGTCGCGATTTCGGTTGTAAATCGTGTACCAGGTACACGATTCCATAGTTAAATCGCGAACCAGGTACACGATTCCTTTGTTGGCACGCTGATTAGGCGTTGTTGGCACCTGGTTGGCGGTGATGTGGCGCCAGCGAACTCGCGTGTGTACGCGAGTTCCACGCAGGACTCATGTACATGGTACACGATTTGCTTAAGTAAATTGTGTACCACGTACACGATTTGTGGTCCATTAAACTCTACCCCACTCCCTTTCGTGAACACGCCGCAAACAGACCCCCCCCCCTCGGTTTTTCTCCCCTTTTCTTCGAAAATCGCCGCCTTCGTCCGTGAATCTCGTTGCCACCGCCGAATTTTGTAGTTTGCCGCCGCCACCGTCGCAGTTCGCCGTCGTTTGGGTATATATATATTTTTTTGCTTTTTTAGTATAAAAATCTGTATTTAGTGATGATTTTTTGTTTGTTTTTTATGGGTTAATGAAGTTTTAGGTGGATTTTAGACTAATTTTAGGTTTGTGCACTGTTTTAGACTACTTTGATGGTTTATTGATTATTTTGGACCGATTTGGGTTGTTTTTGGACAGATTTGGGTCGTTTTTGGACTGTTTATGGTCATTTTTGGACTGATTTCTTTGTTTTTTGACTGATTTGGGCCATGTTGTATGATTTAAGTTTTTTGAATTATTTTGTGTGATTTTATATATATTGCTTCAACTTTATTTTTTGAGTTTTGGACTGTTTTGAGTCGTATTTGGACTGATTTGGATCGTATTTGGACTGATTTGGGTCGTTTTTTGACTGATTTGGGCCACGTTGTATGATTTAAATTTTTTGAATTGTTTTGTGTGATTTTATATATATTGCTTAAACTCTATTTTTTGAGTTTTGGACTGTTTTACATATTTTTCATGTTGTTGAAAAAAATAAATATTTAATTAATATTTTTCTAATTTTTTCAGTTATAGTCAAATTGGTAAAATATGTCATTGCCTCGTGAAGAGTTAGTGATACTTGAACCTGGAAACGGTGGGGATAGTGATATAGAGGTAGAAGTTAATGGTGGGGATAGTGATACAGAGGCCGAAGTTAATGTTGATATTAATCCTCCCCCTAAAAAGCAAAATGAGGAGCCACCTTCAGATATTTTCACACATATAAATTGGGAGATTACTAATTCAATATGTGAAGTAAGGTCCACATTTGAAGAAGGGGCAAGGTGTGTAGAAATGAACTCAAACGTAATCTCCAACGGATTATTATTTGAGAGTAAAGAAGATCTACAACTTGCCGTTAAAAAATATTGTGTTGTAAACCATTATCAGATTACTGTGGTAGAATCGAATCAAGATATTTGGTATGTAAAGTGCAAACAATGGTCTGAGGGGTGCAATTGGAGGCTTCGTGCTTGTAGGCGTAAAACTCATGGATTGTTTGAAATTATGAAGCTTGAAGGGGAACATTCGTGTTTATACCCAGAACTCACACACAACTAGACTCAGATTTTTTGTGTAATGAAATCCAAAATCTTGTTCGAAGTGATCCTGGAGCTTCCATATCATTGTTGCAAGAAACTATAAAAAAAGACTATGGCTATAGTGTTAATTACAGGCGTGTATGGCAAGCTAAACGAAAAGCTTTGGTTAAAGTATTTGGTGATTGGGAAAAATCGTATGAAGAACTTCTGTATTGGTTGATGGTCGTTGCACATTACAATCCAATAACTCGGGTTGAATGGGACTTCATTCCAACTGAGGTTCCAGGCAATCTAATTTTTGGTCGAGTCTTTTGGTCCTTTGGGCCTGCAATAGAAGGATTTAAATATTGTAGACCAATGATTCAGATTAATGGTACACACCTTTATGGCAAGTATAAAGAGAAATTATTGATAGCTTCATCTGTTGACTCAAATGGACATATATTTCCCCTTGCCTTTACAATTGTTGAAGAGGAGAGTACTTCTAGCTGGTCATGGTTTTTACGTGCCTTTGTTACACAGAGAGATGGTATATGTTTAATTTCTGATAGGCACAAAGGCATCTTAGCTGCTGTGAATGATGAGGAAAATGGTTGGAGTGAACCTAGAGCATACCATCGATATTGTCTTCTTCATGTGGCCAACAACTTTAATAAAAAGTATAAATCAAAGCAACTGAAAGACTTGGTCTATAGGGCAAGACTTTGTAATGAATCATGTAATGGATTTTGTAATGGTCTTTGTAATGGATTTTGCAATGAATTTTGTAATAGGCTTATGTTACTTTCATATTTGTAACGAACTTATGTGTTTTTGTTTATACTTTGCAATGAATTTCTAGTGGACTTTGATTTTTGATCTTCACTTTGTAATGGACTTCGATGTATGTTACTTTCAATGGATGTTGTTTTTTAGGTTTTTAATGTCAATGGACTTATATAGTTTCCAATGACTTATTAGGTTCTAATGGACTTGTGTTTTTAAATTTTCAATATAAATATGGAACCTGGGTCAATTAACCCAAGACACTTATATTTACAACATAAGCACCGTTCACAGTCGATATGGGATAATCAATGCACTACTATCTTACAATGTCGAAGAAGAGAGGCAGTGGTTAACAGAAATATTAATATAGATCAACGCATCGTGCCTTACGTACAACAGGCTGGATTTTGGGGGGGTTGCACAGATTGGGTTCATGCAACTAAATTGGCATCTTATCACTGCGTTAGTTGAGCGATGGAGACCAGAAACCCATACATTTCATATGCCTTGTGGAGAGTGTACTATTACACTTCAAGATGTTGCAGTGCAATTCGGACTACCTATAGATGGAGAACCTGTAACTGGCTCATTACAGTATAATTGGGGTCAGGTATGTGAGGATTTTTTGGGAGTTCGACCCCCTGAATTGCATGGATCTAGATTAAGCATTCCATGGTTGGCAGCACAGTTTTCAGAGTTGCCCCCCAATGCCGATGCCATCACAATACAGAGGCATGCAAGAGCCTATATTATGCAATTGATTGGAGGGTTTCTATTTGTTAGGAAACTTAGAGACAACTGGACAATATTCATGGGGTAGTGCATGTCTTGCATGGTTGTATAGAGAATTATGTCGAGCTAGTAGTGTCAGTGCATTAGAGATAGCCGGTCCACTAATACTACTACAAGTTTGGGCATTCGATCGGTTTTCTATTGTCGCACCACTACATGACTTACCGACCCCTGTTCATTATGCTGGACGACCACTTAGTGCTCGGTATGTTAAATTTACGTATAATTTAAATTTAACATAAATTTGTATAATAATATAATATGTTTTAATTATATTATATAATGTGCAGATGGAACGGAATTTTGTCTGCATTTGAGCAGAGTACAAATATGTTGATTATGTATCGTATTACATTTGATCGTCTTATGCCCAACCAGGTAAAACAGTAATCAATTTTTTCTAAAAGTTAAAAAAATATATATTAACTTCAATTTCATTTATTAAATTTATTGTTTTATAAATTTCAGATCACATGGACAACATATACACCTGATATTATGACCTTACTACCAGACTACTGCCGTAATGGACAGGAGATTTGGTTGACTGTAAGCCCTCTCATATGTTTTCATATTGTAGAGTGGCATTACCCAAATCGAGTGCTGCGACAATTTGGAATGCGACAAATGGTGTCGTCATATTGTGATACTGGCATGGAGTTACATCAGTTAGACTTGCGAGGTAAATATGATCACGATTGGCGACAACATCATGCAGCATTTATATCACTGTGGCGTGCACGTCGTGATAATTGTGTCTTGGGCGACATAGTAGACATACCAGCTGTGTCCGATGACTACTTACACTGGTATGATTCAATCATAAGGAGGTATATCACGCGTGAGGGTGCTTACTATGCTTGCACGGTAAATAGTATATACTTCGATTTGTTATTATTAAATTTCTATTATAAATATTTTTATTATATTATTTTAATTATTTTTTCTTACATAATAACTTTGTTCGAGATATGCAACATTTTTCTGTGGAACAAAATATACCACATTTAGGTTCTATGTGTGAGCAATACGTCACGAACATAACTGACATCATTCAACAAACTAGGAGGCTGACAGTTGCTGACATTGATCGGACACGTGCTCATCGTAGACGTCGTCGACAATAGGCTACAGACATTCCACAACAGAATGAAGATGAAGAACCTCCTATAGTTAATGATGACACTTCAGCTCTTTCTGTACAGTCACTGGCAGATCGGACAGACATTGCTTCAAGTTCTTGTCATGGTGACATAACTCAACAAGATATTGATGATGTGATTCATCATCAATCACACATGGAAGCGCCTCAACCTCGTCGTGGAGCTTGTCAGAGAAGACCACCACGCTGTGGCACTTGAGTTTGTATTAATTCCATAAGATTGTTTATTTGCAATTTTTTGTGCTAGCTTTTGTAATAGACATTTTCTTTAATGAAAAAATTGTTGTTTGTGAAATTTATTCAAGTCCCCCGCAACGACGCCAAAAACTTGTTGCCTTCTAGAGTGGCTTAAAAATATGATAAAAATAAGCTCTAGAATAATGTGCAAGTATACACAATCTGCAGCAAGTGATAAGTAATTTATCGTCTCCACGAGGTTTTGAATAGCTTTCACTCTACCTATCTTGTGTAACTTTTTAATGGTTTCAAGGTTGTTAAAATGATTGATTTTGAAATAATGCTGAAGCAAAAGAAATTATAGAGCAGAATGTAAACGGATAAAGCAGACAGATTGGAAACAGGCATTGGTTAAGATTTCTGTAATTGTTTAAAAAGATGCTCTAGCAATAATATTGGTAAGGCATTCTTAAGGCATTCTCTTGCAGTCTTATCAGCAGGATCCTCCCGGAACTCTAGATTTTTTGGAATGTGTTTCAACTCCAATGATGCTCTATCGATCAAGCACTAGGTGGCTGGTTATCCCTAACTCAGTCACTGGCGTCCACCAACACATAATGGTCCAGTGTGATTAAATGTCACACACCTCTCAAATCATCCTTGAAACTAAGAGGTGGTATTCATACCGGTTGACCAGGCGGGCACAAAATGATAATAGCACAACAAATAACCAAGATGCTCAAATCAATATCATTTGCATAGAGAATGAAGTACGACAATTACATGAATCTTAACCAACACCTAAGTATATTTAGTTCATGGAGGACAAGGTAACACACGCTACAATCTGAGTATGTGCATCCATAACTACAAGAATTTTACAAGAAAAGATTAATTCCCTTGAAGAAATCCGTAGCTAATTGTCTTATTGAAGTCTCCAATCGTTCCTCTCTTTAAACGGCTTCCAAAGATGGAAAGTAAGTCTCCAAAATGGAATTAGACTTTCCTCTCTCGAATGATTTGACTTGAGATGGCTACTTCCTTTTATAGAGTGGAGTCAACCCTAATTAGGTTAAAGATTACACGTGGAAGGCTCTCCAAGCATCCTAGATCCGAGATTGGTTCAGAAAACGCTGTTGGGATTGGTGTCCTAAAACTCGTAGATAGTGAATGTTAAACGAATTATATACTTATTCGATAAAGGCGTTATCGAGATTAATTCAGTAAAGTTATTACTGAATAAAGTAAATTGCACATATAATAACTCAAATCCAATAAACTAAGATCCATGGCTATAGGATGAACACTTGAGCTTTATGTAGAGACATAAAAGTGGATCAAGCTTGAGTAATAGCCAAAACGGTCTATAGTATAGGGATAGGGTTGGGTACCTTATTCTGGGGACACTATGAGACGCGGCCCACTTTATAGATGGTATAGACGATGTGATCCTAAATCGTCCATGTAGAGACATGCGAGTGGGGGCGTCCTATGCAATGAGTTTGCATAAGACCAGGACCAAGAAATAAGTCACTCTCGCTTTATAACACCGTTTACTGACGAGACTGACTATTTCATATGATGACCTAGGTAACTCGATCTTAATCCTGAGCTAACTATGAACTCCTGTTTATTCGGGCTTATCCTTAGATCTGCATAGGTGAGAGTGGCTCAGTATCGCCGACTCAATAAGCCTCCCATTTCAGGGATAGGAACGGGTAGATAGCTGGGGACATAGTCGTGCAAGAAGGAATTCACTCCTACCTGAATAAGGGATAGTAGAGAGGTTGTTCCCTTAAGTGCTGACTCCGGGGCTTGAACAAAGGGATCCCGCCCTCTCATTGGCCCGAGAGGGACTCGGTTTATTGGTTGGACCATAAACCAATTGTTCATTAGAGGATCAGTGGGACTTAAGGAACTAGAAGTACTATAGGGGTAAAACGGCTTATTGACCTAGCTATAGCTACGAACAACTTGTGAAGGATCGACTTACTAATCATGGTTAAATCAAGTGGACGGAAATATATCTATAGTGAGGGGAGTGCAACTATCGGGCTATAGTGGAGTGTCCCAATAGTTAACGAATGTTGGCTAGCTTGGACAATGAGATTAGTCGGTTAGCCTCGAATCGTTGGAGCCCATGATCTATAGGTCCATTAGGTCCCCCTACTAGCTCATATCGGAATTAAGCCTAGAACAAAAGATAGGAAGCTTTGAATCGTTCAAAATCGGGAAAAAGGGTATTATCGTAAATTGTGTTTGACACAATAATTTAATTATGAATTAAATTAGAAAATGAGAGATGAAGTATTTAAAAGTGTTTTGAATACTATATATATGTATTAGGAATCATATATATGGAATTGCACAAGATAACAAAGATTAATTAGATTAATCATATCAAAATTAATTTGAAAATTTTCAAATTAATTACCAAGCAATCAATTTCAATTTAGAATTGAAATTGGGGGTAATTTGCAAGCTTGAAATTTGATTTCAATTTGAATTTAGTGGATTTAGTTGGAAATCCACTTAATGAATGATCATTCAAAGTGGAAAGACAACTCACTCATGCATTGTTGCATGTCTTGTGTAATGTACACCTAGAATCCACTTGAGCTTGCAAATACACCATGTGTCTTGTGTCTTGAGGCTTGGCTTTGCATGGAGAAAGTCTTTAAAAGGAGTTTGAATCATATTCAAACATAAGAGAGCCATTTCCTTAATGTTATGCTGCTGGAATTTGGACTCAAAGTTCTCTCATCTCTCATTCTTCTCCATTGCTTGATGCTTCAAGCATTCCCTTCCCATTCCCTATCTTATATAGACTCCCACAAGTCGTTCTTGGCCCGGAGTATAGTAGGGAAGACTCTAGAGGTTGTCCAAGGAGCATAGGAGAGGCAAACACCACAAGGAGTTCATCATAAGTGAGCTACAAAGGTTGGTGTTTTCTAAACTCTCTATTCTGTCTTTTCTAGAACATGCATGCTTTAGGAGTAAAATTGAATGTCTTAAGTGCTTTCGATCTTCAATTGCTTCCGCATGTGTAATATGTACACCTTCAATTGGTATCAGAGCATGATTAGAGCACTTAATTCGTTTTAATTTTGCTTTGGTGGGTACCATTTTGAAATTGAATTTTCTGTGTGCTAAAATGGAAGTGTTCTGGTTTGGCAATTTTTTGAGCATTCAAACCTTCATGAAATTGTAATTGCTCGGATATGCAAGAGCGTTAATGTGTGTACTATAGTCTGTAATTTTTATAGAGTCATTAGAGTCCATATAGGCTGTAAAATTGAAGAAAAACCGGAGAAGACGCAGCAGAAAATGAAAATTCCAGCAAGCTGTTTTTTTAATTCCAGCAGCAGTTTTTTTTTAATTCCGGTTCAGCTGCTGCCTTTTGGTCCGGCTCGGTCTGTTGCAGCCTCATTTCACTCATTGCATGGCTGGTTCATTGCTTGGATGAGCGGTTCGGGATGGTTCGTGAAGCTCGGGCGTGTTGCAAGTTTATTTATTAATTATTATTGTAATAATTAGTGAAATTGCTTGTGTTTTTTTAAAATTGCCAAACTATTCCATTTTAGCTTGATTTAATTACTTTATGCATTGTGAATGTATGATTTAATTAAATGGATGTATGTGCATTATGAGCATGCCATATAGTTTTAAAACCCCACCATAGGAAAGCATGTTCATGCATTTGTTTAATTTTAATAAGTGTTATTGATTAATTCAAATGCATGAGGGAAATGTCATGTTTAATTAATATAAGTGTTGTATTAATTTAGGGAGATTCATGCTTGAATGGTTAATTAAAATTGATTATTCTTATAATAGTTATAATTATTAATTGATAAAATTAACCAAGCATGAAGCATGAAATTTCATTAGTTTGATTATAAGTGTTATTCTCAAATTAGGCTTGTTATGGATTGTTTTTATAATTGTTATAAAAAGAGATAGAAATCTAAAATCTATAACAAGATTAAGTGCATGCTCACTTAGGTTAATGAACCTTCAACAATTCGATCAACTTGCATAGTTTAGGTCGATATCTTGTAAAACAACGGTTACGAGAGAACTCACCCGACAAAATGCTGTCTAAGGCTGGAGGTATTTAAGTTGACGGTTTACGGAACACCTCCTACCTGGGCATTGAGTCGGTTCTTGAGTTAAGTTAACTCGAGTTTTATGAGCATGCGTGAGCGGTGTGAGGTTTTAAAGTGTTATCACCTAGACATCGTAGTATAAAGCGTTATACAAACCTAGACATAGGTTGTTTCTAAATGGTGCTTTTCTTATAACTTGAATGATTGATTGTTATATGCTTTAAAACACCATTAGAAAGCATGTTATAGGGTTTATTCATTAAAAGTTATAAGAGTTATAAAAGTTGATGAATAGAAACCGTAAAATCTATAACAAAGAGTTGCATGCTAACATAGGATCTTAGGATCTTATCATTCTTTAAATGGTTTAAAATGAAATAGACCTAAGATCGCCTTTTTCTAATAGGATTAGAAATATGTCTTACTTAGTTTTTTAAAATAGTTTTAAAATTTGAGTAAGTAGGACATAAGACCTTGGTTATAAGGGAACTCTCCCGGCAAATGGTTCGGAACCTGAGTTGAATTAACCAAAGTCTTACTAGCATGCAATGTCACTAGGTTATTAAAAGAGTTTAATTCACCAAGACATTTAGTGTAAAGACCTTGTTTAATAAGGCATAGACTTAGATAGATTCATTTAGCCGGAATTTACCTAAGTAATAAGACCCTAAAACTTTACAACACTTTAGTGGGAGGAAAAGTATAGAAACGAAATATTCATATTAAGTTTCTACTCTCACGTCCCCCTGAGTTCACACCGTGAGATCCATGCTTGGCCTCGAGGCGCCCTGGGAGCGTCCCCCTACGGATGGTGTTTGCATGGGTTAATATCAAGGTGAATGGGGAAAGTGTTCATAGTAAGTGGGAGAAGGAAACGTGTCAAACGTATCCTGCGGTCTCCATCATTAGGTTGCACCGTGAGATTCCTATGCGCTGCCTGCGAGTCGCCCTGGGAGCGATCACCCTACGGAGGGCTTGCGCATGGGATTCGGAACAACGCAAACTCCAGAAATGGATAGGGTTTCCTAGGGCCATTCCCAACATTAGCTCTTCCCTACGGTGGCATTGTTGGGGCCGTCCTCTGCGATCTGAAAATGATGGGTAACACTTACAAGATGGTCTTGACCAAATTAACGTTAGCTAATAACTATTGGAGTAAGAGTTATTCTGGGAATAGTATTTGGCCGAGATTGTCTCGATTCAGAGGAGGAGTAGCTGACTGCCCTACGGTAGCGGTTATTCTAAACCCCTGAAGTATCGTTGCAAATAAATCAATTGTATATATGGGTCGATGATTGCTTTTGCTAAATCTGATTGGATAAATGTGATTAATGGGTTTAGTGCATGTTTCTAATAGAGATTAATTTGTTTGTTTCAGCAATATGTCGAAAAACGTATGTGCTTTGTCAAATGCCAAATTAAACGGTTTAGTACATACGACTAAGAATACTTGCTTAAACGCTAAACACGTGGCAAAGAATTTAGGTTTGGTCTCAACTAAGGAATGTCCTCAAACTAACTGCATAGCCAAGAAAAACATGATCCATGACTCTAAATGCGATTTATTAGTCTTGGAAACGTGTTTAGTGGAAAACGACGATTCTGCCTGGATACTCGATTCAGGTGCCACTAATCACGTATGTTCTTCATTTCAAGGAATGAGTTCCTGGCAACAGCTAATAGCTGGAGAGATGACTCTTAAAGTTGGAACAGGAGAAGTCATCTCGGCTATTGCAGTGGGAGACATAAAATTATTCTTCACCAAGGAACGCTACATGATATTAGATAATGTGTACATAGTTCCGAAGATTAAAAGAAATTTGATTTCTTTATCTTGTTTATTAGAACAAGGTTACTCAATTTCTTTTTCTGTTAATGAAGCGTTCATAACTAAAAGAGGTATTGATGTTTGCTCTGCAAACTTGAAGAATAAATTATATGTTTTGAGACCAATTGAGTCTAAAGCTATTTTAAATCACGAGATGTTTAAAACCGCTGAGACTCAACCTAAAAAGCGAAGAGTTTCTCAAGATACCTATCTCTGGCACTTGAGGTTAGGCCATATCAACCTCAATAGGATTGGGAGATTGGTCAAGAGTGGACTTCTAAACAAGTTAGAAGACGACTCGTTGCCTCCTTGTGAATCATGCCTTGAGGGCAAGATGACAAAACGACCTTTTACCGGAAAAGGTTATCGTGCCAAAGAGCCCTTAGAGCTCATTCATTCGGACCTCTGTGGACCAATGAACATTAGAGCTCGAGGAGGGTACGAATATTTCATCAGTTTCATTGATGATTATTCGAGGTATGGCTATCTCTACCTGATGCATCATAAGTCCGAAGCTTTTGAAAAGTTCAAGGAGTATAAGGCCGAGGTTGAGAACCTATTAGGTAAGACGATAAAAACACTTCGATCCGATCGAGGTGGAGAGTATATGGACTTAAGTTTTCAAGACTATTTGATAGAGCATGGAATTACGTCCCAACTCTCAGCCCCTGGTACACCTCAGCAAAACGGTGTATCAGAAAGGAGAAACAGAACCTTGTTGGACATGGTTCGTTCGATGATGAGTTATGCTCAGTTGCCTAACTCGTTTTGGGGTTATGCAGTAGAGACTGCAGTTTATATCTTGAACGTAGTTCCCTCAAAGAGTGTTTCTGAAACACCGTTTGAGCTCTGGAAAGGACGTAAAGCTAGTTTACGACATTTCAGAATTTGGGGATGCCCTGCATACGTGCTAGAAGCAAATCCAAAGAAATTAGAACCTCGTTCTAAATTTTGCCTATTTGTAGGCTATCCCAAAGAAATGAGAGGTGGATACTTCTTCAATCCAGAGGAAAATAAAGTACTTGTATCGACAAATGCTACATTCCTAGAAGAAGACCACCTCAGAGATCACAAGCCACGAAGTAAAGTCGTTTTAAGTGAACTATCAAACGAAGCTACAGAAACATCAACAAGAGTTGTTGATGATGCTGGCACCTCGAGTCAATCGCGCCCTTCTCAAGAAATAAGAGAACCTCGACGTAGTGGGAGGGTTGTTAGACAACCTGATCGCTTTTTGGGTTTAACTGAAACTCCAGTTGTCATACCTGATGACGGAATCGAGGATCCATTAACCTTTAAACAGGCAATGGATGACGTTGACAAGAACGGGTGGATTAAAGCCATGGACTTAGAGATCGAGTCCATGCATTTTAATTCAGTATGGGATCTTGTAGATCAACCTGAAGGGGTTAGACCCATAGGGTGCAAATGGCTCTACAAGAGAAAACGAGACGCTGCTGGAAAGGTACAGACCTTTAAGGCACGACTTGTGGCAAAGGGTTTTACCCAGCGGGAGGGGATTGACTATGAAGAAACCTTCTCCCCTATTGCCATGTTAAAGTCGATCCGGATACTTTTATCCATTGCCACGTTTTACGATTATGAAATATGGCAAATGGATGTCAAGACTGCCTTTCTGAACGGTAATCTTGAAGAAAGTATCTACATGTCTCAGCCAGAGGGGTTCATAGCTCAGGATCAAGAGCAAAAAGTTTGCAAGCTTAAACGATCCATTTATGGATTAAAACAAGCGTCTAGATCCTGGAATATGAGATTTGATACTGCGATCAAATCTTATGGCTTTGAACAAAACGTTGATGAGCCTTGTGTTTACAAAAGGATCATCAACAGCTCTATAGCTTTCTTAGTACTGTATGTGGATGATATCCTACTCATCGGGAATGATGTAGGTTATCTAACTGACATTAAACTATGGCTAGCAACTCAATTCCAAATGAAAGATTTGGGTGAGGCACAATTTGTTCTAGGAATCCAAATTGTTCGAAACCGAAAGAACAAAACGCTAGCCCTGTCTCAAGCGTCTTATATCGACAAATTGTTGGTTAGATATAAAATGCAAAATTCCAAGAAAGGACTATTACCTTTCAGGCACGGAATTAACTTGTCTAAGGAACAGTGTCCTCAGACACCTCAAGAAGTTGAGGACATGAGACGTTTTCCCTATGCCTCTGCAGTAGGTAGCCTAATGTATGCCATGTTGTGTACAAGGCCTGACATTTGTTATGCAGTAGGGATTGTCAGTAGATATCAATCCAATCCAGGATTTGATCACTGGACAGCCGTTAAAAGTATCCTCAAATATCTAAGGAGAACGAGGGACTATATGCTCGTGTATGGTTCGAAGGATTTGATCCTTACAGGATACACTGATTTTGACTTTCAAACTGATAAAGATTCGAGGAAATCTACATCGGGGTCAGTATTCACTCTAAATGGAGGAGCAATAGTATGGCGCAGCATCAAGCAAGGATGCATTGCAGACTCGACCATGGAGGCCGAATATGTAGCCGTTTGCGAAGCAGCAAAAGAGGCAGTATGGCTCAGGAAGTTCCTAACTGACTTGGAAGTCGTTCCAAATATGCATCTGCCTATCACCTTGTATTGTGATAATAGCGGCGCAGTTGCAAACTCAAAGGAACCTCGCAGCCATAAGAGAGGCAAGCACATCGAAAGGAAATACCATCTCATTAGGAAGATTGTGCACCGAGGAGACGTGATCGTCACGAAGATAGAGTCGGAGCACAACATTGCTGATCCATTCACGAAGACTCTCACGGCTAAAGTGTTCGAGAGTCATCTAGAAGGTCTAGGTCTGCAAGATATGTACGAGAAATAATCTAGGTCAAGTGGGAGAATTGTAACCGGTATATCGATACCTTAGTATACTGGGTATTTAGATGCCCTAGTTTATTGTATTTTTACTTTGTTATTAATACAAGTATTTATTCACCCACTGCTGTTATAGATTATAGTACATCCCACTAAACTAGAGTTTTAGTTCAAGTGGGAGATTGTTGGGATTGGTGTCCTAAAACTCGTAGATAGTGAATGTTAAACGAATTATATACTTATTCGATAAAGGCGTTATCGAGATTAATTCAGTAAAGTTATTACTGAATAAAGTAAATTGCACATATAATAACTCAAATCCAATAAACTAAGATCCATGGCTATAGGATGAACACTTGAGCTTTATGTAGAGACATAAAAGTGGATCAAGCTTGAGTAATAGCCAAAACGGTCTATAGTATAGGGATAGGGTTGGGTACCTTATTCTGGGGACACTATGAGACGCGGCCCACTTTATAGATGGTATAGACGATGTGATCCTAAATCGTCCATGTAGAGACATGCGAGTGGGGGCGTCCTATGCAATGAGTTTGCATAAGACCAGGACCAAGAAATAAGTCACTCTCGCTTTATAACACCGTTTACTGACGAGACTGACTATTTCATATGATGACCTAGGTAACTCGATCTTAATCCTGAGCTAACTATGAACTCCTGTTTATTCGGGCTTATCCTTAGATCTGCATAGGTGAGAGTGGCTCAGTATCGCCGACTCAATAAGCCTCCCATTTCAGGGATAGGAACGGGTAGATAGCTGGGGACATAGTCGTGCAAGAAGGAATTCACTCCTACCTGAATAAGGGATAGTAGAGAGGTTGTTCCCTTAAGTGCTGACTCCGGGGCTTGAACAAAGGGATCCCGCCCTCTCATTGGCCCGAGAGGGACTCGGTTTATTGGTTGGACCATAAACCAATTGTTCATTAGAGGATCAGTGGGACTTAAGGAACTAGAAGTACTATAGGGGTAAAACGGCTTATTGACCTAGCTATAGCTACGAACAACTTGTGAAGGATCGACTTACTAATCATGGTTAAATCAAGTGGACGGAAATATATCTATAGTGAGGGGAGTGCAACTATCGGGCTATAGTGGAGTGTCCCAATAGTTAACGAATGTTGGCTAGCTTGGACAATGAGATTAGTCGGTTAGCCTCGAATCGTTGGAGCCCATGATCTATAGGTCCATTAGGTCCCCCTACTAGCTCATATCGGAATTAAGCCTAGAACAAAAGATAGGAAGCTTTGAATCGTTCAAAATCGGGAAAAAGGGTATTATCGTAAATTGTGTTTGACACAATAATTTAATTATGAATTAAATTAGAAAATGAGAGATGAAGTATTTAAAAGTGTTTTGAATACTATA
Source organism: Luffa aegyptiaca (assembly GCA_017139565.1). Lineage (NCBI taxonomy): Eukaryota > Viridiplantae > Streptophyta > Magnoliopsida > Cucurbitales > Cucurbitaceae > Luffa > Luffa aegyptiaca. The sequence goes on along the minus strand of CM029401.1, from coordinate 24,357,151 downwards.
TATATGTATTAGGAATCATATATATGGAATTGCACAAGATAACAAAGATTAATTAGATTAATCATATCAAAATTAATTTGAAAATTTTCAAATTAATTACCAAGCAATCAATTTCAATTTAGAATTGAAATTGGGGGTAATTTGCAAGCTTGAAATTTGATTTCAATTTGAATTTAGTGGATTTAGTTGGAAATCCACTTAATGAATGATCATTCAAAGTGGAAAGACAACTCACTCATGCATTGTTGCATGTCTTGTGTAATGTACACCTAGAATCCACTTGAGCTTGCAAATACACCATGTGTCTTGTGTCTTGAGGCTTGGCTTTGCATGGAGAAAGTCTTTAAAAGGAGTTTGAATCATATTCAAACATAAGAGAGCCATTTCCTTAATGTTATGCTGCTGGAATTTGGACTCAAAGTTCTCTCATCTCTCATTCTTCTCCATTGCTTGATGCTTCAAGCATTCCCTTCCCATTCCCTATCTTATATAGACTCCCACAAGTCGTTCTTGGCCCGGAGTATAGTAGGGAAGACTCTAGAGGTTGTCCAAGGAGCATAGGAGAGGCAAACACCACAAGGAGTTCATCATAAGTGAGCTACAAAGGTTGGTGTTTTCTAAACTCTCTATTCTGTCTTTTCTAGAACATGCATGCTTTAGGAGTAAAATTGAATGTCTTAAGTGCTTTCGATCTTCAATTGCTTCCGCATGTGTAATATGTACACCTTCAATTGGTATCAGAGCATGATTAGAGCACTTAATTCGTTTTAATTTTGCTTTGGTGGGTACCATTTTGAAATTGAATTTTCTGTGTGCTAAAATGGAAGTGTTCTGGTTTGGCAATTTTTTGAGCATTCAAACCTTCATGAAATTGTAATTGCTCGGATATGCAAGAGCGTTAATGTGTGTACTATAGTCTGTAATTTTTATAGAGTCATTAGAGTCCATATAGGCTGTAAAATTGAAGAAAAACCGGAGAAGACGCAGCAGAAAATGAAAATTCCAGCAAGCTGTTTTTTTAATTCCAGCAGCAGTTTTTTTTTAATTCCGGTTCAGCTGCTGCCTTTTGGTCCGGCTCGGTCTGTTGCAGCCTCATTTCACTCATTGCATGGCTGGTTCATTGCTTGGATGAGCGGTTCGGGATGGTTCGTGAAGCTCGGGCGTGTTGCAAGTTTATTTATTAATTATTATTGTAATAATTAGTGAAATTGCTTGTGTTTTTTTAAAATTGCCAAACTATTCCATTTTAGCTTGATTTAATTACTTTATGCATTGTGAATGTATGATTTAATTAAATGGATGTATGTGCATTATGAGCATGCCATATAGTTTTAAAACCCCACCATAGGAAAGCATGTTCATGCATTTGTTTAATTTTAATAAGTGTTATTGATTAATTCAAATGCATGAGGGAAATGTCATGTTTAATTAATATAAGTGTTGTATTAATTTAGGGAGATTCATGCTTGAATGGTTAATTAAAATTGATTATTCTTATAATAGTTATAATTATTAATTGATAAAATTAACCAAGCATGAAGCATGAAATTTCATTAGTTTGATTATAAGTGTTATTCTCAAATTAGGCTTGTTATGGATTGTTTTTATAATTGTTATAAAAAGAGATAGAAATCTAAAATCTATAACAAGATTAAGTGCATGCTCACTTAGGTTAATGAACCTTCAACAATTCGATCAACTTGCATAGTTTAGGTCGATATCTTGTAAAACAACGGTTACGAGAGAACTCACCCGACAAAATGCTGTCTAAGGCTGGAGGTATTTAAGTTGACGGTTTACGGAACACCTCCTACCTGGGCATTGAGTCGGTTCTTGAGTTAAGTTAACTCGAGTTTTATGAGCATGCGTGAGCGGTGTGAGGTTTTAAAGTGTTATCACCTAGACATCGTAGTATAAAGCGTTATACAAACCTAGACATAGGTTGTTTCTAAATGGTGCTTTTCTTATAACTTGAATGATTGATTGTTATATGCTTTAAAACACCATTAGAAAGCATGTTATAGGGTTTATTCATTAAAAGTTATAAGAGTTATAAAAGTTGATGAATAGAAACCGTAAAATCTATAACAAAGAGTTGCATGCTAACATAGGATCTTAGGATCTTATCATTCTTTAAATGGTTTAAAATGAAATAGACCTAAGATCGCCTTTTTCTAATAGGATTAGAAATATGTCTTACTTAGTTTTTTAAAATAGTTTTAAAATTTGAGTAAGTAGGACATAAGACCTTGGTTATAAGGGAACTCTCCCGGCAAATGGTTCGGAACCTGAGTTGAATTAACCAAAGTCTTACTAGCATGCAATGTCACTAGGTTATTAAAAGAGTTTAATTCACCAAGACATTTAGTGTAAAGACCTTGTTTAATAAGGCATAGACTTAGATAGATTCATTTAGCCGGAATTTACCTAAGTAATAAGACCCTAAAACTTTACAACACTTTAGTGGGAGGAAAAGTATAGAAACGAAATATTCATATTAAGTTTCTACTCTCACGTCCCCCTGAGTTCACACCGTGAGATCCATGCTTGGCCTCGAGGCGCCCTGGGAGCGTCCCCCTACGGATGGTGTTTGCATGGGTTAATATCAAGGTGAATGGGGAAAGTGTTCATAGTAAGTGGGAGAAGGAAACGTGTCAAACGTATCCTGCGGTCTCCATCATTAGGTTGCACCGTGAGATTCCTATGCGCTGCCTGCGAGTCGCCCTGGGAGCGATCACCCTACGGAGGGCTTGCGCATGGGATTCGGAACAACGCAAACTCCAGAAATGGATAGGGTTTCCTAGGGCCATTCCCAACATTAGCTCTTCCCTACGGTGGCATTGTTGGGGCCGTCCTCTGCGATCTGAAAATGATGGGTAACACTTACAAGATGGTCTTGACCAAATTAACGTTAGCTAATAACTATTGGAGTAAGAGTTATTCTGGGAATAGTATTTGGCCGAGATTGTCTCGATTCAGAGGAGGAGTAGCTGACTGCCCTACGGTAGCGGTTATTCTAAACCCCTGAAGTATCGTTGCAAATAAATCAATTGTATATATGGGTCGATGATTGCTTTTGCTAAATCTGATTGGATAAATGTGATTAATGGGTTTAGTGCATGTTTCTAATAGAGATTAATTTGTTTGTTTCAGCAATATGTCGAAAAACGTATGTGCTTTGTCAAATGCCAAATTAAACGGTTTAGTACATACGACTAAGAATACTTGCTTAAACGCTAAACACGTGGCAAAGAATTTAGGTTTGGTCTCAACTAAGGAATGTCCTCAAACTAACTGCATAGCCAAGAAAAACATGATCCATGACTCTAAATGCGATTTATTAGTCTTGGAAACGTGTTTAGTGGAAAACGACGATTCTGCCTGGATACTCGATTCAGGTGCCACTAATCACGTATGTTCTTCATTTCAAGGAATGAGTTCCTGGCAACAGCTAATAGCTGGAGAGATGACTCTTAAAGTTGGAACAGGAGAAGTCATCTCGGCTATTGCAGTGGGAGACATAAAATTATTCTTCACCAAGGAACGCTACATGATATTAGATAATGTGTACATAGTTCCGAAGATTAAAAGAAATTTGATTTCTTTATCTTGTTTATTAGAACAAGGTTACTCAATTTCTTTTTCTGTTAATGAAGCGTTCATAACTAAAAGAGGTATTGATGTTTGCTCTGCAAACTTGAAGAATAAATTATATGTTTTGAGACCAATTGAGTCTAAAGCTATTTTAAATCACGAGATGTTTAAAACCGCTGAGACTCAACCTAAAAAGCGAAGAGTTTCTCAAGATACCTATCTCTGGCACTTGAGGTTAGGCCATATCAACCTCAATAGGATTGGGAGATTGGTCAAGAGTGGACTTCTAAACAAGTTAGAAGACGACTCGTTGCCTCCTTGTGAATCATGCCTTGAGGGCAAGATGACAAAACGACCTTTTACCGGAAAAGGTTATCGTGCCAAAGAGCCCTTAGAGCTCATTCATTCGGACCTCTGTGGACCAATGAACATTAGAGCTCGAGGAGGGTACGAATATTTCATCAGTTTCATTGATGATTATTCGAGGTATGGCTATCTCTACCTGATGCATCATAAGTCCGAAGCTTTTGAAAAGTTCAAGGAGTATAAGGCCGAGGTTGAGAACCTATTAGGTAAGACGATAAAAACACTTCGATCCGATCGAGGTGGAGAGTATATGGACTTAAGTTTTCAAGACTATTTGATAGAGCATGGAATTACGTCCCAACTCTCAGCCCCTGGTACACCTCAGCAAAACGGTGTATCAGAAAGGAGAAACAGAACCTTGTTGGACATGGTTCGTTCGATGATGAGTTATGCTCAGTTGCCTAACTCGTTTTGGGGTTATGCAGTAGAGACTGCAGTTTATATCTTGAACGTAGTTCCCTCAAAGAGTGTTTCTGAAACACCGTTTGAGCTCTGGAAAGGACGTAAAGCTAGTTTACGACATTTCAGAATTTGGGGATGCCCTGCATACGTGCTAGAAGCAAATCCAAAGAAATTAGAACCTCGTTCTAAATTTTGCCTATTTGTAGGCTATCCCAAAGAAATGAGAGGTGGATACTTCTTCAATCCAGAGGAAAATAAAGTACTTGTATCGACAAATGCTACATTCCTAGAAGAAGACCACCTCAGAGATCACAAGCCACGAAGTAAAGTCGTTTTAAGTGAACTATCAAACGAAGCTACAGAAACATCAACAAGAGTTGTTGATGATGCTGGCACCTCGAGTCAATCGCGCCCTTCTCAAGAAATAAGAGAACCTCGACGTAGTGGGAGGGTTGTTAGACAACCTGATCGCTTTTTGGGTTTAACTGAAACTCCAGTTGTCATACCTGATGACGGAATCGAGGATCCATTAACCTTTAAACAGGCAATGGATGACGTTGACAAGAACGGGTGGATTAAAGCCATGGACTTAGAGATCGAGTCCATGCATTTTAATTCAGTATGGGATCTTGTAGATCAACCTGAAGGGGTTAGACCCATAGGGTGCAAATGGCTCTACAAGAGAAAACGAGACGCTGCTGGAAAGGTACAGACCTTTAAGGCACGACTTGTGGCAAAGGGTTTTACCCAGCGGGAGGGGATTGACTATGAAGAAACCTTCTCCCCTGTTGCCATGTTAAAGTCGATCCGGATACTTTTATCCATTGCCACGTTTTACGATTATGAAATATGGCAAATGGATGTCAAGACTGCCTTTCTGAACGGTAATCTTGAAGAAAGTATCTACATGTCTCAGCCAGAGGGGTTCATAGCTCAGGATCAAGAGCAAAAAGTTTGCAAGCTTAAACGATCCATTTATGGATTAAAACAAGCGTCTAGATCCTGGAATATGAGATTTGATACTGCGATCAAATCTTATGGCTTTGAACAAAACGTTGATGAGCCTTGTGTTTACAAAAGGATCATCAACAGCTCTATAGCTTTCTTAGTACTGTATGTGGATGATATCCTACTCATCGGGAATGATGTAGGTTATCTAACTGACATTAAACTATGGCTAGCAACTCAATTCCAAATGAAAGATTTGGGTGAGGCACAATTTGTTCTAGGAATCCAAATTGTTCGAAACCGAAAGAACAAAACGCTAGCCCTGTCTCAAGCGTCTTATATCGACAAATTGTTGGTTAGATATAAAATGCAAAATTCCAAGAAAGGACTATTACCTTTCAGGCACGGAATTAACTTGTCTAAGGAACAGTGTCCTCAGACACCTCAAGAAGTTGAGGACATGAGACGTTTTCCCTATGCCTCTGCAGTAGGTAGCCTAATGTATGCCATGTTGTGTACAAGGCCTGACATTTGTTATGCAGTAGGGATTGTCAGTAGATATCAATCCAATCCAGGATTTGATCACTGGACAGCCGTTAAAAGTATCCTCAAATATCTAAGGAGAACGAGGGACTATATGCTCGTGTATGGTTCGAAGGATTTGATCCTTACAGGATACACTGATTTTGACTTTCAAACTGATAAAGATTCGAGGAAATCTACATCGGGGTCAGTATTCACTCTAAATGGAGGAGCAATAGTATGGCGCAGCATCAAGCAAGGATGCATTGCAGACTCGACCATGGAGGCCGAATATGTAGCCGTTTGCGAAGCAGCAAAAGAGGCAGTATGGCTCAGGAAGTTCCTAACTGACTTGGAAGTCGTTCCAAATATGCATCTGCCTATCACCTTGTATTGTGATAATAGCGGCGCAGTTGCAAACTCAAAGGAACCTCGCAGCCATAAGAGAGGCAAGCACATCGAAAGGAAATACCATCTCATTAGGAAGATTGTGCACCGAGGAGACGTGATCGTCACGAAGATAGAGTCGGAGCACAACATTGCTGATCCATTCACGAAGACTCTCACGGCTAAAGTGTTCGAGAGTCATCTAGAAGGTCTAGGTCTGCAAGATATGTACGAGAAATAATCTAGGTCAAGTGGGAGAATTGTAACCGGTATATCGATACCTTAGTATACTGGGTATTTAGATGCCCTAGTTTATTGTATTTTTACTTTGTTATTAATACAAGTATTTATTCACCCACTGCTGTTATAGATTATAGTACATCCCACTAAACTAGAGTTTTAGTTCAAGTGGGAGATTGTTGGGATTGGTGTCCTAAAACTCGTAGATAGTGAATGTTAAACGAATTATATACTTATTCGATAAAGGCGTTATCGAGATTAATTCAGTAAAGTTATTACTGAATAAAGTAAATTGCACATATAATAACTCAAATCCAATAAACTAAGATCCATGGCTATAGGATGAACACTTGAGCTTTATGTAGAGACATAAAAGTGGATCAAGCTTGAGTAATAGCCAAAACGGTCTATAGTATAGGGATAGGGTTGGGTACCTTATTCTGGGGACACTATGAGACGCGGCCCACTTTATAGATGGTATAGACGATGTGATCCTAAATCGTCCATGTAGAGACATGCGAGTGGGGGCGTCCTATGCAATGAGTTTGCATAAGACCAGGACCAAGAAATAAGTCACTCTCGCTTTATAACACCGTTTACTGACGAGACTGACTATTTCATATGATGACCTAGGTAACTCGATCTTAATCCTGAGCTAACTATGAACTCCTGTTTATTCGGGCTTATCCTTAGATCTGCATAGGTGAGAGTGGCTCAGTATCGCCGACTCAATAAGCCTCCCATTTCAGGGATAGGAACGGGTAGATAGCTGGGGACATAGTCGTGCAAGAAGGAATTCACTCCTACCTGAATAAGGGATAGTAGAGAGGTTGTTCCCTTAAGTGCTGACTCCGGGGCTTGAACAAAGGGATCCCGCCCTCTCATTGGCCCGAGAGGGACTCGGTTTATTGGTTGGACCATAAACCAATTGTTCATTAGAGGATCAGTGGGACTTAAGGAACTAGAAGTACTATAGGGGTAAAACGGCTTATTGACCTAGCTATAGCTACGAACAACTTGTGAAGGATCGACTTACTAATCATGGTTAAATCAAGTGGACGGAAATATATCTATAGTGAGGGGAGTGCAACTATCGGGCTATAGTGGAGTGTCCCAATAGTTAACGAATGTTGGCTAGCTTGGACAATGAGATTAGTCGGTTAGCCTCGAATCGTTGGAGCCCATGATCTATAGGTCCATTAGGTCCCCCTACTAGCTCATATCGGAATTAAGCCTAGAACAAAAGATAGGAAGCTTTGAATCGTTCAAAATCGGGAAAAAGGGTATTATCGTAAATTGTGTTTGACACAATAATTTAATTATGAATTAAATTAGAAAATGAGAGATGAAGTATTTAAAAGTGTTTTGAATACTATATATATGTATTAGGAATCATATATATGGAATTGCACAAGATAACAAAGATTAATTAGATTAATCATATCAAAATTAATTTGAAAATTTTCAAATTAATTACCAAGCAATCAATTTCAATTTAGAATTGAAATTGGGGGTAATTTGCAAGCTTGAAATTTGATTTCAATTTGAATTTAGTGGATTTAGTTGGAAATCCACTTAATGAATGATCATTCAAAGTGGAAAGACAACTCACTCATGCATTGTTGCATGTCTTGTGTAATGTACACCTAGAATCCACTTGAGCTTGCAAATACACCATGTGTCTTGTGTCTTGAGGCTTGGCTTTGCATGGAGAAAGTCTTTAAAAGGAGTTTGAATCATATTCAAACATAAGAGAGCCATTTCCTTAATGTTATGCTGCTGGAATTTGGACTCAAAGTTCTCTCATCTCTCATTCTTCTCCATTGCTTGATGCTTCAAGCATTCCCTTCCCATTCCCTATCTTATATAGACTCCCACAAGTCGTTCTTGGCCCGGAGTATAGTAGGGAAGACTCTAGAGGTTGTCCAAGGAGCATAGGAGAGGCAAACACCACAAGGAGTTCATCATAAGTGAGCTACAAAGGTTGGTGTTTTCTAAACTCTCTATTCTGTCTTTTCTAGAACATGCATGCTTTAGGAGTAAAATTGAATGTCTTAAGTGCTTTCGATCTTCAATTGCTTCCGCATGTGTAATATGTACACCTTCAATTGGTATCAGAGCATGATTAGAGCACTTAATTCGTTTTAATTTTGCTTTGGTGGGTACCATTTTGAAATTGAATTTTCTGTGTGCTAAAATGGAAGTGTTCTGGTTTGGCAATTTTTTGAGCATTCAAACCTTCATGAAATTGTAATTGCTCGGATATGCAAGAGCGTTAATGTGTGTACTATAGTCTGTAATTTTTATAGAGTCATTAGAGTCCATATAGGCTGTAAAATTGAAGAAAAACCGGAGAAGACGCAGCAGAAAATGAAAATTCCAGCAAGCTGTTTTTTTAATTCCAGCAGCAGTTTTTTTTTAATTCCGGTTCAGCTGCTGCCTTTTGGTCCGGCTCGGTCTGTTGCAGCCTCATTTCACTCATTGCATGGCTGGTTCATTGCTTGGATGAGCGGTTCGGGATGGTTCGTGAAGCTCGGGCGTGTTGCAAGTTTATTTATTAATTATTATTGTAATAATTAGTGAAATTGCTTGTGTTTTTTTAAAATTGCCAAACTATTCCATTTTAGCTTGATTTAATTACTTTATGCATTGTGAATGTATGATTTAATTAAATGGATGTATGTGCATTATGAGCATGCCATATAGTTTTAAAACCCCACCATAGGAAAGCATGTTCATGCATTTGTTTAATTTTAATAAGTGTTATTGATTAATTCAAATGCATGAGGGAAATGTCATGTTTAATTAATATAAGTGTTGTATTAATTTAGGGAGATTCATGCTTGAATGGTTAATTAAAATTGATTATTCTTATAATAGTTATAATTATTAATTGATAAAATTAACCAAGCATGAAGCATGAAATTTCATTAGTTTGATTATAAGTGTTATTCTCAAATTAGGCTTGTTATGGATTGTTTTTATAATTGTTATAAAAAGAGATAGAAATCTAAAATCTATAACAAGATTAAGTGCATGCTCACTTAGGTTAATGAACCTTCAACAATTCGATCAACTTGCATAGTTTAGGTCGATATCTTGTAAAACAACGGTTACGAGAGAACTCACCCGACAAAATGCTGTCTAAGGCTGGAGGTATTTAAGTTGACGGTTTACGGAACACCTCCTACCTGGGCATTGAGTCGGTTCTTGAGTTAAGTTAACTCGAGTTTTATGAGCATGCGTGAGCGGTGTGAGGTTTTAAAGTGTTATCACCTAGACATCGTAGTATAAAGCGTTATACAAACCTAGACATAGGTTGTTTCTAAATGGTGCTTTTCTTATAACTTGAATGATTGATTGTTATATGCTTTAAAACACCATTAGAAAGCATGTTATAGGGTTTATTCATTAAAAGTTATAAGAGTTATAAAAGTTGATGAATAGAAACCGTAAAATCTATAACAAAGAGTTGCATGCTAACATAGGATCTTAGGATCTTATCATTCTTTAAATGGTTTAAAATGAAATAGACCTAAGATCGCCTTTTTCTAATAGGATTAGAAATATGTCTTACTTAGTTTTTTAAAATAGTTTTAAAATTTGAGTAAGTAGGACATAAGACCTTGGTTATAAGGGAACTCTCCCGGCAAATGGTTCGGAACCTGAGTTGAATTAACCAAAGTCTTACTAGCATGCAATGTCACTAGGTTATTAAAAGAGTTTAATTCACCAAGACATTTAGTGTAAAGACCTTGTTTAATAAGGCATAGACTTAGATAGATTCATTTAGCCGGAATTTACCTAAGTAATAAGACCCTAAAACTTTACAACACTTTAGTGGGAGGAAAAGTATAGAAACGAAATATTCATATTAAGTTTCTACTCTCACGTCCCCCTGAGTTCACACCGTGAGATCCATGCTTGGCCTCGAGGCGCCCTGGGAGCGTCCCCCTACGGATGGTGTTTGCATGGGTTAATATCAAGGTGAATGGGGAAAGTGTTCATAGTAAGTGGGAGAAGGAAACGTGTCAAACGTATCCTGCGGTCTCCATCATTAGGTTGCACCGTGAGATTCCTATGCGCTGCCTGCGAGTCGCCCTGGGAGCGATCACCCTACGGAGGGCTTGCGCATGGGATTCGGAACAACGCAAACTCCAGAAATGGATAGGGTTTCCTAGGGCCATTCCCAACATTAGCTCTTCCCTACGGTGGCATTGTTGGGGCCGTCCTCTGCGATCTGAAAATGATGGGTAACACTTACAAGATGGTCTTGACCAAATTAACGTTAGCTAATAACTATTGGAGTAAGAGTTATTCTGGGAATAGTATTTGGCCGAGATTGTCTCGATTCAGAGGAGGAGTAGCTGACTGCCCTACGGTAGCGGTTATTCTAAACCCCTGAAGTATCGTTGCAAATAAATCAATTGTATATATGGGTCGATGATTGCTTTTGCTAAATCTGATTGGATAAATGTGATTAATGGGTTTAGTGCATGTTTCTAATAGAGATTAATTTGTTTGTTTCAGCAATATGTCGAAAAACGTATGTGCTTTGTCAAATGCCAAATTAAACGGTTTAGTACATACGACTAAGAATACTTGCTTAAACGCTAAACACGTGGCAAAGAATTTAGGTTTGGTCTCAACTAAGGAATGTCCTCAAACTAACTGCATAGCCAAGAAAAACATGATCCATGACTCTAAATGCGATTTATTAGTCTTGGAAACGTGTTTAGTGGAAAACGACGATTCTGCCTGGATACTCGATTCAGGTGCCACTAATCACGTATGTTCTTCATTTCAAGGAATGAGTTCCTGGCAACAGCTAATAGCTGGAGAGATGACTCTTAAAGTTGGAACAGGAGAAGTCATCTCGGCTATTGCAGTGGGAGACATAAAATTATTCTTCACCAAGGAACGCTACATGATATTAGATAATGTGTACATAGTTCCGAAGATTAAAAGAAATTTGATTTCTTTATCTTGTTTATTAGAACAAGGTTACTCAATTTCTTTTTCTGTTAATGAAGCGTTCATAACTAAAAGAGGTATTGATGTTTGCTCTGCAAACTTGAAGAATAAATTATATGTTTTGAGACCAATTGAGTCTAAAGCTATTTTAAATCACGAGATGTTTAAAACCGCTGAGACTCAACCTAAAAAGCGAAGAGTTTCTCAAGATACCTATCTCTGGCACTTGAGGTTAGGCCATATCAACCTCAATAGGATTGGGAGATTGGTCAAGAGTGGACTTCTAAACAAGTTAGAAGACGACTCGTTGCCTCCTTGTGAATCATGCCTTGAGGGCAAGATGACAAAACGACCTTTTACCGGAAAAGGTTATCGTGCCAAAGAGCCCTTAGAGCTCATTCATTCGGACCTCTGTGGACCAATGAACATTAGAGCTCGAGGAGGGTACGAATATTTCATCAGTTTCATTGATGATTATTCGAGGTATGGCTATCTCTACCTGATGCATCATAAGTCCGAAGCTTTTGAAAAGTTCAAGGAGTATAAGGCCGAGGTTGAGAACCTATTAGGTAAGACGATAAAAACACTTCGATCCGATCGAGGTGGAGAGTATATGGACTTAAGTTTTCAAGACTATTTGATAGAGCATGGAATTACGTCCCAACTCTCAGCCCCTGGTACACCTCAGCAAAACGGTGTATCAGAAAGGAGAAACAGAACCTTGTTGGACATGGTTCGTTCGATGATGAGTTATGCTCAGTTGCCTAACTCGTTTTGGGGTTATGCAGTAGAGACTGCAGTTTATATCTTGAACGTAGTTCCCTCAAAGAGTGTTTCTGAAACACCGTTTGAGCTCTGGAAAGGACGTAAAGCTAGTTTACGACATTTCAGAATTTGGGGATGCCCTGCATACGTGCTAGAAGCAAATCCAAAGAAATTAGAACCTCGTTCTAAATTTTGCCTATTTGTAGGCTATCCCAAAGAAATGAGAGGTGGATACTTCTTCAATCCAGAGGAAAATAAAGTACTTGTATCGACAAATGCTACATTCCTAGAAGAAGACCACCTCAGAGATCACAAGCCACGAAGTAAAGTCGTTTTAAGTGAACTATCAAACGAAGCTACAGAAACATCAACAAGAGTTGTTGATGATGCTGGCACCTCGAGTCAATCGCGCCCTTCTCAAGAAATAAGAGAACCTCGACGTAGTGGGAGGGTTGTTAGACAACCTGATCGCTTTTTGGGTTTAACTGAAACTCCAGTTGTCATACCTGATGACGGAATCGAGGATCCATTAACCTTTAAACAGGCAATGGATGACGTTGACAAGAACGGGTGGATTAAAGCCATGGACTTAGAGATCGAGTCCATGCATTTTAATTCAGTATGGGATCTTGTAGATCAACCTGAAGGGGTTAGACCCATAGGGTGCAAATGGCTCTACAAGAGAAAACGAGACGCTGCTGGAAAGGTACAGACCTTTAAGGCACGACTTGTGGCAAAGGGTTTTACCCAGCGGGAGGGGATTGACTATGAAGAAACCTTCTCCCCTGTTGCCATGTTAAAGTCGATCCGGATACTTTTATCCATTGCCACGTTTTACGATTATGAAATATGGCAAATGGATGTCAAGACTGCCTTTCTGAACGGTAATCTTGAAGAAAGTATCTACATGTCTCAGCCAGAGGGGTTCATAGCTCAGGATCAAGAGCAAAAAGTTTGCAAGCTTAAACGATCCATTTATGGATTAAAACAAGCGTCTAGATCCTGGAATATGAGATTTGATACTGCGATCAAATCTTATGGCTTTGAACAAAACGTTGATGAGCCTTGTGTTTACAAAAGGATCATCAACAGCTCTATAGCTTTCTTAGTACTGTATGTGGATGATATCCTACTCATCGGGAATGATGTAGGTTATCTAACTGACATTAAACTATGGCTAGCAACTCAATTCCAAATGAAAGATTTGGGTGAGGCACAATTTGTTCTAGGAATCCAAATTGTTCGAAACCGAAAGAACAAAACGCTAGCCCTGTCTCAAGCGTCTTATATCGACAAATTGTTGGTTAGATATAAAATGCAAAATTCCAAGAAAGGACTATTACCTTTCAGGCACGGAATTAACTTGTCTAAGGAACAGTGTCCTCAGACACCTCAAGAAGTTGAGGACATGAGACGTTTTCCCTATGCCTCTGCAGTAGGTAGCCTAATGTATGCCATGTTGTGTACAAGGCCTGACATTTGTTATGCAGTAGGGATTGTCAGTAGATATCAATCCAATCCAGGATTTGATCACTGGACAGCCGTTAAAAGTATCCTCAAATATCTAAGGAGAACGAGGGACTATATGCTCGTGTATGGTTCGAAGGATTTGATCCTTACAGGATACACTGATTTTGACTTTCAAACTGATAAAGATTCGAGGAAATCTACATCGGGGTCAGTATTCACTCTAAATGGAGGAGCAATAGTATGGCGCAGCATCAAGCAAGGATGCATTGCAGACTCGACCATGGAGGCCGAATATGTAGCCGTTTGCGAAGCAGCAAAAGAGGCAGTATGGCTCAGGAAGTTCCTAACTGACTTGGAAGTCGTTCCAAATATGCATCTGCCTATCACCTTGTATTGTGATAATAGCGGCGCAGTTGCAAACTCAAAGGAACCTCGCAGCCATAAGAGAGGCAAGCACATCGAAAGGAAATACCATCTCATTAGGAAGATTGTGCACCGAGGAGACGTGATCGTCACGAAGATAGAGTCGGAGCACAACATTGCTGATCCATTCACGAAGACTCTCACGGCTAAAGTGTTCGAGAGTCATCTAGAAGGTCTAGGTCTGCAAGATATGTACGAGAAATAATCTAGGTCAAGTGGGAGAATTGTAACCGGTATATCGATACCTTAGTATACTGGGTATTTAGATGCCCTAGTTTATTGTATTTTTACTTTGTTATTAATACAAGTATTTATTCACCCACTGCTGTTATAGATTATAGTACATCCCACTAAACTAGAGTTTTAGTTCAAGTGGGAGATTGTTGGGATTGGTGTCCTAAAACTCGTAGATAGTGAATGTTAAACGAATTATATACTTATTCGATAAAGGCGTTATCGAGATTAATTCAGTAAAGTTATTACTGAATAAAGTAAATTGCACATATAATAACTCAAATCCAATAAACTAAGATCCATGGCTATAGGATGAACACTTGAGCTTTATGTAGAGACATAAAAGTGGATCAAGCTTGAGTAATAGCCAAAACGGTCTATAGTATAGGGATAGGGTTGGGTACCTTATTCTGGGGACACTATGAGACGCGGCCCACTTTATAGATGGTATAGACGATGTGATCCTAAATCGTCCATGTAGAGACATGCGAGTGGGGGCGTCCTATGCAATGAGTTTGCATAAGACCAGGACCAAGAAATAAGTCACTCTCGCTTTATAACACCGTTTACTGACGAGACTGACTATTTCATATGATGACCTAGGTAACTCGATCTTAATCCTGAGCTAACTATGAACTCCTGTTTATTCGGGCTTATCCTTAGATCTGCATAGGTGAGAGTGGCTCAGTATCGCCGACTCAATAAGCCTCCCATTTCAGGGATAGGAACGGGTAGATAGCTGGGGACATAGTCGTGCAAGAAGGAATTCACTCCTACCTGAATAAGGGATAGTAGAGAGGTTGTTCCCTTAAGTGCTGACTCCGGGGCTTGAACAAAGGGATCCCGCCCTCTCATTGGCCCGAGAGGGACTCGGTTTATTGGTTGGACCATAAACCAATTGTTCATTAGAGGATCAGTGGGACTTAAGGAACTAGAAGTACTATAGGGGTAAAACGGCTTATTGACCTAGCTATAGCTACGAACAACTTGTGAAGGATCGACTTACTAATCATGGTTAAATCAAGTGGACGGAAATATATCTATAGTGAGGGGAGTGCAACTATCGGGCTATAGTGGAGTGTCCCAATAGTTAACGAATGTTGGCTAGCTTGGACAATGAGATTAGTCGGTTAGCCTCGAATCGTTGGAGCCCATGATCTATAGGTCCATTAGGTCCCCCTACTAGCTCATATCGGAATTAAGCCTAGAACAAAAGATAGGAAGCTTTGAATCGTTCAAAATCGGGAAAAAGGGTATTATCGTAAATTGTGTTTGACACAATAATTTAATTATGAATTAAATTAGAAAATGAGAGATGAAGTATTTAAAAGTGTTTTGAATACTATATATATGTATTAGGAATCATATATATGGAATTGCACAAGATAACAAAGATTAATTAGATTAATCATATCAAAATTAATTTGAAAATTTTCAAATTAATTACCAAGCAATCAATTTCAATTAGAATTGAAATTGGGGGTAATTTGCAAGCTTGAAATTTGATTTCAATTTGAATTTAGTGGATTTAGTTGGAAATCCACTTAATGAATGATCATTCAAAGTGGAAAGACAACTCACTCATGCATTGTTGCATGTCTTGTGTAATGTACACCTAGAATCCACTTGAGCTTGCAAATACACCATGTGTCTTGTGTCTTGAGGCTTGGCTTTGCATGGAGAAAGTCTTTAAAAGGAGTTTGAATCATATTCAAACATAAGAGAGCCATTTCCTTAATGTTATGCTGCTGGAATTTGGACTCAAAGTTCTCTCATCTCTCATTCTTCTCCATTGCTTGATGCTTCAAGCATTCCCTTCCCATTCCCTATCTTATATAGACTCCCACAAGTCGTTCTTGGCCCGGAGTATAGTAGGGAAGACTCTAGAGGTTGTCCAAGGAGCATTGGAGAGGCAAACACCACAAGGAGTTCATCATAAGTGAGCTACAAAGGTTGGTGTTTTCTAAACTCTCTATTCTGTCTTTTCTAGAACATGCATGCTTTAGGAGTAAAATTGAATGTCTTAAGTGCTTTCGATCTTCAATTGCTTCCGCATGTGTAATATGTACACCTTCAAACGCCACCTCATTAATGAATCACGTGCGGCTCACGTGGCAGATTTGCTCCTAGCTTTGCTGGATCACGGATTTTGCTCCCTCAAGTCGCTTAGCATTATTTTCTCTGCAAAATAACTTCCAAAGCATC
This sequence comes from Luffa aegyptiaca, assembly GCA_017139565.1. Classification (NCBI taxonomy): domain Eukaryota; kingdom Viridiplantae; phylum Streptophyta; class Magnoliopsida; order Cucurbitales; family Cucurbitaceae; genus Luffa; species Luffa aegyptiaca. The sequence goes on along the minus strand of CM029401.1, from coordinate 24,340,621 downwards.
CATTCTTCTAAATAGGTTAAAACATATAATATTCATCTAATAGTAAACCTATTTGGCACAAAAGACACACAAAACACTATAGAAATAAGGCCTGAATAACTCCCTTTTGGAGAGTTATCAGTAGAGTTGGTTGTCGAGATCAGTGTGAGAAAGCCATACAAGGTAAAAATCCACGACCCTTGGAGATTTGATACGAGATTTGGGATTTTCGGGTGATTCTGTGAAGATCATGCGAATCTCGGAATTTTGTCGAAAAGCCCAATTGCAGCCGCAAATCAGGCGCAAAATCTCTGTGCACTGACTTGACAATTCTGTCTTCAGCTGGGGCTACTTTCCTTATAAGTTTGTGGGCGCATATTGAATGCATATTCCACCTCTTCACGACTAGATGTAGGCGCAAATCTCCAACTTCAACTCTTTTGCTCCACTAACTCTTTCTCTCCAATTGCGAGCGCATTTCTCTTGCAAAGTTCTCTACACAAAAACATTAACTTTGGATAAATTCTTGCAAAAGCTATCTATTTTTGTACATTTTGAGCATAAATTCTATACGTCTAAGATTTCTCACATGATTCTAGGGCTTTTGCTAATTTGACTAGAAAAGATAAGATTTTAAGTACAAAGTCTTTGCTTTCTAAACAATAACCTAGGTTTTTAAGACTAAATAACGCACATCAATGAGCGTTATCAGTGCTCTCTTCTAGTTTATGCATTCTTTGATGGATAGTAATCTTTTGTTGTAGTTTTGAGGTGCTTTTGGAGCTTGATTTGCAAGAGTTGCACCGTTAGTTTATTTTGGAGCGTGGTAAGTAGTTTCTACTTGCTGGGTTTTGTTTGATTGCATGATGTATGTTGTTGCTATTGCTTTGCTCTTTTGGTTGCCTATTAAACATGACTTGTTGTGTTAAAGCTTAGATGAAATGTTTGAGTTAAAGCATGACCTATTGTGCCTATAACATGTTGTGTTGCTTGAGATGAGCATGTATTATGTGGTTAAAGCATGATGGGATGTCGTGTTAAACATGGTTAGTTGGGCTAGCATGTTGTCACGAGATGTGTAGCATGAGTCTAGTGGTTGCGTTACATGGCGCATAATTCGTGTAGGTGCGCAGCGTGACGCATAATTCACGTGTTTGGTTTTGCGTAGAATGACGCGTAATACATACGTTTGTTTTGTGTAACATGGCGCGTAATGCATGTGTTTGTTTCGTAGCATGATGCAAAAATCATGTGGACTAGGTGTGCAGCGTGACGCGTAATTCATATGTTGGTTTGCACAGCATGACGCATAATTCATGCGTTAGGTGCGGAGCATGACGCGTAAATCATGTGATGTCTAGTAGGGTGTGTGCATAGTGTAGGAAGCATATGCATAGTGGTTTTACTGCTTTCTAAGCATGATGAGTGTTATGACTTTTAAAGCATGTTGTTTGTGTGTGAGAAACATGTTGATTGACATTGGTTGTTGTTTGTGACTTAGCAAGTATGAGCTGTGTACCAGTACTGTGGATTGTACTAATACCCCCTCCCTATCTCCCCCCAACATTTTAGATATTGCAGGTTTAGACGATAAGTTGGACCATGGTGGTGATGAGGAGAACTTCGAGGAGGAACCCTAGGGCGTTGGAGTGTTCTTTCCTATGTTTTGGATAGGCTAGTGTTGGTTTGGTTAAATTGTTGTTTCTGTTATGGTGAGATATTCGCCTGAGATGTTTATGTTTTGATAATTGTGGTCTAGCCTTGTGGTTAGCTTTGTTGAAAGAATAATTTGAATTAGCTAGTATGTTGCTAACTGAGCTGCTAGTCTTAATAAAGATTTGGCTTATGTTCTGTTGTCTGGTTTTAGTGTAATGCATGTTGCTACGAGACTTGACTCGTATAGTGAAGTTAGGTTGTGAAATTTGCATTACAGTTTGGTGGAATTTGGTTTTGGGAGCGTTTAAAAGTGTTTGTTTTGTTTATCAGGTTAAAGAAATTTTGGGTTAGCCAGTTTTACGTCGTTATGTTGCTGAAATTTTCTGTACATTCGGTATTAAATGGCTCAGTGTCATGGTTAATGGTATAGAGTTGAAGTCGCGTTGCTAGGCTAGTGGTTGAAAAACCTGGGGCGTTACAATAACTCATATTCCTATAGACGTTAGCCACCGTTGTTCGGTCAAGGATTTGTTAACACATTTAACTCATCCTCGTAAGTGTAACTGATAGGACCTAAATAGTCCTATTTTATCACCTCTAATGTAAGCTTGTTAGAGTTATTTTATGCTTTACTTGTCTTATTTACATGATCTTTGAGCTTAGGCGATGTCTTATTTACTTGTCTAATTTGGTGTTAATTCGGGCCAATTACGGAGTTTTGGAGCCATCTCGGTGTCTTGGACGGCGAGGAGGTGAAAAGACCCAATTGTGCTGAAGCGGACCTGAAGAACGACACCAAAAGTTGAAGATTGAAGCCCCGTACCGAGAAGAAACGAGACAAGACCGAGAAATAAAACAGCAAGTCAAGGATCAGGGATGGCGTTGAGACGTTGACCTGGCGTCTCGATGCCAACGCGAAAATTAACTGAAGTATAAAGTTCGCAGCGTCTCGACGCTGCCCTTGGCGTCTCCACACAGCCGAGTTTTCTATAAATATGTAGTCTCGGTTTAGTCTGTCGTTAGGTTAGAAATTTGGTCCTTTTATGATTTCTTTCGCCTCTTTTACGTTTCAGTACTGTTGTAGACCTTTTTAGGTCATATTTCATGGATTCTTTCATGTCTACTTGTGTTTTTACTTCGTTTATGAATAGCTAATCGATTCTAGATCGTTGGATTGGGATTATGCTTTGATTTCAATTTAGATTGGCTGAGTTTTCTGGAGTTTATTGCACTATTCTTGTTGTCTTTTCATTTAGTTTTGCATGTTATCCTGTTTAAACCAATACATGAGGCTAGTCTATTAGGATTGATGACCCTATGTGATTACCGCTTGTGTATTCAATCAGTTATTTTTAGATAGCCACTAGGTTGAGGCAAACCACTCTCTACGTAAGACGACCCTTGATAGGCCTAGAATGCATGTTAAAGGTTGTATGAATTACATTTAAATTGTATTTGAATTTAGTTAATACAATTCTGGACCCACGATCCCAAAGCGGCTAGTTTAAGTAGGTGATTGTAAAATTGCTTATTCCAAATTAGTTAGATATAATTTAGTGACCGTTGCAAGGTCTCGGATGATTGCTATTTTATGTATGAGGGGTGGCGAGCGATAAAGAATAAATTAATTAATCATATTAATTGCAGAATTCTCGGTTAGCAAGTTAATTAGCACAGGTTAGTGTAGGGGGGTCCTCCGAGTAACCCAAAAGCTGACCGGACTAATGAAATCAACATAGAATAATTATTAGAGAAAACTAGGAAGCCAAACGAAATAGAATCAAGCATAAGAAATCCCAATCCAGCCATTCCTTTCATGTTATTGATTTCCATCTTATTTCTTGTCTGCATGCTTTATTTTGCCTCTTTTAAATTAAGTATTTATTTATTTTTTGCTTGTCCTTCTTTCCAAAAATCCCCCCTGTTTTATAAGTGCAAAATTCTACACTTACTAGGTCCCCTTACCTGTGTTCAACCCCAGCCACTATTTCTACAAAATAGTTGTAGTGTCGTGGATTATAAATTCTATTTGACGCTAGAGCCCTGCAACACGCTTCCGTCAGTAACCCTCCCACTTTCAGATCCCAGAGGTACGCACCAACAGGCTACCGTTTAGGAAAGACAACTGTTGGAAATTAATCTAAGAGACCCCTATCCTTTTCATGAGTTCACGGTGTTTCAAATCCTATGATACGACCCTTTGAAGAGGTGGTTGCTCCAGGGTAACATGCAGATGAATCATAAGACTTTCACGGTGTGACATAGGGGTGGAGACCGAGAGATACGTTGACATAGAGGTGTACAAAAAACCCGACAATCCGAACAACCCGGACTACCCAACCCAAAAGGTAAGAGTTGGGTTGGGTTATGATTTTTTCGGTTTGGGTTGGGTTGAAATTTTTATAAAACCAGAAATTCGGTTCGGTTCGCAGGTTTAAAAATTTTTGGCTCTCTTCAACCCAAACTGAATCGAAAATGTATATATATTATATATATCCCATATTTTAACATATTAGTGGTATGGCAAAGTAGTTTTAGCCTCTCTTACAGATGTGGTTGCCCTGAGTTCGAGCTCCAAACACATGCATTTTTTTATATATATTAATTTTTTATGTTTTTTTAATAACAAATAATTATATAATATGTTTCCCATCAAACTCCATAAAGCCAAGTATTATTTTTTCCTTTTTTGTTTTTTTACTTCTTTTTTTATTTAATCGAAATAATTTTAACTTTTATGTCTTGAGATTTACATTATAGTGTTGTGAATAAGCATATACGTTTGAAAAAAAAGGAATTTTAAATAATTTTTTTTTTAAATAGAAGACAACCCGACAACCCAACCCAACCCAACCATTTTCGGGTTGGGTTGGGTTGGGTTGTCATATACCTTCGATTCATTCGGGTTGGTCCAAAAAGTCCCCCCAACCCAACCCGTGAACACCCCTACGTTGACACGTGTCCCGCTCCCACTTACTATGGACACTTTCCCCATTCACCTTATTATTGACCCTTGCAAACACTTTCCGAAGGGAGACCGCGCCCAAGACGACATGAAGCCGAGCATGGATCTCAAGTTGTGAATATAGGGACGTAGGAGCAAAACTGGATTTAAATCTCGTTTTGTAATTTTCCTCCCACTAAAGTGACCTGTGTATATTTTAGGGTTATTTAACTTAGATAAATCCGGCTAAGTCAATCTATCTAAATCTAATTCTATTATAACTCTTATAATCAGATCTTTACTCTATATTCTAGGTGAATTTAACTTATTTAATTAACCTAGTGCCATTGCATGCTAACATTAAATATATTTTTAAGTTGACATATGTGAAATATAGGTTGGATAGCTAACAAATTTTTTTATGAAATATTGGTGGTAAAGAAACCTAGGATCATGATTTCTCAAAAATATACTCACGGTAATTAGAGACCCGATTCTCCCACTCCTAAATGTTGTTGAACTCAAAAAAAAAAAAAAAAAAAAATTGGAGACTGATGATGGGCTTTGACCTGTTACCTTCCGGTCGGGTGGAAATGAGAAAAGTCCGTAGATTGGTTCCAGCCCATTTCTTAGAGGTTGAGTTCTGTTTCTTCATTTCTTCGAACTCCAGAGGCAGAGACAGACAGAGACAGAGTTAATAAGCCAAAACAGATCGTCTGTTTATTCAGCAGGTACCATTTGAATCATGCCTACATTGAAGATCTAACTTCGTTTCTCTGTTATTCTTCTCGATCCAATTTGATTTACAACTTTTCCGAACTGGGGTTTCAATTCATGAATTCAAGTTCTACTCTGTCCATGGTTATATGACGCGGAAGCTATAAAGCTGAAATCTCGAAGAAAATGGAGTGGAACACGATTCACCATCTGGATCTACGGCATGTAGGGCGAGGCCTCAAACCATTGCAACCTCATGCTGCGGCGTTTCATCCCCATCAGGCACTCGTTGCCGTCGCCATCGGGACTTACATCGTCGGTCAGTAGTTCTTTCTGCTTCATTTCCTTTGTGAACTATTTCATTTGTGTATGTCTGTTCCAGTTCTGTCTCTCTCTCAAGCCAATTGAGCGGTTTAATTCTGGATTTTACGGTAATTGGGTAAACATTCTAATGACGAGGTTACTTACCAAATGTTATAGGCAGCTAACTTATGAAACGTGATGATTATTCTTTCTAAATCAACTTCCAGTATGGAAATGTTTGATGGTGAAAGTTAAGAGTGGAAGAATGGGAAGTTGAGAGAACTGCTTACTCTTTCTCGTGGACTATTTTGCTCGGATTAGGGAACATACTGTGATCTTTTGAGTCACGATACCATGCTCGTAGCCATGTTAGGGACTTCAGTGGTCTGATCCAAACTAGGCTTTTATATGGTTGTAGACAAGTAGTTGCTAACTTGCTATGTAGCTTTTCAGAGCTGGAATTGGCGAAAATTTCTGTTTTTACGTATGAACCAGGCCTCTGCTCGCTCTCTTTTTTGTGCCTGCCTCGCTTGAAGGAAAATTAGTTTTTGACACGGTTCCGAATGATGGGGAAAACGCCATTATAATGGCCGTAATGTTATAAGCTTTAGCAACTGGCAACCTCATTAATCAATTATTGAAAAGCATTTCTTATAATATTTTTTTTTTATAAGAAACGACAAAAGGATATCATTCCAACAAAAAAAGGAAGACAGCCTAAGGGCCGGGGTAGAGAGCACCCCCCAAAACAAAACTACACAACGAGAGCTTTCAAATCCTTGCTAATCATAAAAAGGCTGTAATTACAAAAGAATTTCTTATGTAAAGATAGCCACCATGATGCCGTATTTTGTACATAATTACAAAAGGAGTCTAGCTTAAGGGTTTTGTTCTCGAACGCTCTAGCATTTCTTTCCAACCATATGTGCCAAAGAATAGCTTTAAATGATATTATAAGAAAAGCATTTCTTATAATACATATTTCTTTTTGGTTATGCACCCTGTTACCTTTTTAAATGATGTTTTTCCACGTTACTTTTTTGGGCACAGAATGTGATGCATTAACTGGCTGCAAGATCTCTTCCATTGAAATTGGTGCTCGAGTTGTTCGCATGTCTTATAGCCCCACAAGTGGGCACGCGGTGATTGCAATGCTTGAGGTTGGTCCACTGTGTATGGGATTTTTCAACATTCTTGAGTTTTTTTTTTTTTTTTTTTTTTTTTTTTTTTTTTTTTTTTATTTCTATTGTTATTATTTTTTTACAAGGAACCATATTTACCTAAATGAAAGAATAAAGTAACAGGATTTCTAGAGAGGTGGAGAGATTGTGTGAGGAGATTTGGGTTTGGGAGGAGTTAGGTTTAATGCCTTATTGTGGGTATCAGTTACGACTTTTTTGTAATTATGAGCTAGGTTTTATTCTATTGGATTGTAGTTCTTTTCTACAGTTTGGAGACTCCCTTTTGTTGGGCTTGCTATTTTGTTTTTCTGTATGTCTTTGTATATTCTTTTATTTCTCTCCATGAAAGTTTTGCTTCTTAAAAATAAAAAGAGAGAAAAAGAAAGAAAGAATAAAAGCAAGGGTCATACAAAAAAGACAAGCTGAATTGAGAAGAAGACGCAATACTTCCATGTGTGACAATGAAATGAATATTTTCTTCTTTCTGTGAGACTCACCTTCCATCCACTTTTCTTTCCTATGGAAGGTTAGAATTCCAAGAATCTCAAAAAAATTTGCTCGTCAAGTGGATTAATGACCGTATTTAGAGGTATTCTTCTTTGCTGTTGGGGCTGCAGTGATATGTCTTGTGCAAGTACACTTTTGAGGATTTGGATCATGTTTTGTGGGGATGCTAGTTAGTAAATTTGATCTCACATTTTTTTGGAGACTTGGCGTGTGTTTGGCTTGAATAGATTGTGCCACTTGATGTTGAAAGAGGGTTTGTTCCAGTTATCAAGCCCTTTCAGTGTGCAGCATTTTTTTTTTTTTTTTTTTTTATAGAACTTTTGGCTTGAGAGAAACCGAAGTCCAGGGGAGATGTCAAACAAAGCCCATTCATCTCAAATTTGATCTCACTTTTTTGTTGTTTGCTCTTTATTAGGACTTTATTCCAGGTTACTAGTATTCCAAAGCTCTGTAATATTTCTCTATCTTCCTCTCTCAATTAGTTGGGTTATGAAGATTATATTTTTGCAATTTTTTAGGGTTTTTGCAGTGTGTGGTTGGGGAGGTAGGCTAGCATCTGTCCTGGTTCAGTAGGTACAGTAGTTGGTTGAACAGGATCTCTAGTAGAAATACTGTAAAGAAGTAAGAATGGACGTTATGTGGGAAATTGTTTAACCATAGTTCATGTATATCTTATCTACCCTTTTGTAGGATTGCACAATTAGATCCTGTGACTTTGACTCAGAGCAAACTTGTGTCTTGCATTCCCCTGAAAAGAAGATGGAACAGATTTCATCTGATACAGAAGTGCATCTTGCATTGACACCCCTACAACCTGTTGTGTTTTTTGGATTCCACAAAAGGATGAGTGTGACAGGTCAGTGAACATCAATTAATGAATTTGCATATTCTTTGTGATTGTGCATTTTTTGCTGGTTAAGATGCATAATTGCCTGCATAACTGTTGAAATTTGTTGCTACATGATAGTTGTGGGAACGGTTGAAGGGGGCAGGACACCAACAAAAATTAAGACAGACCTGAAGAAACCTATTGTCAATCTTGCATGCCATCCTCGCCTTCCTCTATTGGTAAATATTTGTATCCTTCACTAACTTTCAAATATCTTCTTCTTTTGTGTTTATTGATACTCTAAGGATCTACCCTTTTTCCTTCTCATGCAGTATGTGGCTTATGCCGATGGTTTGATTCGAGCATATAACATTCATACTTATGCTGTTCATTATACTCTACAACGTGAGATGAGAATAGATTCTTTCTTTTTCCTTTGTTTAGAATGCTGCATATTGTACTCATGAAAGTAACAAACCTTTTACTGTCATTTTGCATTCAGTTGACAACACTATAAAACTCATTGGTGCTGGAGCATTTGCATTTCATCCAACTCTGGAGTGGATTTTTGTGGGTGACCGAAGGGGTACACTCTTGGCATGGGATGTTTCAACTGAGAAACCTAGTATGATTGGAATGTGAGTCATTATGGTTACATATTCCATTGCGTGCTTTACATGCCATCAAATTGATTCTTTAAATTTTTCCATCTTCAGTTGCATCAATAAGAAGTAGCTTTTTTCTTTTCAAAAAAAAAAAAAAAAAAAAGAAGTAGCTTTTTTTCTCCGTCATTATTGCTAGCTACATATTTAAATTGGTGCTCAAGAAGTTCTAATCTAAGTAGTTAGAACATTACTTGATCTGGAAGGAGTTTGTTCTGTTTAATGAACACTGATTTTTAGGGTTCTAATTCTCTGAAGATCTTAACAGCATCATTGTTGGATCTAAATCCTCAACAGTTTGATTCTACCATTAAGCATAACTATGGGGATTCTAATGAGATTGCTCACCTTTGCTTCTTGTAACTCTAAGAACTTTCTGAATATCTGAGTTTTGATGGGGCATGCGTGGTCTAAGTACTAGAGATGAGAGAAGTTCTTGTAGTAGTCCATGACAGACAAGTTATTAAAGGCAATGATGGTTACCTTGAAACTTCTTGAGGGAAAAGGTTCAAAGGGATGTGCATTGAGGAGGTCGGGGTGGGCATTTTGACCAAAATAAGATCTTTGACGGCCAATCCAAGCATAGCTTAGCGGATAAGACACCAATTACCATTCCTAAGGTCGATAGTTGGATTTCCAACCATGCAACTGTTTAACTCAAAAAATAAAAAAAAGATAAGACCGTTGATGAAGTTGTTTGCAAGTTTTAATAGCCATAAGTTAGGAAAGATGTCAAAAAGATGTCCTATCCTACCATCTTTTTGGGAGCCTCTCTTTTTGGGAGTCGATAAGATTAGGAAAAGGCTTGTTTCTTGGAGAAAGAGTTTTTCCTCGATAGGGAGGAGACTTACTCTAATCCAATTAGTTTTGAGTGGTATCTCAATCTATTTTATGTCCCTTTTTAGAATCCCTTGTTCGGTGAGCAAGTTGGTTGAGAAGTTAATATGAGATTTTTTATGATAGGGGGTTGATGAAGGAAAAGGTTCACACCTTGTGAGAGAGGTAGTTTTTAGACCTTTAGATTTGGGGGGTTAGGTATTGGTAATGTTAGGGATAGAAACAAAGCCTTACTGCAAATGACTTTGGCGATTCCATCATGAAACCAATGCTGTGTGGGACAAGGTTATTGTTAGTAGGTATGGGCTTCACCTTTTAATATGAGATTTTTTATGATAAGGTTATTGTTCTTGGTTTTTCTCAGTTTGTCTATAATTGCTTGGTGATGGGGGAATACTTGCTTTTGGGAGGATAAGTTGTTGGGGGATAGCCCCCTTGGCTCTTTGTCTCCTCATTTATATCAGTTGCCTTCTTTGAGGAACCATTTTGTAGCCTCGATTCTTTCTTCTTCAGATAACCAAGCCTCTCTTTGGGCTTTTGCCTATCGTTGACCAATAGGAAAACGATAGATGGCTTGTAGCTCTCATTGCTTGATGCCTTCTATTTTCGTCTTGATAGGAGGGACGTTTGTTTTTGGAGTCCTTGCCCATCCAAAGGTTTTTCCTGTACCTTTTTCTTTCAATGTTTCTTTTTCTTTCAATGTTTGGCCAGTTCCACCTTAGGGAGTGGTTCACTTTTCTCCTCACTGTGGAAGGCTAAGATTATGTAGAAAGTCAGGTTCTGCATGTAAGGGTCAATACCTTGGATCAGATTTCAGCTAGAGGATCCTCTTTGGTTGGACCATGTTGCATCCTTTATAGGAGGAAGGCTGAGGATTTGGACCACTTGCTTTGGTGTTGTGAGTTTGCCTGTGCTGTGTGGAGCTATTTCTTTTAGGAGTTTGACTTTACTTTTGTTAAGATTTTAGAGAGGCGTTGGAGGAGTTTCTTCTTCAATCGTCTTTCTGCGAGAAAGGGTGGCTTTTGTGGCAGTTTGGGTTTGTGCGATTTTATGGGGTCAGGGGGAAGAGAAGAAACAAAGTCTTCAAAGGGCGTGAGAGCTCTTGGAGCAATGTTTGGTCCCTTGTTAGATTCTATGTTTCTCTCTAGCCCTCAATGTCTAAGCCCTTTTATGCCTGTATATTATTTCATTTTTTCTCAATGAAAACTCATTTATTATAAGAAAAAAGGTATTCTATCATACTTGATGTTTTGAGGAGAAGACAGGTTCAAAACATATTGTTAAGATATCCAATCCTAATAGGTGGGTGGGGGGATAGACCCCTTTGCGCCATGTTTCCTCGGTTATATCATTTGTCTTCGATGACGAATCACGTTGTGGCTGATGTTTTGGACCCTTTTGGGAGCTCTATGACCTTTTGTTTTGGCTTCTCTCGTTTACTTTCTAATAGGGAAACTACAAACATTCTGGCCCTCTTATCTTTGCTTGGGGAGGTTGTCATTAAACCGAGGAGGAACTTCTGTTCTTGGAACCCTAACCCTTTTGGACGTTTTTCCTTTGTTGCTCATTCTTTCAGTGTCTTTTAAATCCCTCCTCGGTTGCGAGTTAGTTTTTTCTTTTCTATGGAAGGTGAAAGTCCCAAAAAAGGTTTAGTTTGTTGTTTGGCAAGTCATCCATGGAAGAATTAATACTCTGGATCGAAATTCGAGGAAGTTGCCTACCCCGATTGGACCATTTTGTTGTATTCTCTGTTGGATGGCGAGGAAGATCTCGACCAAATTCTCTGGAGTTGTGACTTTGCTCGTTCTATTTGGAATTCGTTCTTTGAGGTGTTTGGTTTGCAGTTTGCCAAGCACAGAGGTACTCGAGAGATAATCAAGAGTTCCTGTCCCATCTGTCGTTTAGGGAGCATAGAAAGTTTGTGCAGTAGGTTGGGATTTGCGTCATCATTTAGGGCTTATGGGGGAAGAGAAACAATAGGATCTTCAGAGGGCTTGAGAGGAATCATAGAGATGTGTAGGCCCTGGCTAGATTCTATGTTTCTCTTTGGGCATTGGCGACATGTTTATTTTGTAATTACTCTACAGACACTATTTTGTTGATGGGAGCCCTTTTCTATAATGGGGTTCCCTTTTAGAGGCTTGTTTTCTATATGCCTATGTATCCTTTCATGTTTTTCTTAATGAAAGTATGGTTCTATATCCCAAAAAAAAAAAAAAAAGATACAATCTCCCCAAATAGTACATATATGTATAGTTTTGTATCTATATATTGACATAATTCTACTCAATGATTCGAGAAGCTACTTTTAATTTTCTAAGTTGTACCTAGCTTTCTATAGTACGTATCCATTGGGATTTTTTTAGTCTCGTGAAGTGTAGATATCATTTATTGCATCAATCGCTTTAAATAGTTTACCTTATAAAAGTTGAAAAATATTGTAATGGTCTTCTTTGTTATTGGAATTTCAGTACGCAAGTAGGTTCCCAGCCAATTACTTCGGTTGCTTGGCTACCAATGTTGCGGTTACTTGTTAGTCTCTCCAAGGATGGAAACCTCCAAGTTTGGAAAACGCGAGTCATTCTGAATCCAAATAGACCTCCAATGCAAGCAAATTTTTTTGAGCCTGCAGGTGAGATGTTATTTGAATAACTTCACCACAAATCTATAATTAGGATATAAATTATTGATGTGTTGAACATTGACTTTTTATTGGAGCTGTTCTTCCTCTTGAAAGCTATTTAAAGCCATGAGTTATGTTCTTGACGTAACCTTGGTTTATCATATTAAAAAAAGTTGGGCCTCTTTTCTTTATTATTTTTTCTGTTTATTTTTCCATAGAAGAGTTGACTAAAAGTTCTGCTGGTGCTTTATGCATTTTTAAAAACATTTGAAGTTTTTAGGTTTGAATATGATCATCCCAGCTTTATTGTTTCTTTACATAACTTCTTCCCTTGGGAGAAGTAATATGGCTTATGGTTTGTTCATTTTGCCTTTAGGCATTAATAATATTGATTGTTTTCATTGGGACAATAATTTATTTGTTTATTATTTTCTTTTTCTTCTTTTGTTGTGCTTTTTGTCAATTTTTTAACAAGAAATTAACTTTTCATTGATTGATGAAAAGAAACACAAATTGGTTAAATATATATATATATATTTTTAGCAAAAATGTATAGTTTGCAGGCTCATCTTGGAGTGCCTTACATATGCTTTTGTAATGCATAGCGATTCTACATTAACCTAGATTCGGGGTCTTTCCTTGTTGACCATCCAAATTAGACTTAGGGACCCCTCATCCTTAAGGCCTCTAGGTTGTCTTAGTCTGTTTTGATGAATATATTTTACTATGTTTCTCATTAAAAAAAATGGTCAAGGTTACAATCTCCTCTTTGGGGGAGAAGAAAGCAGAAAAATGAATCTAACAAGGGAATATGAATGCAACTCAATCAAGACAAATATCATTCCATTTATGTTTTTGCTGTACTAACTGTTTTAATTTTCTTATATTTATTTATGTTTTGGCAGTGATTGAATCAATCGATATTCCTCGCATCCTTTCTCAACGGGGTGGAGAAACAGTTTATCCCCTACCTAGGATCAAAGCATTAGAAGTTCATCCTAAACTCAATTTAGCAGCATTGCTGTTTGCAGTTAAGTGAGCCTATGTTATAAAATCTAATTTGTTTGTTAATTTTCAGAAAGATTCACATTTTTGGTTGACAGAACATGTCAGGTGCTGATACTGTAAAAAACAGGGCTGCATACACAAGGGAAGGACGAAAACAACTATTTGCAGTTCTGCAAAGTGCTAGGGGATCTTCTGGTATTTGCTCTCCTTGTTGAGTGGACTTTTCATATTTATACATCTATCAGGAAAGAAGAAAATGTATAAATTAAGCCAAATACTGCATAGTGATGGAAATAAGCTATAATTTATGTATTACATGATAATACTACATCTGGATGAGCTAGAGGAGGAGGGGTCTTTGAGTCAGGTGTCAAGGGAGGAGTGTTTTCAATTGAAAGTGAGTTTGAGGACTTAGTTTGGTGGGAGGGTTGTGAGTTGGAGGTAGAAAGCTAAGGTGAATTGGGCTAAGGGATTGCAACACGACCTTTTTTTTCTTTTGTAATAGAATAACGGGTGGGAGAAGAGAAAGTTCCATCATTTCTTTGGAAATTGCTAATGGAGAGACCTTATGATGTAGGACATCTTGTCCTTTCTTGAAAGTTCTTGCCCTTTCTTGTGTAATTCTTGTGTAAATCCAAGAGGTCTTTATTCTTACCTTTCTTGGTTAGTTTTATCTTTTATTTTGGGCAAAGGGCAGCCCCTTTTATTTTTTACAGCTTATTAAAGCTGGTAGTTAGTTTAACTCTTTAAAGTTTCACCCTTGGTTAGTTTTTCAGCCTATATAAGGGGCTGGTTTTGTATTCTTTCAGCATTTTTTCATCATTAATAAGAACCCACCAGCTTATTTACATCAAGTGGTATCAGAGCTCCGATCCTAGCTTGAACTTAGTTCACAAGTGGATCTTTTGATTCAAACACCAATGGACGCGGCAGCTTCCTCCAACGATCGACGCTTGCAGTCGGTTGAAGCATCGATTGAGGTGCTGAAAAAAGGATTCGAAGACATCCAACGATCAATTGCGAATCTCACTCAACAAGTAGCTCGTTTAGATGTTAACCATGAACAAAGAAACCCTAGAGAAGTTGCTGCAAATCAAAATGTTCAAGCTCCTATCCAAGAAATCCAAGAAAGGCCTTTACAGCAAGATAATCCTATGTTACAACTTGGAAATCATCAAGTTGGTAGACTTCCTGGAAATCAAATGCCTGGATTTATGATGTATGATTCAGAATCTTCGGATGATGGCGAATTTCAGAACATAAGGCAGCATATACAAGGTGCAAGAATTCCAAGAAACCATCATTATGTTCACTATGGTCAAGAAAACCAAGAAATTAAGATGAAGGTGGATTTTCCTAGCTTTAGTGGGAGGATGGACGTCGAAAAATTCTTGGATTGGATCAAGAAAGTTGAGAGTTTTTTTGAGTATGCTAATACACCCGAAGACAAAAAGGTCAAATTGGTTGCATTCAAGTTGCAAAGTGGTGCATCGGCATGGTGGGATCAACTTCAAAATAATCGGCGGTACTATGGAAAGCAACCCATTAAAAAATGGCCTAAGTTGCTACGCCTAATGAAGAAACATTTTCTCCCAATCAACTATGAACAAATCTTGTACAATCAATATCAACTACGTAAACAAGGTGGTCGATCGGTTCTTGATTACACTGAAGATTTTCACCGATTGGGGGCTAGAAACAACCTACCTGAGACCGAACAACAACAAATTTCAAGATTTGTGAATGGCCTTCGTGATGATATCAAAGAGGTAGTCAATCTACATCCGCTAGCTTATCTTACTGATGCCATCTCTCTTGCAACAAAGATTGAGGAAAATGAATAGGGGAAACAAATCAAGACATACCAAAGGAGAAGCAATTGGGCTAAACAAGAACAACAACCTTCAAAAAGAAACATGCTGGACATTACAAAAAACTTTCAAGAAGGATCTTCATCCAATTCTTCAGCACAAGGCAAGAAGGATGAAATTCTGTCCAAGAACCATTCAGGCAAAGGTTTGGAAGGTAATTTTACTAAAAAGACTACTAATCCATATAATCGCCCTACTCTTGGAAAATGTTTTAGATGTGGACAGCAAGGGCACCTCTCAAATGAGTGTCCACAACGCCGAAACCTAACCATTCGCGAGGAGGACAATGAGGAAAACTCTAATGATTCCGAAGGTGGGAATGACTATGAATATGCCGATCCTGATTCGGAAGGAGATCAACTATCATGCATCATTCAAAAGATCCTCCTTACACCCAAGACCAAGATAAATCCTCAAAGAAACAAGCTGTTT
Organism: Luffa aegyptiaca; assembly: GCA_017139565.1. NCBI lineage: Eukaryota > Viridiplantae > Streptophyta > Magnoliopsida > Cucurbitales > Cucurbitaceae > Luffa > Luffa aegyptiaca. The sequence goes on along the minus strand of CM029401.1, from coordinate 24,325,072 downwards.
CGCACAAGATGCACGGTCAATGGTAAGATTTGTCAAGTAATTATTGATAGTGGTAGTATTGAGAACTTAGTTTCTAAAAAACTTGTGCATGCTTTAAATCTAAAAACGGAACCCCACCCCAATCCCTACAAGGTAAGCTGGATCCAAAAAGGGGGTGAGAAATAAATTTCAGATATTTGTACTGTATCACTTTCCATAGGACAACGTTATAAAGACCAAATTGTGTGTGATGTGTTGGAAATGGATGCATGTCATATCTTATTAGGTAGACCTTGGCAGTTTGATAACCAAGCCCTACATAGAGGTCGTGATAATACCTACACTTTTGAATGGATGGGAAAAACAGTGGTCCTTTTACCTTTAGGAAACGTTGAGGATAAAAAAAGCACCATGAGGGAACATCTAAAAAACAACTTTTTACCATAACTTCTGGAAAAGATATTATCCCTAAACATAAAGAAAGTCTTGTTGCTTTTCTTGTTAAAGGAGAGGTTGAAAACCAAGAAACACAAAATCTGCCCACCCAGATCAGTGAGCTTTTAGCCAAATTTCCAGAAATTTCAACTTCCCCTTCTACCCTCCCACCCTTAAGGAACATCCAACACCAAATCGACCTTGTACCCGGCAGCTCTCTACCAAATCTTCCACACTATCGCATGAGTCCTAAGGAATATCAAATATTACATGAGCAAATCCAAGAATTACTTGAAATCTTTTGCATCTCGCACTCTTGCTCTCCTTAAGTTCTTCACGCTTGACCATCGTCCTTGAATGAATGATGAAGCAAAATATGAGCATTTCTTCTTACATAGCTTGTTGGTATTGCACTTTCCTCGTGGTCAGCTTTGACTCATATTTGAAACAAGCTTTGGATCTTGCTTTTCAATAAGGAGTTTAATTTCCTGCAAGAATTCATTAGAAAATGTAGATACACTTGGTTTAAGTGCACCCATTAGAAAGCAAGTCTTTTCGGATACAAGTTCTTGTAGGTGTCTTTTTGAATACAGGACAATATTCTTCTGATAAACTCTAATTGCTGAATTCTCTTTCTCTTTGGTATGAGTCTCAAATGTTTTATCATTAGTCTGATACCAAAAATGATAAGGCAACCCTAATTCTCAGCCCAAAGATCCAAGCTTTTGTGGAGCAAGAACCCTTGAAACAAAGAGATTAACACCTCCTTACACAAATTAGAACCAACCAAGAGAAAAGGCTAGAAATTGATTACCTCTTTGATCAATGATCTAGAAGCAAGATTGGAAATCTTGTCCTAGATTGAGTCATTCCACAATCAAACTTGATCAAGGTTGGATTGAATGGCTCAACATGCAATCTATCACAAGAATTGCAAGAATCCTAGAAAAGAGATTTCTAAGGAAAGTCTCAAATATGAGAGATCATATTTCATTCATCTTAATCTTGTTTTCAAATGAGAAATTACATCCCTATTTAAAAGACACCATGAAAGGACACAACCCTTCATCTATGTGGTCTAAATTCAACCCCTAACTTTTCAAATCCATGCATGAACCTTCATAAATACAAGTTCATGAATTCACAAGATACATAATACATTAAATATGTGAATGAATATGAATTTCTAGATTCATTGTGTCTATTGGTTGAATAGGTGCCTTTGTGAATCTTGAAAGGATGCAACTTTTCACCATAATAATTGGATTGAGCTGGTTGATCACTTATTTCATATTCCAATCGGCAACCTCTAAAGTTTGTAATCATCTTGGGTTCTTGTAGCTTGATTAGGACATCTCGGTTCATATCATGTTTTGTTTCATTCAGGGAGCTCTCCTTTGTTCTCATTCGGTTTCCGTTGTCCTTTGTCCAATAGGGAAACGACGGATGTTATGTCCCTTATGTCCTTGATTGAGGAGTTCGACTTCAGATTGGGGAGGAGAGATATTCGGTGTTGGAGCCTTAGTCCTTCTGACGGGTTCTCTTGTAGCTCCCTTTTCCGTTGGCTTTTGCACCCTTCTCCCCAAAGTGAGTCTATTTTTTCGCGTGTGTGGAAGGTGAAAGTCTCGAAGAAGATTAGGTTTTTTTATGTGGCAAGTTATCCATGGCAGGGTTAATATCTATGATAGGTTGTTGAAAAGGATGCCTTCTTTGGTTGGCCCGTTCTGCTGCATTCTTTGTTGGAAGGTGGAGGAAGACCTGGATCACATTCTTTGGAGCTGCGTCTATGCTCGTGCTGTGTGGGATCGGTTTGGTCTGGCTTTTGGGTTGCATGGAAGGACTTTTGTTGATCACAGGGAGATGATCGAGGAGTTCCTCCTCCATTCGCCGTTTCGAGAGAGAGCGAGATTTTTGTGGCAAGCGGGAATGTGTGCGTTGTTCTGGAATCTTTGGGGTGAAAGAAATAATAGTGTTTAGGGGGAGGGAGAGGGATCTTGAGGATGTGTGGTCCCTCACTAGATTTCATGTATCTCTTTGGGCTTCAGTCTCAAAGATGTTTTGTAATTATCCGTTAGGTTTTATTATGCTTGATTGGGGTCCCTTTCTCTAGCTGGACCCCCTTTTGTGGGCTTGTTTTTTTGTATGCCCGTGTATTCTTTCATTTTTTCTCAATGAAAGTTGGTTTTTCATTTAAAAAAAAAATATCTTTGTGTGTCTTATTCCTAGAAAGGAAAGGGCGGTTAAGGTTGAAGGTTTTAGACCGATTAGTCTGGTTACGAGCATTTATAAGATTATTGCTAAAGTTTTGGCTAACATATCAAAAAAGGGTTCTCCCTTTGATGATCTTAGAGGCTTAGGGTGCCTTCATTTTGGAGAGAAGTTCTTGATCAAGCCTTTATTGCTAACAAGGCCATTGAGAACTATAGGAATAGGAAATAGGAAAGGATCATATTTAAGATTGATTCTGATAAGGCATATGATTGATCATGTGGATTGAAACTTTCTGGATAGGGTTCTTGCTAAGAAAAGGTTCAGGTACCATTGGAGGTCATGAATTTGGAGTTGTGTTAGATCTATTAAGTACTTGATTCTCATTAATGGTAGTCTTAAGGGGAGAATTGTTGCTTCGAGAGGCCTAAGACAGGGTGACTTGTGAGGTATCCTCACAGTGATGTAATGATAATCAGAGAAAGAACCCAAAAAGGGATACAAAACTCCCGACCAATTCGAGAGGGCCGATAATATCTCCTCTCTCTCTCTAGCTACTGAGCTAACAACAAGAAAATAGCATAAGGAAACATTCTACGACAGAGTACATCATATAGCACTCACGACTGGTCCCCCTATATTCACTAACTTGCCCGACTCTGAAATCCCCTTTTTACCCCTCCTCACGTATTGTTTCACTATTGGAGGCCTAACATCACCGCCCGGGGTCAAAGACACCTTGTCCTCAAGGTGAAAGGTTGGATATTGTTGACGAAAATCTGATAGCAGCATCCATGCGGCTTCATGCTCAGGCAAATTCTTCCAACTTACAAGTAGCTTTGTCTGGCACGTCATCTGGTGTTTCCTCGTGACATAAATGTCATCAGGTTCAGCCACTCATTCAAACTCATATGTCAAGGGAGGTGCTCCTGCTAGCACAGAACTAGTGCTTCCAACTAACTTCTAGCTGTGAGACATGGAACATCGGGTGGATGCAAGCGTTTTCTGGTAGATCAAGCTTGAAAGCTACCTTTCCTATCTTCTCAAGCACTCGGTATGGCCCATAATACTTGGGTGATAACTTCTCGTTCCTCTTCTTAGCTAATGAAGCCTGACGGTATAGGCAAATTTTCAGAAATACCATGTCGCCAATTTTATACTCCACTTCCCGTCGATTTCTATCCGTAAATTTCTTCATTCGTTCTTGAGCCAACCTCATTTTTTCTTGTACCACGTTCAGGGCAATATCACGCTCTAGGAGCTGTTGTTCCAACGTTGAGTTGATGGTACTTTGTTCCCCATATGAAATCAGTGGTGGGGGAGGTCTCCTATATACGGCTTGAAAAGGAGTGATGCCAATAGAGATGTGGAAGGTAGTGTTGTACCAGTATTCAGCCCACCCCAACCACTGGCTCCATTTCTTTGGTCGCTCGTAGCAAAAACACCTCAGAAAGTGTTCCACACATTTATTTACAATTTCCATTTGCCCGTCTGTTTGCAGATGATAGGAAGTGCTGCGCTTGAGTTTAGTTCCTTGCACCCTGAATAATTCGGTCCAGAAATGACTAATAAAGATCTTGTCTCTATCGGATATGATAGACCTTGGAAAGCCATGAAGTCGCACTATCTCTTGAATAAACTTAGCTGCCACGGACTTGGCCGTAAACGGGTGTTTGAGTGCTAGGAAGTGCCCATATTTACTTAGCCGGTCTACAACCCCCAAAATAGCATCACACCCTTCTGATTTAGGCAACCCCTCGATAAAATCCATAGTTATATCCTCCCATATTCGAGTAAGGACGTCCAGTGGTTGATGCAAACCAGCTGGTGAGACCGCTAATGTTTTGTTTTCCTGACAGGTAAGACATTCTTCAACATATTTCTTCACATCAGTTTTCATCCCTTCCCAATATAAATCCGCTGTCAATCTTTTATATGTACGTAAAGATCCCGAACGTCCCCCTAACACTGAGTCGTGATACGTGTGTAATATAGTAGGAATCAGAGAAGAAGTTTTCGATATCACTAACCTTCCTTTGTACTTTAGAATTCCTCTTTGTAAAGAAAACTGGGTTGTGTCATCGGGGTCTTCTTGCAGTCGTTTAACAATGAGACTGAGATGAGGGTCATTCTGAACCTCCTGGTTTACAACGTCAATATCAACTAGAGATGGCACTGCCAAATGAGCAAGGTGCACCACCATAGGTAATCGAGAAAGAGCATCTGCAACCTTGTTTTCCAATTGCGGTTTGTATTCTATGTCAAAAGCATATCCCAACAGCTTCGAGACCCATCACTGATATTTAGGTTGGATAACCCTCTGTTCCAGAAGGTGCTTCAATGCCCGTTGATCAGTTCGAACCACAAACTTTTGCCCCAACAAATATGGACGCCATCGCTGGATCGCCATGACCACAACCATAAGTTCATGCTCATAAATCGATTTGGCTTGTGCCTGGTGACAATGTGTGGCTAAAGAAAGCAATCAGTCGCTGGTTCTGTGACAAGACTGCCCCAAGGCCAGTTCCTGAAGCATCGGTTTCAACCACGAATGGCTGGCTGAAGTCCGGTAATGCCAGGACTGGAAGTGTCATCATTGTGTGCTTCAGCTGTTCAAAAGCTAATGTAGCTTCCTCTGTCCTCTTGAATCCTCCCCCTTTTATCACCTGTTGTAGAGGAGCAGCTATACTCCCATAATTGACTACGAATCGACGGTAATAGCCCGTCAATCCGAGAAAACCACGTAATTCTCTGATGTTCTAAGGTGCTGGCCATTCCACCATTGCACGAATTTTTTCTGGATCTGCCCTCACTCCCTCAGCTGAGACCCAATGGCCCAAATACTCTATACTTTCTTTCACAAATTCACATTTGTTGCCATTGATTTTCAATTTATTATCTCTCAGAACGTGAACACCACACCAAGATGCTTTAGATGTGAGTCATAGTCAACGCTATATACTAATATATCATCAAAGAAGACTAGTATGAACTTACGGAGGAATGGGCAGAAGATCTAGTTCATGAGGGCTTGAAACGTGGAGGGGGCGTTAGTCAATCCAAACGGCATTACAAGGAATATGTAGTGATCCTCGTGCGTCCTGAATGCGGTCTTTTCAATATCGTCTTCATAGACTTGAATTTGGTGGTAGCCTGACTTTAGGTCAATCTTGGAGTATACGCTGGAACCATGTAATTCATCTAGTAGCTCCTCAATTACTGGAATGGGGAATTTGTCTAGAACCGTCACATTGTTCAACGCTCGGTAATCGACACAAAAGCGCCAACCACCATCTTTCTTCTTCACCAACAGGACAGGGTTGGAGAATGGACTTGTGCTAGGGCGAATAATACCGGTTGTCAACATTTCATCAACTAATCTCTCGATTTCACCTTTCTGCACGTGGGCATATTTGTAGGGGCGGACGTTCACTGGTTCCATTTCGTCCTTCAACTGAATCCTGCGGTCGATATCCCGTGACAGTGGCAGTCTGGTTGGCGGTTGGAAGACATCAGCATAGTCGGTCAGCAGCCATCGTACTGAGTTAGGTATTTTAGTTGCTATGGCCACCAACTCTAGAACTACCACCAATGTATGGCACTCCACGAGCAATCCTTGGTCGTGTTCCTCCCATCCTTTGACCATTCTCTCGAGAGACACCTTGGCCCTGGTTAACAATGGGTCACCTTTGAGTATCACTGGTGATTTTCCCATGTTAACTCTCATTGTCAACGCTCGCCAATCCACTTCTGTGTCTCCCAATGTATAAAGCCATTGCATTCCAAGAACCACATCAGTGCTCCCCAATTCCAGAGGTAAGAAGGTTTCGATGATCGTCATGTCCGCTACCTTATGAGCTACTGCTTTACATACCCCTTTTCCTTTTACGGCCCTATCGGTTCCCATGATGACCCCATAGTTCGTTGTTTCCGTTATCGAAAGCTGAAGCTCATCCACCATGCGCTTAGCTATAAAGTTGTGGGTCGCCCCACAATCGATCAAGACTATCACCTCATAATCGTTAATCAACCCTCTTAGTTTGATTGTTCCAGGGGTAGAAAATCCTACTACCGAGTTCAACAATAACTCTACAGCCTCACATGTCTGCATAGCTATTACCTCCTCCATTGCTGTCTCCTAAGAAGCACGGACACGGACATGATACGATACGGACACGGCGACACGTCAATTTCTGAAAATGTAGGATACGGATACGTCGAGGATATGTTATTTTTTTTATTATTTTTATTTAGATATATTAAAAGATTAAATCCAAAATACTTTAATTTTTTTTTTACTAACTACTAAAAATATTTAAAATTTAAAAAAAAAACAAAAAAAAAAAACAAAAAAACAAAACATGAATGGAAATTTAATTAGCTATTAAATTTAGTTTAAAATTTCATTATATACATAAATGATAAAACCCAATATTTCATCTTAAAAAAAATGATAAAACCCAATATGGCCCATTTAGACTCAATAAAGATTAAAAAAAAAACAATCGACCAAAATACCCATTAAAAGCCCACCAAATAAAATCTCTAAGCCCTAAACCCTCCCCAGACCCTTTCCTCGATTCTGCCTTTCCCTCTCTTCTCGGATTCTCCCTCCATCTCTCCCTCTCTCTACCTTCGTCCTCCAACGATTTACTTTCTGACGACGACGGCGGCAGCGGCGCCAAAGAGGGAGATCGTGGTTGGAGAAGAAAAAATGTTGAGCTTTTGTGATTCTGAGGTTTGTGGGTTCAAATTCTTTTTTTCTTCTTTTCTTTTTTTTCGTAAACATACATTTGGACGACCAAACGTGTTCGATTTGCATGTCTGAGCGTGTCTAGTGCGTGTTCGATTTAAAAAAAAAAAGACAAAAGGGACACAGATTTTTGCGTGTCCGACACGTCTTCGGCGCGTGTCCGGATGTATCCGTGTCCGACACAGATTCCTCGCCCATTTTTACGTATCTGTGCTTCCTAGGCTGTCTCTGGTTCGACTTCTTCTTCCTCGTCTTCGTTATCATGAACTAACATCACATTTAATTCCTTTTGTTTGCATTTGTGCCCTTTGGTAAACTTCTCATCACAACGAAAACAGAGGCCCTTCTCTCTACGTGCCAAAAATTCTGACTCTAACATTCGTCTGGCTATTCCTTCCCTCCGATTTGGCACTACCGATTGTCCACTTGGCAACTGAATGGTTCTTGTCTGCATGTTATCATTCGCCTTCGATCCTTCTCTCACATTCGAGCCAGTTGGACTCGTTTTAGGTTAGCACTCTGGGCTTTAGAATAAGGCGTCGTGGGCCTATTAGAATTCAGACGGGGTGTTTCTTTGTCTTCCATATGTTGAGCTTTCTTCATCACTGTGTGTAGCCCACTAGTCTCCTAGCACTGGACCTTAGCCCTAATCACCAGGTCGAGCCCATTCAGAAAGGTCGTCTCCTAGACCTCATCAGTCAGATGTGGTAATGGTGCCATCAGCAGTTCAAACTCTTTTCGATATGCCCTTACCGTTGTCTCCTGCTTGACTGCTAAGAAACGACCCAGAACACTTCCCTGTTGCGATACTCGAAATCGTTCCAACAATCGGATCTTAAAGTCCCTGTAGTTTTTGAATGGCTCCCTTTCCTCCCAAACCACCGTACCAGTTCAGGGCTTCTCCCTCAAGGCTCACTACTGCAACCACAAGTTTTTCATAGTCAGTAACCTTATAAAGCTGAAAATACATGTCTGTTCTGAAGAGCCACGAGTCTGGGTCATCTCCCCCGAATACGGGCATTTCAACTTTCTTGAACTTCAGGCGATCCCACCGATCGTTTCGCGTCTTTTATACACTGGTTCTTCGTCTGGGTCCTCAGTATTCACACTATCATGGGTGGCCCCTCGTTGTTGCGAGCTGGTTCCCTCATGTTCCTTCCCTTTTGTTTTCGACTCGCTGGTGATCATGGACGTTGGAGTGTGGTTTCTCCAAAACGCCATTTTCGTAGATATTGCCGCTAAGGTTTTCACTATTTCCTCCGATGTCGGTTGAGCTTGGCCAAGTTCTTTTCGATCGCTGGTAACTTCTGGACCTCTTTCTTAATACTCACGATTTCCACATCCGAGAAATCCATTCTTTCCTCGAGCTTCTTCTGTGCCATCTTACTCAATCTCCCCAGGATGAACTTGCTCTGATACCAAATGTGAGGTATCCTCACAGTGATGTATTGATAATCAAAGAAAGAGCCCAAAAAGGGATATAAAACTCCCGACCAATTCAAGAGGGCCGGTAATCTCTCCTCTCTCTCTAGCTACTGAGCTAACAACAAGAAAATAGCATAAGAAAACATTCTATGGCAGAGTACATCATATAGCACTCATGTCTGGTTCCCCCATATTCACTAACTACCTTGCCAGACCCTGAAATCTCCTTTTTACCCCTCCTCACGTATTGTTTCACTATTGGAGGCCTAACATGACCCTTTGTCGTCTTTCCTTTTCATGTTTGTGGTGCACATTCTTATTTGGATGGTGTCGAAGGATTCAATTTTCTGGTTCAAGTAAGGAGAAGTCCTTCCTTATCTTGAATCACATCCTAGGGTTCTTTGAAGCTATGTCAAGGCTTAAGATTAACAGAGGGAACTATTAGGTCTTGGGGTTGAACTGTGATCATGCAAAGGTGGCTAGGATGGCTACCCCTATGGGCTGTGAAATTGGTTCCTTTTCATCATCCTATCTTGGTCTACCTTTGGGTCATTATCCTGGAAACTTAGTCTTTTGAAATCCGGTCTACTTCTCCCTTTTTAGAGCTCATTGTTTGGTTTGTAAAAGCCTTGAAAAGATGATGGATTTTTATGGGAAGGGGTTGATGAGAAGAGAGGGGCGCACCTTATGAGTTGAGAGGTGGTGAGGAAACTGGTCTACCTTGTGGGTTAGAAATCTGATTTGAGAATATAAGAGCTCGTAATAGGATTATTGCGAGTAAGTTTTATGTTTCTCCCTTCAACCTACGACCTTGTGGCATAGGATTATTGTGAGTAAGTTTGATCCTCATTCCTTTTGGTGGTTGTCGGGTGGGGTTAAAGGCACTTTCTAAAATCCTAGGTAAGATATTGCTATCAAGCTCCCCTCCTTTTCTGATCTGATTCATTGTGTTGTGGGGGACATGAAGGATATGTATTTTTATTTTTTTGGGAGGATAAGTGGGTGGAGGATAGATCCGTTTGCTATATGTTTTCTCATCTTTTTCATTTGTATTCCATGAGAAATTGTTTTCTGGTTGTTGTCATGGTTTTCTCTGGGAGCTCTCCTTCCTTTTCGTTCGAATTCTTTCGTCCTTTGTCTGATAGGGAAACAATAGATGTGATGGCTCTCTTATCAAATTGGGGAGTTTGAGTTCAGGTCAGGGAGGAGGGATGTTCTTTTCTGGAGTTTGAGTCTTATTGAGGGTTTCTTGTGCTCTTCTTTTTTTCCGTTGGTTATTGAACCCTTCTCCCTCTAGTGAGTCTATTTTTTCTCATATGTGGAAGGTGAAAAATCCTAAGAAGATCAGATTCTTTATTTGGCAAGTTGTCCACAAAACTTGATAGGCTTAGGCTTACGAGAAAGATGCCTTCTTAGGCTGGACCGTTTTGTTGCATCCTTTGTTGGAGGGGTGGAGGAAGATCTGGATCATATCCTGTGGAGCTGTTTGGGGCTTTATCTTTGAGACAGTTGGTCTCCCATTTGTCATTCATAGAGATTACAAAAAGATGATCGAGGAATTCCTTCTCCATCCGCAGTTCCATGAGAAAGGAAAGTTCTTGTAGTAAGTTGAGGTATGTGCGTTGTTGTGGCGTTTGTGGGGAGAGAGAAACAATAGAATGTTTAGGGGGTGGAGAGGGTCCCTTGTGATGTTTGGTTACTCTCTAGATTCCATGTTCCTTTTTTGACTTTAATGACAAAGTTATTTTTTAATTATGGGTTAGGTATTATTTTACTTGATTGGAGTCCATTTGTTTAAAGGGACCCTTTTTTTTTATTTTTATGCCCTTGTATTCTTTCATTTTTTCTCAATGAAAGTTGGTTCCTTATTATAAAAAAAACAATGTTGCTAAAGCTGAGTTATTTTACTACCAGAATACTCATCAAAGTAGTAGGCCATCAAGCATCCTAACACGTTCGAACTTTCTCCCCAAGCTTTGGTTATGAAAAATACAATGAGATTCAAAGAAAACGACATGACAATTAGAATCTTTAGAAAGTTTACTAACCGATAAGAGATTGCAAGCTTGGGAACATGAAGGATAAACTTTAGAGTGATTTACTCGGTCAGTTTAATGGTTCCTGTTCCTGCAACAAATGAAAAACTACCATCTAAAATTCTAAATTTTCATTGCATACATGAATGAGTCAAAGAAAGAAGCGCAACTAGTCATATGATCAGAGGCTCCAAAATCAATACTCCACAAAGAAGAATTACAATAATAGAAGGCTTGAGGATATTTACGTGATTGTGCAAGGAAACATAAGAATTATTAGATGATAAATTAATTGGTAGCAATTTTAAGATTTGATGACTTTGTTCCTCTGACATCAAGTAATGAGTAGTGGAAAATAGTAGAAATCCACCAACAAATAAAAAGGAAAATAGTAACACAAGCAAGACGTCTTGAACGAACCAAACCAAATAATTGAGCCAACTGACGAGATTTTGAAGCAACCCAAATCTGAACCACAACAAGCAAACAAATCTGATTTGAAATAAACCAAAAACAAACCTACTTTTGAATTAGTGATGACCAAGCTGAACGACAAACAACACCACGCAAATGATAACCGACCAACGATGGGCACAATGCAAACAACAGATGGCAGATGGCTCAAACGACAAATCAGCTTAAGCTCAAATTTATGATAACCATGAATTAGTAGAAGGTAAATTGAATAGGAGTTTGAACACAAGACCTCTTGCTCTAATACCAATGTGATTTAATGGAATAAAATATTGGAATTCTAAATGATCAAATAGTAAGATACATAGGTCTCTTATGTGGAAGAAAAACTCAACACAAGAAAGGAAAGAAAGAATAAGAATAAAATAAAATAAAATCGTTAATGATTAGGAAATAATAGCCTTTTGGTAAGTTGTGAGTTGGTTGATATTATTTTAAAATTTTAAAATGGCAAGATTCGAGGATGATGATCGAAGAGTTTCTTCTCCATCCGATATACCGAGACGAAGGAAAGTACTTGTGGCAAGCTGGCATGTTTGTGCTTTTGTGGAACTTGTGGGGGGAAAGAAACAATAGGATTTTTAGGGGGATAGTTAGAAGTCCGGGTAAAGTATGGTCCCCCCATATGTTTCCCTGTGGGCTTCGTTCATGAAATTATTTTGTAATTATCTATTAGGTCTCTTTTTGTTTGATTGGAGTTCCTTCCTTTAATGGGATTCCCTTTTGTGGGCTTGTTTTTTTGTATGCCCTTGTATTCTTTCATTTTTTTTCTCAATGAAAGTTGGTTTTTCAATATATATATATTATTTTAAAATCGTGTAACTAGTTTACTGTGGTCTACTACTATTCAGAGATTCAAAAATAGCTTAATATAATGATAAGCATGCATTTTCTAATTGATGTAAGATTGCTTTCATTCACGCCCATAATTTGATGAGGCCACAAATCATAAAAGCTTTCTTCTTTAAGTTTGGCATCTTCTTACATGTTATGTCCAACCTCCTGTTGTTTGGCTAAATAGACTAATAGTAGAATTGCTTTACAGCATCTGTTTTGAAAGAAAAGCTTTCATCCTTGGGTGCATCTGGAATATTGGCTGACCATCAACTTCAAGCGCAGCTGCAAGAACATCATCTGAAAGGGTGAGCTTGTGCCTTTTGTACTTGTTGAGAAATGAATGCTTTCAATTGAAAGAAAAAAAGGGGAAAAGGCTATGATCCCCTTTACTTATCTTTTTTCTTTGGTTTTTGATCTTGATCTTTGATGAAGCTGAAAGTAAACCTTTGAATTGAATTTTGAGAAATTTGTTAGGTTTAGAATTGGAAACATGGTTTTCATTAGGTATGGTGCAGTACCTCAGTGGTCATTTTTAAAATAATAAAGTACTCTCTCTCTCTCTCAACAAAATGAAGTCTCCAAATATTACAAGAGCCAAGAAAAACATTGAAGAACAAAACGCCTGAAGGTCTTGACAAGCCAATGAACCAAAGCAACAAAAACCAATTCCGTCAAGCTGCAAAGGCTGCATCAAGCTACTGCCGAGAAGAAAAGAACACACAGAAACCTCGATGAAAGCAAAAAATGAAAGAAAATGGCCAGCTTCAGTATGCAAGATCACTCTTATTGAAAGAAACCACCAAATAGAAAGCTTCCTAAACTGAAAGGAGCTCAAAAAGCCGAGCAACATCAACTTTCCCAATCAGAACCTTCTCTTGCATGCCAACCTCAAGTACTTGGACTGCAAACACAGCCTTGTCTCAACCAAACATAAATCGTTTAGAGATGACTACCGAAAGCTCTCCAATCTTGTTGATGGCTAATCCAAAGAAATCTTAGAATTCTCAATTTTAGGATTAATCAATACAGTGATTCCCTCGTCATCAAATTAATTTGTTGAATCCTCTTTTTTCAGATGCTTTGATGGAAGAATTAATTGTTTCACTATCATTAAGAGACACTTTGAAGGAAATGAAAGGTCACTACCATTTTTAAAATCTGCTCTAATTTCTTCTTCATTTAACTTCTTGGATGGCCGTTCAGCTACCAATTCTTGATTCAATGAATCAATCTCCTCCTCATGTATAGTCCCTTCTGGGACATCTGATAAAATTGGAACAAAACAGAGTACATTAGCATAGACCTTAGATGGCACACACAAATCAAGAAATGATCCAAATCTCATCTATACTACTAACATTGATATTAGAGTCATCAGATCTTTCCTCTTGCAAGGTGCAGCTATTTACTTCTTTTCTTGATGATTGAATCCTTTTGAAAAACAAAGGATTGTGCACCCTTGAGTTTGATGATTTTCTGTGTCCTTCACTATCAGCTAGATCTGAAAACTGAGTAGATTATTGACCTTTCAATTTTTTTTTTTTTTTGATATCCGTAAGTGTTTGGACCAGCTTGTGTGCACTTCGACTAACCTCAAGGGACAACCACCTGACCCTACTGCATTTGGTTGCCAGGAAATACGTAGGATATTAAATCTTACGTAGGTGACCATCATATGATGACCTTTCAAATTTTCAATTGTCTTAAAATAAATTTCCTCATTAAAGGCATAATTCAAATTTCTTCCTTCAATTCTATTGGATAGAGTGGGCAGGGGCACGAGTACCCTTGGATTTGGGGGTGGGACCCCTAAAAAAACCATTGGATGGAGGATTTTAATGTTATTTTACTTTTAATATCGGTAGATAGAGAGAAATGAAAAATACTAATGTTTGCAGCTTAAAGTTAATAGTTGCAATGTCGTTGTCAATTCGTGCATAGCTCAATGGATAAGACATCAATTACCATCCTAAAGGTTGATGGTTTGAACAAAAAAAAAAAAACTAGTGGTAATGCAATACTTTATACTTATGATCTTTTTGGCCTTATCCAACGGTATTTTTGTTTTTGTCAAAAGTTATTTTAAAATGAGGATTCTTGAATAACTTCTGATTATTTTGTTTACCGTTTTGGGCAGCCATAGTTCACTTACTATATCGGACATTGCTCGGAAGGCTTTTCTTTACAGTGTAGGTTACATTCTTATTTGTAATTTTTACATTTTTTAGAGATCTTGTTTTCTATCTGCAACTTTAAGTTCTGAGTTATAGTTTAAGTGTAAAGGTCTCTGATGACTTTAGGTCTTTGATCCGGAACCTTGGAATTTGTCTATTCTTTTCGTAATGTATTTATATTTCAATTTTCAAAGACTATATATATATATTTCAATTGAAGAGAGGATTTTATTGTTCCTTTATTTAAACAACTTTTATGTCTTTTTTGTATTCTTTTCTAGCATTTTATGGAGGGCCATGCAAAAAATGCTCCTATATCTCGGTTACCTATCATCACAATTTTAGATTCTAAACATCATTTGAAGGATGTTCCAGTTTGTCAGGTATCTTTTCCATCACAATGCTTGTATTGTATGGAGTAACATATATATTGTGTTTTCTTGGATATCTAACATCGTTCTATAAAATGGCAGCCCTTTCATTTGGAGTTGAATTTCTTCAGTAAAGAAAACCGAGTTCTTCATTATCCTGTTAGGGCTTTTTATGTAGATGGTCAAAACCTCATGGCATATAATCTATGCTCCGGTTCAGATAGCATCTATAAGAAACTTTATACATCGGTAATATGCTGGCAAATGTATTTTCAATCATTATCATGTAATGTTCATTTTATCCAAATCAAAAGGCAGTTTACTCGAGGCTTCTAAAGTAGAGAATTTTTTTTATCTTGCAGATTCCAGGGAATGTTGAATTCCACCCAAAGTTCATTGTTCATAGTAAAAAGCAGCGTCTATTTCTTGTAACTTATGAGTTCAGTGGGGTCACCAATGAAGTTGTACTATATTGGGAAAATACTGATTCTCCAACAGCAAACAGTAAATGTACCACAGTCAAAGGTTTGCCTTTATGTGTTCAATTTGTTTCAATGCATCATGGTACATTTATGAGAAATACAGGCATGATTGATGACCTAGTTGAATCACTATATGTTTGGTGTCAATAGGTCGAGATGCTGCTTTTATTGGTGCCAATGAGAATCAGTTTGCTATTCTTGATGACGATAAGACTGGACTTGTGTTATATATACTACCAGGAAAGAATTCACAAGAGAATGACAATGAAAAAGTTCTTGAAGAAAACCACACTACAGATACTAATAACAATTCTTTCTGTGGACCTATGCCGTTTATGTTTGAAACTGAAGTGGATCGTATTTTCTCTACTCCATTAGGTAACTGTGTAGACATTTTCTATTCATGCTTTATTCTATCTGTTACATTAGTGCCATTAATGCTGCATTATGCTGATACTGATCACTGCATTTGTAGAGTCAACATTAATGTTTGCATCTCATGGGGACCAGATAGGCTTGGCAAAACTGGTTCAGGGACATCGGAATTCGACAGCTGATGGTAACTATATACCAACAAAGGGTGAAGGGAGAAAATCCATTAAGCTGAGAGTAAATGAGATTGTACTTCAGGTTCACTGGCAAGAAACTCTTAGAGGGTTTGTTGCTGGAGTACTAACCACCGAGAGAGTACTTATGGTTTCAGCTGATCTTGATATACTGGCAAGCAGTTATGCAAAATTTGATAAGGGAATTCCTTCAATATCCTTGACATTAGTTGATAAGCCGTTCTTTGTTTTACCTATTATGATGCAAGACAAAATCATACATCTGACTGAATTTTAGAAGTTTTTGTTTTGGGAATATTTCCACCTGTTTTTGGCAAGCTGTAAAATTTGAGACCAAGTGAAGAGTTTGGTAATTAGGGGTAAAATAAGGTTGAAGGGAAGTTCATATTCACCTCAATTCTATAACGTTTAGGAAATGTGAACCATTATAAATAATATTCATCAATACTCCAATATATTCTTGAAACATGAGTAAAGCCTATAACACTTAGAACTTAGTCCACAGATTATGACTTTTTTCTGGTCAAAAGAATTTGTTGGAACACTTAACTAATGTGCACTATAGATCCCTGCTGTGGATTGGACCTGCACTTGTCTTTTCTACGGCAACAGCAATTAGTGTGCTTGGCTGGGATGGAAAAGTGAGGACCATTCTTTCAATCAGTATGCCTTATGCAGGTGAGTTTCACAATATAGGTGTTGATTTTCTTTCTTTCGACTGCATATTATTCTGTGTTTTACGGTACTTTTAATCTATTTATCTATTATGTATGTCGACAACAGTATTATTGTACTTTCTTATATAAGTCTGACCAGCAAAGGTGTTACTTCTGTGCAGTTCTTGCTGGTTCTTTGAATGATCGGTTATTGCTTGCAAATCCAACAGAGATAAATCCCAGACAGAAGAAGGGAGTGGAAATAAGGAGTTGTCTTGTCGGACTTCTTGAACCCCTTCTAATTGGTTTTGCTACAATGCAACAACGATTTGAGCAGAAGCTTGATCTTTCAGAAATATTATATCAAATAACATCAAGGTTTTCTTCTTCACATCTGCAGATATTTTTATTCTGCAGAATCTGTTGGTTTTGGACCCTAAATGAGATCTTATAATAGTATATGTTTTTTTCTAATGGATCTTTTATTACCTTATCTGTGTTGAATTTACCTGAAGTAATGAAACCTGACTTGTAATGTTTCACCATGAAGATTTGATAGCTTGCGTATCACTCCAAGGTCTCTTGATATTTTAGCTGGTGGTCCTCCTGTCTGTGGAGATCTTGCAGTGTCCTTGTCCCAAGCTGGTCCACAGTTTACACAGGTGAGTGATGGATATTGTTTTATTTTCTCTCCCCCTATTGTACTTTCCAAACCAATCTCTCTTAATTATTATTATTATTACTATTTTGATAAGATCTATCTTTATTATTGTTTATTTTTAATAAAAAAACTTTCTCGATCTGTTGCTTCAATGGACTCAGGTGTTGCGGGGTATATATGCTATTAAAGCTCTTCGTTTTTCTACTGCTTTATCCGTTTTAAAGGATGAATTCTTACGTTCTAGAGATTACCCAAGATGCCCTCCAACTTCTCATTTGTTCCATCGGTTTCGGCAATTGGGTTATGCATGTATCAAGTATGCAGATAAGATCATCTCTCTCTTTTGGTTTTCTTTGCTGCAGTCAGTGGATGTTCATTCAATACCTCAAAATTAGTTGTTTCTAAGTACTCAGTGTGCTTTAGCATTTCCTCCCTTTGGACTTTCTTTCCTTTAATCTCTTTTTCTTTGCATTTATTTATCCTATTGTTTGAATTCATTTTCTTACTGGAAGGGCTTGGTTGCTTTTGGTTACTACTGCTTTAAATGCTTCTTTAAAAATTCTAATGACTTGTGGTTCCCTCGTTTCCTCATTGGAACTTGTGAAGATTCCTTTTTGCTGCTATAGTGACTGAGTTAAGCTTGCAGGTTTGGTCAGTTTGATAGTGCCAAAGAAACTTTTGAAGTTATAGCAGACAATGAAAGCATACTTGATTTGTTTATCTGCCACCTTAACCCCAGTGCATTGCGTCGTTTAGCTCAAAAATTGGAAGAGGATGGCACAGATTCTGAACTGAGGCGATATTGTGAGCGAATTTTAAGGGTCCGCTCTACAGGATGGACACAAGGAATTTTTGCTAATTTTGCTGCTGAGAGCATGGTTCCCAAAGGTCCAGAATGGGGTGGTGGAAACTGGGAAATCAAAACTCCCACCAATTTGAAGGCTATACCTCAATGGGAACTGGCTGCTGAAGTGACGCCATATATGAAAACTGATGATGGTTCTATACCTTCAATTGTTGCAGATCATATCGGTGTTTACCTTGGCTCAGTTAAAGGCAGAGGCAGTATTGTTGAAGTAGTAAGTGAGGACAGCCTGGTCAAATCTTTTACACCTGCTGCTGGAAGTGTTGATAAGTCCAATGGGCTCCAAACACCTTTAGCAAAATCCATTTCTAATAAATCCAAGGCATCTTCTGATGGTGAGTCAAAGGATAATTTGATGGGTTTGGAAACTCTAATGAAACAATCTTCTAGTTCAGCCCCTGCAGACGAACAAGCTAAAGCAGAAGAAGAATTCAAGAAAACAATGTATGGTACTGCTAATGATGGTAGCAGTAGTGATGAAGAGAATGTTTCAAAAACTCGAAAGCTACATATTAGAATACGAGATAAACCAGTTACATCTCCAGCAGTTGATGTGAAAAAGATTAAAGAAGCTACAATGCAATTTAAACTTGGGGAAGGATTTGGTCCACCCATTAGCAGAACTAAGTCATTGACTGGTAGCACCCAAGACCTTGTGCAAAATTTATCCCAACCTCCTGCTACAACTGCAGTGTCAGCTCCAATTGTTTCTGCTGCCTCGCCCGATCCTTTTGGTACAGATTCATTAATGCAACCTGCACCTCTGTTGCAGCCTCCTTCCCAGGGCCCAGGTGTGGGAGTTGCGGCCAGACCCATTCCAGAGGACTTTTTCCAAAATACAATTCCTTCTCTTCAGATTGCAGCTTCCCTTCCTCCTCCTGGAACTTACCTTTCACAGTTAGATCCAGCTTCCCGTGGAGTTGAGACCAACAAGGTCTCTTCCAACCAGGTTAATGCACCTGAAGTTAATGTTGGCCTTCCAGATGGTGGTGTTCCCCCTCAAGCCACCCAGCAACCGGTTGTACCATTCGAATCAATTGGACTACCTGATGGTGGTGTACCACCACAATCCTTGGGTCAGCCCACTGCCATGCCTCCACAAGTTCAGCCAGCTCAGCCTTCACTTCCCTCACAGCCTCTTGATCTCAGTGTCCTAGGAGTTCAAAATTCTGTCGAGCCGGGAAAGCCTCCTCCACCTCAAGCAACTTCTGTGCGACCTGGACAGGTTAGAAAATCCTTCTGTGTCAACGTGTTAAAATGCGACTATCTGCAATGCCATTATATTCCTCTCTAGCTCTGACAGTAACATTTCGTTTATTGTCTTAATTTCATCCTTATCATTTTCAACCTTAATTTCCTCATGCAGGTTCCACGTGGTGCTGCTGCTTCCGTTTGCTTCAAGACTGGGTTAGCGCATCTAGAGCAGAATCATCTTTCAGATGCCTTGTCTTGTTTCGATGAAGCTTTTCTCGCACTTGCCAAAGACCATTCTCGTGGAGCTGATATTAAAGCTCAAGCGACCATATCTGCTCAGTACAAGATAGCTGTTACTCTTCTTCAGGTACTATCATGTTTATTCTATCTATAGATGATTTCTGAGGTCCTTCAGTACCTAATTGTTTTCTTTCTAGCGATTGTAGTTATCATCCCAGACCATGGTTGCTTAATAATTGCATTTTCTGCAGGAAATCGGACGATTACAAAAAGTACAAGGACCAAGTGCACTCAGTGCCAAAGACGAGATGGGCAGGCTATCACGCCATCTAGGTTCTTTGCCTCTTCTGGCAAAGCATCGAATAAATTGCATTCGAACTGCCATAAAACGGAATATGGAGGTTCAGAATTACGCTTATTCTAAACAGATGCTTGAACTTCTCTTCTCCAAAGCTCCTGCAAGTAAGCAAGATGAATTGAGGAGTCTCATTGACATTTGTGTTCAAAGGGGTTTGATGAACAAGTCCATTGATCCACTGGAAGATCCCTCAATGTTCTGTGCGGCCACCCTCAGCCGATTGTCGACAATTGGTTATGATGTATGCGATCTTTGTGGTGCTAAATTTTCAGCTCTAACATCTCCTGGATGCATAATCTGTGGGATGGGAAGCATAAAAAGATCAGATGCTCTTGCAGAACCTGTACCTTCACCGTTTGGCTAAAATAATTGGAGATGAACTTTCAGGATTTGGCCATTACTGAGTTTGCTTCCGTACTCCAACAAAGCGAATGTATTTTAAGAACTACTTTTGGAGAGAGAGCTCGAGTTGATTGATGTATTATATTATATAATTTGTATGTCTGTATGAGTTTTTTCTTTTCTTTTGCCCTTCATCTTTCGGCCTCCATTGGGCTCGTTTGTTTTATTTAAATTTCTTGCATAGTTTTTTCATGGTTAGTGATTGGTAGCGTTGGCTCAGTTTTGTACATTTTACTGTACTGTTGTGATTAAAGGCTATAATTGAAATGATTTTTCTTCCTCTATTACCTCTTTAGGTTGGATTTTGGGTTTTAAAGAAAGCTCGGAATACTAACACTCAACTTCTTTTCCGTTTCTTTTCTTTTCAAGATCAACAATTGTATGGTGGGGGTTCTTTGATCGAGAAAAAAT
Source organism: Luffa aegyptiaca (assembly GCA_017139565.1). NCBI lineage: Eukaryota > Viridiplantae > Streptophyta > Magnoliopsida > Cucurbitales > Cucurbitaceae > Luffa > Luffa aegyptiaca. The sequence goes on along the minus strand of CM029401.1, from coordinate 24,304,545 downwards.
GAAGGAATTCGAAGGCATACAAAAAACCAAATACACAAAAAGGAGTTCAATTTGAAGGAACTTTGATCAAGCAAAATGAGACCTAATGGATAATTACAAAATAATTTTGTGACCATAGGAAAACATGGAATCTAATAAGGGACCATACATCGCTTGGGCTTCTAACTATCCCTTTAAAAATTTAGTAATTTTGATGGATGGGCTAATTTGAGATCCTATTTTCAGATTTGTCAAAAGATTTGAAAATTTACAAGATTAGATTTTCGTGTGAGTTTCCTTATGGGCCGGTTGCAAGGATAGAAATATGGGCCAAAGTAATTGCAAATCTAGCAGCCCACAAAAAAAATTGCAAAAATGGCAAAATCTGATGGTCTGCGTGTTGCATTTACTAAAATACCCCTCTAGATTTTCTATCACTGATAGAAAGTTTTTCTATAGATTCTATCAGTGATAGAAAGATTTTCTATCACGGATAGACTTTTATCACCGTTAAAAATTATAAGTGATAGAAGATTTCTATCACTGTTAGATATTTTTCTATCAATGATAGAAAAATTTTCTACTACTGATAGATTCTATCAGCGATAGATTTTTTTCTACCAATGATAGAAAGATTTTCTATCACTTCTATCAGTGTTCGGTGTTCTATCAGTGTTTGGTTGTTGCTTTTCAGTGTTTGATTTCTATAACTGTTCGTTTTTTCTTTATTTTTCAATGCTCGATTTCACCATGTATCGCCATCACTGATAGAAACAAAAGATCTTCTATCACTAAAAGAAATCTATCAGTGATAGAGGATTTCTAATAGAAAACTATCAGTGATAGAAGATTTCTATCACTGATAGATTCTATCAGTGATAGAAAGATTTTCTATCACTCACGGAAAGTTTTTCTACTTAGAGATAGAAAGTTTTTCTATCACTTATAGAAAGATTTTCTATCAGTGATAGAATTTTTTTCTATCACTCATAGAAAAACTTTCTATCAGTGATAGAAATTCTATCACTGATAGAAAGTTTTTCTATCACTGATAGATTTTATCGAAAGATTTTCTATAAAAAAATTTTCTATCAAGATTGAAAGATTTTCTATCAAAATTTTTTCTATCTTTCTATCACTGATAGAATCTATTAGTGATAGAAAAAGTTTCTATCAGTGATAGAAATCTTCTATCACTGATAGAAAGCTTTTCTATCGGTGATAGAAACTTTATTCTATCAATGATAGAAACTTTCTATCACTGATAGAAAATTTTTCTACCACTGATAGAATCTATCAATGATAGAAGATTTCTATCTATCTATCTATCTATATATATATATATATATAAACTAACGAGGAAGAAGGAGATGCGTGCGCCAATCAGGTGTAGGGGCAATTCAGGAATATAAAAAATTCATTTAAAAACTTTGCCATATTTGCAATTATTTTTAAAACTTGCTATATTTGCCATTATGCACCATAATTTTGCCACCCATTACAATTATCCTTTCCTTATCATATTACTCTTGTTCTGATTCTCTCTCCACAATCAAATTCAACCTTGAAAATATTGTCAATTATCTTTCCTAATTAAAATTCAATCCATATATATATATATCAATCTTCTTAATTATCTCTCCAAGTTCTACAATTTTAGCAATTTGATTAAATTTTATTTTTTGATTTCTCAATTTCATCTTATTCTCTCTCCATAATAAATTCAATGATTTTATTTATTCTCTTTCCTATATTATACATAATAATTAAATGTTTTAAATTTGATTTGAAAATTTTAATCTTTTTTTTTATTAATAATCTCATGATTTTTGCATTGGTTTTGTATAACACGATTTTTTTTTCAAGATTTTTTCATTTTACAAAAAAAAAAATGTCGATATCCGTATATAATTTCATATATACCTCATATATACCATGTATGTGTGTGTGTATGTATATATACAATATGTTTTTCTTAAATGTCTCACAATCTTATTATTGATTTTGTATCATATACTCTTTTTTTTTTTCCAAATTTTTGCATTTTGCGGAAAAACATTTATATTCATATATACCAGTTTATTGTAGCCACATACACTGGGTTTTTTGTGTCATACTCATCAATCTCAGGTTCCTTAGCTTCTTCAATCTCCTCCTCCTGGTGCACAGTAATGGTCTTACAGTACTCCATCTGTGTAATGGTCTTACAGTACTCCATCTGTGTAATGGTCTTACAATACTCCACCTTAAGTTTGGGGGTATTTGATAGCATGCATGTATGCTATTTTTTTCCTAGTCATTTTAGCTAGCTTTGTGCGTTATTTGTGAGCTTTAATGTATTTTTATGTTGATTTTGTAGAAATCTGAGTTCATGAAGCAAAACCGAGAATTTTACTAATTTCGAGAATAAAAAGAAGACTTTGGACCATGAAAGAAGAGGCTACATTTGAAGTGGAGGCCCAAAAAACCCAAAAGAAAGGAAAAAGGATGGCTAAATCCGTGGAGATAGCTTCTAGAAGGCCCAGCGTCGCGACGCTAGGGCTAGAGCGTCTCGACGTTGGATGAAGTGCGCGACAAGAAAATGATGTCACAGCGTCTTGGGCAGCAAGCAAGGTCTGATCCTCCTCCTATTTAAAGCCCATTTCTCAATGGTTCAAGGCACCCAATTTTGGGAGCTTCTCCCCTAGCTCAATAGAGAGAAAAAGTGAGTAGAGTTGTGAAGAAAAGGTGGAATTGATCGAGATTCCAAGGCTCGGGAATCAATATGATCGTGACGGGAGCTTGGGATCAACTTATCGGTTATTTCTTCCTTACTGCTTTGCAATTCTTTATTGTAGATTGAGTTAGGACCATGGATCAAGATCACTTTTGTTGGGTTTAATGTCCTATAAACTCGTAGTTTTGTAAATCATTAAACATATTCTATTTCCAATAAAGACGTTATTAAGGTTATTCAGTAAAAGATGTTATTGAATATGTAAATTGTGAATGATTAACCTAAATCCAATAAACTAAGATACTTGGCTATAAAATGAATGCTCGAACTATATGTAGGGACATATCGTAGGATCAAGTTCAAGTTTATAGTCAAAATAGTCTATAGTATAAGGATACGGTTGGGTGCCTTATCCTAGGGACACTATGGATGTGGCCCACTTTGTATTAAGTACAAACGATGAGATCCTAAATCGTTCATGTGGAGACATGCGAGTGGGGGCGTCCTATGCAATGAGTTTGCATAAGACTGGACCACGAAATAAGTCACTTTCTCTTTATAACGCCGTTTACTGAAGAAACTGACTATTTCTCATAGATGACCTAGGTAACTCGTTCTTAATCATGAGCTAACTATGAACTCCTGTTTATACGAGATTATCCTTTGATCTGCATGGGTGAGAGTGGCCAGCATCGCCGACTCAACAAGCCTACCATTTTGGGGATAAGATCGAATAGATAGCTGGGGACGTAGTCTCGCAAGACGGAATTCACTCCTACCCATTTCAGGGATAGAAGATAGGTTGTTCCCTTAAGTACTAACTCCAGGACTTGAACAAGGGGCCCCACCCTCTCATTGGATCGAGAGGGACTTAGGTTTGATGGTTGGACCGCAAACCGATTGTTCATTAGAGGATTAGTGGAACTTAAGGAACAAGAAGTACTATAGGGGTGAAACGGTTATTTGACCTAGCTATGGCTACGAACAACCTGTGAAGGAACGACTTACTGAACATGGTTAAATCAAGTGGACGGAAATATATCTATAGTGAGGGGAGTGCAACTATCGGGCTATAGTGGAGTGTCTTGGTAGTTAACGAATGTTGGCTAGCTTAGATAATGAGATTAGTCGGCTAGCCTCGAATCGTTGGAGCCCATGATCTATAGGTCCATTAGGTCCCTCTACTAGCTCATATCGGATTAAAGCCTAGAACATATTGATAGGAATCTTTGAATTGTTCAAAATCGGGAAATAGGGAATTATCGTAAAATTGTGTTCAACACAATTATTTAATTATGAAATAAATTAGAAAATGAGAGATAAGGTATTTAAAAGGGTTTAAATACAATATACATGAATTAAGATTCATATATAAAGGATGCACATTAATAAGATGATTAATTTGATTAATCATTCATAATTAGTGGGGTAAGCTTCAAGATTAATTGTCATTGTTGATTTCAATTTAGAATTGAAATTAAAACAAGAAATGCACAATTAATAATCTGATTTTGAATCATTTGTTAGTGGAAAAAGTTGGAAATGCACTCATGCATGAAGACTCAAAGTGGAATTACACCACATTCATGCAAAGGTGCATGTATTGTTGCTTGAATACCTAGCTTCCACTTTCACCATCAAGACCACCATGTGTCTTGCATTTTGAAGCCCTTTCTTGCATGGATTCTCTCTATAAGTAGAGGAAGAATCAGATTGTGCAAAAACACAACATTCATCTTAGTGTTATGCTGCAGAATTTCTTCCTCATTCACTCTCTCATCTCATATCTCCATAAAGCTTGAACCTTCAAGCATTCCCTTCCATTTCCCTATCACTATAGACTCCCACAAGTCGTTCTTGGCCCGAAGAATAGTAGGGAAGACTCTAGAGGTTGTCCAAGGAGCATAGGAGAAGAAAACACCACAAGGAGTTCCTCATTAGTGAGCTACAAAGGTTGGTGTTCTCTAAACATGCTCTGTTCTGTCTTTTCTAGAACCAGTATGCTTTAGGAGTAAAATTGAATGAGTTAAGTGCTTTCGATCTTCAATTGCTTCCGCATGTGTTATATGAACACCTTCAATTGGTATCAGAGCAAGGTTAGAGCACTTAACTCGTTTTAATTTTGCTGTGGTGGGTACCATTTTGAAATTGATTTTTCTGTGTGCTAAAATGGAAGTGTTTTGGTTTGGAAATTTTTTGAGCTTTCAAATCTTCATGAAATTGTAATTGCTCGGATATGTAAGAGTGTTAATGTGTGTTCTAGAGTCTGTAATTTTTATAGAGTCATTAGAGTCTATATAGGCTGTAAAATCGAAGAAAACTGGAGAAGACGCAGTAGAAAAACAGCAGCAGTGGGCTGCTGTCGCGAGAGCGTCGGGACACTCTTCATGTAGCGTCCCGACGCTGATGAACAAAACTCCAGCATCCAGTTTTTTTTTCCAGATTTTTGGTTCGGTCCAGCTGCTGTCTTTGGTCCGGTTCGGTTTGCCTGCAGCCGGATCAGCCCCTTAGCACACTTTTGAAGGTCGGTTCACTCCATGGAGGGTTGGTTCGGGTCGGTTCGTGAAGCTCGGGATTGCTTCAAGCATTTATTTATTAATTATTATTGTAATAATTAGTTAATTGTTTGTTTTAAATTGCCAAACCATTCCATTTTAGCTTGCTTTAATTTATTTATGCATTGTTGAATGTGTATTAAATTAAATGGATGTATGTGCATTATGAGCATGCCATATAGTTTAAAATCCCACCATAGGAAAGCATGATCATGCATTTTTATTTTTAATAAGTGTTATTAATAATTCAATTGCATAAGGGAAATTTCATGATTTATTGATATAAATGTTGTATTAATTTAGGGAGATTCATGCTTGAATGGTTAATTAAAATTGGTTAATTGATATAAAAGTTATATTAATTAAAAGATAAAATTAACCTAGCATGAAGTATGAAATTTCCTTAGTATTTGTTTATAAAATGTTATAATCAAATTGGAAAGCATGTTATAGATTAGATTTATAATTGTTATAAATCACTTAGATATCTAAAATCTATAACAAAGAAAAGGTGCATGCTCACTTAGGGTTAATTTGATCCAATCTCTCGATCGATTTCAATTAGATTCAAATAGGTCGATAAGCTTGTAAAACATAGGTTACAAGAGAACTCACCCGACGAGATGCTGCCTAAGGCTGGAGGTATTTAAGTTGACGGTTTACGGAACACCTCCTACCTGGGCATCGAGTCGGTTCTTAAGTTAAAGTTAACCCAGTTTTATGAGCATGCACGTGTGTGATGTGATGTTTTAATAGTTATCACCTAGACATCGTAGGATTAAATGAACTTAGACTTAGGGTTATTCAATTAGCCGGAATTCGCCTAAGTATAAGTATACCCAAAACCGTTTAAAATACTTAGTGGGAAGGGAGAGATATATCAAATCCATTTCCCTTTCACGTTCTCCCCTTTTGTTCACAAGGTGATATTTATGCTTGGCCTCGTGTTGATTATACCTGAACTGCTCCATTCGGAAGGTGTTTGCATAAATCAATAACAAGGTGAATGGAGAAAGTATTTATAGTAAGTGAGTGAAGGAAGTGTGTCAACACATCCTGCGGTCTCCTCCGTTAGGTTGCACTGTGAGATTTCAATGTTGCGCCTGCTTGTACGCCCTGGAGCTACTAACCATTCGGAGGGTTGTAACATGGAGATCGGAACAACGCAAACTCCAGAGATGGATAGGATTACTTAGGACCATTTCCAACATTAGCTTTTCCATTCGGTAGCATTGTTGGGGCCGTTCTCTGTAATCTTAAAACGGCGGGTCACACTTACAAGGGTTACTAAGTGTTAGTATATCCCTGACCAAATGTAACGATAACTAAACAACTATAGGAATAAGAGTTATTCTGGGATTAGTATTTAGTCAAGAATGTCTTGGTTTAGTGAATGAGTGATTGACTGCCCCTCGGTAGCGGTTGCTCTAACTCACTAAAGTGTCGTTGCAAAATAATAATCCTGGGTACATTATTACTTTTGCTAAAACCTGATTGGATTTTGTCAAAAATGGTTAATAAGCAAATTACTAATAGCTTTGTTTAATTTTTCAGCATGTCTAGCTCACTAGTTCAATTACTCTCTTCGGATAAGCTTAACGGAGATAATTATGGAACTTGGAAGTCTAATCTGAATACAATACTAGTAATCGAGGATCTTAGATTTGTCCTTACCGAAGAGTGTCCACCTAACCCTGGCTCGTCAACAAACCGAATTGTTCGGGAAACATATGAGAAATGGACTCGAGCAAATGATAAAGCAAGAGTCTATATTTTAGCAAGCATTTCGGATGTCTTGTCTAAAAAGCACGAGAGGATGGTCACCGCAAGGGAGATCATGACTTCGTTGCAAGGTATGTTTGGACAACCATCCTCGCAAATCAGGCACGAAGCTCTCAAGAATGTTTACAATTCCCGAATGAAGGAAGGTGCTTCAGTTAGGGAACATGTTTTGAACATGATGGTTCAGTTTAACATCGCTGAAGTAAACGGTGCTACCATTGACGAGGGTAGTCAAGTAAGTTTCATAATGGAGTCTCTTCCGAAGAGCTTCATTCAGTTCAGGACAAACGCTGTCATGAACAAAATAGACTTTAACCTGACTACCTTGCTAAACGAGCTCCAGACTTACCAAAGTCTCACCAAGAGGGGACATGAAGGGGAAGCAAACGTTGCCACAACCAAAAGGTTCCAAAAGGGATCGTCCTCAGGAACCAAGTCTGGACCTTCCACTTCAAAGAATAAGAGTATTCAGATGAAGAAAAAGAAGGATAAAGGGAAAGGAAAAGCTCCAATGGGAAGCAAGGCAAAAACGAAAGCTGCAGATAAAGGAAAATGTTTCCCTTGTAATGTAGACGGACATTGGAAACGCAATTGTCCCAAGTACCTTGCGGAAAAGAAGGCTGAAAAGGAAAAGCAAGGTAAATTTGATTTGCTCATTATCGAAACATGTTTAGTTGAGCAAGATAGCTCTGCCTGGATATTAGATTCAGGAGCAACTAACCATGTATGCTCTTCTTTACTGGAAATTAGTTCCTGGCATATGCTGGCAGATGGCGAAGTAACTCTCAGAGTTGGAACTGGAGAGGTCATCTCAACCAGAGCTTCAGGAACACTCAAGTTGTCTTTTGGAGATAGATTTTTAATACTTGAAAATGTCTTGTACGTTCCCGATATAAAAAGGAACTTAATTTCTATCTCTTGTTTGATTGAACATGAATACCAAGTATCTTTTGATATTAATGAAGTGTTTGTTAACAAAAGAGGTATGCATATATGTTCTGCAAAACTTGAAAGCAACTTATACGTATTAAGGCCAATTCAAGTTAAAGCTATTTTTAATACGAAAATGTTTAAAGTAGCGGAAACTCAAAACAAAAGGCGAAAAGTTTCTCCTAATACCTATCTTTGGCACTTGAGATTAGGCCACATAAATCGGAATAGGATTGAAAGATTGGTAAAGAGTGGACTACTAAACCAGTTAGAAGATGACTCGTTACCACCATGTGAGTCCTGCCTCGAGGGAAAAATGACCAAATGACCTTTTTCGGAAAAAGGTTATAGGGCCAAAGAACCTTTAGAACTCGTGCATTCGGATCTCTGTGGTCCTATGAATGTCAAAGCACGAGGAGGGTATGAATATTTCGTCAGCTTCATTGATGATTATTCTAGGTATGGCTACCTTTACCTAATGCATCACAAGTCTGAAGCCCTTGAAAAGTTCAAAGAGTACAAGACCGAGGTTGAGAACCACTTAGGTAAAACGATTAAAACACTACGATCAGATCGAGGTGGAGAATATATGGACCTACAATTCCAAGACTATTTGATAGAACATGGAATTACGTCCCAACTCTCAGCCAATGCTACACCACAACAAAATGGTGTATCAGAGAGGAGAAACCGAACTTTGTTGGACATGGTTCGATCAATGATGAGCTATGCTCAGTTGCCTGATTCGTTCTAGGGATATGCAGTTGAGAATGCTGTATACATTTTGAACATGGTTCCCTCTAAGAGTGTTTCTAAAACACCCTATGAGCAATGGAAAGGGCGTAAAGGTAGTTTACGTCACTTCAGAATTTGGGGATACCCAGCACACGTGTTGGTACAAAACCCAAAGAAATTGGAACGACGTTAAAAAATGTGCCTGTTTGTGGGATATCCTAAAGAAACGAAAGGTGGTCTATTTTATGATCCTCAGGATAATAAAGTGATTGTATCGGTAAACGCTACTTTCCTTGAGGAAGATCACATAAAAGATCATCGACCTCGCAGTAAACTAGTATTAGATGAGATTTCAAGAAAAACTACAAAAGAATCTACAAAAGTTGTAGATCAAGCTGGTCCATCAAAAGTTGTTGATCAAACACATCCATCTCAAATAGTGAGAGAGCCTCGACGTTGTGGGAGGGTTATAATACAACCCGACCGTTACATGGGTTTAACAGAAACTCAAACCATCATATCTGATGATGGTATAGAGGATCCATTGTCCTTTAATCAGGCAATGAATGATGTTGATAAGGACCAGTGGATCAAAGCCATAAATCTCGAAATGGAGTCAATGTACTTCAATTCGGTCTGGGATCTTGTAGAGCAGCCAGATGGGATAAAACCTATTGGTTGCAAATGGATCTACAAGAGAAAACGAGACCAAGCCGGTAAGGTTCAAACCTTTAAGGCTCGACTTGTGGCAAAGGGTTTTACCCTGCGGGAAGGAGTCGATTTTGAAGAAACTTTTTCCCCTGTTGCCATGCTTAAGTCGATTAGAATACTCTTATCCATTGCCACATATTATGATTATGAAATATGGCAAATGGATGTCAAGACAACCTTTTTGAATGGCAATCTTGAAGAGACTATCTATATGGCTCAACCAGAGGGATTCATAGTCCAGGGTGATGAGCAAAAGGTTTGCAAACTTAAATGATCCATTTATGGATTAAAACAAGCATCAAGATCCTGGAATATACGTTTTGACACTACGATCAAAACGTATGGCTTTGAACAGAATGTTGACGAACCTTGTGTTTACAAGAAAATCGTCAAATCCACTGTAGCTTTTCTTGCTCTATACGTAGATGATATCCTACTTATTGGGAATAATGTAGGATTCCTGACTGACGAAAAACAATGGCTAGCGACTCAATTCCAAATGAAAGATTTGGGTGAGGCTCAATTTATTCTGGGCATTCAAATCATTAGAAATAGAAAGAACAAAACGCTAGCACTGTCTCAAGCATCATATATCGACAAAATGTTGGTACGATATTCGATGCAGAACTCCAAGAAAGGGTTATTACCTTTTAGGCACGGGGTTCACCTGTCAAAGGAACAAAGTCCTAAGACACCTCAAGAAGTTGAGGAAATGAGATGTATTCCGTATGCATCAGCAGTTGGTAGTTTGATGTATGCAATGCTGTGTACCAGACCCGACATATGCAATGCCGTAGGAATTGTCAGCAGATATCAGTCTAATCCTGGCCATGTGCATTGGACTGCCATTAAAAACATCCTTAAGTATCTAAGGAGAACCAGGGATTATACGCTCGTGTATGGAGCTAAGGATCTGATCCTTACAAGATACACTGACTCAGATTTTCAGACCGATATAGATTCAAGAAAATCAACATCGGGATCTGTGTTTACTCTAAATGGAGGAGCAGTAGTATGGAGGAGTATTAAGCAAGGTTGTATTGCTGACTCTACCATGGAAGCAGAGTACGTAGCCGCCTGCGAAGCAGCAAAAGAGGCCGTATGGCTAAGAAAATTCCTAACAGAGTTGGAAATCGTTCCAAATATGCAACTGCCTATCACCCTCTATTGTGATAACAGTGGAGCAGTTGCAAACTCTAAGGAACCTCGAAGTCACAAGCGAGGAAAGCATATTGAGCGCAAATACTATCTCATCAGGGAGATCGTGCAACGAAGAGATGTGATCGTCACGCAGATTGCTTCGGAGCACAACATGGCTGATCCGTTTACAAAACCCCTCTGGCTAAAGTTTTTGAGGGTCACCTAGTTAATCTAGGTTTACGAGCTTTGTTAGACTAGGGCAAGTGGGAGAAATGTAAGGGTATGGATGATGCCCTAGTTTATTGTCTTTATGTATCTCTCACACCTAACTTCCTGTATCCCACTAGAGTTTCTAGTCCAAGTGGGAGTTTGTTGGGTTTAATGTCCTATAAACTCGTAGTTTTGTAAATCATTAAACATATTCTATTTCCAATAAAGACGTTATTAAGGTTATTCAGTAAAAGATGTTATTGAATATGTAAATTGCGAATGATTAACCTAAATCCAATAAACTAAGATCCTTGGCTATAAAATGAATGCTCGAACTATATGTAGGGACATATCGTAGGATCAAGTTCAAGTTTATAATCAAAATAGTCTATAGTATAAGGATACGGTTGGGTGCCTTATCCTGGGGACACTATGGATGCGGCCCACTTTGTATTAAGTACAAACGATGAGATCCTAAATCGTTCATGTGGAGACATGCGAGTGGGGGCGTCCTATGCAATGAGTTTGCATAAGACTGGACCACGAAATAAGTCACTTTCTCTTTATAACGCTGTTTACTGAAGAAACTGACTATTTCTCATAGATGACCTAGGTAACTCGTTCTTAATCATGAGCTAACTATGAACTCCTGTTTATACGAGATTATCCTTTGATATGCATGGGTGAGAGTGGCCAGCATCGCCGACTCAACAAGCCTACCATTTTGGGGATAAGATCGAATAGATAGCTGGGGACGTAGTCTCGCAAGATGGAATTCACTCCTACCCATTTCAGGGATAGAAGATAGGTTGTTCCCTTAAGTACTAACTCCAGGACTTGAACAAGGGGCCCCACCCTCTCATTGGATCGAGAGGGACTTAGGTTTGATGGTTGGACCGCAAACCGATTGTTCATTAGAGGATTAGTGGAACTTCAGGAACAAGAAGTACTATAGGGGTGAAACGGTTATTTGACCTAGCTATAGCTACGAACAACCTGTGAAGGGACGACTTACTGAACATGGTTAAATCAAGTGGATGGAAATATATCTATAGTGAGGGGAGTGCAACTATCGGGCTATAGTGGAGTGTCCTGGTAGTTAACGAATGTTGGCTAGCTTAGATAATGAGATTAGTCGGCTAGCCTCGAATCGTTGGAGCCCATGATCTATAGGTCCATTAGGTCCCTTGATAACTGCCTGAAAGGTAGTTATTTAGGCCTCATTTCTATAGGGATTTGTGTGTCTTTTGTGCTTAATAGGGTTGGTTTTAGATGTAAATTATATGTTTTAACCCATTTGGAAGAATGGAAGCTTTGGAAGTTATTTTATGCAGGATATGTTGCTGGGCGACTGGAGGGAGCAAATTCTGTGCTGCAGCAAAACTGGGAGCAAAACTGCCACGTCACAGCTCGTTAGCCAAATTGCCAAACTGAATTCTGTTGAGTTTTTCTCGTGATAAAGGAGCAAGGAGAGCCCTACACGAGTCCAGGTTGACCTAAGTCAAGCCTCCTATCCTTCTATAAAAGGGAGTAGCCGCCCAAGTCAAAATGATTCCACTTTTGGGAGAAAACATTCCATTCTTGGGAAGTTCCTTCCACCTTTGGGAGCCGAATAGAGGAGAGAGATTGGAGACCACCTAGAAGACCATCATTGCAAGCTGATCGAGGAGATTAGTATTTTCTTTTATTATCTTGTAATTATGGACATGCCTACTCAGATTGTAACGTGCATTTCCATGCATTTTATGAACTAAGTAGCTTAGGCGTTGGTTAGGAAACAATGTGATTGTCGTGCTTAACTTTAGTAATATAAATTGATTACTGCATCTTGGTTAATTGTTGTTCTTATTTCTATTTTATGCCCGCCTGGCCAGCTGGTATGAAAGGTCTCTCTAGTTTCAGGGATGATTTAGAGAGTGTGTGGCGATTAATCACACTACGATCATTGTGTATTGGTGAACGCCAGTGACTGAGCTAGGGATAGCCAGTTGCCTAGTGCTTGATCGGTCGTACTTCATTGGGGTTGAAACACATTCCAAAAGATCCAGAGTTCCGGGAGGAATCCGCTAATAATACTACGAGAGTTTGCATGATCAATAATATTGCTAGAGCATCTTTTAAAACAATTACTAAATCCTGACCAGCGCCTGTTTCTAATCTGTCTGCCTATTTGTTTATTCTTTGTTCTGTCATTTATTTTGCTTCAGCATTATTCTTATAAAAACCAATCATTTTTACCATCTTTGAAACCATTAGAGAGTTACACAAGATAGATAAAGTGGAAGCTAATTCAGGCCTTGGATTGATAATACTTATTACTTGCTGCGGACTGTGTATACTTGCACAGAGTTCTAGAGTCCTTCTATACCATATTTTTACTCACTCTAGGAACCCAACAAGTTTTTGGCGCCGTTGCCAGGGACTTGAATAAGTTTTTATCTGATCTGTTTTGTGTGTGTTTTAGTGGTTTGGTGCTAGAACTTTTTGATTGTTTCTTTTGTTTTTGCAGGTGTGAGTTTGGTGCATGAACGATCCGCCTGGGGTGAGGTTCGAGCTTGATCCAGAAATCGAGAGGACATTCAGGATAAGAAGGAGAGAGCAGCGTAGAAACCAGAATCAAATGGCTGACGTGTCGCGTCTCCCGCAAGTTCCTGAAGATCCAGCGAACCCCCAGCACAATCGTTTGCTACAGCAAAACCCGCCGCTGGAGCAAAATGAGTAGCAAAATAATCAGGCTGAGAATCCTATCTTGGTAGCGAACGATAGGACCAGAGCCATTCGAGCATACCTAGCTTCCACTTTCACCATCAAGACCACCATGTGTCTTGCATTTTGAAGCCCTTTCTTGCATGGATTCTCTCTATAAGTAGAGGAAGAATCAGATTGTGCAAAAACACAACATTCATCTTAGTGTTATGCTGCAGAATTTCTTCCTCATTCACTCTCTCATCTCATATCTCCATAAAGCTTGAACCTTCAAGCATTCCCTTCCATTTCCCTATCACTATAGACTCCCACAAGTCGTTCTTGGCCTAGAGAATAGTAGGGAAGACTCTAGAGGTTGTCCAAGGAGCATAGGAGAAGAAAACACCACAAGGAGTTCCTCATTAGTGAGCTACAAAGGTTGGTGTTCTCTAAACTCTCTGTTCTGTCTTTTCTAGAACCAGCATGCTTTAGAAGTAAAATTGAATGAGTTAAGTGCTTTCGATCTTCAATTGCTTCCGCATGTGTTATATGAACACCTTCAACTTTGCCAAAATTATTTCCATTTGTGAGTAGATTTTGAGACCTAGGGTCGTTAACTTAGCTAATTAGATATTGTAGCTTAATTATTGGAGATTGTAACGAAGTTCTTCATATTTCATCTATGCAATTCATGCTTAATGCTTTTAATCCCTTGATCACGGATTGATTGATGTGTTGGTCTAAATTGATACTCGACAAAGAGAAGTTAGATTAGATCCAAATTGCATGGCTAACGATTGCTTGGAACACAAGAGTGAAAGAGAATTGTTAGAAATTGATGATGAAGTTGCTAAATGCCATACTATGATTAACTAAGGAAATGGACACATGAATTAGTTATGTTAGTATGAGATGTGGAGGAACTTGAAAGAGAAATCCGCTTAAAATCACTTCTAGATTTATGAAATTGAAGATTAGTAGTTACATGCACCCTTGTACTTGAGCTACATATTCAAGAAGCTAGTTAACACCCTAAGTCAAGTCCCTTAATAGGATATTTCCTTTTGTTTGCATGATTTCTTTAATTTCTTGTTAGTTCTTTATTTCTTAAGAGTTGAGCTTCTAAATAAAATTAAACATGATGGTTCTTGGTAATTAATGGATTTAATTCAAATTCCCTGAGGATTCGATACTCGGTATTACCTATTGTTTTATATTACTTGCGGCCCGTGCACTTTGCAGTCATCAGCGTCGAGACGCTGCCCCTGGCGTCTCGACGCCGACGCGAAATTTAGACAACGTATGAAGTTTGCAGCGTCGAGGCGCTACCCTTGGCGTCTCGACGCCGCGATGTTTTCTTTAAATACTAGGTCTCGGTTTAGTCCGCCGTTAGGTTATAAATTTGGTCCTTTTACGATTTCTTTCATCTCTTTTACTTTCCAGTACCTTTGTAGACTTTTTTAGGTCATATTTCATGTATTCTTTCATGCTTATTTGCGTTTTTACTTTGTTTATGAGTGGCTAAACGCATCTATATCGTTGGATTGGGATTATGCCTTGATTGCTATAGTATTTGACTGAGTTTTCTGGTGTTTAAGTACTGTTCTTGCTGTGCTTTCATTAAGTTTTGCATGTTATCCCGTTTAAACCAATACATGAGGCTAGTCTATTAGGATTGACGACCCTATGTGATTACCGCTTGTGTATTCTATCAGTTATTTTTAGATAGCCACTAGGTTGAGGCAAACCACTCTCTACGTGAGACGGCCCTTGATAGGCCTAGGATGCATGTTAAAGGTTGTATGAATTAGATTTAAATCACATTTAAATTTAGTTAATACGATTCTGGACCCACGATCCCAAAGCGACTAGTTAAGTAGGTGATTGTGAAATTGCTTATTCTAGATTAGTTAGATATAATTTAGTGACCATTGCAAGGTCTCGGATGGTTGCTACTTTATGTATGAGGGGTGGCGAACGATAAAGAATAAAATTAATTAATCTTGTTAATTGCAGAATTCATAGTTAACGAGTTAATTAACACGGGTTAGTGTAGGGGGTCCTCCGAGTAACCAAAAAGCCAATCAGACTAATAAAAATCGGCATAGAATAATTATTAGAGAAAACTAGGAAGCCAAGTGAAATAGCAGTCAGGCATAAGAAATCCCAATCCAGCGATCCCTTTCATGTTATTGATTTTTGTCTTATTTCCCATTTGCATGCCTTATTTTGTCTCCTTTAAATTCAGCATTTATTTTTGCTTTGTCCTGCTTTCCAAAATCTCCCATGTTCTATAAGCACAAAATTCTGCATCTGCTAGGTCCCCTTCCCTATGTTCGACCCCGACCACTGTTTCTACAAAATAGTTATAGTGTCGTGGATTATAAATTTATTTGACTAACTCGACCTTCGACAAGTCGAACCGACACGATCAGTCCTGGAATAAAAGATTTGACACTGCAATCAAATCTTATGGTTTTGAACAGAATACTGACGAACCTTGTGTATACAAAATGATCGTCAATTCAATTGTAGCTTTCTTAATTTTATACGTAGACACGATGTCCTGCTCATAGGAAACAATGTGGGAGTTCTGACTGACATTAAACAGTGGTTAGCAGCTCAATTCCAAATGAAAGATTTGGGTGAAACTCAATTTGTTCTAGGGATCCAAATGATAAGGGATCAGAAGAACAAATTACTAGCGCTGTCTCAAGCATCCTATATCGACAATATTTTAGTTCGATATTCGATGCACAATTCCAAAAAGGGTTTATTACCCTTCAGACATGAAATTCACCTATTAAAGGAACAAAGTCCAAAAACACCTCAAGAAGTTGAGGATATGAAGTGAGTTCCTTATGCATCAGCAGTCGGTAGCCTGATGTATGCAATGTTATACAAACGACCCGACATATGTTATGTTGTAGGTATTGTTAGCAGATATCAGTCCAATCCAGGTCAGGCTCATTGGACTGCCATTAAGATATCCTCAAGTATCTTACGAAAACAAGAGATTATTCGCTAGTGTATGGATCTAAGGATTTGATCCTTATTGGATACACTGACTCAGATTTTCAAACCGACATAGATTCTAGGAAGTCTACATCGAGATCTATGTTCACTCTTAATGGAGGAGCGATTGTGTGGAGAAGTATTAAGCAGGGATGTATTGCTGACTCCATGGTAGCATGCATTTATGCTATCTTTTTCCTAACTATTTTAGCTAGTTTTGTGCGTTAATGGTGAGCTTTAATGCCTTTTTATGTTGATTTTGTAGAAACCAAGCTCGAGAAGAAAAACCGGGGATTTTATTCAAAAAGTAGAGCAAATTAAAGACTTTGGACCATGAAAGAAGAAAAGAAAAGATTACATTTGAAGTGGAGGCCCAAAAGCCCAAAGGAATGGGGAGATGAAGGCAAAAATCCGTGTAGATGGCTTCTAGAAGGACCAGCGTCGAGACGCTGGCTGGAGTATGCGGCAAGAAAAGTATATGTCACAGCGTTGCGACGCTGTGACGTCAGCGTCGCGACGCTGTGCGTCTTGGGCAGCAAGCAAAGTCCGAATCTTCTCCTATTTAAAGCCCACTTCTCAATGGTTCAAGGCATCCAATTTTGGGGAGTTCTCCCCTAGCTCAATAGAGAGAAAAAAGTAAGAAGAATTGAGAGGAAAAGGGTGGAATTGATCGAGATTCCAAAGCTCGGGAATCGAGATGATCGTAACGGGAGCTTGGGATCAACGCAACGGTTATTTCTTCCTTATGTCTTTGTAAATTCTTATTAATTGCTTGAGTTAGGACCATGGATCAAGACTACTGGGCCAAAATTATTCCCATTTGTGATTAGATCTTGAAACCTAGGATCATTAACTTAGATAATTGGATATTGTAGCTTAATTAGTTGGATATTGTAACGAAATTCTTCATATTTCATCTATGCAATTCATGCTTAATGCTTTAATCCCTTGATCACGGATTGATTGATTTGTTGTTCTAAATTGATACTTGACAAAGAGAAATTAGATTAGATCTTAATTTCATGGTTAACAATTTCTTGGAACACGAGAGTGAAAAAGAATTGTTAGAAATTTAAGATGAAGTTGCTTAATGTCATACTATGATTAACTAAGGAAATGGACTCATGAATTAGTTATGTTAGTATGAGATGTGGAGGAACTTGAAAGAGAAATCCGCTTAAAAATACTTTTAGATTTATGAAATTGAAGATTAGTAGTTACATGCATCCTTGTACTTGAGCTACATATCCAAGAAGCTAGTTAACACCCTAGGTCAAGTCCCCTTAATAGGATATTTCCATTTATTGAAGATTAGTAGTTACATGCATTCTTTAGTTTATTGTTAGTTCTTTCATTCTTAGAGTTGAGATTCTAAATAAAATTGAACATGATGGTTCTTAGTACTTAATAGACTTAATTCAAATTCCCTAAGGATTCGTTACTCGGTATTACCTACCGTTTTATATTACTTGGGCAACCGTACGCTTGCGGTGAAAGCATAACAAGTTTTTGGCGTCGGGGAATTTGTTATTTTTTCCATTAATATTGAGAATTAAGTGTTTGATTTTAATTTAGAAATTTATTTTTACATTTTAATTTTTTTTGAAGTTGTGGCAAAATTTGAGGAGTTATAAGGTGGATAACTTGTTTCTTGAAGATTTAGTCATGGCAGATCAAGAAGATAAAGCAATAATCCGAGATTATTTATTGCCTGAATTACCGCTGAACTACTCCGGAATAGCTTATGAGCCGATTGATGCTGATAATTTTGAGCTCAAAGCTAGTCTCATTCAAATGGTAAGAGAAAATGCTTTCAAAGGTCATCCATTAGAGGATCCACACAACCATCTAAGGTCATTTTTGGATATTTGTGGAACAGTAAAGATAGGAGGAGTTAGCCCTGATTCTATTCGCTTGCAATTATTTCCATTTTCTTTACAAGATAGGGCTAGAGATTGGTTAGACTCATTAACACCAAATAGTATCTTAAGTTGGAATGATTTAGTTAAGGCCTTTCTTACAAAATTTTTCCCATTAGCTAAAATTACTAAGCTTAGGACGGAAATTGGGATGTTTAAACAAATAGAGGAAGAACAATTATATGAGGCTTGGGAAAGGTATAAGGACATGTTAAGAAAATACCCACAACATGGATACCCAGACTGGCTCCAGATACAACTTTTTTATAATGGGTTAAAAAGGGATTTTAAGACAATTCTTGACACTGCGGCTAGAGGAAACTTCTTAGCCAAAACTGTCAAGGATCCTCTGATGCCTATCATAAAGGTGTTCATATAACACATGCGGAAGCAATTTTAGGATCGGAGGCACTTAACTACATCAATTTTAGAAAATGAAAACATGCTGTCCAAATACCGTAAGCAGAAAGCAGAATTTGTACCAACCTTTTTGGAGACCGATTTAGCAACTCCCTTTGATTCCTTTGATCACGAACGGTGTGTGGACCACCTCTAGTGTCTTCCCTACTATTCTCTGGGCCAAGAAGGACTTGTGGGAGTCTATAGAGATAGGGAATGAGAAGGGAATGCTTGAAGGTTCAAGCAATAGAGAGATATATGGAGATGAGTGAGTTTGAGACCAAAATCCAGCAGCATAACAATATGGAAATGGCTCACTTGGCTTTGAATCTGATTCATACTCTATAAATAGAGATCTTCCATGCAAGGAGAAGCCTCATGACACAAGACACATGGTAGAATTGCAACTCAAAGTGGATTCTAGGTTTTTAATTCATAACACATGCAACTAGTGCATGAATGTGTTGTTTTCCACTTTGTATCAACATGCAAGAGTGGGAATCCAACTAAATCCACTAAATTGAATTCATGATCTGAATTTTTAGCTTGCAATTAACCCTAATTTCAATTCTAAATTGAAATTGATTTCTTGGTAATTAATTTGGGACATTTCCAATTAATTTGATATGATTAATCCAATTAATCATTGTCACCTTGTGCAATCCATTATATATGATTCCTAATACATATATATTGTATTTAAAACACTTTTAAATACTTTATCTCTCATTTTCTAATTTAATTCATATTTAAATTATTGTGTCAAACACAATTTACGATAATACCCTATTTCCCGATTTTGAACGATTCAAAGATTTCTATCAATTTGTTCTAGGCTTTATTCCAATATGAGCTATTAGGGGGACCTAATGGACCTATAGATCATGGGCTCCAACGATTCGAGGCTAACCGACTAATCTCATTATCCAAGCTAGCCAACATTCGTTAACTACCGGGACACTCCACTATAGCCCGATAATTGCACTCCCCTCACTATAGATATATTTTCGTCTAGTTGATTTAACCATGTTCAGTAAATCAATCCTTCACAGGTTGTTCGTAGCTGTAGCTAGGTCAAATTATCGTTTTACCCCTATAGTACTTCTTGTTCCTTAAGTTCCACTAATCCTCTAATGAACAATCGGTTTGTGGTCCAACCATCAAACCTAAGTCCCTTTGGATCCAACGAGAGGGTGGGGCTCCTTGTTCAAGTCCTGGAGTTAGTACTTAAGGGAACAACCTCTCTACTATCCCTGAAATGGGTAGGAGCGAATTCCGTCTTGCAAGACTATGTCCCCAGCTATCTATTCGATCTTATCCCCAAAATGGTAGGCTTGTTGAGTCGGCGATGCTGGCCACTCTCACCCATGCAGATCAAAGGATAATCTCGTATAAATAGGAGTTCATAGTTAGCTCAGGATTAAGAACGAGTTACCTAGGTCATCTTTGAGAAATAGCCAGTTTCTTCAATAAACGGCGTTATAAAGAGAAAGTGACTAATTTCGTGGTCCAGTCTTATGCAAACTCATTGCATAGGACGCCCCCACTCTCATGTCTCCACATGAACGATTTAGGATCTCATCGTTTGTACTTAATACAAAGTGGGCCGCGTCCATAGTGTCCCCAAGATAAGGCACCCAACCGTATCCTTATACTATAGACTATTTTGACTATAAACTTGAACTTGATCCTACGATATGTCCCTACATATAGTTCAAGTATTCATTTTATAGCCAAGGATCTTAGTTTATTGGATTTAGGTTAATCATTCGCAATTTACATATTCAATAACATCTTTTACTGAATAACCTCAATAACGTCTTGATTGGAAATAGAACATGTTTAATGATTTACAAACTACGAGTTTATAGGACATTAAACCCAACATATCACTCTTTATTGTGATAACAGTGGAGCAGTTACAAATTCGAAGGAACCTCGAAGCCATAAAAGGATTTACAAACTACGAGTTTATAGGACATTAAACCCAACATATCATCTCATCTAGGAGATTGTACAACAAGGAGACGTGATCGTCACATAGATAGCCTCAGAGCAGAACATGGTTGATCCATTTACAAAAGCCCTCACGGCTAAAGTGTTTGTGGGACATCTCCAGAATTTAGGACTACGAGTTTTTAGCACATGATGTAATTGCTAATTTCCTGACATTTTCTAACCTCACTTGAGTTTTAGTCCAAGTGGGAGTTTGTTGGGTTTTATGTCCTAAAACTCAAAGTTTGTAATCCTTTTGCAATAAAGATGTTATTCAGTGAATTGTTTGTTTATATAATCTAAATCCAATATATAAACATCATTGGTTATAATATGAAATAGTCGAACTATATTGTAAATATGGACAGAGATCAAGTTCTAGTATATAACATAAATGGTCTATAGTATAGGGATAAGGCTGGGTACCTTATCCTAGTAACACTATGGATGCTGCCTACTTTGCAAATAAGGCAAACGATGTGATCCTGGATCGTTCATGTACAGACATGCGAGTAGGGGCATCCTGTGTAAAAAAAGTTTACACAAGACCAGACCAAGAAATAAGTTACTCTTACTTTATAATGTTGTTTACTGTTAAGACTAACTATTTCATGCGATGACCTAGGTAACTCGATCTTAATCCTGAGCTTACTATGAACTCCTGTTTGTTCAGGATTATCCTTTGATCTGCATGGGTGAGAGTGGCCAAACAGCGCCCTCTATAAGCCTAACATTTCGAGGGTAAGACTGGATGAATAGCTGGGGACATAGTATTGCAAGATGAAATTCACTCCTACCCGTATCAGGGATAGTAGAAAGGTTGTTCCCTTAAGTGTTGACTCCGAGACTTGAACAAGGGGCCCCACCCTCTCATTTGTCCGAGAGGAACTCTATTTAGTGGTTGGACCATAAACAAATATTGTTCATTAGAGGACCAGGGACTAAAGGAATCAAGAAGTGTTATAGGGGTAAAACGGACTTTTGACCTAGCTATAGTTACGAATGACCTGTGAAGGGTTGACTTACTAATCATGGTTATATCAAGTGGACAAAAATATATCTACAGTGAGGGGAGTGCAACTACTAGGCTATAGTGGAGTGACCCGATAGTTAACGAATGTTGGTTAACTAGGTTAAAAGAGTTTGGTCGGTTAAACCTCGAATTGTTAGAGCCCATGATCTGTAGGTCCATTAGGTCCCCTTGCTAGCTCAAGGAATAAACTTTGGAACAATATGATGGAAAGATTTTGAATAGTTCAAATTCGGTTTAGGGAAAACATCGGTCATATTGGATATTACCGACACATCGGGTTTTGGTTAAACCTAATTTTGAGAGTTTGACATATTTAAATATGATTTAAATATCGAGCACATGAATAGGGATTCATGGTTGAGAAATTGCATTTCGGAAATGGTCGGGATTGGAAGTAAAATATAAATTTAATATTTGATATTAAATTAATATATAATAATTAATTAATTAATTATAATTAAATTTGTATTTAATTGAAATTACAAATTGAAAATTCTGAATTTTAGAAATTCAGAAATTAGAAATTAAAATTACAATTTTTGAATTTAAAGAAATTCAAAAATTAGACATTTTTTGGAGGTGGTGCTTTGTGAGTAATCACTTGCACTAAGCTCTTCTTCTTCCACCTAATCCCATGATTAATTTGAACTCCAAATGCTGGCAATTTTTTGTGCAATTGATGTGCATGGTTTACCTCTATATATAGAGGATTGAATGGTGGAAAAATGCAAGATTTTCCAACCTATTATGCTGCTCAATTTCGGTCTCAAACTCAAAGACTCAAAAACTCTCAAAGCTTGAAACCCAAGCTCTTTCTCTCTCAAATTCCATCACTAGAGGATCCCACAATCCGTTCCAAATGCCTGAGAATAGCAAGGAAGATCCAGTGGTGGTTCGTGACAAGTTGGTGAGAAAAAACAACCAACCAATTCGTTCAATTTCAAGCTACAAGAGGTTGGTACCCATTGTCTTTGTTTTTCCCCTTTTGGACATCATGCTTTGTATGATCAAATTGATGTTATTATGTGCCTAAGATCCAAAATTGCTTCCGCATGTTAGATATTAACACTTTCACAAACTATTCAAGTTAATACAAGTTACGAATTTAATCTCTTGTCATTAAACCCATGAATTAAACAACCAACTTGAACCTCTTGGCATTCAACCCATTACTTTCTTTCACAAATTACAACAAAATCCAACAGAGAATCCCCTCTCTCACATCACTCACCGTCACCGGCCTTCTCAATCCCTATCTTTATCTCTAATTCCTAGAATTTTGTGCACTTCTGTTAAGCTTAAGATTGCGGGGCTTTGCAAAATTTCTCAGGCAGTAACTGACTCTCTGCCCATTTTCTTTTTAATTGCTCTTAACCCACACCCCTGGCTGCTTTCGTCAGTGATTCACGGTCGCATCCATCATCTTTTGAATGCTCTGATATTGTATTTAACTTCCCTTTTCTTGGATTTTTTATGATTTGAGAAGGGTGTTGGTTCCATGGAACTCTAGTTCTTCGATTTTTGACATTTTTTGTTGGTATTTTGGGAATCTTTACAAATATACCTTTTTTTTACAGATCTGAAATGGAGAGGGCCATGAATGTAAAAAGAATACACGCAGTCGTGAGAGAAAAATACACACAGACGGTAAAACAAATAACGCAGCCATCAGTGGATTTAGGGTCTCTTTCTTCTCGTCAGTGTGTAGCTGTTGTGGGTTTCCATATACTAGTAGCCATGGGTCTTGGTTTAGGGACAGTTTAAGTATAGTTTGGTCATCGGTTTGGGTAGTGCTGTTGTGGGTCTCGAATAAATGGGCTAAAACGTGATAGTGGGTTTCTGTTTTAGGGGCTGTTTTTGCTGGTTTGTACCTTGTGAATATGGGTATCAGATTAGAGAGAGAGTTTGATAGAGTCCAGATGCGAGTTGTCGTCGCCTCTCCAGATCTGAGTTGAGTCACTAAGATCTTGAACGATCTGGAACGTTTTCAGTTCTTCAATTTTTTTTAATAAAAAATAGAAAGAAAAGAGGAAAAATGAAGGAGAAGGAAAAGTGAAGAAGGAAAAAAAAAGTAGTTCACTGGCGGCCCGCGACGGCAACTATTGGAGGAGGAGGAGGATGAGAAGGAGAGAGAGAAAAAAAGGAATAAAAAATAATAATTTTTTTATTAATTTAATATTTTTTATTTTAAAAATTAAAAAAGTTATTTTTTAAAATAAAAAACAGGTGCCACAGTCGAGTGAGAAATTTCGGCCAATCACAAATTGCCACGTCATTAATTTAAATTACAAATTTGGGACCAATTACAAATTTACACGTGCCCCTGAATTAAATTAATAGACATCACAATTAGGCAAATCAAACAATGTCACTTGTCTATTATTGATCCATCGGATGAAATAAGCCAAGTCCAATCAAATTATGTCATGTGGCAATTGGACCGGAGACTAATGTAACTCGAGGTCATTGAAGAAATTTGGTCAAATTAAAATAATCCAACCTTATTAAAAAAAGGATTGGACTAAAGCCCAAATGCAGCTCAAGCCCTAAAGTTGGGCCCAAAATCAACCAAGCCCAAACCCATATAAGATCCATCAAACTCTATAAATAGAGGAAGCCACCATTCATTTTGAGCATTCAGACAGAGTTACAGAACTCAGAGTTCAGAGCATTCTGTCAAAGTCCAGAGTAGTCAGAAGTCAGAAAGTCCAGAGAATCCAGAAGATCCAAGATTCAGAATTCGGCCAACTTAAGACTTTGAAGATCTAACGACTAGAAGACTCCAAAGAATCAACCATTTCTTCATCAAGATACAAGTTGAAGATTCAACCTCCCTTCATCTGAGATCAAGCTCGCAAGCCCTCAGATCAGACTTTACATTTTGAGAGAAAACATCAGAGGATAAATATTAGAGATTGTAACACTTACATACAAATTCAATAAAATCAAGTTCATTTCCACGAATCAAATTTCCCTGTTGATATCTCGTGTGAACAGTCACGTCAGCAATTCGTTAGATTTTAATGGAAAAATGGATGGATGGACCAAAATGAAACGAAATCCAAACCTCATGGGCTAAAATGTCGAGTTTGAAAACTCAAGAACCAAAATGAAAGCTAACTCAAACCTCAGGGACCAAAAGTGTATTTTTCCCTTTTTTTGAAATAAGAGCATCATCAATTAATTGCAAAAGCGTCCGTTACACCAACCCTCATAAAAGAGAGGGAAATAAAATTAGGGATATTTGGGGCCCAAAAAATAGCAACCCTTTCCGGCGAAAAAACCCAGCTGCTACAAGAGGATGAAGAAGAAGGAAGCGACGAGGGAGGGGGGAAGGAGAAAGAGGAAGACGGTGGAGGTAAGCAGCATTCCTCGCAACACAGTTCGCCTCTGTGTTCAAAAGCCTACTACAGAATTTGAAATCCGTGGAGAACGAGCAATCAGCTATGGCGCGAATTTCTTCCGTGATATTCCTCAGATCTGAAAGATCTTCGACTTCGTCATTCATAACTCTCACTACTTCGAGCGCGTCTGATTCGACAATGAGCTGAATGCGACGCTGAAAACAGGTACTCAATATTTGCTTGAGACCTTCCAGAATTGCTCTAGCTTCCAGATTTTTAATTGACCATTTCTTGTCAGTTTGATGGAGTCCGAGACAGATCACGGAGCCCTCCGAGTCATGTGCAAGCCAACCCAAGCCACCACGACCTTCTTTGTCGATCCAAGCAGCGTCGGTGTTCAGCTTCCAGCTGTTGGCTGAAGGCTTCGTCCATTGAGCTTGACTCGCATGACTCTCAGACCTTAACGGAGATTCGGTCTTGAGGTAAGATGTCTCCCAATCTTTAATGCTTTCTTCTATTGAGTGGAGGGTCCAATCTGCCTGAATTGCCTGATTTGTATTTAGAACTCTGTTTCTTGCTTCCCAGATCTTCCACATGGTAATAATCCCTTTTGCTAGCTCCTCCTTGCTTAAATTTTCTATCATCCACCTCCAGATTTCCATAGCTGGCCAATCGTCCCTGCATATAGACAAAAGAGTCACTGATTTTGGAATGATAGAGAGCCAAATCTCTCGGCTAACTTTGCACCCCCAAATTACGTGGGTCGTGGATTCAATTTTCTTTTTACAGAAAAAACAAAGAGGGTTAAGATCTACTCCCTTTTTATAGAGGTTTCCCTTAGTAGGAATAATGTTTGTTTATGATCTTCCAAGCACAAATTTTGGATCTAGGGAGAACGTTAGATTTCCAAAGACTATTCCACATAGCAGAGTTTTTGCTGAAATCCGATTGAGAGGCCTCTTTGCTGAAGTTAACCTCCATAGCTAGGCGGTACGCACTCTTGACCAAGAATTATCAAGGTGCCAGATTATTTCATCCTTCGAATGTGGGGGACCTGTAGGCATATTTAGGATGTCAATTGCTTCTTGAGGCTGGAACCACTGGGAGATGACTTCTTCTTTCCAGGAGTTATTTTCATCTAGCAATTCCAAAACTCTACGACCTTGGAAATTACTAGAATTAGACATAACTCTTGGACTGCCTTCTCTGCTAATCCACGGGTCCTTGTCGATGAAAATGTGCCTGCCATTGCCCACCCTCCAACGGTATCCCTTTAGGAATAGCTCTCGGCCCCAACAAATGCTTCTCCAGGTTATGGACGAGGAGTTGCCTATTGGAGCATCAAGAAAATTCATTCCTTTGAAGTATCTTCCTATTAGGATTTTTGCCAAGAGACTATGGGGGTTTCAAATTATTCTCCAGCTTATCTTTGCTAGCATTGCTTGGTTGAAGCCCGTTAGAAGCCCAAACCTCCTTGCTCTTTGTTGTTACACATCTTTTTCCAGCTCATCCAGTGACATTTCCTTTTGTCTCCACCCGATCCCCACCAAAATCTGGCGCACAACCTGTCAATATGAGCACAAATGTTAGCAGGTAATCGAAAACAACTCATTGTATATACCAGAGTCGCTTGAGCCACTGCTTTAATAAGGACTTCTTTCCCCCCCCCCCCCCCCAAAGAGAATAGGTTTTCTTTCCATCCTTGAAGAATTCGCTCCACCCTATCCTTCAGTCTCTTGAAAGCTGCTCCTTTCTCTTTCCTCGATTGAGCGGGCATTCCAAGGCATTGGCCAAGGGATTTTGTGTTTTTGATGCCAAGGAGCCTTTCACATTTAGAGATGGTCGCCTCTCCCACGTTCCTGCTAGCCATAAAGACAGACTTGTCGAGGTTTATCGTTTGACCCGAAGCCCCCTCATACCGCTTCAGGATTTGCTTGAAAGAGATAATGTCTTTCTCACCCGCCTTCAGGAAAATGATGCTATCATCTGCGAAGAATAAATGTGTTAGCGAAGGACAATGTTTATTAATTTGGAAGCCAGTTGTACTTTCAAGAGTTTCTTCCCTGTTTAAAAGAGCTGAGAAACCTTCTGCACAGAGGAGGAAAAGATAGGGAGATAACAGATCCCCTTGTCTAAGACCTCTAGAAGGTTTGAACTCCTCTTGAGGCTCTCCATTGATAAGGATCGAGTATTTAACCGTGGTGATGCACTTCATGATTTTCTGAATCCAGTTCTCGCTGAATTGCATTTTCCTCATGACCTCTTCTATAAAAGTCCACTCGACCCTGTCATACGCCTTATTCATGTCCAATTTGGTTGCTACATGACCTGTTTTTCCTTTCCTTTTGTTGTTTAAAGCATGGATGCATTCGAAAACCCACGAGAACACTATCTGCAATTTGTCTTCTCGGAACAAAAGCTGATTGTGAGGGGGAGATAATCGTGTCCAGAACGTGCTTCATTTTGTTTGCCAGGGTTCTAGCAATCACCTTACAGATAGTATTGCAGAGACTGATAGGTCTGGAGTCATGCATTTTATTGGGGTCCTTAGACTTGGGAATTAGAGCTATAAAGGTTTTGTTGAGCGGCTCGATTTCTTCTCTTTGATTCAGAATGCCAAGACATGTGTTCTCAGTGTCTTCTCCCACTATATCCCAGTAATTCTGATACAGCATCGCGTGTGTCCCATCAGGACCTGGGGATTTTGAAGGATTCATGCCTTTGATAGCCTTCTCCACTTCTTCTCTAGTGAAAAGAGTATCCAGCTTGTTGCTTTGGTTTGCAGAGATTTTCGACCTGATAGCACTAGTTACCTGCCTGATGTTGTTCATATTTGGATCACTTGTATAGAGGAGACTTTTAAAATGATTAGTAGCCACCTTTCCAATCTCTTCAAACGATTTTACCCAATTCCCATTCTTGTTAAGGATGCCCTTTATTTCATTTTTCCTCTTTCTTTGCGTTGCTCTTGAATGAAACCATTTCGTATTTTTATCTCCGCTTTTCAGCCAATCCTCCCTCGATCTCAATTTCTAGTAACTTTCTTCTTCTTCCAGCAGGTCATCTAGGTCTTTTTCAGCTTGGCGAAGCCTTGCAAAATCATGCTGGTCCCTCGGGGATGCCATAGCCTTGATCTCTCTTTCTTTTCTGTTAATGGCTCCTTTTAAAGATCTATTTAACCTCTCTTTGTTCCACTTGTGGACCGCTGCCATACTTTTCTGCAAAGCTTTGCTGAAGCTAAAGTTGGTGATTCCTGGGTTATCTTTCCATTCTTTTTTGAAAGCCATTTTACTATCCTCATGTCTTAGCCAACTTTGTTTGAATTTTATGGGCTTTTTCTGGAACATCACTTGGCTGTGAATATCCCCCCAATCCACCTTTAGGAGAATGGCTCTATGGTCAGAATGATGGTAGTTCAAATGCATCACTTTCATATCCTTTACTAAATCCAGCATCTTCGGGTTTGCAAAAAAACGGTCTAGCCTCTCTTTTGTTGCCTCAAGTTTGTTCTTGTTCCTCGACCACGTGTACCTGTCACCAGAGAAACCCAAGTCAATAAGGTCACAAGCTCCCACAGCATCACAAAAATCATTAATGAGTTTAAAAGGTTTCAAAGGACCCCCTTTTTTCTCTTTGTTGTACATAATTTTGTTGAAATCTCCTCCAACAATCCACGGGAGATTGGCCACTTTGTCTAGTCTCTTAACAACTGCCAGGAGTCCCTTCTTTTGCTATGGTCAGGGTTCCCATAGAAACGAGTGAAACGCCACCAAGTATCTTTGTTTTTTATGATGACATCAATATGACCCGAGGAGAAGGAGTTAATGTCAACGTTGCTTTGGTCTTGCAATAACAGGGCAAGCCCTCCACTTTTGCCTTCACTACTTTCACTCAGAATGTTATTGAATCCTAATTGCCTTTTCAACTTGTCTGCTGCTTTCCTTGATAACTTTGTTTCCATGAGAAAAACCAAGCTGAGGTTATACTTGTGAATCTCATGTCGTAGAGCCCGGACCGCCCGGGGATTCCCCAAACCCCGGACATTCCAACATAGGAGATTCATGGCGTCCGGCAGAGCTGAATTTTAGCCTCTACCGATATCCCAACAGTCATCCCGAAGTATTTCTTGCATGCCTTCTTTCCGTCTCTTTCCTCCCCTTGCTCGTCTCTACCATGTTTCCTACTTTCTAGAATTTCAATAAGGTTCTGTCCTTCTGAGTGTTGGATGTTCATGCCTCTTGCTCTTCTTTTCCAAGATCTTCCTTCTTTTTTTTCTCTCAATTGGTTGAGATTTTCTACTTCTAGGTAGGCATAAGCTTCTTGAGTTTTCCTTTTTATTCCTTCAGCTCCTGAAGTATCAGTCTTTAACGCTTTCTCCATATCTAGGTAATTTATTATTATCCCTCCTTGGCCTTTACTGATTTTTGGGCCCAGTTCATTTTCAAGGCCTTCGGACCTGGGCCCATTTGATTTGGCCTTTTTTTCCTCTGTGAGAGATTTTGGGAGAGCTGGTTCCCAAATCATCGGACTTTCTGAGGTGTGCCTGTCAGCTCCTGCTTTTTCCTTCCCCTTGTCCTCCTGATTGTACTCTTGCTGTTTCGATATTTGTTCCCTAATGATGATGTCGCCTGCTTTCTTCTAGTCTTGTGAAGTAGCCGTTGGATTTGTCGTATTCCCCTTTTCCTTCTCCTTGCTGGTTTCCAACTTTTCCGGTAATACCTCTCGCCGGCGGTCTCTACTCAACTTCCCTGTTTTCGGTGCTTTTTCTCTGTCTTCTGCCGTGTTTTTTCCACTTCTCTCCTCTTTTTTCTGATTGAAGTTTCCTTTCTCTTCTCTTACATGCCTTTTATCAACCCAGTTTTTGCTCTTGATGTTTTCTTTCGTGGTTGCCACTCTTCTTAAGCTGGGGCCATAGTCCAAAGTTTCCTTACTTATGGCTTCCAAATCATTGCATTCCCTCGAGAGGTGCCCTATTCTACCGCAACCATAACAGAATTCGGGCAGTTTCTCATACCTCATTTCGATCCACTCTTCCTCTGCGTTGGAACCAAGCCTGATCATGGCTCCTCTCCTCAATGGTTTGTGGATGTCGATCTTGACTCTCACTCTTAATGAATCCCCTACTTCATATTCGTCCTTATCTAAATCCACTCTTTCAAATATGCCCACTGACCTTCCATACCCCATATTCGTGGGATCATGGATTTAAATATCTCTGGGTTAATATGATTTTCTGTGATGATTTTGAAAACCAGCACACATTCGAGATCTTGGACTTTTTGCTTTAACTCGTCATCTTCCATTCCTGTTACTTTCCCTTTCTCCTCTGCTGTAAGGTTGAGTTTCTTTAACTGATTGGTTATGGCGTGTTCCTCCAACTGGCTTGTGCTTTCGGTGTCCTTTTCCTTTGCCATGCTTTCCTGAGCGCTCGAAGATGTTGATGTTTCCCCCATTCTAGAGCTATCCGGAGATTCTCCACCGATAAAAGCAACCGGCTGTTGCCCAAACTTGTCCACTATCCTGTTCTTTAACTGATTTTCCCTTTTTATTATTATTATTATTTATTATTTTCTGATTTTTAATTAAAATTAGTTTTTAATTCTTTTTTTCTCTCTTCCTCCCTCTTCTCTCCCCTTTCCCTTTCTCCTCTTCCCTCCTCCCTCTTCTTTCTCTTTACTCCTTCCATGGCCGCCATCCATCGTCCACCGTTCTCACCGTCGCCGTCATCCTCCATCTATGCCGCCACCCTTTTCTCATTCCCCCCCTTTTTCTCTTTTCGTCCTCTCTTTTTCTTCCCTATCCTTCCTTTCGTCTTCTCTTTCTCCTCTTTCCTTTTCTTCCTTTTTTGTTCTCTCTCTGATTTTTTTTTAAAAAAAAGGTGTATGGAAGGGGATTTCCCCTTCGATTTCGACTTTGAAATGAAGGGAAAATCCTCTTCGTGGAATGAAACCCTGATCTGGGTTGCGTTTCAGATCCGGAATGAAATCCATATCTGGGTTTCATTTCAAACCAGAACGAAGGGGAAACGAAGGCGGTGTCATGGCTTTTGATCGGAGGCAGCATGGCATTCCAGACTAGACCCTTAGTTTCGATCAGTGTGGCGGCTGGCGTTCGATCAATGGCGGTGACACAGAATTGACGGTGAGTGAAGTTTAGCGGCGTGGTGTTCGGCAACAGGGAGAGATTGCACAGAGAGGGAGTGATGGGAGATGGGAGAGAGATGAGGGATCTGAGATTATGTGTCTTTTTTGGCTGCCTTCTCTTGTGATTTTGGTTGCCTTCTCTTGTGATTTTGGCATGTGTGTTTGGAGGTTCTTCGTTTTTGAATATCTGCTCTTTTGAGTTGCTGTTTTCTTTTTAGGGAAAAATCGATGTGGCTTTCTAGTGGTTACTGGTTGTTGTTTGGTTAGTTTGTGATTTGTTGAGATGGTTTCTGATGTGAGATGATTTTTTAGGTGAAAAAAAGAAAAGAAGGAAAGGGAAGAAGAAAAGAAGGAAAGGGAAGAATAGGAAAAGAGAAAACAAAAAAAAAAAAAAAAAAAAAAAGAAGAAGAAGAAAGGTGATTCTGGTGATGGCTCCAGCGGCGGTGATGGTGGTCTGAAGAAGTAGAAGAAAAGAAAAAAGAGGAAGAAGAATAAGAAAGGGGAGAGGTGAAAAAAAATAAATAATAATAATCTTTTTAGTAATTTAATATTATTTTATTTTAAAAGTTTTTAAAAAAATTTTGGGAAAAATATACTTTTGGTCCATGAGGTTTGGGTTAAGTTACAATTTGGTCCCCGAGTTTTAAAACTCAACAATTTTACCCCTAAGGTTTGAATTTCGTTACACTTTTGGTCCCTCCGTCCAATTTTCTGTTAAATCCTCACGAAAGGTTGACGTGGCACTATTTTTTTAATAAAAAATTATTTTCTGATTTTTTAAAATAAAATAATATATTAAATATTTTTCTATTAATTTTCTTTTTCTTTTTTAATTTTTTTTCTTTTCCTTTTCTTTGTCCTTTTCTCCATCTTTTCCCCATTCCCCATCTTCACGTTTTTTCAGTTGCCAGCCCCTTCTCTGGTGAGTTTTTGTTTTTCTTCTCTTCGTTGCCGACCAGCATCTCTTTCAGTGTCGGCGTCTCTTCCGGCGAGCCCAGACCGTGGTTGTTCTTCTTAATCAGGCGAGCCCATTCCATTTTCCGGTCTTTTTCCCCTCCGGCGAGCATCCCTGGCCACGGCTACGCAAGACCCACGATCCTCCGACCACCCAGATCCATTCCCGTCTTCGCAAGCAGCTCCGGCCATGGATTCTCTTCCAGTCTTCGTCCCTTTCTTTCTCTTCCTCTCGGATTCTCTCTCTCTCTCAGATTCCCGTTCCTCTCGACTTTCTTTCTCTCTCTCAGATTCTCGTTCGTCTCCCTCTCCCTCTCAGCTTCCCGTGATTCCAGATCTAAGAAACCCACGCTCAATCGCCGCGTTCAACTACCCGGGAACTCGAAGGTGCCGAACGAGCCCAGATCTGAGAACTACCTGTGAACGCAAACTCGAACCAGCCACCGTGGGTCTGAAACGAAGGGGAACAAAGGTGCTGAGGGTTTCGTTTCAAGCTATCGTGGATTTTGTTTCAAGTTGTCGTGCCATGGTTATTGTTTCAGGCTGGGGATCAAAGAAAAGAATAAAAGGAAGGGAAATGAAAGGAAGGGAAATGAGAAAAAAAAAAAAAAAAAAAAAAAAAAGTCATCGGCGGCGAGCAGTGGTCACCGGCTGCCGACCTCTGGCGACTTGCTGAAGAAGATGACCTGAAGAAGCTGAAGAAGAATAAGAAAAAGAGGAAGAAGAATAAGAGAGAGGGAGAAATAATTAAAAAATAATAAAATAATAATATATTTTTATTTAAAAAAATTTAAAAATAATTTTTTTAATAAAAAAAATGGTGCCACATCAACATTCCGTGAGGATTTAACAGAAAATTGGACGGAGGGACCAAAAGTGTAACGAAATTCAAACCTCAGGGGTAAAATTATTGAGTTTTAATACTCAGGGACCAAAGTGTACCTAACCCAAACCTCAGGGACCAAAAGTGTATTGTTCCCAACAATTTTTTAATTAAAAAAATAGTGTCATGTCAACAATCCGTTAGTAATTAACGGAAAATTGGATGGAGGGATCGAAATGAAACGAAATCCATACCTCAGGGGTTAAAATGTTGAGTTTGAAAACTCAAGGACCAAAATGAAACCTAACTCAAACCTCAGAGACTAAAAGTGTTTTTTTTCCAAAAAAAAAGACAAAGCATAAATTAGGGTTAATTAGATTGTAATGGTATTTAAAAGAAAATTTTTGAGAACTTAGAGATTCTAAAAAAAAAATAGGAAAACCAAGAATTTTTTTTTTTTTATATATATTAGAATAAGAGGTAGATTCATACTTTTTTTAGGTAAAAATACACTTTTAGTCCCTAAGGTTTGGGTTAGGTTTCAATTTGGTCCCTAAGTTTCCAAACTCGACAATTATGCCCATGAGGTTTGGATTTTGTTTCATTTTGGTCCCTTCGTCCAGTTTTTCGTTAACTAATGGAATGCTGATGTGGCACTGATTTTTTATTTTAAGAAATTATTGTTAAATTTTCTTTAAATAAAAATGTATTATTTTTCTAATATTTTTATTTATTCTCTCTTCTTCTTCTTCACCACCATCATCCTTCTTCAACACCACCTAACCTACCGCCGGCAACAACAAATTATTTTTTTTTCTTTTCTTCTTTTTCTTTCTTCTTTTCTTTTTATTTCTCTTCATTTTCTTTTTTCTTTTTGAATAGAATAGAGAGGAGGGAGGATGAGCTCCCTCCCATTTTTTACGCGAAAATAGAGGAGGTCCCTCTCTATTTCAGATCTGAAACAGGGAGGGAGGAGGGACCTCCCTCCTCCATTCCGACTTCTCCCTCATTTCGAGTTTTGAGTAAAAATAAAGAAAATAAGGAGAAGGAAAAGAAGAAGAAAGGAAGAGAAGAAAAAAATTGACTACAATGGCGACTTGATTGGAAGAAAAAGAGGAAAGAGGAGGAGAGATGAAGAAGTAAAAAAATTAATAAAATAATAATTTTTTATTAATTTAATATTATTTTTATTTTAAAATTTTAAAAAATATTTTTAAAATGAAAAATTAGGTGTCACATCAACATTTCGTCAATTTCTAACGAAAAAATGGATGGAAGGATTAAAATGAAACGAGATCCAAACCTCAAGGGTAAAAATGTCGAGTTTGAAAACTCAGGGACCAAAATAAAACATAACTCATACCTCAAGGACCAAAATGAAACCTAACCCATACCTTAGGGACCAAAAGTTATTTTTCCTTTTTTTTTTATAATTTTTCAAAATTCTTTTTGTGTTTTTTTAGGAATCCGCCTCTTGTCTTTTTCTTAATTTGTTTTCATTACTTTTTCATTTTCATATAATGTTTTGTGTTTTTAATTTATGTTTTTTCATGTACTTTTTCATTTTCAATTTCTATTTAATGTTTTTTTTTTTAGTTTTTCGTTTTCTCTTTATTTTTTCACTAAACCTTTTTAATAAAAAAAAAAAAAAGAAAAAAATACACTTTTGGTCCCTGAGGTTTGGGTTAGGTTTCATTCTTGTCCTTGAGTTTTCAAACTCGACATTTTAGTCCCTGAGGTTTGGATTTTGTTACACTCTTGGTCCCTCAGTCAATTTTTTTGTTAAATGCTAACAGATTGCTGATGTGGCATTAGCTTTTTATTTAAAAAAAACATATTTTATTAATTTTTTAAAATAATATAAAATATTAAATACTTTTTTATTATTATTTTATTTTTCTTTTTCTTTTTCCTTTTCTTTTTTTCTTATTCCATCTTCTCCCTATCTTCTTCTCCACAACTCTCCAACCCTAACCTAGCCCCCACTACCTCCAGCCGTCGCCCGACAACCGTCGATGGTGACGGTGACATTAGCGACGACGACGGTGACGGTCATCGGCCGACGTCTGGGGGCGGTGGGGGCTAGGTTAGGGTTTGAGAGTTGTGGAGAAGAAGATAGGAAGAAAGAAGATGGAATAAGAAAAAATAAAAGAAAAAAGAAAAATAAAATAATAATAAAAAAGTATTTAATATATTATATTATTTTAAAAATTAATAAAAATACATTTTTTAAATAAAAAGCTAATGCCACGTCAGCAATCTGTTAGCATTTAACGAAAAAATTGACTAAGGGACCAAGAGTGTAACGAAATCCAAACCTCAGGGACTAAAATGTTGAGTTTGAAAACTCAGGGACCAAAATGAAACCTAACCCAAACCTCAAGAACCAAAAGTGTATTTTTCCCTTAGCATTTATGTGGCACCTGTGATAAGACCATAGGGTCGGCCTCGACCTCAAGCCCTTAAATGTTGAAATATGGACTCCCACCTTCATTTGGTTATGGTCGGCTTCGAACTTCGGATGATCAGCTTCAGCCCTCATAGGGTTAGTCTCGGTTCCGTTTTCTAACCTCCTCGGTCAACTCCTATTGCCTTTTGTTTGGCAGGGAGGCATATCCCTTATTGCCTTTTGTTTGGCAGGGAGGCATATCCCTTCTTGCCTTTTGTTTGGCAGGGAGGCATATCCCTTCTTGCCTTTTATTTGATAGGAAGTGCAAAGGTTAGAAATTGTTTCGACGTATGTTTTCTTTACAAAAATTAATTATTTCATGGTTGTTTTATGTTAACAAGTGGTAATTTATTTTGTAGTTGCAAGCCAATTAAATTGACGCTATGGAATGATTTGGCAACCAATGAAAGTTCATAATTAGAAGAACAAAGGGAAAAATACACTTTTGGTCCCTGAGTTTTGGGTTAAGTTACAGTTTGGTCCCTGAGTTTTCAAACTCAACAAAAATACCCCTAAGGTTTGAGATAAGGAGCACTTTGGTCCCTGCCGTCTATTTTTCTGTTAAATCTTAACGGTTGCTGACGTGACACTATTATTTTAATTAAAAATATTATTTTTTTTTTAAATTTTTGTTAAATAAAAAATAATAAAATAATAAAATATTATTATTTTATCTTTTTTTTTGGGAAAAATATACTTTTGGTCCCTGAGGTTTGGGTTAAGTTACACTTTGGTCCCTGAGTTTTCAAACTCAACAAAAATACCCCTGAGGTTTGAGATAAGGAGCAATTTGGGTCCCGTCTAGTTTGTCGTTAAACCCTAACAGTTTGCTGACGTGACACCATTATTTTAATAAAAAAATTATTTTTTAATTTTTTAAATAAAAATATATTAAAATAATAAAAATATTAATTTTAAAATATATTTTTATTTCTTTATTTCTTTATTTCTTTCATCTTCTTCAACCCTTCCATCATCACCAACCTGGCTTCTTCTTCACACTCTCACTAAAGCTCCAGCGCCGCCGCTTCCCGTCGGTCACCGCCCACCACCGTCGACATTTTTTTTCTCTTTTTTTTCTTCTTTCTTTCTCTCTCACTCACCATCTCCCTTATCGTCGCTGGAAATTGCTGGAAAATCGCCCCAAACAGCAACCCATTCACCTTTGAAATCAAACCCATTCACTCTCCCGCTAGAACGCCGACCACGACCGCCGCTGCACGACCGTGGATATTGCCGGAGAAGACGCCCGCGAACGCCGACCTCAAACCCTGACCCGAACGCCTGCAAACCTTGATGAACGCCCACGAACGCCGACCAGATCTGGGTTTTGGGTTGCGAACGCCGACCACGAACGCCGCGAACGTCGACTAGATCTGGGTTTTGGGTCACGAACGCCGATAACGCCGACCGCGAATGCCGAGCAGATCTGGCTTCTCCGGCAACCACGAGACCCTCGCTAGAACGCCGACCAAGTAAAGATTTTAGGCGACGATGAGGGAGATGGTGAGTGAGAGAGAAAGAAAGAAGAAAAAAACAAGAGAAAAAAAATGCCAGCGGCGGTGGGCGGCGGCGCTGGAGCTTTGGTGAGAGTGTGAAGAAGAAGCCAGGTTGGTGATGTTGGGAGGGTTGAAGAAGATGAAAGAAATAAAGAAATAAAGAAATAAAAATATATTTTAAAATTAATATTTTTATTATTTTAATATATTTTATTTAAAAAAATAAAAAAATAATTTTTTTATTAAAATAATGGTGCCACGTCAGCAAACTGTTAGGGTTTAACGGCAAACTAGACGGCAGGGACCAAATTGCTCTTTATCTCAAACCTCAGGGGTATTTGTGTTGAGTTTGAAAACTCAGGGACCAAAGTGTAACTTAACCCAAACCTCAAGGACCAAAAGTGTATTTTTTCCTTTTTTTTTTTAATTCTTTATCCCCTCTCTCTTATTCTTCCTCTTCCCCCATCTTCTTCTCAACCATTTTCTTCTCCAACTCCGGTGGCCGCGCGAGAATTTTTTTTCTCTTTCTTTCTTTCTCTCTCTCTTCTTCTCTTCTCTTCCATTTCTTCCCCTTTTATTTTTTTTAAATAAAGAAGAGGGAGGAGGGAGGAGTTTCTCCCTCCTCCCGTCGCCGGCGCGAAGATGGGGAAAGAGGAAGAATAACAGAGAGAGGGGGATAAATAATTAAAAAAAAAAGAGATAAAATAATAATATTTTATTTTATTATTATTTTTTATTTAAAAAATAATTTTTTTAATTAAAATAATAGTGCCACGTCAACAACCATTAAGATTTAACAGAAAAATAGACGGCAGGGACCAAAGTGCTCCTTATCTCAAACCTCAGGGGTATTTTTGTTGAGTTTGAAAACTCAGGGACCAAACTGTAACTTAACCCAAACCTCAGGGACCAAAAGTGTATTTTTCCCAAGAACAAATTAATTATTCAGAACCCAATAATTTTAGCATTCAATCTTAAGGTAGACATGAATGAAGGTAAGCTTTAAAAATTCAATATAACACTAAGATATAACATTAATATAAGGGGGAGAAGAATTTTTAATTTAACTTTTTTTTCCCTTATGTTAGGAGAATTAAGCATGACAACAATAGTGACGAGCAACATCTTAATTCAGCCAGATTTTATAGATTCAAAAGATCTAAAAGAAACGTATTCGTCCATATATCTCTAATTTTGAAATTTACATTTATTCTTAAATTAACCTCTACATTTATACTACTATTTTTTGTAGGAGGGAAATTCTTTGTTGGTTATATCACAAACCAATTGTTCATTAGAGGATCAGTGGGACTTAAGGAACAAAGAAGTGTTATAGGGGTAAAACGAACTTTTGACCTAGCTATAGTTACGAACAACCTGTGAAGGGTCGACTTACTAATCATGGTTATATCGAGTGGACACAAACATATCTACAGTGAGGGGAGTGCAACTACTAGGCTTTAGTGGAGTGACCCGGTAGTTAACGAATGTTGGTTAACTAGGTTAATGAGTTTAACCGGTTAAACCTCGAATCGTTGGAGCCCATGATCTATAGGTCCATTAGGTCCCCTTGCTAGCTCATATAGGAACAAACCTTGGAACAATATGATGGGAGAATTTGAATCGCTCGAATTAAATTTAGGGATTATATCAGTCCTATTTGATATTACCGACACATTGGTTTGATTCCGAATTAAACCTAAAATTTGAGAGTTGGACATATTTAAATATGATTTAAATATCGAGCACATGAATAGGGATTCATGTTTGAGAAATTACATTTTGAGAATAGTCGGGATTGGTTGCAAAATATTAATTTAATATTTGATATTAAATTAAATTAATATAATTAATTAAATAATAATTATTTCAAATTAATTATGAATTAATTTTAAAATTGAAATTCAAAAATTAGATTTAGAATTTCAGGTTATAAATTAATTAACTAAATTTAATTTCAATTTGAATTTAGAAATTAATTTTAGGAGGTGGAGTGCATGGTGACTAAACTCATGCCCTCCTCCTCAATTAACCACCAAATCCCACTTAATTAAGATTTGTCTTGTTGTCTAATTTTGGGGCTTTTAGAATGCATGATTTCCTCTTTAAATAGAGTAAGAGTTGATGAAGATATTACACACAAGTGCTTAGTGTTATGCTATCAATTTTGCTCCTCAAACCCAAAAGCTCAAAACTCTCCAAAACTTGAAACCCAAGCTCATTCCCTTCCAAATTCCATCACTAGAGGATCCCACAATCCGTTCCAAGGCCTGAGAATAGTAAGGAAGACACTTGTGGTGGTTCGTGATCATTTGGTGAAAAGAAAAAACCAAACAATCGGTCTAATTTTGAGCTACACAAAGGTTGGTACTCAAAACTCTGTTTTTGAGCTTATGAACAACATGTTTTGTATGATCAAATTGATGTTATTATGTGCCTAAGATCCAAAATTGCTTCCGCATGTTAGATATTAACACCTACAATATCTAATTCTCTCATAAATTAATTTTGAATCACATCCAAAATTAATTTTATATTAGAAAGTTTAATTCAATAATTAAACTTATATTATAATATATCATCATACATTATATTAATTGTATCACACACAATTAACTAAAATTCCTTTAATGAATTTGAACATTTCAAATTCCATTCAAGACTACTTAACCTCAATACTTTTTACGAGCTAGCAGGGGGACCTAATAGGCCTACAAATCAGAAGCTCCAAAGATACAAGATTAATTGGCTAAACTCATTAACCAAATTAATCAACATTCGTTAACTGTTGGTCACTCCACTAAAGACCCACAGTTGCACTCTTCTCACTGTAGATTATTTTTGTGTCCACGGATCTCGACCAATAACGGTAAGTCATTCCTTCACGAGTGTTCATAACGCCAGCTGGGTTAAATAACTTTTTTACCCCTAGGTTACCTTTGTCTCCTTAAGTACCATTAATTCCTCTAATGAACAATCTGTTTATGGTTCAACCAATAAACAAAAGTTTCTCTTGGGCCAAGAGAGGATGGGCGCCCTTGTTCAAGACCTGGAATCAACCCTTAAGGGAACACTCATCTACTTGCCCTAAAGACGAAAATGAGTGAAGTCCATCTTGTGACATTATGTTCCAGCTCTCCACTCGGTCTTGTCCCCAAAATGGTAGGCTTATTGAGTCAGCATATCTGGTCACTCTCACCCATACAAATCAAAGGACAATCCCTAATGGACAGGAGTCCATAATACACTTACGATTAAGACTGAGTTACCTAGGTCATTCTATTAAAATAATAGCCTATTTAGTTAACGGTGTTACATCTAATGGTTACTATTTTGTTGTCCAGTCTTATGCAAACTTATTGCATAGGATATCCTCACTCGCATGTCCACTACATGAACGCATTAGATCATCTGCGTTTGTATCGAATAGACCGTATCCATAGTGTCACCAGGATAAGGTACCCAACCTTATTTCTATATTATAGACTCTTTAGGTTGTTACTTGAACATTGATCCCCATATGTCCCCACATACAATTCAAGTTGCATAAAACAACCCTAGATGTTTAGTTCATTGGATTTAGAGTTAATTAATGCAAAACTAAAATAACAAATTCAATAACACCTTATTGAATAATTTCAATAACACTTTATTGATATAAATTAATTTTAATTCAATAGCACCTTATTGAATAATTTCAATAACTCTTTATTGATATAAACTAATTTGTTACATTTACTATCTATGAGGTTTAGGGAATAAAACCAACACTATAGACCCTTTAGGTTGTTACTTGAACATTGATCCTCTGTATGTCTCCACATACTGTTCAAGTTTCATTAAATAACCTTGGATGTTAGTTTATTGGATTTGGGTCAACTATGCAATTCTAAAATAAAACACCAATAACAACTTTATTGGATAAACCTCAATAACACTCTATTGACAAGTATATTATTTGTTTACATTTACTATTTACGAGTTTAACGACATAAAACCCAACAACATGTTGATAGGATGTTGTTGTTAATTAAAATTATGCTAATTGATATAAATTATTTGAATTATAAAATGAGACTTTAGTTACAAACAAGAAGTATATAGGAACTATATAATTAACTAATGATGATTGATAACTATATAATTAATAAAACAAAAATTAACTAATAGTGTAAAGAAAGATGGTAACATTCAAACTTAACTTAACAAGTGAAGATAGATAAAGTAGAGGTGGATTAGGAAGCTAGAAGCCTAGAGCTCCTAATTTAAGAAAGAAATTGGAGAATATTTTGGAAGAATTGAGAATTGAGGTGTGAAGAAATTAAAATGAAATGAGAGTATTTATAGATTAAAATAATAAAAATATAAAATTAAAATAATTAATTAAAAATATTTTTTTTGTAGTAAAAATGAATTTGAGAATTTGGAGTGTTTTGATGAGAAATTTGATGTGAGAATTGATATATGAAAAGTAAAAAAAAGTTTTTTTTTTTTTTAAAAAGCACATGGGTTAAAATTTTTTAAAAAATATATAAAGTTTTTTTTTTTTAAACCCTATCAAAAAAAAAATACAAAAAAAAAAAAAAAAAACCAGTCAAACGAGTGAGTCTTTAAATTTAAAATTATTTAAAAAAAGTTCAAATAAAAAATAAATATAAAAAACTGGCGATCAGGCTGTTTTGAACCCAATACCAAGTATCAAGCAATTAACATGCGAGTGCCACGTCCACTAGGACAGGAGTTTAGTTAATCTGAAACTTAAAATTAATTATTAAAAAAATTAAAAGACACAGAACAACATGTCGATAGAAACGTCCCCAAGGGTTAAAATGTCGATGACGACGGAAATGTCGAGATCTCAATTTAATGGAAATGTCGATGGAAATATCGACAAAATGTCGATGTCGGATATTCCGAAAAAAATATTCAAAACAAAAAAATTGAAAAAAAATATTCAAGTTAACAAATAAATGTTTTACACTTTTAAAATGAGTTAAAATACTTATGATAAATATTATCTCCACATTAGTTACATTATGTTATTATTTTGTTTACATTTTATCAATTTTTTACGATATAATGGAAATGTCGATTTACCCCACATGTTGATGTCGAACCCATGGAAATGTGGAAATGTCGATGGAAATTTAATACATTGCGTCCCCCTTCTCAACATGTTGAACACCGATAAATAAAAGGCTAAATTATAAAAAATACCCCAGAACTATGGGGTTTGTTTCAAAAATGTCCCTGAACTTTGAAAAATTTCAAAAATACCCTTAAACTTTGAAAAATGTTTAAAAAATACTCTTGCCGTTAATTTTTGGATGGAAACCGTTAGAATTTATCGGGAGAGGAGGAAAAAAGAAGAAGCATTTTTCAATAAGGGTATTTAAATCTTTTTTTTTTTGAAAGTTCAAGGGTATTTTTAAAACTGAAACTTTAATGGTTTTCATCCAAAAATTAACGGCAAGAGTATTTTTGAAACATTTTTAAAAGTTCAGAAATATTTTTGAAACTTTTGAAAATTCATTTTTGAAACAAACCCCATGGTTTAGGGGTATTTTTTATAATTTAGCCTTAAAAAAAAAAAAAGGGACCGGAGCCCAAGCTAGGAAAAGGAACGTGCATACTCGAAACGGTGGATCAGATCTTCTGGACCG
The DNA here is from genome assembly GCA_017139565.1 of Luffa aegyptiaca. Classification (NCBI taxonomy): domain Eukaryota; kingdom Viridiplantae; phylum Streptophyta; class Magnoliopsida; order Cucurbitales; family Cucurbitaceae; genus Luffa; species Luffa aegyptiaca. The sequence goes on along the minus strand of CM029401.1, from coordinate 24,261,865 downwards.
TGGAGCGAGACTGGAGCAAGTCTCAATTCTGTAACCTTGACATTCAATTACAATCACCAGAGAATATTAGTTCATCACGCGCCTAACTGGAAGATCGTTGTCCTATTGGAATCTGGATCGATTAGTTGTTCCGATCTTTTCCATCTGTTCGGCGACGAATCCCCGGCTGTTCCGTTCTTCTCCGACAAGCAGGTTCTTCTCTCACTCTCTCCAGAAACAGCTTATTGTTTGAATTTCTTTCCTGTTTCTTTTGAACCTCGGTTAGATTATGTTTTAATTATTGCCTGATAATTTGAGTTTTTTAGAATGGTCGGGTGTTTGGTTAGAATTCGAGAAGATTAGAAAATTGGTTTGGCTCAATCAACTGGATAGATTGAACTTTTTTTTTTGAAAAAAACTGGATAGATTGAACTTTTAAACTTGGGAAAAGTGATTTTTCCTTATTAAATCTTAATTTCTAGGTTTTTGGGGATTTAAATCCTTAACCTTCTCCAAGTTGGAAAATCAATTCTTCCAAAGCTATTAGGAGCTAAATGGAGTTTAAGATTAAAGTTTTCCTCTCATTTATAAGCTAACCTTTCACCTCTTTGAAGAACCAAAAAGACCCTGGCTACCTTAATATTCTTTCCCTCTCAAACGTGAAGCAGCAGGCCCGCCCCCCCTCAGCCACTGTCTCCTTTCGGTCTCCTAGTGTTCTCACTTCCGCGACGACCTCATCCCAGCGATTTTCTGGCGGCGAGTTCTTCCCTACGGTAACACCACCCCCTTTCAACAACCCATAATTTCGATCTGATTCAGATCTGTAACCCACGTTTTGCAGAAACCAGATCTGAAGTGTGCATCTTTTTATATCTGAATCTTGCCGCCGCAGCAGCGTTCCTTGATTTTCTACTCCCTTGCTGTTACTGGTATTTTTCCAATCTCCATCTATGTCTTTCTGCTTACTTGAAAAACACAGATTAGAACTTAAGAAAGAATAAAGGAGTTGTTCTGACCAAAAAAGAAAAACGGGAGAGACTATTACTGACCTTGACATTCAGTTGCAAGGAGGAGATCGGAAATTAGACTCAAATCCACCCGAAACTGCAGAGTTATTAGTGTTTTAGATCGGGGAATTCGTTGAAGTATGAAGGGGCTAGAGGGAAGTTTGAGTATCCTGTGTTTGAGACTAGATCAGAAATCTATTTTTACAGAAACAATATGCTTTTGTTTATTCAAATGTTAACAAATCACATTGGTGAACTTTACTGACTGCCATTGATTAGAATTCTTCTTCTTTTCAATTTGATCTTTTTGTTCACATTCTAAATGTATTGTGATGATTATATTTGTTCAAATCTTTAATAAAGTGGGTAACCGTTTTTCTTCTTGTTTTGGAATTTGGGTCTTTTTAATAAAGTGGGTAATATCACCATATGGCTGATGGGTTTGCCTCAAATCGTACCTTGGATTTTATTTTGATTCTACTTCTCTGTGAGTTACTTTATACCTTGGATTTGTATTTTTCATTATACGTGATTGCCTTACTGTTTGATTTTTTGTTTGAGGGTCACTTTTTGTGCTTGCTTGAGGCTTTTACTGAATGGAATAAGAAACTTTATTTTCACTATAAGAAAGACTGAGAGTAGGTCGTGTTTCGTTGTTGTAAGTTGTTTTTGTGTTGTAAATAGTGTCAATTATTAGTTATTATGGTGACTGAGAGTTTGTAAGCGTGGTGTAGTTTCTGGGAATCATTTTTGACTTACGGTAAACACCAACAATTGGGGTGGAGAAAGAATGTCTTTATTCCTCCTCTTGATAAGTAAATGTATCTTAGTGTTGTCATCCTTAGTGGAAGTTGTAGCATATTTTTCAATCTTTTCTACCATGCTAGAAGGCGTCATAAAGAGAAACATGAAATGAATAGGTGTTTATTGGAGAGAACATGTTTGAATGGATTTGGGTTTTGGCTGAATGGTAGAAAAGAGCATGTTGGTATTTAATTCAAGGCCTTCAGTAATAGGGTTAAGGGCTGATATGTCTGTCACATGTGGGGTCGGGGTCATATTTATCTCTTGGTATTTAAAGAGCATGTTGTTTGACTTAAGCTGTTGTGACATGACGTTCTGCATGGCCCTTGAGTGGAGCTTACTTATTGGGTTGCATACCCCCCGTGATGCTAAGGACTAAGGAGGAGATGTGAGAGAGAAGGGTTTGAACTTTTGATGGTGGTGTTTTAGTTGTTGAGTTGCGGCTAGAAGTTTATTTATCGTTCACTTCTTGTTTTACTTTAGTGTAGGTTGTGTGCTAAGATGGGACTTAGTTGATTTTTTGTAATTAGTTAAATTCAATTTTTTTCATAGTTGATTCATTGTTACAAACTGGCTGCTTCAAAGTATGAATAAAGTTAGACTAGTTTTCTAAGACTCAAGTGTGCTGGCTTTTATTTTCATGCATTATACTTTGTGAGTGATTCTGTTATATTTCTCTGATAGCAACCTTGCTCTGTCTTCCTATGATTAGATATTGAAAAAGATGTCAGGCCAAAGCCAGCGTTTGAATGTGGTTCCGACGGTTACAATGCTTGGAGCGATGAAAGCTCGTCTTGTTGGTGCAACCAGAGGTCATGCTCTCCTCAAGAAGAAGAGTGATGCTTTGACCGTTCAGTTCCGTCAGATACTAAAGAAGATTGTCTCAGCTAAGGAATCAATGGGGGAAGTTATGAAGACATCTTCATTTTCTCTCACTGAAGCAAAATATGTTGCTGGTGACAACATCAAGCATATTGTCCTTGAGAATGTCCAAAATGCAGCTATTAAGATTCGATCTCGACAGGAGAATATTGCTGGTGTAAAACTCCCAAAATTTGAACATTATTCTGATGGTGAGACCAAAAATGATCTCACAGGGTTAGCTAGGGGTGGACAGCAGATCCAGCTGTGTCGGGGTGCATATGTAAAGGCAATTGAGGTTCTTGTTGAGCTTGCTTCACTTCAGACGTCATTTTTGACTCTTGATGAGGCCATTAAAACCACAAACCGCAGGGTTAATGCTCTAGAGAATGTGGTGAAGCCAAGGCTGGAAAATACTATAAGTTACATTAAGGGAGAATTGGACGAGCTGGAAAGGGAAGACTTCTTTAGACTGAAAAAGATACAGGGTTATAAGAAAAGGGAAATTGAGAAACAACGTGCCAATGCCAAGCTATATGCCGAGGAACAACTTGCTGAGAAGATATCTTTGCAAAAGGGCGTCTCCATAAGTTCAGCTCACAATTTATTGTCTGTTGCTGCTGAGAAGGACGAGGATATTATTTTTTGATTTTAAGGTTAGTTTGTTTTTTTCTAAATGTGTGGCTTTCGTTTGCTTATCTATGGTCAAAAATTTATTTGGTGAATTAGGTGGCTAATGGAGTAATCTCAATAAAACACCATATGCACTGGCCATAATGTATTTATTTGATTCCGGTCACTTTCAAGGCTTTCGGGTCTTGTAAACATTGCTTCACTTGATTTAGGTGGCTCTGGAGTAATCTCAATAAAGCATCATATGCCCTAGCCATAATGTATTTATTTGATTCCTGTCACATTGAAGGCCGAGTCTTGTAAACATTGCTTCACTTGACAGTCTTCTGTTTCTTGAGATGCAAAATATTTTGTTATATCATTTTGAATTTATGTATGATTGGTGTGATCTCTGGTTGCTCTAATGTAATTTGGAAACTATAGCGGGAAAAACATCCCCTAATATCTCGGTAAATTATGTAAATCTTTTTTTATTTACCTATTACTTGTCTGTTCTTTTTGCTCTGGACGGAAGAGTGAAAGGAGGGAGCAATGGGAGGATATCAAATAGGTCCTTAATAGGTTTGCTGAGTGCCAGTGAAGATTTTCTGTCTGACATCAGATTATTTTCCTTTCTTGAAGCTGAAGATTTTAGTTGATAATATTTTTTCCCAGGAAGGCTATAACTTGTGCTATAGTCCTTGTTATCTACCCATTTTTTTCTCCTTTCATCGAAAGGTGTAAGATTCCGTAGATTTCAATTTCTAAATAGACTAATGCTTGTTGATTTGATTGGTTTAATTCTTAAGATGTTTGGCTCATGCCTGAATAAGTCTTGATTTGTGTAGTCTTGTGGTCTACTATTGGATCTACTATTGGATTACTCAGGGCCTGTTTGATAACCAATTGGTTTTTGGTTTTTGGTTTTTGGTTTTTGGTTTTTGGTTTTTAGTTTTTAGTTTTTAAAAATGGATGTGTTTGAAAACATTTTTGGTTTTTGGTTTTTAAAATTTCAAAAACGTTTTTAGAATTCTAAAGAAAATTTGAAAACGAAAAAAAAAGGTTTTCAAAATTGCGTTTCTGTTTTCTATGTTCTCCCATTCCTCAGTGCACGTGTTTCTGCCTTCCCTCTTCTTCTCTGTATGAACTCTCATTTTCATCTTGTTGCAAGATTTCTGGTTGAGTTTCTCATTACTGTTGTTTGTGGCTTTGTGAATCCGTCTGGGTTCATTTTCTTGGTGAATCGTTGGAGGGAAAACTAAACCCTAATTCTATGAAGAGAAGAAGAAGTTAGATCGTGACTTCCACCATTGTTGCTTCCTTGAGCTTGCTGAGTTAGATTCTTTTCAAATATTTTGTTAAGTTTTGTTAGAAATTTCAGTTTAATGTTAGTGAACGTTGTTTTTCATAAGCTTCCTCTGTTTTTTTTTTCTTGAAACATCATAAGCTTCCTCTATTGATTGCTCGTCTGGCCATTATTGTGGTGCTTTTTATAAGTGGAGAATGGAAGGGTTTGAGAGGGAGATGGATGAGTTTGAGTTGGGGAAAATGTCTTCTGTTATGACAGTGGTTTGAACAGCCATTTTGGGGAAAGTTATGCTATTTGAACATAACAGAGGATTGCCCAATGGTTTTCAATGGCGCTTTTATGGTTTGAGTTTTGTCTTATGTTATTTTGTGGATGGATGAGTTTGTTTTCACTGCTGGATTTGTTGGTTTGATATTTGAGGTTTCTTCTCTATTTTCCAATTTTGTTTGTGTTCTGGGATTGCCCATAATGTGTTTGTGAAATTGCATGGCTGAATGGAATCCAATAGTTTGGTAGAGAAAGTTAGAGTGTTGGATATATGGATGTTGGGGTTGATAATTGAAGTCATTTTGAGCTTGCCCACTTTTGAAAAAACATCTTTCAATATTTTAGATTAATTAAGCCTATGATCATTTAGACATATTCATATTTTGCTTCATAGTTGAAGCTTTTATTTCAGAGTTGTAGTTCTTCTTTTGTTTCATGTTTTTTTAGTTCATATTCATATTCATTTTTCTTCTTCTTTCTCTATTTTTCCATTGCTTGTTAATCCGAGGTTACTGGTGAAAAAAAAAACAAGAAGAAGAAGAAGAAAAAAAGAAAACGAAATAAAAGAAAATAAAAAAGAGCGAGAAAGAGAAGAATAAAAAAGGAAAGAAATAGTTTTATGTAGAATTGGAAATTTTATGCCACCACTTGTGTTACTTATAACTTTATGCTAGGAGATTCAAATGACCTCAAACTTGTAGTTAAAATGAAGCTTTTAAAGTCTACTTTTGATCTGATAAGTTTGAAATTTTTTTTTTATGTTCATTTGATCAGGCAAAAGTTGTGAGGAATCAAACTTGTTCACGGACCACTGTATAGCAAAGAGTGTGACCGCACTGTGTCAAATTTTTTTTGATTTAATCTTGATGATTTTGAACTCAAATAACTTCAAATAAGTATCCATTGTGAAGCTCCATGAGTCCACCTAGGATATGAAAATTTTCAAAGAATTTAAAGTTCATTTGGTGAAGCAAAAATGGAAAAAGAAACATTGTGGTCTGCAGTAGAAAAATAGGTAAAATAACTTTGACTTTCAACCACTCTATCCACCACGTTTTGATATTTTCCTTGGATGAGATTGTTACCCCAAATTCTCATAATAGTGCAGTTGATCCAAAATAGTGTACCTAGGGGTGTAAAAAATTCAGGTCGGGTCGGTTGTACGGACAAACCGACCCGACCTGACACATGTCGGTTGTAAGGTCAGATCAACCCGACTAGACCCGAACCGATCGGTTCGGCTCGGGTCGGGTCGGGTCACTTTCTCTTTGCGAATCAGAAGAAATTTTGGAATCCACGCTGCACTTCGACTGAGAGAGAGGGAAACGGCGACTGAGAAAGCGACTGAGAGAGGAGGCAGTGACTGAGAAAGAGGGGGAGACGACGGCTGAGAAAGAGGGGGAGAGAGGAGGCGGCGTTCGTGGCGATTGAGAGAGGTGGCGACTGAGAAAGAGGGGGAGAGAAGAAAATTGTGGCGACTGAGAAAGATGGGGAGAGAGGAAAATCGCGGCAACTGAGAGGAGGCGACATTTGTGAAGTTTTCGATGAAAGAGAGAGACTTCTGACTGCTGAAAACCCTAAAATTTCTATTTATATAAAAGCTGAGAACCGAACCGAACCAACTCGGTTCGGTTCGGTTCGGTATGGATATATATAAAACAAAACCAAACCGAATCGAACCGACTCGGTTCGGTTCGGTTTTCTGGTTTGGTTCGATTTTATTCACCCCTTCTGCTACCAACTCAAAACACTGTTGTCTGGCTTTCAAACGTTGCATAACCCTCCTCACTTATCCAATCCAATTTCAGCCCACAAAATCCTTTCATCTTGAGTCTACTTTCATATTCAATTTTAGTTTTTTCTCATTATGCTACTGCACTCTTTTTTCTTGCTCTCCGTGAGTATTTTCACACACTTGAACCAAAGTCAAAACCACTCTACTTGATTGTTGTACTGAGTGTTGGGTGTTATGGAAGCTAGGCTCTCAAAGTCAAAACCCACTTCATAAAAACCACCCATTAATGTTTAAACCAAAACAAAAAGGATATATAGAATTGAAGAGTTTATTGACATTATTATGATTCATTTAAAGGACTTGAATCATTCAAGTTGAATGTTTTTTTGCCTCCATTTACTCCATGCTCTACCTTGGTTATCTTATTTACTTGATTTTTATTACTCTAAATCCAGAACTGCCATGTATTTTGCATCTAAATTAAGAACTTACATGTATTTTTTTTAATAGAAATTTCTTATTTGTTCTTTCTAAGTTTCAATGTGATATTGTGTTTATGAGTTTTAGATTTCTTTTGAGAAGTTTTGCCTAACCACTTTTCAGCCAATCTTCTTTGTTTCATCTTTGTTTTACACACTTTAGAGCTTGTTCTCAAGTAGAATACAATGTAGAAAATTGTGTAAAGATTTTGAAGTAAAGGACTAAACTTGTAAGATTAGTTACATTTAGGACTCATGAAGGTCAGTTGCATTGATGATGTTATTCAAACTGATGGATCAAAATAGGGGCAACAAGAAATATGGCTAAAAATAAATAGGTGGCTTGAAATATAGCTACAACGTTTATAAATTAAATAGATGGTTAAACGATTTAATGATTAATAAATACCTATTTGTAAAAGACAAATATGCCCCCCAACAAACTGCCTAACGTATTCTTAACGTTTAAAACCAAAATCAGAGTTTAAGAGAGATAAAATATACCCCTAAAAATAAGTTGGAGACATTTTAGGAAGTTTGAAATTCAAAAATCCAAGAAACAAAACTAGTTTGAAAATCTAGGTGTATCATATTGTTACTACTGGAAAAATTTGCTTCCCGGAAAAAGGAGTCAATACCTTTATTGGGGAAGGAGTACAAAGTTCAACCTCCCTCAGTAGAGAGAAACACCTTCGGAATGCATTAATTGGAAAAAAAGGTCCTCTCAATCTGAAGACATACTACCTGCAACTAAGAAGATCAGAAATTAAAAAACAAAAAATAAGAACAAGTTGCTAATTTCCCCAGAAAATTGAATAACCTAAAAAGACTATACCTTTAAATGCTGCAATTATGGAATGTCATGTCACCGCCCAACCTCCCACCAGAATAGCCTTCATGCAGCAGCCGTCCGTCCATCTTCTTCTTCCAAAACTCGAAACCTTTGAGAGCATTCCACACCGTTGAGAGCATTCCACACCCTCGAAATCCCCATTCCACACCATTCCCCACCGCCACCACAGAGTGTATATCGCTATCTACCTCTCATATCACGCTGACGAACCACCTCCGCCGTGCCAACGACCTTCATCCGCCGCGTCGACGACCATCTCTTGCATGCTCAATCGATTTTCCCCCTACGCGACGACTGTACCAAAAAATTTGAACTAGGTAACGGTTTCATTTCCCTTCCCTTATATTTGCAACAAATATATACATTATCCCTAGATTTTAGGGATTTAGTTTATTCCCTTTGAAACCGTATATTTTCGGGATTCATTTTTTCCTTCCAATCCCCGATTATACCGCTCTATTGTAAGACGAAAAGCACGGGCGTGGGGAGGAAATGCATGGAGGCGGTTTTGGTGGAGGGTTTGTGTTGATTTGACTTAAATGTTGAACTCGCCAGAGTGGTATGTACTGATAAATACCATTTCATCGTTATTGCAACTTCTCTGGAAAAAGTGTGCTGGTGGTATACTCATATGTATGTGTGCATACACATTGGCATGTCTAATAGAAAAAATGTTTTGATTTGTCTGTACTATTATATACATCCATGGAATGGTCTGATGTGTCTACTTGTGTGTGTATACACTTAATCCCCCCCGTATTTGAGTTAATCACCCCCTGTATCGTGTATGTCTGGAATGCCCAATAAAAATACACTCTGGCTTTGTCTGTGTTGCTATATGCAACCATAATAACCCCCCGTACCATGTTCACCTGAATGCAAATACCTGATGAATGTCATAACTGATATCTGTCTATAGTATTACATACATACGTGTTCCGCATGCATCCTGTGTGTATGCATACTTACCCCAGTCTCACCCCCCATATGAGTTATATATACGCTGTAGTTTATATGCAATGTCATCTGTCTGTGTGTACTGCTACTTACGACTTTTATTGTTGTCCTTTTGTAACATGGATAATGAGGGGCAAAATGTGAGGGATAAAATCTTTTTTTTACCGTTGGAAACGCTGAAACCTAAGCCTAAAAAATAGGTAGATCTTTTTATACACTTGAACACAAACCACCAACTGAACTCCCTATAAATCGGGATTCATCCATCCCGAAAAAAGGGGGGAGAAACTGAATGAAAACAAAAAAAAATCTGTTAACGGTGTTTGTCTATAGTCGTATATACTAGGGGTAAAATGTCAAAAAAAATCTAGAAAACAATTCCTGAAAATGCGGTAGCCACCCCTGCGAATTCTGAACATCTGTAGCCAAAAAACAAGAAGGCTTTTTTTTTTTCTAGCTATTTAGCACAATTCCCCATCAAAATATGATGGACCATGGTTTTTAAAAAATGAAACAATTTTTATATATACCCATAGCATGTTGTACAGTTCATAATTTTATCAAATTGCATGATAGCAATGATGAGCTTTTTAATGAATATATTGGAGAATTAGTGATCATTGAAGAAGAAAGCATGCTGCAATATGGAAGTGACATTTTGCAAACCCTTGTTGAGATAAATGTAAGTCAAAATCAACTTAGGCATATGGCTCTAGTGAGGGATCGATTTGTTGATCAACTTTGGATGGCAACTCAAGCACGATGTTGATTGTTATTCTTGTCAATTTTGTTATTTCATTTTTATTAGTGCAGTTATTATTAAACATTATGAATATTTTTGTTGTTTATATGAATAGAGATTATGGTGGTTGTCTCTTATTTGTTCCTTTTAGACATGTTCCTTTTGTATTTATACATGTCGTCCTTTATTGATTATCATTCCAATCTTGTTGAGTTTAACTTGATCACTTAGACTTAGCATGCTATGTGAGTTTGATATAGAAAGGGTCAAACAATATCGAGTTTCATAAAGGTGATATAGGAGAAAGGGCTCGAAGAGTGTATTCTCTGTTATAGGGGATGATCACTTATAACAACTATAGGGTTATAGGTTGCATGTGTGAATCATCTATGTCGGAGTCGAGTCACAAAAATGTGCATAACGATACTCGCTTAGTCTTCTAACGGTTCTTGGGAGCAAGACCAAATAGGAGTTAAACCTGACCCAATGCATATCTAGACTTAGGTTAAACAAACTATTATTAGAGTTATTTGCCTTTGGGCTGATTCTCTACTGAATTCCTCATTTTTACTTTATTATTTTCCAAAAACCCTAACATCAATTATTTTTACTTGGTTACCTACTTCGTAATTTAAGAGCAGTTTCTTCTTCAAATATGTGTTTAAATAGTCCATGTGTGGATCGATACTTTTGGAATACTTCAAGAGTTTTTATTACTACATGCGATAGTGTATACTTGCACTTAGCTGAATTGAATTCATCTTTAATTATTATTTCTCCATCTTATTCCTACATCCAACTTTAGTCCACATCGCATTAGTACTTCCAGCCACAAGTTTCCAACTACAACGAACAACGCTTAGACGACCATAAACAAGCCTAATCTAAGTCCAAAGGCTTGATTAACCTCCCTAAAACTATTCTAAACTAAAGAAACTGAGAAATACAGAAAGAATCGGAGTAGAAGATGACTGAAATGAGAGAAAACGACAGAGTATGACCTAAAATCGGAGAAACCAACAACTTAAATAACAAGGCAGCATCTCGACGCTACCTCTCGGGTCTAGTTTGTTTGACTTCTTCCTATTTTCTTCCAATGCTTCGGATTTGGCCTAATTTGCTCCTTTTAAGTACTTTTTGCTCTAAAGTGCTCTCGGGAAGCTCTAACACCAAATACCTACAAAATGATACGATTAAGCACATAATCCACTATAAAACTAGCATGATTTAAACTAAATATATAAGACCAAATTGGTCCTATCAAAATAGCACTGTGCGTCAGACAAAATGACTCCTTTGTTCTTAGTCGTCTCATTGATTATTGAAGCATGCATTTATGTATTGTCATTCGCACAACACTCAAGGTAGGAGTCACGTTCACCCATGTTAATCATTTCCTATTTTTATGCGTGGGATTTGAAAATGCATGAATGCATGGGAAACCATTGGGATTCCAATTTACTACAACATGCGGTAGTCTTTAAAAGGCATGTGAGAGGGGCATTTGAATTCTTAATTGTCCCGTTCACCTTCAACCTCTCGCTCTCGAACCCTCTGTTCTCTCGTCCGATTCCTTCCTCTTCAACATTCAAGCCATGTTTTTTGATGACTCCCAAAACGTTTCTGTCGGCGACTATGATGATGACTATGATAACTCATAATCGTCGGAAATTAACGGTCCTTATCGTGGCGTCGAAGTCTCCTCCGATAGTGAGCAAGAAGAGGAGCAAGTGGCAAGCGAAGAAGAAAACCCAGAGGTCATCGACGGTGACCAGCCGACCAAAGTCCTCATCCAGCACCTCCCGATCATTCTCGTTGGACCCAATCAAAGCCTAACCCAAGCCCTCCCCGGCGCCACTGCATCCCTTCCATCTGAAACCCTCGACATCCAACCCCTCCAAATATCCTCCTTCCAAATCCAACCCCGTCGCCCTCATCCCCACCATGCCCACTCGATTCCCTCGCCCCTCTTAAATCTGTGTTGTTAGTGAACCACGTAAATCTGTATTGTTCTTCTCGTTTTTTTTTGTTTGTTTCTATTGAATTCTGATTACTGTCGTAACAGAACCTACTAATAATAATGAAAAAGTTAAAAACTAATCGAGAAACTTAAATTAGATTACAAAATGGAGCCAACTCAATTGTACAATCTAACAAGATTATATTTGCAAAGGGATGAGATATATCGTAGGAGGTTTAAATTTCATTTTTGGTACTCTCAAACTTCCATTTTGATTAACTTTCAAGTTTATTTCATTTTAGTCTATAAACTATCAAATGGTATATTTTAGCCCTTTAACTTTTTAAAAACCAATAATAATTTTAATCCTTATTTGTATTTTGTTTTTAACAAATGAATAATATAACTACAAATATGTATATTATCATGTTGATATGTAGCCATGTATATTTGAGCCAGATAAGTTGATTGAGGCAAACATTGTGTAAGTAAATACGAGGTAGCAAAACCATAGAAAAGATCAAACTAGTTATTTTTTAAAAAGATAAAATTTTTCCTTTTAGTCACCAAGGACTCGTTTGGAATACTTTTTAATTTAATTGTTTTTCAAGAATGCATTTTCTTTTAACCATTTTATATAAAAATTGTTTAAAATTTAAACACTCGTATGTTTGATTACATTACCTCGTAAGTGTTTTTATACACAAGTTATTATATACTTAAAAATTCTTTAAAAAATTTGCTTTCAAGTTGTTTATTTCAAAATGGTCTCTCCCCCACCTCACCATCGACCACTGGCTATTAGCCACACCTCCCACTCTTTTGGCCATTAGCCATCCTCTCACACTATTTCCCCTTCGCACCCACATTGTCACTCTTTCTTCTCAACTAGGGATGAAGAAAACCGAACCGAACCGATTCGGTATGGTTCGGTTTTTACAAATATTCAAATTGAACCGAACCGAACCGAGTTGGTTCGGTTCGGTTCTCTGCTTTTATTTAAATACAAATTTTAGGGTTTTGCCTTTTCAGTTTTCAGCTTACTTTCACTTTTCCGCCGTTTTCTTTTTACAAAGTTGAGTCTGTCGTCTTGTCTCCTCCATCGTTTTTCCGCTTTTCCGCCTTGCCCTTTACAAAGTAAATGTCGTCTCGTCACCGCTTGTCTTCCCCCTCTGTCTCAGTCGCCGTCGCCGTCGCCGTCTCCTCCATCGTTCGCCGTCTCCCCTTGTCTCAGTCGCGCCTCCCCTCTGTCTCAGTCGTGCCTCCCCCTCTGTCTCAATCGCACATCCCCCTTTGTCTCAGTCGCCGTCTCCTCCATCATTCACCGTCTCTCCTTGTCTCAGTCGCGCCTCCTCCTCTCTCTCAGTCGCCGTCGCCGTCTTCCCATCTCTCTCAGTCGCCTCCTCCTCTTCTTTCTTTATTTGATCAAAGAACCCTAATCTCCTCCTCCTCTTTCTTTTATTTGATAAAAGAAAAGTGACCCGACCCGACCCGATCGGTTTGGGTCTAGTCGGGTCGGGTTGTCCGTACAACTGACCCGACCCGAGTTTTTTTACACCCCTATTCTCAACACAACCAACAATGGGAGTCTTGTGGAGTCTCATAAAAAGGTAATTGAAAGAACAATCTTCATGCTTATTCTCCACTAGAAAATTGAACAAGGAAGATGAAATTTAAGTCCTTCCCAATAATGGGAATCAAAGTAAAGCAAATTTTGAGGCATTATTGTGTTGGAGTTGGAGTAGGGAAATTTAGTCTCCTTCAAATATGTGTGAAGGTGCTTAAAAATAGAGTGCCTTTTACTCCACATTTCATTTTAATTTGGTGAACCCAAACAAAAAAAAATATTGTAAATAAAACTCTCCTCAGTCCTCGGCTTTCTGTTTGCCACCACCATTCCATCTCCGCATGCTTTTTCTCACTATTCATCCGTCCCATTTATCCAATTCACAAATTATCCCCTGCACTTGGTTCCGTTTAAAATAAACTTTTTTTTTAAAAAAATACATTTTTAGTCCCACAGGTTTGAGTAAGGTTTCATTTTGGTCCCTGAGTTTTCAAACTCGACAATTTAACCTCTGAGGTTTGGATTTCGTTTCAATTTAGTCCCTCCATCCAATTTTCCGTTAAAAAGTAGTGTCAACGATTTTTTATTTAAAAAGAATATATTTTTTTAATTTTTTAAAATAAAAATATATTAAAATAATATAAAATATTGTTTATTTTAATTTTATTTGTTCTCTCTCTTCTCCACATCTTCTTCTTCAACCACCATCAAAGTCTTCCCATACCAGCCACCATCAAACCAGTCGCCGGCAGCCGTCGACCGTCGGCTCGGCACTCGCCGGCGAAGACTTTTGTTTTTCTTTTTCTTTCTTTTTTTTCTTTCCCTTTCTCAACATTTTCTTTTTTTTTCTTTTTTTTTTTTAAATAAAAAAGAGGGAGAGGGAGGAGGAACCCGTCGCCGACGCGACTATTTCGCGCCGGCGACAAGAGGAGGGAGTTCCTCCTCCCTCTCCCTCTTTCTTCCTCTCTCCTTCGTGTGCAGTGAGCCCCCCCTCCCCCCAGTTTTTTTCTCTTTTTTTCTTCTTCTTCTTTCTTTCTCCTCTCCCTCACCATCTTCCTCCCCCTCTCGCCGACAGTCAGTGGTTTTAAAAATAAATAAATAAATAAACAACGAAGGGGGAAAACCCATTCGTTTTAGTTTTTTTTTTACAGTGAAATAGACGTTGGGTTGCGGCTGTATAATGGCGACAAGGAACAAGCCGGTGGCAGAATTGAGAAGAAGGGAAAAACCTGCGGGTTGCTGTGTTTGACGTCGATGCTCGCTACTGGAACAGAGCTGAGGGAGAGATTGGATGTGAGAGAGAATGAAAGTAAGAGAGAGATCGGGCTTGTAAGACGAAAATCTGAGAGAAAAACACTAACCCACGAGTTTTACCGTCGGTTGCTCGAAACCCACGATCTACCGCTGCTTAAATCGCGAACGTCGCCGGAGATACTGAACAGAGACGGAGAGATCTGCAGCTGGACGTTGAACGAAGGAGGACGAGATCTACAATGGCGTTTTCGACAAGGCAATCGCGACTCTAGTGAGGGTCTGAGGAGGAAGAGTCCAGCGAAGAAGATTGAAGAAGATGGAAGAAAAAAGAAAAAGAAAAAAAAAAGAAAAAGAAAATAAAAAATATTTAATATTATATTGTTTTATTTTAAGAAATTAATAAAAATATATTTTTTTTTTATTAAAAACTAATGTCATGTCAACATTTTGTCAGTATTTAATAGAAAAATTAACAGAGAGACTAAGATTGTAACGAAATCCAAACCTCAAGGGTAAAAATGTGGAGTTTGAAAACTCAGGGACCCAAAATGAAACTTAATTCAAACCTCAGGGACCAAAAGTGTATTTTACCCTAATTTTTTTAATATCCCATTTGAGAATCATTTGGACTTTTGAAAATTATGTTGTTTTATCCCTGTGTGTTTCCATGTTTTTCATCTTTGTTAAATATTTGAATTCCTAGCCAAATTTAAAAAATATAAAGTTTTTTAAAAATTAATATTTAATAAAAGGTAAATAATAACACAAATAAACTTACAGGTGAAAGTAGTGTTTATAAGCTTGATTTTCAACGACTAAAAATAAAAAACCAAATGGCTAACAAAGCCTAATTTTCAAAACTTAGACTTTGATTTTTGAAAACATGGAAAGAAGATAGATAAAAAATAAAAAACTTATAGGTAGAAGTAGTGTTTGTACGCTTAATTTTACAAAACCAAAAAACTAAAAACTAAGGCCTCGTGATAAATAACCATTTGGTTTTTGTATTTAGAAATATAATATTTATATACAATAATAATATTCAGTTGAATCTCAAATATTTTAATAATGTTCTTTTACAGTATTAAATAGTTTTTTTTTTTGAAAAACAATAGTAAATAGCTTATAATTATATTATACATTTATATTGTACATATTTTAATTCTTTTTTTTTTTTTGAGAATGTGTAAGTGTAACCTAGGTTATTAAATGTACATTTTTTTTTGAAACTTTAAATGTACATATACATAGACTAATTTTGCATTCTCAAATTTCTAATTTAGAATCTAATGTAACTTTTAATATAACAAATCTACTCCTTATTCATTCAATTCATTTGATTTAATAAATCTAAAAACACAAAACAAAAAACAAAATTTGAATTGCATACCAAACAAAAATATTTTAAACTTGTAGCTTGATTTTGTAAATTAATTTTAATTTGATCTTTTTCAATTCATTAAATTTAGGCCCGTTTGGTTCATGATCCATCTTCGTTTTTATGTTTTCGAAAATAAAAAATACACGAAACAGTGAAAACATGTTTGGTATACCTATTTTCAAAAACAACTAAAAAAATTGTTTGTTTTCAAAAACGATAAAATGTTGTTTTCATCGTTTTCCAATTTTGTTTTCAAAATAATGAAAACACGAGATACAACTTTAAAAGCATGGGATATACACCCTTCTTCCCATCAAATAATGTTGCATTATCTACAAACAACATTTTCTATTTTTGATATCCAAATTCTCGGACTTTAAAGAAAAAAAATACAAAATTATAGTTATGTAAATAGCATGTATGATTGATATTGATGCTTTGGTTGTTATTTTTATTTTTTACATAATCCTATCTATTTTGATATACTCCTCCGCTTTACAAATCTAAAGCTTCATACAATACAACTGTCTAGTATATCTGTTTTTCTTATAATTTCAATTCCAATATTTTTTAAAAATCAATTCCAACAACATTGATTTTTAATATCTCTCTAAATTAACTTTTTAAAAATGAAACATTGATTTTTAAAAATGAATAAAAATCAATTAGAAAAACAATCATATTAAATTAACTTTTTGTTAAAAAAAATGAATTTTACCAAACACATATTAATCTTTTCCTGCATTTCCAAATTTATAACCAAACACAGTTTTCAAATTTTATATTCGAATTTAAAGTTTTTAAATTGAAACCAAACGTGTTTTTAAATATAATGGAAATAAGAAATTTGTTTTCGTTTTCTACTGAATTCTTTATTTTCGAAAACAATTTTAAAATCACAAACCAAACGGGACCTTAATAATGGGTGAGATTAATATTTTCAACCGGCTAAGTTTTTCTTTTCTTTTATTTTCTTTTTTTTTTTTTAACAAGATTCGTCCATCTACATATATTTTAGCGAGTTGGATCAGATTGGAACCTCAAACAATAATGTTTCTTTAGGCTCCGTTTGATAACCATTTGATTTTTGATTTTTGATTTTTGAAAATTAAACTTATAAACACTACTCTGATCACTTATAAGTTTCTTTGTTTTTTCATTCACTTTCTTTCCATGTTTAAAAAAACTAAGTCAATTTTTTAAAACTAAAAAAAGTAGATTTCAAAAACTTGTTTTTATTTTTGGAATTTGGTTAGGAATTCAAATGTGTCCTCAACAAAGATGAAAACCATACAAATGAAATTGGGATAAAACAAACACGATTTTCAAAATCCAAAAACAAAAAACATGATTGTCAAACAGAGGCTTAGATATTTGATTTTTCTAATTTTGTTGGATGTTTCTTTTAGTTGGTTTTACGCAATTTGTAGTGTTAAGTTTAGACATATTAGTTGCTTGATTTTGCTACTAAATGCAGGTTTTTTTACGATTAAGTTTAGTAGGAGTGAAATAAACCAAACCGAATCGATCCGGTTCGAGTTCGGTTTGGATCTTTTCCTGAACCGAGACAACTTTTGCCCTACAAATTAAAAAGTTGCAGCCGCCGCTTCCCTTCTTCTCAGATGACATCGTTGATCGAATCGTCTCCCTTCACCAGAAGAAGAGAGGATTGCTATTGGACTTCTCAGCTGTCGAGTTCGGTGACGCAACCGCCCGCCTTCTTTTCCTCATGCTGGTATTCTTTTGTTCCTCTTTGTGGGTTTTTGTTTCATCTTCATCTTCAATTTCTGGGTTTTTGTTTTGAGAAATTCAGAGACAAACATATCTAATCTCTGAACTTTCCTTTCATCTTCATCTTCATCTACTCTATCTTTCCGTCTCTCCTCACCAGTCGCCACCCACCTTCCACTTTGTTCTTCATGCAGTCGCTGTCAACTTCGCTCCACTGCCACTCCCATGAATCGACGCCCGTAATTTCTCCGACTCTGTTCATCCTTTCGATTCCTTTTGAGCTTTCTTCTCCCCTTGTCGTCGCTCTGTTTTCGAATCTCATGATTTCGACTCTGTTCATCCTCCGTCGCTCACTCCATCGTCGGGTCGCAATTGTTCCAAATCCATCGCTCACTCCTCGTTCCAATAGAAGAAAGGGTGATAAAAAGAAAAGGCGAACCGACCCAACTCGACCCGATCGGTTCGAGTCTGTCCGTACAACCGACACAAGTCGGGTCGGGTTGTTCGTACAACCGACCCGACACTAATTTTTTACACCCCTAAAGTTTAGATTCTTCTTTTTTTAGTATTATAGTGGTTAAATTTTGTGTGATTTAATAATTAGTTTCCAAAATTTGTTTTTTTTTTTTTTTTTTGAGGAACCAAAATTTGTTTATTTGGCTTTGAGAATGTATTAACTTTCATATTTGCAACTTAAACCATGAAGTAAAAAATATATACTCAAAACGCTTTTAAGCGTTGATGTCAATAAAAATGTTGATGTCTCATTTATATGGAAATATGTAAAAGTTTATGGATATTTCTAGAAAAATTATATAAATAAAAAATTCATAAAAATATTTATATTAATAAATAAGTATTTCATCCATGTCAAAAGGAGTATAGTGGTAATTGACATGTACGAGGACCATGTAATGAGATTTTATCGAACCATATATAAGATGAAATTCTAATTTTAAAACCACAGGGAGTAAATTCTAACTTTGTCCAAACCATAAGGACAACATTTGTAATTTAATCAATCACTTATTATTGATATTATATGTACATTAATGATATTTTTGTTATATTTCATCAAGTTTTTATGGTATAATAGAAATGTTGATTCATTCTTTATGCGGACGTCAAATCCATGAACATGTAAAAATATCAATTTGTTGACAAAAATTTAATACACTCGCTCTTAATCAAGAGGTCAGAGATTTTGGAATGTTGACAAAAATCTCTACCCTGACATGTTGTTTATATATTTTTTTTTTAAAAAAATACACTTTACAGTTCATTTCGAGCTTAGTATTTAATTTCATAGAATTGAGGTTTAAGATTAAAAGGCATTTTACTTTAGAATTAGTAAAACAAATCGTATCATTCTGAACAATAAGTGGCTGTAGTTTAGTGGTGGGAATTCCACGTTGTGGCCGTGGAGACCTGGGCTCGAATCCCAGCAGCCACACTTTTTGTTTTTTTTTAGTTTTTTAATTCCAAAATTCGCCAGGTAATTGGGATTTTTCCGTTCTTCCTTTTTCTTTTCGAGTACAGACTACAAAGGTAAGTGGTAACTGGGAATTATAATTTATAATTCCTTTTTTTTAAAGATACATGACTAATTAAACTTAAATCACGGAAGAAATATGTAACTATATCAAATAAAATAATTTTAAGAAACACTATATTTTTTTTTGAGTACATCAACATTTGGGGGTGGGGAGATTCGAACCTCCAACTTCATGATCGAGGGTACATGTCAATTACCGCTGAGGTAAGCTCGCTTTGGCTAAGAAACACTATATGAAATTATGAATTATATAAGTTAAGAAACTAAAAAAAATAGGTTTCAAAATTTTGTTTTTGTTTTTAAAAATTGGTTAAGAATTCACATGTGTTCTTAAATGAAAACCATCGTACGTAAATTAGGAGAAAACAAATATAATTTTTAGAAATCAAATGATTATCAAATGACGGTTTTAAATTTTAGTTTGTTGAAGGAGAAATTTTGACCAATCACAAATTGTCACGTCATTATTTAAAATTAATGACGAAATTACAAATAATTAAATTTGGGACCAATTATAAATTGACATGTGTCCCAATTTTAATTTGAAGACAAAGTTGGCCAATTATAGGTTTATAGAGCCAAATTTTTGTTTGATCAATTAATTAAAAATAAATTATTTTGATCAAATTAATTAATTTGACCAATTAATTAAAGAAAATAATTAATTGGATCAAATTTGAGTCTTTTACATATTTGGGTCATATGGTTTTGGGTCAAATATAAACCAAACCCAAGACTAAATAATTGGGCCCAAGTCCAATTTGAGCCCAAGCCCGCAAAGGCCTTTCGAAAACTTTATAAATGGGAGGTCTTGGCTCATTTGAGGGGGAGAGCAAAAAGAAAGGGAGAAGAGAAAGACTGAAGCTCTCAGAAGACTCTGAAGATTGAAGCTCTGATCCTCCTACAAGACTTGAAGATTGAAGCTCCAAGACTCCTGCAAGACGTTTAAGATCGAAGCTTCTGTGGGGGAGAATTTTGAAGCTCTCAGCCAGAGTCAGAGAATTCAGAGAAACTCCACCAAGACTTCTTGAAGACTAAAGACCCTTCAAGACTAGAAGACTTCAACAATCTTTGAAGACCAAAGACTCTTCAAGACTTCAAGACCTCAAGACTTCTTGAAGACTGAAGACCCTTCAAGACTAGAAGACTTCAACAATCCTTGAAGACCAAAGACTCTTTAAGACTTCAAGACCCCAAGACTTCTTGAAGACTGGAGACCCTTCAAGACTAGAAGACTTCAACAATCCTTGAAGACCAAAGACTCTTCAAGACTTCAAGACCCCAAGACTTCTTGAAGACTGAAGACCCTTCAAGATTGGAAGACTTCAACGATCCTTGAAGACCAAAGACTCTTCAAGATTCCAAGACTTCAAAAGCTTAAAGAATCAATTGAAGCTTCAGACTCGAGAACAAGCGCTACAACCCTCGAGTGAAACACATTTACACACAAGAGAGAGAATCAGAGGATTAAAGTTAGAGATTGTACACCCACACGCATATTACATCAATACAAATACATATTTATTCCACGTGTCTCCATCTTCGAAGTTACGTGCGAACAGTCATGTTCAATGTTCATCTCAACCAACTGCTATGTAGTGGTTTTAATACATAACCATATGTTTACACATAACACATACTCAAGACTGTTATAAATACACTGTAAATGTATTAATAGATGTCCATTTATAGGGCATTCAACCCCACTATTTTAGGGCTCCTCATGACTCTCCTTAACTTTAGGAACTAGACTCTCCCTCCCTCCTATTTTGGTCTTTTAAGATTGTAAGCATCCCTATTGTATTAGTATAAATAGGGAGGTGTATGAAGGGTTAAACACATCAATTGAATAGAATCATTTGCTCTCTCTTCTCCCTACCTTTGCTCTTTCTAATTTCTCTTAGTGTTCTTGTTATTGTTCTTCACGTTTTATAACACGTTATTAGCACGAGTCTCTGCCATTTTTGTTCAATTGAAGGTAGGGTTCATTTTACTTTGCAAATGTTCAGTACGTTTCACATATATACAATGTATATGTATTATATATACCCCGTATATACACTGTGTATTGAACGTTGACAACATATATTTTATGCAAGATTAGAATGTTCTTTATTATTATGCATACTATATGTGATTAGTAAGTATCATATTTATGTATGATGATTTTAATGTTTGAATCATTTTTCTTGTTCATGATTCTATTTGTCAATGATATTTATGATATTTATATTGTCCAAATAATTGAGATGTTGAGAGTATGCTTATATCCTTATTATTTCTTCAATAATCTAGAGTGTTTAATGCATATTCAGTGAACATAATGCACATATATACCCTGTATATATCTCTCAATTTTAAATCATGTACATATTCTAAACTTTCTCACTTTGGTACTGTATATTGATCTCGTTAGTTTATGTATTCTTTGTTCGGTATAATTTTCACATGATCCTCTGTATATTTTATATCATGTGCATTTAATATATATACAGAGTATTTGATATACTGTCATAGCTTTATGTACATAACATGTTATATATATTGTTTATATATTGTATGTAGATATTGCAATATGTTGTTTACCAACCGTTTTTTTTAGAATGCATGTATGAGATATTTCTTCGTGTGATGATTATAGTTGAGTTTCTTAATATCAAAGTCAATATATAATTTATCATGAATACTCAATGTATTTTTTATTATATGGATGAAATTTTTGAATTCATGGTAGACACATGCATTAGTTCAAATTCTTCTGTGACAAAGTTTGCAAGACTTGTATAGTAGTTAATTGCTCTTCCTAAAGTTAATTTTGATCTTATGCACACGAAGTTGCATAAAAATGCTCATTTTGATTTAATGCACCTGAAGTTGCATCGTTTTCAAATCAAGAATGTCTCACGTTAAAATGCACCTGTAGTTGCACAAGTTTAAATTAAGAAATGCTCACTTTAATTAAATGGACTTGTAGTTGGATAATTTTAATCAATAAGTGATTTTAAAGAAGTGAGCATATGTTAAGAATGATGTTGTTTATTCTTCTTTTAAATTATAGAATATGCTCCTATAGTAGCAGTATTGAGAAAGAAAGTTTTAAATATTGTGATGAGCAAACACCATGTCTTCTTGAGATTAAAGCAATCAAATGAGCATTTAATGAAAAATCATGAATCTCAACCAATCGTTTGAATATCATTCCCTGAAGTGAATATTGTAATATCGAATAATTGTTATCAATGTCGAGATCATGATCAATAATAAAGGAAGAAACAATTACTCATCTAGTGGTGGTTACTGAAAGAAAAGTTTCATATTTTAGATATGATATAAAAGATGCATTAGTTTTGTACCTGTTGTACGAAAATGAGAATCATGTGTGAAAGCAAACTTTGCAATCTCCTGAAGAGATGATTAATCTTGGAAATATTAAATAAATGTTGTAAATCTCATTAAATCTCCTAAAGAGAAAATAAACATCTTCATTAAATGAGCAACAAATGTTATATTAGATTATGTGAATATCCGTTTATTTAATGTTTAATTTAAGTTTATTTATTAAGTTCGATTTTATATTCAATTTCTTATTTTGGGGCTCACTATGTGTTGTTTTTATTTTACTGAAGAAACATGAATATTTCACATATTTTGGTTGACTCCAAGATGAACAATGAATATTTATGCTTGGCAGATAACACAACAACACACACTATTCTGAAAACTAGAAAATATTTTTTAGAATTGACAATGCTAGAAGCAAAAGTCAATACAATATCCAGTCCTGCAGACTTGATTGAAGGTTTTGGAAAAGCAAATATTATTTTGCCTAGATGAACAAAATTTACAATTAATAATGCTTTGTTCTCTAGTAAATAAAAAAGAAACCTAGTGAGTTTTAAAGATATACGTGGCAATGGTTATCATATAGAGACTAATAAGAAGAATAATATAGAGTATCTTTATATTATATCCACTGTCTCACATGAAAAACGTATATTAGAAATGTTGCCTGCTTTTTCTTCTGGATTATATTACACACATATTTGTGTTATAAAAATATATGCAACAATGAACCTAAAGTTCAATGATCTAGATATATTTTCTATTTGGCATGATCGATTGAGTCATCCTGGGTCGATAATAATGAAAAAGATTATTGAAAACTCACATGTATTGTCATGTGAAGAACCAGAAGATTCTTCAATCTAATGAATTGTCATGTATTGCTTGCTCTCAAGGAAAATTAATTATTAGACACTCACAAGCTAAAATTGGGATTGAATCCCCTACATTTTTAGAACAAATTCATGGTGATATATGTGGACATATAAATCCACCAAGTGGAACATTTAGATATTTTATGATTCTAATTGATGCATCCAGTAGATGGTCACATGTGTGTTTATTATCAAGTCGAAACCTTGCATTTGCAAGATTACTTGCTCAAATAATCAAATTAAGAGCACAATTTCCTGATTATGTAATAAAGAAAATCCGTCTTGATAATGCTGGTGAATTTACATCCCAATCATTTAATAACATCTTGTAGCTTATGTTCATGTTGGGTTTTATGCCCTAAAACTCATAGATAGTAAATGAAACAATTAATCGATCTCAATAAAGCGTTATTGGAGTGATTTAGTAATTTGGTTATTGAATAATCGAGTTTGCATTAATTAACCCTAAATCCAATAAACTAAGATCTAAGGTTGTTTAAATGAAACTTAGACTAGTATGTGGGGACATATGGGGATCAGTGTTCAAGTAACAACCTAAGTGGTCTATAGTATAGAGATAAGGCTGGGTACCTTATCCTGGTGACACTATGTGATACGACCCAATGTGTATACGATAAAGATGCATTGATCCAAAGAATCCTTGTAGGAAACATGTAAGTGGGGGTATCCTATGCAATGAGTTTGCATAAGACCGGACTGTGAAATAGTAACCACTAGATGTAACACCGTTGACTAGTTTAGGTTTCTATTTCAATAGGATGACCTAGGTAACTCAATCTCAATCCTGAGTCTATTATGAACTCCTTTTCAGGAGGGATTGTGCTTAGATTTGTATGGGTGAGAGTGACCTGTTCGCCAACACAATAATCCTACCATTTCAGGGGCAAGACCGAGTGGGGGCTAGGAACATAACAGTACAAGACGAAATTTACTCCTTCCCCTATTGGGGTAAGTAGATGTGTGTTCCCTTAAGGCCTGATTTCGGGGCTTGAACAAAAGCGCACTGTCCTCTCCTGGCCCGAGAGGAATTTCTGTTTAGAGGTTGGACCCTAAACAAGTTGTTCATTAGAGGGATCGGTGGTATTTAAGGATTCAGAGGTAACCTAGGAGTAAAACGGTAATTTGACCCAGTGGTGTTGCGAACACCCGTGAAGGATTGATGATAACTACCCAAAAGGTAGTTATTTAGGCCTCATTTCTATAGGGATTTGTGTGTCTTTTGTGCTTAATAGGGTTGGTTTTAGATGTAAATTATATGTTTTAACCCATTTGGAAGAATGGAAGCTTTGGAAGTTATTTTATGCAGGATATGTTGCTGGGCGACTGGAGGGAGCAAATTCTGTGCTACGGCAAAACTGGGAGCAAAACTGCCACGTCACAGCTCGTTAGCCAAATTGCCAAACTGAATTCTGTTGAGTTTTTCTCGTGATAAAGGAGCAAGGAGAGCCCTACACGTGTCCAGGTTGACCTAAGTCAAGCCTCCTATCCTTCTATAAAAGGGAGTAGCCGCCCAAGTCAAAATTATTCCACTTTTGGGAGAAAACATTCCATTCTTGGGAAGTTCCTTCCACCTTTGGGAGCCGAATAGAGGAGAGAGATTGGAGACCACCTAGAAGACCATCATTGCAAGCTGATCGAGGAGATTAGTATTTCCTTTTATTATCTTGTAATTATGGACATGCCTACTCAGATTGTAACGTGCATTTCCATGCATTTTATGAACTAAGTAGCTTAGGCGTTGGTTAGGAAACAATGTGATTGTCGTGCTTAACTTTAGTAATATAAATTGATTACTGCATCTTGGTTAATTGTTGTTCTTATTTCTATTTTATGCCCGCCTGGCCAGCCGGTATGAATACCTCTCTCTAGTTTCAGGGATGATTTAGAGAGTGTGTGGCGATTAAGCACACTACGATCATTGTGTATTGGTGAACGCCAGTGACTGAGCTAGGGATAGCCAGTTGCCTAGTGCTTGATCGGTCGTACTTCATTGGGGTTGAAACACATTCCAAAAGATCCGGAGTTCCGGGAGGAATCCGCTAATAATACTGCGAGAGTTTGCATGATCAATAATATTGCTAGAGCATCTTTTAAAACAATTACTAAATCCTGACCAGCGCCTGTTTCTAATCTGTCTGCCTATTTGTTTATTCTTTGTTCTGTCATTTATTTTGCTTCAGCATTATTTTTATAAAAACCAATCATTTTTACCATCTTTGAAACCATTAGAGAGTTACACAAGATAGATAAAGTGGAAGCTAATTCAGACCTTGGATTGATAATACTTATTACTTGCTGCGGACTGTGTATACTTGCACAGAGTTCTAGAGTCCTTCTATACCATATTTTTACTCACTCTAGGAACCCAACAATTGACTTACTGTATTGGTTGATATCCGTGGACACAAAAATATTCTATAGTGCGAAGAGTGCAGCTGTGGGTCTTTAGTGGAGTGACCCACAGTTAACGAATGTTGATTACTTGGTTAATGAGTTTAGTCAGTTAATCTTGTATCGTTGGAGCTTTTGATCTGTAGGTCCATTAGGTCCATCTACTAGCTCGTAACAGGTACTGAGATTATATAGTCTTGAATATTAAGGGAATTTTAGTTAATTGTATTTGACACAATTAATATAATGTATGGAGATACATTATACTATAAGTTTAATTAGTGAATTAAACTTTATAATAAAATTAATTTTGGATGTGATTCAAAATTAATTAATGAGAGAATATGAATTAATTAAATATGTGATGTTTGATTAATTCATAAATTAATTAATTTAATTTGGTTAAATGCTATTTAATCGAATTAATACTATAGTGAATATTTAATGTACATTTGATGCACATTAAAACTATAGGTTAAATAAGAGAGGTGCATTTGAATATGATTCAGTTGTAATATTAATTAAGTATTTGATATTTAATTTATGTGGGGAACAATTAATTGAGAATTAATTGAATGACCTATTTAATTCAATTGAATATGAATTAATTGAATTGAAAACTTTATGTTATAATTAATTTAATTAAAATTGGTTTAATTAAATTATTTTATAATTAATTAGATTATTAATTATTATTTGATAATAATTGACGCTCGAGATCGTTCTAATGATAATCAACCGTCAAGATCAAGTAGGAAAAATAACTTCCCTTCCCTACTGACACGGTTCAAGTAGGAAAAATAATCTCCATACATTAATTAATAATTGACGCTCGAGGTTGGTTGGTCCGATTCGAGCATTATGGGTTCGGTTCGGGCGATTCTGACATGGTTCGATCCAGTTCTGAGCGGTTCGAGGCGATTCAGACCACTAACAAGACGGTTTAGGGCTAGATTTTGATTAATTATTGTAATTTATCATTACTTTTGCCCTAAGGTGCCAAAATACCGGTCTTTATAGTTATTTATTACTTTATGAATGTCATTTAGCTAAATCCCACCATAGGTTAAACATGAATCATGCATTATATTATAAAGAGTTATAATGTATGGTAATATGTATGATACAATTTTCATGAATATTTAATGTAAATGTTATGAAAATTGGAAAGCATGTAGCATGACATTACATAGATAAATATAAGAGTTATATTTAATTAATGTCTTATGCATGCTTAATTTTATTTTCGTTATGTATAATATAAGAGTTAGGTTATGAATGGAAATAAAAATTCAATGCTTGGTTTCATGTATGGATTTAATATAAAGTGTTATATTAATTAAATGAAAACGGAAAAGCATTGAACATGACATTAATTAGACTAATATAAGAGTTATACTAAATTAATGTCAACGATCATGTAATTTAATATCGTGGATATTTAATTGGTATAATCGATATTAATTAAATGGAAATTGAAATGACATGAAACATGACACCACTTTAGATTAATATAATTGTTATATTAATTAATTTTATGGGCGTCATGTACATATGGTGTTTAAGAATAACTGGAATTAGATTGTTATTAGGAAACACCATAGGAGCATGTTATAGGGCCAATCATTAAAACTTGGAATAGTTATAAAATTGATTAGAAATCGTCAACCTATAACAAAGAGTTGCATGCAAACATAGGACCTTAGGTTAAATTGAATTAATTTTAAAATGTTTAAAATTAATTAGGCCTAAGCTCATCTTAATTCTAATAGGATTAGAATTATTTTCTTACTTAGAATTAAAATAGTTTTAATGAACTAAGTAGGAAAAACATTACTATGGTTATAAGAGAACTCTCCCGGTGAAGTTCTGTCTAGGCTGGGGGTATTTAAGTTGACGGTTTACGGAACACCTCCTACCTGAGAACAGATCCGGAACCTGAGTTGAATTAATCATAGTCTAATGTTAGCATGCAATGTCACTAGGTAATTAAAAGGGTTTAATTCACCGAGACATTAGAGTAAAGACCTATAAATAAGAGTTATATAAAGGCATAGACTTAGATAGATTTACTTAGCTGGAATTTACCTAAGTAATAGATCCCTAATTCTAAAAATACTTAGTGGGAGGAAATATATCAAAACGAGATTTTTATGAATCAAAGTTTTGCTCTCACGTCCTCAAGAGTTCACAACATGAGGTTCATGCTTGGCCACGAGTCACCCTGGGAGTGACCCCCTATGGATGGTGTTTGCATGGATCAATAACAAGGTAATGAGGGAGTATTTTATAGTAAGTGGGAGCAGGACACGTGTCAACGTATCCTACGGTCTTCTCCATTAGGTTGCACCGTGAGATTCCCATGCTCTGCCTGTGAGTCACCCTGGGAGTGATCACCCTACGGAGAGCTTGATCATGAGAGTTGGAACAACGCAAACTCTAGAAATGGATAGGGTTTCTTAGGTTAATTTCCAACTTTGACTTTCCCTACGGTAGCATTGTTGGGGCCGACCTTTGAGATCTGAAAAATGGAGAATCACACTTACAGGAAATTGTTAAGGTGTTAATGATTTCCTGACCGAATAATGGTAGCTAAGAACTATTGGAATATGAGTTATTCTGGTAATAGGGATTGGCTGAGATTGTCTCAATTCAAGGGAGGAGTAGCTGACTGCCTTACAGTAGCTGTGGCTCTAAACCTCTGAAGTATCGTTGCAAAATAAATGTTTATTCTTTGGGTCAATCATTACTTTTGCTAAATTGATTGGATAAAAATAATGTTATTTTGTGTAATGGGTTAATGCAACAAAACTAATTAAATTAATTTGTTTGTTTTCAGCATGAATCGTTCTGTGAATGTCTTAAATAACGCCAATTATAATACTGGTATATCTAATACAACTATGAAATTGAACTTAGACACTAATTGCATGGTAAATAATATGGAATTGGTCTTAACTGAGGATTGTCCTCATGCCCACATGTCTAATTCATCTGAAATTGTTCATGATGAATATGATAGACTGCTTAGCAAATCTCAATGAAAATAAATGTGATTTATTGGTCATTGAAACATGTATAGTGGAAAATGATGATACAACATGGATCATTGATTCAGGTGCCACTCATCACGTATGCTCTTCCTTTGAGGGAATGAGCTCCTGACAACAATTAGATGCTGGGGAAATGACTCTCAGAGTTGGAACTGGGGAGTTCATTTCAGCTAAAGCAGTGGGAGATATTAAAATGTTCTTCTCCAAAGAACGTTATATGTTATTAGATAATGTATATACAGTTCCCAAGATAAAAAGAAATTTGATTTCTATTTCTTGTTTGTTTGAACAAGGATATTTGATGTCCTTTTCTGTACATGAAGCTTTCATTACTAAAAGGGGTGTTGATATTTGTTCTGCAAAAATGGAGAGCAACTTATATGTTGTAGACCAATAGAGTCTAGGGCTATTTTAAACAATGATATGTTTAAAACAGTAGAGACCCAACCAAAAAGGAAAAAGGTTTCTCAAAGTACCTATCTTTGGCACTTGAGACTTGGCCACATTAATCTCAATAGGATTGGAAGATTGGTTAAGAACAAACTTCTATAAGCCAGTTAGAAGATGGTACTTTACCTCCATGTGAGACATGTCTCGAAGGTAAAATGACTAAACGACCTTTTACTGGAAAAAGTTATCGTGCCAAGGAGCCCTTAGAGCTCATACATACGGATCTCTGTGGTCCAATGAATGTTAGGGCTCGAGGAGGGTATGAATATTTCATCTCTTTCATAGATGATTATTCAAGGTATGGTTATTTATACCTAATGAGTCATAAGTCTGAAGCCCTTGAAAAGTTCAAGAAGTATAAGACTGAAGTTGAGAACTTATTAGGTAAGACCATTAAAACACTTCGATTTGATCGAGGTGGAGAGTATATGGACTTACAATTCCAGAACTATTTGATGGAACATGGAATCACGTCCCAACTCTCAGCACCAGGTACACCTCAACAGAATGGTGTATCTGAAAGGAGAAATAGAACCTTGTTGGACATGGTTCGATCTATGATGAACTATGCTCAATTGCCTAATTCTTTTTGGGGTTATGCAGTAGAGACTGCAGTATATATTTTGAATGTAGTTCTCTCAAAGAGTGTTTCTGAAACACCATTTGAGCTCTGGAGAGGGCGTAAAACTAGTTCACATCATTTCAGAATTTGGGGCTGTCCAGCACATGTGCTAGTGGCAAACCCAAAGAAATTGGATTCACGTTCAAAATTATGCCTATTCATAGGCTACCCAAAAGAAACAAGAGGTGGATACTTCTTCGATCCATAAGAAGATAAAGTGTTTGTATCGACAAATGCTACTTTCTTGGAAGAAGACCACGTTAGAGAACATAAACCACATAGTAAGATAGTGTTAAGTGAACTTTCTGGTGAAGCTACAAATTCATCACCAAAAGTTGTTGATGAGGCTGGACCTTCAACAAGGGTAGTTGATGAGCCCAGTACAGAGGCTGGACCTTCGACAAGAGTTGTAGATGAGTCGAGTACATCTAGTCAAGTCCATCCTTCTCAAGAGTTGAGAATGCCTCGACGTAGTGGGAGGGTTGTTATACAACCTGAACGTTATCTTGGTTTAGCATAAACCCCAGCTATCATACCTGATGACGGAGTTGAGGATCCATTGACCTTTAGACAAGCAATGAATGATGTGGACAAAGACCAGTGGGTTAAAGCTATGGACCTAGAGATGAAGTCTATGTACTTCAATCAAGTTTGGGATCTTGTAGACCAACCTGAAGGGGTAAAACCCATAGGAGGCAAATGGATCTACAAGAGAAAGCGAGACGCAGCTGGGAAAGTACAAACTTTCAAAGCTCGACTTGTGGCAGAGGGTTATACCCAAAGGGAGGGGGTAGACTATGAGGAAACCTTCTCTCCAGTTGCCATGTTAAAGTCGATAAGGATTCTCTTGTCCATTGCCATATTTTATGATTATGAGATTTGACAAATTGATGTTGATGTGGAATTTTCCTACCGCAAGTGTACGGGTCAAGTTATAATATAGTGAATGTGAAATTCGAATGTCGTCCTCTGGATTGGTTTCTAATCAATTTTAATAACCGAAAGTAGTCTTGCCCAATTTTATTTAGGGATCCAAGTGAAGTGAGAATGAAATTAAAGTAAACTCAAGACAATGCAAAAAGTGAAAATCCAATGGAAACAATGGTCTTAGGGATGTGATTTCACCAATTGGGATTATGGATTAATTAATGGATTATTAACATGCTATGATTCATAAATCTTGGGAAACTAAAATCACACATATCTCTCCCGAGCATACATGATTCTCTCACATGCAATTGAACCCGATATCCCTATCTAAATTCAATAAACATGCAAGGCATTAAGGATACCCTTTTTAACGATTTCTAGAATTAACTATTATCTCCCGATCTCTAGCTAAATCCTAGTTATGCATAATGATTTCTAAGCTAAATCCTCTCTCCCGAGTTAGATTTAAGCACAAACAACATTCAATTCATGGTCGGTAAATCGAAAGCATTAAACATACATTATGCATAAATGAATCAATAACATAAATCCAAAACATTAATCCATAATTGCCCCAACGGCTACATCAATCCCTAAGAGTAAAGACCTAGCTAATCATACAACGCGTTACAATATAGCTACGATCTAAAACAGCCATAAACACTAACTAAAGTAAGGGAAAGAAGAATTAAACTCTATGTAGGCCGAGACCGAACGTCCCCGTCACGATCCCCACGAACAATGGGTTGATTTCCACTTTGTTCTCCCTTAATCAGCTCCAAAGACTCTGTTTTTGCTCTGTTTTACGGCTCCAAGGTGTCCAAAAGAAGTCCCCCAAAAATCCCTAATCGAAAATTATAAATAGGATGAAATTCTGTCGTAGCGTCGAGACGCTATAGGGATAGCGTCGCGACACTATCGCCTGCCGCACATTCTGTTTAAGGGAATTTCGAGAACGTCGAGACGCTAAGGTCGCAGCGTCTCGACGCTGTGAGCTGTTGCCGCCTAATTCAGATAAGGAAAGGCAGCGTCTCGACGCTAAGGAGCAGCGTCTCGACGCTAGTCTACGGCTGACCCTATTTTGACTTTTTCTTCTTTGATTCTTTTCTCATTCTTTGACCTCTTTTCGCCCCCGAACATCCAATTGGCTCCAATATTAATTTCCTACAAATACAACATGAAAATGCATGAAATTTGGCCAATAAATATAAAAGACTAGCTAAATAAATTAGGAAAAAATAGCTAGCTTATGCTCGCTATCAAACACCCCCAAACTTAAGCTTTTGCTAGTCCTCGAGCAAACTAAAAATCAAACATACAATAGAAGAATGGATGCAACAAACATGACTCAATCCTCAAGGCTCAACAGTCAATAAACAAGCAATCAAGAGACATGCACATGAGGACCAATGAGGGAGACAAATTAAAAGTTTTCCAAAATTAACTTGCACAAGCGAGATTTAACTCAACGAGATCAGACTCTACTAGCCCGGGATTTGATTATTAAACTCTCAACTCATCTTCCCTCTACACTGGCCCTAAGGTTTCACTAATGAGTTAATGGAACAAATTAGTTTGTTTTTCTCCATACTTAGGTGCTTATAATTGAAAATTAAAACATGCATTTATATGTGGCACTAGCTTTCACACACCTATTGCAGGGACCCTTAACCTGAGTTTTCTCTGGTTGGCCTAACTGATCACAACAGGGGTAGCTCTTTTTGCCTAAATCTTTATTAAACATTTCATCGCGCGCATAAGTCATGACTTTCTTTCTTTTTCAAATTGTAACAACAAGAATGATTTTTTCTTTATGAGCGTAATAAGCATATATTCTTTTCTTTCCTCCTAAGCAAGATCAAACATGCTAATTTGCAAAAAAAATTAACTCTTTAGCTCTTCCCTACACCTATCGAGGTGACAACAAGCATATGAACCTAATAATTCGCTCCTAAGCATTCAAATCCAAATCAAGCCAAGACAAATTCTCTACTCATGCAAGACATCTCCTAGAAAAAGTTTAAAAAGTCTCCCTTTTTGGGCACTCATGCTCACAACTCATCGAAAGCTTAAAAATTGACAAGCAAGCCTATCCTAGGAAATCATAGTCACGCAAAAATAACATCCAGAAAACCATCATATGCTTAATTCAAAGAAAGCTCAAAACTATAGCCCGAACTCAGATGCTCAAGGGCTCCACAAACATGCTATTCCACCCCCAAACTTAAAACATGCATTGTCCTCAATGTATAAAGAAAATAAATCATAATCAAGCATGAGAACAATAAAAGAATAGGAGGAGTGAACAGTACTGCCCTGGAATGACGACGTCAGCCTTTATAGAAGCTTGTAAGCAAGGGAGAAACAGGAACCAAGACCTACAAAAACAAACAATAAATCAAAAGCAAAAAGAAAAAACACAACTAAACTCACTTGGGTTGCCTCCCATAAGCGCTTGTTTAACGTCATTAGCTCGACGTATTGACCGAATAGGCATCAAGGTGGTCTAATGTCAGATGTCCCATCACTGGTGCTCTTCATAGCACCTCTCCTATAGCCCACCAGCATGGTTTCTGATGTGTTCTTGGGGTCCTCAAAAGCTTTTAGGATCTCCTTCTCCTGCTGAACTCTGATGATCAGCTCCCTGCGCTCAATATCAATTATGACTCTCCCTGTAGCAAGGAAGGGTCTCCCTAATATGATAGGCATGGCAAGATTCTCTTTAATATCTAACACAAAGAAATCAACAGGAAGGAAAAATCTACCTACTTTGATCAGAACATTCTCCACAATTCCATAAGGACTAACCACAGACTGGTCGGCCAACTGGAGTCTAACAGAAGTAGATTTTATTTCTCCTATGTTAAGCTTTTTACACAATGATAGAGGAATTATGTTTATGCTAGCCCCTAGATCACATAGTGCTCTACATGAATAAGTACCAAAATTACAAGGAATAGTAAAACTCCCTGGGTCAGACAGTTTTTCTGGTACTCTCTGTTGGACACGAGCACTGCACGTCGATGCGAGGTATACAGTCTCCATTTGCTTTTCCTTTTTCTTCTTGTTGAGCCATTCATTCATGAATTTTCTGTAGTGAGGCATCTACTCCAAGGCATCTGAAAAAGGAATATTAACATGCAATCCCATAAAAGCATCTAGAAACTTGTCAAACTTAGCCTTAGAATTTTTCTTTTTCTTTGATTTAGGAACTAAAACAGTAGGAGAAGGGATAGAAGGCTCAGGATCAAGCTTTTCAGCTTCGTTTGAGGTGGTGCCCTCCTCAGCTTCTCCAGTGAGTTCCTCTGGTTCAGTAGTTTCCTCCTCGTGATGCACCACAATGGCTTTGCAGTACTCCAATGAAGATTTCTCCTGTTCAGCTGGGGCTTTCCCTTTATTCATAGTGTTGACAACACTTACCAGTTGTCCAAGTTGAGTCTCTATGTTCTTGATGGCTGCAGAATGACCATTGACAGTGGTGTTTAAGGCAACCACGACCTCCTCGAGCTTATTTGACCTGTTACTTGATTCTGCAATAAAAGCTCCAACAAGGTCCTCTAAAGACTTTTTACTTTCTTGCTTAGGAGTGAAGCCAGGAGGATTCAGAACATTCTTATTATTTGCATACGAAAAATTCTCATGATTTCTATTATTAGGGTGATAATGTGTAGGTGTAGAACTATTATTGTACCCCCTAGAATTAAAATTAGATACATACTGAACCTGCTCGAGATTTTCCTCCTGAGTCTGGGATGCGAGGGCAGCGGCAGACTCGATCGATTGAGCACTCCCTGTACCTGAAAACTTTAAAAACGCATTAGCCAGGGAAGACATCTGGGCCTGCAGTGCACTTACGTTATCGATCTCGAACACTCCAGCAGCAATCTTCTTGGGTCCCGATCGCTCAGATGGCCACTGATAGCTATTGGTGGCCATTTCCTCTAACAAAGTCCTAGCACTCTCAACAGTTTTGGACAACAGAGTCCCACCTACTGCTGCATCAACAATAGTTTTTGTACTAGGAGTTAAGCCATTATAAAATAATTGAACCTGAAGCCAGTTGGGGTATCCATGTTGAGGGCATTTCCTCAGCAACTCTTTAAATCGCTCCCAAGCCTCGAACAGCTGCTCATCAAACTGCTGCTGGAACGTCCCAATTTCGGTCCTCAGCTTGACCGTCTTAGCAGGAGGGAAGAACTTCTTTAAGAATGCCTGGACCAAAGCATCCCAAGTGGTAATGCTCCCAGGTGGAATAGACTGCAACCAATCCCTCGCTTTATCCTGCAAAGAAAAAGGAAATAAACGTAAGCGAATGGCATCTTCAGAAACACCATTTAACTTTACCGTCCCACAAATGTCTAGGAAGGATTTCAGATGAGAATTTGGATCCTCTGTGGGTGATCCTCTGTAGGCGCAGTCTCGAGCCATTTGAATGAGACCCGTTTTCAGCTCGAAATTATTAGCATTGACCGGGGCATAAACTATCCCTGATTGTTGCTCCTGAAAGACCGGCTGAAAATAGTCCCTAATAGGCTTAGGCTCCTCAGGATTAGGATTGGCCATTTGGATATTTTCTTGATTTTCCCTTCGAAGTCTATTGTATATTCTTTCTATCTCTGGATCCAAGGGTACTAAGGCCAACTCTCTAACCCTTCGCATGCACAATCCGACCTAAAAAGGAAAAATAAAAGAAAAGGAAAGAAAACAAATAAGGAAAGATTCTAAGACAAGGAAAAGCTAAATCTAAAATAGGAAAGAAAAAATAATCTACAAAAGGAAAAGATAAACATATGAGGAATGTACAATCAAATATGGCAAAAACAAATAAGGAAACTAGCAAATAAGGAAAATAATCTAGAAAAGAAAAATAAACCAAAAGGAAAAATCTATCTATGGAAAATCCAAACAAATATGGAAAAATCTAAATATGGAAAAAGAAAATAAAGGAAAAAAAAAATGCAATCTACCTAAAAAAAAAAATAATCAAAAATAACAAAAAATAAAATACACCATAAACTAAGACCGGACAATTTTTCTACGATATTAAAATTGACTAAATATGCCAATCCCCGGCAACGGCGCCAAAAACTTGATGTGGAATTTTCCTACTGCAAGTGTACGGGTCAAGTTATAATATAGTGAATGTGAAATTCGAATGTCGTCCTCTGGATTAGTTTCTAATCAATTTTAATTACCGAAAGTAGTCTTGCCCAATTTTATTTAGGGATCCAAGTGAAGTGAGAATGAAATTAAAGTAAACTCAAGACAATGCAAAAAGTGACAATCCAATGGAAACAATGGTCTTAGGGATGTGATTTCACCAATTGGGATTATGGATTAATTAATGGATTATTAACATGCTATGATTCATAAATCTTGGGAAACTAAAATCACACATATCTCTCCCGAGCATACATGATTCTCTCACATGCAATTGAACCCGATATCCCTATCTAAATTCAATAAACATGCAAGGCATTAAGGATACCCTTTTTAACGATTTCTAGAATTAACTATTATCTCCCGATCTCTAGCTAAATCCTAGTTATGCAAAATGATTTCTAAGCTAAATCCTCTCTCCCGAGTTAGATTTAAGCACAAACAACATTCAATTCATGGTCGGTAAATCGAAAGCATTAAACATACATTATGCATAAATGAATCAATAACATAAATCCAAAACATTAATCCATAATTGCCCCAACGGCTACATCAATCCCTAAGAGTAAAGACCTAGCTAATCATACAACGCGTTACAATATAGCTACGATCTAAAACAGCCATAAACACTAACTAAAGTAAGGGAAAGAAGAATTAAACTCTATGTAGGCCGAGACCGAACGTCCCCGTCACGATCCCCACGAACAATGGGTTGATTTCCACTTTGTTCTCCCTTAATCAGCTCCAAAGACTCTGTTTTTGCTCTGTTTTACGGCTCCAAGGTGTCCAAAAGAAGTCCCCCAAAAAGCCCTAATCGAAAATTATAAATAGGATGAAATTCTGTCGTAGCGTCGAGACGCTATAGGGATAGCGTCGCGACGCTATCGCCTGCCGCACATTCTGTTTAAGGGAATTTCGAGAGCGTCGAGACGCTAAGGTCGCAGCGTCTCGACGCTGTGAGCTGTTGCCGCCTAATTCAGATAAGGAAAGGCAGCGTCGAGACGCTAAGGAGCAGCGTCTCGACGCTAGTCTACGGCTGATCCTATTTTGACTTTTTCTTCTTTGATTCTTTTCTCATTCTTTGACCTCTTTTAGCCCCCGAACATCCAATTGGCTCCAATATTAATTTCCTACAAATACAACATGAAAATGCATGAAATTTGGCCAATAAATATAAAAGACTAGTTAAATAAATTATGGAAAAATAGCTAGCTTATGCTCGCTATCAGATGTCAAGACTGCTTTTTTGAATGACAATATTGAAGAGAGAATCTTTATGTCTCAACCAGAGGGGTTCATTGTTCAAGGTTAGGAGCAAAAAGGTTGTAAGCTTAAACGATCCATTTATGGATTGAAGCAAGCTTCCAGATATTGAAATATAAGGTTTAATACTGCGATCAAATCTTATTGCTTTGACCAGAACGTTGATAAGCCTTGTGTTTACAAAAGCATCATGAACAGTTTAGTAGCTTAGTGGTGAACAACAAGTTGCTGTAGTTTAGTGGTGAGAATTCCATGTTATGGCCGTGGAGACTTGGGCTCGAATCCCAATAGGCACACTATTTTTATGATTTAGTTTTTTAATTCAAAAATTTGCCAGGTAATTGGGATTTTCTTTCCCATTCTTTTTTGATGTACAGGCAACTAGGAATTATAATTTATGATTCCAATTTTTTTAGATACGTGACTAATTAAACTTAAATCACGAAAGAAATATGTAAGTATATAAAATAAAATTATTTTAAGAAACACTATTTAATTATGAATTATAAGTTAATTTACTATAAAATAATACGAAATTATGAATTATAGGTTAACTAACTGAAAATAGTCATTTACACTCTGTTTGATAACTATTTAAGGCTTTAAGTCCTATTTGATAATCATTTGGCGCCATTTGATAATTATATGATTTTTGGTTTTTGAAAATTAAGCTTAAGAACATTGTTTCCACCATTAAGTTTTTTGGTTTGTTATATACCTTCTCGTCCAGTGTTTTAAAATCAAGTCAAGTTTTGAAAACTTAAAAAAAAAAAAAAATGTAGATTTCAAAAACATTGTTTTTATTTTTGGAATTTAGCTAGGAATTTAAATGTGGTCTTTACAAAGAGAAAACGATAGTAAGAAATTGTGAGAAAGTAAACTTAATTTTCAAAAACCAAGTTCATTCGATAACAAAATAAGTTTTTGGTTTTTAAATTTTTAAAACATTTTTTAATTTATAAAGAAATTTAAAAAATGAAAAATGTTTGTTTTTTTGAATCCCACCTCCTAATCTTTTTTTTTTTTTTTTTTTTGAGTTCAACAAAAGTCAGAGTGGGGGATTCAAACCTTTGACCTCTTGGTCGAGGGTACATACCAATTACCACTGAGCTATGGTCGCTTTGGCTTCTTTTCCCTTTTGTATGTTAGTCTCTTTACTAGACCTTTTTTTTTTCTTTCCTTCTTTTTAACTTTTTAAATCTGCTTTGTGTATATATCTTAGATTAACACTTCTAAATATATATATATATATATATATATATATATATATTAGTTCTTTGGTTAAACAAATACTTTGTGTCCCTAAACTTTCATAAAAGTAACAATTTAGTCTCTAAATTTTAACTTGTACGATCTAGTCCCTGAACGTTCAATTTTACAGCAATTTGTCATTGAATTTTAAGATAAAATTTGTAACGATTTAATTAGTCTCTATTGTGAAAAATATTGCCGAGAGATTTAATAATAGATTTTCTTTTTCATATATAGATTGATAACTTCATTAGGACCATGTATGTTTATAAACTACAAAGATTAAATTGTTACATAATAAAAATTGACACTTAATTTCTATTAAAATTTTCATGATAGGAACTTAAATCGTTACAAATTTTAAAGTATAGGGACTAAATTGTTACATAATTGAAAGTAAAGTGACTAAATTATTACAAACTAAAGTTTAGGAACTAAATTGTTACTTCCACGAAAATTTAGAGACCAAAAGAATTTTTCTTAACTTAGCTCTTTTTAAATCGGCTTATTTGGGTACGTTTAAAAATGGTGTAATATCATTTTAGTTTCTATATTTTATCGTTGCTTTAAACAACAATCAAATCTAGTCTTTGAGCTTCAAAAAAAAATCTTAAAAACGATTATTATCATTTAGTTTAGGTTAGCTTGCTGTTAATTTTTTTGTCATATCATATAAAAATTAATCACAAATTGATTTATTCAAAGCACGAGGACTAGATTTGCATAATTTTTTAAAGTACAAAAACTAAAATAGTATTTAATTTTGTTTAATATATGAGTTTTAGTTTCATTGAAATATTTTATAAGCTAAATATATTAATTGATCCTTAATCTTTTATGTGATTCTAAATTTCATTCTAAATTTCGATGTTATTCATGGCCATCGCCTCCCCAACCCTTGCTAGTCTGGAGTGGATCTAGAAAATTTTTAAGGGAGACTACAATAACAAGAGGATCGACAACGAAAAAGGAGTGATGGCAATATAATGGAAGAAGAGGGAGAGATAACCTTCTTTTTAAAAAGAATTCCACATCGTCCAAAATAATAATCTAAAAGTAAGTATTTTGCCACATAAGATCGCTATTAAAAATGTCACATTGTAATTCTTTTAAATCAATGGAAAGTAAACACTAAGGACCAAAAAGTGAGCGTTAATTAAAAGTCAAGGGTAAAAGTGTACCATTATAAAATTGACCCCAACCAAATATAGCAACAGACTGACCCGACATTCGTTTAGTTTGGTTCGGTCGACTTGGTTTGTCAGATTATTTTTATCACCCCTACCAAATGGAGATTAAACTCAAAACTCAAAAGAAAGATCGACTAGTTGAAGTAAAAAATAATAATTATTAATATAAATTATAAATCTCCCAAAAATTATAAATAATTAAAAAAATAGTTATATTTTTATTTTTATAAAATATAAAACAAAAAAACAATTGTCAAATGTCTTTTTTTTTTTTTTTTTTTTTTTTTTTTTTTTTAATTTTAAAATAAAAATACTCTTGATTTTTAAAAATATAAAAAAAGTTATACATGTTTGATAACTATTTTTGGTTTTTAGTTTTTTTCAAAACGGAAAACAAAAATTAATTACCAAACATGTATCATATTTGTTTTTTAAAAACTAAAACCCAAAAATCAAAAACCAAAAACCAAAAACCAAAAAATGAAATTTGAAATTGTTTTCAAATGGGACCCAAATGATTATCAAACGGGACTTTAATTTTTTTGTTTTTGGTTTTGAAAAACTAAAGTTTATAAACACTACTTTCACTTCTTTTTTTTTTTTTTTTTTTGTTATCTACCTTCTTCTCATGTTTTCAAAAACCAAGTTAAGTTTTGAAAATTAAGACAAGTAGTTTCCAAAAAATTGTTTTTTTTTTGGGAAAAATACACTTTTAGTCCCTGAGGTTTGGGTTAGGTTTCATTTTGGTCCCTGAGTTTTCAAACTCAACAATTTAGTCCTTGAGGTTTGATTTTAGTTTCATTTTGGTCCCTCCATCCATTTTTCCGTTAAAAAGTAACAGATTGCTGATGCGACAATATTTTTTTATTTTAAAAAATTATTTTTTAATTTTTAAAAATAAAATATATTAAAATAATAAATATATTAATTTTTTTTTAAAATTTATTTCTTATCTCTCCACTTCCTCCTCCTTCTTATTCTCTTCACACCTAACAGCCAGCCAAACTTCTTTTTCTTCATTTCTGCCGGCAGCCGGCGACCATTGCTCCAACCCTCCCTCTGGACACAATCTTCCTCCCTCCGAACCGCAAGCTGGTGGTCGAAGCTTCTCCTTCTTAGATCACGAATCCTCCGCCGACCGTCGCTCCCTTCGATTCCGGTCTGAAACGAAGGGGGAACGATTCAGACCCACGACGAGGACCATCCCAGATCTGTTTGTGCTCGCGGGGGAGCGACGGGGAGGGCTTTGTAGGGGACGATCCCAGCACTGAAGCGATTCGTTTCATGTTGTGCTCGCGGTTCCGGTCTGAAAAGAATTGCTTTAACTCCTCATTCTTAGACCACGAAACCTCCGGTAACCATATTGTGCTCGCGGTTGTGCTCGAGAGGGAGGGTTTCGCGTTGTGCTCGAGAGGGAGTCGCGGTTGTGGGCTTCGCGGTTGTGCTCGAGTGGGAGGGCTTTGACGAGAGGGAAATGAAGAAAGGGGGAAAGAAAAGATGAAGGAAAGGAGATGGGAAAAAAGCTGGCGGCAACGGCGGCCGTTCGCCTGCAACGGCGGTAGCCGGCGGTCGTTGCCGGCAAGAGGTTGGTGGCGAGAGGTTGAAGAAGAAGGGTGGTGATGATTGGTGAAGGGGTTGAAGAGAAAAAAAAAAGAAAAAAGAATTAAAAATATATTAAAATTATTATTTTTATTTTAAAAAAATGTAAAATAATTTTTTTAATAAAATAACAGGTGCCACATCAACAATCTATTAGCATTTGACAGAAAAATTGACGGAGGGACTAAAAGCTTAACGAAATCCAAACCTTAGAGACTAAATTGTTGAGTTTGAAAACTCAGGGACCAAAATGAAACCTAACCCAAACCTCAGGGACCAAAAGTGTATTTTTTTTCTTTTTTTTGGGAATTTGGTTAAGAATTCAAACGTTTCCTTAATAAGATGAAAATCATGGTAAGAAAATTGAGAGAAAACAATCATAATTTTCAAAAACTTTTTTCAGTCACAATCTCGATCAGAAAGAACGATTGGTTATAGAAGATTGATCCCTTCTTTAGAAAAATAGTTTTTATGACCCCGTGTAACCCAATTTTCAAATCCAGAAATATTTGAACAATACAATTAGCTCTGATTTAAGAAACTTCAAGCAACAAAACTATTTTTGGTTTATGTTTACTGTGGCTTTAATTATAGTTTAACTTCGTTTCATGTAATTTTTTAAATTTTCTTCACATACGAAAAAAAG
This sequence comes from Luffa aegyptiaca, assembly GCA_017139565.1. Classification (NCBI taxonomy): domain Eukaryota; kingdom Viridiplantae; phylum Streptophyta; class Magnoliopsida; order Cucurbitales; family Cucurbitaceae; genus Luffa; species Luffa aegyptiaca. The sequence continues at coordinate 24,220,019 of CM029401.1, read as the reverse complement.
TAAGCAAATGGAAAAAGGGAGGAAGAATGAGAAAAGAAAAATGGAAAAAGGAGAGTGTTCCAAAGGAACCAAAAAAGTAAGCTACGGAAGGGTGAAAAGCAGTGAAGTACTACCCATATTTTACAAATAATAATTGTTTATTGGAAAATTGCAATGGGTAGCAAAAAACATTAAGATATTTGCAAATCTAGCCACGGTTTTTCAAATTTGCAAATATAGCAAAGTTTGTTAAATTTAATTTCCGTTTTTTTATTATTCCAATTTTACCCTTGTTGGTGTATCAACTGATTTATCAGATAGTATATTAGTAGTATATATGATATACTTTATATTTGTTAACTGATATACTTGAAATTAGTTTAACCCATAAGAAAAGTCCAAAAAGTACAGATTCATGTCTTTTGATATATTCAAAACAGTACTAAAATGATACACTCATATTTTACCTCAAATGAACATTGACTGATGTATGATATATTGCTAATATATTCAAAATACTACTAAAATGATACATTCATGTTTTACCTTAAAATGAATATAAAATCTAATATATTAATGATATAACTGATATATATTCTTGATTTGATGAACCTTTGATATACTTGATGCACTTGATATGAATGTTGATATACTCCATATGTTACTTCTCTTTACTTCTTTTATCATGTCTTTTTAATTAAACCGTGTTGTGTTGTTTACCTATTTTAAATCAAATGTCTGCCTTTTATAACCTAAATCTATGCATATTATGAATGTTGATATATCATTGATATACCTCATTTGTTATATTAAATATCGATATAATTGATTATGAGTAGTTTGGTACATCAATGATAGGCTTGCGGTTTTTTTTTTTATATAAAAAAAATCATTGATATATTTTTAATTGTTGGTGTATTATCAAGGTTGTGAAATGAAAATTTTATTACAATCAAGTATATCATGTTGGTGTATATATCAATATTATATCGATGTTTTCATTCAACATTCATTTCAAGTATAACATGTTGATACACTAACAAGGTATATCATTAGTCAATAGTATATTAGTAGTATAACAATGTTACAATTGTTAGTGTATCATGAAAGTCATGGAATGCAAAATGATTTATAAGTATATCAATAAGATGCATTTTCAAGTATATCATTAGTATATCAGTAGTATATGATCAGTACTCGCTAAAAATGCAATTTCAAGTATATCATTAATGTCTCAATAGTATATCATTAAGATGATATATATAATATATCAATGATATATTTGCCAACATGAGCATAACTCAACTGACATAATACATGTACATTTGATCAAGAGGTTAGATGTTTGTGTTGGATTTTATGCCCTAAAACTCGTGGATAGTAAATGTAAACATTTGACTGAACATTAATAAAATAATAATTCATGTATTATTCATTTATTATTGTTTGTATTGCGTATATCTTGTCTAAATAACTATAATCCAATAAACTGAACATCCTAGGCTGTTAGTATGAGACTTGAACTAGAATGTAGGGACATACGGGGATCATCGTTCAAGTTACAGCCTAAAGGGTCTATAGTATAGGAATAAGGCTGGGTACCTTATCCTGGTGACACTATGGATACGACCCGATTTGTATTATGATACAAACGCAATGATCCAACGCGTTCGTGTAGAGGACATGCGAGTGGGGGTATCCTGTGCAATGAGTTTGCATAAGACTAGACCGCGAAATAGTTAACCACTAGCTGTAACACCGTTGACTAGTTTAGGTTTCTATTTCACTAGGATGACCTAGGCAACTTAATCTTAATCTTGAGTGGGTTATGGACTCCGTTCACGAGGGATTTGAAGGGTTAAAATCCCTAACACAGCGGAAACCATCAGAGGACCAAATTGATTTAAATGTCGATTGGAATACCAATACGACGACAAAATAAATCACAACAGTAAAATCAAATTTAAATCTACTGTAAAGCGGCTATAAATATGCTAAATATTGCAGAAAAAATCCTAGATCTAAACTAGAATGATCCTAGTGACCAAGTGTTTCATGGAAACTTACTTTCGTAGGAAGCCTTGATCGATTTCACCTTTTCCTTGCTAAGAAACTCAAATTACAGCAGCCCAAGAACACCTTTCTTGCTGAAATTTGCACCACGAACACCACCAATAGACTACACCGGTATTCTCACAAGGATCTTGCATTGGTTGCTTGTGGGAGCAAGAAATTCTAAGAGAATTAGAGAAATCTTCTCTGTGTTTTGCTATGGAAAAACCACAGAGAGAGAGGGATAGAGACTCAGAGTGATTGATCGGATGAGAGTGAAAGGCTCAACGGATGAATAACCCCCTTCCTAAACCAACTCCTCCAATCGTGTGATAGATGGTTAGTGGGAAGACCACGTTTAATCAGTTAATAAAACTGATAAGAAAATTAATTAATTAATTAAATTAATAATTAATCATATAACTAAATTAACAATTAATTTAATATTGTTTATATAAATCATATTTATATAAATATCCCACATAAACTATAGTTGTAAAACAATTTAATTAAATTAAATTAAAACAAACGATTAATTAATTCAATAATTAATTAATGCCATAATTAAATATCATATATTTAATTATATCTCTCTCATATAACCTATATTAATGTGCATCCAATGCACATTAATTTTAACCTATAGTTTCAATGTGAATCCAATTCATATTTTAAACTTAATATTCGAACCCCTTTGAATATTCAATTCTCCCTTAGAAATTTACCTCAACGCCCTAAATGAGCTACCGGTGGGACCTAATGGACGTACAGATCAGAAGCTCAAACGATATGAGATTAATTGGCTAAACTCATTAACCAAGTTAATCAATGTTCGTTAACTGTGGTTCACTCCACTATAGAACCACTGATGGTTCGTCAGTATGTTCAAAAAGTTAATAAAAAATATAGTCGTAGATAATAATCAATCCAAGTATAAACTGACAAAATCAAGTAGTACTTGGTAAGTCCAGGGTCGAATCCACAGGGAAGGGTTATTTGCAAAGTTTTTAACAATATTTACTGATCTAAACTCAAACGTGTGATATTATATAAAAGAATAAATAATAAAGGCGGCGAGCTTAAAAAAATAAAATAAAATAAAATGTGCAGAAAACAATACATGCGACAAGAGTGAAAGGAAAAGTATTAAGGAGGATGGTATCAAGGCTGTTGCGATTGCAACCTCATGCGTTTATAAGAACCTTGTAGCGCATATTTTGATTAATTGATCCATTAATGCCTAAGTGAGAAAAAATCATAAGTTTTTCTTCCGGTACTCCTTCTGTGTTTGGAATAAAACTATCAATTGGTTATTTGGCTAGTTCATGCGTGGGGCTCAGTTCTCTGATACTTACAAGGGATTGCGTTGCTCTTAACGCAAACAAAGCTCATGCATGCACTATCTTTTAGCGGTAGTATTTTCATGCTACCAAGACTACATGTCATGCGCTAACTTGTTTTACTTAGATATGTCCGCATGCATTACCTGTCAGGGATTTAGCATACTGCTACCGCATCCGGCTGGCCAAGCGAGAGTTAGTAATGAAAATAGTATCGCAACTAAGTAGAAGGCAATTAATGTTTCATTTAAATCAAAATATGTGCTCACAAAATATATTTATCACCGCATGAGGTGCTTGCACTAAGCCTTGAAGAAGAAATTAGCTCATGCGAGCAAAACAATACATCATGCAACGATACATTGCAAACGCAAGTCTACTCTTAATCACAGCTCTCTGTGATTTCTCTTTCTCCTTGAACTTCGTCCTCTACTCTCATCCCTCAATTCTTCTGAATATATGAGTTGTAAGTCCTTGAGCAGGTGGCTTCTATTTATAGGCGAGGGAAGCTAACTTCTCCAAGTAATTAGCAACTTGCTTTAGTCATCATCAGCCAACTTGCCACTTTTCAACCCTTTTTCCTCCCACTTGCGTTAGTTGTATCAGTTGTGTCAGCGTTTGTCTTTTCATCCATCTTGTCTGTCTCTTGATCATCTTGGGATGTGTGCTTGCGCTGAGAAGAAACTTTGGAAAACAACTGAATTAATTGCGTTAACGCCCTATATTTTTATAATTTCTCACCGCATAAAATTCACATTTTTTTGCGCAGAAGCAACGCATCTTTGTTTCTTTTGGCCTTGTTTTAGCTTAAGTTTAAAGGACAAATAACTTGCCTTTTGCAAGTTATCAAGCCCCCAAACTTAAACTATTGCTTGTCCTCAAGCAATGCCTATTATCAACTCTGCAATAGTTACTCAGCTCTTCATTGCCTGCGATCTTAGCATCCTTTTTTCTCTTTTTCTTGCGCTAATTACTAAACCAGGTTAACTTTTGCCAAATTTCCTTCATTGTTTAAAGAAAGTCCTTTTGCGCTTAGATTCTTCCTTGCGTTAACTCAGCCAATCTTCTCATGCATGTCCTGGGCGCATAGAAATTTTATATTTATATCTGTATTTTTTTTTAGAAGGCAATTAATGAAAAAAATAGACATCAAAACGCATGCTTTCGTTTTGGCTTACCCACATTTGTGATGAAAGGTATCCAACTACGGGCATTACATTTTTTTACTGTCTTTTACGCTCATAGGATGCGTTTGTCTTCGCGCAGTGGCAAACTATGGGTGTCATAAATGCCCCTGGCTACAAACATGCCGCATACCAGAGGAACGCATGTTTTATTTATCGCGATTTCACGCTGCGGATGGGTTGAAATCGCGTTAGCGTCGGGACGCTATTCCTTAAGCGTCTCGACGCTGTCACGATTTTGTGCGGCAGTTCGTTCTTTACGTGGAGACGTGGGAAGAAACCCTAATTGCTGGTCCGGTTCGCGTGATTGGGTTGAGTTGGGACCGGTTTGGTCCGGTTTAGCCCATTTTTGGTTCGGTTCGGGTTCTTAAGGGTTGGTTTGAAGCGGTTCGAGTCGGTTCATGCTTGCTAGTCCGGTTTTGGAGCTGCAGATTCTAGTAATAGGATAGGTTATTTTCTTTCTTAGTGTAATTAAGCTTTAATTTATCCTAGGGGCCAATTAAACCGGTTCATTAGCTATTTAAATGTTTTGTGGATGTCATTTAATTTTTAATCCCACCTTAGGTTATAAAGCATGCTCATGCATTATGTATGTTATAATGTGATTATAATGTATGGTTGATGATGCATGGTTTTTCATGATTGATAAATATATAGTTGGATTATATTAATATCATGAAAATGAGATAGCATATGCATGCAATTACATAGTTTTAATATAAGAGTTATATTTAAAATGAATTGTTTGCAGCATGCTACTATTATTTACCATTTTTGGCAATAATTAATTGTTAATTTATTAAAAATGGAAATCAAAGAAGCATTGAGCATGTAACATCCATAGTTTAATATAAGAGTTATATTAAATGTATGCAATGCTATGATATAGTTTTAATTTCATTAACTAGAATTTGTTTGTTAATTGTTTTTAAAACTATAGTATGCATGATTATAGGGCTAATCATTAAAATTTTGAAATAGTTTAAAATTTATGATTAGAAACCGTCAATCTATAATCAAGATATGCATGCTCACATAGGATCTTAGGTTAAAATGAATTAATTTTAATGAGTTAAAATTAATTAGACCTAAGATCATTTTCTAATAGGATTAGAAATTCTTACTTAGTTTTAAAATAGTTTTAATGAACTAAGTAGGATAACATTCCTGTGATTATAAGGGAACTCTACCAGTGAAGTTCTGTCTAAGGATTGGAGGTATTTAAGTTGACGGTATACGGAACACCTCCTACCTAGGAACTGATCTGGAACACCGGAGTTGAATTAGTCACAGGTTAATGTTAGATTAATGTAGCTAGGTTAATTAAATATGTTTAATAAACCTAGACATTAGGTCTTATTATAATAGTTATAATAGGATTAAACTTAGATAAATGACTTAGCCGGATTTATCTAGGCCTAATCAAACCCTAAAATACCCAGTAGGTTACTTTAGTGGGAGGAAAATTACAAAACTTGATTTAAATCTAGTTTTGCTCCTACGTCCCTGTATGTTCACATCGTGAGATCCATGCTCGGCTTCGTGTCGTTTTAGCGCGGCCTCCCTTCGGAAAGTGTTTGCATGGGTCAATACCAAGGTGAATGGGGAAAGTGACTATAGTAAGTGGGAGCGGGACGCGTGTCAACGTATCCCTCGGTCTCCACCCCTAGGTCACAACGTGAGATTCCTATGATCCGCCTACGTGTTGCCCTGGAGCAACCATCCCTTCGGAGGGCCTGATCATAGGATTCGGAACATCGTGAACTCCTGAATAGGATAGGATCGCTTAGGCTAATTACCAACAGTTGTCTTTCCTAACGGTAGCTTGTTGGTCCGTGCCTTTTAGATCTGAAAGTGGGAGGGTTACACTTACGAGGAGGAGTTAGTTGGTTAACAAATTGACACACCCCGCCCCAGCTCTCTCGTAACTGTCTAGTGACGTGGTGTGCTGGCAAAGAATCCTAACTAACTATAGGACTCAAGGCCTCTACACGCTCTTAACCACGCTTAGGCTCTCAAGGAAACAAAAATTTGGGCAGAGTTTCCCCTAAAACTTGGCTAAAACACACCTGGAAAGAAACCACGCATATACATATATTCATTAACTATATCACAACCAGAAACCAGAGTAGAGACCCAGGCGTCTCAACCATAATATTCAGCCCAACACTTCGAGATACGATAAATATACAACTGACTACTCTTGGCAACACATGAGCTTTTACATAACTTCCAACCCAAAACATCATATACATACAAAAGTACTAAAAACGCGGTCTCGAGTGGCAAGATCGGCTTCTGTAGGCTTGTCGAAACTCAGTCGCTACCTGGTAGAAAATTTTAAAAGGAAAAGAATGAGCTAACGCCCAGTGAGTGGTATTCATTTTCTTTTACGAAAATAGTTCTTGAAAATATTTAACTCAACTAACAGAAAATCGTGTAAAACGTATAGCTCGGGAACTCATAAATGTTAGCTTGCAAAAGGAAAAATGCAGTAGTAACTCCCTTGAAGCATAACCAAAGAATCAACAAGAAAACTCACTAACCCTGTACCCTTATCTCTAGTCATACCGGCGCAGAGTCTTCTCAATACGCTCAGCAGAGCAAACTCTGTCATACTAGGCATGGAATACATTCCACACTTAGTAGAGCAATTCTCTAGTCTTACGTGCACGCAGAACAAATCTCTCTCTATGTACCATGGAAACATATTCACACAGCACATGGGTAATCACCTAGGGTACGTAGAGCTAGCGACGTAAAAACTATTTTTCTAACATGAATTTCTTTATTCAAAACTTATCTAAAATCATTTTCTCTTGTAAGATAACGTTTCAAAAACACAAGCAACGTTTACAAATATCGAAGACATTCTAAAATTCTCAAATAAGCGCACGTTGTTTCGAATGCTTCTAAAATGCATATTCCAACTAAGAAATCATAAAGCAAATGGAATTTAAATCATTTCTCTAAACATGTTTAACTCTAATTTTTCTCAAACTCATAAATATAGTACTTTTACTAGCGGAAAAATAATCATTAAAACAACCACTCACAGTCCTATCGATGAGAGAAATTCGGGTCGTAGGCCGTCCCGATCTCCGTTTGACCTGAAACATTTATTAAACCAACATATAAGTTCCCATTTAACTAAAATAACTAGTTTAGTTTAAGCACATATTTAAAATATTCCATGAACTCCCATTTTTCCTCAATTCACATTCTAGGTACTCTTTTGTCCCATCCTACAATTAAATACTATTATTCTTTCAACTTCCCCAAACATTTCTCCTCCTTTCTCTCTCTTCATTATTACATGGTACAACTTTCCTATCTCCCTTTTCTTCATCCAACACCAACTTCCTCTTTCCTCTTCCTTTTTTTCCAACTCAATTCACGATTTCCCCTCATTTCCTTTCATTATTATACTTTTTTTTCCCCAAACTTTTGCCTTTTGTTTAAACCCAACCTTTTCCCTCTTTACTGTTCATCATCTTCAACCTCTCTCCCTAATTCTTCTTTACTTCCTTATTCAACCAAAACTCCATAAATCTCTCCATGATTACACCCCTTTCTTCTTTGGAAATTCCATCACCAAAACACTCTTACCCATAGCCAAAATTACAAGAAAAACTAACAAAACTTAAGGAATTCCAAGAGTTACTTACCAAATCCGTTGAGGAAACTTCGTGGTTAAGCTCAAATCTCCCAAAAAATCGGTCCAAGAACCCCTCTTCTCTTCTTCCCTCGATTTTTCTTCTTCCCTCTCCCTCTACCGTTCTTCTCTCCCCGATGGCTTGCTTTCTTTTCTCTTCTTCTTTCTTTTTTTTTTAACCTTCTCTCTCTTCGTGGGTGTTCCAGCCCTTTCATTTTCTCTTTTTTTTTTTATTTCTTCTTTTTTTTTAATCCCCATTTGCCGCCTCACATTTTCCCATGTTTTTTTTTTTGAAATCTTAAATGAAAGGAAACATCAAATGGGCTGGGCTTTAGAGAATATTACCTCCTTTTAGGAATTTCGTCCTCGAAATTCAGCAACTCCTATCAAGAGAAAAGCTGAGGATATTGAGCTCGCATTTGATCTTCACTCTCCCAGGTTGCTTCTTCCACTGCATGGTTTCCCCACAGAACCTTAACAAGTGGAATGGTCTTGTATCGTAGCACCTGTTCCTTCCTATCCAGAATCTTCTTTGGCTCCTCCACGTAAGTTAGATTCTCTTTCAGTTGCACGGGTTGCGACTCTAGTATATGCGTTGGGTCTGGTACATACTTGCGTAACATGGAAACATGAAACACATCATGAATCCTGGAAAGTTCCATCGGCAACGCTAAACGGTAAGCAACTGGTCCAACACGTTCTAGGATCTCGTATGGACCTATATATCGCGGACTTAACTTTCCTTTCCTTCCGAATCTCAACACACCCTTCCAAGGTGACAACCTAAGAAAAACTTTTTCACCCACTGAAAAGCTTAGATCCTTCCGACGTTTATCAGCGTAACTCTTCTGTCGATCCTGAGCTATTTTCAATCTTTCTTTAATCAGTTTCACCTTTTCTGAAGTGATCTGAACAAGCTCAGGTCCCATCAACTTCCTTTCTCCAACTTCATCCCAACAAACTGGAGTTCTGCACTTCCGACCATACAACGCTTCAAACGGCGCCATTCCAATGCTGGAATGGTAACTATTGTTGTACACGAACTCCATCAAGGATAAATGTGAGTCCCAACTCCCTTTGAACTGCAAGACACAGGCTCGCAACATGTCTTCTAAAGTCTGAATAGTTCTCTCTGACTGACCATCTGTTTGAGGATGAAAAGCTGTACTAAAATGTAATTTAGTACCTAAAGCTTGCTGCAAACTCGGCCAGAATTTAGAAGTAAATCTAGTGTCCCTGTCCGAGATTATAGACACTGGAGCCCTATACAAGCTCACTATCTCATCCACATATAATTTAGCCAACTTGTCAAGCGTATAGGTGATCTTGATTGGTAAGAACTGTGCAGTCTTGGTTAACCTGTCAACTATCACCCAAATCCCATCATGACTAGCTTGTGTACGAGGAAGTCCAAATAAGAAATCCATGGTGATATGTTCCCATTTCCATTCTGGAATCGGAAGTGGGTTTAGAAGTCCACTAGCTTTCTGACGTTCTGGTTTTACTTGCTGGCAGATCAAACATTTGGAAACAAACTCTGCAATCTCTTTTTTCAGACCAGACCACCAATAATGCTCCCTCAAGGTTCTGTACATTTTCGTGCTCCCTGGATGCATAGCATAAGCCGAACTATGCGCTTCTTCCAGGATCTCATTCTTTAAATCTGGTTGGTTCGGCACACATAAACGATTACAGTTCACCAAAGCTCCATCTTCTCTCAGTGCATAATCTGCTCGCTGACTATTCATCACTTCCATCTTTATCTTACTTAAAACTGGATCACCATGCTGAGCCTCTATAATTTTATTAATCAAAGTAGGTCTCACTTGAAAGTGAGCAAGTAAACCTCCTGAACCGTCTACTGCTACCTCAGCGTTCAAGCTTTTTAGCTCGCCCAACAGGGAGAAGCTAATCGCATTTTGCAAAACCTGTAAGCAGATAGGCTTCCGACTCAACGCGTCAGCTACCACATTTGCTTTCCCTAGATGATAATCAATTGTACAATCATAATCTTTAATTAACTCGAGCCACCTCCTCTGACGTAGGTTTAACTCCTTCTGATCAAAGATATATTTGAGACTCTTATGGTCTGTATAAATATGACATTTCTCACCAAACAGGTAATGTCGCCAAACCTTCAATGCCAAAACCACAGCGGCTAACTCCAAATCATGAGTTGGATAATTATGCTCATGCTTCTTTAACTGTCTCGATGCATAAGCTATCACCTTGCCCTTCTGCATCAAAACACACCCAAGACCCTGATGAGAAGCATCGTTGTACACATCATATTCCTCACCAGGAATGGGAAGTGATAGAATTGGAGCCGAAATCAACCTTTTCTTCAATTCCTGGAAGCTCTGCTCGCACTTCTCTGTCCACACAAACTTTGCATTCTTCTTGGTCAGATTAGTCAATGGAAGTGCTATCTTAGAAAATCCTTCCACAAACCGACGATAATAACCAGCTAGACTAAGGAAACTACGAACTTCTGTCACGGTAGTAGGCTGCTCCCACCTAGCCACTGCCTCAGTCTTCTGTGAATCAACGCATATACCCTCTGCAGAAATCACATGACCCAGAAACATCACCTTGTCAAGCCAGAATTCACACTTACTGAACTTAGCGAACAATTTCTTCTCACGCAATGTTTGCAGCACAATCCTGAGATGTTTAACATGCTCTTCTCGACTACTCGAGTAAATTAGTATGTCATCGATAAACACTATTACAAACTGGTCTAAGAATGGATGAAATATCCTATTCATAAGATCCATAAACGCTGCTGGAGCATTGGTCAACCCAAATGGCATGACCAAAAACTCGTAATGCCCATAACGTGTTCTGAATGCGGTCTTCGGCACGTCTGCTTCTTTTATCTTAAGCTGGTGATATCCTGATCGTAAATCGATCTTGGAGAACACTGCAGCACCTCTCAACTGATCAAACAGGTCGTCAATTCGAGGTAAGGGATATTTGTTCCGTATCGTTACCTTATTCAATCGTCTATAATCAATGCACAATCTCAAAGTGCCATCCTTCTTTTTAACGAACAAAACCGGTGCACCCCATGGCGACACACTAGGCCTGATATAGCCTTTTTCAACTAACTCTTGCAACTGCGCCTTCAACTCCTTTAACTCTGTAGGTGACATTCTATAAGGAGCTTGTGAGATTGGTGCAGTGCCTGGTATCAGGTCGATACTAAACTCTATCTCTCTATCAGGTGGTAACCCCGATAGATCTTCTGGAAACACATCTGGAAACTCTTGCACGACAAGTATATCTTCAAGTTTTAGCTTTCCAATTCGTGTATCAATCACATGAGCCAAGTAAGTTGTACAACCCTTCCTTAGCAATTTATTGGCCTTCAGTGACGAGATCATACACGATGGCCAAATCTTTCTTTCACCCTTAAAGGTAACTTCTGCCTCACCAGGTCGTTTAAACACAACCTCCTTCTGATAGCAATCAACTGATGCATAGTACATGGCTAAGAAATCCATCCCCAAGATAATATCAAACTCTTGGATTCCCAATGGTATTAAGTCAACAGACAACTGCTTCCCCCCTATTTCAATCATACAATTTCTATAAACATTACATGCTACTACTGGTTTTCCCACAGGTGTGGCTATCACTAATTCACCAGGCAATAATTCTAGAGTTTTATCTATCCCAACAGTGAACATATACGAAACAAATGAATGAGTAGCACCCGGATCAAACAATACATGAGCATTTTTGTTAAAGATAGTTAACGTACCCATCACAACATCAGATGACTCTCGTGCCTCCTGCTGTGTCATCGCAAAAGCCTTTCCCTGACCATGGGGCCTGCCAACTTGCCCTTTCTGCTTTGACCCGCTAGAACTGTCTTCCTTGTTTTGACTATCACCACCTACTGTAGTAGGTTTCGCTTGTGTGCCAGAGGGTCCCTGATTACTAGGAAAAGACGAGGCACCTTGGGACATGCTACCTCCTTGTTGCAACTGAGGACACTCTCTTTTCATATGACCTGACTGGCCACAGTTATAACATACTCGGGTCCCCCATAGACACTGTCCCTGTTGATGCTTGCCACAATTTTGACAAGCTACGCCTCTGCTTTGACTGGATGCTGGTTCCCCTGATTGCGATGCCTGCTGACCGCCAGAAGACCGCGAAGACCGGCCTAAACCACTACTAGCAGACTGGCTGAAACTAGAATCTGCTCTCGCTAAACCACGTTGCCTCGGTTTAAAACTTCCATGCCCCCTGACTCCTGGTACAAAACTCTTGTTGCCACCTCTATATGATCTGTCCCCTGAAGCTCGTGCACTCCTAGAAGCTTCACTTTGAGTTCTCGCGTCTATCAGACTTTTTTCTACCCTCATGGCAAGTTCCACCAATGTTCCAAACTCCTTCCTTTCTGTGCTGGCAGTAACATGAGTTCGAATTTCACCTCGAAGACCGTCTTCAAACCGCTTGCATCTATCGATCTCATCACTGATTATATTTGTAGCGTACTTGGATAACTCAAGATACTTATGCTCATACTCAGCCACTGTCATCGATCCCTGCTCAAGTCTCAGAAATTCATTGCGCTTTGCATCCTGAAAAGATCGTGGGTAGTACTTTTCGAGAAAAACCCTCTTAAACTCTTGCCAAGCCATTTCTTCAGCGTCTGCTCGTCTACTCAAGATTGACCTCCACCAATCTCGAGCTGCTCCTTGTAGGAGATACGTAGCTAATGATACCTTCTTGTCTTCTGGGCACCCCATAACCTTCAATCCGGTTTCAATATTATCCATCCACTGCTCTGCATCAGCGGGACTGGCTTTTCCTAGAAAAGGTTTTGCCCCCAAGGCTATGAGTCGTTCGATCTTAATATTCTTTGCTGGATCTTTCTTGAGCATCTTTATCGCCTCCGCTACACCGTGGGTGATGCTAACCATCAGTTCTTGCTTTTCCTCTGCACTTCTTTTCCCTCGAGACTCCTCTCAATCGTGACTTGACCCTCCTACATCACCTTCATCCATTGTATCTATTCTGCAGGTAGTTCTCTGAGTTTCGATGTCTTGTAGCCTACAAATCTTGCCACCCTGAGACAACAACAAACTGCATGACATACTAACACAACAAGAACAACACGACTCTTTAGGTTAAACTTGCAGAATCTAACCTGCTCTGATACCAAATTGACACACCCCGCCCCAGCTCTCTCGTAACTGTCTATTGACGTGGTGTGCTGGCAAAGAATCCTAACTAACTATAGGACTCAAGGCCTCTACACGCTCTTAACCACGCTTAGGCTCTCAAGGAAACAAAAATTTGGGCAGAGTTTCCCCTAAAACTTGGCTAAAACACACCTGGAAAGAAACCACGCATATACATATATTCATTAACTATATCACAACCAGAAACCAGAGTAGAGACCTAGGCGTCTCAACCATAATATTCAGCCCAACACTTCGAGATACGATAAATATACAACTGACTACTCTTGGCAACACATGAGCTTTTACATAACTTCCAACCCAAAACATCATATACATACAAAAGTACTAAAAACGCGGTCTCGAGTGGCAAGATCGGCTTCTGTAGGCTTGTCGAAACTCAGTCGCTACCTGGTAGAAAATTTTAAAAGGAAAAGAATGAGCTAACGCCCAGTGAGTGGTATTCATTTTCTTTTACGAAAATAGTTCTTGAAAATATTTAACTCAACTAATAGAAAATCGTGTAAAACGTATAGCTCGGGAACTCATAAATGTTAGCTTGCAAAAGGAAAAATGCAGTAGTAACTCCCTTGAAGCATAACCAAAGAATCAACAAGAAAACTCACTAACCCTGTACCCTTATCTCTAGTCATACCGGCGCAGAGTCTTCTCAATACGCTCAGCAGAGCAAACTCTGTCATACTAGGCATGGAATACATTCCACACTTAGTAGAGCAATTCTCTAGTCTTACGTGCACGCAGAACAAATCTCTCTCTATGTACCATGGAAACATATTCACACAGCACATGGGTAATCACCTAGGGTACGTAGAGCTAGCGACGTAAAAACTATTTTTCTAACATGAATTTCTTTATTCAAAACTTATCTAAAATCATTTTCTCTTGTAAGATAACGTTTCAAAAACACAAGCAACGTTTACAAATATCGAAGACATTCTAAAATTCTCAAATAAGCGCACGTTGTTTCGAATGCTTCTAAAATGCATATTCCAACTAAGAAATCATAAAGCAAATGGAATTTAAATCATTTCTCTAAACATGTTTAACTCTAATTTTTCTCAAACTCATAAATATAGTACTTTTACTAGCGGAAAAATAATCATTAAAACAACCACTCACAGTCCTATCGATGAGAGAAATTCGGGTCGTAGGCCGTCCCGATCTCCGTTTGACCTGAAACATTTATTAAACCAACATATAAGTTCCCATTTAACTAAAATAACTAGTTTAGTTTAAGCACATATTTAAAATATTCCATGAACTCCCATTTTTCCTCAATTCACATTCTAGGTACTCTTTTGTCCCATCCTACAACTAAATACTATTATTCTTTCAACTTCCCCAAACATTTCTCCTCCTTTCTCTCTCTTCATTATTACATGGTACAACTTTCCTATCTCCCTTTTCTTCATCCAACACCAACTTCCTCTTTCCTTTTCCTTTTTTTCCAACTCAATTCACGATTTCCCCTCATTTCCTTTCATTATTATACTTTTTTTTCCCCAAACTTTTGCCTTTTATTTAAACCCAACCTTTTCCCTCTTTACTGTTCATCATCTTCAACCTCTCTCCCTAATTCTTCTTTACTTCCTTATTCAACCAAAACTCCATAAATCTCTCCATGATTACACCCCTTTCTTCTTTGGAAATTCCATCACCAAAACACTCTTACCCATAGCCAAAATTACAAGAAAAACTAACAAAACTTAAGGAATTCCAAGAGTTACTTACCAAACCCGTTGAGGAAACTTCGTGGTTAAGCTCAAATCTCCCAAAAAATCGGTCCAAGAACCCCTCTTCTCTCCTTCCCTCGATTTTTCTTCTTCCCTCTCCCTCTACCGTTCTTCTCTCCCCGATGGCTTGCTTTCTTTTCTCTTCTTCTTTCTTTTTTTTTTTAACCTTCTCTCTCTTCGTGGGTGTTCCAGCCCTTTCATTTTCTCTTTTTTTTTTTTATTTCTTCTTTTTTTTTAATCCCCATTTGCCGCCTCACATTTTCCCATGTTTTTTTTTTTTGAAATCTTAAATGAAAGGAAACATCAAATGGGCTGGGCTTTACACAAATCCTTGACCGAACAACGGTGGTTAAAATCTAATGGAATATGAGTTATTCTGAGATTAGAGATTAACTGAGAAGAGTCTCATTTTAGAGGAGGAACAACTGATCACCCTTCGGTGGCTGTTCTTCTAAACCTCTAAAGCATCGTTGCAAATCACAATCAATAGTTTTATTAGGGTTCTTTGATTGCTTGTTTGCAAAATTGATTGGATGGATGCAATTGTATGTATTGCTTGAGTGATGGGTTAAGGCAAAGATAACTAATACGGTCAATTGTTTGTTTTTCAGCTATGTCTTCCTCAATTATTTCCTTGCTTAAAAACGAAAGACTAACCGGCGAGAATTTCCCCACATGGAAGTCGAATCTAAACACCATACTCGTGGTAGAGGATCTTAGGTTCGTCTTGACGGAGGAATGTCCTCCCGTTCCCCCTCGCACTGCTGCTCAGGCAGTAAAAGATGCCCACGAATGCTGGACGAAGGCCAATGAAAAGGCCCGAGTCTACATATTGGCCAGCTTATCTGAAGTCTTGGCCAAGCGTTACGAAAACGTGGAAACTGCCAGGGAGATTATGAATTCCCTGCAGGAGATGTTTGGACTCCCGTCCTATCAGCTCCACCACGATGCCTTGAAGAACGTCTTCAACGCCAAAATGCAAGAAGTTCTTTCTGTCCAAGAACATGTCCTGGATATGATAAACTAGTTCAACATTGCTGAGGCGAACAGCGGGGTAGTCTAAGAGCGCAGTCAGGTTGCGTTCATTCTTTATTCGCTTCCTCTGAGCTATATGCCATTTAGGACGAATGCGAGTATGAACAAGATTCAGTTCAACCTAACTTCCCTCCTCAGTGAGCTACAGATTTATGAGTCCATGCTGAAAAGCAAGGGCAAAAATATGGTAAAAGGAGAGGCCAATGTGGCCCATTCCAAAAAGAAGTTCCTGAAGGGTTCATCCTCAGGGACAAAATCTGCACCTCAAGCTTCTTCATCGAAGCAAATTCAGAAGAGGAAGGGAGACAAGGGGAAGGCTCCTGCACAAGCTGTGCAAGGTAAGGGAAAGGCCAAGGTCATGGCTGACAAAGGCAGATGCTTCCACTGCAATATGGATGGTCACTGGAAGCGCAATTGTCCCCGTTACCTCGCTAAGAAGAAGAGAGAGAAAGAAGGTAAATTCGATTTACTGGTATTAGAGACTTGTCTCGTAGAACATGATGAGTTCGCCTGGATATTGGATTCGGGAGCCACTAATCAAGTTTGCTCTTCTTTTCAGGGAAATGATTTCCAGCAGCTGGCTGATGGCGAAATGACTCTCAAGGTTGGAACAGGAGAGGTCGTTTCAGCTCGTGCAGTGGGAGCTGCAAAATTATTTTTTAGAAATAAGTATTTAATTTTAGAGAACTTGTATTTGGTTCCTAGAATTAAAAGGAATCTTATTTCTGTTTCTGCTTTACTTGAACAAGATTATTCAATTTCATTCTTGCTTAATGAAGCTTTAATTTCTCGGAATGGAATTTATATTTGTTCAGCTAAGCGTGAAAATAATTTATTTGTGTTAAGACCTACCGACGCTAAGGCTATTTTAAGTCATGAGATGTTTAAAACAGCCGAAACTCAAAACAAAAGGCAAAAGATTTCTCCTCTAAGTAACAATATGTATCTTTGGCACCTTCGTCTTGGTCATATTAACATCGATCGGATCGATCGTTTGGTTAAAAATGGACTTCTAACTGATTTAGAAGATACATCTTTGCCACCCTGTGAATCGTGTCTCGAGGGTAAAATGACCAAGAGGCCTTTTACTGGAAAAGGTTATAGGGCCAAAGAACCACTTGAACTGATACATTCGGATCTTTGTGGTCCAATGAATGTAAAGGCTCGAGGTGGTTATGAATATTTCATCTCTTTCGTAGATGATTATTCTCGATACGGTTACTTATACCTAATGGGCCATAAGTCTGAGACTCTTGAAAAGCTTAAAGAGTTTAAGACTGAGGTAGAAAACCTGTTAGGTAAAAAAATTAAAACACTTCGATCAGATCGAGGTGGAGAGTATTTGGATCAAAGATTCCAGGACTATATGATAGAACATGGAATCCAATCTCAAATCTTAGCACCCGGTACACCTCAGTAAAATGGTGTATCAGAAAGGAGAAATAGAACCATGTTAGACATGGTTCGATCTATGATGAGCTATGCTCAATTGCCTAGCTCGTTTTGGGGGTATGATATTCTTAACAATGTTCCCTCAAAAAGTGTTTCTGAAACTCCTTTTGAGTTATGGAGGGGGCGTAAACCTAGTTTGCGTTACTTCCGTATCTGGGGTTGTCCTGCACACGTGCTAGTGACAAATCCTAAGAAATTTGAACCTCGTACTAGAATATGCCAATTTGTTGGATACCCGAAAGAAACGAGAGGTGGTCTTTTCTACGACCCTCAAGAAAATAAAGTATTTGTATCGACAAATGCAACTTTCGTGGAGGAAGACCACATTCGAGATCATAAACCACGAAGTAAGTTAGTATTAGGAAAAGCTACAGAAGGATCAACAAGGGTTTTTGATGAACCAGATCCTTCAACAAGAGTTGTTGGAGAAGCTAGTTCTTCACATCAATCTAGTTTTCTTCACGTAGTGGGAGAGCTTCGACGTAGTGGGAGGATTGTGATACAACCTGACCGCTACTTGGGTTTAACTGAAACACAAGTAGTCATACCTGATGACGACGTAGAAGATCCGTTGTCTTATCGTTAGGCAATGAATGACGTAGATAAAGACGAATGGGCCAAAGCTATGGACCTTGAGATGGAGTCTATGTACTTCAATCAAGTTTGGGAACTTGTAGATCCTCCTGAAGGGGTCAAACCCATTGGGTGTAAATGGATCTATAAGAGGAAAAGAGATGCTGCTGGGAAAGTACAGACTTTCAAAGCAAGACTTGTAGCAAGGAGTTATACCCAAAGAGAAGGGGTAGACTATGAAGAAACCTTTTCTCCAGTTGCTATGCTTAAGTCCATAAGAATTCTCATATCCATTGCCATGTTTTATGATTATGAAATGTGGCAAATGGATGTCAAGACTGTTTTTCTGAATGGCAATCTTGAAGAGAGTATTTTTATGTCTCAGCTCGAAGGGTTCATAACCCAAGGTCAGGAGCAAAAGGTTTGTAAACTGAATCGACCCATTTATGGGTTGAAACAGGTCTCCAGATCTTGGAATATTAGATTTGATACAGCGATCAAATCTTTTGGCTTTGACCAAAATGTTGACGAACCTTGTGTTTACAAGAAAATCAACAAGAATAAAGTAGCTTTTCTTGTACTTTATGTTGACGACATCCTACTCATTGGGAATGATGTAAGGTATATGTCTGACGTCAAAGAATGGCTAGCGGCCCAATTTCAAATGAAAGATTTAGGTGAGGCTCAATATGTTCTTGGCATCCAGATTATTCGGGATAGACAGAACAAAACGCTAGCCCTGTCTCAAGCAACGTATATCGACAAGATGTTGGCCCGATATTCGATGCAGAACTCTAAGAAGGGCTTGTTGCCTTTCAGGCATGGGGTTCACCTGTCTAAGGAACAGTCTCCTAAGACACCTCAAGAGGTTTAGGATATAAGACGGATTCCCTACGCCTCTGCAGTGGGTAGCTTAATGTATGCAATGCTCTGCACGAGGCCTGACATCTGTTATGCTGTAGGGATTGTCAGCAGATATCAGTCAAATCCAAGGTTAGATCACTGGACCGCCGTTAAAGGAATCCTCAAGTATCTTAGGAGAACGAGGGACTACATGTTGGTGTTTGGGGCTAAAGAGTTAGTTCTCACTAGATACACCGACTCTGACTTCCAGTCTGATAAGGATTCAAGGAAATCCACATCAGGGTCAGTGTTCACCCTTAACGGGGGAGCTGTAATTTGGAGAAGTATAAAGTAAGGATGCATAGCAGACTCCACAATGGAGGCTGAGTATGTAGCTGCTTGTGAAGCAGCTAAGGAAGCTGTTTGGCTAAGGAAGTTCTTGACAGATTTGGAAATTGTTCCAAATATGGACTTGCCCATTACGTTATACTGTGACAACAGTGGGGCTGTAGCCAATTCAAAGGAACCTCGCAGCCACAAAGGAGGTAAACACATAGAGAGGAAGTATCATCTGATTCGAGAGATTGTGCAAAGAGGGGATGTGGTCGTGACCAAGATCGCTTCGAAACACAACATTACTGATCCGTTTACGAAGGCCCTCTCGACTAAAGTGTTCGAGGGTCATCTAGAAAGTCTAGGTCTGCGAGATATGTATATAGCTTAATCTAGGGCAAGTGGGAGATGTGTAATGGGTGTAAGGATGTCCTAGTTTATTGTATTTTGTATATTTACTTTTCATGTAATGTACAACATACATGTACCATTTCCAGCTTTGGATTATATTGTATATACCTTCCCTTTAACTTGAGTTTTAGTTCAAGTGGGAGTTTGTTGGGTTTTATGCCCTAAAACTCGTAGATAGTAAATGTACATTTGACCGAACATTAATAAAAGTGATGTATTATTTATGTTTGTATTATATCTTGTCTTATTAACCCTAATCCAATAAACTAAACATCCAAGGCTAATAGAATGAGGCTTGAACTAGTATGTAGGGACATACGGGGATCAATGTTCAAGATTTAGCCTAAAGGGTCTGTAGTATAGGGATAAGGCTGGGTACCTTATCCTGGTGACACTATGGATACAGACCGCTTTGTATTTTGATACAAACGCAATGATCCAACGTGTTTGTGTAGTTGACATGCGAGTGGGGGTATCCTGTGTAATGAGTTTGCACAAAGACCGGACTGCGAAATAGTTAACCACTAACTGTAACACCATTAGTTAGCTCGGTTTCTATTTCACTAGGATGACCTAGGCAACTTGGCCTTAATCCTGAGTGGATTATGAACTCTTGTCCATGGGGCATTGTCCTTTGATTTGTACGGGTGAGAGTGGCCTGCACGCCGACTCAATAAGCCTACCATTTTTGGGACAGGACCGAGTGGGGAGCTGGGAACATAGTCTTACAAGATGGAATTCACTCCTTCCCAACATTAGGGTAAGTAGAGGTGTGTTCCCTTAAGTGGTGTCTCCAGGTCTTGAACAATGGGCCCTACCCTTTCTATGGCATGAGAGGGACTTCTGTTTGCTGGTTGGACCTCAAACAGGTTGTTCATTAGAGGAGCACTGGTACTTAAGGACCAAGAGGTAGCCCAGGGGTAAAACGGTAATTTGACCTAGCTGGGGTACGAACACACGTGAAGGGCTGACTTGCTGTTGATGGTCGATATCCGTGGACACAGAAATATATCTGCAGTGAGAAGAGTGCAGCTGTAGTTCTTTAGTGGAGTGAACCACAGTTAACGAACATTGGTTAATTTGGTTAATGAGTTTAGCCAATTAATCTCACATCGTTGGAGCTTCTGATCTGTAGGTCCATTAGGTCCCACCGGTAGATCTATAAGGGCGTTGAGTTGAATTTCTAAGGGAGAATTGAATATTCGAAGGGGTTCGAATATTAAATTAAGATGTGAATTTGATTCATATCAAAAAACTATAGGCTATAATTAATGCACATTAGATGTACATTAATACTATAGTTTATTTGAGAGAAATATAATTAAATATGTGATGTTTAATTATAAAATTAATTAATTAGTGAATTAATTGATTTGTATTGTTTTAATTTAATTTAATTAAATTCGATTTAATTGAATTTTATTAAAACAATAGGTTTTGTGGATTTATTATAAAAGGGTTTATATAAATTAAATGTCAATTTAATTAATTAAATTAATTTAATCTAATTATTAAATTAAATTAATTTAATTCTTCCATCAGTTAAAGTAACTGATGGAATGATTCATCCACTTACTTAGAGTATACGCGTGAAAGGGAGAAATTATAGGGAGTGGAGGTTTTCATCCGTTGTATAACCTCTCCCTCAATTCAATCACATTCATTCATTCATTCAGTTTGCTCACAATCTCAGACTCTCTCACGCGCTCTCTCTCTCTCAGTGTGCTTCTGCGTTTTCTTTGACAAAGGAACACAGAGTCCAAAATTCTCACCGTTCAAACCTTAGAAATCTTGTTCCCACTAGCCCCAACGCAAAAATTCTTCAAGAGGATACCGGTGCAACCTTTTTGGTGGTGTTCACAAGATTTTTCTAGCAAGCAAAGGTGTGTTCTTGCTGCTGTTTTTGGTGGAGAATCAAGGGAATTTGGTGAAATTCAATCAAAATCATCCATGGTAGTAAGTTAATCCTATCCTTAGATCATTAGGATCTTCTTGTCGATTAGATCTAAGGTTTTTAGTTTTATAATCAGCATGTGGATTATAACCTATTCAGTAGTTTAAATTTAGTTTTTCTACTGTGATTAATTTTACAACGTACTGGTATTTTAATCCGAATTAAAAACTGGGAAAAAGGTTCTGATCGTTTCCACAGCGCAAGGGCTTTTATCCCTTCACTAATAACCTAGGATGTTGATAACTCTCCAAAAGGGAGTTATTTAGGCCTTATTTCTATATTGATTTATGTGTCTTTTGTGCTAAATATGATTGCTTTTAGATAGATATTATATGTTCTAACCCATTTGGAAGAATGGATGCTTTGGAAGTTATTTTGTGCAGAATATATTGCTGAGCGACTTGAGGGAGCAAATTCTGTGCTGCAGCAAAGAAAGGAGCAAAACTGTCACGTCACAGCTTGTTAGCCAATCTAATGAACTCAATTCAGTTAAGCTATTCTCGGATTTAAGGAGCAAGGAGAGCCATCCACGTGTCTAGGTCAACCTAAGTCAAGCTTGCCTTCACTCTATAAAAGGGAAGAGCCGCCCAAGTCAAATTCATTCCACTCTTGGGAAAGGGATCATTTCTCATTTCCATCATTGGGAGCCAAAAAGAGGAGAAAGATTAGGAACTATAAGAAGACCATCAATTACGAAGTTGATCAAGGGAATTAGTATTTTCTTGTATTGTTTTGTAATTATGGATGCATTTACTCAGATTGTAACGTGTGCTACTATACACTTTATGAACTAAGTAACTTTAGGTGTTGGTTAGGAAATATGTAATTGTCGTGCTTAATCTCTATGCAATATATGTTGATTTGATGCATCTTGATTATTTGTTGTGCTCATTTATATTTTGTGCCCGCTTGGCCAGCCGGTATGGATATCACTTTACTAGTTTCAAGGATGATTTGGGAAGTGTGTGATATTTAATCACACTAGATCATTGTGTATTAGTGAACGTTAGTGACTGAGCTATGGATAGTCAGTTGCCTAGTGCTTGATCGGTAGTGCGTCATTGGAGTTGAAACACATTCTAAAAAATCCAGAGTTTTAGGAGGAATCTGCTAGTAAGACTACAAGAGTTTTGCCTGATCAATAATATTGCTAGAGCATCTTTTAAAACAATTACTAAATCCTGACCAGCGCCTGTTTCTAATCTGTCTGCTTATTTGTTTACTTTCTGTTCTGTCATTTCTTTTGCTTCAGCATTCTATAAAAACCAATCATTTTAACCACTTTTGAAACCATTGAAAAGCTAAACGAAATAGATAAAGTGAGAGCTAATTCAGACCCTGGATTCAATAAATACTTATTACTTGCTGTGGATTGTGTATACTTGCACAGAGTTCTAGAGTCTATTTACATCTTATTTTTACTCACTCTAGGAGCCCAACAAGTTTTTGGCGCCGTTGCCGGGGACTTGAATACGTTTTTATCTGATATGTTTGTGTATGTGTTTTAGTGATTTGGTGCTAGAACTTTTTGATTGTTTCTTTTGTTTTTGCAGGTGTGAGTTTGGTGCATGAACGATCCGCCTGTGGTAAGGTTCGAGCTTGATCCAGAAATCGAGAGGACATTCAGGAGAAGAAGGAGAGAGCAGCGTAGACAGAAAAATTCAATGGCTGACGTGCTGCGTCTCCCGCAGGGTCCAGAAGATCCACTTGATCCCCAGAATTGTTTGCTGCAGCAAAATCCACCGTTGGAGCAAAATGAACAGCAAAATAATCAAGCTGAGAATCCTATTTTGGTAGCAAACGATAGGGCCAGAGCCATTCGAGCGTATGCTTTTCCAATGTTTGATGAGTTAAATCCAGGGATTGCACCTCCTCAAATTGAGGCAGCAAATTTTGAAATGAAACCAGTAATGTTTCAGATGTTGCAAACCGTGGGTCAATTCCATGGTTTTTCATCTGAAGACCCCCATTTACACCTTAAGTCTTTTCCAGGAGTTAGTGATTCTTTTGTCATTCAAGGAGTGCCTAGAGATTCCCTTAGATTAACTTTGTTCCCGTATTCTCTTAGAGATGGAGCAAAGGCATGGTTATATTCTTTTGCTCCAGGATCAATTAGGACATGGAATGAGTTAGCGGAAAAATTTCTTAGTAAATATTTCCCACCAAATAGGAATGCTAAATTGAGGAGTGAAATAGTAGGGTTTAGGCAACTTGAAGATGAGACTTTTAGTGAGGCTTGGGAGAGGTTTAAGGAGCTTTTGCGAAAGTGTCCCCATCATGGTTTACCACATTGTATCCAAATGGAAACATTTTACAATGGGTTAAATGGAGCAACCCAGGGTATGGTTGATGCTTCGGCTGGAGGGGCCCTTTTGGCAAAAACTTTTAATGAAGCCCATGAAATTTTAGAAAGAATATCAACTAATAGTTGTCAGTGGTCAGATGTTAGAGGCAAAAATAAAAAGGTTAAGAGTGTGTTAGAGGTTGACGGTGTGAAGGAATTGAATCCTTAAAGCGGAAGCGAAATTAATCGAGCGTGATTTAATTTCAATTATTTCGAATACCGATACATTGGGCAAAACAGAAAACTATTTTCTAACGCTAAGCATGGTGTACAGATCTAAAATAATTTTAGATACATGAAACTTACATGTTGAAGACCGTTCTTCACAGCACTATGCTCCTCAACGAACACTTAGTCACGATCTATTGAACACAACCATCAAAGAGCACCCGCTATCCTCTGAATTCATGAGGTTTGGTTTGTGGGAACCAAAACCATCTTAGAAGGGAATCACAGCAAGGAAGAATGCTGTGTTTTTGGTCGAGAGAGTGAGAGAGTTGAGAGAGATTTTTCTCTCTGTCTTTTTTTTTTTTGTGAGAATGGGAGAGAATGAGCCTTCGTTGGGGAACTCCCTCTCCCCTGTAAGATAAGTGGGGAGGGAGTTATTACCCTACTAGATCTCAATCGTTGGATCTAATCCAAACGATCTTGGCCGTCTATTAATTAAATAATAATAATCATTTAATTAATT
The DNA here is from genome assembly GCA_017139565.1 of Luffa aegyptiaca. Taxonomy (NCBI): domain Eukaryota; kingdom Viridiplantae; phylum Streptophyta; class Magnoliopsida; order Cucurbitales; family Cucurbitaceae; genus Luffa; species Luffa aegyptiaca. Next base: position 24,195,221 of record CM029401.1, on the reverse strand, counting down.
AATTAATTATAATTAATTTAATTAAAACAATATTAATTAAATCAATTATAACATAAGGTATTTTAATTCAATCTGAATCATATTAAATTGAATTAATTTGGCCATTCAATTAATCTCATTAATTGAATCCACATTAATTAAATATCCAATATTTAATTAATATTACAATTGAATCATATTCAATTTTAATCTCTCTCATTTAACCTATAGTTTTAATGTGCATCATAATGTACATTAATATTAACTATAGAATTAATTTAATTAAATCGTATTTAATTAAATTAAATTAATTAATTCTCCAATTAATTAATTCATTAATTAAATATCATATATTTAATTAATTTACTATTTGAATCATTATTCAAATAATTCTCTCATATACTATAGTTTTAATATGAATCTCATTCACATTAAATTTACATTAAATTTATGAATCTCATTCACATTAAATTTAACCTATAGTTTCAATATGAATCTAATTCATATTTAATATTTGAACTCTTTCAAATATTTAATTCTCTCATTAATTAATTTTGAATCACATCCAAAATTAATTTTATAATATAAAGTTTAATTCATCAATTAAACTTATATTATAATGTATCTTTATACATTATTTTAATTGTATCAAATACAATAAAATTCCCTTAACGAATTTGAACATACTTCAAATTCTATTCAAGACTATTTAACCTCAGAACCCTTTACGAGCTAGCAGGTGGACCTAATGGACCTACAGATCAGAAGCTCCAACGATACGAGACTAATTGGCTAAACTCATTAACCAAATTAGTCAACATTCGTTAACTGTGGGTCACTCCACTAAAGACCCACAGCTGCACTCTTCTCACTGTAGAATATTTCTGTGTCCACGGATATTGACCAATAACAGTAAGTCAATCCTTCACGAGTGTTCGTAACGCCAGCTGGGTCAAATTACCGTTTTACCCCTGGGTTACCTCTGGATCCTTAAGTACCACTGATTCCTCTAATGAACAATCTGTTTATGATCCAATCAATAAACAGCAGTTCCTCTCGGGCCAGGAGAGGATGGGCGCCCTTGTTCAAGACCCGGAATCAGCCCTTAAGGGAACACACATCTGCTTACCCCAATAGGGGAAGGAGTGAATTCCATCTTGTAATGTTATGTTCCCAGCCCCCACTCGGTCTTGCCCCTGAAATGGTAGGCTTATTGAGTCGGCGAACTGGCCACTCTCACCCATACAAATCTAAGGACAATCCCTCCTGAAAGGGGTTCATAACACACTCAGGATTTAGATTGAGTTACCTAGGTCATCCTATTGAAATAGAAACCTAAACTAGTTAACGGTGTTACATCTAGTGGTTACTATTTCGCGGTCCGGTCTTATGCAAACTCATTGCACAGGATACCCCCACTCGCATGTCTCCTACATGGATGCTTTGGATCATTGCATCTGTATCAAATACAAAGTGGGCCGTATCACATAGTGTTACCAGGATAAGGTACCCAGCCTTATCCCTATACTATAGACCATTTAGGTTGTTACTTGAACATTGATCCCCGTATGTCCCCACATACTAGTCCAAGTTTCATCTAAACAACCTAGGATCTTAGTTTATTGGATTTGGGTCAAATTGTGCAATTTTAGTGACAATAACTCTTTATTGTACAAACCTCAATAACAACGTATTGAGACAAGTGAACAATTTGTCACCATTCACAATCTACGAGTTTTAGGGCATAAAACCCAACAACTCCCACTTGAACTAAAACTCTAGTTTAGTGGGATGTACAATAATCTATCATGGAAACGGGTTTATAGATACATGTATAATACATAAAACGTATATATACAATGTACAAATACAATAAACTAGGGCATCCACTATACCCATTACATTTCTCCCACTTACCCTAGATTACATCTTTGTACTTGTCTCGTAGATCTAGACCATCTAGATGACCCTCATACACTTTAGCCGAGAGAGCCTTCGTGAATGATCAGTAATACTTTCATTCAATTCAATGTGCATGCTTGTCTTGCATTAGGAAAGGTCATATTTGGAACACTTTCCAAATGAGCCTCGAACTTTCCAAGTCTTACAGCCTCGATCGCTGCTTCACAAACAACGTAGTTTTCGGCCTATAGGTCGAGGCTGCATTGCATCCTAGCTCGATGCGATGCCATACTATATCTCCTCTATTTAAGAGTGAAGATAGACACTGATGTAGATTTCATCAAATCCTTACCAGTTAAAACATCTGTGTCAGTGTATCCTGTAAGGATCAAATCCTTAGCGCCATACACGAGCATATAGTTCCTCATTCTCCAAAGATACTTGAGAATATAATTAACGGCTCTCCAGTGATCATATCCTGGATTAGATTGATACTCACTGACAATGCCTAAATGCATAGGGCATTCCTCAACTCCTTGAGGTGTCTAAGAAGACAGTTTCTTAGACAAAAGAATTCTACCCTAAAAGGTCGTGAACCCTTCTTAGAATTCTGCATCTCATATCTAATAACATTTATAGATATAAGACGCTTAAAACATGGCTAGCATTTTGTTCTTACTATTCTAAACAATTTAGAACCTAAGAACAAACTAAGCTTCTCCCAACTTTTATTTGGAAATGAGCTGCTAGTCACCTTTAATGTCAATAAGTTGGCCTACTTCATTCCTAATGAGTAGGATATCAATCACATACAACATGAAGAAAGCTACTGAACTACTGATGATCTTCTTGTAGATACAAGACTCATCAATGTCCTGATTAAAGCCAAAAGATCTGATCACCGTATCAAATCTTATATTCCAAGATCGAAATGCTTAGGTCAATCCATGAATGGATCGCTTAAACTTGCAAACTCTTTTGCTTTTGATCTTTCTCAAAGGACCCTTCTGGTTGAGACCTTAAATGTCTCGTTTCCTCTTATAAATCCACTTGTAACCTATAGGTGTTACCCTATCAAGCAAATTTACAAGATCCCAGATGGAATTGAAATGCAAAGACTTCATTTTCCAGGTCCATGGCTTTAAACCATTGGTCCTTGTCAACATCATTCATTTTCTTTCTAAAAGATAATGAATCCTCTATGTCATCATCAAGAATGACGACTTGAGCTTCAAATAAGCCCATGTAACGGTCAAGTTATAAAACAACCCTCCACTACATCAAGGCATTCTCAACTCTTGAGATGGATGTGACTTGACAAAAAATACTGGCCTTATCAAACAACTCTTATTGAATAACTAGTCTTATCAACAACTTTTGTTGATTCATCAACAACTCTTGTTAATGTTTCCGTAGCTTTATTAGTTAATACACTCAAACTGACTTTACTTTGTGGCTTATGATTGCTCATATGTTCTTCTTCTGAGAATGAAGCATTGGTCAATACAAATTCTTTATTCTCTTATGGATTGAAGAAGTATACATTCCTCGTTTCCTTTGGGGTAACCTACAAAGTATGTAATGAAGTCAACACTTCATGACCCCAAAACGAGCCAGGCAATTGAGCATAGCTCAATATGGGTTGAACCATATCCAATAGGGTTCTATTACTCCTAACTGAGATTTAGGATGTGATCCCATGTACTATCAAATAGTTCTGGAATCTCAAGTCCCAATACTCAACACATTGATCAGATCAAAGTGTTTTTATTATCTCACCTAACAAGTTTTCAACTTCAGTCTTAAACCCTTTTAAATATCTCAAGAGATTCAGACTTAAGTTGCATTAGGTAGAGATATTCATACCTATGAATAATCATCTATAACAGAGACAAATTATTCATACCCTCCCACTACTTTAACATACTAGACCACAAGGATCCAAATGTACAAGCTCCAAGGGCTCTTTGGCTCTTTTAGCTCTTTTCCAGTAAAAGATCTATCAGTCATATTGCCTATAAGGCATGACTTTATTGGTATTAGAGAGTCTTCTTCTAACTAACTTAGAAGTATACTCTAGACTAAGCTCTCAATCATATTGAGATCAAAATAGCCTAACCTTAAGAACCAAAGAAAGGTATTTTCTTTAGGAGATATCATTTGCCTTTATTTCTTTGAGTATAAGCAATCTTAAGCAACCCAGTGCTCATGACTTGCTTTACTCTCGATTAGTCTTAAAAACACATAAGTTATTTTCCAGTAAAGCTGAACAAATGTCAACTCCCTTTGTTAAAATAAATATGCGTTAGTGGGGAAAGGTATACAGTAACATTGTTCCAGCATGTAAGATACAGAAATCAAATTTCTGTTAATCTTTAGGAAATACATATACATTATCTAATAATGTGTATTTTCTCCCACTAGATAAAATAACTTAATGTGCCCCTCTGCCATAGCCGAGACATACTCTCGAGATCAAAATCTGAGAGTCATCTCACCTACTTGCAACAGTTTCCATGAGCTTATTCCTTTAAAGGAAAAAGCAAACGTGATAAGTGGCACCTGAATTAAAAAATTCAGGCTGTATCCTCATTTTCCACTATGCACGTTTCAATGACCAATAAATCACATTCATTGTCATCGACATTGGCTAGGCAGTTAATGTCATAATCATCATAAACGATTCAAGATGAACTATACATTTGGGCCTGAGGACATTCCTCACTCAAGACTAATCTAAAATCATTTATCACAAGTTTGTCGTTTAAGCTAGTTGTATCTAAAACCGTTATCAATAAATTGGCGTAAGACAATGCACATAGAAATTATCACTGAAACAACAAATTACTTATTTTGCACTAAACCCATTACACAAAATAATATTTTTTAATCCAATCAATTTAGCAAAAGTAATCATCGACCCAAATGTATGATACATATTTGCAACGATACTTCAGAGGTTTAGAGCAACAGCTACCATAGGGCAGTCAGCCACTCCTCCTCTGAATTGAGACAATCTCAGCCAATCCCTATTACCAGAATAACTCATATTCCAATAGTTCTTAGCTACCATTTTTTCGGTCAGGAAATCATTAACACCTTAACAATTTCCCGTAAGTGTGACCCTCCATTTTCAGATTCCAGAGGTCGGCCCCAACAATGCTACCGTAGGGAAAGTCAAAGTTGGGAATGGACCTAAGAAACCCTATCCATTTCTGGAGTTTGCGTTGTTCCGAATTCCATGATCAAGCCCTCCGTAGGGTGATCGCTCCCAGGACGACTCGCAGGCAGATCATAGGAATCTCACGGTGCAACCTAATGGAGGAGACCGTAGGATACGTTGACACGTGTCCTGCTCCCACTTACTATAAAATACTCCCTCATTCACCTTGATATTGATCCATGCAAACACCATCCGTAGGGGGTCACTCCCAGGGTGACTCGAGGCCAAGCATGGACCTCACGTTGTGAACTCTTGAGGACGTGAGAGCAAAACTTGATTTATGAAAATCTTGTTTTGATATATTTCCTCCCACTAAATATTTTTATAATTTAAGGGTCTATTACTTAGGTAAATTCCGGCTAAAAGAATCTATCTAAGTCTATGCCTGTATATAACTCTTATATAGAGGTCTTTACACTAATGTCTAGGTGAATTAAACTCTTTTAATTACCTAGTGACATTGCTTGCTAACATTAGTCTATGATTAATTCAACTCAGGTTCCGGGTCACTTCCCAGGTAGGAGGTGTTCCGTAAACCGTCAACTTAAGTACCCCCAGCCTAGACAAAACTTCACCGGGAGAGTTCCCTTATAACCATAGTAATGCTTTTCCTACTTAGTACATTAAAACTATTTTAATACTAAGTAAGAAAAATAATTCTAATCCTATTAGAATTAAAATGAGCTTAGGTCTAATTAATTTTAAACAATTTAAAATTAATTCATTTTAACCTAAGGTCCTATGTTTGTATGCAACTCTTTGTTATAGGTTGACGGTTTCTAATCAATTTTATTACTATTATAAAATTTTAATAATTAGCCCTATAACATGCTTCTATGGTGTTTCATAATAACAATCTAATTCAAATTATTAAACACCATAACTCTCATGACGCCGATAATATAACGATTATATTAATCTATAGTAGTGTCATGCTTCATGTAATTTCAATTTCATTTAATTAATATCGATTATATTAATTAATCATCCACGAAATTAAATTACATGAAATTTGACATTAATATAATATAACATTTATATTAATCTAATTAATGTCATGCTCAATGCTATTCCATTTTCATTAAATTAATATAACAATTTATATTAAAAATATACATGAAAATCAAGCATTTAAATTTATTTCCATTCATAATATAACTATTATATTAATACTCATGAAAATAAATCTAAGCATGCATGCTACATTAATATAAATATAACATTTTATATTTATCTAATTAATGTCATGCATCATGCTTCTCCAATTTCATATATTTAATATAACAATTATACTAAATAACTCATGAAATTTAAATTCATGCATAATTACCATATATTATAACAATTATAACATAAATATGCATGAAAACATGCTTAACCTATGGTGGGATCTAGCTAAATGACATTCATAAGGCAATAAATAGTTATAAAGACCGGTATTTTGGCATCCTAGGGCAAAAATAATGAAAAATTACAATAATAATTCAAAATCTGGCCCTAAACCGCCTCGAACCGCTTCGAATTGCTCAGAACCAGCCCGAACCGTGTCAGAATTGCCCAAACCGGACCCAAAATGCTCGAACCGGTCCAGAATCAGCGTGAACCGGACCAAACCAGGCTGAAATTGGCCGAACCGGATGAACCAAGCCACGAACCGGACGACAACCAACCGCACGCGAATTTTAAAAAAAAACTACGCACATCCACGCTCGAACTCACGACCTCGAGGATGATAGCCACGCACGCGCACCAGTTGCTCCAGATCCCAGGTTCAATACACGATGAACGCAAAATATTAATATTTCATAACTACTCATCAAACCGTTTCACGCCGCACGTCTCGCTCACGTTCCGCGAATTCGGAAACTACCATCAGCGTCGAGACGCTGTAGGCAAAGCGTCCCGACGCTGGCCCGATTTTTTCCAGCCATTGTTCTTCAGCGTCGCGACTCCGTTGAGTAGGGTCGCGACGCTACGCCTCTGGACAGCCTCTGTTCTTCGTTTCCAGCAGCAGTTTTTCACCGATTTCAACCCCGATTCGAGCACCGATCAACAAATTGATCCTAAATCTCTAGACACGGACTTACAAGACTCGATTTACATTAATTTTGCCCCAAAAACATGGGCCCTTACATGATCAAATCATAAAAAAAAATGTAAATCTAATGCCAAAAAATACCAAAACAGTCTTTAAAGCAAACCACATTCATAATGCAAATCGATCCCACCAAAAACCACAACGCAAATTCTAAAATCGAAATTGAAATCACGAAATGGCTCTGATACCATTTGAAGGAATTGAATCCTTAAAGCGGAAGCGAAATTAATCGAGCGTGATTTAATTTCAATTATTTCGAATACCGATACGTTTGGCAAAACAGAAAACTATTTTCTAACGCTAAGCATGCTGTACAGATCTAAAATAATTTTAGATACATGAAACTTACATGTTGAAGACCGTTCTTCACAGCACTATGCTCCTCAACGAACACTTCGTCACGATCTATTGAACACAACCATCAAAGAGCACCCGCTATCCTCTGAATTCATGAGGTTTGGTTTGTGGGAACCAAAACCATCTTAGAAGGGAATCACAGCAAGGAAGATTGCTGTGTTTTTGGTTGAGAGAGTGAGAGAGTTGAGAGAGAATTTTCTCTCTGTCTTTTTTTTTTGTGAGAATGGGAGAGAATGAGCCTTCGTTGGGGAACTCCCTCTCCCCTGTACGATAAGTGGGGAGGGAGTTATTACCCTACTAGATCTCAATCGTTGGATCTAATCCAAACGATCTTGGCCGTCTATTAATTAAATAATAATAATCATTTAATTAATTAATTAATTATAATTAATTTAATTAAAACAATATTAATTAAATCAATTATAACATAAGGTATTTTAATTCAATCTGAATCATATTAAATTGAATTAATTTGGCCATTCAATTAATCTCATTAATTGAATCCACATTAATTAAATATCCAATATTTAATTAATATTACAATTGAATCATATTCAATTTTAATCTCTCTCATTTAACCTATAGTTTTAATGTGCATCATAATGTACATTAATATTAACTATAGAATTAATTTAATTAAATCGTATTTAATTAAATTAAATTAATTAATTCTCCAATTAATTAATTCATTAATTAAATATCATATATTTAATTAATTTACTATTTGAATCATTATTCAAATAATTCTCTCATATACTATAGTTTTAATATGAATCTCATTCACATTAAATTTACATTAAATTTATGAATCTCATTCACATTAAATTTAACCTATAGTTTCAATATGAATCTAATTCATATTTAATATTTGAACTCTTTCAAATATTTAATTCTCTCATTAATTAATTTTGAATCACATCCAAAATTAATTTTATAATATAAAGTTTAATTCATCAATTAAACTTATATTATAATGTATCTTTATACATTATTTTAATTGTATCAAATACAATAAAATTCTCTTAACGAATTTGAACATACTTCAAATTCTATTCAAGACTATTTAACCTCAAAACCCTTTACGAGCTAGCAGGTGGACCTAATGGACCTACAGATCAGAAGCTCCAACGATACGAGACTAATTGGCTAAACTCATTAACCAAATTAGTCAACATTCGTTAACTGTGGGTCACTCCACTAAAGACCCACAGCTGCACTCTTCTCACTGTAGAATATTTCTGTGTCCACGGATATTGACCAATAACAGTAAGTCAATCCTTCACGAGTGTTCGTAACGCCAGCTGGGTCAAATTACCGTTTTACCCCTGGGTTACCTCTGGATCCTTAAGTACCACTGATTCCTCTAATGAACAATCTGTTTATGATCCAATCAATAAACAGCAGTTCCTCTCGGGCCAGGAGAGGATGGGCGCCCTTGTTCAAGACCCGGAATCAGCCCTTAAGGGAACACACATCTGCTTACCCCAATAGGGGAAGAAGTGAATTCCATCTTGTAATGTTATGTTCCCAGCCCCCACTCGGTCTTGCCCCTGAAATGGTAGGCTTATTGAGTCGGCGAACTGGCCACTCTCACCCATACAAATCTAAGGATAATCCCTCCTGAAAGGGGTTCATAACACACTCAGGATTTAGATTGAGTTACCTAGGTCATCCTATTGAAATAGAAACCTAAACTAGTTAACGGTGTTACATCTAGTGGTTACTATTTCGCGGTCCGGTCTTATGCAAACTCATTGCACAGGATACCCCCACTCGCATGTCTCCTACATGGATGCTTTGGATCATTGCATCTGTATCAAATACAAAGTGGGCCGTATCACATAGTGTTACCAGGATAAGGTACCCAGCCTTATCCCTATACTATAGACCATTTAGGTTGTTACTTGAACATTGATCCCGTATGTCCCCACATACTAGTCCAAGTTTCATCTAAACAACCTAGGATCTTAGTTTATTGGATTTGGGTCAAATTGTGCAATTTTAGTGACAATAACTCTTTATTGTACAAACCTCAATAACAACGTATTGAGACAAGTGAATAATTTGTCACCATTCACAATCTACGAGTTTTAGGGCATAAAACCCAACAGTGTCCACCATTAGGGCTGATATTGCAATGTTAGCTAACGCTCTTAAAAATGTGACAATGATTAGTCATCAGCAGTCGCCAGCTGTGGAGCCTACTGCAGTGGTGAACCAAGTTGCAGAGGAAGCATGTGTCTATTGTGGTGAAGAGCACAACTACGAGTTTTGCCCTAGCAATCCAGCTTCTGTGTTTTTTATAGGTAATCAGAGGAATAACCCTTATTCTAACTTTTATAATCCAACTTCGCATGGGGAGGACAAGAAAGTAATGTGCAAACACAGCAAAAGGTGAACCAGTCGGGATTTGCTAAAGCGCAGGTATTGCCCTAGCAAAATAAGCAGGTTTTGCCGCAACAAAATTCAGAGAGTTCTCTTGAGGCAATGATGAAAGAATATATGGCTCGTACAGATGCCGCAATTCAAAGTAATCAAGCTTCAATGAGAGCCCTGGAATTGCAAGTGGGTCAGCTAGCTAATGAGCTGAAGGCAAGGTCTCAAGGGAAACTTCCCTCAGATATTGAACACCCTAGAAGGGAAGGTAATGAGTAGGTAAAGGCAGTGACTTTAAGGAGTGGTAAGCCACTAGAGGACAGAATAGAGCCTAGTAAATCCCAGGATATAGAAAAGAATTGTGATAAAAATGTTGTTGTTGAGAAAGAGTTGGAGTCTGGTCAGAGTGCTGGAGGCAGCAATAATGATGCTGGAGGATCTGGTTCTGTTCCAGATGTGGAACCACCTTATGTGCCGCCCCCACCTTATGTACCACCTCTACTTTTCCCACAAAGGCAAAGGCCTAAGAATCAGGATGGTCAATTTAAGAAGTTTTTAGAGATTCTTAAGCAATTGCATATCAATATCCCTTTAGTAGAAGCTATTGAGCAAATGCCTAATTATGCTAAATTTCTTAAGGATATTTTAACTAAAAAAAAGAGGTTAGGTGAGTTTGAAACTGTATCTCTTACTGAGGAATGTAGTGCTATTCTTAAGAATGAGCTACCAACCAAGGCTAAGGATCCAGGATCATTTACTATACCTGTGTCAATAGGTGGAAAAGAGTTAGGTAGAGCACTTTGTGATTTAGGTGCAAACATTAACCTTATGCCTCTTTTGGTCTATCGAAAGCTAGGTATTGGTGAAGCTAGGCCCACCACAGTCACACTTCAACTAGCTGATAGGTCTATCACATATCCAGAGGGTAAAATTGAGGATGTCTTAGTGAAAGTAGATAAGTTAATATTTCCTGTTTATTTCATTATTCTAGATTATGAGGCTGACAAAGATGTCCCAATTATTCTTGGTCACCCATTTTTGGCTACTGGTAGGGCATTGATAGATGTTCAAAAAGGCGAATTAACAATGAGAGTTTATAATGAGGAAGTGAAATTTAATGTTTTTAAGGCCATGAAGTATCCAGACGAAATGGAAGATTGCTCTTTCATTAGGATTCTGGAGAACACAATTGTTGAGACAACAATACAGGATTCAGCAAACAAACATTTGGAAAATCATGGAGAAGTTAGTGTAGAGGATTTAGAAGTTTGTTCTTTAAAAAGAAAAAATGAAAAAGAAGTGTCTAGGTGTGAGGATGTTTTTGAGTCTTTAGATTTGGATCAAAGGAAGGCTCCTCCTATTAAGCCATCCCTAATTGAGGCACCCACTTTAGATTTGAAGCCCTTGCTGGATCATCTAAAGTCTGTGTATCTTGGGGAAGGTGAGACGTTGCCCATTTTTGTTGCATCAGATTTAATGCTGGAGCATGAAGAGGTCTTAATAAAGTTGCTGTAGTAATATCGCAAGGCAATCGATTGGACATTGGCTGACATTCAGGGAATTAGCCCATCTTTCTATATGCACAAAATCACTCTAGAGGAGGGATCCTTTAGGAGTATTGAGCAACAAAGAAGGCTTAACCCAGCAATGAAAGAGGTTGTTAAAAAGGAGGTGATTAAATGGCTGGATGCTGGCATTATTTATCCAATTACAGACAACAATTGGGTAAGCCCTGTCCAATGTGTTCCTAAGAAAGGAGGTGTCACGGTGGTAAAAAATAAAGACAATGAATTGATTCCAACCAGGACAGTAACTGGCTAGAGGGTTTGCGTGGATTACAAGAAGCTTAATAAAGCTACCCGTAAGGACCATTTCCCTCTACCATTTATTGACCAAATGTTGGATAAATTGGCTGGTCAGGCCTACTACTGTTTCTTAGATGGTTATTTTGGATATAACCAAATTACCATTGCGCCTGAGGATCAGGAAAAAACCACTTTCACCTGCCCTTATGGGACGTTTGCTTTTAGGCGAATGCCTTTTGGCCTTTGCAATGCTCTAGAAACATTTCAGCGGTGTATGTTAGCAATTTTTTCTGATATGATTGAGTCCACTGTTGAGGTATTTATGGACGATTTTTCAGTTTTTGGAGGGTCTTTTCAGAGTTGTTTGGATAATTTAGGTAAAGTGTTAAAGAGATGTGAGGATACTCATCTAGTTCTTAATTGGGAGAAATGCCACTTCATGGTGATGGGCATTATGTTAGGTCATAGGATTTCAAAGAAAGGTCTAGAAGTTGATCGAGCAAAAATTGAGGTTATTGAGAGATTAGAACCACCGAGTTCTGTTAAAGGGATTCAGAGTTTTTTAGGTCATGCTGGATTTTATAGGAGGTTCATAAAGGATTTTTCAAAAATTAGTAAACCTCTTTGTAACTTATTGTGTACTGATCATGTTTTTGACTTGCAGATTGTAGGAAGGCTTTTGAAACTTTAAAGGCTGCTTTAATCTCAGCACCCATTCTTTGTGCACCTAATTGGAGTTTACCATTTGAGGTAATGTGTGATGCGAGTGATGTTGCAGTAGGTGCTATGCTGGGGCAAAAGCAGGGCAAATTTATCCATCCTATATATTATGCAAGCAGGGTTTTGATTGAGGCGCAAGTCAACTATACAACTACTGAAAAGGAGTTGTTAGCTGTGGTGTTTGCTTTCGAGAAATTCCGGCCATATTTGGTTGGATCTAAAGTCACAGTGTTCACGGATCATGCAGCAATAAGGTATTTAATGTCTAAGAAAGATGCAAAGCCTAGATTAATTCGTTGGGTTTTATTATTGCAGGAATTCTACTTGGAGATAAAGGACAAGAAAGGATCAGAAAATGTTATTGCAGATCATTTGTCTCGTCTTGATCCATCATCATCTTTGCTGAAGCAATCTGCCATTTCAGATTCTTTTCCAGATGAACAACTTTTTGCTGTTGAGGTAAAGGTAGTCAAGGATGTCCCTTGGTATGCTGATATTGCTAACTTTTTGGTAAAGGGAGTCATTCCTATTGATATGGATTGGAGGCAGATGAAAAAGTTTAAGCATGTTGCGAAATTTTTCTATTGGGATGAGCCATTTATGTATAAGCAATGCTCTGATGGTATTATTCGTAGGTGTGTTTCAGGTGATGAAGCAAAGGAAATCCTGGAGCAATGTCACTCTTCGCCGTATGGAGGCCATTTCAGCGGTCAGAGGACAGCTATGAGGATTTTGCATTGTGGATTCTTCTGGCCTTCCTTATTTAAGGATGCCCATTGGTTCTACAAGCAATGTGATGCTTGCCAAAGGAGAGGAAACTTAGGGCCTAGAGATGAAATGCCTCTAACTTACATTTTGGAAGTAGAATTATTCGACGTGTGGGGTATTGACTTTATGGAGCCATTTCCCCTTCTAATGGTAATGTTTTTACCTTATTGGCAGTTGATTACGTGTCCAAGTGGGTGGAGGCCATTGCATGCCATCAGAATGATGCCAAGACAGTATCAAGGTTTCTTCAATCGCACATCTTTGCGAGGTTTGGGACACCTAGAGCTTTAGTGAGTGATGAGGGTACACATTTTGTTAATAATATCTTAACTAAGCTTTTAGCTAAGTATGGAATCAAGCATAGGATAGCTACCCCTTATTACCCACAAGCAAATGGTCAAGCTGAAATAAGCAATAGGAAAATCAAATCTATTATAGAAAAAGTAGTCCATCCATCTAGGAAGGATTGGTCTTTTAGGTTGGATGAGGCTCTTTGGGCTTATAGGACATCCTATAAAACTCCTCTAGGTATGTCTCCCTATAGGTTAGTATATGGGAAAGCTTGTCATTTACCATTAGAGCTTGAGCATAAAACGTTTTGGGCTTTGAAAAAATTAAATTTTGATCTGAGTCGTGTATGGGCAATTAGAATGCTGCAGCTTAACGAGTTGGAGGAATTTCGCCAATTTTCTTATGAAAATTCGGAAATGTACAAAGAAAAGACTAAGCAGTGGCATGATAAGAAAATTAAACCTAAAGAGTTTGTCAAAGGTCAGAGAGTTTTGCTTTATAATTCTATATTAAAATTGTTTCCTGGGAAACTAAAATCTAAATGGTCAAGGCCATTTATTGTGATTGAAGTTTTCCCCCATGGAGCAATTACTTTGCATGATGAAAAAGATGGGAGAGTGTTCAAAGTTAATGGACAACGTGTGAAGCATTACTGGGGAGAGGAGTTCCAGTCGAAATATCCTTCCCTAAAGTTGGTTGATGAATGAGAGAGTAGGGGTGTACACGGGTTGGGTTGGGTTGGGTTGGGGGGGTTTTTTGGACCAACCCGAAAATTTGGGTTGGTCGGGTTGTCGACCCGAATAAACCAAATGTATATGGCAACCCAACCCAACCCAACTCGAAAAAATCGGGTTGGGTTGGGTTGGGTTGCCGGGTTCTCTTTTTTTTTTTTTTTTAAATACTTAAAAAAATTCAAAGATTTATGCTTATCCACAATACTATAATGTAAATTTCAAGACATAAAAGTCTAATTATTTAGATTAAATAAAAAGGAAGTTAAAAAAAAAGCAAAAAAGAAAAGGAAGAAATATTACTTGGCTTTATGAAGTTTGAAGGGAAAAAATATATATATAATTATTTGAAGTTTGAATAATTAAATAAAATTAAAAAAAAACACAAAGAACAAGTTATCATTGAAAAAAGTTAAAAAAAGGGAAAAGAAAAAAACATAAAAAGAAATAATATTAAAAAAAACATCAATAAGTAATATATAAAAAACCAACATATATTTGCACTTTATGTGGCTCAAACACAAGACATCCAAAATGCTAGAGAAGGGTACAACCACTAAGCCATACACGTAATATGTTAAAAAAATAGCAAATATTATATATATTCGGTTCGGTTCGGGTTGAACCGAGCCAAAATTTTCTCAACTCGTGAACCGAACCGAATTTTCGGTTTTATTCAACCCAACCCAAACCGAAAAAAAACCTAACCCAACCCAACCCTTACGGTTTGGGTTGGGTAGTCCGGGTTGTTCGGGTTGTCGGGTTTTTTGAACACCCCTATGAGAGAGCGAGATTTTTGCGGGAGCATTTCACAGAGCAATATTTTGAGCTCCCAGTGGTTGATTTGTTTTGATTTCTCTCTGATTTGGTTTGATTTTAATTTGAATTATTTTAGATTTGGTTTGTTTAAGTCTTGCCTGATTTATGTTAATTCGTTGTTATTTTTAATTCAGTAGATTTTATTTGTCAGTATTTTTATTTTTGCCAAGTTTAGTTTTATTTATTTCGATTAGATTTTATTTCAGTTTGTATTTCCAGTTATTTAAATTTCTGTTTAGGGTTAGATTTGAAAATTTTTCCTGATTTATTCGGTTTCGAAAAATAATAATAAAAAAATGAGGTTTTATTTAAGCGGTTAATTTAAATTCCTGATTTGATTTTTTCTGATTTGAATTTATATTCTTTCGTATCCAAGATTCTCTTTGTTCAGAAGTTTGTTGCGGAAATTTTATGGTCGAATCAAATATTTCGTCCGAATAGGAAGGGTTTAAGTTATGGATTAATTACTTTTTACCGTTTGATTTTAAATTTGCTGTGGACAGGTAAAATGCATGAAGAAGTCTGATGGTGCCACGTGTCGTGCAGGGGCAATCCAAGGGCGTAGCCGTTAGACAGCGCATCGTCATTTACCATGGGCGTTTGAACTTCGGATTTTACCGTTTGATGGTTTTAATTATTCAGATTGCATGAGATTTGAACGGTAAATTCAATTAATGAGGAGCAAAATCTTTCGGTTAGGATTCCTTTTGCTGAAGCCGTATTTATTCGAGACATTCGGTAAGTTTTTTCACTTCATCTTCTTGCTTTCATCTTTTGCCGTTTCTATTTTTTTCTTTTTGCTTCTGTTTGCTGTAAATTCCTTTGAGTCTCCAATGGCGAAAACGAGAGAAAGAAAGGAGCAAGTGTTGGGCGATTATCTGATTACCGCAAGCGCACGGGTCGTCACAAGTAATATAAAACGGTAGGTAATACCGAGTATCGAATCCACAGGGAGGCGAAGCGAAAATTAAGCAAGCAAAAAGATTCTTGAACACTAAAAATTCTTGGGAGAAATAATATCTAGGGACAAAAACATGCAAATAAAGAGAAGTTAAAAATCAAAGCAATTAAAGAAATCAGTTTGATCAATCAAAAATAAAATATGGAGAAAGAGTTTTTAATGGGAAGTGGGGTCTTGAAAATTAATTATT
The DNA here is from genome assembly GCA_017139565.1 of Luffa aegyptiaca. Taxonomy (NCBI): domain Eukaryota; kingdom Viridiplantae; phylum Streptophyta; class Magnoliopsida; order Cucurbitales; family Cucurbitaceae; genus Luffa; species Luffa aegyptiaca. The sequence goes on along the minus strand of CM029401.1, from coordinate 24,179,001 downwards.
AGCTAAACATTTATTATAATTATCCTATCTCGTTGCTCACTAATTATACTCCTAGAATCTCCGTTAATCACATAGGTTCTCCTGTCGGTCTCCCCTAATTGTAATTAATCCATTTTAACAACCTAAGTGTCCTTAGCGCTATTAAAATTCTTTAATTATTACGCTCTAATTCATTTTAGGAATCTAAGTTTAATCAACTAATCTCGTTGTCACGACGGGCAATTAAACTAGTTGCATGGATTATGATCTATCCTAACTTCTTTCCGTCGAGTCTCCATTAAGAATCAGATCAATACACAATTGGCCAGATTGCATACAGCATTAAGCACATCCATACAAATAATTAGGAACAAGGGCAAGAGATAGGCAATTATAACAACATTTGAACTATAATTTCATTTCAAGACCCCAAATTGGGGTTTAGCTATACATAGCTAAAATATCCACAAAATTTACAATGAAAAACATAATTAAGAGCACAATAAAAGGGAAGGAATTGACCGTCGAAGACCCCGTCGCTGGTGCTTGGATTCCCTCCGAGCTTCCCTTGAGCCTCCTAGAGTGCTCCCCAAACTCCCCAAAATTTTTCCACTAGAAGAACTCTCAAAAAGGCTAGAAGAACTCTAAAAAAAGGCTAGAAAGCCTTGAATTTGGGCCTCTCTTCATTTCCTTTGGGCCTCATCTTCATGGTTGACCTTCATGGCTTCCCCCTTGACCCAAGTATGGAAATTGGGCTTAAATGACTTCTTTTTGGGCACTTTTTCCCCAAAATCCATAATTTTGCTCCTAAAGACCAAATAACAAAATATAATAAATATATTCAATAAAAACACAATTAAAAACACTAAAAAGCTCAATAAATTGGGACTAAAATAGCGACATTTCTGCTCGCTATCAGCGAGACAATGAGGAAGAGGAGGTGTCAGTTACCCCCGAAGCACCGAAAACGAAGGCAAAGAAAAAGAAAACACCAGAAGAGAAAGAAGCTAAAAGAAGGAAGAGACAACAAAGGGCTGAGGATCAAGAAATCGTACAGAAGGTAGTGGAGGATATTGCTGCCGAGGTAGTTGAAGAAGGCAATCCGAAGGAACCTGAAGGACAAAACCCAGAGCAGACTGACCCGATAGTTGAGGATACGCAAGATGTTCAAGAAGAACAGACAGAAAAGGCGCAAGAGGATGCGCAAGAAGGATAGACAGAGGATGTGCAGGAAAAAGGCAATGAGCAGGTGGAGCAAGAGCAGAAGGCTCGAGTAGAGGTTGTCATGCCGGAAGCGCCACGACGTCGCCGTCGGAAGCAAAAAGTCGGCCGTGTTAAGGTAGTCCGAACTGATACTCCCTCGCCGCTGACAATGGATTCTGAGAGAGAGAATGCAGAAAGAGAGGAACAGGAGAAAAAAGAGGCCGAAGACAAAGCAAGAGAGGAAACAGAAAAAAAACAGCGGAAGAGACTTTGGCAAAGCATCAAGAAGACAGGGGCAAAGGAATTGCTGAAGCATCGGATGATCTAGAAGAGGAAACAGAAGAAGTACCGTTCATTCGCTTCATCAATGAACTTGCCCGAGCAAAATACCGGGAGATGCTAGAAAGAAATTTCTTATTCGAGAGAGGGTTTGGTGAAGATCTACCACATTTCTTAAGGGTAGGGATCGCGAATCACGGCTGGAGTCAGTTCTGTGCGAAACCGGACCCGATGAATTCGAACATCATTCGAGAGTTTTATGCGAATATTGATAATGCAGAAGAATTTCAAGCCATGGTCCGAGGAGTGACTGTTGACTGGAGCCCAGGAGCTATCAATTCTTTATTCAACCTCCAGGACTTCCCGCACGCAGGCTTCAATGAGATGGTGGTGGCACCATCGAGTGATCAGTTAAATGCGGCTGTCCGAGAGGTTGGCATCGAGGGGGCTCAGTGGAGATTATCCAAGACGGAGAAGCGCACATTTCAAGCTGCTTATCTGAAGAGTGAGGCCAATACATGGTTGGGCTTCATTAAGCTGCGTTTGCTTCCGACTACTCATGATTCAATAGTATCTCGCAACTGAGTGCTTCTGGTATTCGCAATTCTTCGATCTTTAAGTATTGATGTTGGAAAAATCATTTCGAATGAAATCTATAATTGCTGGCGCAAAAAGGTGGGGAAGCTGTTTTTCCCGAACACAATCACGATGTTATGCAGTAGGGCAGGAGTGCCCACGGTTCCAGAGGATGTGATTTTTCTTGACAAGGGGATAATAGATACGCCTAATCTGGCTCGGCTTCAGCGCACGCAGGAGGCACGCCAGGGAGGGCTAGTGTGTGGAATCCATCAACTCCTAAAGCAACTGGCACTGTCGGCCAGTAGGCAAGAGTTTGCTGAAAGGCAAGCTCAAACCTATTGGACCTATGCTAAGAGGAGAGATGACACACTTCGGAGGGCCTTGCAATCCAATTTCTCCAAACCATATCAGGCCTTCCCTATGTTCCCCGATGATTTATTTAACCCCTGGATTCCACCCCCACCAGTTGAAAGAGAAGAAGAGGACGATGAAGAGTAGGGTCAGGAAGATTGATGGATGTGATAACCTTGGGCGAGCATTATTTTTGTTTCTCTATTTTTGATTTGCTCGCATATATCTGACCCCACTTTCTGTTGATGTTATGTTTGCTTGTTTTTAATTTTTCCATTCTTAAGCCACCGAAAAAAATATATCTGCAGATGTAATTTCTTTTTCTTTGTTTTTAATGAAATTTCCGAACTTGTTTCTGTTGTATGGCACTGAGAAATTCTAACTTAGCTAATTTTCTTCTGAATTTTTGAAGCTTGGACTGGTTAAGCTTAATTAAAATCAAGGTATTCTGATCTCCAAAAACCTTTTGCTTGAGCATTTCTTCTAGCCTGGTCGTTGCTGCGGCGAGAAGATTCTGAGGTAGTGTCGATTTATTTGATCCACTTTAAGCTTAGTTCTAGTCCCACGCTCAGTTTAAAATTAAGATAGAAAAATTTAAGTTTGGGGTTAAACTTCATAAAATTAATGATTCATTGGGGACAATGAATAATCCAAGTTTGGGGGACTTTTTGCTATTCCAATTGTTTTGCTCGAGCATTCCTCTCCTTCATTAAATAATTTGCTAGGTTGTTGAGTAACTAGGGACATTTGTGATACCCACAATTTTTCTTTGCGTCAAAAGATAATCTAGGAAGTATGAAAAATGAAAAAAAATTATTTGCTGAAAAAGTTGATTGTTGAAAATTTTGCTGAGAAAATTCATGGAGCAAAAGTTTTGAAGGATGAATGACAATCCAGCAGTTTTTCTGTCTCCCAGAACTTAGGTGAACTTCATCATAAAATGTTGCCATTCTGAGGGGCAAGAGATAGAATAACTAAGGATTTTTTAGCTTTACAAAGAGTATTTAGCCTAGTTGGTGATGAGTTTGAGGCAAGGGTATACTGCACCATAAAGTGGGTCATCCCATGCTTAAGAGCTTATGACTGTCGGGCTGCTTTAAGTCTGAAAAACAAAAAAAAATATAAACCCCTTGGAAATGTGTTTTAATATGTCTGATAATAGAGCTAGGTTGTGGCAAGTTCTTAGAATTGAGTTAAAAGTGGTGATTATTTGTCCATGCCGGAAGAATTATTTGCTGCAGCAGAGCTTGGTTTTGTAGAATGCTCAGGTAGAGGTTGAAGGTAGTGTTGGATTGTCTGTTTTGATTAAGTTATGCTTTGTCTAACGTTTTGAATTCTTAAGGGAAGGTTGGTTAGTTTTGCTCGGGACGCGCAATAGTTCAAGTTTGGGGGTATGATAACTCTCCAAAAGGGAGTTATTTAGGCCTTATTTCTATATTGATTTGTGTGTCTTTTGTGCTAAAAATGATTGCTTTTAGATAGATATTATATCTCCCAACCCATTTGGAAGAATGGTTGCTTTGGAAGTTATTTTGTGCAGAATATATTGCTGAGCGACTTGAGGGAGTAAATTCTGTGTTGCAGCAAAGAAAGGAGCAAAACTGTCACGTCACAGCTCGTTAGCCAATCTAATGAACTGAATTCAGTTAAGCTATTCTCGGATTTAAGGAGCAAGGAGAGCCATCCACGTGTCTAGGTCAACCTAATTAGAGCTTGCCTTCACTCTATAAAAGGGAAGAGCCTCCCAAGTCAAATTCATTCCACTCTTGGGAAAGGGATCATTTCTCATTTCCATCATTGGGATCCGAATAGAGGAGAAAGATTAGGGACTACAAGAAGACCATCAATTACGAAGTTGATCAAGGGAATTAGTATTTTCTTGTATTGTTTTGTAATTATGGATGCATTTACTCAGATTGTAACGTGTGTTACTATGCACTTTATGAACTAAGTAACTTTAGGTGTTGGTTAGGAAATATGTAATTGTCGTGCTTAATCTCTATGCAATATATGTTGATTTGATGCATCTTGATTATTTCTTGTGCTCATTTATATTTTGTGCCCGCTTGGCCAGCCGGTATGAATATCACTTCCTAGTTTCAGGGATGATTTGGGAAGTGTGTGGCATTTAATCACACTAGATCTTTGTGTATTGGTGAACGCCAGTGACTGAGCTAGGGATAGCCAGTTGCCTAGTGCTTGATCGGTAGTGCGTCATTGGAGTTGAAACACATTCTAAAAAATCCAGAGTTCCGGGAGGAATCTGCTAATAAGACTGCAAGAGTTTTGTCTGATCAATAATATTGCTAGAGCATCTTTTAAAACAATTACTAAATCCTGACCAGCGCCTGTTTCTAATCTGTCTGCTTATTTGTTTACTTTCTGTTCTGTCATTTCTTTTGCTTCAGCATTCTATAAAAACCAATCATTTTAACCACCTTTGAAACCATTGAAAAGCTAAACGAAATAGATAAAGTGAGAGATAATTCAGACCCTGGATTCGATAAATACTTATTACTTGTTGCGGATTGTGTATACTTGCACAGAGTTCTAGAGTCTATTTACATCTTATTTTTACTCACTCTAGGAGCCCAACAGATGTATAGTTTATTGAATTAGGGTTATTAAGACAAGATTACATAATACAAACAAAATAAATGAATAATACATCATTTTATTAATGTTCGGTCAAATGTTACATTTACTATCTACGAGTTTTAGGGCATAAAACCCAACAAACTCCCACTTGAACTAAAACTCAAAATAACGGAAAAGTATATACAAAATAATCCAAAGCTGAAAATGGTAAATGTATATTGTACATTACATAAAAGGTAAATATACAAGATACAATAAACTAGGGCATCCTTCACAGGGTGGTAATGAATCATCTTCCAACTCAGTTAAAAGTCCATTCTTTACCAAACGACCGATCCGATCGATGTTAATATGACTAAGACGTAAATGCCAAAGATATGTGTTGTTACTTTTTGGAGAAATTCTTTGTCTTTTATTTTGTGTTTCAGCAGTTTTAAACATCTCATGATTTAAAATAGCTTTAGTGTCGGTTGTTCTTAAAACATACAAGTTGTTTTCTAATTTAACAGAACATATAAGTACTCCATTTCGGAAAATGAACGCTTCATTTAACTCAAAAGAAATAGAATAATCGTGTTCCAACAATCCATAAACAAAAATAAGGATCCTTTTAATTTTAGGAACAATATAAAATTTTTCTAAAAATAAAAACTTATTTTTGAAAAATAACTTCGTAGCTCCCACTACACTTGCTGAAATGACATCTCCTATTCCAACCTTGAGTGTCATCTCACCATCTTGAAGCTGCTGAAAACTATTTCCCTGAAACGAAGAACAAACATGATTAGTTGCTCTCGAATCTAATATCTAGGCATACTCATCATGTTCAACAAGGCAAGTTTCTAAAACAAGTAAATCAAATTTACCTTCCTTTTCTCTCTTCTTCTCAGCAAGGTATTTAGGGTAGTTCCTCTTCCAATGACCATCCACATTGCAGTGAAAGCATTAGCCCTTATCGGCCACGACCTTGGCCTTCATCTTGCCCTGTACAGCTTTAGCAGGAGCCTTCCCCTTGTCACCCTTCTTCTTCTGTATTTGCTTCGATGAAGAAGCTTGAGGTACAGGTTTAGTTCCTGAGGATGAACCCTTCAGGAACTTTCTTTTGGAATGGGCCACATTGGCCTCTCCTTTAACAACACTTTTGCCTATGCTTTTCTGCATGGACTGGTAAACCTGTAGCTCATTCAGAAGGGTGGTCGGGTTGAATTGAATCTTATTCATGCTAGCGTTTGTTCGAAATTGCATGAAGCTCTGTGAAAGAGACTCCATGATAAACACAACCTGACTCCTCTTGCAGACGACCCTGCCATTAGCCTCCACAATATTGAATTGGTTCATCATATTGAGAACATGTTCCTAAACAGACTGACCCTCTTCCATGCGGGCATTGAAAACGTTTTTTAGAGCCTCGTGGTGGAGCTTGTAGGATGGTAATCCAAACATCTCCTGAAGGCAATTCATTATCTCCCTTGCTGTTTCCACGTTCTTGTATCTCGGCTAAAACTTCAGTTAAGCTTGCCAAGATATAGACACGGGCCTTTTCGTTGGCCTTAGTCCAGCGGTCGTATGCATCCCTTATCGCTTGGGTTGCATTCCGAGGGGGAACTGGAGGGCACTCTTCCGTTAAGACGAACCAGAGATCTTCAACAACCAGAATCGTATTAAGGTTGGATTTCCACGTAGAAAAGTTCTCACCGATTAATTTTTCATTTTTTAATAGAGCGATGATTGAGGAAGACATTGCTGAAAAAACAAACATTTACCGTATTAGTTATCTTTGCCTTAACCCATCACACAAGCAATACAAACAATTACACAAATCCAATCAATTTTGCAAACAATCAACCAAAGAACCCTAATAAACTATTGATTGTGTGTTAGCAACGATGTTTTAGAGGTTTAGAGGAACAGCCACCGAAGGGTGATCAACTACTCGTCCTCTAAAATGAGACACTTCTCAGTCAACTATAATTCCAGAATAACTCATATTCCTATAAACGTTAACCTCCGTTATTCGGTCAAGGACTTGTTAACAAATTAACTTATCCCCGTAAGTGTAACCCTGCCACTTTCAGATCTCAGAGGCACGCACCAACAGGCTACTGTGAGGAAAGACAACTGTTGGTAATTAGCCTAAGTGACCCTGTCCTTTTCAGGAGTTCACGGTGTTCCGAATCTTATGATTGGGCCCTCCGAAGGGGTGGTTGCTCCAGGCAACACGCAGACGGATCATAAGACTCTCACGATGTGACCTAGGGGTGGAGACCGAAGGATACGTTTAGGGATGTCCATTTGCCCTGCGGGGCCGGGGCCCCATGGGGACCCGCCCCTAATGGGACTGGGAATCTGTTGGGTTTTATGCCCTAAAACTCGTAGATAGTGAATGTAACCGTTGACCGGATATTAATGAAATAATATTGATATATTTTTCCATTAATTGTTATTAGTTATTTTATATTTGTCTTTGCCTAATAATAACCCTAATCCAATAAACTAGACATCCAAGGCTGTAATATGAGTCTTGAACTATATGTAGCGACATATGGGATCATTGTTCGAGAAACAGCCTAAAGGGTCTATAGTATAGGGATAAGACTGGGTGCCTTATCCTGGTGACACTATGGATACGGCCCACTTTGTATTTGATACAAACGCTGCGATCCAACGTGTTCGTGTAGGAGACATGCGAGTGGGGGTATCCTATGCAATGAGTTTGCATAAGACCGGACCGCGAAATAGTAACCACTGGTTATAACACCGTTAACTAGTTGGTTTTCTATTTCACTAGGACGACCTAGACAACTTAGTCTTAATCCTGAGTTGATTATGGACTCCTGCTCATGAGAGATTGTCCTTTTATTTGTATGGGTGAGAGTGGCCAATACGCAGACTCAATAAGCCTACCACTTTGGGGACAAGACCGAATGGGGAGCTGGGAACATAATCGTACAAGATGGAATTCACTCCTTCCCGACTTTAGGGAAGCAGATGAGTGTTCCCTTAAGTGGTTACTCCGAGTCTTGAACAAAGGGCCCTACCCTCTCAATGGCACGAGAGGGTTTTCTGTTTGATGGTTGGACCACAAACAGGTTGTTCATTAGAGGAGAATTGGTACTTAAGGAAATAGAGGTAACCTAGGGGTAAAACGGTAATTTGACCCAGCTGGTGTTACAGGGACTCGTGAAGGACTAACTAGTCGATATTGGTCTATATCCGTGGACACAGAAAATATGTCTGCAGTGAGAAGAGTGCAACTGTGAGTCTATAGTGGAATGAACACACAGTTAACGAATATTGATTAATGTGGTTAATGAGTTTGACCAATTAATCTCACATCGTTGGAGCTTCTGATCTGCAGGTCCATTAGGTCCCACTGGTAGCTCGTAAAGTAATTTGAGGCAACTAATAAAAGTAAATTGAAAATGTTCAATTTATTAAGGGAAACAAATATAATATATATTGATATATTATTATGAGAGAAATCAATATTTGAAAAGTTCAAATATAAATTTATGGAAGTTTGAAAGAGTTCAAATAATGAATTAATTAATTTAAGGCCTAAAATGTGTTTGGGCAAATTAATTAATTCTAGGCCGGGAATTAAATATGTGATATTTAATTGGTGGTTAATTAATTAAAGAATTCATTAACCGGGAATTAATCAATTATGGAAATAATTAATCACTTAAGGAAGTGATTAATCATTTATGGAAATGATCTAATCACTTATGGAAGTAATTAGTCATTTGTGGAAAAGATTAATCAATTATGGAATTGATTGATCATGATTGATTAATTAAGGAATAAGATTGAATCAATTTTGGAAAAGATTGATTTAATTGAATATTTTATTCATGGCCTCTCTTCTATAAATGGAACACTAGACCTAATTGGTCATGACACTTGACATTCTTGCTCTTGCTCTTAGACTCTCAAAGACAAGACCTAGAATTCTCTCTAGCCTCCCTCTTAGAGAAAGACTCCCACAAGTCTTTTGCCTCCTAGACTTAGAGACATACCGGTGTAACCTCTGTGGTTATTGTGTCATTCAAAGAAGGAATTTCCAGAGAAGAAAATCAAAGGCGGCTGCTGCGTTTTCGTTCGTGGAGCGTCGTTGGCGAAGAACGGTCAAGTCTACAACGAAGGTTTGTAACGGTTCTTCTTTCTTTCTTTAGAAAAGCATGAAAATAAATTTAGATTTATTTTTAGCATGTTTAAACCAATTTTTCCAGCAGCTTTAAAGTGTGTTTAAAGTTAGTTTGAGTTTTCGTAACTGTATTTTAATGTTAATTAATATACGGCGTAAGGTCCAATCGATGCGCTTCCGCTGCGTGGGGACTTTTATTCCCTTCAGAATCCCCGTTTAAGCGGGGAATGGGGGGGAAAAATTCCTCGCGAGCCAAACGGGGACGGGGACGGGGAATGTATTCCCCATCCCCATTCCGCGCTCCCCACCCCGTTTACTTTTTTAAAATTATTAGTATTATTATTTCTCACTATATATAAATTTAAAGTTTTTTTTTGTTAATGATTTAGAAAATTGGATAGGTTTGAATTATATGGTTTAAATATTTAAATTATATATTATAGATAATTAGATAGTTTGATATGAAATATTATTTTGTTTATAATAGGGGACTTAAGAATTTTTCTCTTTAAAAAGAGATTTTTAAAAGAAATTAACCATCTAAATGAAGAATTTATGTGAATAATTAACCATCTAATAGAAAATTAATGAACATTTTTCATGCAAAGTTAACTATTTGAAAATTTATCAAAAGAATATTTGATTTAATGAAGACAAAACAAAAAAGAAAAAAATTAAATGGGAAATAATTCCCCGCGGGGAACCCGATCCCCGCAAATTCCCCGTAGGGAATCCCCACCCCATTCCCCGTGAAATTTAACGAGGAATTTTGCAGGGATGGGGATTGAAATGGGAGGCGGGGATGGGGATGGGCAAGCCATCCCCGTCCTCGTCCCGCCCCGTGGTCATCCCTAGATACGTTGACACGTGTCCCGCTCCCACTTACTATGGACACTTTTTCCATTCACCTTGTTATTAACCCATGCAAACACTTTCCGAAGGGAGGCCGCGCTTAAAACGACACAAAGCCGAGCATGGATCTCACGTTGTGAATATACGGACGTGGAAGCAAAACTCGATTTAAATTAAGTTTTGAAATTTTCCTCCCACTAAAGTGACCTATCGTATATTTTAGGGTTTATTAAACTTAGATAAATCCGACTAAGTCAATCTATCTAACTCTAATCCTATTATAACTATTATAATAAGATCTTTAGTCTAATGTCTAGGTGAATTAAACATATTTAACTAACCTAGTGACCATTATCTAACATTAAACTATGATGAATTCAACTCCGGTGTTGCAGGTTAGTTCTTAGGTAGGAAGTGTTCCGTAAACCGTCAACTTAAATTCCCCCAACCTTAGACAGAACATCACTGGTAGAGTTCCCTTATAATCATAGTAATGTTGGTCCTACTTAGTTAAGTAAAACTATTTTAAACTAAGTAAGAAATTATTCTAATCCTATTAGAATGTGACCTTAGGTCTAATTAATTATAACTCTTTAAAATTAATCAATTTTAACCTATGGTCCTATGTGTGCATGCATATCTTGATTATAGATTGACGGTTTCTAATCATTAATTTTAAACTATTCAAATTTTAATGATTATACCTATAATCATGCATACTAGAGTTTAAAGCAATTAACAATCATATAGTTAATTAAATTAAACTATATTATTTGCATTGCATGAATTTTAATATAACGATTATATTAATGACTATGGATGTTTCATGCTCAATGCAACTTTGATTTTCTTATTAATAAATATAACATTTATATTATTGCCAATCAAGGTAAATCAAAGTAGCATGCCGCAAACAACTTATTAAATATAACTATTTATATTTAACTAAGTAATTTCATGCATCATGCTTTACCATTTTCATGAATTTAATATAACTCATATACATTAAATATCCAATGAAAACCATACATGCATTTTCATCCATACATTATAACTAATTATAATATACAAAAAATGCATGACCATGCTTTATAACCTAAGGTGGGATTTCTAATATTATATGACATCCTTAAAGCATATAAAATAGCATATGAACCAGTTAATTAGCCCTTAGGATAAAATTAAAACATAAAATTACATTAATTTTACAAAATTCTATCTTAAAAGCCTTCAGTCGCTAAAAAATCGGACCAAAACAGCTTGAATCAGCCAAAATTCGCCTGAACCAGGTAAAAAACAGCCAAAATTCGCCTGAACTGGGTCAAAACAGCCAAAATTCACTTGAACTGAGTCAAAAACAGCCAAACCGCTCCGGAAAAAACGCTGACCAACGTAAAAAACCACCCAGTCAACGAACCAGTGGACCAGTCAACGAACTGCGCCTCTACTCGGACCAAACAGCCGAACTGCACCTCTTCACGGGCCGAATCGCCGAACCAGACCGCGCACGCCTGCAAGCTACTGGACTGGGCCTCGCTGACGTCATCAAAGGGTCCGATGACGTCAGCCCTACCCTAACACGCGCGTTTCTGATTAATTTATTTATTTTTTCCTGCGATTCCAGCACTGTGTTTTTCGTTCCAGCCATTAATTTCACCGTTTTTGGCCTAATTTGGTCCCGATTTTCACCAATTTCAATCCTATTGATAGACACGGACTTACAGAGACTCGATTTACTCAAAATGCCCAAAAACACAAGGGCCCTTACACTTTTGATCGCATAAAAAACAGTAAGTCCAAGGCCAAATTAACCTCCAATTTATAGCAAATTTAACATTCATAATGCAAAATTAAATCCCACTATCCAAGCCAATCGCAAATTCCTAATCGATGTTTAAAAATCGATATGGCTCTGATACCAATTGAAGGGTTAAAATCCCTAACGCAGCGGAAACAATAAGACGACCAAATCGATTTAAACATCGATTGGAATACCAATACGACGACAAAATAAATCACAGCAGTAAAATCAAATTTAAACCTACTGTAAAGCGGCTATAAACATGCTAAATATTGCAGAAAAAATCCTAGATCTAATCTAGAATGATCCTAATGATCAAGTGTTTCATGGAAACTTACTTTCGTAGGAAGCCTTGATCGATTTCTCCTTTTCCATGCCAACAAACTGAAATTACAGCAGCCCAAGAACATCTTTCTTGCTGAAACATTAACCACGAACACCACCAATAGACTACACCGGTATTCTCACAAGAATCTTGCGTTGGTTGCTTGTGGGAGCAAGAAATTCTAAGAGAATTGGAGAAATATTCTCTGTGTTTTGCTATGGAAAAACGAGAGAGAGAGAGAGGGAGAGAGACTCAGAGTGATCGATCGAATGAGAGTGAAAGGCTCAACGGATGAATACCCCCTTCCCAAACATACTCCTCCAATCGTGTGATAGGTGGTTAGTGGGAAGACCACGTTTAATCAGTTAATAAAACTGATAAGAAAATTAATTAATTAATTAATTAATTAAATTAATAATTAATCATATAATTAAATTAACAATTAATTTAATATTATTTATATAAATCATATTTATATAAATATCCCACATAACCTATAGTTTTAAAACAAATTAATTAAATCAAATTTAATTAAATTAAATTAAAACAAAGGGTTAATTAATTCAATAATTAATTAATTCCATAATTAAATATCATATATTTAATTATATCTCTCTCATATAACCTATAGTATTAATGTGCATCCAATGCGCATTAATTTTAACTTATAGTATTAATATGAATCCAATTCATATTTTAAACTTAATATTCGAACCCCTTCGAATATTCAATTCTCCCTTAGAAATTTACCTCAACGCCCAAAATGAGCTACCGATGGGACCTAAAGGACCTACAGATCAGAAGCTCCAACGATATGAGATTAATTGGCTAAACTCGTTAACCAAGTTAATCAATGTTCGTTAAATGTGGTTCACTCCACTATAGAACCACAACTGCTCTCTTCCCATTGCCGATATATTTCTGTGTCCACGGATATCGACCAATAACAGCAAGTCAGTCCTTCACGTGTGTTCGTACTGCAGCTAGGTTAAATTACCATTTTACCCCTAGGTTACCTCTTCATCCTAAGTCCCAGTGTTCCTCTAATGAACAACCTGTTTAAGGTCCAACCAACAAACAAAAGTCCCTCTCGTGCCATAGAGAGGGCAGGACCTATTGTTTAAGACCCGGAGACACCACTTAAGGGAACACACCTCTACTTACCCTAAAGTCGGGAATGAGTGAATTCCATCTTGTGTGATTATGTTCCCAGCTCCCCACTCGGTCTTGTCCCCAAAATGGTAGGCTTATTTAGTCGGCGTGCATGCCACTCTCACCCATACAAATCAATGGACAATCCCTCGTGAACAGGAGTCCATAACCCACTCATGATTGAGACCAAGTTGCCTAGGTCATCCTAGTGAAATAGAAACCTAACTAGCTAACGGTGTTAGAGCTAGTGGTTAACTATTTCGCGGTCTGGTCTTATGCAAACTCATTGCACATGATACCCCCACTCGCATGTCCACCACATGGACGTGTTGGATCATTGCGTTTGTATCATAATACAAAGCGGGTCGTATCCATAGTGTTACTAGGATAAGGTACCCGGCCTACTATAGACCCTTTAGGCTGTATCTTGCAAAGTGATCCCCGTATGTCCCCACATACTAGTTCAAGTCTCATACTAACAGCCTAGGATGTTTACTTTATTGGATTAGGGTTATTAAGACAAGATTACATAATACAAACAAAATAAATGAAGAATACATCATTTTATTAATGTTCGGTCAAATGTTATATTTACTATCTACGAGTTTTAGGGCATAAAACCCAATAGGATTGTCCTTTGATTTGTATGGGTGAGAGTGGCCTACATGCCGACTCAATAAGCCTACCATTTTGGGGACAAGACCGAGTAGGGAGCTGGGAACATAATCACAGAAGAAGAAATTCACTCCTTCCCGACATTAGAGTAAGTAGAGGTGTGTTCCCTTAAGTGGTGTCTCCGGGTCTTGAACAAAGGGCCCTGCCCTCTCTATGGCACGAGAGGGACTTCTGTTTGTTGGTTGGACCTCAAACAGATTGTTCATTAGAGGAGCACTGGGGACTTAAGGATGTAGATGTAACCCTGGGGTTACGAACACACGTGAAGGACTAACTTGCTGTTATTGGTCAATATCCGTGGACACAGAAATATATCTGCAGTGAGAAGAGTGCAGCTGTGGTTCCATAGTGGAGTGAACCACAGTTAAGGAATATTGATTAACTTGGTTAATGAGTTTAGCCAATTAATCCCAAATCGTTGGAGCTTCTAGTCTGTAGGTCCATTAGGTCCCACCGGTAGCTCATATAAGGTGTTGAAGTAAATTTTCTAAGGAAAATTGATATGAGGGAGAATTGAATATTCGAAGAAGTTCGAATATTAAATTTAAAAGAAGAATTGAATTCATATTAAAACTATAGGTTAAAATTAATGCACATTAAAACTATAGTTTAAATGAGAAAGATAATTTAATATGCGATATTAAATTCAATGATTAATTAATTAAAGGAATTAATTAATGTTTATTTTAATTTAATTTAATTAAATTGGATTTAATTAAATTACATTAAAACTTTAGGTTATGTGAGGGATATTCATTTAAATGTGATTTAAATGAATTGGTTAATTAATTAATTAATCATTAATATAATTATTAATTAAATTAAAAATTATATAACTGAATTTATTAGTTTGGCTGATGGTTTTGGTTATCCCACGATCTATTCTCATTCACGCTTAAAAAGAGGGGAAGTTGAGCCTTTTTTGGGGTTAACTTCCTTGTTGTTTTTACGAATTGCTCTCTCTGGTTTTCTGCATCACACAGAAGATTATTCTCCTTTTTCCCCTTAGAGAAAGTTCTGATCCCACAAGCAAACTTCACTATAGCCTTCTGAGAATACCAGTGTCATCCTGTGGTGGTGTTTCGTGGAGATCTGTCCAGCAAAGAACAACGAAGGGGCTGCTGAAATTTTGTGCAAGGTCACGAGAAAAGGCGTTTTCGGTCAAGACTTCATACAACAGTAAGTAACCTTTGTTCCTATGATCACTAGGATCATTCTCTAGAGTAGATCTAAGTTTTCTATAAAAAAAAATCAGCATGTTTACAACCTGTATTTACAGCTTTTAATATGTTTTAATTGCTGTAATTTTTTTGGCCATTGTATCGATATTCCATACGTTGTTTAATTTGAGTTGGTCCTCTGATAGTTTCCGCTGCGTAAGGGTGTTAATCCCTACAATTGGTATCAGAGCCATCTCAAATTTTAAACTTTGATTTGGAATTTGCGATTGGCTTGATCAGTGGGATTTTGCATAATTTATGATTATGGTTTGCGTATAAATGTTTTCGATTTAATTGGTCATAGATTTACTGTTTTTGAATCGTTCAAATGTAAAGGCCCGTGCGTTTTTGGGCATTGAAAGTAAATCATTTATCCTCTGTAAGTCCGGGTCTAGAATAGGGTTTTCTGTGTTGAAAATCGATGAAAAATGCACCCAAATCCGAGGCCAATTGTCGAAGATCGCTGCTGGAAAATTGTCTAGAAACTTCTTCAGACGCATTAGCATCGAGACGCCGCCTCACAACGTCGAGACACTGACGCGAGTTTGTGCGGCGTGCGTTAGGGCTTTAGACGTGCGCAGTTCAGCAGCCTGGCAGTCCGGTTCGGTCGTCTGGGTTTGTTTGGGGTTGGTTTGGCCCGATCCAGCCCATTTTTGGCTTGGTTTGGCTTTTTGGTGACCAGTTCGAAGCGGTTCGGGTTGGTTCGTGAGGTTTGGTCTGATTTTGAAGCTGCAGAAGGATGTTATAGGATAGATTTTTGCTTTATTTATGAAATTTAAGCTTTATTCTATCCTAGGGGCCAATTAATCGATTTATAGGCTATTTAATATGCTTTATGAATGTCATACTAGAAATCTCACCTTAGGTTATAAAGCATGTTCATGCATTGTATGTATGTTATAATTAGATTATAATGTAGGGATCGAAATGCATGGATTATTTTCATGAATGATTTAATGTATGTGAGTTATAGTAAAAACATGAAAATAATTAAGCATGATGCATGCAATTACTTAGTTAAATATAAAGAGTTATATTTAAAAATTTGTTTGGAGCATGCTTGTATGATTTTCTTGATTGGCAATAATATAATTGTTATAATTATTAACGAGAAAATCAAAGTTGCATTGAGTATGACACATCCATAGGTTAATATAATGGTTATATTAATTTCATGCAATGCAATATATATAGTTTAATTTATTAACTGTAATATGATTGTTAATTGCTTTAAACTATAGTATGCATGATTATAGGACTAATCATTAAAATTTGAATAGTTTAAAATTAATGATTAGAAACCGTCAATCTATAATCAAGAGATGCATGCACACATAGGACCATAGGTTAAAATTGATTAATTTCAATGAGTTAAAATTGATTAGACCTAAGGTCACATTCTAATAGGATTAGAATAATTTCTTACTTAGTTTTAAAATAGTTTTTTTTTTTTTGAGAAAAAGTTTTAAAATAGTTTTAATCAACTAAGTAGGACAAACATTACTATGATTATAAGGGAACTCTACCAGTGATGTTATTTCTAAGGTTGGAGGTATTTAAGTTGACGGTTTACGGAACACCTCCTACCTGGGAACTGACCTGGAACACCGAAGTTGAATTAATCATAGTTTAATGTTAGATTATGGTCACTAGGTTAATTAAATGTGTTTAATTCACCTAGATGCTAGTTTTAAAATCTTATTATAAGAGTTATAATAGGATTAGACTTAGATAGATTGACTTAGCTGGATTTATCTAAGTTAATAAACCCTAAAATATACCGTAGGTCACTTTAGTGGGAGGAAAATTACAAAACTTGATCTAAATCGAGTTTTGCTCCTACGTCCCTATATTCACAACGTGAGATCCATGCTCGACTTCGGGTCGCTTTAAGCGCGGCCTCCCTTCGGAAAAGTGTTTGCATGGGTCAATAGCAAGTGAATGGGGAAAGTGTCCATAGTAAGTGGGAGCGGGACACATGTCAACGTATCCCTTGATCTCCACCCCTAGGTCACAACGTGAGAGTTCTATGATCCGCCTGCGTGTTGTCCTGGAGAAACCACCCCTTCGGAGGGCCAGATCATAGGATTCTGAACACCGTGAACTCCTGAAAAAGATAGGGTCACTTAGGCTAATTACCAACAATTGTCTTTCCTCACAGTAGCCTGTTGGTACGTGCCTTTGGGATCTGAAAGTGGGAGGGTAACACTTACGGGGATAAGTTAAATGTGTCAACAAGTCCTTGACTGAACAACGGTGGTTAACGTCTATAGGAATATGAGTTATTCTGGAATTAGAGTTGATTGAGATGAGTCTCATTTTAGAGGAGGAGTAGTTGATCATCCTTCGGTGGCTGTTCCTCTAAACCTCTAAAGCATCGTTGCAAAACACAATCAATAGTTTATTAGGGTTCTTTGATTGCTTGTTTGCAAAATTGATTGGTTGTTTTCAATTGTTTGTATTGCTTGTGTGATGGGTTAAGGCAAAGATAACTAATATGGTAAATGTTTGTTTTTCAGCAATGTCTTCCTCAATTATCACTCTACTAAAAAACGACAAATTTACGGGAGAAAATTACTCGTCGTGGTTATCAACTTTAAATATGATTTTAATTGTCGACGATTTGAGGTTTGTCTTATTGGATGAATGTTCTCTAGTTCCCGCTCGCGAAGAGTCTCAAGCTGATAGAGACGCGTATGACCGTTGGGTTAAGGCCAACGATAAGGCCCGTGCATATATCTTGGCAAGTCTGTCTGATGTGCTTGCCAAGAAATGCGAACCCCTTGAGACTGCCACAAAGATTATGGAATTTCTTAGAGAGATGTTTGGACAACCGTCCTATCAACTCCAACATGAGACTCTCAAGTATGTCTACAATGTCCGCATGGAAGAGGGCGCTTCTGTTCGGGATCATGTCTTGGATATGATGGTCCAATTCAATGTGGCGGAGGCAAATGGGGTGGTCATCTGCGAGAGTAGTCAGGTTACATTCATTTTGGATCATTCTGGAATCTCTTCCGAAGAGCTTTATGCAATTCAGAACGAATGCAATGATGAACAAGATCGAACACCCTGACTACCCTTCTTAATGAGTTACAGGCTTATCAATCTCTTATGAAGAATAAGGGATTGATCAGTGGAGAGGCGAATGTCGCCCATTCCAACAAAAAGTTCCTCAAGGGTTTATCCTCGGGGACTAAGCCTGTATCTCACGCTTTTTCCTCTAAAAAGATACAAAAGAAGAAGAAGGGAAATAAGGTAAAGGCACCTACTGCTCCTCAGGGCAAGGGTAAGGCCAAGGTGGTGGCCGACAAGGGGAAATGCTTCCATTGCAACGTTGATGGGCATTGGAAGAGGAACTGCCCCAAACACCTTGCTGAGAAGAAGAAAGAAAAGGAAGGTAAATTTGATTTACTTGTTTTAGAAACATGCCTTGTAGAGCATGATCAGTATGCCTGGATATTAGATTCGGGAGCAACTAATCATGTTTGTTCTTCTTTTCAGGGAAATGATTCTTTCCAGCTGCTTGAGGAAGGTGAGGTGACGCTCAGGGTCGGAACAGGAGACGTTATTTCAGCCAGTGTAGTGGGAGCGACCAAGTTGTTTTTCAGAAATAAGTATTTGTTTTTAGAAAACTTGTACATAGTTCCTAAAATTAAGCGGAACCTTATTTCTGTTTCTGGTTTGTTAGAACAATCATATTCTATTTCTTTTGAACTTAATGAAGCGTTCATTTTTCGAAATGGAGTACTTATTTTTTTTGCTAAATTAGAAAACAACTTGTATGTCTTAAGACCAACCGACACTAAAGCACTTTTAAGTCATGAGATGTTTAAAACTACTGAAACTCAAAATAAGAGGCAAAGAATTTCTCCAAAAAGTAACAATATATATCTTTGGCATTTACGTCTTGGTCATATTAACATTGATCGGATCGGTCTTTTGGTAAAGAATGGAATTCTAACTGAGTTGGAAGATGATTCATTGCCACCCTGTGAATCGTGTCTCGAGGGTAAAATGACTAAGAGACCTTTTACTGGAAAGGGTTATCGAGCCAAAGAACCTTTAGAGTTGATACATTCGGATCTTTGTGGTCCAATGAATGTAAAAGCTCGAGGAGGTTATGGATATTTCATCTCTTTCATAGATGATTATTCAAGATATGGTTACTTGTATCTAATGGGTCAAAAGTCTGAAGCTCTTGAAAATTTTAAAGAGCTTAAGGCTGAAGTTGAAAACCTATTAGGTAAAACAATCAAAACACTTCGTTCAGACCGAGGTGGAGAGTATTTGGATCTGAGATTCCAAAATTATTTGATAGAACATGGAATCCGATCCCAACTCTCAGCACCTAGTACACCTCAACAAAATGGCGTATCAGAAAGGAGAAGTAGAACCTTGTTAGACATAGTTCATTCTATCATGAGCTATGCCCAATTGCCTAGCTCATTTTGGGGGTATGCAGTAGAGACTGCAGTTCATATTTTGACCAATGTTCCCTCGAAAAGCGTTTCTAAAACACCTTTCGAGTTATGGAGGGGGTGTAAACATAGTTTGCGTTACTTCTGTATATGGGGTTGTCCGGCACATGTGCTAGTGACAAATCCTAAGAAACTGGAACCTCGTTCGAAATTATGTCAATTTGTTGGTTACCCAAAAGAAACGAGAGGTGGTCTTTTCTACGACCCACAAGAAAACAAGGTCTTTGTATCAAGAAATGCCACTTTCTTCGAGGAAGACCACATGAGAAATCACAAACCACGAAGTAAGTTAGTATTAGAAGAAGCTACAGAAGGGTTAACAAGAGTTGTTGATGGAGCAGGTCCCTCCACAAGAGTTGATGAAGGAGCCAGCTCTTCTGATTAACCTCGTCCTCCTCACATAGTGAGAGAACCTCGATGCAGTGGGAGGGTTTTATCACAACCCGACCGTTACTTGGGTTAAACTGAAACTCAGGTCGTCATACCTGATGATGGTGTAGAGGATCCTGTTGCGTGTACCGCAAGCGTACGGTTGCCACAAGTAATATAAAATAGTAGAGTACCGAGTATCGATTCCACAGGGAGGAGTGATTCAGACAATATAATAGACTAAGCTCTAAAAATACTAGGGTGGATTATTATTTAGGGAACTAGACATAACAAAGGATGCAATCAAAATTAAAGCAAAACAATGAATTAAATTGATCAAGCAAGGTGGCAAAGAGGATGGCAGATTAGATTGAGAGGCGGGGTCTTGAAATCCGGAATATAGCTTATTAGTTAATCTAATTATCCTATCTTGTGTCCGACTAATTATAAACCTAGAATCTCCGTTAATTACATAGGTTCTCCTGTCGGTTTCCCCTAATTATAACTAACTCATTTTAATAACTTAAGTGTCCTTAGCACTATTAAACGGGGTTAATTAATGAGCTCTGATTCATTTTCGATCTCTAAGCCTAACCAACTACTCTCGTTGTCACTACGAGCAGTTAAGCCTAGTTGAGTGGGTTAAGACCCGACTAAGCTTCTCTCCGTTGAGTTTCCACTAAGTATCTAATCACTATAAAATTGGCCAAATTCTATAGAGCATTACGAACACCCACACAAATAATCAGTATAATGGACACAAAGATAGACAATCAAAATAACAATTAACTATATTATTTCATTCAAGAGCCGCAAACTGGGATTTAGCTATACATGTATACCAAAATTTCCCATTTATACATAATGGAAAGCATAAATGAACAAATAAAGGAGTTTAGGAGATGAATCGTAGAGGAACCCCTTGCTTGCTGATAACTGCCCAAAAGGTAGTTATTTAGGTCTCATTTCTATATTGATTTGTGTGTCTTTTGTACTTAATAGGGTTGCTTTTAGATGTATATTATATGTTTTAACCCATTTGGAAGAATGGAAGCTTTGGAAATCATTTTGTGCAGAATCTGTTGCTGGGCGACTTGAGGGAGCAAATTCTGTGCTGCAGCAAAACTGGGAGCAGAACTGCCACATCACAGCTCGTTAGCCAACTTCATGAACCGACTTCTGTTGAGTTTTTCTCGTGATAAAGGAGCAAGGAGAGCCCTACACGTGTCCAGGTTGACCTAAGTCAAGCCTCCTATCCTTCTATAAAAGGGAGAAGCCGCCCAAGTCAAATTCATTCCACTTTTGGGAGAAAACATTCCATTCTTGGGAAGTTCCTTCCACCTTTGGGAGCCGAATAGAGGAGAGAGATTGGAGACCACCTAGAAGACCATCATTGCAAGCTGATCGAGGAGATTAACATTTCCTTTTATTATCTTGTAATTATGGACATGCCTACTCAGATTGTAGCGTGTGTTTCCATGCATATTATGAACTAAGTAGCTTAGGCGTTGGTTAGGAACTATGTGATTGCTGTGCTTAACTTTAGTAATAAATATTGATTCTATGCATCTTGATTAATTGTTGTGTCATTTCTATTTTATGCCCGCTTGGCCAGCCGGTATGAATACCTCTCTCTAGTTTCAGGGATGATTTAGAGAGTGTGTGGCAATTAATCACACTACGATCATTGTGTATTGGTGAACGCCAGTGACTGAGCTAGGGATAGCCAGTTGCCTTGTGCTTGATCGGTCGTACTTCATTGGGGTTGAAACACATTCCAAAAGATCCGAAGTTCCGGGAGGAATCTGCTAATAATACTGCGAGAGTTTGCATGATCAATAATATTGCTAGAGCATCTTTTAAAAACAATTACTAAATCCTGACCAGCGCCTGTTTCTAATCTGTCTGCCTATTTGTTTATTCTTTGTTCTGTCATTTATTTTGATTCAGCATTATTCTTATAAAAACCAGTCATTTTTACCATCTTTGAAACCATTAAAAAGTTTTACAAAATATATAAAGTGGAAGCTAGTTCAGGCCTTGGATTGATAATACTTATTACTTGCTGCGGACTGTGTATACTTGCACAGAGTTCTAGAGCATTTTTATACCATATTTTTACTCACTCTAGGAGCCCAACAAGTTTTTGGCGCCGTTGCCGGGGACTGAATAAGTTTTTATCTGATCTGTTTTGTGTATGTGTTTTGGTGGTTTGGTGCTAGAACTTTTTTATTGTTTCTTTTGTTTTTGCAGGCGTGAGTTTGGTGCATGAGCGATCCGCCTGGGGTGAGGTTCAAGCTTGATCCAGAAATCGAGAGGACATTCAGGATAAGAAGGAGAGAGCAGCGTAGACAGCAAAATCAAATGGCTGACGTGCCGCATCTACCGCAGGGTCCTGGAGGTCTAGCGAACCCCCAGCAGAATCGTGTGCTGCAGCAAAACCCACCGCTGGAGTAAAATGAGCAGCAAAATAATCAGGCTGAGAATCCTATCTTGGTAGCGAACGATAGGACCAGAGCCATTCGAGCTTATGCTTTTCCAATGTTTGATGAGTTGAATCCAGGGATTGCACGTCCTCAAATTCAAGAGGCAAATTTTGAAATGAAACCGGTAATGTTTCAGATGTTGCAAACCGTGGGGCAGTTCCATGGTTTGGCATCTGAAGACCCTCATTTACATCTTAAGTCTTTTCTAGGAGTCAGTGATTCTTTTGTAATTCAAGGAGTGCCTAGAGATGCTCTTAGATTAACTTTGTTCCCGTATTCTCTTAGGGATGGAGCGAAGGCGTGGTTAAATTCTTTTGCTTCAGGATCAATTAGGACATGGGATGAGTTAGCTGAAAAATTTTTGAGTAAATATTTCCCACCTAATAGGAATGCTAAATTAAGGAGTGAAATAGTAGGGTTTAGGCAACTTGAAGATGAGACTTTTAGTGAGGCTTGGGAGAGGTTTAAGGAGCTTTTGCGAAAGTGTCCCCACCATGGCCTACCACATTGTATCCAAATGGAAACATTTTACAATGGATTGAACGCGGTAACTCAAGGTATGGTTGATGCTTCGGCTGGAGGGGCCCTTTTGGCAAAAACTTTTAACGAAGCCTATGAAATTTTAGAAAGAATATCTACTAATAGTTGTCAGTTGTCGGATGTTAGAGGCACAAATAAAAAGGTTAAGAGTGTATTAGAAGTTGATGGCTTGTCCACCATTAGGGCTGATCTTGCAATGATTGCTAACGCTCTTAAGAATGTGACAGTGATTAGTCATCAGCAGCCGCCAGTTGTGAAGCCTGCTGCAGTGGTGAACCAAGTTGCAGAGGAAGCTTGTGTCTATTGTGGTGAAAATCACAACTACGAGTTTTGCCCCAGCAATCCAGCTTCTGTGTTTTTTGTAGGTAATCAGAGGAATAACCCTTATTCTAACTTTTATAATCCAGGTTGGCGCAACCACCCCAACTTCGCGTGGGGAGGACAAGGGAGTAATGTGCAAACACAGCAAAAGGTGAACCAGTCGGGATTTGCTAAAGCGCAGGTATTGCCCCAGCAAAATAAGCAGGCTTTGCCCCAGCAAAATTCGGAGAATTCTCTCGAGGCAATGATGAAAGAATTTATGGCTGGTACAGATGCCGCAATTCAAAGTAATCAAGCTTCAATGAGAGCCTTGGAATTGCAAGTGGGTCAGCTAGCTAATGAGTTGAAGGCAAGGCCTGAAGGGAAACTTCCATCAGATACTGAACACCCTAGAAGGGAAGGTAAGGAGCAGGTAAAGGCAGTGACTCTTAGGAGTGGTAAGCCACTAGAAGAAAGAAAAGAGCCTAGTAAAACCCAGGATATAGATAATAATTGGGGTAGAAATGTTGTTGTTGAGAAAGAGTTGGAGTCTGGTCAGGGTGCTGGAGGCAGCAATAAAGATGCTGGAGCATCTGGTTCTGTTCTAGATGTGGAACCACCTTATGTGCCGCCCCCACCTTATGTACCACCCCTACCTTTTCCACAAAGGCAAAAGCCTAAGAATCAGGATGGTCAATTTAAAAAAATTTTAGAGATTCTTAAGCAATTGCATATAAATATCCCCTTAGTAGAAGCTATAGAGCAAATGCCTAATTATGCTAAATTTCTTAAGGATATTTTAACTAAAAAGAAGAGGTTAGGTGAGTTTGAAACTGTATCTCTTACTGAGGAATGGAGTGATATTCTTAAAAATGGGCTACCAACCAAGGCTAAGGATCCAGGATCATTTACTATACCTGTGTCTATAGGTGGAAAAGAGTTAGGTAGAGCACTCTGTGATTTAGGTGCAAGCATTAACCTTATGCCTCTTTCGGTCTATCGAAAGTTAGGTATTGGTGAAGCTAGACCTACCACAGTTACACTCCAACTAGCTGATAGGTCTATCACATATCCAGAGGGGAAAATTGAGGATGTTTTAGTGAAAGTGGATAAATTCATATTTCCTGTTGATTTCATTATTTTAGACTATGAGGCTGACAAAGATGTCCCAATTATTCTAGGACGTCCATTTTTGGCTACTGGTAGGGCGTTAATAGATGTTCAAAAAGGGGAATTAACAATGAGAGTCTGTAATGAGGAAGTAAAATTTAATGTGTTTAAGGCCATGAAGTATCCAGACGAGATGGAAGATTGCCCTTTCATTAGGATTCTGGAGAGCACAATTGTTGAGAGAGCAGTACAGGATTCGGCTAGCAAGCATTTGGAAGATCATGGAGAGGTTAGTGTAGAGGATTTAGAAGCTTGTTCTTTAATAAGAAAAAATGAAAAAGAATTGTTTAGGTGTGAGGATGTTTTTGAGTCTTTAGATTTAGATCAAAGAAAGGCTCCCCCGATTAAGCCATCCTTGATTGAGGCACCTACTCTAGATTTGAAGCCCTTGCCGGATCATCTAAAGTATGTGTATCTTGGGGAAGGTGAGACGTTGCCCATTATTGTTGCATCAGATTTAATGCCGGAGCATGAAGGGGCCTTAATAAAATTGCTGCAGCAATACCGCAAGGCTATTGGTTGGACATTGGCTGACATTCAGGGGATTAGCCCATCTTTTTGTATGCACAAAATCACTCTAGAGGAGGGATCCTTTAGGAGTATTGAGCAACAAAGAAGGTTTAACCCTGCAATGAAAGAAGTGGTTAAAAAGGAGGTGATTAAATGGTTGGATGCTGGCATCATTTATCCAATTGCAGACAGCAATTGGGTGAGCCCTGTCCAATGTGTTCCTAAGAAAGGAGGTGTCACTGTGGTGAGCAATAAAGACAATGAGTTGATCCCAACTAGGACAGTAACTGGTTGGAGGGTGTGCATGGATTACAGGAGGCTTAATAAAGCCACCCGTAAGGACCACTTCCCTCTGCCATTTATTAACCAGATGTTGGATAGGTTGGCTGGTCAGGCCTACTACTGTTTCTTGGATGGTTATTCTGGGTATAACCAGATTACTATTGCTCCTGAGGATCAGGAAAAAACCACTTTCACCTGCCCTTATGGGACGTTTGCTTTCAGGCGAATGCCTTTTGGCCTTTGCAATGCTCCAGCAACATTTCAGCGGTGTATGTTAGCAATTTTTTCTGATATGATTGAGTCCACTATTGAGGTATTCATGGACGATTTTTCAGTTTTTGGAGGGTCTTTTCAGAGTTGTTTAGATAATTTAGGTCAGGTATTAAAGAGATGTGAGGATACCCATCTAGTTCTTAATTGGGAGAAATGCCACTTCATGGTGAAGGAAGGCATAGTGTTAGGTCATAGGATTTCTAAGAATGGTCTAGAAGTTGATAGAGCAAAAGTTGTGGTTATTGAAAGATTAGAACCACCGAATTCAGTGAAGGGGATTCGGAGTTTTTTAGGTCATGCGGGATTTTACAGAAGGTTCATAAAGGATTTTTCCAAAATCAGTAAACCTCTTTGTAACTTATTGTGCACTGATCATGTTTTTGACTTTGATGCAGATTGTAGGAAGGCTTTTGAGACATTGAAGGCTGCTTTAATCTCAGCACCCATTCTTTGTGCACCTAATTGGAATTTACCATTTGAGGTAATGTGCGATGCGAGTGATGCTGTGGTAGGTGCTATGCTGGGGCAAAAGCAGGGCAAATTTATCCATCCTATATATTATGCAAGCAGGATTTTAAATGAGGCACAAGTCAACTACACAACTACTGAAAAGGAGTTGTTAGCTGTTGTGTTTGCCTTTGAGAAATTCCGGCCATATTTGGTTGGATCCAAAGTCACGGTGTTCACGGATCATGCAGTAATAAGGTATTTAATGTCAAAGAAAGATGCAAAGCCTAGACTAATTCGTTGGGTTTTATTATTGCAGGAGTTCGACTTGGAGATAAAGGATAAGAAGGGATCAGAGAATGTCATTGCAGATCATTTGTCTCGTCTTGATCCATCATCATCTTTGCTGGAGCAATCTGCCATTTCCGATTCTTTTCCAGATGAACAGCTTTTCGCTGTTGAGGTAAAGGTAGTAAAGGAGATCCCTTGGTATGCTGATATTGCCAACTTTTTGGTAAAAGGAGTCACTCCTATTGACATGGATTGGAGGCAGAAGAAAAAGTTTAAGCATGATGCAAAATTTTTCTATTGGGATGAGCCATTCATGTATAAGCAATGCTCTGACGGTATTATTCGTAGGTGTGTTTCAGGTGATGAAGCAAAGGAAATCCTGGAGCAATGTCACTCTTCGCCGTATGGAGGCCATTTCAGCGGTCAGAGGACAGCTATGAGGATTTTGCATCGTGGATTCTTCTGGCCTACCTTGTTTAAGGATGCCCATTGGTTCTACAAGCAATGTGATGCTTGCCAAAGGAGAGGAAACTTAGGGCCTAGAGATGAAATGCCTCTTACTTACATTTTAGAAGTTGAATTATTCGATGTATGGGGTATTGATTTTATGGGGCCATTTCCCCCTTCTAATGGCAATATTTTTATCTTATTGGCAGTAGATTATGTGTCCAAGTGGGTGGAGGCCATTGCATGCCATCAGAGTGATGCCAAGACGGTTTCAAGGTTTCTCCAATCGCACATTTTTGCGCGGTTTGGGACACCTAGAGCTCTAATAAGTGATGAGGGTACACATTTTGTTAATAATATCTTAACTAAGCTTTTAGCTAAGTATGGAATCAAGCATAGGATAGCTACCCCCTATCACCCACAGGCTAATGGTCAAGCTGAAATAAGTAATAGGGAAATTAAATCAATTCTAGAAAAAGTAGTCCATCCATCTAGGAAGGATTGGTCTTTTAGGTTGGATGAGGCTCTTTGGGCTTATAGGACAGCCTATAAGACTCCTCTAGGTATGTCTCCCTATCGGTTAGTATATGGGAAAGCTTGTCATTTACCATTAGAGCTAGAGCATAAAACGTTTTGGGCTTTGAAAAAATTAAATTTTGATCTGAGTCGTGCAGGAGCAATGAGAATGCTACAGCTTAACGAATTGGAGGAATTTCGCCAATTTTCTTATGAGAATGCGAAAATATATAAAGAAAAGACTAAGTTATGGCATGACAAGAAAATTAGGCCTAAAGAGTTTGTCAAAGGTCAAAAAGTTTTGCTTTATAATTCTAGATTGAAATTGTTTCCTGGGAAACTAAAGTCCAAATGGTCAGGTCCGTTTGTGGTGATTGAGGTTTTCCCCCATGGAGCAGTTACTTTGCAAGATGAGAAAGATGGAAGAGTATTCAAGGTGAATGGTCAGCGTGTCAAATAATATTGGGGAGAGGAGTTCCAGATGAAATATCCTTCCCTTAAGTTGGTTGATGATTGAGAGAGCAAGATGTTTGCGGGAGCATTTTACAAAGCAATATTTTGAGCTCCTAGAGTTTGTTTTAATTTAATTTTTCGCTGATTTATTTTCGAGTATTCTAGATTTAGTTCGTTTAATGATTTATTTTCAGTATGTTGTTATTTTTAATTCCGTAGAATTTATTTTAGATTTTATCTATGTCTATTTGAATTTTATTTGATTTTGTTGGATTTTATTTTCAGTTTATTTATTTAATTGAATTATCTTAGATTCGGTTTTATTAGATTTTAGTTTAGATTTACATTTTAATTAGTGTAGGTTTAATAAAGATTTTCCTCTAATTAATTCGGCTTTAAATAAATAAAAAAAAAGGGGGATTAGATTTGATTTGATCGGTTAAATTTAAATTTGAATTTAAAAGATTTGATTTTCCTATTTTGAATTTAAATTTTCCGTATCCGAGATTCTTCAGGTAATCTTTTCAGAAGGTTGTTGCGGCAAGGTTATGGCTGAAGCAAATCTTCAGTCCGAATAGAAGGGATTTTGTTGTAAATTTATTTTTCCCGTTTGGATTTCCTTTGAATTTTTACAGGTGTAATC
Organism: Luffa aegyptiaca; assembly: GCA_017139565.1. Taxonomy (NCBI): domain Eukaryota; kingdom Viridiplantae; phylum Streptophyta; class Magnoliopsida; order Cucurbitales; family Cucurbitaceae; genus Luffa; species Luffa aegyptiaca. Next base: position 24,150,632 of record CM029401.1, on the reverse strand, counting down.
TGATGAGGCCACGTGTCGAACAGTGATCATCCAAGGGTGTGGATGGTGGACAGCACATGATTATTTACCATGGGCGATTAAAATTCGGGAATTTACCGCTAATGGATTTAAATTTCAAGATTGCATGCGGGATCTGAACGGTAAACTCAATTAATGTGAGCAAAATCTTTCGGTTAGGATTCAATTTGCTGCAGCCCTATTTATTAACACCTTCTGGTATGTAAGTTTCACTTCATCTTCTTGATTCAAATCTTTGCCTGTTACATTCTTCTTTCTTTGTTATTATTCTCTGTCAACCCCTTGCGTCTTCAATGGCCAAAACGAGAGCTAGAAAAGAGAGGGAGAATGAGGACGAAGAGGTACCTGTTACCCCTGTAGCACAGAAAGCGAAAACGAAAAAGAAGAAGACGCCAGAGGAGAAAGAAGCGAAAAGGAGGAGAAAGCAACAGAGGGTCGAGGATCAGGAGGCTCTACAGAAAGCGACGGATGATGTGGCTGCCACAGTAGTTGAAGAAAACCCGAAAGAACCAGAAGAACAGAACCTAGAACAGACTGAGCAGAGGGTCGCGGATACAGAAGAAGTTCAAGAGGAGCAAACAGAGGAAGTTCGAGAGGAAAATACCGAGGAAGTTCAAGAAGAAATTACACAGGAAGTTCAAGAAAAGCAGACCGAGGATGTGCAAGAGCAACAAGCAGATGATGTTCAGGTAACGGATAATGAGCCAGTACAGGAGGCTCAAGTGGAGGTGATCATGCCAGAAGTAGCAAAACGTCGCCGCGTTAAGAGGAAAGCAGGCCGCGCTAGGGTTGTCCGAACTAATACTCCTTCGCCTCCAACCACTGATTCTGAAAGAGAAAATGCAGGAAGAGAGGAACGAGAAAAGAAGGAAGCTAAGGACAAGGCTAGAGAAGAAGAAGCAAAGAAAGTGGAAGAAGAGATTTTGCCCAAACAAGCGGAAGACAAGGGCAAAGGTATTGCTGAGGCATCGGGTGAGGCTGACGAGATTGAGGAATCGAGATTTCCGTACAATCGCTTCATCAATAACCTTGCTCGGGCAAAGTATGTTGAGATGCTGAGAAGGGACTTCCTGTTTGAACGAGGATTTGGCGATGATCTGCCACGGTTCTTGAGGACTGGAATAGTGAACCTCGGCTGGAGTCAATTTTGTGCGAAGTCGAAACCTGTTAATTCCAACATTGTTCGGGAATTTTACGCAAATATTGATGATCAGGAGGAATTTTAGGTTATCGTTCGAGGAGTGCCCGTTGACTGGAGCCCAGGAGCCATTAATGCTTTGTTCAACCTCCAGGACTTTCCACACGCAGGCTTTAATGAGATGGTGGTCGCACCATCTAGCGACCAGCTAAACGCGGCTGTCCGAGAGGTTGGCATCGAAGGGGCCCAGTGGAGACTGTCGAAGACAGAGAAGCGCACATTTCAGGCTGCTTATTTGAAGAGCGAGGCCAATACATGGATGGGTTTCATTAAGCTGCGCTTACTGCCGACAACTCACGACTCAACGGTGTCTCGAGACCGGGTTTTGCTTGCCTTTGCTATTCTTCGTTCCATGAGTATTGATGTGGGTAAGATAATTTCTTCTGAGATTCTTGATTGCTGGCAGAAAAAGGTGGGGAAGCTGTTTTTCCCCAACACTATCACGATGCTATGCCGAAGGGCAGGGGTGCCAGAGGATGAGGATGATGTGCCACTAATAGACAAGGGAATAATTGACACACCAAATCTGGCTAGGCTTCAGAGGACGCAGGAAGCATGCCAAGGAGGTTTGGTGTGCGGCATCCACCAAATGCAGGAGCAATTACAGCTGCATTCCAGTAGGATGGAATTTGTTGAAAGGCAATTGCAGACTTTCTGGAACTATGTGAAAATGAGGGATGCCGCGTTGAGGGTAGCCTTGCAGTCGAATTTTTCCAAGCCATATCCGGCTTTACCTGTATTCCCTGATGACCTACTGAACCCATGGATCCCGCCCCCACCTGTTGAATGAGAAGAAGATGGTGAAGAGCAGGGTCAGGAAGATTGATGGATGAGATGATCTTCAGCGAGCATTTCTTTTGTTCCTTTATTTTTGTTTGCTCGCGCATGTTTGACCCTGCTTACTGTTTTGTTTGCTTGTTTCTTTTTGGTTTTTGAAAAAAAATAAGAAAAAAATATATCCCTGCTTATGTAATTTCTTTTCATGTTTTTAATGAAATTTCCTAGATGTTTCTGTTCCATAAGCACTGAGTAAATCTAACTTAACTAATTTCTTCTGTATTTTTGAAGCTTGGACTGGCTAAGCTTAATTAGATCAAGGTATTCTGATCTCCAGAAACCTTTTGCTTGAGAATTTTCTCTAGGCCTGGTCGTTGCTGCGGCAAAGAAAATTCTGGAGGTAGTGTTGACTTATGTGATCCGCTTTAAGCTTAGGTCTAGTCCCACGCTTAGTTTTAAAATTCAGATAGAAAGATTTAAGTTTGGGGGTGTCATTTAAAATTTTAATGATTCATTGAGGACAATGAATAATTCAAGTTTGGGGGACTTTTTGCTACTCCAATTGTTTTACTCGAGCATTCCTCTCCTTCATTAAATAATTTGTTAGTTTATTGAGTAACCGGGGACATTTGTGATACCCACAGTTTGTCTTCACGTCAAAAGGTAACCTAGGAAATGTGAAAAATAATGAAAAATATTTGCTAAAAAAAGTGGTTGTTGAAAATTTTGCTGAAAAAATTTATGGAGCAAAAGTTTTGAAGGATGAATGATAGTCTAGCAGTTTTTCTGTCTCCCAAAACTTAGGTGAGCTTCATCATAAAATGTTGCCATTCTGAGGGGCAAGAGATGGAATAACTAAGGATTTTTTAGCTTTACAAAGAGTATTTAGCCTGATTGGTGATAAGTTTGAGGCAAGGGTATACTGCACCATAAAGTGGGTCATCCCATGCTTAAGAGCTTATGACTGTAGGGCTGCTTTAAGTCTAAAAAACAGAAAATATAAACCCCTTAAAAATGTGTTTTGATATGTCTGTTAATAGAGCTAAGCTGTGGCAAGTTCTTAGAATTGAGTTAAAAGTGGTGATTATTTGTCCATGCCGGAAGAATTATTTTGCTGCAGCAGAGCTTGGTTTTGCAGAGTGCTCAAGTAAAGGTTGAAGGTAGTGTTGGATTGTCTGGTTTGATTAAGCTGTGCTTTGTCTAATGTTTTGAATTCTTGAAGGGAAGGTTGGTTAGTATTGCTCGGGACGCGCAACAGTTCAAGTTTGGGGGTGTGATAACTGCCCAAAAGGTAGTTATTTAGGTCTCATTTCTATATTGATTTGTGTGTCTTTTGTGCTTAATAGGGTTGCTTTTAGATGTATATTATATGTTTTAACCCATTTGGAAGAATGGAAGCTTTGGAAATCATTTTGTGCAGAATCTGTTGCTGGGCGACTTGAGAGAGCAAATTATGTGCTGCAGCAAAACTGGGAGCAGAACTGCCACGTCACAGCTCGTTAGCCAACTTCATGAACCGACTTCTGTTGAGTTTTTCTCGTGATAAAGGAGCAAAGAGAGCCCTACACGTGTCCAGGTTGACCTAAGTCAAGCCTCCTATCCTTCTATAAAAGGGAGAAGCCGCCCAAGTCAAATTCATTCCACTTTTGGGAGAAAACATTCCATTCTTGGGAAGTTCCTTCCACCTTTGGGAGCCGAATAGAGGAGAGAGATTGGAGACCACCTAGAAGACCATCATTGCAAGCTGATCGAGGAGATTAACATTTCCTCTTATTATCTTGTAATTATGGACATGCCTACTCAGATTGTAGCGTGCGTTTCCATGCATATTATGAACTAAGTAGCTTAGGCGTTGGTTAGGAACTATGTGATTGTTGTGCTTAACTTTAGTAATAAATATTGATTCTATGCATCTTGATTAATTGTTGTGTCATTTCTATTTTATGCCCGCTTGGCCAGCCGGTATGAATACCTCTCTCTAGTTTCAGGGATGATTTAGAGAGTGTGTGGAGATTAATCACACTACGATCATTGTGTATTGGTGAACGCCAGTGACTGAGCTAGGGATAGCCAGTTGCCTAGTGCTTGATCGGTCGTACTTCATTGGGGTTGAAACACATTCCAAAAGATCCGGAGTTCCGGGAGGAATCCGCTAATAATACTGCGAGAGTTTGCATGATCAATAATATTGCTAGAGCATCTTTTAAAAACAATTACTAAATCCTGACCAGCGCCTGTTTCTAATCTGTCTGCCTATTTGTTTATTCTTTGTTCTGTCATTTATTTTGATTCACATTCTTATAAAAACCAGTCATTTTTACCATATTTGAAACCATTAAAAAGTTTTACAAAATAGATAAAGTGGAAGCTAGTTCAGGCCTTGGATTGATAATACTTATTACTTGCTGCGGACTGTGTATACTTGCACAGAGTTCTAGAGCATTTTTATACCATATTTTTACTCACTCTAGGAGCCCAACAAGTTTTTGGCGCCGTTGCCGGGGACTGAATAAGTTTTTATCTGATCTGTTTTGTGTATGTGTTTTAGTGGTTTGGTGCTAGAACTTTTTTATTGTTTCTTTTGTTTTTGCAGGCGTGAGTTTGGTGCATGAGCGATCCGCCTGGGGTGAGGTTCGAGCTTGATCCAGAAATCGAGAGGACATTCAGGATAAGAAGGAGAGAGCAGCGTAGACAGCAAAATCAAATGGCTGACGTGCCGCATCTACCGCAGGGTCCTGAAGGTCTAGCGAACCCCCAGCAGAATCGTGTGCTGCAGAAAAACCCGCCGCTGGAGCAAAATGAGCAGCAAAATAATCAGGCTGAGAATCCTATCTTGGTAGCGAACGATAGGACCAGAGCCATTCGAGCTTATGCTTTTCCAATGTTTGATGAGTTGAATCCAGGGATTGCACGTCCTACAATTCACGCGGCAAATTTTGAAATGAAACCGGTAATGTTTCAGATGTTGCAAACTGTGGGGCAGTTCCATGGTTTGGCATCTGAAGACCCTCATTTACATCTTAAGTCTTTTCTAGGAGTCAGTGATTCTTTTGTAATTCTAGGAGTGCCTAGAGATGCTCTTAGATTAACTTTGTTCCCGTATTCTCTTAGGGATGGCGCGAAGGCGTGGTTAAATTCTTTTGCTTCAGGATCAATTAGGACATGGGATGAGTTAGCTAAAAAATTTTTGAGTAAATATTTCCCACCTAATAGGAATGCTAAATTAAGGAGTGAAATAGTAGGGTTTAGGCAACTTGAAGATGAGACTTTTAGTGAGGCTTGGGAGAGGTTTAAGGAGCTTTTGCGAAAGTGTCCCCACCATGGCCTACCACATTGTATCCAAATGGAAACATTTTACAATGGATTGAACGCGGTAACTCAAGGTATGGTTGATGCTTCGGCTGGAGGGGCCCTTTTGGCAAAAACTTTTAACGAAGCCTATGAAATTTTAGAAAGAATATCTACTAATAGTTGTCAGTGGTCGGATGTTAGAGGCACAAATAAAAAGGTTAAGAGTGTATTAGAAGTTGATGGTGTGTCCACCATTAGGGCTGATCTTGCAATGATTGCTAACGCTCTTAAGAATGTGACAGTGATTAGTCATCAGCAGCCGCCAGTTGTGGAGCCTGCTGCAGTGGTGAACCAAGTTGCAGAGGAAGCTTGTGTCTATTGTGGTGAAAATCACAACTACGAGTTTTGCCCCAGCAATCCAGCTTCTGTGTTTTTTGTAGGTAATCAGAGGAATAACCCTTATTCTAACTTTTATAATCCAGGTTGGCGCAACCACCCCAACTTCGCGTGGGGAGGACAAGGGAGTAATGTGCAAACACAGCAAAAGGTGAACCAGCCGGGATTTGCTAAAGCGCAGGTATTGCCCCAGCAAAATAAGCAGGCTTTGCCCCAGCAAAATTCAGAGAATTCTCTCGAGGCAATGATGAAAGAATTTATGGCTCGTACAGACGCCGCAATTCAAAGTAATCAAGCTTCAATGAGAGCCCTGGAATTGCAAGTGGGTCAGCTAGCTAATGAGCTGAAGGCAAGGCCTCAAGGGAAACTTCCATCAGATACTGAACACCCAATTGACTTTCATGTTGGGTCTTGGACTTCTCCCACTTGACCCACCATGAGCTTCCAAGATTAAACTTCATGAATTTGGGCTTCTTTTATCTTCTTTTTCTCCAATTTTCCACCAAAACTCCTAGGGACCAAAATGAATCAATTCAATGAATTTATATAATAAAAACACAATAAAACACATCAAAAGCTAATAAATTCAAGGCTAAAATAGCAGCATTTATGCCTGATATCAGATCCATTGTCTTATCGTCAGGCAATGAATGACGTGGATAAAGACCAATGGGTGGTGCGTGTTGGGCTGGATGATGGATGTGAGAAAAGATGATAGATAAAGATTAAGAATGATTCAACCCAAGGTAGTGCAAGTATACACTGTCGCACGTAGTAATAAAAACCTTAGAAGTATTCCAAGGGTATCGATCCCACGAGGACTAAATTGGAAACACAGATTTGAAGAAGAAACTGTTCAAAGATTGCTTAGAATAGGTAACCAAAGAAATAATTAATGATTGATTTTTTGAAAATAAACAAAACAATTAAATAAAGAAATAACAATAATAAATAAAACGAGGTATTCAATATAGATTCATCCCAAAGGCAAATAACTTTAATCATAGATTATTCAACTTAAGCCTATTCAATGCATTCGATCAGATTTAACTTCTATTTGGCCTTGCTCCCAAGAACCGTTAGAAGGCTAAGAGAGTACCATTATGCACATTTCTGTGACTCGACTCCGACATAGATAATTCACGAATGCAATCTATAACCCTATAGTTGTTAGAGGGTGCCTTAGGCAGCTTGCCCTATAACACCGAATACACTCTTTCGAGTCCTTTCTCCTATATCAACTTTATGAGAACCGATATCGTTTGTCCCTTTCAAGATCAAACTCACATAGCATGCAAAGTCTAAGTGATCAATTTAAACTCAGAAAGATTAGAATGATAATCAATAAAGAATGACATGCATTGAATAGAAACTTAAGTAAATAAACACTTTCAAGCTATTGAACCATAAGGGAATTCACCATATTGAACCCCTCAACGGAATTTAGCTAAGCATGGTGGGATAAAGTGCAAATGAACAACTTTCCATTGAAAATAAAATATAAAGAATACAAATGAATGAGAAGTGACAAGTGCTAGAAATAATGGCAATAGCTAAATACTAGGGTTTTTTCTTTTATCCAATCCTTCTAGAGTTCGCTCGACACTCCACTCTCTCTCTTTTGCAAGCGGGAATGGGGTGAAAATCCCTAAAAACACTAAGGTTTGATGTCTAACTAAGGTTAGAATTCAGTCATCTAAGAAGGACTGTTGCCAATACCGCAAAGTGCACGGGCCGCAAGTAATATAAAACAGAAATATTCTGAGTATCGAATCCATAGGGAGGCGAAGCGATAATTAAGCAAAACAGATAATTCTTGAACACTAAAAATACTTGGGCTAAATAATATTTAGGAACCAAATCATGAAACAAAAAAAAAAGAATTTAAAATTTAAGCGATTAAGGAAATCAAATTGATCAATCAAGAAAAAAAAATATGGAGAAAGAGTTTTGAGTGAGAAGCGGGGTCTTGAAAATCAATTAATAGCTAAATAATTATTAAAATTATCCTATCTCATTGTCCAACTAATTATAATCCTAGAATCTCCATTAATCACATAGGATCTCCTGTCGGTTTCCCTTAATTATAATTAATCCATTTTAACAACCTAAGTGTCCTTAGCGCCATTAAAATTCGTTAATTATTTCGCTCTGATTCATTACCGGAATCTAAGTTTAATCAACTAATCTCGTTGTCACTACGGGCAATTAAACCAGTTGCATGGATTATGATCTATCCTAATTTCTCTCCGTCGAGTTTCCATTAAGAATCGGATCAATATACAATTGGCCAGATCACATACAGCATTACGAGCATCCATACAAATAATTAGTAAAAGAGGGCAAGAGATAGGCAATTATAATAACATTTAACTATATATTTTCATTTCAAGACCCCAAATCGGGGTTTAGCGCTTGGAGTCCCTCCGAGCACGCCTTGAGCCTCCTAGAGTGCTCCCAAAAGCTCCCCAAAATTTTCCCACTACTAATTCTCAAAAAGGCTAGAAAGCCTTGAGAGAATGCTCAAAAAGAGCAGAAGGAAAGGAATGAGAATTGATTGTTGAGAAAAATGGGCACCAATGGAGGCTATTTATAGTCCCGGAATAGGGACAGCGTCGCGACGCTGTGACGTCACCCAACTTGTTCGCCAAGAAATGGGACAGCGTCTCGACGCTGTGTGGTTTCCAGACCAAAGGGCGCGGATTTAGGCTTGAATCTTGGGCCAACTCAATTCTTTTTAGATCTTTTCTTCATGGTTGACTTCTTGGGCTCCCCCTTTGACCCATGGATGGATATTTGGGTTGGATTGCTCATTTTTGGGCCTTTTTCCACCAAAAATCCATAAAATGCTCCTAAAGACAAAATAGCAAATTATTTTAGATATCTTCAATAAAAACACAATTATAGCGCTCAAAAGCTTAATAATTTAGGACTAAAATAGTGACATTTTTGTCCGCTATCAAGGACCTCGGGCATCTCTACTCATGGGCGTCAACTAGGGTTCTGTCACCACCCTTTTCTTCCCAGTGAGTTCTGCTTGGATTTGACTTCGAATCACGAGCTTATATAGTATGGGAAGTAGTTGAGGAGCCACAAAATAGGTGCTGGTAGGTAGCTCAGTCATTTTCGGGGTCAAAACGGCCGGTTAGGTGCGCAAAAGTCTCGTTCAAAATGACCCGCGATAGACTCGGAACGACCTCTGTTTTTCCAGAAATGCGGTCGCATTTGATATTGGCCTTCCAAGAAATGCAGTCGCATTTCTGGGTAAATTCCAACTTTCCTCTATTTTCCTGCACAACACCAAATTGGGTCAAATTCATATCAAATTGTGTCTTTTTAAGCACAAATAAGCATAATTTGAAAAATGTGACTCTCAACTCCCTAATTCATCAACTTTAACATATTTTGAGCTCGGGAACAGTAAAATTGATCTAAACATGCAACTTTTGACAAGGAAATGAGCTAAATATAAGGGTAAAGTAAGTATATTTTTTACCCTTATCAATGGGTCAAATCAATGGACCTTGAGATGAAGTCTATGTACTTCAATCAAGTTTGGGAACTTTTAGATCTACCTAAACGGGTAAAACCCATAAGGTGCAAATTGATCTACAAGAGAAAGAGAGATGCAGCTGGGAAAGTGCAGACTTTCAAAGCTAGACTTGTAGCACAGGGTTACACCCAAAGAGAAGGGGTTGACTATGAGAAAACTTTTTCTCCTGTTGCTATGTTAAAGTCTATAAGAATTCTCTTCTCCATAGTCACATATTATGACTATGAAATATGGCAAATGGATGTCAAGACTACCTTTTTGAATGGTAATATTGAAGAGAATATCTTTATGTCTCAGCCCGAAGGGTTCATAACCCAAGATCAAGAGCAAAAAGTTTGTAAACTGAATCGATCCATTTATGGGTTGAAACAGGCCTCCAGATCTTGGAACATTAGATTTGACACTGAGATCAAATCTTTTGGCTTTGACCAAAATGTTGATGAACCTTGTGTTTACAAGAAAATCAACAAGAATAAGGTAGCTTTCCTGGTGCTATATGTTGATGACATCCTACTCATTAGGAATGATAATGTAGGGCATCTGTCTAACGCCAAAGAATGGCTAGTGGCCCAATTACAAATGAAAGATTTAAGAGAGGCCCAATATGTTCTTGGGATCCAAATTATTCGGGATCGTAAGAACAAAACACAAGCCTTGTCTCAAGCAACATATATCGACAAGGTGTTGTCTCAATATTCGATGCAGAACTCCAAGAAGGGTTTATTGCCTTTCAGGCATGGAATTCACTTGTCTAAGGAGCAATGTCCTAAGACGCCTCAAGAAATTGAGGATATGAGACGCATTCCCTACGCCTCAGCTGTGGGCAGCTTAATGTATGCTATGCTCTGCACTAGGCCTGACATTTGTTATGCAGTAGGGATAGTCAGCAGATATAAGTCAAATCCAGGGTTACACCACTGGACTGCCGTAAAAGGAATCCTTAAGTATCTTCGGAGAACGAGGGACTACATTCTGGTGTTTGGGGCTAAAGAGTTAGTCCTTACAGGATACATCGACTCTGACTTCCAGTCTGACAAGGATTCGAGGAAATCCACGTCAGGGTCAATGTTCACCCTTAAGGGGAGAGCTATAGTCTGGAGAAGCATCAAGCAAGGATGCATAGCAGACTCCACTATGGAGGCTGAGTATGTAGCTGCTTGTGAAGCAGCAAAAGAAGCAGTTTGGCTACAGAAGTTCTTGACAGATTTGGAGATCGTTCCAAATATGAACTTGCTCGTTACATTATACTATGACAACAGTGGGGTTGTAGCCAACTCTAAAGAACCTCGCAGCCACAAACGAGGAAAGCACATCGAGAGGAAGTATCACCTGATACGGGAGATTGTGCAACGAGGAGATGTGATCGTTACCAAGATCGCTTCGGAGCACAACATTGCTGATCCATTTACGAAGGCTCTCTCGGCTAAAGTGTTCGAGGGTCATCTAGAGAGTCTAGGTCTGTGAGACATGTATATAGCATAATCTAGGGCAAGTGGGAGATGTGTAATGGGTATGAAGGATGTCCTAGTTTATTGTATTTTGTATATTTACTTTTAATGTAATGTACAGTATACATTTACCATTTCCTACTTTGGATTATTTTTGTATATACATCCCATTATCTTGAGTTTTAGTTCAAGTACGAGTTTGTTGGGTTTTATGCCTTAAAACTCGTGGATAGTAAATGTAAACATTTGACTGAACATTAATAAAATGATAATTCATGTATTATTCATTTATTATTGTTTGTATTGCGTATATCTTGCCTAAATAACCCTAATCAAATAAACTGAATATCCTAGGTTGTTAGTATGAGACTTGAACTAATATGTGGGGACATACGGGGATCGCTGTTCAAGTTACAGCCTAAAGGGTCTATAGTATAAGGATAGGGCTGGGTACCTTATCCTGGTGACACTAAGGATACGACCCGTTTTGTATTATGATACAAATGCAATGATCCAACGCGTTCGTGTAGAGGACATGCGAGTGGGGGTATCCTGTGCAATGAGTATGCATAAGAACGGACCGCGAAATAGTTAACCACTAGCTGTAACATCGTTGACTAGTTTAGGTTTCTATTTCACTAGGATAACCTAGGCAACTTAGTCTTAATCCTGAGTGGGTTATGGACTCCTGTTCACGAGGGATTGTCCTTTGATTTGTATGGGTGAGAGTGGCCTGCACTCCGACTCAATAAGCCTACCATTTTGGGGACAAGACCGAGTGGGGAGATGGGAACATAATCACACAAGAAGAAATTCACTCCTTCCCGACATTAGAGTAAGTAGAGGTGTGTTCCCTTAAGTGGTGTTTTCGGGTCTTGAACAAAGGGCCCTGCCCTCTCTATGGCACGAGAGGGACTTCTGTTTATTGGTTGGACCTCAAACAGATTGTTCATTAGAGGAGCACTGGGGACTTAAGGATGTAGATGTAACCCAAGGGTAAAACGGTAATTTGACCTAGCTGGGGTTACGAACACACGTGAAGGACTGACTTGTTGTTATTGGTTAATTATCCATGGACACATAAATATATCTGCAGTGAGAAGAGTGCAGCTGTGGTTCTATAGTGGAGTGAACCACAGTTAACAAATATTGATTAACTTGGTTAATGAGTTTAGCCAATTAATCTCATATCGTTGGAGCTTCGGATTTGTAGGTCCATTAGGTCCCATCGGTAGCTCATATAAGGTGTTGAAGTTAATTTTCTAAGGAAAATTGATATGAGGGAGAATTGAATATTCGAAGGAGTTCGAATATTAAATTTAAAATATGAATTGAATTCATATTAAAACTATAGGTTAAAATTAATGCGCATTTGATGCACGTTAAAATATAGTTTAAATGAGAAAGATAATTGAATATGCGATATTAAATTCAATGATTAATTAATTAAAGGAATTAATTATTTTAATTTAATTTAGTTAAATTGGATTTAATTAAATTTCATTAAAACTTTAGGTTATGTGAGGGATATTCATTTAAATGCGATTTAAATGAATTGGTTAATTAATTAATTAACCATTGATATAATTATTAATTTAATTAATTTAATTATTGATTAAATTAAAAATTATATAACTGAATTTTTCAGTTTGGCTGATGGTTTTGGTTACCCCACGATTTATTCTCCTTCACGCCTAAAAATAGGGGAAGTTGAGCCTTTTTTGGGTTTAACTTCATCGTTGTTTTTACGAATTGCTTTCTCTGGTTCTCTGCATCACACAGAAGATTATGCTCCCACAAGCAAACTTCACTATAGCCTTCAGAGAATACCGGTGTCATCCTGTGGTGGTGTTTCATGGAGATCCGTCCAGCGAAGAACAACGAAGGGGCTGCTGGAATTTTGTGCTAGGTCACGAGAAAAGGCGTTTTTAGTCAAGACTTCATACGGTAGTAAGTACCATTTGTTCCTATGATCACTAGGATCATTCTCTAAATAGATCTAAGTTTTCTATCAAAAATCAGAATGTTTACAACCTGTATTTATAGCTGTTAATATGTTTTAGTTGCTGTAAATTTTTTGCCCATCGTATCGATATTCCATATGTTTTTTAATTTGAGTTGGTCCTCTGATAGTTTCCGCTGCGTAAGGGTTTTAATCCCTACAGTTTGAATCTCCCACTATACATATTGTCCAAAAAAAATTAATATACCTAATTATTCATTAATGAATTATATAAAAAAATATTCGAACTAATGAAAAACTCGTGTATATACTTCATGAATAAAGTATATTATATTCACGAAATATAAATGTAATATACTATATATTTAGTAGATTAATAGATTGATGTACCAAATTTAAAGTAGATTGGTTGACTGATATACCAAATTCAAAGTGGATCGATTGACTGATATACCACACTAAATGATTTACGGTATATAAATAACATCATTGATATACTTCTTAAACATCCGTGTTTTTAAGGGGCCTTTTCGACTTTTAAACTTTAATGTATGGGCTAGACCATATTTTTTTTGCTATATTTGCAACATACAAAAACTGAAGGCACAGTTGCAAATTCCCTTTCATTTTTTGCTAGTGTTGCAATTGACCCTTGTTTATTTAGTGTTGATTGGGTTTTAATTGAATATTGATGTATTATTGATATACCAGGAAAATTAGTCAAATGATACAACCATGTCTAATTTCAAATGAATGTTGAATTTAATTCATACTTTTGATATACTCGAAAAGTACTAAAGTGCATGTTAGTTTAATGTCGATAGACACATGTGTTTACTTGCGAATGATTGTTTATTTAGTACTGATATACTTCTGATATACTATAAATAATACACTCATGTTTTAGTTGAAAATAAATGGTGATTGAGTTCTAATTGGAGTATTGATGTATTGCTGATATACTAAGAAAACTATCAAAATGATACACCCACATCTATCTTCAAATGAATGCTAATTGAGTTCTGATATGTTGTTGATATACTCAAAAAACTACTAAAGTGCATGTTCTTTTAATGTTGATGATGCATGTTTTACTTGAAAATCATTGTTTCACTATTGATATACTTCTGATATACTTGAAAAATTATTAAAATGACGATCACATGTATTCTACTTTAACAGGACAATGTTTCTTGGAACCTTTGCTAAAAGGTTCATAACTATTCTAAAATGGAGGTATTCGATAACATAACTAAAATCCTCACACCTACACAACTAGAAATATTCAAAGGAGTGCAATTTTAGATAACATAACTGTTGTTACGATCCGCAAGTGTATGGGTCACAAGTAATATAAAACGGTAGGTATTACCGAGTATCGAATCCACAAGGAATTTGAATTAAATCCATTAATTACCTAGAGTTATCATGCTATATTTTATCTAGAACTCTAACTTGAATGATTATGAGAATGCTAAAAATAACAATTAGAAAAGGCATGCAAGTAAATGAAATTTCCTATCAAGGGGACTCAACCTAGGGTGTTAATTAGCTTTTTGGATTTGTAGCTCAATTAAATGGATGCATGTAATTACTAGTCTTCAATTTCATAAATCTAGAAGTAAATTAAGTGGATTTCTTTCTCAAGTTCCTCCACATCTCATACTAACATAACTAATTTATGTGTCCATTTCCTTAGTTAATTATAGTATGACATTAAGCAACTTCATCATAAATTTCTAACAATTCTTTTTCACTTTCGTGTTCCAAGCAATCGTTAGCCATGCAATTGGGATCTAATCTAACTTCTCTCTGTCGAGTATCAATTTAGACCAACAAATCAATCAATCCGTGATCAAGGGATTAAAAGCATTAAGCATAAATTGCATAGATGAAATATGAAGAAATTCATCACAATATCCAAATATTTAAGCTACATAATCCAATTGGCTAAACTAACAACCCTAGGTCTCAAGATCTACTCACAAATGGGAATAAATTTAGCCCATCAATCTTGATTCATGGTCGTAACTCAAAGATAATAAGAAATTACAGAGATATCAAGAAGAAATAACTGTTATGTTGCTCCAATGCTCCTGTTACGATCATCTCGAGTCTTGAGCCTTGGAACCCCGATCAGTTCCGCCTTTCTTCTCTCATTTTTTACTCACTTTTCACTTTCTATTGAGCTAGTGGAGAACCCCCTCAATTGGGATTGCCTTCAACCATTGGGAAATGGCCAATTTATAGAGGGAGAATCAAGCTTGCCTTGCTACCCACGCCTACCAGCGTCGAGAGGCTGACGTCACAGCGTTGAGACGCTGTGATGTCATTTTCTTGCTGCCTAATCCAACCAATGTCGAGAAGCTCTAAGGACAGCGTCGAGACGCTAGTCCTTCTAGAAGCCTTCTTTGGACGCTAGCTTGGCCTTCAATTCTTTATTCTTTTGGGCTTTTGGGTCTTTTCTTCAATTGCATTCTTCTTTTTCCTTCATTTATGGTCCAAAGCCTCTAATTTGATCCAATTTTGAGTAAAATTTTGGGTTTTGCTTCACAAGCTCGGTTTTCTATAATTTCAACATAAAAAGACATTAAAGCTCACAATTAATGCACGAAACTAGCCAAAATAACTAGGAAATAGATAGCATAATTGCATGCTATCAAATACCCCCAAACTTAAAGTTTTGCTAGTCCCAAGCAAAATAAAGTAATGCATCAGAATCATAAATTATATATCAATGACTCTACCCTCAATGCTTCTAGCCATGAATTCAAACCATTAAAACAAACAAGCAAGCATGATCAACCATCAAGAAATTTAAATTTAAATCATATCCTTCCTTGCAAAAAAAAATTATCATTTGCCTTATCATAATTTCTACTAGCTCGGAATAATTTATACACTCCTCCATTCATCTTCCCCCTACACTGGCCCTAAAGCTCGCTTTTTAGCCATCTCACTTCTAGCAAGCACTACTTCACTGAGGTACCCATAATTCATGGAGCGTCCCCCAAACTTGCATTTTTCTGAAGGCACTAGCGTTCACACAACTGCTGCAGGGACCCATATCCCAAATTTTATCTTTGGATGACCTAACTGATCACAGTAGAGGTAGCTCTTTTTTCCTTAAACTTTTAAGCACATTGCAAGCTGAAATTTTCTTTTCAAGCAAATAACCCTTTTTTATTTGGGCAAATCAAAGCATATCTTTTCCCCAAAGCTCAGCATTACTTACTATTATGCAAGAAAGCCATCTAGAAAAACTTTACGCCTATCGGAGTGACAACAAACTTCAAAAGCATATAAATTTCATCTAGGCTTTCAAAATCATAATAAAACAACTGAATCTTCATCATTGCAAGGGATTCAAAGAAAAGTGTTTAAATTTTCTTGAATTTAGACATGCTTTCAAATTTGCAACAATAAGAATGAATCATGGCTAAAAGGGCTAAAAGCAATATTGGGTTTTATGTCCTAAAACTCGTGGATAGTAAATGTAACAAAGTCAATTATAATCGATAAAACGTTATCGAGGTTATTCAATTTCTTGTTGTCGAATAGTTGTTTTAATTATGTATTAATTAACCCAAATCCAATAAACTAGAATCCTTGGCTATGATATGAACACTTGAACTTTATGTAGTAACATAAAAGTGGATCAAGTTCAAGTAATAGCCTAAACGGTCTATAGTATAGGGATAAGACTGGGTACCTTATCCTTAGAAAAACTATGTGATGCGGCCCACTTTGTTTTAGTACAAACGATGTGATCCTGAATCGTTCATGTAGAGACATGTGAGTGAGGGCGTCCTATGCAAAAGAGTTTGTATAAGACTAGGACCGAGAAATAAGTCACTCTTGCTTTATAACGTCGTTTACTGACAAGACTGACTATTTCATGCGATGACCTAGGTAACTCGATCTTAATCCTGAGCTAACTATGAACTCCTATTTATTCGAGCTTATCCTTAGATCTGCATGGGTGAGAGTGGCTCATCATCGCCGATTCAATAAACCCCCCATTTTAGGGATAGGAACGGGTAGATAGCTGGGGACATAGTTGTGCAAGACGGAATTCACTCCTACCCAATTTAGGGATAGTAGAAAGGTTGTTCCCTTAAGTGCTGACTCCGGGACGTGAACAAAAGGGATCCAGTCCTCTCATTGCCCGAGAGGTTTTAGGTTTAGTGGTCGGACCACAAACCAATTGTTCATTAGGGACTCAGTGGAAACTTATGGAATAAGATGTAACTTCAGGGGTTAAACGAACATTTGACCCAGCTCTAGTTACGAACAACCTGTGAAGGGTCGACTTACTAATCATGGTTACATCGGGTGGACAGAAATATATCTACAGTGAGGGGAGTTCAACTATCGGGCTATAGTGGAGTGTCCCGGTAGTTAACGAATGTTGGTTAATTGGGATTAAAAGGGTTTAACCAGTTAATCTCGGATCGTTGGAGTCCATGATCTGTAGGTCCAATAAGTCCCCCTGCTAGCTCATACGGAATAAACCTTAAAACTATGTGATGAAAGAATTTGAAACGTTCAAGTTCATTATAGGGAGTTGTCATTAAATTATATTGATATATTTAACATAATAGTTTAATTATGCATTAAACTATATTTTGAGAGAGTTGAAAATATTTAAATATGATTTAAATATTGTACAAGTGAATAGGGATTCATGAACAAATAGTTTGATGTGGATATGAATTGGGATTCATATTAAATCGCTTGATTTTGAGAAAGGTCGGTATTGGTGTAATTATTTAATTTAATATTAGATATTAGATTAAATAAATTATAATTGATTAAAATGTTTAATTAATTATATATAAATTAATTTTTGAATTTATTATAATGGATTTTGTTGAAATCCATTTTGAAAGAAAATGGCATTTTGAATATCATTTAAATTCAAAATTCAAGAGGCTAATTACCTTCTCATGACACCAATTACATGACTCACTCTCAACCTTTCCTTGTTGTCTTGATTAGCTTAAGGGAATTGCATGCTTTCATGCTTTAAAAGGAGAATCAAGCTGATGGTTCAGGTGTTGGAAAAATGAGCACAAAAAACTCTCTCACAAAACCTATCTCTTCTCCCTCATAGATTCATCTTGAATAAGGCTCCCACAAGCCGTTCTAAGGCCGGAGGATAGGGGGGAAGACTCTCGTGGTTGTCCTAGCCTTGTTCGTGAGAAGAAAACAACAATGGAGCTCGTTAATTTCGGTCCAAAAGGTTGGTATTTTTCTTGCTCTATTTTTTGCTCGGTTTTTCCATGTTTTTCATTTGAGAAATTAAAGAAATTAAAGTGCAATCGATCCAAATCGCTTCCTCTAGAGTGTTCTACACTCCTTCAATTAGTATCAGAGCAGATTTGACCACTTAATTTTCGTTAATTTCTTCATGGTGGGTAGTTTTATTCATGTGATGAATGTTTGGGGCTAAAGTGGATTTAATTTCGGTTTGGCATCGATTTACCTTCAATTCGTTGAAATTAATTGTAATTGCCTACATGTTTATGGGCATTAATGAGTTCATATGGAGTCTATAAAATTTGAGTCATTAGAGTCCATTAAGGCCTTCAATTTGATGAAATTTAGAGACTTCTCGAAGTTGGGAAAAACAGAGCATCAAGAACACTTCGTTTCTAGAAAAAGACATATGACGGGTCGTGGATGAACTCGAACCGAGACCTGGACTGGGAACCAAAAAAGCGCGTGGTTCAGACGAAATTTCGACAGGTTCCTGGGTTTGGTCATCGGTTCATGAATTTTGGTCAGCGGTTCACGCGATTCCTCTTCTCAACTGTCCGGTTCGCGTCTATCTAGTTTATTCTCGGCCGGTTTTTTCTCCCAGCAGCTGAATTAATTAATTTTTGGCCGGTTCAGCTCATTTTCTCACATTTTTTATCCGGTTCAGCTCATTTTCTCACATTTTTTATCCGGTTCAGCTCATTTTCTCACATTTTTTATCCGGTTCAACTCATTAATGATGGTTCAAGCTTATTTGACTTGGTTCGAGTTGTTTCAAAGGATTCGGGAGCGACTCAACCTCAAATTTGAATTATTCTTGTAATAATTTAGTTAAATTTGCTTGCTTAGGATGCCAAACCGGTCCACTTTAGTGTGTTTAATTTATTATGCATTAGGAATGTATGTTTAAATTAAAATTAAGAACACATATGCATATAGTATGCCATATAGATTTAAAATCCCACCAGAAAAGCATGTTTCATGCATTAGTAATTATTATAAAAATGAAAGGCATGATATAAGGTTTCATGTTAGATGCATGTTGTATGTTTTAAATTCGTATAAGCTCGATTAGTATCAAGCGTTATATTAATAAACGAAAACGAACAAGCATGCAGCATGAAACCACCTTAGCATAGTTATAGTTTTATCGTTATTTATAAAGAGTTATAAACCGAGATAGACGTTAAAATCTATAACAAGATAATTGCATGCTCACTTAGGGTTAACGAACCACGAACTCGAACAATTCGCATAGAATAGGTCGATGTCTTGTAAAGTTAAGGTTACAAGAGAACTCACCCGGTAAGATGCTGTCTAAGGCTGGAGGTATTTAAGTTGACGATTTACGGAACACCTCCTACCTGGGTATCGAGCCGGTACTTGAGTTAGGTTAATCCGAGTTTTATGAGCATGCGAGAGCGATCTAAGGTTTAAATGAGTTTATCACCTAGACATCGTAAGTATAAAGCGTTATACACACCTAGACGTAGGTTGCTTCTAAATGGTACTTTATATAACCTGATTCTTGGTTATTATATGTTATTATATGTTATAGGGCTAATTCATTAAAAGTTATAATAGTTGTAAAGGTTAATGAATAGAAACTGTCATAAACCTATAACAAAGAGTTGCATGCTAACATAGGATCTTAGGAGATGAGTTAAATTTAAAACGGTTTAAAATTTAATAGACCTAAGATCACGTTTCTAATAGGATTAGAACGTCCTACTCAGTATTTTAATAGTTTGAAAATATGATTAAGTAGGATATAAGACTTTGGTTATAAGGGAACTCTCCCAGCAAATGGTCCGGAACCTAAGTTGAATTAACCACGGTCTTATTAGCATGCACATGTCACTAGGTAATTAAAAGGGTTTAATTCACCTAGACATTAGAGTAAAGACCTTTATAAAGAGTTATAAAAGGCGTAGACTTAGATAGATTCATTTAGCCGGAATTTACCTAAGTAATAAAAGACCCTAAAATTTTAGTACACTTTAGTGGGAGGAAAAGTATAAAAACGAGATATTATTATCAAGTTTTTACTCTCATGTCCCCTGTGTTCATACCGTGAGATCCATGCTTGGCCTCGAGGCGCCCTAGGAGCGTCCCCCTACGGATGGTGTTTACATGGGTCAATAACAAGGTGAATGGGGAAACTGTTCATAGTAAGTGGGTGAAGGAAACATGTCAACGTATCCTGCGGTCTCCTCCATTAGGTTGCATCGTGAGATTCCTACGTGCCGCCTGCGAGTCACCCTGTGAGCGATCACCCTACGGAAGGCCGGCGCATGGGATTCGGAACAACGCAAACTCTAGAAATGGATAGGGTTTCATAGGGCCATTCCTAACATTAGCTCTTCCCTACGGTGGCATTGTTAGGGTCGTCCTCTGGAATCTGAAAATGGCGGGTCACACTTACAAGATTGTCTAGACCGAACCGATGGTAGCTAAGAACTGTTGGAATAAAGAGTTATTTTGGCAATAGTAAATGGCCGAGATTGTCTCGATTCAGAGGAGGAGTAGCTGACTGCCCTACGGTAGCGGTTATTCTAAACCTCTGAAGTATTGTTGCAAAAGAATTATGAATTATAGGGTGCTTAATTACTTTTGCTAAATTGATTAGATTAGGTAATGGGTTATATATATAATAGTCAACCAATTTCAGTTTATTTGTTTATTTTCAGCAATAAGTATAGATTCTATAAATGCCTCTTCTATACGCCAAATAAGTTAATGGTATAAAACATATGATAAGGGTCAAAAATATACCTATTTTACCCTTATTCTTAGCTCATTTCTTGGTCAAATATTGAGTGTTTAGGTCAATTTACTGTTCCCGAGCTCAAAATATGCTTAGTTTGATAAGTTAGGGTGTTGAGAGTCACTTTTGTGGAATTATGCTTAATTATGCCTAAAAAGACTTGACTTGAAGCAAATTTGACTTAGTTTGCTGTTGTGCAGAAAAACAGAGTTGAAGCTGGAATTCCCAAGAAATGCGACCGCATTTCTGGGAAGGCAAAATGGAAATGCGACCGCATTTCTGGAAAAACAGAGGCCGTTCTGAGTCGCACGCGGGTCGTTGTTGACGAGTCTTCTTCGCACCTAACCGGTTGTTTTGACCCTGAAACTGACTGGGCAACCTTCCAGCACCTATTTCGCAGCTCCTCAACCAATTTCTACACTATATAAGCTCGGGATTCGAAGTCAAATTCAAGCAGAACTCACTTGGAAGAAAAGGGTGCTGACAGAACCCTGGCTCGACGCCAATGAGTAGGGATGCCCGAGGTCCTTCTTAGATGACAAATTCTAACCCAAGAGAGAGAGTTAGACATCAAACCTTGTGGTTTGTAGAGAGTTTCACCCATTCCCATCTTGTAAAAGTGAGAGAGTGGAGTGTCTTAGCGAACTCTAGAAGGATTGTGTAAACAAAAAACCCATTATATTTAGCTATCTCTTTTAATTCCAACTCTTGAATCTTTTCATTATCTTGTATTCTTTGCATCATTATTTCAATGAAAATGTGCTCATTTGCTTTTTATCCCATCATGAGTAGCTAAATCCCTTTGAGGGGTTCAATGTGGTGAATTCCCTTAGGGTTTAATGGCTTGAAAGTGTTTTATTTGCTTAAGTAGGGTTTAATGCATGTCATTCTTTATTGAATATCATTCTGATCTTGCTAAGTTTAATTTGATCACTTAGACTTTGCATGCTATGTGAGTTTGATCTCGAAAGGGACAAACGATATCGGTTCTCATAAAGGTGATATAGGAGAAAAAGCTCGAAAGAGATTGTTCGGCGGTATACGGCAAGCTGCCTAAGGCACCTTATATCGACTATAGGGTTATAGGTTGCATTCTTGAATTATCTATGTCGGAGTCGAGTCCCAGAAATGGGCATAACGGTACTCGCTTAGCCTTCTTACGGTTTTTGGAAACAAGGGCCAAAAGGAAGTTAAATCTGACCCAATGCATTAAACACTCTTAAGTTAGATATTGCATAAATATGGTTGTTACCCTAGGGATGAATCCATGTTGAATACCTCGTTTTATCTTATTGTTATTCTTTATTATTCTATTGCTAGTTTTATTTATCTTTTCGAAAAACCCAATCAATCAACTTATTATTTTCTTTGGTTACCTTTTTCAAAAGCAATTATTTGAGTAGTTTCTTCATCAAATCTGAATTTCCAATTTAGTCCTCGTGGGATCGATACCCTTGGAATACTTTCTAAGGTTTTTTTATTACTACGTGCGACAGTGTATACTTGCACTTAAGTGTTGGCTGGATATTTCTCTCTTATTATTATCCATCTTATCTCACATTCCATCCATTCAGCTAGCCATGCACCAACATACGACTAAGAAAACAAACTTAAACACTGAGATCGTGACAAGTGATTTGTAAACGGCCTTAAAAGATGAATGTCCTCAAGATGTCATCCTCAAAATATTCGTGATGAATATTAAGTAGGAAACTACCAAGCCAATAAGAACATGATCCAAAGACTCTAAATATGATTTATTCGACTTGAAAACGTGCTTAGTAAGAATACTGATTCTGCCTGAATACTTGTTTCAGGGCCCTAATAGGAAAAGGTAATGAATAAGATCAAATCTATTATCTTATTCATATCTAATTTTAATAAATAATTAATTAATTCCATAATTAATTAATTACCCAATTAAATATCACATTTTTAATCTTAGGGATTTTATTAAATTATTTATATTAATATGAATCCAATTCATATTAATTATTTGAAATCTTTCAAATGTTTTCTCTCGAGAATTAATTTTGAAATTAATTCAAAATTATATTATAAAGTTTCATAAACTTTATATTATAATGTATCAATATACATTATATGATTCCCCTAAATAAATCGAACTCTTTCAATTTACAATTTATACTTAATTGCCTCAAGTCTCTTTACGAGTTACCAGTGGGACCTAATGGACCTACAGATCAGAAGCTCCATCGATACGAGACTAATTGGCTAAACTCATTAACCAAGTTAGTCAACATTCGTTAACTGTGGGTCACTCCACTAAAGACCCACAGTTGCACTCTTCTCACTGTAGAATATTTCTGTGTCCACGGATATCGACCAACGCAGTAAGTCAATCTTTCACGTGTGTTCGTAACACCAGCTGAGTCAAATTACCGTTTTACCCCTGGGTTACCTCTGGTTCCTTAAGTACCACTGATCCCTCTAATGAACAAGCTGTTTAGGGTCCAACCACTAAACAGGAGTTCCTCTCGGGCTAAGAGGACGGCACGCCTTTGTTCAAGCCCCGAAATCAGCCATTAAGAGAACACACATCTACTTACCCAAATAGGGGAAGGAGTGAATTCCATCTTGTACTGTTATGTTCCCAGCCCCCATTTGGTCTTACCCCCAGAAATGGTAGGATTATTGAGTCGGCGAACTGGTCACTCTCACCCATACAAATCTAAGGACAATCCCTCCTGAAAGGAGTTCATAAAGGACTCAGGATTGAGATTGAGTTACCTAGGTCATCCTATTGAAATAGAAACCAAAACTAGTTAACGGCGTTACATCTAGTGGTTACTATTTCGCGGTTCGGTCTTATGCAAACTCATTGCATAGGATACCACCACCCGCATGTCTCCTACATGGATGCTTTGGATCATTACATCTGTATCGAATACAAGGTGGGTCGTATCACATAGTGTCACCAGGATAAGGTACACAGCCTTATCCCTATACTATAGACCTTTTAGGTTGTTACTTGGACACCGATCCCCGTATGTCCCCACATACTAGTCCAAGTTTCATTTAAACAACCTTGGATCTTAGTTTATTGGATTTAGGGTTTATTAATGCAAACTCGATTATTCAATAACCAAATCACTGAATCACTCAAATATCTCTTTATTGAGATCAATTAATTTGTTTCATTTACTATCTACGAGTTTTAGGGCATAAAACCCAATAGATAGTTCCTAAGATTAAAAGAAATTTCAGTTTCTATATCTTGTTTGCTAGAACGAGGCTATTCTGTTACCTTTTATATATGAACCGTTCATTTCAAAAGGATGCCAATGTTTGTTCTGCAAATATGAAGAATAACATATATGTTTTAAGACCGATAGAGTCTAGAGCGATTTTAAATTATGAGATATTTAAACCGCTGAGACTAAACCAAAAGGCAACATGTTTCTCAAAAGTACCTATCTTTGGCACTTGAGGTTAGGCCATATTAATCTCTATAGGATTGAGAATTGGTATAGAATGAACTTCTAAATAGGTTAGAGGACGACTCATTACCTCCCTATAAGTCATGCCTTAAGAGTAAGATGACTAAATGACATTTTTTTTTTAGAAAAAGGGTTATTGTGCCAAAGAATCTTTAGAGATTGTACATTCGGATCGCTACAGTCCAATGAATGTCAAAACTCTAAACAGGGAATAAATAGATCATTAGTTTTATTAAATGATTATTCAAGGCACACTATTAATGCGGTGCTGGTACTGAATGATCGATGTTAGGAAAGAAGGTAAATAAAGATTAAGAATAATTCAGCCAACCTAGTGCAAGTATACACTATCACATGTAGTAATAAAATCTCTGGAAGTATTCCAAAGGTATCGATTCCACAGGGACTAAATTGGAAACACAGATTTGAAGAAGAAACTGCTCAAAAATTGCTTTCAAGAAAGGTAACCAAAGAAATAATTGATGATGGGTTTTGTAAAACAAAGAAATAAACAAGTAAAGAAAAACGATAATAAATAAGCGAGGTATTCAATGTAGCTTCAACCCTAAGGCAAATAACTCTAATCATGGCTTATTTAACCTAAGTCTATTCATGCATTGGGTCAGATTTAACTCCTATTTGGCCTTGCTCCCAAGAACCGTTAGAAGGCTAAACGAATACCATTATGCACATTTCTATGACTCAACTCCGACATAGATAGTTCACGCATGCAACCTATAACTGTTGGCGGACGACTATTCGCCGTTTTACGACTTTCACACCGCAAGCGCACGGGTCGTCACAAGTAATATAAAACGGTAGGTATACCGAGTATCGAATCCACAGGGAGGCGAAGCGAAATTTAAGCAAGCAAAGATTCCTTGAGCACTAAAAATACTTGGGCGAAATAATATTTAGGGACCCGATCATGCAATCAAAGAAAATTAAAAATCAAAACAATTAAAGAGAATATTTGATCAATCGATAAAAATAAAATATGGAGTAAGAGTTTTCTAATGGGAAGAGGGGTCTTGAAACTCGATTATTAGCTAAACAATTGCTACAATTGTCCTATCTCATTGCCCAACTAATTATACTCCTAGAATCTCCGTTATTAACATAGGTTCTCCTGTCGGTCTCCCCTAATTGTAATTAATTCATTTTAACAACCTAAGTGTCCTTAGCGCCATTAAAAATCATTAATTA
The DNA here is from genome assembly GCA_017139565.1 of Luffa aegyptiaca. NCBI lineage: Eukaryota > Viridiplantae > Streptophyta > Magnoliopsida > Cucurbitales > Cucurbitaceae > Luffa > Luffa aegyptiaca. Next base: position 24,125,292 of record CM029401.1, on the reverse strand, counting down.
TTACGCTCTGATTCATTTTAGGAATCTAAGTTTAATCAACTAATCCCGTTGTCACGACGGGCAATTAAACTAGCTGCATGGATTATGATCTATCCTAACTTCTCTCTGTCGAGTTTCCATTAAGAATCAGATCAGTACACAATTGGCCAGATTGCATAAAGCATTAAGCACATCCATACAAATAATTAGGACAAAAGGGCTAGAGATAGGCAATTATAACAACATTTGAACTATAATTTCATTTCAAGACCCCAAATTGGGGTTTAGCTATACATAGCTAAAATATTCACAATAATTACAATGGAAAGCATAATTAAGAACATAATAAAAGGGAAGGAATTGACCGTTGAAGACCCCTTCGCTGACGCTTGGAGTCCCTCCGAACACTCCTTGAGCCTCCTAGAATGCTCCCCAAAATTCCCCAAAAGTTTCCCACTAAAGAAACTCTCAAAAAGGCTTGGAAGCCTTGAGAGAGGCTCCCAAAGGAGCCAAGAAAGCAAGAAAGGAATGGAAGAATATGATGATTGATGGTAAAATGAGGCACGAAAGGGCGCCTTATATAGGCTCGGAAAGGGGGTAGCGTCGCGACGCTATACTGCACAGCGTCGCGACGCTGTGACGTCATCCACTTGCCGGCCAAGAAATGGACAGCGTCGCGACGCTGTGACGTCATCCACTTGCCGGCCAAGAAATGGACAGCGTCGCGACGCTGTCCTTACAGTGTCTCGACGCTAGGCGTTTTTCAGATCTTTCAGCAACGGATTTGGGCTTCAATTTGGGCCTCTCCACATTTCTTTTTGGACCTTTTTCTTCATAGCTGACCTCTTTTGATTCCCCTTGACCCAAGCATGGAAATTGGGCTTGAATGGCTTCATTTGGGGCACTTTTATCACCAAAATCCATAATTTGCTCCTAAAGACCAATTAACAAAATACATTAAATATTTTCAATAAAAACACAATTAAAGCACAAAAAAGAATAATAAATTGGGACTAAAATAGCGACATTTCTGCTCGCTATCACACCCCCAAACTTAAGCTTTTGCTAGTCCCGAGCAAAATAAATTCTAAAGATGCATGAAATAGAATCGCTCAAGCCTCAATGATTTTGGAATTCTTAAGATAGAATGGAAAACATGCAAGTGGAATAAGCAAGCACCGCATACTCATGAAGAAATCTTAAACTAGTTTGAACTTAAGATTAATGAATAGCATGCTCAAGACTTATCTATTGATTCTTTTACTAACCTAGATTAGTCTTATGGCTTTCTCCATTTGTTTTCCCCCTACACTGGCTAAGAGCCCCTAATAGGTCGGAGTTCTTCTATCATGCAAAAAAAGAAACTAGGGTGCCTGATATCTTTTCTTTTTCATTGGGGAGCAAAACTCTCAATTGATTTTTCACTTTCTTTTTCTTTTTCTTTTGCTACTCCCCCAAACTTGCATTTTGATATCTAATGGTACTAGCTTTCACACTACGGTGCAGGGACCCTTAACCCGAATTTTATTCTTTGGTTGGCCGAACTGATCACACCGCAGGTAGCTCTTTTTACCCCTAGGCTTTTTCTTTTGTGCAAGCAAAAATTTTCTTTTTCAACAGATTTTTCTTTTCTCTCATTTTCTTTTGTTGCTTTTGTTTTTCTCTCAGTAGGCATAGCATTTTTTTTTTTCTACCTAGCTCTTTAGAACAATCAAGCATGAACTTCCTAGTATTAGAAACTAAGCCTATCGGGGTGACAACAAACTTTAAAAATCATAATAAGAATCTAGATTTTCAAAGACGTCATTAGATAAGACTATTGCATGCTTTAGACATCAAAACTAAGTATCAAAAAATTTTAAAATTTCACAATTTCTGCCGTGCTCCCGAATTCCACAACATATAAACCATTTTCTCCCAAAACTTCTAAAATCACATCCTTGGCTATCATGGCTATCTATTCATGCATCCAACAGAATTCAAATATGCTCAACACAGCGAAAGCCTCCCCCCCAAACTTAAACTAAACATTGTCCCCAATGTTTTAAAAACAATAAAGCAAATAGAGGGATACTGAGACTTCCCTGAGCTAGGAGCGCTTCATCCTCTTCCTTTTGGATTCAAAAAATGGGATTTTTGGAGCTTTGGGATTTGCTAAGGTGATCCTGCAAAACAAAATAGGATCACGAAGCAAAGAAAATTATTTACCGCAAAAACAACTACTTTAATTTTAATCCTCGGGTTGCCTCCCAAGCAGCGCTTTCTTTAACGTCTTTAGCTAGACGAGGCTCGGCACGCTTACGGAGGCTCGAAATAAAAGTTTTCATCATCCTCCGGGCCCTGCAAAAAATCGCGCACCGAATTGCACACTGCAAACAGGGGAGAAAAAAAACTTTCCCCTGGCCCATCTTCGCTAAAGAGATTATCATAATAACATTTCAGGAAATATGCTACAACATCAAATCTTTTTTCTAGATCTCTATTCACAAAACAATTGTTAACAGGGGCAACTTGGTTAATAAGAAGGGGTGAAGCAATAAACTTTAAATCCTCTGATTTGACAGTGGATAACAGAGCATGGCATAGTTTTCTGTGTGCCAAACTCTTACCTGTGATGCATCTAAGTGATGTAACAAAGGAAAGAGCAGCTCTGTTATTCTCTCTAGCGACCGACCGCAGTATAGACGAAGGAAAAGTTATATATTCTTCCATGCGCCGGATTCGTAGAGGAACGACCACAGTAGGTCTAAGGCACTCTTCCCTCATCACAGCACTCTGCAGAACCGCTGGGGTCGTGTGGGACCCCTGTGAAGAAATTAGCCATCCTGCATCTGAGATTGATGGGAACTTCATCACGACTAGATTTAGGGAGCCTGGACCTAGGATAGCCCACCCACCACCTCCACCCCAACAGGAAGAACCAAAAGAGGAGCCCCAAGCTTAGAGAGAGCAGCCCCACTTTGATCATCCTCCTCTAATGCTTGAGTCGTTAGATGAGAGGACTAATCAGATGAGACTTGAGCAGCTGCGTATAATGAGAGCCAGCAGCGTAGGGAGGGTAGACACTTCAGACGAACTGAGGACCAGTTCGCTTATATTCGAGAGTATATTATGGCCTTGACGTCTGGACAGCCCATCCCACCGCCGCTGCCACCTTATGAGTCTCTTGAGGATGAGGAGTGATGCACTATCCTACGGGCTCATCCGCGGTTTTTTCTATCCTTTCCTTTATTTTTCTTTATTTTTATTTCTTAGCTTGTTCTGCTTTTATTTTTCCTGTTTTATTTGTTTTCTTTTTTTTAGATTTCGGCAAAATTAATATGAGGGCATTCAATTCTTGATCCAGCCAGCTCCTGACCATACACTCAAGGAGGTTTTTTGTTCCCTATTCTTTTTGTCCCATACTCTTTCTACTTGACATATACATTGAGGACAATGTAGACTTTAGGTTGGGGGTGGGGTCTGTTCTTTGCTTTGCTTTGCCTGCATATGTTTCGTATGAGTAATGATGCATCTGAGCATCACTTCTTTATTATGCATGCATAGTTTTATTTGCTTTGCTCTGATTAGATTGAGGCCATGCACCTGAGCATTGGACCTAATTTGTAAGCAAATTTTAAAATTTTTTAATGCTTCTATGTGGATGACACTGTTACTATTCTTAGGACTACGAAAATCCATGACATGCCATTTATGTTTACCTCATTGCTTTTATTGAATGATAAGCATGTTGCCCAGAAATTGAGCCTTTTTAAAATTTTTCTAGTACTTTTCTTGCAAGAGTAAACCTTAGCATGCCTAGGATTAGTTTGAAAGCTTGGGAGCGAATTATAGATCCATATGCTTGTTGTCCCCTCGATAGGTGTAGGGATGAGCTAGTGAGTCAAATGTCCACAAATTAGCATGTAATATCTTGCTCAGGAGAAAAGAAAGAAAATATGTCTAAGAAAAAGAAAAGAGAGCAAAAGAAAAGAAAGAAAAGAAAAGAAAAAAAATGAGCACGAGCTTAAAAAGAAAATCATATGCTCGTTTACCTTACTTTTATTTTTCAAGAAAAATCATGCTATAAAAGAGGGTAAAAAGAGCTACCTGCGGTGTGATCAGTTAGGCCAACCAAGAGTAAGGCTCGGGTTATGGGTCCCTCACTATAGTGTGAAAGCTAGTGCCCCGCAAAAAAAAAAGAGAGAAAAATAAGAGCGTAGAAAGAAAATGTCTTTTATTTTTCAGGCACCTGGGTAAAGAGAAAAACAGTCTAATTTGTCTCGTTCGCTCCTTAGTTAGTTCCTAGTGCCAGTGTAGAGGGAAGATGAGTTGAGGGTTATATAATCCAATCCCGAGTCAGTAAGATTGATTCTAAGTAGTCTAAGTGTGAGCTTTAGCAAGAAACTTCATGAAAAATTTTGATTTGTTTCTTTATCTGGCGATGTGTGCATGATTCTTAATTGTAATGATTTCGACATCTTTAGCATTGAGATTTTAGTTTATAAGAATTGTGACTTTTGAATCCTATACTTTTGATTTATATGCTTGCTCGAGGACTAGCAAGGTTTAGGTTGGGGGTATTTGATAGGACCAAAATAGTTCTATTTATTTGTTGTTAATCTAGACTTGTTAGGGTGCACTTTACGCTTTATTTGTCTGGTTTGTAGATAATTTGTGCATTCAGGCTGGTCGAACTACACAAATTGGAGTTAATTCGGGCAATTTAGAGAGTTTTCAAGCTTACTTGAGGGCCATGGATCTCGAGGAGGTGAGAAGACTGTGAGGATCGTGACGAGCCCGAAGAATAGTTCCAAGGAGTCAAAGGTTCGAGGCCCAAATCGAGCAAGAAACGACGTGGAATAAAGTCGAAGCACGCTGAAAATAGGCACGGCGTCGAGATGTTGTGGCTGTTTTCAGCCCGTGGCCCATATGGCACGACGTCGAGACGCCATGCCCAGTGTCTCGACGGGCGTCGAGATGCGACAACAACTTTTCCTATAAATCCCCTCTTTTAATTCCGCCAAATGTATCACCTTTTAGGGTTTTATTTTTGCTCCTCCTCTCGGTTCTCTCTGTCCTAGAACACCAGAATTAAAAGGTGTAAGTTTTCCTTTTGATTTTCTTTGTATTTTCTTGTCATTGTAGCGTTGGATCGCCGGTTTTAGTCTACTTAACCGCCGTCTAAACCCGTTGACGCCGATTGGATGATTTTTGGGATATAGAATGTATTTCTTTGTGAGTTTCATGTTCTGAATGTCTATTTAATTCCATATTGCTATTGTATTTTGGATTCAGTTCGTATTATTTTCATGCGCAGTAGGTTAAATTGACGCCCTAACTCGCAGCTCGTATGTTAATAACTTGCTAAGAAATTGATTTCCAAGTAGCTAATGGAACATTGGTTTAATAGTTAGCGCATAGACTGATTCGTGGGCACGGGTCCCAAGAGCAGACTCTGACTTTGTTGCTTGACACGATAGGTTTAGAATCCAAAATAGCATTAGAAGTAATCTAGGCCTAATTATTTCTAATGTCCTAATCAATCCACTAGACTTAAGGCAATTGGTTGATTGTTTAATTTGATAATCCAATTGAATTAATTAATTAACTAGTTTCTAATTCGATGGACGTTGTATGATCGGGTTAGATGGCTTAGGTGGGCTTTGGGTCTTTTCTGGGTTCAGATTAGATCGATTGGGCAATTGAGCAATTCAAACTAATTTTCTCGTCTTTTTATGATTCTTGCAATTTAATTTCTTGTCCTTTAAATTTCTTGCTTGTTTAAATTCTTGCATTTAAAATTCTTTGCACGTTCATTTATCCAATTTTCCAATCCCCCCATTTACCGCTTTCACAACTCAAAATAAACAGAAAATAAATAACCAACCGTCACTCCCTGTGATCTACCCCGGCCACGACAACTGCAAGTAGTTTAGTGTTCGCGGAATTATAAATTTTATTTGGTAAGCTGGGAGCCTTGACAACTCCTGACCCGTCAGACTTCTTCCACTGAACTCCTTTATTGGCCACCATTTTCAATGCTTCCTTTAACTGTTTGGCCGAGGGGTTCTTGATTGCATCATTGCCTCTTGGATTCAAAGGTGCCTTGATCTGATACACCCTGTTGATGTCAACCGAAGAGAAACTAACCATCTTCCCTCTTACCACCGCCATGCTCATGCTCTCCTCCCTTAATCCAACATAAAACTCTCAGACTAGAGGCACCACGACCTCTTGAAGGTGAGCACAAAACTCTTGCCATTTTTATTGATTGATGATTTTGGTCACAAATTCAATCTTGGAAATTCACATCTTTGAAGACCTCGGGGAATGGATTCTTTGGCGATGCAACCTTCTTTTTGGTGGGTGTGGTGGTAGGAGGTACAGAAGAAGCATCCATGGACCTAGTCCTCGGCCTCTTCGCGAATATAGGGTCATTCTTGCTCTTTGTCCTCCTCTCAGCTCTGATTTCCCTTCTTCTTTTCTTCCTCAAGGCTGAAGAAATTGGAACTTGGTTATCATCCAATTCCTTCACCTCTGAGTCTGTTTCTGTCTCACTGTCACTAAAGGTCTCGACCTCTTTTTCTTCAATTTTCTCTTCATCCTTTTTCTCTCCTGAAGATGTACTTTCAGCAGCTGGTGGAGGTCCTCTAACATCATACTCGAACAAAGGATCGAGGGCCTCATCAGCTTGTTGATCTTCAACGGCCTTATCTTGACCTTCCTCAGAATGCGGCCCAAATGCTGTCGCATTCTGGCCTTCACTTTCTTCCTCTTTTTCTTTTTCTGATTTTTCTTCTCTTGGCCCCTCAAGGGCCTCTTATTCAACTTCTTGCAGTTGCTCAGCCTCAATTTGAGCCTTGTGTAGTGGCTCAAAGGCTGCAAGAAAATCTTCAGCCTCTTTTCTTCTTTCTTCTTCTTCTCTCAAATTTTCTCTTCTTCCTTTTTCTTTCTCGAGGAGTTGGAGTTTAGCCGCCAATCTCCTGAGTTCTTCATCTTCTTTTCTCTCTTTCTCAGCTTGAATGGCCCTATCGGCCTCTTGTCTTTCTTGTTCTTTCTTTTTCTCAGCTTCCCTTTCTTCTTCCAAGTCTCTTTTCCTTGCAAATTCATCTTCATCCCTCATACTCTGATTTTCCCTTTCTTTTTCAGTCCTTATTTCCCTGATTGCATCTTGCTCAACCCTATAACCTTCAGCAATAATGAGGGCTTGTGCAACAGCCTGTCAGATCATGTCTTCGAATACATTCGGCAGCATTCTTGCCACTTTAAGGGGCTCAATAATCAGGGGCTTTTCGGGTGCAATCTTCTTGGGATCTTTCTTCCTTGCACTGTAAGTCACGAAAGGCTTGTCCCTGCAAGAAGAAGTTGAGTTAGTAGAAGGGGCAGAAACGTTACCCTTTTGAGTCTCTCTTTGCCGAGAGCTCTCTCCCACTCTGGAAGATTTTTCAGCATCACGCAATCGTGCTTCCTCTTCAAGAGCCGCACGCCTCTGAGCTCCCATCTCACGGATCATAGCAAACCACTCCCTTGACCATTTTCTCAGCTGTTGGCCCGTGGGTTTTGGGGTTTTATGGAGAGAATTGGTGGGCATGGATCTTCTTTGTCGAGAACTACTTTGATTCTCCCTTTGTGCAGTCGGCATTGTCGAGGATGAAGGAGTTTGAACAGTAGTGCTTCGTTCCGAAACAGCTAGCGAAAAACCCGTGGGTCTCACGTTTCTCATCCCGTGCATGAGCTTCGAGTTGCTCTTCTTGGCGTCGAGCACTTTGTTCAGCACTCTGGGCACGCTGATTACTCTGAGATCAAGTAATCTTGTGAGGGATTGATGATTTTGGAGTGTTCTTCATGATTCTTGGAGTGGGTTTTCGGTTTCAAAGAGAATGAAGGTGAAGAGTTGGTGAAGTTGACTTGAATGCAAACGGTCTAAGTGTTTGGTGAAGAAGGAAAACACTTAAGTCAGCTATTTATAGGTTTTTTCAAAATTAGGTCACGTGACCGTCATTTAAATGACGTCACTGCCCTTGACCATTTGGGAAATGCAATAGCATTTCCAAATGCACTGGGGAGAAATGCGATCGCATTTTCCCCAGTTTCTGCCTTCTTTATTTTTTCTAACTTCTTTTATTTCCCTTGGTTTTTCTTTCCTTCTTTCATTGGCTGAGACAATAATAGACTTGTTAGAAAGTTCACATACTTAAACATGATTATTCATCTCCTTTTTCTTAGATAGACACAAAATAACTTGGACTTTTCAAACTCCCAGGTAAATCCCCAGGAAAAGGTGTTCCCTACGGTCAGCTTTAATACCTTTTCTTAGACAGGATTTTCCTAGACAGAGTTTTACTCTTGTCCATATATTTTGTTATCCTATCTATTTTCTCCTTTTTATTAATTTATTATAAATCCACATAATGTACAAAAAGTAAATTTTCAGAGAGAGAAGTCATACCAGATCAATTGTAGATACAAGGGCTTCTTCGGCCCCAAGATTCTTCCTCCAATAGGGTTTGATTCTTTGTCCATTCACCTTGAAATGCATGCCTTGATGATCCATCAGCTCTACAGTTCCATAATAAAAAATTCTCACGATCTTGAATGGTCCCGACCATCTTGATTTCAGTTTTCCTAGAAATAACTTAAGTCTGGAATTAAAGAGTAGCACCTGCTGACCCTTATGGAACTCCTTTGGATGTATTCTTCTATGATAAGGAAATAAGAAATCAAGAAGAGCAAGAAGAAGAATTCCAAGCTCCACTAACTCAAGAAGAAGAACTTGAAGCTCCACCAGCTCAATCAAGCTCAAATGAAGCTCCATGGGTGTCAACTCTAATTCAATCCAATCATGAGGAAATCATTATGCCACAAGCTACAATGACAAGAGCTAGAGCTAAAAGACTACAAGAGGCATTAAATAGTTACTTCCAAGCTAAGGTGAGTATCCATGACCAAGAGTTGCATCCATTCAAGCTTGGAAAGGCACCTATTCAACCAAAAGACACAATGAATCTAAAAATCCAAATTCATTCACATATTTAATGTATTATGTATCTTTTGAATTCATGAATTTGTATTTATGACGGTTCATGAATGGATTTGAAAGGTTAGGGGCTGAATTTAGACCACATAGATGAAGGGTTGTGTCCTTTCATGGTGTCTTTTCAATTAGTATAAATAGGGATGTAATTTTTCATTTGAACACAAGTTGAATTTGAATAAAATTTTAGATTGAGTTTAGTCTCTCTCAAGCTTTTATGCTTTTTTTTTTTTTTTTGTGTTCTTGTGTTTAGAATGCATGCCTAGGACTTTTAATCTAGTCTGATCAATTAGATTGTGAAGAGTTTGAAATCTTGAAGTTAGGAACGAGTTCTCCTTTCTTCTTGATCTTTGATCATCCTTCCAAGTCAAATCTGTTTAACTTTCTTGGGGTTGTCTTATCATCTTGTTAATGGGGTTATTCTTATTATTGTTGTGGGGGTTCACCTGAAATAAGGGGAGTTCTCAAGCATAATTGAGGTAGTTCCTTTATCATTCTATCATGCCATCTTTTGACCTTCTCCTTATATAATTTTGCATTCTCATAGGAGAAGTGACGGAGTTCTTTCAGTTCATTCAGTTGTAATTTCCTTTTGATTCCGGATTTATCCATATTGAAATCGAACTTCTTCAATGCCCAGTAAGCTTTGTGTTCCTACTCACGTGGTAAGTGGCAGGCTTTTCCAAATATGATTCGATACGGAAACATTCCTAAGGGCACCTTGTATGCACTTCTGTGTGCCCATAATGCCTCATCAAGCCGCAGAGACCAATCCTTTCGATAAGGGTCTACTGTTTTTTCCAAAATAGCTTTGATCTCCCGATTAGAGAGCTCTGCTTGACCATTTGTTTGAGGATGGTAAGCAGTGGCTACCCTATTCCTGATATTGTATTTGGAAAATGGGTTGGCTATCATCTTGTTTAGAAAGTGAGATCCTTCATCGCTTATGATGAAATGAGGAGTCCCGTATCTCGTGAAAATGTTCTTCATGAAGAATTTCTTTACCACCTTTGCATCATTGGTTGATGTAGCTAAGGCCTCAATCCACTTCGATACATAATCAACTGCAAGCAAAATATAAATATTTCGAAAGGATTGAGGGAATGGGCCCATGAAGTCTATTCCCCATACATCAAAGATTTCCACTTCGAGTATGAAGTTTAGAGGCATTTCACTCTTAGCTGTTAGATTACCGATTCTTTGACATTGATCGCAGTTTTTAGTGAAGAGGTGTGCATCTTTGAAAAGACTTGGCCAAAAGTACCCTGATTGAAGGACTTTGGCTGCAGTTTTTAGCCCGGCAAAGTGTCCTCCATATGGAGTCGAGTGACAGGTGTTGGGTTTCCAGAGTGAGTAAAAATAAGATATAAAAATGCTCTAGAACTCTGTGCAAGTATACACAATCCGCAGCAAGTAATAAGTATTTATCGAATCCAAGGTCTGAATTAGCTTTCACTTTATATATTTTGTTTAGTTGTTCAATGGTTTCAAGAATGGTTAAAATGATTGGTTTTTATAGAATGCTGAAGCAAAAGAATTGACAGAACAGGAAATAAACAAATAGGCATACAGATTAGAAACAGGCGCTGGTCAAGATTTAGTAATTGTTTTAAAAGATGCTCTAGCAATATTATTGATCATGCAAAACTCTCGCAGTCTTATTAGCGGATTCCTCCCGGAACTCCGGATTTTTTAGAATATGTTTCAAATCCAATGAAGCACTACCGATCAAGCACTAGGCAACTGGCTATCCCTAGCTCAGTCATTGGCGTTCACCAATACACAATGATCTAGTGTGATTAACCGCCACACACTCTCTAAATCATCCCTGAAACTAGAGAGAGGTATTCATACCGGTTGGCCAGGCGGGCATAAAATAGAAATGAACACAACAATTAATCAAGATGCATCAAATCAATATTTATTACTAGAAATTAAGCACGGCAACTACATGTTCCCTAACCAACGCCTAAAACTACTTAGTTCATAAAATGCATAGAAACACACGTTACAATCTGAGTAAGCATATCCATAACTACAAAATATTGCAAGAAAATATTAATTCCCTTGATCAGCTTGCAGTTGATGGTCTTCTGGATGGTCTCCAATCTCTCTCCTCTATTCGGCTCCCCAAAGGTGGAAGTAAACTTTTCAAGAGTGGAATGTTCCTCCCAAGGATGGAATTTCCTTCCCAAAAAGGGATGATTTTGACTTGAGACGGCTCCTCCTTTTATAGAGTGATAGCAAACCCTAATTAGGTCGAATTGGACACGTGGCAGGCTCTCCAAGCTTCTCAAATCCGTAAATAGCTCAACAAACTTCGGCTCATTAAAATGGATAACGAGCTGTGACGTGGCAGTTTTGCTCTCAGCTTTGCTGCAGCACAGAATTTGTTCTCTCAAGTCGCACAGCAATATATTCTGCACAAAATAACTTCCAAAGCATCCATTCTTCCAAATGGGTTAAAACATATAATATATATCTAGAAACAACCCTATTTAGCACAAATGACACATAAATCACTATAGAATTAAGGTCTAAATAACTCCCTTTTGGAGAGTTATCAACAGGCTACCAATATGAGTGGTATCTCTTCTTCTGTTACACATCGTCTAAGTATTTGATCTGGACCTAGCTTGTACAGATATGGCTCATCCCAGTAGTAATCTTTGACATCTTTCAGAAACTTTTTGAGCTGTTGAGCTGTGGCTTCTGGGGGCTTTAGTCCACTAACTAAGTAGTTCACATAATCTGCAAACCATGGAAATTCAACTGCTCTTACTGCCAAAATTTGTTCATATGCAAACGATTATTGAATATCCAGCCCTTTCTCCACTTGCGCTTCCTCTCCAAGCCTTGACAGGTGGTCTGCCACTTGATTCTCAATTCCCTTCCTATCCTGGATTTCAATATCAAACTCCTGCAAGAGCAAAATCCAACAGATTAGTCAGGGCTTAGCATCCTTCTTGAATAGCAAGTGTTTGAGAGCTGAATGATCGGTATGAACTATAACTTTAGTTCCCACTAGGTAGGATCTAAATTTGTCAAAACCAAATACTACTGCAAGTAATTCTTTTTCTGTGACAGTATAGTTCAACTATGCTTCGTTAAGTGTTTTGCTTGCAAAATAAATTGGTTGCACAATTTTTCCTCTTTTCTGACATAGCACTGCTCCAACTGCAAAGTCGCTAGCATCGCACATCAACTCGAATGGATGAGTCCAATCTGGTTCAATTATGATTGGCGATGTACTGAGTGCATTCTTCAAAGTTTCGAAAGCTTGCTTACAATCTTCATCGAATTCGAACAGTCTATCTACCTCGAGCAACCTGCACAAAGGTTTAGAAATTTTAGAGAAATCTTTAATAAATCTTTTGTAAAAACCTGCGTGGCCTAGTAAGCTTCTAATGTCTCGAACTGTTTTTGGAAAAGGCAACTTAGATATGATCTCAATGTTTGCCTTGTCTACCTCAATTCCATTTCTAGAAATTCAGTGTACAAGGACTATTCCTTCTCGTACCATGAAATGGCACTTTTCCCAGTTCAATACTAGGTTTGTTTTTTCACATCTTTCTAGCACTTGGTCTAAATTCTGTAAACACACTGTAAACGTTTCACCGAAGACAGAGAAATCATCCATAAACACTTCTAATGTTTGCTCTACCATATTAGAGACTATTGCCATCATACACTTTTGAAAGGTGGCTGGTGCATTGCATAATCCAAATGGCATTCTTTGAAAGGCAAATGTCCCGTACGGACATGTGAATGTGGTCTTCTCCTGGTCCTCTGGGGCTATTGTTATCTAGTTGTAACCTGAGTAACCGTCTAAAAAACAGTAATAATCCTTCCCTGCTAATCTGTCCAACATTTGATCTATAAACGGTAACAGGAAATTGTCTTTTCTCGTTACTTTGTTGAACCGGCGATAGTCTATGCAGACTCGCCATCCTGTGACTGTCCTTGATGGAATCAATTTATTATTCTCATTCTCCACTACAGTTATTCCACCTTTCTTGGGGACACATTGCACTAGACTGACCCAGCTACTATCTGAAATCGGATATATAACTCCTGCGTCCAGCCATTTTAGAATCTTTTTCCTGACGACTTCTTTCATAATGAGATTTAGCCTTCATTGACTTTCAATGGAATTCTTGGCACCTTCTTCAAGGTTGATTCTATGCTTGCAAAACGATGGGTTGATTCCTTGAATATCTGCAATTGTCCAACCTATTACCTTTTTGTGACTAGATAGGACCTGCAGCAAAGACATTTCATCCTCGCCAGTGAGATAAGATGATATAATAACTGGTAGTGTTTTCTTTTCTCCAAGGAAACTGTATTTAAGATGTTTCGGTATCGGTTTGAGTTCTAAATTTGGAGGGTTAATCATGGACGGCTGCAGCGGCTTGATTTCTTCCTGGGTTGACTCCAATGATTCTTTCAACGTTTTTAATTGTGCTACTGCAGATCCATTTGTGGCTGATTCTTCTACTCCCTCAATCTTTTTCCCATCTTTTTCCTCTTGTTCTTCATCTTCAAGCAAGTCTTCCAGCGTCTCTCCCTTTAATAATTCCTACAAGGTAGATAAAGAAAGCTCATCAATCTCATCAATCACTGAACATTCTTCAAGATCTCCTGGATATTTCAGCACGATCATGACATTGAAGGTAACTTGTTGATCATTGACCCTCATAGTCAATTCTCCTTTCTGTACATTGATCAAGGTCCTACCAGTTGCTAAGAATGGTCAACCTAGAATTATCGGCACTTTTTTATCTACTTCACAATCCAATATGATAAAGTCTGCTAGGAATACGAATTTATCAACCTTAACTAACACATCCTCAATCTTGTCAATGGGTTGTGTTAGTGACCTGTCGATTAACTGCAAGGTGACAGTTGTTGGTCTGGCTTCTCCTATACCTAACTGCTTGAAAACTGAATACGGCATCAGATTAATACTTGCTCCTAGATCGCATAATGCCCTGCCCACATTTCGTCCTCCAATGGAGCATGGAATAGTGAAACTTCTTGGATCCTTTAACTTGGGAGGGATCTTGTTTTTAACCAATGCACTGGAGCATTCGGTAAGTGCAACTGTCTCATATTCTCCCAATCTTCTCTTCTTGGACAAAATGTCCTTCAGGAATTTCACGTAAGTTGGCATCTGTTCGAGCGCTTCCACCAATGGGATGTTGATGTGGAGTTGCTTCAGGATGTCTAGAAACTTTTTAAACTATGCATCTTGTGAGGCATATTTGAATCTCTGAGGATATGGAGGTGGTGGTCTGTAATCTGGATCTATAATAAACTTTTTAAGTTTTACCCAAAGAATTACCCAAATTTTGATGGGTGGTGCTTATTTTGCTGGGGCAATCTGTGCTGGTTCTGCAAAACAAATCCTGGTTGATTTGCCACCTTTTGCTGTGCATGGGGCTTGCAAATTACTTCCTTGCCCTCCCCACGCAAAGTTAGGGTGATTACGCCAACTTTGATTATAAAAATTAGAATATGGGTTATTCCTCTTATTACCTGCAAAAAACACAGAAGCTGGATTGTTAGGACAAAACTCATAATTATGCTCTTCACCACAATAGACACAATATTTGGCTGCCACTTAGTTTACAACTGTAGTAGGCTCCACCACTGGTGGCTGCTGAACATTGCTTACCACATTTGTGTTTTTAAGAGCGTTAGTTAATGCTGCAATATCGGCCCTAATGGTAGACACACCATCAACTTCTATCACACTCTTAACTTTCTTACTAGAGCCTCTAACATTTGACCATTGACAACTGTAGGTTGATATTCTCTCTAAAATCTCATAAGCTTCATCAAAGGTTTTTGCCAAAAGGGCCCCTCCCACAGAAGCATCAACCATACACTGGGTTGCTATGTTTAACCCATTGTAAAATATTTCCATTTGAATACAATATGGTAAACAGTGGTAGGGACACTTTTGCAAAAGCTCCTTAAACCTTTCCCAAGCCTCACTAAAATTTTCTTCCTCATTTTGCCTAAATCTCACTATCTCACTCCGGGAGAAAAAATGTGAAATACAAATAATAATAATATTATGACGACAATCAATAATATTATAACTATCTCCCCTTCACAGATTGAGCCAAACAAGCCAATAATAATAGTCACGAAAAATAATGAAAGATAGGGAAAAGAAAATGATTTCGAAAAATATACTGGTTCGTCCTAAGCTCGGGACTACGTCCAGTCTTCTACAACTACAGGTTCTACTAGAATGATGGGAGATTACAAGAAGCCTTCAATAACGCCACAAACTAACCCTCAATAGCCCAAAAATAGCTATTGACTTCCAAGTATCACAATCTGATAGCTTGGGATAAACAACGAAAAACACCATCAACCCAACACAAGAGAATTATTCTTATTCCCTCAAAAAAAAAAAACACTTACTGTCGCTCCAATTTTCCAAAGTAATACACTCCAACCGCATGAAATCACTTACTGCCGCACAAAGAAAAAAAAATCACTTCTCTGTTACTGTGCAAATCCCACACACACACACATTTATACACGGAAAAACCTAATGCACATATGGGCCAAGCCCATTAGCCTTCCTTTTCCTTTCTTGTACGACAAACTGAGGGTTTTAGTTTTTGTCTCCACATCCCAACAGTTTCAAGTGTTTCTCTCAAAATGGTTTATTTCTTTATCTCATTTTCTAGTAAGTCATTTTTAGTGGTTGCCAAACACTAGAAATTTTTTCAAAATGATTTTTTTTTTTCAAAATTAAACACTTGAAAAGTTAAACCAAACACATCCTCAATCTCCGTCAATTTTAGATTCTCCATTTTCTGATTGAAATTTTCTTCCTCCCTGTTTAGCTCCAAGATTGCAGCCAAACCTTGACCACACCAAGTCCCTAAAAGCAAACTATGTTGCCCTCTTGTCCATAGCTTCTCAAGAGAAAATGTTAGGACCCCGTTGGCACGGTCGTAATTAAAATTTTATTTATCAACCAAAGTTGTAATATAAATTAGTTGATCTTTTGGATCGATCACTAAACATTTCATTCTACTCTCCTGTCTTATGCAAGACACTAACCCTCCATTTCATTTGGAATCAAGAAAGTTTAAGAAATAATTTTAAATTCTTGTTTGGAACAAGAAAGATTCAAGATGAGTGTATTTAAAATTTTGTATTGGGATGCTAACCGAAAAATTAAATAAGTTTACTAATATAGACTCTTAATTTTGATTTATTAATAGAAAATTAAAAATATGATAAGATTAATCAAGTAATTTACTTCTGAATTCTATGAAGTCCTACAAAATTCAAGTTGTAATTGGAAAAAAAAAATTATGTAATAACACAATTTTAAATCACTTCAGATTTCAAATCATTCCCCTTCTTATGATGACAGACAATAAAACTCATTTGAAATCTTTTGAAATCATAACATTCCAAATGGAGCAAACAACAAAGAAGAGAGTAGAGTGACACATTCATAAATTTCCTTCAAAGAAGACTTATTGAGTCCACCCACAAACCAACCAATTAAAACCACACCCAACATCACTGTTATTATTTCAAACCTACATACACATATATCTATCTCTATATACTTTTCAACTGCATTCTGTACTTCATGAATCCAATTTGTTTAAAAGCAGTCTAAAACTGAAATCATAAGGAATCACTTGAACAAACTCTTCAATAGGCTGCCTTCCCCTCCTTTCAAGGCATCTAACAGCTTCTTTTCTGAGCTCATCAGGTAGTTGTAAGCAAATCCAATCCACCAATGACTCCAAATCCTTTGCAAAGTCAAGTAAATACCAATCCAACAGTTTTGGAAGCATTAGTTTGTTTCCCCTTCTTGATATTCCAACTGCAGCTTGTAAGTAGTTTCTCTTTGCCTCTTCTAACTCCTCCTCCACACCACTTCCAGTGTACACCCTCACCTTCATTTCATTCAAACAATGCATCAATGCAAGCATATTAAGAGCAAAATAAATTGCAAAATCCACCCCTATACTTCGACATATACTCGCTACGTACGTTTGCGTTTATCGAAAGTTCAAATGGAAAATAGCCATCTGCCTTTTCATATCAATGTTGAAGTTGAGTGAAAATAACCATCAATGCAAACTCACCGCAGGAGACGACCAGCTTCCGCAACAAAGAGCAAACGTAACCAATGGTTCAGACCACTCTAATCCAAACAAATCACGTGCTTTCATCATCTCATCGCTTTTGACAGCCTTTGAACACTTCTGATTCACCAAAAGGGGAAAGAAAAAGGTTTGATGAACTTGAGAGTAATGGTTAATGAAAAAACACACTTGAAATTTAGACAATCATACCATAAAAACAAGACTGCATTTGATCACTGCTTATAATAGGAGTGAAGTTTGGAGAGTAAACTTACAAATTTCAGGTGGTAAGGCAGTCTCAAAATGAAATGCTCTATTGTCATTGCATTGAGAATGCATCCCCCAACAACGACTTCGGCCTGATACAAGCAAGCAAAAGTATTAATTTCGCAATCAAGGTTTAAATGTTTGCACTTGCATTGGCTTACTCAAAAACTACTTTTTGTGGACCTCCTCCTAATGCCAACTTTGAGAGACATTGAAGAATTTCATATATTAATGTCGCAACCTAGAGGCGAAAAGAAACTTCCCCAAACATCCAAGCCATTTCGAATGAGAAGCGAAAAGAAATTTCGAAAGAAGATGATGAATGGTATGGATCCTGCTACCTTTTGCATCAGAGCTACAACCCTTTCTGGAGTCTCAGGTATTCCATGCTCCAAAAGTGCCTGAAAATGTTTAATTCAATTGTATTTCGGGTCATCGTAAAGCATTCTTCGAAGACGTGCGACTCGAGAAGCTTATATGAGTAAAAAGTTCACTCAAACTAAAATTTGAGATGAGCAGAGAGAACTTACATTCATTATGCAAGAATTATAGGTGTTGATCCAAAAGGCCAGTTTCTGCTGCTGGTTAAGACCCTCTAAGTTCACAGAGGCAAGCTTTCCAAGTAGGTATCTGAACATCATCACTAAGAAAGAATAAACTCAAATGAAAACAATATGCTTAATCCTCAACTTACAAAGCAGAATAGCATACTTCAGCCTGTGAATTAGGGGAAGTGTGTTAGCCATTTCATTGAGATGAATCGAATTTGCTTCGACTGCAAAGAGATGCCGATAGGAACCAATACCGTTTCCTTTGGATTTTGCACATGTATGGTATGGATCCAGATGCTCTGCTTCTACATTGCTCGTGCAAGCATCAGACAAAGATTGAGGAGTTTGCGATTCGACACATTTCTCTCTCGGAGTGCTCACTTGAACAAAAATGGAACACAAGCACTTAACAATATCCTCGGAAATTTCGTTAGGTGAAGTCTTAGATTCTAGATTTTCTGATGCACCAAAAGAACTCTCTTGTGCTCGTTCATCATCCATTAATCTTGATTCAAGCTGGAAAATTATGAAATGAGGTCAATATGTGACCAGCAAAAGGTAATGAAACAAATTATGACAGAAGATAAGGATAAAAAAGTTATATATAGATTGTAAAATCTGCTGATCATGTCTTTTTACATTTTACAGTCACTTTTAACAGAAAACTAAAACAGTTTTCAAAACTATTTGAACACAGAGGCATGATTTGCAAGATCATAAATCAGGTAGAAAATAACAATCAATTGAAACCTGCAACTTCAAAGTATCTAAACTCTTCTCTGCAACTTCATGTTTGGTTGGTGTCTTCTTGGATGGGCTAATGATTTTTGTGCCTTTCTTTTCTGGAGAAGGTTTATTTTTCACATAATGAGAACCAAACTGATTCTCCTTTGAAGGTGAAATGGATTTCCAGGAGGCTTGCTTGGCATTCAAGAGCCTAGCAGAATAATTCCCTGTCTGATCAGAGATATTTTGGCTAGATAACATCTTTCTACTCGAAATACTTCTGGCAACCAGTGGTTGAGGCCGATACATCGGTGTTGGTGAACTGAGCTCATTCGAAGTTAAAGATTTCGATTGACCATGCTGCTGTAAACTTCTCATTGAGATACTCTCAACAGCATGGACAAAATTTTCAACGTTCCGCTGCGAGGAAACAAAGACAGCCTCTTGATAAAGATCTTGTCGAAAATTCACCACTCGTTCAGAAAGCCAAACAACTTCCTCTTCGAGAACAGCTACTTCGGCTAGAAGCTCAAGTGTCTGCAAGGACAAGAATGCAACATTCCATCATGGACATACATAAAATTGAACAGAATAAAGTGCTAAATGAAGATGGTTTCCATAGCTCGAGAAGGGCGAAGCCTTCTCAAGAATCAAACAAGTGGGCCATGAGCATAATGCAAGGAGTGGACCCGATATAGAAAAATTATAGATGGTTTCAACACAGCTCATTCTACCTACTCTAATTTAACCACTCACAAGTCCCACCAATATCTTACTTTTTCCAGCATATTCTTATAGATAGAGAGAGAGAGAATGATTTAGAAGGTTAAAGAAACAGAGACTTACAGATGGAGGAAGATAAGGAGGAAGACGAGGCAAAGCTCCTAAAGGCCTAGTGAAAGCTCTCTTCAAAGCTCTGTGAACATTCTCTTCATGCCTCAGCTTCTTCTTTAGCTTATCAACCTGTAAATTGAAAGATACAGCCAAAAGAATGAACACCAGAACAGAAAAAGAACATTTGATCAAAAAACAAAATATTGGGTTCATGGAGAAAAAGAAGGAATCAAATACGTCTTGTAGCAATGCCATTTTCTTTTCTCTGTTTAATCTTCTTCTATTGATCTTGATTCCAGCTTTTTCATCACCCATCTCTTTGCTCCTTCCTGCCTTCCTTTTCTCCTGCTTTAAGAAGAAATTCATTATTCGTTTCTTGAGATTGGTGAAAGAAACCCCCACTAACCAAACAAGATCAATTTTACAGGTGAAAATTGAAGTAGCTAACAAAAACCATTTCATTCATTCGGATTTCCAGAAAACGAAACTAACTAAATAATCGAACGGCTTACTTTATCACGAACTGAAGCTTTCTCTATCTGAAATTGAATGTTGGGTCGAACTCTGGCATTCATTGCTCACACACTCTGCCAAAGAAAACACACCAAGAATCAGAGAGAGCGAGCAAGAAACTCGAAAAGAAGACTGGAAGCAGAGAAACAGAGAGTGACCCATATTCGATTACATGTTAAATATCTCGAAGAGAGTGAAAGAAGAAACAAACGAAAGCCAAAGTTCCCAGAAAATCGAAAGAAATCAAGTAACCCAATTGGGGCATTTTGCATTTATAAATGAAACAGTAGCAATTCAGTTAAATTCAGAGTGAGAAACCCACAACGAGAGAATAGAGCTTGCTGTTGTTCTTCTTCTTTCACGGGATGAGAGAGAAATTGGAAATGAAAGAGAGAGAAAGTGACTATTCCATATGAATTTGGTGCGGTTGAGCTAGCACATATTGCGAGACACAACACAAGTGGCAACAGCTCTCGTCATTAATTGTCGTCTGCTCTGATTTCTTCTCTCGCTCGCATAAACCACACTCACTCCTCTTTGTTTTTTAAAGCTCTTTCCGATTTGTTGCGTATGAAACAAACAAAATGAGAGCGACTCAGGAAACCGATGAGGCCTCTTCGTACCGCTTTTAAAGAATCATTTTTGGGTTTTTTTTTTTTAATAGCTGAATTATACTTTTCTTCACTAAATCATATTTCTTTGGTTAAGCTACGCCTTTAGTCCATGAAATTTTTTTTTTAGAGAATTTGGGGTGGATAGCAAATAAGAATTATGTAATTGCAAATATAGCACAATGTAAATATATTGCAAATATAGCAAAATCTATCCGAGTATAGACACTGATAAACTCTAGTTAATTAGAATCTATCTGATAGACTTCGATTATCAGAGTTTATCAACGATAGACTTCGATTATCAGAGTTTATCAACGATAGACTCTGATTAATCATAATCTATCAGTCTACTGATAGACTTCGATTATTCAGAGTCTATCAGTATCTATCGCTGATAAACTCTGGTTAATCAAAATCTATCAACAACAACTTTTTGGTCTTGTACAATTAATTTTGCTATATTTACCATTAGTTTGCAACTGTGTATATTTGCTATTAATTTGGTCCAATTAGCCATCTATGCAACTCCTCCTTCTTAACTAAATATAGAAATATACTTTTGTCAAACTTTTTAGTGGCATGATTGTATTAAATACTATAAATAATAGTTATATATATATATATATATATATATATAATTATAAATGTAGCAAAAAAAAATAGCATACCTATAAATCAGTCCATCAAAATTTAAGTGGATCGAATTACTATAACTGCAGGTGAATCATCAATTATGTAAATCAACAATTATCAACTAAAATAAAACACGCCAAAGCGAGCATAGCTTAGCGGTAATTGGCATATATCCTCGACCAAGAGGTCAGAGGTTTTAATCCTCCCACCTCCAAATGTTGATGTACTAAAAAAAACTAAAATAAAACACACAAATATTACCTTTGTTACTTTGGTCAAGTCAAACATAGGTAAGTAGATAAAACTTAAAAGAGTCATTATCTTTTCAGTTCTATCTTCCTTTTCATATTTGTTTGTTGAACTCACTAAAAGAAATGAGTTAAATTATAAGTTTAGTCCTGATTTGTATAGGTTTGACATTTTTTTTTTTTTTACAACATGTGGGACAGTGGGGTGATTCAAACTATAGACCTCTTAGTCATCAGTACAAATTTTATGTCAGTTGAGTTATGTTCATGTTAGCACATATTTGACAAATTTAACTTAGTTATAAGAATTGAAATGGAGTAATTCATAAAGATTAAAGTTACTATGCATTTAAATTCAATATTAAAGATCCTACAAGTTTCAAATTTAAAAAATGTCAAATTGAGCTTAGTTCAACGGTAATTGACATGTACCATTGACCAAGAGATCAGAGGTTCAAAAACCCCCACTCCAAATGTGGTTGAACTAAAAAAAAAAAATCAAATTAAAAAAACAAAAAAAAATAATTGCTATGCATTTAAATTCAATATTAATATCCTACAAATTTTGAATTAAAAAAAACATCTTTAATAATAGTAAAATTAATATTAGGCAAACAAAAAATACAGATTATTTATTTATTTTATATATATATTAAATTATAAATTTTAAAGAGTTTCAAATACATATCCCTAAATGTTGGATAATATATATATATATATATATATATATATATATATATATATATATATATATATATATAATATTGGTCATGATACTGACTAAAATCATTAATGAAATAACAATATAACATACCTTATTAGGTTATTTTGGTTGAACTGTCACGATGTAATACAAAATTAGATAGACTATAATTGATTGTTGTTGACTAATCCGTAACGACAAACATAACCTATAATAGATAGTAATGTTGTAGAAAATATAGACATATATTAAAATTGTTAGTAGACTAACATCTGCTTGACCATTAAAAAGATCATTTTTTTTTTTTTTACTTTTAATGATGATAAAGACTTGATTAAAAAATTTCATAATTAATGATATAATTGAAACTCCTAAAAAAAATAAAAGAGTGGATTTCATAACCTCAATGAATGATTAGATTTCCATAATTCAATTCCTATCATTTTAATCCATGTGCATGGCCTCACTTTCAGAAGCTAATTAAAGTGGGAGGGTTTATTTGTAACTTTATTTAAGGATTAAAGGCAATACTTTCACAAATTAAATTAAAATGGTTAAAATCTTTTTTGAAGGAGAAAAAAAGAAGAAATAAAGACAAATAAATCAAAAATAAATCAAAAAGAAATCATAAGCAGATTATTAGTGGGGTTAAGATGCTGATCTGTGTCCAAATACTGATTGTCTCATATGATGATAAGATTACTTTAATAACTTTTCCAAAAATATAGACTAATGGCATTTTATTTTTGCTATAACACATTGATTTTTTTTTTTTTTTTTTTATAATCATGGCTGTCTATAATTAATAATTTCAATTTTGATCTCTAGATGGCATCAAAATGAAAAATAATGAGTAGTTTTCATAATGATAATACTGTTTCACACAGGTTTTTATTATTTTTTTTTTGCTTGATAATGTTAGGAAATTTGAGGTTGATAATTAGTGGATGAAATGAGGATATTTTGGAAATAAGTGATAAAATAAAGAGACTTACCTAAAGGAAGTTATAATTTCATAGACTACTTTTTCTCCATTACCTCTTTTCCTTAATGCAAATTATTATTATTTTTTTTTTAAAAAAAAAAAGATGGTTCATTATTTTAACTCTTTGTGCTCTTAATCATTTTATAATTGGATTTATTGAAAATTTTCATATAATTCTAAGTTGGAGAACTTATTTAGTTTTCAAAATTCTTTATATTTTTATTTTCCTGTTTCTAATTTGGATCTTAAAAAATGGGCATGTTATATTTTGCATAAGTCAATTACTTGTATAGTTGTGTATCCATCAATCTTTGTTTAAAAGAATTTCATAACTAAGATGTGACTTTGTAGACTAGGTTCAGAATAATTGTATGTCATCATTTTTTTTATTCTTTCGTAGCAATCCTAAATCTTCTTCGAAAATTTAAAGTATGGCTATTTAGAAAATTATTTATGGTACACGTTTAGTTTCCAATTCATAATCATTATTTGTTTTTATAAACTAAGTTTATAAACACTACTTCTATCTATAGTTTTCTTATTTTATCACCTACTTTTTAAAAGTGTTTTAAAAAACGAAGCACGGTTTTGAAAATTAAAAAGTAGTTTAAAAAAAACCTAATTTTGTTTAGAATTCAGTTTTAGAAATGTAAAAAACAGATCTTAGTTTACTTCGGCCCCGTTTGATAACCATTTGGTTTTTGTTTTCATACTTGTCAAGGATACATTTGAATTCCTAGCCAAATTCCAAAAACAAAAACAAGTTTTTGAAAACTACTTTTTTTTGTTTTAAAAAATTGGCTTGGTTTTTAAAAACATGGAAAGAAGGGTATTAGAAAAACAAAGAAACTTGGAGTTGAAAGGAGTGTTTATAAGCTTAATTTTCAAAAACAAAACCAAAAACCAAATGGTTATCAAACGGGGCCTTCAATATTCTAACCTCAATTTTGTTTTAAAAAACGTAATAAAAATTTTATAACTTTAGAAAGTCTAAATTGGTAAGTTATGTTTATCAACTTTTATTTTATATATATATATATATATATTACAATTTTTTATTTTTTTATCCATTACCAATGACAGCTTTCGTCAAAATAGAATATAGTTCAACGGTAATTGATATATGTCATTAGCTAAAAAATGTTAGATTCGAACCCTCCCCGCTAATATTGTTGAACTTAAAAAAGAAAAAAAAAAGAAAAAAAAAAACGACAGCCTCCTTCCTCTTTATCAGCCTTTCCTTTTTCTCTTTTTGTTTCTTCTGCAACTGTGAAAGCATATATTTTTCCCTTTTATTCCTTTCTTAAAAAATCTATTTTGCTTTTTTCTTTTTTCGAGATTCCGATCATAACTCATTTAATAACTTTTTCATATTATGCTCTTTATCTACGTGGAGATTTATATTGCTTTTTCGTGCTGGCTGATTGCTTAGGGCCCGTTTGATAATCATTTCGTTTTCTGTTTTCTGTTTTTGTTTTTCATTTTTAAAAACCAGGGGTGTTTGATAATCATTTCTGTTTTCTGTTTTCTGTTTTTAAAAAACGTTTTTGAAATTATAAGTAAATTTCAAAAACAAAAAAAAAATAGTTTTTAAAAACAGATTTCTGTTTTTCAAAAACTCCTTTTTCTTCTAATGCTTACTTTTCTCCTCTTTTACCTCTCTCTCCAACAAATTTCTTTCTCTATTTTTTCTCTCTCTAAAATTTATTTTTCTCTCTCTAAAATTTTCTCTCTCACAACTTTTTTTTTTCTCAATAACTTGTCTATTTCTAAAAACTTGTCAATACCTTTTCTCTCCTCAATAAACATGTTCTAATTTTTCTTTTGGAAAAAAAAAGTTACCAAAATTTTCTATCGCTACAACTTTTCTTTATTTTTCTAATTTATCATTAGTTCTTTAGCATATCTTTTACTCTTAACTTTACTATCTCTCTAAATTTTCTTTTTTTATTTAATTTTTTTAATCTAAAATTTATCGCTTTTACTCTAACTTGTTTTCTATTTTTTCTCTAACTAATATATTTTCTCGAGTCTAACTAATATTCTTTCTCTAAACATTTTCTTTCATCTCTCTAAATTTTTTATGTTTAACTTTTCTCTCGTCTTTTCAAAAAAAAAAAAAATTCTTGAAAACATTTATATTTGTGTCTCTAAATTTTTGTTTCAACGTCTTTACACATTTTTCTCTCTCTAAAATATCTTTTCATCTTTCTAATTTTTAAAAAACTGAAAACAAAAAACAGTTATCAAACAAGGTTGGTTTTCTGTTTTTTAAAAACAGAAAACAAAAAACAGTTATCAAACATATGTGGTTTTTGTTTTTAAAAAATAGGAAACCAAAAACCAAAAACCAAAAACAGAAAAACCAAAAACCAAAAACTGAAATGGTTATCTAACGGGCCCTTTGATTTTTTGTTTTCAAAGTTTTTTCATATTTATTTTTTTAAACATCGTTAAAATGAAAATAAGGAAAATTAATTAGTTTGTTTTTATCTTCACCTATTTAACCAAATTTGAACTTAAAATTTTTATTAAATTCAACTCTAAACTTAGAATAAATATTGAAATTTAAACCTTTATAACTAATGTCCGTTTGATAACTATTTAGTTTTTTCTTTTAAAATTATGCTTGTTTTCTTCCAATTTTCTTACCATGATTTTCAGTTGAATTCTTAGTCAAATTCCAGTAACGAAAACAAAATTTTTGAAAACTATTATCTTTAGTTTTTTTTTTTTTTTTTCGAAACACTATTATCTTTAGTTTTTAACACTTGACTTGGTTTTTGGAAACATGATAAGACGTTAGATAACAAAACAAATAAATTTATGAATGGTAGTAGTTAGTGGCGGATCCAAAACTTTATGTTAGGGGTACACAAGTTCATTTAAGGTTAAATAAATTTAAGTACCACGAATTTTTAGATCCGTGTATATATTGTCCATACTCTAAAAAATGTATATTAGGTCCCTAAATTTTTATTTTTGTGTCTAATACATCTTTGGAGTTTCAAATTTTGTATGCAATAAGTTCCTACATATTGTATAATTTTAAAAATTAAATGTTATTTTAGACATAAACTTTAATCTAATAGGTCTTATTGGATATCAATTAATTTGTTTATTCAATATATTTTTTTAAGATTAAAAAACATTTGTATATATATTTGTATGTGTAAACATAGGTGAGAAAAAGTAAAAATAAACTAAATTCTAATTAGTTTTGAAGGACTAAAAATTATATATATATAGAATTTAAAAATTAAAAGATAAATTGCAGCATATAGAAGTCAAATTAGGACCTGGAAGACGAAATTAAATATTAAATATATAAAACAAAATCTATATGTTCGAAACCACAAACTAAACGTGATATACATGATCAATAGGAAGATTTTATTGGAATCAGACTGTCTCAAGGCGATTAACATGATCAATAGGGAGTTTTCAGCGAGGAATGAATTTGGGATTATTGTTGATGAGATTCAAGATCGCGCTAAATCCTTTGATGATATTTCCTTTTCCTTCATTCCTAGAAAATCAAATTGTGTAGCAGATGCGATTGCCAAATGGGCTTTGTGTGAAGGAACAAGTGTAGTATGGAGTTGTTGGTCTCCGGAATGGTTGTTAAATTTGGTCAGTTTTGACCATTTGCCCTTGTGGCATAATAAAGAGGTTATTTAAAAAAAAAAACTAAACGTGATATACACTCACCCGTGCAGCTCCTGACCAATAACCCAAGAGTCAATTTCAATGTTTTATGGTTAAAACAATATATACATATGTAAAATCAAGAAATTGAGGGGCACGTGCCTCCACGGTCTCCACATGGATCCGCTCTTGATAGTAGTGTTTATAAACTTAATTTTCAAAAACAAAAAATCAAATGGTTATAAACACATGACCTAAATTATAAAATATAATTTTCTTTGTGCCAACTAATAAATGATACAAAAATCAACCACCAAAATACTCAACTCATGACATAGAACTATCTAAATTGAGCCATGTGAAAACTTGAATCCCACCACAAAAATAGATAGAGATTTATTATAATTAAGAATAAATCGTGAACCTATGTAATTAGAAACTTTTTAAATTTCTCCATCTAAATATAAACACAAATACATATAGTTTTTTTTTTTTTTTTTTTGGAAAAAATACACTTTTGGTTCCTGAGGTTTGTTGAGGATCCCACATTGAAAAGATTAGTAGAGACCTTACAATTTATGAGTGGGGTGACGCTTATAAATTGTGAGGTCTCTACTAATCTTTTCAACGTGGGATCCTCAACATGCCCCCTCAAGATGGTGACTCTTTGCCTTTGGGTTCACCATTCTTGAATCGGATCACAATTTTTTCTTTGGATCGAATACCCGTTTGGGTTTAACGGGCTCTGATACCATATTAGATGACATGGGCTTCCATCTCAAAACCAATTGGCAATGGGTGGAGTGACCCTTGTAGCTTATAAATTGTGAGGTCTCCACTAATCTTTTTAATGTGGGATCCTCAACAAGGTTTCACTTAGGTTTCATTTTGGTCTCTGAGGTTTCAAACTCAACAATTTAGTCCCTGAGGTTTGGATTCGAGCAGTGGGTTTTTTCCGTACATCCGATCTACGCCGTCGAGCCGCTCGTTCCATATCTGGATTCGAGCAGTGGTCTTCGTCCGTTAAAGCACCGTAGTAGACGGTTTCGCTGTTTGAACCGATGACTTCCCGTCAGTGTTCGGGCTGTTGAAGAATAGATCTGGATTCAAAGGTTTCTCATCCCTGATCCTTTTTTTTTTAAGAAAAGAAAAGTTGGGGAAGAAGAAGAAGAGAAGAGGAAAGAAGAGGAAAAAGAAAGAAAAAAAAAATCGCCGCCGGCGAGCGGTGGTCGTGGCGGTGGTTTGTTGCTGAAGAAGAAGATGATGATAAAATAATAATATTTTATTATTTGTAATATATTTATATTTAAAAAAATTCAAAAATAAGCTTTTTAATAAAAAAAAAAAATAGTTCCACGTCAGCAAACCTTAGTTTTTAACGGAAAAATGGATGGAGGGACTAAAATGAAACTAAAATCAAACCTCAAGGACTAAATTGTTGAGTTTGAAAACTCAGAAACCAAAATGAAACCTAACCCAAACCTCAGGGACTAAAAGTGTATTTTTCCTTTTTTTTATATACTAGTAATAAACACGTGCATTGTACGTGAATTTTAACAATTTTATTTTAAAGTTTTAAAATAAGATTTAATAAATTTAATTATATTATAAAAATGATAAAATCTTGATAGTTTGAATATAATTTAATTTTTTAAGGATATTAAGAATCAATTCATTCTTCCTTAAAATAAAATTCAATTCAATAGATTGGAATTTAAATCAACACATAATCATCAAACATATTTCAATCATTTTTTAGATTTTTTAGATTTTTAGATATCATCGTTGTCTTTCCTATTTCCTTTTATAATTTAGAATTTGAATAACCCAAGTAGATTATTTTTATTGGAAATTGAACAAATTTATTATTTTTTTTATTGGGAATGAAGATTTTTTTTAAAACCAATTCTTAATTTTATCAAATTATCAAATATGAGATTTTTTTAAAAACAACCCCTAAAGGTGGGAATCAAGATTTTTTTTTTAAAAAAAATAACACAAAAGTGGGAATGAAGATTGTTTTTTAAACCAATTCTTAGTTTTATCAAATATGAAATTTTTTTTTAAAACAACAACCTAAAGGTGGGAATCAAGATTTTTTTTCAAACCAATTCTTAATCTTATTAAAGATGAGTTTTTTTTTTTAAAAAAAAAAACAACCTAAACATGGAAATGAAGTTTTTTTTTTAAACCAATTCTTAATTTGAAGATTAAAAAGAGACTTAAAAGGAAATCAAATGTTTCTCTCCTTAAGAGCATTTTAATATAGTAGGGGCAGTTGCATAGATGGCAAATTGGACCAAATTAATAGCAAATATAGCACAGTTGCAAACATAGCAAAATTAATTGTACAAGACCAAAAAGTTATTGTCAGATTCTATCTGTGTTTATCACTGATAGACTCTGATTATTCAAAGTATATCCGTGTCTATCACTGATAGATTTCGATTAATCAAAATCTACCAGTGACTATCACTGATAGACTTTGATTAATTAGAGCCTATCAGTGATAATCAGTGATAGATTTTGATTAACCAGAGTTTATCAGTGATAGATACTGATAGACTCTGAATAATCGGAGTCTATCAGTAGACTGCTAGATTCTGATTAATCAGAGTCTATCGCTGATAAACTCTGATAATTGAAGTCTATCAGATAGACTTTGATAGATTTTGCTATATTTGCAATTTTTTTACATGGTGCTATATTTGCTATTAATTTGGTCCAATTTGTCACCCACGGCAATTTTCCAATATAGTATAGAAGTATAGATTTTTAAAAA
Organism: Luffa aegyptiaca; assembly: GCA_017139565.1. Taxonomy (NCBI): domain Eukaryota; kingdom Viridiplantae; phylum Streptophyta; class Magnoliopsida; order Cucurbitales; family Cucurbitaceae; genus Luffa; species Luffa aegyptiaca. The sequence continues at coordinate 24,095,655 of CM029401.1, read as the reverse complement.
CAACAACCTAAAGGTGGGAATCAAGATTTTTTTTCAAACCAATTCTTAATCTTATTAAAGATGAGTTTTTTTTTATTTTTTTATTTTTTTATTTTTTTATTTTTAACCTAAACGTGGGAATGAAGATTTTTTTTTTAAACCAATTTTTAATCTTAAATGTGGGAATGATGTATTCGTGGGAATTTGAATAATAAAATATTGAATAATTAAATAGGAATGACAAATAAAGAATTTGAAGATTAAAAGAGACTTAAAAGGAAATCAAAAGTTTCTCCCCTTAAGCAAAAGTATAGATATAGATATAGATATAGATATATTAAAAAAAAAGGAAAAAGAAAAGAAAAAGAAAAAAGTTCATTGAATCGAGTGCAACATGAGTTGTGGAAAAAGTCAACATCTGTTGCCCTCTTATTAATTCTCCATCGGCAAACCTACCATATATATTTTTTTAAAATATATTTGTAAACTACTATATTTTATAATAGCTTTTTGAAAAAAAATATTTAGTAATCTAGTATTTCCAAATTCAATCAAATTGATAAATCTCTAATTGATCATATATAGTTGATAATTTACTATTTTTAAGGTCCATTTACATAATAATAATGATAATAAGTTGGTCAATAATTCATAATTGATAAAAATTATTTTGGTAATGGTTATGCAATAATTTTCAACTTGATAATTAATTTATATAAGTTTATATTATTCTTGATTAATTGATTCATATAAAACTTGCTTTTTGATGGGCTACGTATACAAATAATGTTTTCAATTATTAAAGAAGGTAAAACCACATGCACAAATGAGCAATAAGTAAATTTAAAAAAAAGAAAAAATGAGCAATAAGTAATTTTCCAAAAAAAAAAAAAGATAGTAATAAGTATTATATAGGCACGCGTTACGTGGTTCGGTTGGCAGATTAATTATGCAAAATTATTATCAAATCCATTCCATAAAAGGACAAAGTCACGTGGACCTCTTCATCAAAATATTATATTAAGTTATTAACATTGTGTTAGAGAATATAAATAGAAGACTGCTATTTCAAAAAAAATATATATATATATATATATATATAAATAGAAGTCTGATTGAATATATAAATAAATATATAATAACATGTTTCAAAAAAAAAAAAAAAAAAAAAAAAAAAAAAAATAAATAAATATATAATAACTTCTCAACCTAAACAGTAATAATAAAAATAAGTTTAAATTAACTGGTATAATCTCTAAACTTTCAGGTTTTTATTTAATAGATACTTCAAATTTAAAAAGTTTCTAATAAGTTATTAAACTTTAAATTTTGTGTCTACTAAGTCGTTACTGAACTTTAAAAATTTTTAAAATTGAATATTCAATTTTCAGTTTAATAAGTTTTGAATTTTCAATTTTGTCCAAGAAACCAATAACCCATATGTGACATGTTTTTAATGGTAAGGAAATTGAGAGAAAACAAGTATAATTTTGAAAAGCCAAATAGTTATCAAATGGAAGTTTAGCTTTTCTTTTTATCAATGTGGTAAATTACTTAAACTATACAAATTAGTGAAATTAATAATTAACTAAAAAAAAAAATACCCACAAAAATATATCTATATATCTTATTGTTTATCTTCCTTGGTCCCAATAAGAAGTACCAAACAAAAACCTAGAAAAGTTGCAACAAAAAATCCAAAAATATCTCCAAAAAGTCTTCTTCTTCATCATCTCCTTCCCATGCAACCCCATAGCAGACAACAGCCAACCAAAAAAAATCCCACTTTCTTTGTTTTGGTGAACTTTTTCTCTTTTGTTGATATGCCTTGAATTCGTTATCTAGTGCTCTGAATGACCATGCAAGTACGAACGAAGCGTTCGGTGGAGTTCGGAGGCAACACCTCCTAAACTAAATTATGTATAGAGATTAGGATGTGTAATTTCCGTTTTGGACTTTATTTTGGGTCTATTCTGTTAGGGTTAAGAGTGGTGTCATATGTAAACTCTTAACCTAATCTGTTCTAATATTGTAATCTGTATATGATTTCTCCTCACTAATAAAATTACTCTCTATAAATCTGTATTCTTCTTCTCTCTTTCATTCTTACTTTGTTGAATTTTTCCATTACTGTTGTTGATGATCAAATTTCGCTAGGTAAATTACCTTCGCTCCACGTGATAATCGACAGTGAATTTGTTTGAGAGCGGGGGAAGACGTGGCCTGCAAAAGAGAAAACCTGCACACCGGTGTGGTGCTAGCCACACCGCCTCCGATGCTTAAGTCAGAAAACGGAAGGGAGAGCTAGAGAGCAAGGGAAAGAGAGTCGAGAATAGAGTTCGGGTCCCCTTCTTCAGTGGCGAAGAGGGGTATAAATACCTGCTCATGCTCCTAGGGTTTTTAGGAATTCGGAGGCGTTTCGGGACAAACCAGGCGAAACCGGGGCGGCTAGAGGCATCAGGGACCGAGAGGAGGTGACCGAGCTCGGCTCGCGCAAGCGGGCCGAATGGTCGGCCTCGGCCTTGGGCCGAGGCTGACCATATGGGTCGGGCCAAGTTGGCCCGGCCCTTTGGTCGGCTCTTCTTTGGGTCGGTCTCCCAGCCCTATTTTCGCTCGAACATCCTCGTCAGCTCCTTGTGCGTCGGGTGGTCCAAAATTGCCTATATCAACTGTTATAACATCTTTCTTGTTCATTTCCTTTCTCTCAGTTCACACCTAGCAAAAAAAAAAAAAAAAAATACAAATGTAGCGTAATTGAGATAAAATTTGATAAAAATAATTATAAATATAACAAATGTAATATAATTACAGTAAATGCAATAATTATTACGGTTGTACTCTATCAATATCTAAAGTTAACCAATAATTATTATATTTACACTAAATTAATATCGAAGTTATTAATATATTGTTATAGGTAATTTTGGACCACTCCGATGTACAAGGAGCTGACGAGGACAACCCGACGCGAGCCCAGAAATAGGACCAAAGGATGGACCCTGGAGGCGAAACGGGCCAAGGGGGTCGGGCCAAGGTCGAAGGGATTGGGCTTTTGGCCCGACCCCATGGTCGGCCTCGGCCTCGGCCCGCGGACCTCCGACTCCGTTCAGTCCCTCCTGCCTCTGGGCGCCCCGGTTCCGCTTGGTTTGTCTCGAAACGCCTCCGAATTCTTAAAAACCCTAGGAGCATGAGCAGGTATTTAAACTCCTCTTCGTCACTGAAGAAGGGATCCGAACTCTATTTTCTACTCTACTCTCTTGCACTCTTGCTCTCCTCCTTCCGTTTTCTGACTTAAGCATCAGAGGCGGTGTGGCAAGCACCACACCGGTGTGCAGGTTCTCTGTCTTGTAGGCCACGTCTTCCCCCCTCACAAACAAAGTTACCGTTGGTGGCACGTGAAGGTCAGGTGAGTTCCTCCCAAACAAATTTGACCATCAACATATATTATACAAATGAACAATTATTACACAAAATAACCAATTGATTAATAATTATCTTTTCTAAAAGGTCTAGGTTCAAATTCTACTCCATAAACAAAGATGATAAGGTATAAAGTCAATTGAATACTGATTAATGATTTTACAAATGAATATTTTTAGAGTAATCAATTAAGTTATTAATGATTTAGTGATGGACACACTTTGATTAGTGGAGAAATTAATTAATTAAGTTGATAGAGATACCTAACTCCTTCACTAATTGTTTCATAGACTATATACCTCTCTAGACATGTAAGCATCATGAGAGAGTGAAATAATAGAGAGGGTCACATGCACAAGTATGTTAATTTCTCACCACTCCATTGCCCTCCATCATTTCATCTCTTTTTCTTATCACTCAACCTTTCATCTTTGAATTCCAAACAAAAATATGCACAAGTTAGTAGACTTTTTTCGAATTCTATTTTCATACATTTATTGCACGTTTAGTCTTTAAATAACATGTCAAATTAAAGTAAACATAGTTCGGTGGTAATGAGCATATATTTTTGATCAAGATTAAAAAAAAAAAAAAACTTTAAGATATCATAGTTTTATAATATTGATTTTTTTCACTAAAGTTTACGATCAAGACTACTTTTAACAAATGTCGATGTTGATAAAAAAAATGTGTTTAAGTTCTCGATTTTAGCAAAATATCGATTAAAATATTGATAAAATGTTGAGGTCAATGGATATTTAAAAAAAAAAAACATAAAAACTAAAAAAAAACTAAATTAATAAATAAACCATTTATACTTTTTAAATAATATAAAATATGTTTCTTATTAATATTACACTAATATTAGTGACATTCTGTGGTTTTTTTTTTTCTTTATGTTTCGTTTTTTTTCTAAAGTATAATGAAAATATCGATTCATTCTTTACGTCGATATCAAACTCATGGATGTATGAAAATGTCGATAGAGATATAGTTTAATACACTACTTATAACTCACAATATTTGGTTTAAGTTCTTTCCGAGTGTTGATATATAAAGTATATATGTAGAATGATCCATGTAGGCAACTAATTAATTATAGGATCTATTCTAGGATGTATCTAATTGTAGAATGAGTCTCTTAGTGATGTGATATGATGTAAGATCCTTGTCATCTTCATTAAAGGAAGAATCTTGATTTTTATCTCTCTGTCCTGGAAAGTCATCTTCTCATATAGACCAAATATATCTTCAAGCTTTTCTCTGTGTTATTATAATTTGTGGTCAAAAGATTACCAAAATGTAGTCCTTAGTCTCAATGTGGGACAAAGAATTTCCTTTTAAATTTGAGTTTAGTCAAGGGATAATTGATTTTTATTTATTCTTTTCCTTGAACGGGGTGGTGATCAATCTTCGTTATTAATTTTGCCAACATGAGCATAACTCAATTTGCATAAAGCTTGTTCTGATGTCCAAAAAGTCTGTGTGGTTCAAATCTCTCCCACTCACCACATATTGTCAAAAATAAATAAATAAATAAATAGTTTTATCCATCTTTGATCCCAAAATATATACCTTTTTTTTAATACACCAAAATATATTCGTTAAATCTACCTATGGTCCTTGTAATTCGTAGCGGATCTTGTTAGACACACACAAATATATATAAATATAATTTTAGAATTAAGTAATATCAAGGTTAAATTACAAAGTTTAGTCAATGAACTTTCAAGCTTGTGTCTATTTGGCTCTTGAATTTTAAAAAATGTCTATAGATCTTTGATCTTTAAATTTTGTGATCTAAGTTCTTAAACTTACAGTTTTGTGTTCACTAGATCCTTGAACTTTCAAATTTGTGTCTTTTTTATCCCTAGATTAATGAATTTTCAATTTTGTATCTAATAGGTCCTTGACCTATCTAATATCTTTTAAAATTTATGTATGTACTTGACATAAAATTAAATATTTAAGGTCCTGTTAGACATAGAATTTTAATTTCATATCTATTAGATCATTATTATTTTTTTAAAACTTGAATATGTCATGGATAGAAAATTGAAGTTTAAAGACTTATTAGAATTAAACATTTTTAAAGTTAGAATTTTAAAAGTTTATGGACCAAATAGATCACACAAAACTTGAGATGAAAGTGCAAGAACTAAACTTGTACTTTAAAATGTACTAAAAAAAACTTGTAATTTAAAATAATATTATGCTAATTTTTTTTTGACAATATATGGAGAGGGGGATTCAAACCACAGACTGGTTATCAATACAGCTAAATTACAATTTCAAGATTGTTAAAAAAAATAAAAAAAATTACAATTTCAAGACTTATAATTTAATCTAATATTAATTACAAAACTATAAGAAACCGTTATACAAGGTATATATTTTGGTTATAGTTGTTATTAATAGGGCAAAATGCGCTTTTGGTCCCCGAGGTTTGGGGTTGATGTCTATTTGGTCTTTGAGGTTTCAAAAGATACACTTTAATCCTCCAGATTTGTAAAATCATTCTAAATGGTCCCTGACTTAACTTTTACTTAACGAAATGCTGACTGGACCGTTATTTGCTGACGTGGATATAATGACAAGACTACTTCATTTGCTTACTAGACAAATAAATTAAAAAATAAAAATAAAAAACTAAACTATTTAAAAAAGGTTACCCATTAAAATTGTTTTAAACAAATAAGATGTAAATAAAAATCGTTTATTTTTCAAGAAAAAAAAAATCGTTAACCTCTAGCCCTAATCTCTCTATGGATCTTCTCCCAATCGATTATTTGGCGTATGAGATGATGCCCATCCACCATTGCAGTCTGTCGGTTTGGAAAACACTGACGACTCCGACTAGAGGACGGCGACGGCTGGCGGACTGCAATGGTTGGGAAATAAACGTTCTGGACTAGACGCACGATGACTGAATGGTAATTCACCAAGGAACTACTGAAGACTCCGACTAGAGGACGACGGCGATAAGTTGAAAACACGGACGATTTCGACTAGAGGACGACCATGGCTGACGGACTGCAATGGCGGGGAATAGAAGCTTGCGTGCACGATAACTGAGTGGGAGAGAAACCAATCGATGAATTGAGTTTGGGAGGTGAAAAGTTTTTAAAAATATTTTAACCTTTTTTTATATAAATATAAATATTGTAACCTTTTTTAAATAGTTTAGTTTTTTATTTTTATTTTTTAATTTATTTGTCTAGTAAGCAAAGGAAGTAGCATTGTCATCATATTCACGTCAGCAAATAACGGTCCAGTCAGCATTCCGTTAAGTCAAAGTTAAGTCAGGGACCATTTAGAATGATTTTACAAACCTGGAGGACTAAAGTGTATCTTTTGAAACCTCAGGGACCAAATAGACATCAACTCCAAACCTCGGGGACCAAAAGCGCATTTTGCCCTTATTAATATTATTTGAAATCATTTAAATGGAAACTTTTGTTCATTTGTTGGATTAACAAAGGTTTACATATGGCTAGATATTTAAAACTCTAGTAAGTCTTTGATTTATAAATTGATTCAAATTTCTACTAAATTATATTAATAAAACATCAAAATAGTTTTCCAGGTTAAGTAATAGGGACTCAAAAAAAAAAAAAAAAACTTTTAAATATATGAGTTATACCAAATATATACTTTAAAATATATGATTTAGCTCCTGAATTTTATGAATATACTTTTAAATATATATTTAAAAGTAAAAAAAAAAAAATACTTTTAAATATATATAAAATTTAACTCCTAAATTTTATGAAATAGCTTGGCATAATTTTAAAAAAAAATTAATTTACACTTCACTCTCATACGTTTTCATTGATTAATTAGTAGTATAATATTAATACAAGTTATAAATTCATTTTCAAATAAGTATTTCATAAAACAAAAAAATTAAATAGGTTAAAATCTTATTTCAGTCATTCAATTTTTAATTATGTTTATTTTATTTCACTATCAAAACTTTTAAAATGTTTATGTCGTCTAAAATTTTAAGTTCTATTATTTTGGTCTTTAAACTTTTTAAATATCTATTTTGGCTCATCAATTTTAAAAAAACTATCAATTTTGGTTTTTTTTTGCTTTTAACAAATGAATAATTTGGTCTTGAGTATGTGTAAGCATGTGGATATGTATTAAAACAACTACATAGCAGTTGGTTGAGATGAACATTGAACATGACTCTAAAATTTAAGACCGCATTTGATAATCATTTGATGTTTAAAAATTATATTTGTTTTCTCCTAATTTCCTTACCATGGTTTTCATTTAAGAACACATTTGAATTCTTAACCAATTTCTAAAAACAAAAACAAATTTTTTAAACCTATTTTTTTTTTAGTTTCTTAACTTATATAATTCATAATTTCATATAGTGTTTCTTAAAATAATTTTATCTGATATGGTTACATATTTCTTCCGTGATTTAAGTTTAATTAGTCATGTATCTTTAAAAAAAGGAATCATAAATTATAATTCCCAGTTACCACTTACCTCTGTAGTCTGTACTCGAAAAGAAAAATGAAGAACGGAAAAATCCCAATTACCTGGCGAATTTTGGAATTAAAAAACTAAAAAAACAAAAAGTGTGGCTGCTGGGATTCGAGCCCAGGTCTCCACGGCCACAACGTGGAATTCTCACCACTAAACTACAGCCACTTTGTTGTTAACCGAGTACTACATTTATATATTAACTTTAACGTTGGCTTCAAATTTCAAATTGTAATAAAAAACTTCAATTCTATGAAATTAAATACTATGCTCGAATGAATGGTAAAGTTTATTTTTTTTTTTTTTTGTGAGGGTGGAGATTTGAACCTCGACCCCTTTGTTAGAATAGGGATGTTAAATTTTTGTTAACATGTCAATATTTCCATATGTTCATGGGTAGTTGGCATGTACTCTCGACCAAAAGGTCAGAGGTTTGAATCCCCCCACCCCAAATGTTGATGTACTCAAAAAAAAAAAAAAAAAAAGGGTTTGATGAAGCATCATTAAATAGTCTCTATTGTTAGAAGCCACTAACGAATTGAGTATGTGACCTGTGACCGTTAGAAATCCCTGACAAATTGAGTATGTAGATAGGGATGAAGTTATAACCAATTGAGTATGCAATATGGACTATATAACGAGGTTTTATCAAACCATAGTGATTAAATTCTAACCTCTCCAAACCATATGGATCAAATTTGTATAATTTAACCTAAGCAATTTTAACTTATTTAAAATGGATCAAATTCTTATTCATTAATTTAAATATTTTTATGAACTTCTATTTTTATATTTTTTTCTAAAATATCTATAAGCTTCTACCTTTTATCAAATATTTTTCATAAAATTGAGATATCAACATTTCTATTGACATCAATGCTTAAAACCTTGAATACTGATATGTTTTGACCAGTTTAGTCATATTTAAGTGGGCAGATGTGGAAGTTAATGAATACATTCTCAAAACCAAATAAAAAATTTTTGTGAATTTTTTTTTGGTTAAATCACACAAATTTTAACCACTACAATACTAAAAAAAGAAAAATCCAAACTTAATCATGAAAAAACCTGCATTTAATAACAAAATCATCCAACTAAAATGTCTAAACTGAATACTAAAAAATGTTTAAAACCAACTAAAAAAACATCCACTCAAACACCTATGAAACATTATTGTTTGAGGTTCCAATATGATCCAACCCGCTAGAACATATGTAGACAACCACAAATATATCCTAAGGAAAAAAACAAGGAAAAAAAACTTTTTTCTTTTTTTTTAGAGGAAAAAAATTAATCTTCCACGTTATTCAATTTAATGAAATGAAAAAAAAAATTGAATTAAAATTAATTCACTTAAGCGAGTCAAGAACTTAAATTGTTTGAGGTTCCAATTTGATTTAATCCGCTAGAACATATGTAGGCATTCACGAATATATCTTAAAGGGAAAAAGGGAAAAAAAACTTTTTTTTTTCTTTTTTGAGGAAAAAAAATTAAACTTAGCCACTCAAAGATATTAAATTTAATGAAATGAAAATGATTGAATTAAAAATAATTCACTTAAGCGAGCAAAGAACTTAAAATTGTTTGAGGTTCCAATCTGATCTAATCCACTAGAACATATGTAGACAACCACAGATATATCCTACGGAAAAAAAAAGGAAAAAAACTTTTTTCTTTTTTCTTTTTTTTTTTTTGAGGAAAAAGAAATTAAACTTAATCACTTAAAGATATTAAATTTCTATTATTTTTCGTTAATTTTGGTAGGTTTAAAATTTATTTATTAAATAAATTAATTAATAAGATATTTCACGTTTGCCATTAGTGGTAAAAAATATATATTTTTCTTTCTTTCTTCTTGATCTTACGTGTAGAGATCATTCACTAATAAGAAATATATGTATTTTTAAAGGAAAAATAAAAATAAAATTTATTATTTAATTCAAGAAAAGTAGGTATATAAGCTCGATTGTTTAAACTTAAATAAATGTTTCACTACCACAAATACACAAATATAAATATATATATATATATATATATATATATATATATATATATATATATATATATATATATATATATATATCAATAGCATGTTGTGTAATAAATTAATGATCATTGAAAATTTACAAAGTTTGTAAATAACAAATTAGTCTAATTGAACTAACTCGTTTAAGTCAACATCGTTAAAGATATATTGGTTGGAGAGAGATGACGTTACAAATCAAATTCGAACAACATTTGAAAGATAAAATTTATTATTATTTTTTTTATTTGTGTTGGGGTTGAATAAATACTATAAACTCTATATAATAGTTTTGTATTTATTTTAATGCATGTTATATATATTTTTTATACTATATGTATTCAATTTTATTTCAACTGAAAAACAAGAAACGAGAAACAGTTATCAAACATATTTTTATTTCTATTTTTTTAGAAACAAGAAACAGAAATAGTTATTAAACATGTTTATGTTTTTAGTTCTTAAAAAACAAAAAACAAAAAACATGAAACAAGAAACGAGAAAAGAGAACCTTATCAAACAGGTCCTTGATAATCTATTAGTTTCCCATTCCTCTCATGAAATGATTTTTTTAAGTACTTTGAAGTAAAATAAAAAAAATACATATCTATATTTTTTGAATAATAAAATAAAATATTTTTAAACATTAAAAAAAGTCATTTTAAATTAAATGAGAAGCACATGGATAATGAGAAACAGCATGCTGAGACTGACAAGATTTTTATTAACAACTTTTTGTTTTTTTTTTTTTGAGGAAATTTTTATTTACAAATTACAAGTTGGGTTCAGCAATCAAAGGACAGTAAATGAAATGTTGAGTAAAAGTCACTCTATTTTTCTTGCACCTGCACACATGTGAATGACACTACATATTTTATGTGATTACCAATGTTTCTGTTCTGTTATGTTAGACAAAAGTGAGTGTTAGTGAAAAATCAAAACTCAAGGATAAAAGTGTAACTTAGAGATGAAATAAAAATTAAATTGGGTGACTAAAATATTTTTTTTTTCTCTTAAAAATAACTAGTTTGATCTTTACTAATTTTTTTTTTTTGAGGAATTTTGATCTTTACTATTGTTTGGCTATGTCCTAGTATTTGCTTACACAATATTTGCCTTAATAAACTTATGTTGGCTCAAATAAACATGCCTACGTAAAACATTGGTAATATACAATACTCAGTAGTTATACTATTTGTTGCTGCCATATCGCGACGCGGAACAATCCAACGTCATCTAAAAATGGGTGGTTTATAATAAAGAGGTTTGAAGTCGCCACCAACCATTATTAGGGTGTGATTGGTCACCAATTTAAAAAGAAAGTGGTTTGCGAAAATGTAGTTTAGGCTCGTGGGTCTTTTGTGCATAAAGAAGGTATTAGCACCCTACAACACCTGTAAAAAAACAGTTACCAAAATCTCATTTTTCTCACGTTATCTCGATTAATCTTAATTAAAGAAAAATAGTCTTTTGAGATAAAAACAAATAGTTTTGTCGCTTTTACTTTTAAAATGTCTCAACTTGTCATATCTTTAAACTTCAAGAATGAAGCAAACATTTGATCAACTTGAGTGGGGTTATTAGCCATCAATTGATGCAATTTTAGAATTATTCTCAATCAATGAGAAAATTCATCGCCTCAAAAGTTTAAGAAATTTATGCATTTTTCTCAAATCCATCCTAGGATTGCACTTATTTTAAACTTCTTTTGATTTTATTTATTTTAATTTTTTTTTAGTGGATTTCCATATACTTTGAGAGGAATATGAATTTATCTCAAGCATACTACTTGATCCATTTAAAGGGAGATCGACCTTTTTTTTTTTAATAGAAAACATGGTTTTTAATGGAAAGAGATTTTTTTTTATTAAATGAAAATTTGAAAGGTATTTGTTTTGGTTGCTAAAACTTTAAATAAGTAATATTGAAAAGCATGTTAGATAAACTTAGTTGCCTAAAAGAACCAATTTTTGAAACTTAATCAAAGTTCAATTAGTTTGGTAAAAATATGTAGTTACTCTAAGAAGTGTGTTGATATTTGTTAAATTAAAAAGTTGGAGAAGTGTTTAAAACCCCTTTTTAATAGAAAAAAAATTATTTTAAAAAAAAAAGTTTATTGAAGAGTTTTTGATAAATCTAAGATTTTTTTTTATTACTTTTTATATTTTTTTTAAGAGTGTGTTATGAAAAAGAAAAATCAGTCTTGTTTTGATAAAAACATCAATATCTTGTAAACATATTTTTTTTTAAAATTTTTTCTCATTTTTTAAAATCTCCAAGATTTTTTTTCTCAAAATTATTCTTATTGATAGAGATTTTTTTTTTTTTTTTTTTTTTTTCCAAACAAACCTTGTTTTTATGTGACCATTTTTCTTATAATTTACATTATTTAAGTTCTGTAAATCATAATACTTTGATCTCTAATATAGTTAAAGACTTTCAAGCATATAAAGGAACTTTACTCCATCAAATTATGAACAATCAACTTTCAATTTTAGCACAATAAACTTAAGTAAAATACTCATAAATCATCCTTCAGTTTCTCAACCATAAAGTGCAACATGCAAGGATAAAATACAACATGCAAGAAAAGAAAACGAATGCCAACAAGATATCAATAAAAAACTTGGAAAGAAATAGGGAATATTGCATTTTGTGATTTAACAGTCCAAAGTTAAAGTATAGTAGCTCAAATAGAAATTAACAAGACACTTAATAAACAAAATGCAAAACCATAAAGTACAACGTTGCAAGAAAAGCAAAAGAATGCTAATAAGATATCAACAAAACTTGAAAAGAAATAGATAATATATTTCACTTTGTGATTTAACAATCCAAAGTTAAAGTACAATGGCTCAAAAAGATATTAGCAAGACATTTAATAAAAATAAAGAAAGAAAGATAAGGATAAATATTGAAAAAGTATTCCACCCTTGACTATTTTCAAAAGCTCATACACACCTTGACTTTGCATTATGGTGATGATATGTGTTATGGGTGAATTTAGACCTAATTCTAAGAAAGTCAGAATGATAAGAGCCCATAGTAGAAACAAGCCTAAAGATATCCACTGGGCCTGAATCAATCTCTATTTCTATACCCTCTCCTAGAAGGAAGGGGAAAATCCTAGATCAACTATAAATAGAAGAGGCTAACTCCTAAGGGAGACTCAACTAGGTATTTATTCCCTCTTAGTTTTCTTCCTAATTCTTAATTTACTTGCTGCACTCATAATCTCCCAACTGACTTAAGCATCGGAGTTGGTGTGGCGAGCACCACATCGGTGTGTAGTTTTCTGTTGTTTTGCAGGCCACGTCTTTCCCTTTCACATAAATTCACCGTTGTTGTCACGTGAAGGTTAGGTGAGTTTCCCTGTCCAGATTTTGGCATCAATAGTATGGATAAACTTTTTTGTTGTTGCACTGTGAATGTGATAAACAATAGAAGAAAATGGTGAAATGAGTGTTGTTTGGAGAGTAAAAAATGGTGGGAGAGAAAATGGAGATGAACTTGCTAAAGGGAAGGAAAAAAAATTATGGAAGAAGACTCAAATGGTGGAAGTTGGAAGGAGGGGAAGAGAAAGCAATTTTTTAGGGAAGATGAAGAGGTTGGCCTGGGAGAGAAGGAAAAAGGGAAGAGTGAGAGCCTTTTTGGTAGGGGTGTTCATCTTCAGACCAAAAACCGACACGACCGACCGAACCGACGGCGGTCGGTCGGTGTCGGTTCCAAGGTTTTGGAAAACCGACCGGTCGGTCGGTCGGTTCGGTTATTTCACAAAAACCGACCGACCGCCGTTGATATATGTAAAATAAAAAAAAAGAATTTTTTAAGTAATCCTTTGCTTCAGCCTTCAGCCCAATGCTTGGCCCAAGCCCACCTCCTTCAAATTCACACTGACAGCAGCCCAGCTTCCCTCTTCACCTTCAGGCTCCTCAACACATATAAACAAAAAAAAGACAAAAAACCCTAGCCCCTTTTTCGTTCGAAGTCCACAGCCCCATCTTCAGCTTGCCGTTCGCCGTCGCCCCACCCACTCTCAGATCAGCTTTGCCGTTTGCCGTCACCTCACCCACTCGCTTTCGCCCTTCGCCAGTTCGCCGTCGCCCCACCCACGTAGCACTTCGTGTTCGCCTTCGCCGTCATCTCACTCGCCAGTCCACAGCACTTCGCCGAGAGTTCGAGATTCCTCGCCGTCTCTGTTCTCCCTCGCCGTCTCTCTGTTATAACTCGTCGTCGCCGACAGCTCGCATTTCTTCAGCAGTCAGCAGTGTATGTTCTTATTTTATTATTATTAATTAAAAAAAAGAACCGACCGAACTGACTGACCTAACCTACCGATCGGTCGGTCAGCTGACGACAGTCGTCGTAAGACTTCGGTTTCCAGAATTTTGGAAAACCGACCGACCAATGAACATCCCTACTTTTTGGAGGAGAGAGCTTTTCTTGGAAAAAAGAGAACATCTAGGGTTTTCTTGAAAACCTACAAAAATCTAGATATTTTGTGGAAAGGTTCTAAATTTCTTTTTAAAAAAGAATAACATTTTATTTTAATATTTTTAGCCTTCATAATTCTTTGAATTTGGGGTCTTAGCCCATTAGCATGCATGTAGATTTTTATCAACAAGTGTTAGGATCAAATCTTCTATATGCCTATTATTATTATCATTTTTTTTTGCCAATGTGCATTCTTTGCTAAATCCTTTTTTATATAGTTTTTTTTTAAAAAAAAATCACAAAAAATTAAAACCATCGAACCAAATATGAGGGTCTACACTATTCATTTGTTAAAAACAAAATAAAGACCCGGATTAAAATTATGGTTAGTTTTTAAAAAGTTCAAGAGCTAAGATATACAATTTGATAGTTTAAATACTAAAATAAAATAAATTTGAAAGTTTAAGAATCAAAATGGACATTTGAAAATCTGAGAGGATCGAAAATGGAATTTAAACTTCCAATGAATTATCCCATCATTTGCGAATATAATCTAGTTAGGTTGTATTATTGATTTAGGTCCATTTTGTAATTCTTTTTTTTGAAAACTTTTGTAATCTAATTTAAGTTTATATTTTGTAAAAGTAGATTAATTTTTAACTTTTTTTTTTTATTAGTATCAATATCTTTTATGTCAAGATTCCGTAGGTTAGATTTTCTACAATGGACTTTGCATTTCCTCTCGATCTTCCTCCCCCAAAATTAACACAAGATAAATTTTGGTCTATTAAGCTTTCGAGGATTTTTTTTTTTCTTTTTCAGATTCTTAGTATTGAATTTTTATATCATATTTAATATAAATATTATCGTATGAAAATCTCTACCTATCTAAAACACAAATTCATGAGCTTATCACACAAGAATATTACTAGGTAAAGATGTAAAAGATATTGTTATTCAAGATTTAGAAACCAAGATTGAATATTTGATAGCTCGTTTGATAACGTTTCCGTTTTCTGTTTCTTGTTTCTGTTTCTCCTTTTTTAAGAAACAGACTTGTTTGATAACTCATCCATGTTTCTTGTTTCTAAATTTCTAGAAACGTTTCTAAAAAAGAGGTAAAATTTGAGAAACTACAAAAAGTTGTTTCTCAAATTCTATTTCTGTTTTTTTTTTCTATCTTTCATGCATGTATCCATCTCTCTCTCTCATTCCTACATCAATCTATTCTCTTGTTCTCTCTATTATTCTTACCATTTCCTTGTCTTTTTTTTAATCTTTTCCATTCTTTCGGTCTCTTTCTTTCTTTTTTCTTTTTCTTTTTCTTTTTTCCGTTATTTCTCTCTTTCATGTTTTTATTATTTCAGTTATTTCTTTCCTTTTTTTCTTTTTTTAACACCTCTGTCAACCAATCGCTACTATTGACCTCTGACTATTGGCCGTTGTCGACCTCCGACTACCGACCGCTGCCGACCTCTGACTACCGGAAGTCGCTGACCTCCACCGACTGACCGACACCATTGACCTCCGAGTACCGGGCTCGGCCGACCTCCAACTATCAGGTGTCGCCGACCTCCACTAACCAACCGCAACCGTCAACCTTCGACTACCGACCGCCATCGTCGACCTCTGACTACCGACTGTCGACGACCTCCATCGTCGACCTCTGACTATTGTCCTCCATCAACCGATCGCCACTGTTGACCTCCGACTACGACTGCCACCGTCGAACTACGACTACCGATGGCCGTCGATCTCCGTTAATTGGCCGCCACCGTCGACCTTCGACTATTGACCGCCTTCCGTCGATCAACCGCCCCTGTCGACCTTCGACTACTGGCCGTCGCCGACCTCCACTGACTGTCCTTTACCAACTGCTGACTACCAGTCGCCGCCGATCGATTGTCATTGTCGACCTCCGACTACCGACCGCTGCCAACCTCCGCAGACCTCCGTTGACCTGCCTCCGCCGATCAACTGCCACTGTCGACCTCCGACTATTGGCCATCGTCTACCTCCGCCAACCGCCCACAACCGTTGACCTTAGACTACTGGTTGCCACTGTTGACCTCCGACTACCGACCGCTGCCGACCGACTACCCGCATCGACCTCGGACTACCAACCGTCGTCGACCTCCGCCGACCTACCACCACTATCGACCTCCGACTACCCGACTACCATCTTCCGTCATTTACCTCCGACTATCGGTCGCCACCATCAACCTCTACCGATCGGGCGCCGCTGACCGACTGCTATCGTCGACCTTCGACTACCGACCGCGACTGACTTCCGCTGACCACCCTCCCCCGACCGATTGCACTCGTCCACCTTCGACTACCGACCGTTGATAGCGGACAAAAATGTCGCTATTTTAGTCCTAAATTATTAAACTTTTTAGTGCTTTAATTTTGTTTTTATTGAGAAATTCTAATATAATTCATTATTTTTTCCTAAGGAGCACTTTGTGGATTTTTGGTGGAAAATTGTCAAAAAATGAGCAATCCAACCCAAATATCCATCAATGGGTCAAAGGGGGAGCCCAAGAAGTCAACCTTGAAGAGAAGATCCAAAAAGAATTGAGTTGGCCCAAGATTCAAGCCCAAATCCGCGTGGACTGTTCTGGAAACCGCACAGCGTCGCGACGCTGTCCCATTTCTTGGCAGGCAAGCTGGTGACGTCACAGTGTCGCGACGCTGTGTCGATAACGTCGTGACGCTGTCACTATTCCGAGCCTATAAAAAGCCTCCTTTGGTGCCCATTTTTATGATCAATCAATTATCATTCCTTTCCTTCCTTTCCTTCCTTGGCTCTTTTTGAGCATCCTCTCAAGGCTTTCTAGCCTTTTTGAGAGTTAGTAGTGGGAAAATTTTGGGGAGCTTTTGGGAGCACTCTAGGAGGCTCAAGGTGTGCTCGGAGGGACTCCAAGCGCTAGCGACGGGGTTTTCGACGGTCATTTCCTTTCCTTTTATTTTGCTCAAATTTATGCTTTCCATTGTATATCTTGTGGATATTATAGCCATGTATAGCTAAACCCCAATTTGGGGTCTTGAAATGAAAAGTTATAGTTAAATGTTATTATAATTGTCTATCTCTTGCCCTCTTTACTAATTATTTGTATGGATGCTCGTAATGCTGTATGCGATCTGGCCAATTGTATATTGATCCGATTCTTAATGGAAACTCGACGGAGAGAAATTAGGATAGATCCTAATCCATGCAACTGGTTTAATTGCCCGTGGTGACAACGAGATTAGTTGATTAAACTTAGATTCCAATAATGAATCAGAGCGTAATAATTAACGAATTTTAATGGCTCTAAGGATACTTAGGTTGTTAAAATGGATTAATTGGAATTAGGGGAAACCGACGGGAGATCCTATGTGATTAACGGAGATTCTAGGATTATAATTAGTTGGGCAATGAGATAGGATAATTGTAATAATTATTTAGCTATTAATTGATTTTCAAGACCCCGCTTCTCACTCAAACTCCTTCTCCATTCTTTTTATTTCTTGATTGATCAATTTGATTTCCTTAATCGCTTTAATTTTTAATTCATTTTTATTTCATGGTTTGGTCCCTAAATATTATTTCGCCCAAGTACTTTTAGTGATCAAGGAATTATTGCTTTGCTTAATTATCACTTCGCCTCCCTGTGGATTCGATACTCGGAATATTTCCGTTTTATATTACTTGCGGCCCATGCACTTGCGGTATTGTGGTTCTGGCAACAACCGTCGCCGACCTCCGCTGACCGGTATCCTTCGACCGATCGCCACTGTCGACCTCTGACTACCTAACTACAGGCCGCCGCCGACCTCGACCGACCTCCATTAACCGATTGCCACCGTCGACCTCCGACTACCGATCGCTGTCGACCTTTGACTATCGGTCGTCGTCGACTTCTGTCGACCAGCCGCCATCGGCAACCTCTGATTATAATTTTAATGTGTGTTTTATATAAATTTTATATTATATGTATCAAATTTTATTTCAATTAAAAATGAAGAAACGAGAAACAGTTATCAAACAGATACCTGTTTCTGTTTCTTTTTTTAGAGAAACAAGAAACATAAATAGTTATCAAACATGTTCCTGTTTTTAGTTCTTAAAAAAAACAAGAAACAAGAAACAGGAAACAGAAAATAAGAAACAAGAAACGAGAAATGAGAAACAAGAACGTTATCCAACTAACCTGAAAGTATAAAATCCAATCAGATAAACATAAAGCTTGAATGACCCATATTCAAAACCTTTTCTTAAAAAAAAAAAAAAAAAAATCCAAAAACGGTTTGACAAATTTCAATTAGTTTTTCTAAATCTTTTTCTACTACCAATTATACTTAAAAATTTGAACTGAATCAAAACTCATTTTTATTTAACATCGATATTACAAGGTCAAGGAATAAGTTCTTTATTATTTCAAAAAAAAAAAAAAAAAGGAATAAGTTCTTTATTTCTAGTTTGTACAAAAAGTGTCAATTTCTTCTTACTTCGATACCCATTATTTAGAATAATCTTTTAAAATTGAATATATTCTCGATAAAAAGGTGTTCAATGAAATATCTTTATTCCTATATATTTTTCTTTTATAAATTTAAAAGACATACCACATCTCAAATATAGAAACAAAATGTATTGCAATATTTTATTTTCTACCTAAGATTTATGGATTGTGATATACTCAGAGACTGTATACACGGAATAACCACTTGATTTTTTTTTGGACAGGTAGGAGATTGGACCTCTAACTTAGAATTCATGCCAGTCGAGTCATGTTCTTAAATTCATTGATATATCTTTAGTTGATTACATATGTTTTCTTTGTTAATTAGTCTCTCCTATATAGTCTAATGTAAGTTCCTAATTGAATTGAAAAAAAAAATGTAAGTTTTTAATTCTTGGCTTCATTGACTCACACAATGTCTCCTTCACTCTTGGTTTTTATTGCAAATTAAGGTTGTTTCTTCTTTTTTATTTATTGCTCAAATGATTCCATTCGCTCTTATTATTATTATTATTATTTTTAGTTCAACAATATTTGGGGTGGAGGATTCAAAGCTTTGACCTCTTGATCGAGGGTACATGCCAATTACCGCTAAGCTATGCTCAACTTTGACTTCCATTGACTAATCTTATTCTTATCTAACTTGATGGTATTTTAAACCTTGCTCGTAAAAATGTAATCATAGTTTCTAGGAGGTATTTATCTTTGAGATGAGTATATACAAAGATTTATTATCACACAATCAGATGTTTAGGGCCCGTTTGATAACGTTCTCGTTTCTTGTTTCTTGTTTCCAATTTTATTAAGAAATCTAAGCATTTAATAACTATGTATGTTTATTGTTTCTTATTTTTTAGAAACACTCCCAAAATTTGTATAGAACTTTTGGGAACAACTAAAACTAGTTTCTCATTTTTTGTTCTTGTCTCCAATTTTTTCCAAACATAAATAAGAATATAGGTTTATTATTATTGAATGTATAGGTGTTAGGGTCATGAAATTCTATTTTTCTTTATTAAAAATGAAGAAACGGAAACAAGAAACGAGAACGTTACCAAACGGGCCCTTAGTTGTACACAGCTACGCCTATAACCTTCTAAGATAATCCTACACAAATTGACCATGATCCAGTTGGTTCTTGTATCGCATCAATGACTATCAAAGAGAATCTTACACAATTGGATCATGATCTAATTGATGCCTCTTAGAAAAAAAAAATTCCAAGGTGCTTTTTAACATTTTGCTTTTAGCTGGCCATCTAGATATTATCCATACAATTAATTTAGTTTGTCAGACCAAGAGTCAAAGCATTTTCCTCACACAGTGAGACCTCAATCCAAGCCATTGAGATGTTGAGAATTGGTGGTAAATCATGACTGCATCGTCATTTGTCGTCACGACAAAGTTACCTTGGTATGCAATTTGTAAGGCAGCGCCAAGGGTGGCGTTAGTGTCATCTCATAGGCCATTCTTGGAAGGATGGTTTGAAAAGGTGGATTGACAGCGAAAACCGTTTTGACGTTGTTTCTTCTTTAGTAATGCCTAACTGAACTTGGTGGTTTCAACTTACCAACAAAGTGAGTTTAAAGTTGGTGAAGTTTGTTGATGAAGCTCTTGCAGGATTGGAATGAGAAGTCAAGTTATCATTGATGGTGGGTTGCTATGGTGTCCAACTCAAAGGTTTAAGTTGGCATTGGTAACCTCTGTTCCTGTAAGTAGTATCAGCGAATGGATGTTTTCTGTAGATCGTGCAAGATCGAAGTTTGAATTCAATTTTTTTAGGCCAGTTGAGTACTTGATGTACTTAGTCAAGTTGCCATAGGCGAGCGTTGCTACATGTATTGTATGTTCAACACAGCTTGTCTCAAGAGTTGTTGTCATGGATATACATCAACTTTTGTTCTTGTGCGTTAGCTCAAAGCTTTGGGATTCTAGAGGAAAGTAGCTTGTTGAGAAAAAAGTCATTGGTGTTAGGTGCCGTGTGGAGTAAGAGTTGGAGTCAAGGCTAGTCACGTAATGTGCTTAGGCGAGCAGATTTCGAGAACTGGAGTTCAGTGTCGGCGATCGTGTGTTCTTGTGCGTGGCGCCAATGAAAGGGGTTCTTCGCTTTGATAAAAAGAGGAAGCTTAGCCCCAGGGTCATTGGACTTTACAAGATCTTGGAGCGCATCAGGCCTGTTGCGTACAGGTTGGCGTTACCACCGACCGTGTCGATTGTGCATGATGTGTTTCATGTATCCATGTTAAGGAAGTGCGTGCATGACCCTTCACATATGTTGAATCTTGAACCCCTGTCATTGAATGAGGACTTGACAAATGTGGAGAAGCCTATCAAGATCCTAGCTAGGGAAGCTGACGGGTTGTTTGCGTCAAATAAATTTATAGTCCATGACACTTGAATTACTTCTGTAGTAACAGTGGTCGGGGTCGAACACAAGGAAGGAAGTTCTAGCAGAGTTCAGGTTTTTGTGCAGAACACAAACATGGGGGTTTTAGAAATGCGATGCGAAGAAATAAAATAGAAGATGAGATGCAAATTTAAGCTAAATAAATAAAACATGCAACGAGGAAAAATTAAGATAAAATTCAATAAACATAGGATCGCTAGATTGGGGGTTCAATGCTTGAATGATTTTTACCTGGCTTCCTAGTTTTCTCTAAAGATTATTTCATGCAAATTAAATTGAGTCCGGTAGTGCTTCTTGGCGTTACTTGAAGGATCCTTCTAACTAACCTGTGTTTAATCAATTAATTAACTCGGGATCCCGCAACTAAGCTAATTAATTAATTTAAGAAATTTGCTCGCTACCCCGCATGCATAGCCCGATGATCATCAAACTATATCTAATTAATTCAAAATAAACAACCTGAGATCTCGCGAATGGTTACAAAAATTAACTGCTTTAGACACAAGGGTCCGAAATTGAATTAATCAAATAGAATAAAAATTCAGATTCAACCAAGTCAATTTTTAACATGCATCTTAGGCGTATCAAGAGTCTACACTAAACATGCGAGATTAGTGATAGACTTGCCTCAGCCTAGTGACTATCTCAAATAACTGATAGAATGCACAAAACGAAATTCTAAGAGGTGTCAATTCCAAGAACTTAATAATATGCATTGGTTTAAACAAGATTGCATGAAAATCATCAATAAAACAGTAGGAAATATACTATTAAACCAGAAAACTCAACTAAGGAACCATTCAAAGAAATCCCCAATCCAACGGTTCTAGAGAGTTTAGCTACTCATAGATGAATGGAAACATCAAATAGTCTCAAAAAATTACATAAGAAACAGCCATAAAGGGTCTAAACAACTCAGAAAACTAGAAGAAAGCGAAAAGAATCGTAAAAGTGCGAAAATTCTAACCTAACGGTGGATAAACCGAGACCTAACTTTTATCCTAATCATCGTAGCGTCGAGACGCTAGGAAAACAGCGTCTCAACGCTACGGTACTGTCTTCCGTGCATTTTTCGCGTCAGCGTCTCGACGCTGACCCCTTTTCCAGCTTGCTGCCTTTTTTCGTTTGTTTCATTTGAGGCTCGAATCTTTGACCTCTTGGCACTTCTTTTCAGGCCCTCCATGTTCCACTTGGGTCTTTTCACCTCCTCGCTGTCCATGAACTTCGAGATGACTTAAAAACGCCCTAATTGGCTCGAATTAGCACCAAGATGTGTGGTTGGCTCCCAATGTTACCTATGCTCGAATTACCTGAAAATAAGACAATTAAAACATAAAATTCCTCTAACAAGCTTAGATTAGCGATAATAAGATAGCACGAATTAGGTGCTATCAAATACCCCCAACCTAAATCTTGCTAGTCCTCGAGCAAGGCAAACACACAAACAAAAAGGAAAAGTTGTACATATATATGCAAAGCAATTTAATCCTCAAAGCTCAAATATTCAAAACTAAAGGAATCAAGAGATATTCACATGAGACCCAATGGGAAGACAAATCAAAAGTTTTCAACGATAATCTTGCATAAGAGAGTTCTATCCTGCCTAAAGAGGACTTTATTAACCTAGGATTGATTTATTAAACTATCATCTTATCTTCCCCCTACACTGGCACTAAGGTCTCACTAAAAGGCCTAAATGGAACAAATTTGGTTGCTTAATCCTTGCCTAGGTGCCTGAGTAAGGAATTCCTTTTTCTTTTTCTTTTGCATTTCTTTTTAGGGCGGTGTACTAGCTTTCACACTACAATGCAGAAACCCATAACCCGAGTTTAACCCTTGGTTGGCCGAATTGATCATGCTGCAGGCAACTTTTTTTACCCCTAAAAACTCATAACCGATGCAAAACATGTTTTTTCTTTCAAGGAAACAAAACAAGGAAAGATGAACACAAAAATTATTCACAACAAGCTCACTTAACTTATTTTACCTATCTCTCTCTCTCTCTCTTTTTATTTATGGCAGACGAATTTTCTTTTTATCTTCTAGGCAAGACTCCACACACTATTTTGCAAAATTTTTTTTGACTTTCTCACTAAACCTTACACCTATAGGAGTGACAATAAGAATATGAGCCTAATAACTCGCTCCTAAGCGTTCAAATCCTACTCTAAAGCAAGAAAGACACCCAACCTATGCAAGATATATCCAAGAAAAATTTTAAAAAGGCTCCCTTTGGGGGCACTCACGATTACAACTCATCGAAAGCTAAAAATTTTGAAAAATTTGAGCCTATTACATAAACACATATATATACAACAAGCATGCAAGACAAATATTAGGCGCAAACGCTGGCCTGACGCACAAATGCTCAATGCCCAACAGAAAACAGAATACTGATAACGCTCCTTTATGTGCATTATTTAGCTTTAAAAACCTAGGTTATTTATTGGAAAGCAAAGACTTTGTGCTTAAAATCTTATCTTTTTGAGTCAATTGCAAATGTCTTAGAATCATGTGGAAAATCTTAGGAACATAGAATTTATGCTTAAAATGTACAAAAAGAGATAACTTTTACAAGAATTGATCCAAAGTTAATGTTTTTGTGCAGAGAGCTTTGCAAGAGAAATGCGCCCGCAAGTGGAGATTAAAAGTAGCGGAGAAAAAGAGTTGAAGTTGAAGATTTGTGCCCACATCTAGTCCGAATTGCGCCCACAAACTTATAAGGAAAGTGGCCTCAGCTGAAGACAGAAGTGTCAAGGCAGTGCATAGAGATTTTGCGCCCGACTTTGTGGCCGCAACTAGGCTTTCCGACAAAATTTCGAGATTCATGGGATCAACACAGAATCATCTGAAAATCCCAAATCTCGCATCAAATCTCCAAGGATCATGGACTTTTACCTTCTAAGGCTCTCTCACATTGATCTTGGCAGCCAACCCTACTTCCAAGGTCTATAAAAGGCGACCAAGATGCAAGAAGCAAAGGGAGCTCGAAAATTCGTCCTTAGGATAGTTTTTAAGTTTTTCACTCTTCTCATCTTGTAACCACTCCGAGTTCCGGATCTTTCAGCCTCTGTCGGCTCTTCCATTCGAAAGAATAAGAAGAAAAAGGCTTGTCTCCCGTTGAAAGAGGTCAAGAGCAAGCTAGATAGAGAGGGGAAGATCCTTAGTTGAGTCTTGCACTTTATCTTTCTGTTTAGTCTTTACTTTCAGCTGCTGTACTTTTCTATTTTCCTTTAATTTTCAGTTGTAAGTTTATTATTCTTGTACTCATTCCATTTAATTAATATGAATTCATTTTATTCTTTTACTTTGTGCACTCTTTATTTTATGTCTTGCATTTTACTTTCATCAATGAGCTAAGCTTCTTCTCAGGGATTCAAATATGTGGATACCTTGAATAGAAGAAAGCCCCACCTATTCAAAGGCAACCTCGCTTCCTCTTAGCATTATTGTTTGTTTTTCCTGAACTTTAAGTTTCATTGTTAGCTTAAACCGATCACTTAAGTTAACATAGTTTTTGTTTAATTAGCTGATGGCCGAAAGGTTGGAGTTGAATGCGCGGGTTCACAAAAACAATAGTGGAAAAGATCCTAGAAATAGGATTTTGTTTTCTTGCATCCTAGAAATAGGACTAGAACCACTAGAGTTTTAAGAGTCGTGAGCATTAATTATCGAAGTTTCAGCTAACCCTAGAAATAGATGTCTAGTTGGCTTAGTTTTCTAAAGGCACCTACAACGGAGCTGAATAGAAGTAGGACTTAACTCACAATCTAGTTGTCAGGGCATTTGCGGGCGCAAACTGGAGGATTCTATCTGCACCATGTCTATGTGGGCAATATAGATAGTATTCTCCAGCCAGTTGCAATGCCTGAGTGAGTTGCTAGCGCAAAGGTGGGTGCAATCTAAAGCATTTGGTTGATGCTATTTGAATTTCCCCGCTTATCTCATATATCTTTACCATTTTCTTTTGCTTGCGTTATTTTAGTTTTTTTTGTCTTAAATTCACAAAACCCAAATCAAATTATTTCTTTGGTTACCATCCTCGGTTGCAAATTTAGAGGAGGTTCTTGTTTTGCAGAATGTAGTGTTTTTCGACTAGTTACCATCTCCCTTGGGCACGATATCCGAAGTACTCTCCACTTTATTACTTGATAGTGTATACTTGCACTCGAGCAGGTCTTGCATTTACAGGACGCGCACGTCAAGTTTTTGGCACCGTTGTTGGGGAGTTTTGGAGAAATGGTTGTATTACACAATTTTCAGTTTCTATAAAGCAGGAATTGCGATCGTTTTGCGACCGCAAATTCCTTTGTCACAAGACCTGATTCTTTTTGCAGGGATTTCTTTACAGGAAGGATTGGTGCATGTGCAGAGGACTTACTTCTTTCGTTCTTGACCTTGAGGCAGAGCTATAATGTTTCATTGCTTACAACTTTCCATAGGATGGAAATAGATACATTTGCAAATCTCATTGCCTATGTTCATCAAAATTATTACAAATTTTGTGTTCGTTGTGGTGAGTATCATTCTTCATATGAAATTTGTCCATTTAATCCAGCTTATGTTCACAATACAGGGAAAAGAGGAAATCAGAAAGCTTCAAATCTTTACTCCAATTATGATGACCAAGCTTTTGGAATTGTCACCCTAGCCCCTCATGGAAAAACAAGCCACATCCTGTCAAGCGGAGCACTTCCATATCTTGTGTTTATTGTAAAGGGAGTCACTTATTTGAGAATTGTCCTTATAACCCTGATTCTTTATATTATGGATTTCACTCTAGTGTTGCAGACCAAAATCATTATCATTATGTCTAGCAAGGGATGATGCAACAGATAATTCCACAAGTGCCAACTAGCATCGAAGAACTCACAAAGGAATATACGGAGAAAATCCATGTTGAGATTCGAAGCCAAACAACATGTTTATGGAATTTACAGGTCCAGATGGAACAAATTGCAAATGAATGGAGGAACAACCCACAAGGAACCATGCTCAACAACATAGAAACCTTTCAGAAGAAGAAATATGAGAAATAAAAGAAACTCGAAATTTCTCCATTTCCTACATTTGTACATTCTTCTAATTAGCAAGAAAAAAAAGAGTAAAAGAAGAAATAAATCTCACAAAGTTCTTAGCAACAAGAAAAAACTACCAAATATTTGAAGATAAAAAGCCTCCAAAGTTTCTTTGCTTTCATAATCTTAGACAGCAACAAAAGAACCCTCACAAAGTTCTCAACAACAAGAAAAAGTCATCTAAAATAAAGTTTCTCCAATGTTTTATTTATAAGAAACCAATTCAGGTGCAATGTGAATTAAAAAAAAAAAGAAAATTAATTACGTACGGTGGTTCAAACGGAAAGTTAACAAAAAGTATACATTGTAACACTTATGCAAGTTTGAAGTTAAAATCGATACTATCTGATAAGTTTGAGGTTCAATTTGATGAAATTGAAAGTTCAAAATTAAAATTGATACCAACTTGTTATGTTTAAGGTTCAATTTGATGAAATTGAAAAGTCTAGGTTCAACTTGTTATGTTTAAGCAAATATAAGAATACGATCATTTCAACTTCTAATCTTTTTGGTGGATTTGAACCTCATTTGAACTAACGACATATGTGATTCGTCCCAAGAGAGAGAACAACGTCGCATAGATATAGAGAGGTTGATGATGCATGTGGGAAAACAAGACCTGTCCCATTCGATTTTGTGGACTGTCTCACAATCGAGCCTAGAAAACTGGACCACCATTTTATGGGCCCCACACAACGCTACTTTAATGAAAAATAGTCATTTATCAGGTTGCCCCTATTATAGGGAAATCCTCAGAAATGGCCATAAATTACAGGGTAGTTTAGAAAAATGGCCAAACCGTATTTTTTAATGAAAAATGGCTAAACCGGTTTTTCCAACCTATTTTCGTGCGATACAAAGTACCATTTTTACCCTTCAGCCATGCCCCACGTCTCTCCTATATTTGTGCAGCCGTATCTGATTATTTTTTTTTAAAAATAAATCTATAACCTATCATTCCATGAATCAAGGAACTAGTAGTTATAGGATCAACTCTCTTTCTCTTCCATCTGCAATCTGTTTTCCACAAGATTTTTACTGCGTAAGTTCTCCCTCTTCATCGTTTCTTCGGAAAATATTCGTTTGTTGGTTTTCCAGATTATTTTTACAGCATCAATTCTCTCTATTCATCATCTCTCCGAATAAGGTTGATCGAACACCGTTGGGGCGACCATAGGTATGTTTTGAATGAGTGTTTTTTAAAAATCACATTGATTTTTTTTGTTCGTTAATGTAATTTTTTATCTTTCTTTTGAAAATTAGTGTAAGCTTTCATCTCAGAATAATGAAAAAATTAACTATCTCTCTTTGTATAGCAATATTTCTGATAAACCCTCAGTGTGCTTAGGCTTTGTGAGGATAGAGATGTTGCATGGCTCTTATTTTCCGTATCCAACAGCACCACCAATGAATTTAGTATCGTAGTGGATTTTGTCCATTCTGAATCTGGAAATACAGCGTGTATGCAATAAAATTCTGATTATACTTTAATCTGGAAATACAGCGCGTATCCAACAAAATCCTTGTCTTCTTGGAGTATCAGTTTATTCATTATTTTCAGATTATACTTTAATTCTGATTTGATGTTTTTGGTGTTCATCTTAAATTTTAGTTGAATCTCTATTTTGCAAGCAGCATGCGTGAATTGATTTTTTTCTTCTTTGATTTGGTGCCTGAAATATATTTTAGATGAACGAAGTTGTTCTTCATTTTTATTGAATCTTAGTTGCAACTGGTAAGCTCTTTACTTTTTTTCGAATATATATACAGTGTTTAAATTTAAGTCCTCCTATTTTTTCTCTTTGATTTGAATTCAAATCTCTTTTTTTAAATTTTAGTTGCCAGATTTATATTCTATTTAGTTTGAATTTCTGTTATTGATTTGCTGGTTGAATTAATCGGTAAGAAAGCTAGATTCTCTCCCTTGTTTAGAGTGTATTTGATTTATTTTATTTTCTGAATTATTCTCTCCCTTGTTTAGAGTGTATTTGATTTATTTTATTTTCTGAATTAAGATTTGGATAGGGGTATTTTCGTCCACTTTGTTGCCAAAAAAATTTACTAAAAATAGCTTTTTGCCATTTCTCAAATTGCAAACGCGAATGGTCTTTTTTCAAAATAGCTATTTTAAAATAGTCATTTATCAGGTTGCCCCTATATTATATAGTAACCTCAAAAGCATGCAATGTGCTTGTCTTCATAAACTCAAAGTTCGTTTCCCTCTCTAACAACAGAAACTTCTATTAATTCGAACTTTACAACCTCTAACTTGTTTTTTTACGACACGTGGGATGAATGATTTGAACCTCTAAAAATACATACTTTATACCAGTTGAACTATGCTCATCCAATGTTTTCATTTATGTCTTTTATTTCTTATTTTTTTTTAAAAAAATTAATTGCATTTAATGAAAGCATGAAACAAACTATGACGTGTATGAGTAGGTGACGAAGAAAAAGTGATATCTTTTTTCTTTACTAGAGAATCTCGAGACATGTATTTTTTTCTTTCTCCATCAATTTAATACTATTTCTTGGATCTTGTATAGTAATATATATTTTAAGACTTTACTATTTCTATTATTTATTGTTTTGTTTGTTATAGTTTTTTCCCTCAAAGATAAACAGGTTGATGAGCCAAAAATTTATTTTGGGAACAGGTTTTTTGAATCACTTGCAACTATTAATGCACAAAACTATTCACACAAATACATGATTTATGAATGTATCAAAGTTTCACTTTTTTAATGAAGAGAAAGTTATCGTCAACAAGAGCATAGTTCAATTTGGCATAAAGTTTGTATCCTTGACCAAGAGGTCAGAGGCTCAAATTTTCACCCCATATGTTGTCAAAAAAAAAAAAAAAGTCATATGTGAGAGTAAACTTCAATGAATCTAAGAAAGAAAACTGTATTGCAAACAACCGTTAATTCTCCATGAAATAATCATTTTGTTAAGAAGCCATATAATAAAATTAAGATCGATTCTAAAGCTTCCTAACCACTTTGCTCCCTATATGGCCCTGTTTTGTTTAACTATTTCCTTTTGAGTTTTTTTGAAAATTATATTTCTTTCCTCACCATTTCTAGAATTCAAAGATTATACATATATATGAAATTAATCGAAATATAAAATTTTGCTCCCTCCTAATAAATGTTTGAGACATATGATAGTAAATTGTTTTTCCTAATATTCAAAAGCAACATGTGACCCGCCTGGTAAAACAATACAAAAATAAAGGAGAATATCACGATATTGCAATCATTTCTCCCTACCTACCACCATTAAAATGTTGACAAAACGAGGAGAGAGATAAAAAAAAATTTCTCATTGTCTTCCTTTCTTTTTCATAGTTGTCAAAATTTTAATGGAGTATGTAGAACCCAACATACCGATATGCAGCAAAATATTGTTATTTAGATATTAGGGCTTTGGCCAAACCCGGATCCATCAATAAAAAAAAATGGTCCCCATTTTAGGGTTTTATCTATGGCGTAGGTAGGGTGGGTTACTTTTTTTTTTGACAGTGATTACCTTTATCTTCTTCTACTGCCATTTCCACTCAAAATTGTAAAGAGGTCTCCTTCTTCTACATGTTGTGTTGTCATTATCAACTCAACTGTGCTTGGCGTGAAAATTGGCCTATCTTTTCATCATTCCTTTTTCCTTTACCGTTGCTATTGGTTTATGTGCAATGCCCTGATTCAGACATGTTGGTAATGTGGATGTTACAACACTTCAACTACCAAAACTGTGTGTTTTTCCTATCCATTCTAAATGCACTTAGGAAGTAGGGAGAACAATTTCCAAATATCTTATTGAACTCAAAATGAAATATCATTGCTTCTTCTATAGTGCTGCAGTTGGAGGGTGAAGGTTTGACGTTCCACATTCACCTATGATCAAGTTGACAAATATCATTGAGCTTCGCTTATAAATGGTACTTCTACTTATGGGTTTCCCTATTTTGTTCTCTACTTACCAATATTTTCAAAATCCAAGCCAAGTTTTGAACACTAAAAAAAAAGAAGAGTAGTTTTTAAAAACTTGTTTTTATTTTTGGAATTTGGCTAAAAATTCAATTGTTTTGTTGAGAAAGATGAAAACATTGTAAAGAAATAGTGAAAAAACAAGTCCAATTTTCAAAAACAAAAAAACAAAACGCTAAATAGTTATCAACCAATGTCTTAGGTCCTGTTTGATAACCATTTAGTTTTTGGTGTTTGAAAATTATGCTTGTTTTCTTCCAATTTCCTTACCATGGTTTTCATTTTTGTCAATGACACATTTGAATTCCTAGACAAATTCCAAAAACAAAAACAAATTTTTGAAAATTATTTTTTTTAATTTTCAAAACTTGGCTTGGTTTTTTAAAACGTAGGAAAAATGTATTAGAAAAACAAAAGAAACTTAAAAGTGGGAATAGTGTTTATAAGCTTAATTTTCAAAAACCAAAAACAAAAAATCAAATGGTTATCAAACGGGACCTTAATACCTAATTTTAATTTTGCTCTCAAGATAGCACAAAATTTTCTAACAAGTTTCTTATAGAGTTTTTTTTTTTTTTTTTTTTTTTTTTTTTTTTTTTTTTTTTTTTTTTTTTGACAACCTTATGGAGTAGCATTTTAAAATGATGAAACAGTGATTTAAGATGGTATTTTTTTGTAGCGTTAAATATAGGAAATTTGGATTGAATGACTACAATTAACTCCGTCATTTTGAAAAATGGCCTTTTTTTGTTGAAATATAGCCACCATAATTTAGGGATATCTGTTTACTTATTATTATTATTTTTTTCTTGTATACCCTTACAAATAAATTATTGAACATTTACTCTCAAAATAATAATAATAATAATAAATAAAATAAATAAATAAATAAATTATTGAGCATCAGTCTCAAGCTCTAACTAAAGATTTATCCAAAATTCTTGTCTGATATGAATTTTAAAATTCAACTCTTAAGTTTTCTATAGGTTTAATATATTTGAATTTTGTCTTATCTTTTTAATTTCTCTTTCTCCATCCATTGTTTTTCGTCAAATTGCATCCAAAACATTGAGAGGTACCAAAATAAAAAAGATGAGATAGTTGAAGTTGATTGTCTAGGATCATTTATTACGACCATTTATTTCACTAGAGCTCTTATTTCCTACTCAAATTAAGCATGCGTTCTCGACAATTATGGAACTCAAACGACATACATAGCGGAAACAAACATGCAAGCTGTGATTATTATTATTTATGTCAATTACTACTGAGCTATCCTTGCTTTGACATGCAAGCTGTGATTAAGTTGTCAATTTAATCTACCATACATGCTCATTAATCAAAACAAGATCTAAAAGGCAATCGATAATGAAATTAATAGCAATTCAATACATTATTCTTACAATGTTACCGAATTACAACCTAACAACTCCAAATCAGCGTTTCAACCTCAATCGACTATCAAGAAGCACAATCGTTGGAAAGATAATCAAGCCAACTAATCTCTTCCCTTGCAAAGAAAGTTTGAAATCAACAATTGAAAGAATGATGATTTTGTTGAGTAATGGCTCTGATACCAATTCACTCTCGCCCAACTCAAAATGCTAAACCAAAAAGTAAAAGAAAAGTCTCATGTTACAAATGTAACAAAGAAGGACATTATGCAAATAACTGTCCAAATAGGAAAATAAATGAATTAGATATCAATAAAGAATATTCATCGGAATATTACGATAGTTGTGAAGAAGAACTAAGAATTCAAGAATTAGAAGAAATAGATTCTGAAATATCAAGTCAAAGTGAAAGTGATATTGAAGAAGGAGTTAAAGCCTGTGCATGCGAAGGAAAATGCATAAACGTCCTAACAAACGAGCAAGAAGCTCCATTTCAATCAATAGACCATATAAATGACGAAGAAATGAAAAAGACGATTTTAAAAACTCTAAAACAATCTTTAGAGTCTACCAGTAGCCCAATTGATCCGGTCAAAAGGAAAGATATAAGAGTATGGAATCTCCACGAAATTCTTCAAAGAAAAAATGAATTAAAACCAGCTTCAATTCAAGATTTACAATTTGAAATCAACAATCTCAAGAAAGAAATTCAGCCGAATAAAGAAGAAATTCAAGAAATAAGACAGGAGATAAATAGTCTCAAAATAAATAGAGAAATTCAAAATTTTGAAGAAGGAACAAACGAAGGAGAAAACTTTCTAATAAATCAAGTTACAAAGACAGAATACCAAAAATGGTATTCTCTAGTGACACTAAAAATAGAAGATTTTAAAGTTACCCTTAAAAGCCTTGATAGACTCAAGAGCAGATCAAAATTGCATACAACAAGGATTAATACCAACTAAATACTTTGAAAAAACTACTGAAAAGTTAAGTAGTGCTAACGGACAGAGTTTAAATATCCAATTTAAGCTACCAAATGTTCATATTTGTAATGAAGAATTTTATTTTATAAACTCCTTTCTCCTAGTAAAAGATCTAAAACAGGAACTGATTTTAGGAACCCAATTCTTAACTCAATTATATCCAATAAAAATAACTGAAAAATGACTAGTTAGTAAAATACATGATAAAGAAATAATTTTTGAATTCATAACTCCAATCTTTCCATATGAAATCATGGAAATCAGTGAATTAAAAAATGAAGAGATAAAAAGAAAAAAAAAAAATCCAATTTCTTAAAGAAGAGATTAGTTACAAAAGGATAGAAGAAAATCTCAATGATCCTTCTATCAAAATAAAAATAAAAAGAAATAGAAAATAAAATCGAAAAAGAAATATGTTCAAATCTACCCAATGCATTTTGGGATAGGAAAAAACACATAGTAAATCTTCCATATATAAAAGATTTTGAAGAATCAAATATTCCCACAAAGGCGAGACCTATTCAAATGAATACGAAATTGCTAACATTATGTAAGAAAAAAAAATATAGGAATTAGTCAACAAAGAACTAATCAAACCATCAAAGAGCCCCTGGTCATGTGCAGCCTTCTATGTCAAC
Organism: Luffa aegyptiaca; assembly: GCA_017139565.1. NCBI lineage: Eukaryota > Viridiplantae > Streptophyta > Magnoliopsida > Cucurbitales > Cucurbitaceae > Luffa > Luffa aegyptiaca. The sequence goes on along the minus strand of CM029401.1, from coordinate 24,062,295 downwards.
AACGCAACCGAACAGGAGTGTGGTGTGCCCAGGTTAGTTATCAATTACAAACCTTTAAACAAAGTTTTAGAATGGATAAGATACCCAATTCCAAATAAACAAGATTTACTTAAAAGAATTTCCAATGCTAAAATATTCTCAAAATTTGATATGAAATCTGGTTTTTTAAATTCAAATTTCCGAAAAAGATAAATACAAAACTGCTTTTAATGTTCCGTTCGAACAATACAAATGCAATGTTATGCCTTTTGGACTAAAAAACACCCCATCAGAATTTCAAAAAATCATGAATGATATTTTCAATGATTTCCAAAATTTTACAATAGCTTATATTGACGATGTTTTAGTATTTTCATCTAACATCGATCAACACTTCAAGCATCTTAATATCTTTATAAACATAGTCAAACAAAATGGTTTAGTTGTATCTTTGCCAAAAGTCAAACTGTTTGAAACCGAAATTTGATTTTTGGGCTTTGACATTCATATGGGCCTTATAAAACCCATTTAAAGATCAATGAATTTTGCATCCAATTTCCCATATCAAATTTTAGATAAAACCCAACTACAAAGGTTTTTAGGCTGTCTAAATTATGTGTTTGATTTTATTCAAAACCTCAGACCCATTTGTAAACCACTTTTTCAAAGGCTTAAATAAAATCCAAAACCTTGGTCAGAAAAACATACCAAAGCTGATCAGAAGATAAAAATTCTAGTCAAATCAATACCCTGTTTGAGTCTCATCAATCAGGGTATTGATTCCACTATCAGACTAGCTTTTGGATTTATGATTGTCTTTATAGTATCTCCTACTATTGTGTCGTTTAACAATTCGTTTCCTAGAGGTGTTTGGTTCCTCTATTCTTTCACATCCATATTAATAACAGAAAGTTTTCATTTCTCTTTTATGTAATTTGTCATTTTTCTGTACTTTCTTTTGCACTTTTATTTCATTGCAGATTTCTAATCCACTTTCTATAATGTAAGCCGTGATTTGTCCAAATGTTACATCTGTCCATGAGATTTTATGATCATATTGTTTGTTAAGAGAGTTACACACTCTTTCTGCAATATAACTTGGAAGACCGTCTATAAAGCTTTCTTTCCAGTGTTGTAAGTTACAATCTGGCATAAAGAAAACTGTAGCTAAGAACATGTCTTTATACCATTTAAAATTGGCTAAGTTTGTACATTTTAAATTTTTAAAAATTGTTGTTTGATTTTCTTCACCCACCAAGTTACTTCTTGGTGTAAAATGTAGAGCTATGGCATAAATCAACGTTGACATTGCATCTTCTATTTCCTCTTCTACTTCTATCTTTTTTGTAGTAGAGGTACTTGGTTCACTTGTATATTGGTGGTTTCTACCTTTATTTCTTTAGTCTTTTTGATTTTAGTCTTATGTTCTTTGATGTAGGTTCTATTATCTGAGGATAAGCAACAATCCCACCATGCTTTAAGCATTCCAGTGAACCCATTGATAATTAATTTTGCTGCTGCATGATCTGAGTGATCATTTGCTTCATAGGCTGTTGCAGCCATAAGTATTTCATGGAGAGTATCTTCTATTTGTTTGTCCGACATTCCATCTATATTCCATACATATATGGAATTGCCATCATACTGAGTGTTTCTTTGGAATTTGTAATTTTGCTCGTAATTTAAGTCTGGCATTGTTGGTTTATGATACCAATTTATTCTATCATTTTCATTGATTGATTTGAAATTTCTTATTCGATTTAAATTTAATGGTTCTTCGTTTTTTGAGGGATGGAAATTGCTCTATTAAGGATTATCTATGTCACTATCATTGAGAACATTAATCTGTTTTGAAGATTCACAGGATATAAGGCTTTTAACCTTTTATCAATTTCGTCCATTATATGAGTTTTTGGTGTTTTTAATTTTATCTTTTCTGGTGGATACATTGGCTTTATTATTTGTTTTGGAGGTTCTATTAGTTCTTCAAGCTTATAAACTTGTTCTGCTATTGAGGTTAGCATTCTGTTTGAATAGTTATTTTGAACTTGTAAGCTTTTAATCTCTTTATTTGTAGGAGACTTATTTTCTTCTGACTCTTTTATTAATTGAAAGGGTTTTGCAACTATTTTCTCATTTCTCTTTCCTTCCCTTCACCTCCTCATGACTCTCCCTTACCCATCAATTACTCTTGCTCACCCCTTTTATGCTGAAATAAGTTGATGGAGAACAATGTTATGAGGAATATGTAGACAAAGTCATGGGAAGGTGGGATAGATGGTCAACATCTTCCTTTTAGATCATTTGAGATCTAAAATGAGGGAGGTGAAGGAAAATCGATGCTGGGAAAGGGAAGAAAGTTGTCACGATACATAACATATTTGTTTAGTTTTTGCCAAATCTCACTAGAACCATTTGGGTTTCTCTAGCTTTTCTTGTTTGCTGTTTTTTTTTCTCCAAATGGTGCACTTTTTATTTTTAATTTTAACGAATTCTCATGTGATATTCAAAAGGTTAAAATTAATCTGGAGATACATAAATTATATGGGTTTCTGGTTGAGGTGTGTATGAATTATGTTTATATTGTTGAAATTTAGAGTATTACATGTTAAAAAATAGTTAGATTTATTTCTTGAAAAAATATTGGGAATATAGATAATGTTACCCGAAAAACCTTGAAAATCTATTAAAAGTCTTCGATCAAGAAGTGAACAGTCCCTAGCCTTTCCATGAATATTAGGAAAAGGGAATCCAAAATTTCATGATCCACTTTTCATCTCAGCAGACTTCCAAATCTTCCTTTAGAATATTTCACATACCTTCCACTAAGCCCCTACTTTAATATTTTGGTGGAGTCATTATTAAAACTCTTATTCATCTTTAAAAAAAATACATTTTAAATGTTCCATTGAGCCCTGATTGTGATTTAAGAAGTGTGGGCTCCTTGTAATTTTCTAAAAAATAAAAGAGAATAAATTAATAAAATAAATTAATTATGCATTAAAAAAGTTATATTTATTTGCATTTAAATCACATTAAATCAAATTTCATCAGAAAAAAAAAATCTTAAAATTGAAGATTTTTTTTTCAACTCTAGATATGATAATTATTATGTTGCTAATCATCATTTAACCAAATCAAGGATTAATGCATCTATGATCAAGAAGTACCTAGGATGAAAATAATAGATTTTTTCCCTTTTTTATTTAATTAGTTAGAAATAAGAAATTTTATGTTTAATATGAAATTTATTTTATGCTTATTTTTAAATTTACTTACTAAATTAATTTAAAAAAATCACATAAGAAATGAAAAATATAGCCATATCCAATACTAATGAAATTGATTAGGAATTACAATACAAATATGTAAAAATAAATTTTGAAATCTCTATTATATCCAAAATAATTTGGAATTATATTATATAATTATAATGACTTTTCATTTTATCACGTTTTTCATTCAATAAACTCACCATATATATGTCTTTTCAAAAAAAAAAAAAAAAAAAACTCACCATATATATGTATATAGTTCTATGTTGGACAATGTCATTTCTCTTAGTTTTAAAGCCGACGTCATTTCTCTTAATTTTTAAAGTGGAGAAACCACGTGCAACGCACGTCGTGAAAATCTAGTATATAGATATATATTAAAAAAAGAATATATATATGTGAAAGTGACAAAAAAATGTTATTTATTGTTAGTAGCTGTTATGGGAAAATATCACCAATGATCTCCCAATTTTTCCAGGCTCGGAATTATCAGGCCCAAACGACAGAAGATGGCCAAGCACAACGAGAAGAGGGCTGAAGCCCGTCTTTCTCCCTCTCCAACTTACTCTTCGGCCTCAGCTCGTTCCCGAGGCTGAGGAGATGGTCGGCCTCGACCCAATGTTGAGGCCGACCAGAGGACTCGTAGAAGCTCACACTCACAGAATGCCGAATCTGAAAGACGACTTGGCCTTTCGAGACCACGACCCTAGCGACAAAAGAACTCGCAGAAGCTCACCCTCAAAATCGATACCAGGTACGCACGCTAAGGTCAGTTTCAGGGAAAAGGTGGGAGCCCGAGCACGGTCAAAGGTCGAGCAGAGCGGAGGAGGACGGGGGCTGGAATTCTCAAAGTGGCGAAAAGAGGAAGATAACCCCTACGACTACCAGAGGAAGGTAGATAACGATGATTTGGAACACTTGATAGGGAAAATAGACCTGCCCTTCACAGATGGCATCATGGAAGCGAAGGTGCCCCAGAAGTTCAAAATACCCACCTTTCAGTAGTACGACAGGAAGAAGGATCTGAGTCAGCACTTAGACGCGTACCGAACCTGGATGGACTTCCACGGGGTGTCCGAGGCAACCAAATGTCGGGCATTCGCCTTCACCTTAATAGGGATGGCCAGACAATGGTTTAGCAAGTTACCTCGGAAGTCCATCGGGTTGTTCAAGGAGTTGGCACGAGGCTTTGTTACGCAGTTCCTAGGAACCAGGGATCGACGCAAGCCACAGATCAACCTGCTAACCGTCAAACAGGGACCGAGAGAAAGCTTGCGAGATTATATAGCAAGGTTCAGTAACGAGGTGTTGCAGGTAGAAGGGTATGACAATGGAGTTGCATTGACTGTTGTGATTTCAGGTTTGCAGGATGAAAAGTTGCTCAATTAATTGGAGAGAGTCAACCGCACACTTATGTAGAATTGATGACCCGAGCACAGGATATATAAGCATTGAGGAATAGCTGAAATCAAAGCAGGCAGAGAGGGAAGCCCAGGGAATGGCTGTTTATGATCGAAGAAGAGAAGACATAGGCAAAAGACGTCGAGGTGACGAAGGGAGCCAAGATTGAGCAGGATACTCCTCGAGTCTATGCGGAGGAGACCCTAAAGAAGGTCGAGGTCGAGGAGACTTGAAGGGAAAATTTGAGTACACTTCTTTATCTGTCCCTCCTGAGCAGATCCTAGTAGTAGTGCAGAATACAGATCTGTTGAAGCGCCCAGAGAGACTCAAGACAAATCCAGACAGAAGAAACAAACATAAGTACTGCATGTTCCACCAGGACCATGGGCACACAAGCAGAAATTGCATACAGTTACGAGACAAGATAGAGAGTTTGATTAAGGAAGGCTATCTGAAAGAGTTCGTTAGTGAAAGTAACAGAAAAAAGTCATCCTGAGCGGAGCGAGGTCGAGATGTTGATGATCCATCACTGGAGATTCGAACAATTTTAGGAGGTCCAGCTGGAGGAGACTCTAGTCGGAAAAGGAAAGCAGCAGCTCGAGAGGCTCGCCTTGAGCCAAGGCACCAAGGTATGTACTCACTCCAGTTTGAAAAACTTACATTTGCTCTGGAGTTTACAAAGAAAGAGGCTGCATGAATCCATCACCCTCACAATGACACGTTGGTGGTAACTCTGACCATCGCCAATGCAAAGGTCCATCGGGTCCTAATTGACAGAGGAAATTCCACTGATATCCTTTCCACAACCGTATTCGAGGCTATGAAATTAGGGTGAGACCTTTTGAGGCCAAGGCCCACACCATTGGTAGGGTTTGAGGGAGAAAAGGTAAGTCCAGAAGGAAGCATTGAACTCCCGGTTACCTTCGGAGAGGGACGGCAAATGGTCACGAAGATGGTCAACTTCCTGGTAGTAGACTGCATCTTAGCTTATAACGCCATATTGGAGAGGCCGACCCTACATGAGCTCAAAGCCGTGGCGTCCACCTATCACCAAATCTTGAAGTTTCCCACTAAAAATAGTGTAGGAGCAGTATACGGAGAGCAGAAGACATCCAGAGAGTGCTACTTCACAGCACTCAAGGAAACAGAGAGAAAAGCCAAAACAGTCCCCTGCTCGGACAATAGTCTAGGTCGACCAGGCAAAGGAGAAAGCTAGGGGGCTTCCTTCCCGATGGAATATTAGTTTACATTCTGAGCTCTTATCTTGCGTGATTTTTTCATTTTTATTTCAGTCAGTGTTTGAATTCCTAGCTGTCAGAAGTTCATTAAAAATGTAAAAGTTTCAATTTCAATTTTTGCAATAAAATCTATTTCGTTATGAAAGAACTCGTACGCTCGTAAGATTAATTCTTGTGAAGGTTGAGCCACCCATATTCTTAGCCTTCCCAAGTCCTTAGTTAAGTGGAGCCACCCATATTCTCCACTTGATTGACATGAGATTAATTCTTGCGAAGGTTGAGCCACCCATATTCTCAGCCTTCCCAAGTCCTTAGTTGAGTGGAGCCACCCATATTCTCCACTTGATTGAGATGAGATTAATTCTTGTGAAGGTTGAGCCACCCATATTCTCAGCCTTCCTAAGTCCTTAGTTGTGTGGAGCCATCCATATTCTCGACTTGATTGAGATGAGATTAATTCTTTTGAAGGTTGAGCCACCCATATTCTCAGCCTTCCCAAGTCCTTAGTTAAGTGGAGCCACCCATATTCTCGACTTGATTGAGATGAGATTAATTCTTTTGAAGGTTGAGCCACCCATATTCTCAGCCTTCCCAAGTCCTTAGTTGAGTGGAGCCACCCATATTTTCCACTTGATTGAGATGAGATTAATTCTTGCGAAGGTTGAGCCACCCATATTCTCAACCTTCCCAAGTCCTTAATTGAGTGGAGCCACCCATATTCTCCACTTGGTTGAGATGAGATTATAAAAAGTTGAGCCACCCATATCCTCAACCTTCCCAAGTCCTTAATTGAGTGGAGCCACCCATATTCTCCCCTTGGTTGAGATGAGATAAATGCTTGCGAATAGAGCCACTCTTGCTCTTCCCAAAATTATAGTAGAAGCAGAGGAAGGAACACCTCAGAGGGAATTGGCCACAAAATTTGGCGGATTCAGGAGTAGGAGAAGTCACCAATGCTACCAATATGGAAACAACACGACAAGAATAAGAGAAAATTTTCTCCTCGGCCTCAGTCCGAGGTCGAGGGTGATAGTGCCTAAAGGAAGCCACATGAGGTACTTAAACTGAGTCATACTCAAACACACATTTATCTTTACAGTTATAGAGTAAATGTCCAATTTGAGTAGGGGCTATATGGGATATGTCATTACAATGATTATGCTTATGCCCCTGTTGTTACTGCCTATGCGTATTACTACTGCATTTATTATTGCATTTTGTTCGAAGCTATTTTGCTTGCTTCTGTAATGTGGTTGGCATGGCAATGATTGAAGAAGGCATGGGAAACATATTTTCATTCATTAAAAATAGAAGTGATGATACACGAGGGGTACACAATAAAAAAGAAAGAAACAAGCATAATCAGAGGTCGATTGGGGCTTTTCAATTGTGGTCATCTTCAGAGGGGATATCCATGCCCTCCCTCCCACTAGAAGAACCATCAGAGACTGGATAAGCGCCAGAATCGTCCCGCATAGCAGAAATTTTCCCCTGAATAACAAGGGGTTGAAATAGGAATCGTGCTTCCAGACGCGCTTAAGAGCCCATTCTGCTCCATTGGTCCATATCTTGTTCTGCATCAAGATGTACTCGTCCATCTTCTTGTACGCCTGAACGAGATGCTTAGCATCGGCCAGATGGGCCTTCGCTTAAGCTAATTGGACCTTAGTTCTGCTAAGTTCCGTCTTATTGAGCTCCAAGTCAGCCCTGACTTCTTCCAGCAGGCGATTGGCGCGGTCAAGGTTGTTTTGAGCTTGGACGAGCTCATGCTGGGGTATGCTATTCCTCTGAAGGTCGTTAATTTTATTGGCCAGGCTAATGGGGGAAACTGGCACTCTAATGAAGGCCTACTCAAAAAAAAAAAAAAAAAAAAACAAAGAAGCAATTTAGTCACGACTTCAAAAGAAAATCAGGAGGAAAGACTACTTATTGTTGAGCAAAGCCGGTTACTAACCTCCCGAAGTTGTCGCTGGGCATTCAAGATGCCCCGAGTCGGGTCGTCGTAGCCCATCTCGCCTTCGGGCCTATGGGACTGTAACCCCTGCCAGCAGAGGAGATCTTGCGTAAGCATTTCTACCTCGCTCCCAGTACCAGAATAACCCTCTGGGAGGGCGAAGGCAGGAACTTCCCTCTCCCTTTCTTCGGAAGGAGTGGGGACAGGGGGACGTCAGTTATGTTAGGACCTTCGAAGTTCCGCCGTGGAAGACCGTGCAGTAATGAAACGAGCGTCCGATTCCTCGTCCTCCGTGACGATCATCACGTCGGCTTGAGATGTCCACGCCTCGCTGGAGGTCCTTCTTTTCTTGCGGCGTTCACCAAAAATCGGACGGGGCAGCATAGCTGCAGTGAGAGAGAAGGTGATGAGCGATTTGCTTACCGCAAGTGTACGGGTCAAGTAATAATATAGTGATTGTTAAATCGAATGTCGTCCTCTGGATTGGTTTTTATGTTAAACTAAGTACTGTGAATATTCTTGTCCAATTTTATTTAGAGAGCAAAACTTAATGCAAAAGATAAATCTCAAGACAAAAAGCATAAAATAAAAGGTGGAGACTCAAATGGAAAGACTTTTAGGGAATTGATTTCATCGTTTGAGATTGGGGATTAATTAATGGGATGAATTTAGCATGCAATTATTCTACCAAGTCTAGGAATCTTTTATCACAACTATCTCTACCTAGCATAATTGATTCTCATGCATGCAACCAACTTGATATCCCTATCTAAGTTCATTAACATGCAAGGTTTTGGGTTTAGTTCTTATAACAACTTCTAAAGTAATTCTAAATTCCGTCACGATCTTAGAAATTCTACTTTAGTCATGCAATTAGTAAATTAACTCTAGGCTAAATCCTCTCTCCCGAGTTAGATTCAACACTTAAATCATTCAACTAGTGATCAAGTAATTGAAAACATTTAATCATAATTGCATAGGTAAAACAAAAGCACATTCATACCAAAAATCAATCCAACAAACTAAACAACTACATCAATCCCTAAGACAAACAACTAGCAACTCATAGTCTTGAAACTACAAACACTAATTGAAAGAAAAGCCATAAAAACAGCAAGAGGTAAGGGAAAGAAAAGGAAAACTCTTGAATCCGTTGAAACCGACACGTCCCCGTCACGATCTTCACGTCTTCGAGCTTGGTTCCCGCTCCTTGGCCTTGCTTCAGCTACCACAAAAGGTCTCTAGTCGAAATTAGGGCTAAAATCTAACCAAATTGACCCCCTTGGCCGTGCAAGAATAAGATATATTATAGGAAATTTTTCGGTATCGTCGTGACGCTGTGGATAGCGTCGCGACACTGTCCTGCTGCCGCCAAAAACATAAAAGGAAAACCAGCGTCGAGACGCTCTGAACCTTGAGTTCTCCTCTTATGATAAGCTTCCAACTTGATTCCTTTTCGTCTTTTTGGCTTCTTTTAGCGTCCCGAACACCCGATCAACTCCAATTTCTCGATTAAAATCCAAAACTCAATTTCCTACAAAATAAACATTAAAATGCATAAATTGGCCAAATAGTACTCAGAGACGTATATTTAATCGGGAAAAATGGCTTGCTATGCGCACTATCAGAAGGAAATTCAGAAACAGGACTCGACAAAACTCCAAGGACGACCATGTAAAAACCAAGAGAAGAGGCCTACCTGTTCAGGGTCAAGCGAGTCCCAACGACACCAAAACTTCTTGTGTCACGAGATCGGGATTGAAACGATGGGAAACGTCAACTTGTTGGGTGAGAATAGAAAACTTTCGGGCCTCGGAAGAGCGTCGAACCTTCCTAGAAATTGTACAAAAACAAACACAAAATTAAGTTAAAAGAGTCCTTGAGATCCTAAATGCAAAATTTTACTCACCATATTTCCCAAAATTCGTAGAAACCCCGAAAAAGTAGTTTTCGTGGTTGCGCTTTAACCAATTCCCACTGACAAAAAACCACCATCTTCTCCAATTTTTGACAGAAGTAGGACCGTTTACTAAAACTCCTTTCTTCGCACTAATGTAATAAAATAAATGACCTAAATTCGGACTGTGACTGAGTGTGTGTAAAGAGAAAAAAACATTCGGAGCCATAGAAGAATCAGGATAACACCACGCCCATAAAACTAAACAACCGATAAAATGACTCCACCCATTTGGAACTATCTGGGCAGGGCTAAACCAGTGAGTACAAGAAAATGTTAAAGAATTAAAGGAAGAGGAAGACGAACACCAAATTTAAACATAGCTAAATAAAAAGCCAACTCCCCCTCAGAAGGATGGGAAAAACTCTCGTCGGGACCAGGGACCCTTAAGTGCACATCCTCGGGGATGTCATACTCGTACCGCAAACGTTCGAGTTGAGCCTCGGTCACCGAGGATGATAAAGCCGTGGGATGAGCGGGAGGCCCATGGTCGCTATCCTCCGAAAGAGAAGGATCATCATAGAAACTGGAACTATGAGAGACCCTTCACTAAAATTCTTCAGGAGAAGTAACTGAGTCCTCACTAGCCATACTAGAAAAAAAAAAAAAAAAGAAGACTCACTTAAAAACCAGAAACTACCTTGGAATAAAGAGAGAAAGAGGAATAACAAGATAACGCGAGAGGAGATGAAAATATGAATGGAGGTGGAGAAGAGTGGGAGCTATTTATAGAAGAGAAATGGAGGGAAATCTGGATAAAATTTACAATTTGAATTTGAATTAAAAAAAAAATTGAAATGACATATGCATGGCCTGCTCGGCCTTGGCCATAGGTCGAGGCCGTGGCGCGCCTGCTCGACTTGCAGTAGGCATGCGGCTGTGCCAGGCTTGTATGCCTGGCACGGCAGGCTGGGGCAGGTTGCCTCAGCCAGGCCCTTCTTTTTGTTCTATTCCCCTTGTCCTTTTCTGCCAACTAAATTCCAATTTTCCATTGGCCTATTGCAGTCCAAAATCGACTAGAACACCTCCTTCAAAGCTTTAACCTATCAAGATAGTGCCAAACATCAACCTTTTTCTTCTTTTCTAAAAAAAAAAAAAAGAAACGCAAAACCTGAGGGCTCGAATCAAGACTTAGGGAAAGTAAGAAATTTTTCATGTCAAAACAGATCTAGCATAGCTAATTTAACTCTCTAATCAAAACCGAAGCTGTCTTCGACAAAAGTAGATCAAATTGTGTTCAAGTTTCAATCAGAGAGTGGAGGCTTAATGTTATGGGAAAATATCACCAATGATCTCCCAATTTTTCCAGACCCAGAATTATCAGGCCCGAACGACAGAAGGCGGCCCAACACAACGAAAAGAGGGTTGAAGCCTGTCTCTCTCCTTCTCCAACTTACTCCTCGGTCTCGATCCGTTCCTGAGGTCGACCAGAGGAATGGGCCCGAGCCCATTCTGTGTAGGTGTTAATATCACACATGCGGAAGCAATTTTGGATCTTAGGCACACAATTTGATCAATTTAATCCTAGAAGACATGTTGTCCATAAGAACAAAAATAGAGTAATAAGGTACCTACCTCTTGGAGCTCCCAATTCGTATAATCCGATGCTTTATAATTCACACGAACGACTTTTGGACAACCACTTGGATCTTCTCTACTATCCTCAGGCCTTGGAACGGACTGTGGGATCCTCAATTGATAGGAATTGGAAAGGAAAACTTATGGGTATAAGCAAGCTTGAGAGTATGAACATGGAAGTTCTTGGGAGAATTTTGGCAGCATTTTAGGTTGAAGAAATCCACAAATTTTCATTAGCTCATCCTCTATATATAGAGGAAAATCATGCACAAGAATTGCACAAAAAATTGACAACAAATAGGGATAATTTTGAGTCATAAGATTAGGTGGTGCAATAAGGCTAATTACAAGTGATTAGTCATTTAAGCACCACCTCCAAAATTTGCTAATTTTTGAATTTCTTTTAAATTCAAAATTTGCAAATAAAATTCTAAATGATCCCACTTTCTTTTGTTTTTATTTTTATTTTTATTTAAATATCATTTATTTAATTAAAATAAAATAATTTTAATTTAATATCTCATATTAAATTAATACCATTTGTGCAATCTTGGTTTCTTTCTCCCAACGAATTTTCTCGAACATGAATCCCTATTCACATGTTTAATATTTAAATCATATTTAAATATATAACTCTCATTTTAAGTTTAATTCATAATTAAACTTAATATGTCGTTAAATATCGTATATAAGTGACTTTTGTATCCTTTTCCGAATTTGAACGTTTCAAATATTAACCTATCATATTGTTCCAAGTTTCATTCCTATTGAGCTAGTAGAGGGACCTAATGGACCTACATATCATGGGCTCCAACAAAATGATGATAACCGATTAATCTCTTCAACCTAGGCATTCATCATTCGTTAGCTTCCGGGACACTCCACTATAGCCCGTACCTGCACTCCCCTCACTGTTGATATATTTCTTGTCCACTTTAGATAACCATAATTAGTAAGTCGACCCTTCACCGGTTGTTCGTAACTAGAGCTAGATCAAATGCCCGTTTTACCCCTATAGTTACATCTTGTTCCTTAAGTTCCACTGATCTTCTAATGAACAACTAGTTCGCGATACAATCACTGAACCAAGTCCCTCTCAAGGTTATGAGAGGGCGGGGCCCCTTGTTCAAGACACGGAGTCAACACTTAAGGGAACAACCTTTACTAACCCTAAAACGAGTAGTAGTGAATTCCATCTTGCAAAGCTATGTCCCCAGCTATCCATTTAGTCTTATCCCCAAAATGGTAGGCTTATTGAGTCGGCGATGTTTGGCCACTCTCACCCATGCAAATCAAAGAATAATCCTAAATAAACAGGAGTTCATAGTTAGCTTAGGATTAAGATCGAGTTACCTAGGTTATATGTATGAGATGTTCAGTTTCAACAGTAAAAATGTTGTAAAGTGAAAGTGACTTATCTCCTGGTCCGATCTCAATCCAAACTCTTTGCATAGGACGCCCTCACTCACATGTCTTATACATGAACGATTAGGATCACATCGTCTATCTTTAAATAACAAAGCGAGCCGCGCCAATAGTGTCCCCAGGATTAAGGTACCCAACCTTATCCATATACTATAGATCGTTTAGACTATTTACTTGAACTTGATCCATACTTATGTCACACATAAACTTTAAGTATACATAATATAGCCATGGGTTCTTAGTTTATTGGATTTGTGGTTATATTTAGGCAAAACAAATATATAGAAATAATACTTCATTGAAGCAAGTCAAATGTTACATTTACTATCTACGAGTTTTAGGGCATAAAACCCAACATTCTGGCCGTCAACCGACACGGTCCCCCAGAGCCCTGGGATAAACCCTAAGGGGAAAAATGTATAAATATACCTCAAAGCAACCAGAGAAGGGGATCGAAATCAAGAACATTGACACACACAGGTATAATCTCGAAATCTTCGATTACATACTGTTTATTCTCATCCAGAATTGACTTAAGCATTGGAGTGTGTGTGGTTTACACCACACCTGTGTGCAGCGTGTGCTTGTCTTGAAGGTCACGTCTTCCCCCTCTCTTAACCAAATTCACTGTTGGTGTCACGTGTGAAGAGGATGAAAGCCCCGGCGCAGCGGAAGCGCATCGATAGGACCTTGCGCCGTATATTAATTAATATCAAAATACCGATACGAATAGGCAAAAAAAAAAAAGAAACTTTAAACATGCTTTAAAGTTGCTGGAAATTTATATAAACATTCTCAAAATAAATCTAAATTTATTTTCATGCTTTTCTAAAGAAACGGGAAAGAACCGTTACAAACCTTCGTTGTAGACTTGGCCGTTCTTCGCCAACGACACTTCAACGAACAAAAACGCAGCAGCCTTCTTGTAGTTTCTTCACTGGAAATTTCTTCTTCAAAGATACAATAACCACAGAGGTTACACCGGTATGTCTCTAAGTCTAGGAGGCAGAAGACTTGTGGGAGTCTTTCTCTAAGAGGGAGGCTAGAGAGAATTCTAGGGTCTTGTCTTGTGAGTCTAAGAGCAAGATGGCTACTAAACCAATTAGGTCTAGTGTTCTATTTATAGGAGAATGGCCATGAATAAAATATTCAATTAAATCAATCTTTTCCAAAATTGATTCAATCTTATTCCTTATTTAATCAATCCAAGATCAATCAATTCCATAATTGATTAATCTTTTCCACAAATGACTAATTACTTCCATAAGTGATTAGATCACAAATTATTTTATCCCATACTAAAATAATCTGCATCCCAAACACAGATTATTTTATCCCAGACTAAAATAATCTGCACCCCAAACACAAATTATTTTATCCCAGACTATAATAATCTGCACCCCAAACACAGATTATTATAACCCACAGACTATTATAATCCCCAGATTATTATAACCACCAGATATTATAACCAATTCAGCGCCCCAAACAACCCCTAAGTGATTAATTATTTCCATAATTGATTAATTCCCGATTAATTAATTCTTTAATTAATTAACCGCCAATTAAATATCACATATTTAATTTCCGGCCTTGAATTAATTAATTGCCCAAATAGATTTTAGGCCGTATAATTAATTAATTCATATTTGAACTCTTTCAAACTTCCATAAATTTAATATGACTCAAATTCATATTAATATTTGAATTTCTTCAAACATTAATTTCTCTCATAATACTATATTTCCCTTAGTAAATTGAACACTTTCAATTTACATTTATTACTTAGTTGCCTCAAATTACTTTATGAGCTACCAGTGGGACCTAATGGACCTCCAGATCCGAAGCTCCAACGATGTGAGATTAATTGGTCAAACTCGTTAACCAAATTAATCAATATTCGTTAACTGTGTGTACATTCCACTATAGACTCACAGTTGCACTCTTCTCACTGCAGACATATTTTTTGTGTCCACGGATATAGACCAATAACGACTAGTTAGTCCTTCACGAGTGTCCGTAACACCAGCTGGGTCAAATTTACCGTTTTGCCCCTGGGTTATTTCTATTTCCTTAAGTACTAGTTCTCCTCTAATGAACAACCTGTTTGTGGTCCAACCATCAAACAGAAAACCCTCTCGTGCCATTGAGAGGGTAGGGCCCTTTGCTCAAGACTCGGAGTCACCACTTAAGGGAACACTCATCTGCTTCCCTAAAGTCGGGAAGGAGTGAATTCCATCTTGTACGATTATGTTCCCAGCTCCCCACTCGGTCTTGTCCCCAAAATGGTAGGCTTATTGAGTCGGCGTATTGGCCACTCTTACCCATACAAATCAAAGGACAATCCCTCATGAGCAGGAGTCCATAATCAACTCAAGATTAAGACTAAGTTGTCTAGGTTGTTCTAGTGAAATAGAAAACAAGCTTAGTTAACGGTGTTATAACTAGTGGTTACTATTTCGCGGTCCGGTCTTATGCAAACTCATTGCATAGGATACCCCCACCCGCATGTCTCCTACACGAATGCGTTGGATCATAGCGTTTGTATCAAATACAAAGTGGGTCGTATCCATAGTGTCACCAGGATAAGGCACCCAATCTTATCCCTATACTATAGACCCTTTAGGCTGTTTCTTGAACAATGATCCCCATATGTTGCTACATATAGTTCAAGACTCATATTACAGCCTAGGATGTCTAGTTTATTGGATTAGGGTTATTTTAGGCAAAGACAAACATAAAATAACTAATAACACTTAATGGAAAAATATATCAATATTATTTGATTAATATTTGGTCAACGGTTACATTCACTATCTATGAGTTTTAGGGCATAAAAGTCAACAAACTCCCACTTGAACTAAAACACTAGTTAGTGGGATGTAAATGCAATAATCTAAAGCTGGAAATGTCATGTGTATTGTATATTTCATAAAGTAAATATACTAAAATAATACAATGAACTAGGGCATCCTTATACCCATTATACATTTCTCCCACTTGCCCTAGATTAGACGGCATACATATCTCGTAGACCTAGACCCTCTAGATGACCCTCAAACACTTTAGCCGTGAGAGCCTTCGTAAATGGATCAGCGATGTTGTGCTATGAAGCGATCTTAGTGACGATCACATCTCCTCGTTGCACAATCTCCCGTATCAGGTGATACTTCCTCTCAATGTGTTTACCTCGTTTGTGGCTTCGAGGTTCTTTTGAGTTGGCTACAGCCCCACTGATGTCACAGTATAGTGTTATGGGCACGTTCATATTTGGAACAACTTCCAAATCAGTCAAGAACTTTCTAAGCCAGACTGCTTCCTTAGCTGCTTCGCAAGCTGCTACATACTCAGCCTCCATGGTTGAGTCTGCTATGCATCCTTGTTTGATGCTTCTCCAAACTACTGCTCCACCATTGAGGGTGAATACTAACCCTGATGTGGATTTCCTTGAATCCTTATCAGCTTGAAAGTCAGAGTCAGTGTATCCAGTAAGAATCAAATCCTTAGCTCCATACACAAGCATGTAGTCTCTCATTCTCCGAAGATACTTGAGGATATTCTTAACCGCTCCCCAATGGTCTAACCCTGGATTAGAAGAAGCATTAAGTAAAGTTGGATCTAACAGTGTGGGATTGGCTATGCAGTGGTTGTTCTCACACCCAAAAGATGTCCAAGAGGATGATGAACTTGCTAGTGCACTTGCCTTATCGTTAGGAAACCCTGAATTGGAAATAAAGGAACGACATTGGAAAGGAAATTTTTTGATTTTTGCGGCACTGAACATATACACAAAAAAATTGCAAAACTTGCGGCTGGAGACTGGAGTTAATATGGGATGCAAACGGTAAATTAAATTTTAAAAAAGGAAGTGCAAAACTTGCGGCTAGAGTTTATATTGGAAATAAGTGTATCGGTGCAGCCTCCAAATTATGTGCACAAAGAATGAAAAGTGACGAAACATAAAGCGGCAGAGTATATTATGCATGAAGCGACGACAACAATATTATAAAAAAAAAAAATTGAAGCTTACAGCAGTAGCTAAAAAGAGGTTTCAAGAGACTTTTTTTTTACTTATCGACTGCGCGAGAAAGAAGCATGAAGGGAGATTATTGCTCAAACTCAAAGTCTACACAAAGAAGAAAATGTATGAATAAAAAAAAGGAATTGAATAAGAGAAGAATTTTTCATATACCTAAAGCTTCTTGCTTGAGTGACTTTATGTTTTGGCCTATGCAACATCTCCCATTTATAGAAAAGGGATTAGGTCAAGCACATAAAGGAAAATCTTGATTTTTTTTGCTAAGGAAGTCTTGGCCTAATCAAATATGGCAAATAACATTTAGGAATCTCCTACAATTGCTATTAAGGTTTAAAAAAAATCTACCTTCAAATTATATGAATTGAGAGGAAAATTTTGGCCAAATAAAATTGACAAGTCAAGAGGATTCCTACCATCTTTATTCAAGGTAAAAAAAAAAATAAAAAAATAAAAAAATCCCTTCAATTTAATGTTTCAATTGTGGAAAAAATTTGGCCTAATATAATTGGCAAGCCAAGATTTTGGTAGAATTTAAATTCTATTTGAAGTTAAAATTTCAATAGGATTTAAATGTCTTTGAATCGAAATTAAATGCATGATCATGCTTTCCTATGGTGGGATTTTTAAACTATATGGCATGCTCATAATGCACATACAATCATTTAATTTAATACACATTCAACAATGCATAACTAAATTAAAGCAAGCTAAAATGGAATGGTTTGGCAATTTAAAACAAACAATTAACTAATTATTACAATAATAATTATTTAAAAAAGCTTGTAGCGATCCCGAGCTTCCCGAACCGTCCCGAACCGCCCCTTCATGTACTGAACCGACCTTGTAATTTGAGTAAAGTAATTGAACCGAGTTGCAGCAGACCGAACCAGACCCCAACTGAAGCAGCTGAACCGAACCGGACTGGAATTTTGTAGATTCTGGAAAAATGTTCTACAGCGTCGGGACGCTACTTGAAGAGCGTCCCGACGCTCTCGCGACCAGCAGCCTCTGCTGCTATTTTCTGCTTGCGTCTTCTCCAAATTTTCTTCGAATTTATAGCCTATATGGACTCTAATGACTCTATAAAAATTACAGACCCTTGTACACACATTAACGCTCATACATTTCCGAGCAATTACATTTTCATGAAGAATAGAAAGCTCAAAAAATTGCCAAACCAGAACACATCCATTTTAGCACACAGAAAATTCATTTTCTGAATGGTACCCACCACAGCAAAATTAATACAAGTTAAGTGCTCTAATCATGCTCTGATACCAATTGAAGGTGTTCATATAACACATGCGGAAGCAATTGAAGATCGAAAGCACTTAACTCTATCAATTTTACTCCTAAAGCATGCATGTTCTAGAAAATACAGAATAGAAAGAAAGGAGTACCAACCTCTTTGTAGCTCAAATGAGTTGATCTCCTTGTGGTGTTTTCCTTCTCCAACTTCTCTTGGACAACCTCTAGAGTCTTCCCTACTATTCTCCGGGCCAAGAACGACTTGTGGGAGTCTTATAGAGATAGGGAATGGGAAGGGAATGCTTGAAGGTACAAGCACTGGAGAGATCTATGGAGGTAAGTGAGTTTGAGAGTAAATTCCAGCAGCATAACAGTAAGTAAATCACTCTCATTCCTTTGAATTTGATTCATGCTCCTTATATAGACATCTACCATGCAAAGAGAAGCCTCATGACACTAGACACATGGTGAAATTGCAACTCAAAGTGGATTCTAGGTGTTTAATTCACAACACATGCAACTAGTGCATGGTTGTGTTGTTTTCCACTATGCATCAACATGCAAGAGTGGGAATCCCACTAAATCCACTAAATTGAATCTATGTTAAGAATTTTCAGCTTGCAATTCACTCTTATTTCAATCCTAAATTGAAATTGATTTCTAGGCAATTAATTTGGGACATTTCCAAGTAATTTGATATGATTAATCCAATTAATCATTGTCACCTTGTGCCATTTATTATATATGATTCTTAATCCATATATATTGTATTTAAAACACTTTTAAATTCTTTATCTCTCATTTTCTAATTTAATTCATAATTAAATTATTGTGTCAAACACAATTTACGATAATACCCTATTTTCCGATTTTGAACGATTCAAAGATTTCTATCAATTTGTTCTAGGCTTTATTCTGATATGAGCTAGTAGGGGGACCTAATGGACCTATAGATCATGGGCTCCAACGATTCGAGGCTAACCGACTAATCTCATTATCCAAGCTAGCCAACATTCGTTAACTACCGGGACACTCCACTATAGCCCGATAGTTGCACTCCCCTCACTATAGATGTATTTTCGTCCACTTGATTTAACCATGTTCAGTAAGTCGATCCTTCACAGGTTGTTCGTAGCTATAGCTAGGTCAAATGACCGTTTTACCCCTATAGTACTTCTTGTTCCTTAAGTTCCACTAATCCTCTAATGAACAATCAGTTTGTGGTCCAACCATCAAACCTAAGTCCCTCTCGATCCAACGAGAGGGTGGGGCCCCTTGTTCAAGTCCTGGAGTTAGTACTTAAGGGAACAACCTCTCTACTATCCCTGAAATGGGTAGGAGCGAATTCCGTCTTGCGAGACTACGTCCCCAGCTATCTATTCGATCTTATCCCCAAAATGGTAGGCTTGTTGAGTCAGGGATGCTAGCCACTCTCACCCATGCAGATCAAAGGATAATCTCGTATAAACAGGAGTTCATAGTTAGCTCAGGATTAAGAACGAGTTACCTAGGTCATCTTTGAGAAATAGTCAGTTTCTTCAGTAAACGACGTTATAAAGAGAAAGTGACTAATTTCGTGGTCCAGTCTTATGCAAACTCATTGCATAGGACGCCCCCACTCGCATGAACGATTTAGGATCTCATCGTTTGTACTTAATGTCCTATAAACTCGTAGTTTGTAAATCATTAAACATATTCTATTTCCAATAAAGACGTTATTGAGGTTATTCAATAAAAGATCTTATTGAATATGTAAATTGCAAATGTTTAAACTAAATTCAATAAACTAAGATCCTTGGCTATAAAATGAATACTCGAACTATATGTAGGGACATATCGTAGGATCAAGTTCAAGTTTATAGTCAAAATAGTCTATAGTATAAGGATACGGTTGGGTGCCTTATCCTGGGGACACTATGGACGCGGCCCACTTTGTATTAAGTACAAACGATGAGATCCTAAATCGTTCATGTGGAGACGTGCGAGTGGGGGCGTCCTATGCAATGAGTTTGCATAAGACTGGACCACGAAATTAGTCAGTTTCTCTTTATAACGCCGTTTACTGAAGAAATTGACTATTTCTCAAAGATGACCTAGGTATCTCGTTCTTAATCCTGAGCTAACTATGAACTCCTGTTTATACGAGATTATCCTTTGATCTGCATGGGTGAGAGTGGCCACCATCGTCGACTCAACAAGCCTACCATTTTGGGGATAAGATCGAATAGATAGCTGGGGACATAGTCTCGCAAGACGGAATTCGCTCCTACCCATTTTAGGGATAGTAGAGAGGTTGTTCCCTTAAGTACTAACTCCAGGACTTGAACAAGGGGCCCCACCCTCTCGTTGGATCGAGAGGGACTTAGGTTTGATGGTTGGACCACAAACCGATTGTTCATTAGAGGATTAGTGGAACTTAAGGAACAAGAAGTACTATAGGGGTAAAACGATCATTTGACCTAGCTATAGCTACGAACAACCTGTGAAGGATCGACTTACTGAACATGGTTAAATCAAGTGGACGAAAATATATCTATAGTGAGGGGAGTGCAACTATCGGGCTATAGTGGAGTGTCCCGGTAGTTAACGAATGTTGTCTAGCTTGGATAATGAGATTAGTCGGTTAGCCTCGAATCGTTGGAGCCCATGATCTATAGGTCCATTAGGTCCCCCTACTAGCTCATATCAGAATAAAGCCTAGAACAAATTGATAGAAATCTTTGAATCGTTCAAAATCGGGAAATAGGGTATTATCGTAAATTGTGTTTGACACAATAATTTAATTATGAATTAAATTAGAAAATGAGAGATAAAGTATTTAAAAGTGTTTTAAATACAATATATATGCATTAGGAATCATATATAATGGATTGCACAAGGTGACAATGATTAATTGAATTAATCATATCAAATTAATTGGAAATATCCCAAATTAATTACCAAGAAATCAATTTTAATTTAGAATTGAAATTAGGGTTAATTGCAAGCTAAAAATTCAGATCATGAATTCAATTTAGTGGATTTAGTTGGATTCCCACTCTTGCATGTTGATACAAAGTGGAAAACAACACATCCATGCACTAGTTGCATGTGTTGTGAATTAAACACCTAGAATCCACTTTGAGTTGCAATTCTACCATGTGTCTTGTGTCATGAGGCTTCTCCTTGCATGGAAGATCTCTATATATAGAGTATGAATTAGATTCAAAGCCAAGAGAACCCTTTCCATATTGTTATGCTGTTGGTTTTTGGTCTCAAACACACTCATCTCCATATATCTCTCTATTGCTTGAACCTTCAAGCATTCCCTTCCCATTCCCTATCTCTATAGACTCCCACAAGTCGTTCTTGACCCGGAGAATAGTAGGGAAGACACTAGAGGTGGTCCACACACCGTTCGTGATCAAAGGAATCAAAGGGAGTTGCTAAATCGGTCTCCAAAAAGGTTGGTACAAATTTTGCTCTCTGCTTACGGTATTTGGACAACATGTTTTCATTTTCTAAAATTGATGTACTTAAGTGCCTCTGATCCTAAAATTGCTTCCGAATGTGTTATATGAACACCTTTAGTATTATAACCCTCCCACTACGTCGAGGCTCTCTCACTATTTGAGATGGATGTGTTTGATCAACAATTTTCGATGGACCAGCTTGATCAACAACTTTTGTAGTTTTTCTTGAAATCTCATCTAATACTAGTTTACTGCGAGGTCGATGATCTTTTATGTGATCTTCCTCAAGGAAAGTAGCGTTTGTCGATACAATCACTTTATTATCCTGAGGATCGTAAAATAGACCACATTTCGTTTCTTTAGGATATCCCACAAATAGGCACAATTTTGAACGTCGTTCCAATTTCTTTGGGTTTTGCACCAACACGTGTGCCAGGCATCCCCAAATTCTGAAGTGACGTAAACTACCTTTACGCCCTCTCCATAGCTCATAGGGTGTTTCAGAAACACTTTTAGAGGAACCATGTTCAAAATGTATACGACAGTCTCAACTGCATATCCCCAGAACGAATCAGGCAAATGAGCATAGCTCATCATTGATCGAACCATGTCTAACAAAGTTCGGTTTCTCCTCTCTGATACACCATTTTGTTGTGGTGTAGCAGGGGCTGAGAGTTGGGACGTAATTCCATGTTCTATCAAATAGTCTTGGAATTGTAGGTCCATATATTCTCCACCCCGATCTGATCGTAGTGTTTTAATCGTTTTACCTAAGTGGTTCTCAACCTCGGTCTTGTACTCTTTGAACTTTTCAAGGGCTTCAGACTTGTGTTGCATTAGGTAAAGGTAGCCATACCTTGAATAATCATCAATGAAACTGACGAAATATTCATACCTTCCTCGTGCTTTGACATTCATAGGACCACAGAGATCCGAATGCACGAGTTCTAAGGGTTCTTTGGCCCAATAACCTTTTTTGGAAAAAGGTCATTTGGTCATTTTTCCCTCGAGGCAGGACTCACATGGTGGTAACGAGTCATCTTCTAATTGATTTAGTAGTCCACTATTTACCAATCTTTCAATCCTATTGCGATTTATGTGGCCTAATCTCAAGTGCCAAAGATAGGTATTAGGAGAAACTTTTCGCCTTTTGTTTTGAGTTTCTGCTACTTTAAACATTTTCGTATTAAAAATAGCTTTAACTTGAATTGGCCTTAACACGTATAAGTTGCTTTCAAGTTTTGCAGAACATATTTGCATACCTCTTTTGTTAACAAACACTTTATTAATATCAAAAGATACTTGTTATTCATGTTCAATGAAACAAGAGATAGAAATTAAGTTCCTTTTTATATCGGGAACATACAAGACATTTTCAAGTAATAAAAATCTATCTCCAAAAGACAACTTGAGAGTTCCTGAAGCTCTGGCTGAGACGACCTCTCTAGTTCCAACTCTGAGAGTTACTTCGCCATCTGCCAGCAAATGGCAGGAACTAATTTCATGTAAAGAAGAGCATACATGGTTAGTCACTCCTGAATCTAATATCCAGGCAGAGCTATCTTGCTCAACTAAACATGTTTCGATAACGAGCAAATCAAATTTACCTTGTTTTTCCTTTTCAGCCTTCTTTTCTGCAAGGTACTTCGGACAATTGCGTTTCCAATGTCCGTCTACATTACAATGGAAACATTTTCCTTTATCTGCGGCTTTTGTTTTTGCCTTGCTTCCCATTGGAGCTTTTCCTTTCCCTTTTTCCTTCTTTTTCTTCATCTGAATACTTTTATTCTTAGAAGTGGAAGGTCCAGACTTGGTTCCTGAGGACGATCCTTTTTGGAACCTCTTGGTGGTGGCAACGTTTGATTCCCCTTCTTGTCCCCTCTTGGTGAGACTTTGGTATGTCTGGAGCTCGTTTAGCAAAGTAGTCAAGTTAAAGTCTATTTTGTTCATGACAGCGTTTGTCCTGAACTGAATGAAGCTCTTCAGAAGAGACTCCATTATGAAAATAACTTGACTACCCTCGTCAATGGTAGCACCGTTTACTTCAGCGATATTGAACTGAACCATCATGTTCAAAACATGTTCCCTAACAGAAGCACCTTCCTTCATTCGGGAATTGTAAACATTCTTGAGAGCTTCGTGTCTAGTTTGTGAGGACGGTTGTCCAAACATACCTTGCAACGAAGTCATGATCTCCCTTGCAGTGACCATCCTCTCGTGCTTTTTCGACAAGACATCTGAAATGCTTGCTAAGATATAGACTCTTGCTTTTTCATTTGCGCGAGACCATTTCTCATATGTTTCTCGAACAATTCGGTTTGTTGACGAGCCAGGGTTAGGAGGACACTCTTCGGTAAGGACAAATCTAAGATCCTCGATTACTAGTATGGTATTCAGATTAGACTTCCATGTTCCATAATTATCCTCGTTAAGCTTATCCGAAGCGAGTAATTGAACTACTGAGCTATTCATGCTGAAAAATTTAAACAAAACTATTAGAATTTGCTTATTAACCATTTTTGACAAAAATCCAATCAGGTTTTAGCAAAAGTAATAATGTACCCATAATTATTATTTTGCAACGACACTTTAGTGAGTTAGAGCAACTGCTACCAAGGGGCAGTCAATTACTCCTTCACTAAACCAAGACGTTCTTGACTGAATACTAACTCCAGAATAACTCTTATTCCTATAGTGGTTTAGTTATCGTTACATTTGGTCAGAAATATACTAACACTTAGTAACCCTTGTAAGTGTGACCCGCCGTTTTAAGATTACAGAGAACGGCCCCAACAATGCTACCGAATGGAAAAGCTAATGTTGGAAATGGTCCTAAGTAATCCTATCCATTTCTGGAGTTTGCGTTGTTCCGATCTCCATGTTACAACCCTCTGAATGGTTAGTAGCTCCAGGGCATACAAGCAGGCGCAACATGGAAATCTCACGGTGCAACCTAACGAAGGAGACCGCAGGATGTGTTGACACACTTCCTTCACTCACTTACTATAAATACTTTCTCCATTCACCTTGTTATTGATTTATGCAAACACCTTCCGAATGGAGCAGTTGAGGTATAATCAACACGAGGCCAAGCATAAATCTCACGTTGTGAACTAAAGGGAGAACGTGAAAGGGAAATGGATTTGATATATCTCTCCCCTCCCACTAAGTATTTTAAACGGTTTTGGGTATACTTATACTTAGGCGAATTCCGGCTAATTGAATAACCCTAAGTCTAAGTTCATTTAAACTTACGATGTCTAGGTGATAACGATTAAAACCTCACATCACACACGTGCATGCTCATAAAAATGGGTTAACTTTAACTCAAGAACCGACTCGATGCCCAGGTAGGAGGTGTTCCGTAAACTGTCAACTGAAATACCTCCAGCCTTAGACAGCATCTTGTCGGGTGAGTTCTCTTGTAACCTATGTTTTACAAGCTTATCGACCTATTTGAATCTAATTGAAATCAATCGAGAATTTCGATTCAATTTAACCCTAAGTGAGCATGCACCTTTTCTTTGCTATAGATTTTAAATATCTAAGTGATTTATAACAATTATAAATCTAATCTATAACATGCTTCCCTTTTTAATATAACTCTTATAAACAAAACCTAAGGAAATTTCATGCTTCATGCTAGGTTAATTTTATCTTTTAATATACAACTTTTATATATCAATTAATCAATTTTAAAATTAATCATTCAAGCATGAATCTCCCTAAATTAATACAACACTCCTGTATTAATCAAACATGAAATTTCCATCATGCATTAAGGAAAAATTAATAACAGTTATTAAAATTAAAATTAAATGCATGATCATGCTTTCCTATGGTGGGATTTTTAAACTATATGACATGCTCATAATGCACATACAATCATTTAATTTAATACACATTCAACAATGCATAACTAAATTAAAGCAAGCTAAAATGGAATGGTTTGACAATTTAAAACAAACAATTAACTAATTATTACAATAATAATTATTTAAAAAAGCTTGTAGCGATCCCGAGCTTCACGAACCGTCCTGAACCGCCCCTTCATGTACTGAACCGACCTTGTAATTTGAGTAAAGTAACTGAACCGAGTTGCAGCAGACCGAACCGGACCCCAACTGAAGCAGCTGAACCGAACCGGACTGGAATTTTGCAGATTTTGGAAAAATGTTCTACAGCGTTGGGACGCTACTTGAAGAGCGTCCCGAAGCTCTTGCGACCAGCAGCCTCTCCTGAGGTTTTCTGCTTGCGTCTTCTCCAGTTTTTCTTCGATTTTACAGCCTATATGGACTCTAATGACTCTATAAAAATTACAGACCCTTGTACACACATTAACGCTCATACATTTCCGAGCAATTACATTTTCATGAAGAATAGAAAGCTCAAAAAATTGCCAAACCAGAACACATCCATTTTAGCACACAGAAAATTCATTTTCAGAATGGTACCCACCACAAAAAAATTAATACAAGTTAAGTGCTCTAATATTGCTCTGGTACCAATTGAAGGTGTTCATATAACACATGCGGAAGCAATTGAAGATCGAAAGCACTTAACTCTATCAATTTTACTCCTAAAGCATGCATGTTCTAGAAAATACAGAACAGAAAGAAAGGAGTACCAACCTCTTTGTAGCTCAAATGAGTTGATCTCCTTGTGGTGTTTTCCTTCTCCAACTTCTCTTGGACAACCTCTAGAGTCTTCCCTACTACTCTCCGGGCCAAGAACGACTTGTGGGAGTCTTATAGAGATAGGGAATGGGAAGGGAATGCTTGAAGGTACAAGCACTTGAGAGATCTATGGAGGTAAGTGAGTTTGAGAGTAAATTCCAGCAGCATAACAGTAAGTAAATCACTCTCATTCCTTTGAATTTGATTCATGCTCCTTATATAGACATCTACCATGCAAAGAGAAGCCTCATGACACTAGACACATGGTGAAATTGCAACTCAAAGTGGATTCTAGGTGTTTAATTCACAACACATGCAACTAGTGCATGGTTGTGTTGTTTTCCACTATGCATCAACATGCAAGAGTGGGAATCCCACTAAATCCACTAAATTGAATCTATGTTAAGAATTTTCAGCTTGCAATTCACTCTTATTTCAATCCTAAATTGAAATTGATTTCTAGGCAATTAATTTGGGACATTTCCAAGTAATTTGATATGATTAATCCAATTAATCATTGTCACCTTGTGCCATTCATTATATATGATTCTTAATCCATATATATTGTATTTAAAACACTTTTAAATTCATTATCCCTCATTTTCTAATTTAATTCATAATTAAATTATTGTGCCAAACACAATTTTACGATAATACCCTTTTTCCCGATTTTGAACGATTCAACGAATCCTATCAATATGTTCTAGGCTTTAATCTGATATGAGCTAGTAGGGGGACCTAATGGACCTATAGATCATGGGCTCCAACGATTCGAGGCTAACCGACTAATCTCATTATCTAAGCTAGCCAACATTCGTTAACTTGATTTAACCATGTTCAGTAAGCCAACATTCGGGACACTCCACTATAGCCCGATAGTTGCACTCCCCTCACTATAGATATATTTCCGTCCACTTGATTTAACCATGTTCAGTAAGTCGTTCCTTCACAGGTTGTTCGTAACTATAGTTAGGTCAAATGACCGTTTTACCCCTATAGTACTTCTTGTTCCTTAAGTTCCACTAATCCTCTAATGAACAATCGGTTTGTGGTCCAACCATCAAACCTAAGTCCCTCTCGATCCAACGAGAGGGTGGGGCCCCTTGTTCAAGTCCAGGAGTTAGTACTTAAGGGAACAACCTCTCTACTATCCCTGAAATGGGTAGGAGCGAATTCCGTCTTGCGAGACTACGTCCCCAGCTATCTATTCGACCTTATCCCCAAAATGGTAGGCTTGTTGAGTCGGCGATGCTGGCCACTCTCACCAATGCAGATCAAAGGATAATCTCGTATAAACAGGAGTTCATAGTTAGCTCAGGATTAAGAACGAGTTACCTAGGTCATCTTTGAGAAATAGTCAGTTTCTTCAGTAAACGACGTTATAAAGAGAAAGTGACTAATTTCGTGGTCCAGTCTTATGCAAACTCATTGCATAGGACGCCCCCACTCGCATGTCTCCACATGAACGATTTAGGATCTCATCGTTTGTACTTAATACAAAGTGGGCCACGTCCATAGTGTCCCCAGGATAAGGTACCCAACCGTATCCTTATACTATAGACTATTTTGACTATAAACTTGAACTTGATCCTACGATATGTCCCTACATATAGTTCGAGCATTCATTTTACAGCCAAGGATCTTAGTTTATTGGATTTAGGGTAATCATTTATAATTTACATATTCAATAATATCTTGTACTGAATAACCTCAATAACGACTTTATTGGAAATAGAAATATGTTTAATGATTTACAAACTACGAGTTTATAGGACATTAAACCCAACAGGTCTTGTCCCCAAAATGGTAGGCTTATTGAGTCGGTGTGCAGGCCACTCTCACCTATACAAATCAAAGGAAAATTCCTTGTGAACAGGAGTCCATAGCCCACTCAGGATTGAGACTAAGTTGCCTAGGTCATCTTAGTGAAATAGAAACCTAGCTAGCTAACGGTGTCAGAGTTAGTGGTTAACTATTTCGCGGTCCAGTCTTATGCAAACTCATTGCACATGATACCCCCACTTGCATGTCTACTACATGAACGCATTGGATCATTGCGTTTGTATCACAATACAAAGCAGACCGTATCCATAGTGTCACTAGGATAAGGTACTCAGCCTTATCCCAATACTATAGACCCTTTAGGCTGTATCTTGAACATTGATCCCCGTATGTCCCTACATACTAGTTCAAGCCTCATACTAACAGCCTAGGATGTTTAGTTTATTGGATTAGGGTTAACAAGACAAGATTACTCAATACAAACAAGATAAATGAATAATACATCATTTTATTAATGTTCGGTCAAATGTTACATTTACTATCTACGAGTTTTAGGGCATAAAACCCAACAAAGAACTCAGGTCAAGAGGCATTTAGACTTAGAAGCATTCAGGCATTCAGAAAATTCAGAAGCCTCAAGTGAGAATGTTTTATCTTGAGAGGTGTGAGTGAAGGCCTAACATTGGAGAGACTTTGTGGTTAATCTAGAGTGTTAAGAGCTGAGTTCTTTCCTGAAAGGAGCACTCACAAACTAAACTTTCCTAAGAAACACACATATTTTCTTTCTTGTTTTTACTAACTTGTTAATATTGCTTGAGGAAAAGCAATGACTTAAGTTTGGGGGTGTGACAACGCTTATTTATGTGCGTTATTTAGCCCTAAAAGCTTAAGTAATTGTTTGGAAAGCAAGGACTTTATGCCTAAAATCTTTTCATTTTAAGTTTTTTTAGCAAAAGTGGTAGAAGCATGAAAGAAATCTTAGAATTATAGAATTTAAGCCTATTTTGTACAAAAAGAGATTATTTTGTAAAGAATTTATCCAAGTAATGTTTTTGTGTAGGAATCTTTGCAAGGAGAATGCGCCCACAAGAGGAGATAAAGGTTAGCAGAACAAAAGGAATTAAAAGCTGCAAGATTGCGCCTCTGGACCTGAAGATGTGGTGAATGTGATCAAGTTGCGGTCGTAAAGCCATTTAAGGAAAGAAGCCCTTTTGCTGAAGACAAAATTGTCAAAGCAGAACATAGAGCAAATTGCGCCCGAGATGCGGCCGCAACTGGGCTTTCCGACAGAATTCTGAGATTCGCGGGATTTGCACAGAATCATCTGAATATCCCTCAATCCGGTATCAAATCTCCAAGGATTGTGGGTTCTTACCTTCCAAAGCTTTCTCACACTGATCTCGACAGCCAACCTTACCTTCCATGGTCTATAAAAGGGGACCAAGGTGCAAGAAGCAAAGAGAGCTCGGTACTTGGGAGTTTTTGTCCTTAGGATTTCATTTTTAGTTTTTCTCTCTTCTCACCTTGTGGACTCCAAGTTTCGGATCCCTTAGTCTCTGTCGACTCTTTTATTCGAAAGAAGAAGAAGAGAAAGACTTGTCTCTCCTTGAAAAATGGTAAAGAGCTAGCTAGATAGAGAGAGAGAGATCCTTAGTTGAGTCATGTCGTTAGTTTAAGCCTTGTATTCTTTTGTTTTCAGCAACATATTTTCATTTATCATTTAATCTCGATTGTAAGTTAAACTTTTGTATTCAGTTCATTCTTTAATAATATTTCATTGTTTTTCTCCATATCAAGTTTGTCTTTCATTATGTTTTGCAATTTATTTTATATCATGAGCTAAGCATCTATTTAGGGGTTCAAATATGTGGATTCCTTGAATAAAAGTAAGCCCCGATTATGTCAAAGCAACATTGTTTCCTCTAACATTGTTTGTCTTTGTTGAAATTAAGGTTTAAATGTTAGCTTAAATTGATCACTTAGGTTAGCATAGTTTGCATTTAACAGATGGTCGAAAGGTTGGAGTTAAAGGCGTGGGTTCGCAGAGCAATAGTGGAAAAGATACTAGAAATAGGACTTTGACTTCTTGCATCCTAGAAATAGGACTGGGACCACTAGAGTTTGAAGAGTCGTGAGTAGTATTCATCTAAGTTTCAGCTAGACCTATAAATAGATCTCTAGTTGGCTTAGTGATAACTCTCCAAAAGGGAGTTATTTAGGACTTATTCCTATAATGATTTGTGTGTCATTTGTGCCAAATAGGTGTGTTATTAGTGTTGGATCGGTATGGCAACCCTAGAGGGGGGGTGAATAGGGTTTAATTAAAACTTTTTCCTAAATTAACCCAATTAAACTAATTAATACACTTTTTATAAACAATAAGAGAAATTGAAATTATGCAACAAATAAGAACAAAGTAAAGCATGCAATAAATTGCTTAAATTAATTGCAAAAATAAAAAGGAAAGAGTTAGAGAAGAAGACACCGTAATTTTTATAGTGGTTCGGTCAAACTCGACCTACTCCACTCCCCAAGCGCCTCTTGGGAATTTGAATAAAAACCTTTCCGACTCTTTCCACGGATTAGAGCCCAACCGTTACACCACCGCTCCTTTTACGGGTTCAAGAGCAAACCCGATCCTTTCCACGGGTTAGGATCAAACCGTTACAAGTGTTGAAATTTTTGAAGAATACAATACAACTCTCAATAGAGTGGATTTACAAGTTTAAGCACTCAACAAATTTATCCTCACAATACAATAACACTCTCTCAAGAATAAGATGAAAAGAAAAAATTTGGATCTTGGAGAGAGCAACAATGGAAATTTTTTGATTTGGGAGGATTGTAAAAATGTAAAATTGTTAGTGAAAAATTTGGGGAGGAAGATGAGTTTAAAAAGAGAGGGAATTGGTAAAAAGTTAAATTTAATTTGGACCATTGGATTTGAATAAAAGAGAAATTAAGGGTGGAGATTAAAAGAAATTAAAATTAATAATAAATTAATAATAATATAAATTAAATTAAAATAAAACATTTTAACATATCAAAAACAAACTAACGGTAATTTTTTTTAAAAAATATATAAAAATAATAATAATAATTATTATTATAATATATATATATATATAAGTTAACGGTAAAAAAAAAAAGGGAATTTGAAAATAATATATATATATATATTAATTTTTTTTCTTTTAAACGGTCATCTGCATTAAATGCAATTCTGATTTTTTTTTTTTTTTTTTTTTTTTTTAATATCAAATAGCCGTTTCTCACATGAAGTTTTTTTAAATAAAAATAATATATATTCATATAATATATTTAAATAACCAAAAAGGCTCCATGTGTCACTCCCCCATTAATCCACGTGTCAGCGTCGGATTGGTCCAAGAAGCTGACTCAGCCGCCACGTCATCGCCACCGGTATTTTTCGTTAAAGCTTGTTTCGGCTATAATTTCTTCGTTTTAGCTCCGATTTGAGTGATTCAAGAGGCGTTAAAAACGTTGTTCCGAGCTCTACGCTATGGGTACATTAAAACACTAAAATTTTCAGTAATTAAAGATTGGGTTTGTTATCATCAAAACATTGATTAATTAATTAATTAATTAAAATTAATTAATTTGAGATTAAGGGCCAAAAAGCCAACAATCTCCCCCTTTTTGATGATGACAAACCATTCAAGAAAAATAGCTTGAAATACATGTTAACCATAGGTAGCACATAATAAAATTCAACATAACACCATAAAGATCATTTTTGAAATTCACTCAAAAATAAATTCTCCCCCTAATTAATACAATCAAAATCATAACAAATTTATAACATATTTTTCTTAATTTTCTCCCCCTTTGAAATCATCAAAAAGAATAATTAAGAAACATTTACAACTACATAAATGATTCCCTTAAAAACATGAACATAAATTTAGCACAACTCCCCCTAAGAATATTAACACATGCTTTTCATATCTCCCCCTATCAAAATGCCTTCTAAAAGACTTAACAAGTAAGATTATAAAATCAAGAGGCATCACAACGAATAATACCGAGCTCAAGCCTATTTTTGCAAAAGCTTTCTTCATTCAAAGGCTTGGTAAAAATATCCGCTAATTGATTATTAGAGCCTACAAATTCAAGAATAATATTACCATTTTGCACATGCTCTCTAATACAGTGATGCCTAATATCAATATGCTTAGTCCTAGAATGATGTATAGGATTTTTAGTCAAATTAATAGCACTAGTATTATCACAAAATATAGGCACATTAACAAACTTTAATCCAAAATCACAAAGAGTTTGTTTCATCCAAAGAATTTGAGCACAACAACTAGCAACCGCAATATATTCCGCTTTGGTAGTGGATAAGGCAACCGAATTTTGCTTTTTACTAAACCAAGAAACTAAGGAACTACCAAGAAATTGGCAAGTCCCATTAGTACTCTTACGATCAAGTAAACTACCTGCAAAATCCGCATCGGAATATCCTACCAAATTAAATTCAACATTTCTAGGATACCATAAGCCTAAATCAATAGTACCAAGCAAATATTTCAAAATTCTTTTAACGGCATGCAAATGTGATTCCTTAGGACAAGATTGAAATCTAGCACAAAGACATACACTGAACATGATATCGGGTCTACTAGCAGTTAAATAAAGTAAAGATCCAATCATACCTCTATAAGATTTTATATCCACACACTTACCTTTTTCATCCTTGTCAAGCTTAGTGGATGTGCTCATAGGAGTTTTTGCAATTTTACCTTCATTGAATTTGAACCTTTTGAGCAAATCCCTTGTGTATTTCTCTTGACTTATGAAAATACCATCCTTGAGTTGTTTGATTTGAAGTCCAAGGAAGAAGCTAAGTTCTCCCATCATACTCATCTCAAATTCATTATGCATACACTTAGAAAATTCTTCACACAAAGATGGATTAGTAGAACCAAAAATAATATCATCCACATATATTTGAACTAAAAGCATATCATTATCCTTAATCTTAATAAAAAGAGTAGTATCAATCTTACCCATTTTAAAACCATTCTCAAGCAAGAAATTACTAAGTCTATCATACCAAGCTCTTGGAGCTTGTTTTAAGCCATAAAGAGCCTTTTTCAACTTATAGACATGATTAGGAAAATCAAAACTTTCAAAGCCCGGAGGTTGTTCTACATAAACTTCTTCCATGATATAACCATTTAAAAAGGCACTTTTCACATCCATTTGATACAAAATAAAATTCTTATAAGAAGCAAAAGCAAGCAACATTCTAATAGCTTCTAATCTAGCAACGGGTGCAAAAGTTTCTTCATAATCTATTCCTTCCTCTTGACAATAGCCTTGAGCTACAAGTCTAGCTTTATTTCTAATAATATTTCCATTTTCATTCATTTTATTTCTAAAAACCCATTTAGTCCCAATTATAGAAGCATTGGAGGGCCTAGGGACTAACTCCCAAACTATATTCCTTTCAAATTGATTTAATTCTTCTTGCATAGCTAAAATCCAAAATTCATCATTTTCGGCATCTTTAAAACTTTTTGGTTCAATTTGAGAAACAAAAGCAAGATTATTAAACATATTAAGAGAAGAACGAGTTTTCACACCGTGTTCAGGATCACCAAGAATTAATTCTTTGGGATGGGAAGGAGCATACCTCCACTCTTTAGACATTGATGAAGAACCAACTTCGTTCTTTTCGATTAAGCTCACCTCTTGCTTACTTGAAACAATTTCTTTGCCTTTGTCACTATCAAGTAAATCTCCAAAATTTCCTTCTAAAACATCACTACAAATAGGCTCATTAGAAATAACATTGCAAGATTCATCAAATACTACATGCATAGATTCCTCAACTACTAAAGTTCTTTTATTGAAAATTCTATAAGCTTTACTAGTAGAGGAATAACCAAGGAAAATACCAACATCCGTCTTAGAATCAAAATTTCCAAGTTTTTCTTTGTTATTCAAAATAAAACATTTGCAACCAAAAACTTTGAAATACCCAATATTTGGAATTTTGTTATGCCAAAGTTCATAAGGAGTTTTATCCAAGGAAGGTCTAATTAAAACTCTATTTAAAACATAACAAGCGGTGTTAACGGCTTCTGCCCAAAAGTATGTAGGTAAACCATACTCATGCAACATTGATCTAGCAAATTCTTGCAAAGTACGATTTTTCCTTTCAACTACACTGTTTTGTTGAGGAGTTCTTGGAGCGGAGAAATTATGAGAAAAACCATTTTCTTCACAAAAAGTTTCAAAAGCATTGCTATCAAATTCTCCTCCATGATCACTCCTAATTTTAGAAATCAAAAATCCTTTTTCTTTTTGAACTCTTTTTGCAAAACTGGCAAAACTTTTTAAAGCATCATCCTTATGTTTTAGCATCAAAACCCAAGTAAATCTTGAAAAATCATCAACTATCACAAAGGCATAATAGTTCCCTCCAAAACTAGCAATTCTAGAAGGGCCAAATAAGTCCATGTGTAATAGTTGAAGGGGTCTAGTTGTAGAGATCACAGTTTTAGATTTGAAAGAGGACTTAGTTTGCTTACCCATTTGACAAGCATCACAAACTTTGTCTTTTTCAAATTTAAATTTGGGAAGACCTCTAACCAAAGAATTCTTGGAAATATTTGAAATTAAGTGCATGCTAGCATGTCCTAGTCTTCTATGCCATAACCAAGAATCATCATGCAAAGCCGATAAACATTTATCATTAATAGGACAATCATTCAAATCAATAGTATAAACATTTTCATCTCTATTTCCAACAAATATAACTTTTCTATCACTAGCATTTTCAATGATGCAATTCTTTTTATCAAACACAACTCTAAAGCCTTTATCACACAATTGACTAATACTAAGTAAATCATGCTTCAAACCATCAACCAAAAGAACATTTTCAATTAGAATAGAAGATTCATTACCTATACTACCCTTACCAATTATTTTACCTTTCTTGTTGTCACCAAAAGTTACAAAACCTCCATCCTTTTTGGAGAGAGAGACAAACTTGGATGGGTCTCCCGTCATGTGCCTCGAGCAACCACTATCCAAGTACCACTTATTTTTCTTGGAGGCTTTCAAACAAACCTACACACACAAATGTTCAAGTTTGATTCTTTGGTACCCACACTTGTTTGGGTCCTAGATGGTTAGCATTGACAAACTTGGGAATCCATTTCAATTTTGTATAAACATTTAAGGCATTGGATTTAGACAAGTAACAAGAATAAGTTGTATGTCCATACTTGCCACATGAGAAACAAACAACATTATGCAAAGATTTATCTCTCACAACAAATTTATGCACTCTACTTTTCTTGGAGAAATTATTCCTTGGAGCATTGTGAAACTTTGCTCTTTGAGAAAAATTTCTTCTTGGAGAAGTAGTATGAGCATATTTCAATTTAAAACACTTAGGTCTAATATGACCTTCAACACCACAATAATGACATATAGGCACAAAATTAGCTTTAACATGCTTAGACACAACCTTAGGCATATTAGGCTTAGGCATATTATGAGATGCTTTAACAAAGATAGTTTTAGAACTTGGAGTAGAACATTCATCAATATAGCCTAAACCTCTTTTATCACCAAAAGGCTTGCCCACTTCAATTATCTTGTCTAATCTTTGAGCACCTATTGTCAACTTTTTAATAGATTCTTTAGCCTTATCAAGTTCTTGCAAAGCACTCAATTCCTTTTCTTTGAGTAATTTAATCAAATTATCTTTTTCACAACTATCATGCTCAAGAAATTTAACTTTGTCAAGCAAGGCATTTTTCTCATCACAATCAAAAGCATGCTTGTCACAAGAGATATTCATTTCATCAATATGCATAACATCATGCTCATTCTCTTTTAAGCAAGCAATTTCTTCCAGTAAAGACTTATTTTTACTAGATAAAACATTGTATTTCTTTTTAAGCACAACATACTTAGAACTAAGCTTTTCTAAATCATTTTGCATATTTTCAAAAGCTTCAAATAACTCATCATAAGAAAGGGGTTCTAGAGTTACCTCATCATCTTGTTCATCCTCTTTGTCACTATGAGCCATGAAGCAAAAGTTGGCCACTTCTTCATTACCACTTCCACTTTCGCTTTCATCGCTATCATCCCAAGTAGCCTTCATTGCTTTCTTCTTGGATTTCTTGGATGATTTGAGAAGAGGACAATCGGTTCTAATGTGACCCGGTTTCTTGCATTCATAGCATATTACCTCATCCTTTTTGCTCTTTTCACCTTTTGACTCTTTTTGGTTGGAGAGATGCTTCTTGAATTGTTTCTTTCTCTTGATGAAGTTCTTATACTTACGTGAAAGAAAGAAAACGTCTTCTTCATCAAGAGCATCCTCAACTTCGGAGT
The DNA here is from genome assembly GCA_017139565.1 of Luffa aegyptiaca. NCBI lineage: Eukaryota > Viridiplantae > Streptophyta > Magnoliopsida > Cucurbitales > Cucurbitaceae > Luffa > Luffa aegyptiaca. The sequence continues at coordinate 24,025,903 of CM029401.1, read as the reverse complement.
CAACTTCTAAGGAGATGGTCTTTAAGGCTATACTCTTCTCTTTCTTTTTCTTCTCATCCTCCATGTTTTTCTTGATCTTCATCTCTTGTGTGAACAACGAACCCATGAGTTCATCAATGGAGAGAGATTTGAGATCCTTTGCCTCTTGAATGGCGGTGACTTTAGGCTCCCATTGTTTAGGCAAAGACCACAATAGCTTCTTTACCTTCTCAAGATTTTAGTACTTTTTCCCAAGTCCTTCTAAAGCATTGACAATGTTAGTAAATCTAATAAACATATCGGAAATAGTTTCATTTTCATCAATTTTAAACATTTCATATTGATGAACTAACATGTCAATCTTTGTTTCTTTTACTTGACTAGTTCCTTCATGAGTAATTTCTAATTTATCCCATATCTCTTTAGCGGTTTTACAAATAGACACTCTATTATACTCAATTTCATTCAAAGCACAAAATAAACAATTAATAGCTTTGGCATTTAAAGAGCATGCTTTCTTTTCATTTATTGACCATTCTTCCTTAGGTTTTATAGAGCTAACACCATGAACATCTTTTGTTGGAATTTTAAAACCTTCCTCAACAATATCCCATAAATCATAATCAATAGAAAGCAAGAAAAATCTCATTCTATTTTTCCAATAACTATAATTAGTACCATTAAAGAAAGGAGACTTTGTAATAGATTGACTATCTGTAAAAGGGATAAAACCTAAAGTTGTCATAGCTCAAAAACAATTAAGTTTATCAAGAAAAAATATTTCAAGATGAGCAACCCGCTCTGATACCAAATGTTGGATCGGTATGGCAACCCTAGAGGCGGGTGAATAGGGTTTAATTAAAATTTTTTCCTAAATTAACCCAATTAAACTAATTAATACACTTTTTATAAACAATAAGAGAAATTGAAATTATGCAACAAATAAGAACAAAGTAAAGCATGCAATAAATTGCTTAAATTAATTGCAAAAATAAAAAGGAAAGAGTTAGAGAAGAAGACACCGTAATTTTTATAGTGGTTCGGTCAAACTCGACCTACTCCACTCCCCAAGCGCCTCTTGGGAATTTGAATAAAAACCTTTCCGACTCTTTCCACGAATTAGAGCCCAACCGTTACACCACCGCTCCTTTTACGGGTTCAAGAGCAAACCCGATCCTTTCCACGGGTTAGGATCAAACCGTTACAAGTGTTGAAATTTTTGAAGAATACAATACAACTCTCAATAGAGTGGATTTACAAGTTTGAGCACTCAACAAATTTATCCTCACAATACAATAACACTCTCTCAAGAATAAGATGAAAAGAAAAAATTTGGAGCTTGGAGAGAGCAACAATGGAAATTTTTTGATTTGAGAGGATTGTAAAAATGTAAAATTGTTAGTGAAAAATTTGGGGAGGAAGATGAGTTTAAAAAGAGAGGGAAATGGTAAAAAGTTAAATTTAATTTGGACCATTGGATTTGAATAAAAGAGAAATTAAGGGTGGAGATTAGAAGAAATTAAAATTAATAATAAATTAATAATAATATAAATTAAATTAAAATAAAACATTTTAACATATCAAAAACAAACTAACGGTAATTTTTTTTAAAAAATATATAATAATAATAATAATTATTATTATTATAATATATATATATATATATATATATATATATATAAGTTAACGGTAAAAAAAAAAGGGAATTTGAAAATAATATATATATATATTAATTTTTTTTCTTTTAAACGGTCATCTGCATTAAATGCAATTCTGATTTTTTTTTTTTTTTTTTTTTTTTTTTTTTTAATATCAAATAGCCGTTTCTCACATGAAGTTTTTTTAAATAAAAATAATATATATTCATATAATATATTTAAATAACCAAAAAGGCTCCATGTGTCACTCCCCCATTAATCCACGTGTCAGCGTCGGATTGGTCTAAGAAGCTGACTCAGCCGCCACGTCATCGCCACCGGTATTTTTCGTTAAAGCTTGTTTCGGCTATAATTTCTTCGTTTTAGCTCCGATTTGAGTGATTCAAGAGGCGTTAAAAACGTTGTTCCGAGCTCTACGCTATGGGCACATTAAAACACTAAAATTTTCAGTAATTAAAGATTTTGTTTGTTATCATCAAAACATTGATTAATTAATTAATTAATTAAAATTAATTAATTTGAGATTAAGGGCCAAAAAGCCAACAATTAGATGAATATTATTTGTTTTACCCTATTTAGAAGAATGGATGCTTTGGAAGTTCTTTTGCAGAAAAATTGATGTTGAGCGACTTGACTGAGCAAATTCTATGATCCAGTTGCACAGAGCAAAATTGGCCACGTGAGCTGCACGTGATTCATTAATGAGGTGGCGTTCTTAGAAGCAATCTCGGATCTAGAAAGCTTGGAGAGCCTTCCACGTGTAATCTTTGACCTAATTAGGGTTGACTCCACTCTATAAAAGGAAAGGGCCGCCTCAAGTCAATTCATTCCGAGTTGGAGACTCACTTTCCATCTTTGGAAGCTGAATAAAGGAAGAACAATTGGAGACTCAAGAAAACCATCATCTACGGGTTTCTTCAAGGGAAATTATCTTTTCTTGTAAAAGTTTGTAGTTATGGATGCACGTGAACAGATTGTAGCGTGTGTTATTTCCAATTCCATGAACTAATTTACTTTAGGTGTTGGCTAGGATTATGTAATTGTCATTCTTTAACAATCTAGCAATTGATATTGATTTTGAGCATCTTGATTACTTGTTGTGTTTAATATCATTTTGTGCCCGCTTGGCCAGCCGGTGTGAATAACTTCTCTTAGTTTCAGGGATGATTTAAGGGATGTGTGGCTTGTAATCACATTAGACCATTATGTGTTGGTGAACGCTAGTGACTGAGTTAGGGATAGTCAGTTGCCTAGTGCTCGATTGGTAGAAAGTCATTGGGGTTGAAACACATTCCAAAAGATTCAGAGTTTCGGGAGGATCCTGCTGATAAGACTGCGAGAGTTTGCCTTATCAATATAATTGCTAAAGCATCTTTTTAACAATTACAGAAGTCTTAACCAACGCATGTTTCCAATTTGTCTTCTTTATCTGTTTACATTTCTGCTCTGTTATTTCTTTTGTTCCAGCATTATATCAAAACCCAATCATTTTAACAATCTTGAAATCACTAAAAGGCTAAACAAAATAGGTAAAGTGAAACGGTTCAAAACCTCGTGGATACGATAAATTACTTATCACTTGCTACAAACTATGTGCACTTGCATAATATTCTAGAGTTAATTTACATCATATTTTTAACTACTCAGGAAGGCAACACTTAGTCTCCTAAAGGCACCTAAAGCAGAGCTGAATAGGAGTTGGGCTTAACTCACAGTCTGGTTGTTAGGGGATTGCGGGCGCAAACTGAGTTATGCTATCTGCACCATGTCTATATGGGCAACATAGATAGTGTGGCTCAGTCGTTTACAAGACCTGAGCAAATTGAGGGCGCATAAGTGGAGCCTATCTTATGCTCAAGGTTGAAGCTGTTTGAATTTCTTACTTATCTCATTGATTTTTTCTCCCATTTTCCTTATTATCTTTTTGCTTTTGTTTTAAAACCAAAACCCCAATTATCTATTTTCATTTGGTTACCAATCGTGGTTTCAAATTTAGAGGAGGTTCATATTTTACAGAATTGTGTGTTAACTTAACTAGTCACTATCTCCCTTGGGTACGATATCCTGAATACTTTTCACTTTATTACTTGATAGTGTATACTTGCACTCGAGCAGGTGTTGCATCAGCAGCACGAGCACCGTCACCTATTCAATGAGTTTGCATAAGACCAGACCGCGAAATAGTAACTACTAGATGTAACGTCGTTGACTAGTTTACGTTTCTATTTCAATAGGATGACCTAGGTAACTCAATCTAAATCCTGAGTATGTTATGAACCTCTTTTCAAGAGAGATTGTCCTTAGATTTGTATGGGTGAGAGTGGCCAGTTGATGTGGATGTAGATTGAAGGTGGATGTTGGAAAAGATGGTAAATAATGAATAAGAATGAATTCATTCAACCAAGTGCAAGTATACACTATCGCATGTAGTAATAAAAAGTACTCTGGAAGTATTCCAAAGGTATCGATCCCACAGAGACTAAGTTGAAAACACAGATTTGAAGAAGAAACTGCTCTTAGATTGCTTGATAAAGGTAACCAAAGAAATAGTTGATGTTGGATTTTGAAAAATAAATAAACAAATAAGTAAATAAATAACAATAATAAATAAACGAGGTGCTCAATATAGCTTCAATCCTAAGGCAAATAACTTTAGTAATGGCTTATTTAGCCTAAGTCTAATTATGCATTGGGTCAGGTTTAACTCCTATTTGGTTTTGCTCCCAAGAACCGTTAGAAGGCAAAGTGAGTACCTTATGCACATTTCTGTGACTCGACTCCGACATAGATTATTCATGCATGCAACCTATAACCCTAGAGTTGTTATAAGGCGACCATCCCCTATAACACCGAATACACTCTCCCGAGCCTTTTCTCCTGTATCACCTTTATGACGACAGATATTGTTTGACCCTTTCAGATACAAACTCACATAGCATGCAAAGTCTAAGTGATCAAGTTAAACATAGCAAGGTTAGAATGATAATCAATAAAGAATGACATGCAATAAATAGAACTTAGGCAAATAAGCACTTTCAAGCCATTTAAATCATAAGAGAATTCACTATACCGAACCCCTCAATGGAATTTAGCTTACGCATGATGGAATATAATGCAAATGAACAACTTTTCATTGAAATAATGAATAAAGAATACAAAATAATGAAAATAAACAAGTGCTGGAAAAATAAACTGCAGTAGCTAAAACTAGGGTTTTTCACTATTATCCAATCCTTCTAGAGTTCTCACGACACTCTACTCTCCTTTTACAAGGTGGGAATAGGGTGAAATCTTTACAAACACTTAGGTTTGATGTCTAACTAAGGGTTAGAATTTAGTCTTCTAGCAAGGACCTCGGGCATCCCTACTCATGGGCGTCTACTAGGGTTTTTTCACCACCCTCTTCTTCCCAGTGAGTTTTGCTTGAATTTGCCTTCGAATCGTGGCCTTTTATAGCATGGGGAGTGGTTTAGGAGTCACGAAAATGGTGCTAGCAGGTGGCCCAGTCAGTTTCGGAGTCAAAATAGCCGTTTAGGTGGGCAAAACACTCTTTAAAAACGACCCGCGACGAACTTGGAACTGCTTGCCTCTACCCAGAAATGCGATCGCATTTCAATTTAGCCTTGCCAAAAATGCAGTCGCATTTCTGAGAATTTTCCAGATTCCTCTCTTTTCTGCAAAACACCAAAACCAAGTCAAATTCACACCAAAATGAGTTCTTTTAAGCACAAATATGCATAATTTGACACACATGACTCTCAACACCCTAACTTATCAACTTTAGCACTTTTTATGTAACGCCTATAATTTAAGGAAAATTCAAATTTATTTAGGGTTAAGAGGGAAATTTGAAAATTTGAAAATTTTGTGAAATTTAAAATTTGAAGCTGGAATGACAATATCGCAAATAATTGGCCTTTAGAGCCAAGCCCAAGCCCATTAGGTTCTTTTTAAAGCCATGCACGAAGCCCTAGGGAAGCCATCTTCATCTCCTACCCTCCTCCTCTTTCACGATTCCAGCCACCCAAATACCCCATCTTCGGCCGGCGGTACCTTCCCATCTACAACGGCGTCACCCACGGCTCTCAGTCGAACAGAAGTCCGCGACGGTCTCCGGCGTACCCGAGGGCATAGCGGCGGCGGCGCGACGGCGAGGAGTGCAACAGCGTTTTGTTTCGCGTGGGTCTTCCTCCGGCAGTGTCACCTGCGACCTCCAGCGGCAGCAGTTACATCCGGCAGTGGTGGGCGTTCTTCCGATGAGTATCACGAGGGTGCAGCTGTAACGACAAGTTTTTGTTTTAAAAAAAAAAAAAAAGAAAAGAAAAAAGGGAGTGGGCATTAACTGCCAGTCAAAGGGAAAAAAAAGGGGGGGGGGAAACTTTCCCCCCAATTTTCGGTCAAAGTGGTTGTTAAAAAAAAAAAAAAAAAAAAAAAGAAGAAAAAGCTGAAGCTCTCTCTCTCCCTCACACAACTCTCTCTCCTTTTCTCTGTTCCATCTCCCTCACACTCTCTCTCTCCCTCACAGCCCCCTCTCTCTCCGTCTGCAACCTCACCGCCGCCGTCGCTCGCATTGCTTATGCGTCTCGTCAGCTGAAAGATTATGAGAAGAACTACCCGACCCATGACTTGGAATTAGTAGCAGTGGTCTTTGCTTTGAAGATTTGGAGGCACTATCTGTACGGAGAGAAAATCCAAATCTTCACGGACCACAAAAGTCTGAAATACCTCTTCACCCAGAAAGAGTTGAATATGAGGCAGCGAAGATGGTTAGAGTTAGTGAAAGATTATGATTGTGACATCCAGTACCACCCGGGCAAGGCAAATGTGGTTGCAGATGCCCTCAGTAGGAAGACTGCTCATGCGTCTGCTTTGATTACTACTCAGTCTCGTATATTGGATGACTTGGAAAGTGCAGAGATTATGGTTGCAGTGGGCGAGGTTACAACACGCCTAGCTCAGTTGACAGTTAAGTCGAGCTTGAGATGGAGGATCATAGATGCCCAACCAAGTGACCCTGACCTCGTTGTTAAACGCAGTCAAGTAGAGGCGGGGCAGGTGAACGAGTTCTCCTTATCTTCAGACCTCGGCTTGTGTTACCAGGGTCGCTTATGCGTACCTGGGAATGCCGATCTCAAACAGGAATTATTAGCAGAGGCACATAGTTCACCTTTTTCAATCCATCCAGGAAGTACGAAAATGTACCATGATTTAAAACAGTATTACTGGTGGCAGGGCATGAAAAGAGAGATAGCTGAGTTTGTTAGTAAGTGTTTTGTTTGTCAACAGGTGAAAGCCCCGAGACAGAAACCAGCAGGCTTGTTGCAGCCGCTGAGTGTCCCAGAATGGAAGTGGGAGCATATATCTATGGACTTCATTACAGGATTGCCTAGAACGGCCAAGGGTTACACCGTGATTTGGGTCATTATCGACAGACTCACTAAGTCAGCGCATTTTCTCCCTGGGAGGCCTACTTACACTATTGAAAAGTGGGCACAGTTATATATGACGGAGATAGTCAAGCTTCATGGGGTGCCGGTATCAATCGTGTCAGATAGAGACCCTCGGTTCACGTCTAACTTCTGGAGGAGTCTGCAAAGAGCCTTGGGTACTCAGTTGCGTTTCAGTACAGCTTTCCACCCTCAGACAGATGGCCAAACTGAGCGATTGAACCAAACTCTAGAGGATATGCTGCGAGCATGTGTCTTGGATTTCTCAGGTAGTTGGGATGCACACCTGCACTTAATGGAATTTGCTTATAACAATAGTTATCAAGCAACCATCGGTATGTCACCGTTTGAGGCCCTCTATGGGAAGAGATGCAGGCCCCCGGTTTATTGGGATGAGGTCGGAGAACGTCAGATGTTGGGACCTGAAATGATTCAAGCCTCCAGTGAGGCTATTCGTAAGATCAGATCGAGGATGTTAACAGCCCAAAGCCGACAGAAGAGCTATGCTGATACAAGGAGAAGAGATTTAGAGTTTGACGTGGGTGATCATGTCTTCTTGAAGGTAGCTCCAATGAAAGGAGTATTGATGTTTGGAAGGAAAGGCAAGCTCAGTCCACGTTTCATTGGTCCGTTTGAAATTCTAGAACGGATTGGTCCGGTAGCTTATCGTCTAGCGTTGCCGCCTTCTCTTTCGGCGGTACACAACGTTTTCCATGTCTCCATGCTGCGGAAGTATTTGACAAATCCAACCCACAGGGTGGACTTCGAACCTTTACATCTGAGCGAGAACTTGACTTATGAGGAGAGACCTATGCTAATTCTTGATAGAGAGGTGAAGGTCCTTCGTAATCGCGAGATAGCACTCGTAAAGGTCCTTTGGCGAAACCATTTGTCGGAAGAGGCAACGTGGGAGAGAGAAGACGAGATGATGACCAAGTATCCAGAGTTGTTCCAGTACTAGCAACTTTCGAGGACGAAAGTTCTTTTAAGGTTAGTATGATGTAACGACAAGTTTTTGTTTAAAAAAAAAAAAAAAAAAAGAAAAGAAAAAAGGGAGTGGGCATTAACTGCCGGTCAAAGGGAAAAAAAAGGGGGGGAAACTTTCCCCCCAATTTTCGGTCAAAGTGGTTGTTAAAAAAAAAAAAAAAAAAAAGAAGAAAAAGCTGAAGCTCTCTCTCTCCCTCACGGAACTCTCTCTCCTTCTCTCTGTTCCATCTCCCTCACACTCTCTCTCTCCCTCACAGCCCCCTCTCTCTCCGTCTGCAACCTCACCGCCGCCGTCGCTCGCGCCGCCGCCGGTAAGTACTTCGTTTCTCTCTCTCATTTTCGTTTCTCTCTCTCTCCCTCGTTTCCTTCTCTCTAACTAAGCTTCCTCTCTCCGTTTGCGACTCAGTCCGCCGCCGTTGCACTCCACCGTCGACGCCGCAAGCTGCCACCGCTCCGCCGCCGCCACGTCCAGTCGATCAGTCGCGCGCCGCCGCCGTACGAATCTGTACATTGCCGCCATTCAGATCTGCTTGTTTCTGTCGTTTGAATCGATCGCCGCCGCCACTGCCTTAAGATAAATAGCCTCACGCATCTTGAAGGCCCTATGATTTCAGCTTGTGGGTAAGGATTTGTAGGTTGAGGTTTATTGGTTGTTTTTCGTGCCTTGACAGAATGCCCATTAACATTGATCTTATTTTAAGGTATCCATAGTAAGTGGTGGTCGGATCATTAAAGGGCGGAGCGTAATTAGGTAGCTGGACAGCAAGCATTAGTGTTGTTTGGGTGAGTTTTCGACCTTCTCAAGTCTTGTGTTTTAGGAAATTTGTGGAGATTGGTGTGCCTCTGATGTGTGAATATATATTTATACATTTTTTTATGTGTTGATAGGCGATCGTTTTCGCATAACGTGGTTGGTCTTATCGAGTTGTTGGGTGATTTTCGATCAAGCGTAGTATCTCAAGGTAAGTAGCCGTTGGAATAAATTCTCTGCTTTAAACTCATTTAAATTGAGTATGGTTTACTATAGCATGAGTTGGATTTAAACCTTAAGTTGCCCCTTGGAATGTAAGTAGCTTTTGGATTTTTATCTACAAGTTTAGTCCCTGTTGCTTGTTATGGGATTTGATAAACGCCTAGCCTGAGCTTTTGAACTAGTTCTTTGAGGGATTAGCCTGCTAGTATGAGTTAAATTGTGAACCTTGGACTCGTTTTGGATTTCTATGCGGTTAATAGTTATTGCATTGTAAAACACGTTGCGACATGGAGGTTGAGTTTTCTTTAGCATGTCTGATACCGTTTTGGGGTGGAATTGTATTTCTTAGTTGTTTTGGAAGCATGCTCGATTGTATGGTTTGGTTGTTCTGCGTATCTGAATGGTTGTGGATGCGGGGTCTATCTCGCTCTGGCTTTTAGCAAATTGTGGTGCCTTGCAGCTTGTGTGGTTGGATAATTTGAATCGTAGAAGTGTTTATTTCCCCTTTCAGGTGAATAGGAAAATTTTGGGTTCCCCATATGCATGCCGTTATGCTGCCGAATTTTCGGTAGCATACGAGTGGTTTCAGGATTAGGAGTGTCGGTTGTCGCCTCCATTTCTTATTCTTGTGATATGACTGAGTTGGGAAGGTGCATATCAGTTAGCTTGTCAGTAATCTAGGAAAAGAAATCGATTGTGTTAAATAGGTTGCGGTTAAAGATTAGTAAGTGTTAAGGGGTCCTAAAGGGAAAAGGATTAAGAAAGGGAAAGGAATAGGCTAGCGCCTTACAAGAGGGCCGTGTTAATTAAACACCTGGGACTGAGATGTAATAGACTGAAATGAGAGGCTTAATGGGCGGGACTTGGCTTCGCAGTCTAGGTGCCATTTACTAACTGTGGAAGTTAATTCCTGACTTAAACCCATGAACGCCCCCACCAGTGAAATGGTAGTTTAGAGCGCTACGCGCCCATTTGTGCCTTGAGGGATGAGACTTAGCTCCACTGACTGGGTGCCATCTACCATCAGTAGGAGTAGAGACCTCCCAAAACTCCCACTTGTGCACTATCAGTGAGTTGGCAAACTTATATATATATAGGTGTACTAATTGAACACGAGACCCGAACTACAGATAAATGAAATGAAATGAAATGAATGAGAATGAGATGACCTAACCCTTAGGCCCTTAACTCGAATAAAATGTTAAAACCTTGATTGCTACTTACTGAGTATTTTCTTAAATACTCACTCTTTTCCCTTTCATATAACTGCAGGTAGAGGTAAAGGTGTACTGAACGCGTGACGGAATGCTGCTGAGCCATGGGTTTTCTTTAGAATAGTCTTCCGCATTTTTTTTAGGTTTCGAAATTCTTCTTTTGAATTTGTACTGCGTTGTTTTAAGGTTATTTCCGCGTTAAGTTTTGTTTTGAATAACTAAAGGTTTCGTTTGTTCTGTTTTAACTGGGATCCCAGGTTGAAAAGTTTCGCAAAATTTCTAAGTACGTTTTACTAAAAATGTCATTTCCTCGCTGTTCTTAGAAGTAGAATGATATGTATGTGGTAATGGCCCTAGGATCTAGTCATGAAAAGCTGGGTCGTTACAGCAGCAGTGTGGTTCGGCAAGGTGCAGCGCGATTTCAGGCGGCTTTTGGTTGGCGGTCCTGTCCGTTTTGTGTTGTAAACCGTGAGGTGCAGCGTGGGCCTCGATCCGTGGGTGTTTTCCGGCGTGCAGCGTCGATTGGGGGGCGGCGTGGTTGCGACAGTGGCTGTGGTTTTCCGGCGACAGTAGTTTTTCCGGCAATTTCAGATTGGGTAGCAGCGTTCTTGGGCAATTTTCGGCGAATTTAGCTTTGAGTAAGTGAGATTTAAGATTATTTGGGCAATCGTTTGGTTGAGTGATAGCGAGCATAGCTAGCTAGTTTTCCCTAATCAATTTAGCTAGTCTTTTATGATTTATTGGCCATTTTATTGCACTTAATGTTTATTTTGTAGGAAATTGTTGATTGGAGCTAAAACGTGATTTTGGAGTCAATTGGGTGTTCGGGACATGAAAAAGGGCTAAAAGATCGAAAAAGGATAAAGTTGGAAGAAGTCAAATTCAGCCCAGCTGATTTAAAAAAAAAAAAAAAAAAATAATAATAATAATTCATAGCGTCGCGACGCTAGGACCAGCGTCGCGACGCTCTAGGCAAAATTTCCAGATTCGCGGTATTGCGACAGCGTCGCGACGCTGTCCATAGCGTCTTGACGCTACGACGAAAAAATCAGAATATAAGGAAATTTCGGCTAGGTTTTAGGGGACTTCGTTTTGGGACTTTTTGGAGCCGACAACAGAGGAAAAACAGAGCATTTTGGAGCTGAAGCAAAGGGAGCAAGTTGGAAATCAACCCATTGTTCGTGGGGATCGTGACGGGGACGTTCGGTCTCGGCCTACAACGAGTTTAATTCCTCTTTCCCTCACTTTAGTTAGTTTTTATGGCTGTTTTAGACTATGGCTATATTGTAACGTTGTGTATGAGTAGCTAGGCTTTAATTCTTAGGGATTGATGTAGCCGTTGGGCACGTTATGGATTGATTTACGGTTTTTATGCTATTGATGTCATTTATGCATATGTGTGTCCTTAATGCTTTCAATTTACCGGCCATAAATTGATTGATGTTTATGCTTGAATCTAACTCGGGAGAGAGGATTTAAATTAGAAATCAATATGCATAACTAGAATTTAGCTAAAAATCGGGAGATTAAGGTTAATTCTAGAAATTGTTATAAAGGTTAGCCTTATTGCCTTGTATGTTTATTGGATTTAGATAGGGATATCGGGTTCAATTACATATGGGAGAATCATGTATGCTCGGGAGAGATATGTGTGATTTTAGTTGCCAAGATTTATGAATCATAGTATGTGTTGATCCGTTTATTAATCCATAACTCCAATTGGTGAAATCAAATCCCTAAGACCAATTCTTCCCATTAGATTGTCACTTTTTGCTTTAGTTTTGTGTTTGAATCAATTATATTCTCATTCAATTCGATTCCCTAAATAAAATTGGTCAAAAGTATTTTCGGTAATTAAAATTGACTAGACACCAATCCAGAGGACGACATTCGAATTTACATTCACTATATTATAACTTGACCCGTACACTTGCGGTAAGCAATTTGCGCATCATTGAGATAGATAGGGGCGTTGCTTGAGTTAGTTGGGATTCTAGATCGAGAATATTTAAGCCGAGGTAAGTGGCTTTACTGTTGAACTTTTTAATTGGGTGCGCGTGTTTGTTTTTCTAAAATTCTCGTGCTTATGAGTTGTTTTTGAAATTTATTATGATTGTTAAAAGCATGAAAATTGTGCATGATAAATTTATTATTTTAATTACGTATGCGTTTAGGAAAATCGTTGAAACCATGAAATCTATTATTCTTGCTTGCATTTGTTGATATTTGAAATAATTGAGTTGGTGGTCTCTCAAATTTATTATATGTATGAGTTTAAATTATTTATGAGTTTTTCTTAAAATTTTATAAGTGTACATGAAATTGATGTACATTCAGAGATGCCTACACAGAACTTAGGGACATGAAATTGATGTACCTTAAGTCGAGGTTTGTGAAATTGACGACCTCGAGGTTTCGTGAAATTGACGGCCTTCGTAGGAGACACATGAAATTGATGTGTCTAGGATATGCATGAAATTGATGTATATTTTCTCTCAAATTTATTATATGTATGAGTTTAAATCATGTATGAGTTTTTCTTAAAATTTTGTAAGTGTACATGAAATTGATGTACATTCAGAGATGCCTACACAGGACTTAGGGACATGAAATTGATGTACCTAAGTCGAGGTTTGTGAAATTGACGACCTCCGTATGAGACACATGAAATTGATGTGTCTAGGATATGCATGAAATTGATGTATATTCTCTCTCATTAGTAAGTTTAAAATAAAGTTTAAAGCCACCAAAAAGATATTTGTTGTTGATTTTTAAAATGTTTTTAAAGCGTGACCCAACCTCAATAGTAGGGCCACTCACTGAGTATTTTAAATACTCATTCTTTTCAAAAATATTTTTTTTATGGTAAAGGCAAGGGCAGGTGAAAGGCGATTGATGAGAATCCGTTAGGCAGCCATGAGAGGACCTGAGCATGCATTGTTGACACTTTTAAAATTATTTAAGAGTATTTAAAATTTTTAAAATTAGGGATCCCGAATAAAAGTTTTGTTTTAAAGTTTCTACTTAAATTAGTGTTTATGTTTCAAAATATTTTTATTTAAAAAGGTCTCCAAAGCATGCATTGTCGTAACGGTCCCGAAAAGATTATTTAAGAAGTCGGGTCGTTACATTTTAAGCTTAGGAATAGTGTTTTTGATCTAAAACATACAACTTTGACAAGAGAATGAGCTAAATATAAGGGTAAAATAGGTATATTTTTTACCCTTATCATACCCCCAAACTTAACTCATTGCTTGTCCTAAAGCAATAGCAAATCAGAACGTTAAAGATCAAAGCTTATTGCCAATCAGAATGTTAGAGCTTAGTTGTAATTGCAAATCAAAATGTTATAGATCCAATGTAATTTGCCAATCAGAATGCTAGATCCTAGCTTAATTGCAAATCAAAATGTTATAGATCCAATGTTATTTGCCAATCAGAATGCTAGATCCGAGCTTAATTGCAAATCAAAATGTCATGAATAAACCATATGAAATCAAGTAAACATGCTTCTCAAGATCTTTTTAAAAAAATTTGGCTTTCAGGAGAGGTTTCTACTCTAGTGCCAATCACAACTTCTAGGTTTCCAAGGCATGAAGATTTCTACTTTTCTTTTTCAAAGCAAAACTCTCCCTAGTATCCTAACCAATATGTTTAAGCTACCTAACTACTACTCATAGAGCCTAGTGAAGTCCTTTAAGTTAAGAAAAACTAATCTTTAGCTGATGATCATACATGAGCTTTCTAAACCTTTTATATCTCCCCCAAACTTATTTGACTGTTGGTGCCCTTTTCTCCCAAGAGAATCCTTGTTGTCACCTATACCTTCGTTCTAGCTTATCGACACTTTGTGGTGAAGATATCTAGCTACGAGCAAAGATCACGAACTTGGACTAATACTCACTTCCCTAAGTCAACCTTTCATGCAGCGGCAAACCATAGGTGTCATGAATGCCCCTGGTTACTCAGTAAACTCTAGAAAGGAGGAGTAACTCTCGTTTTTTTTTAATATATGATAATACCCTGAGCGCATATCTTTTCCAGCAGTACAAACTTCACAAAATGCATATTTACAAAGTAAAGCACCCCCCCCCCCCCAAACTTAAGATAGGCAATGCCCTCATTGACTTTTGTTTTTGAGGCATGGACTTAACATGAGACTTTTTGTTTTTCAAAACCTCAAGGCTAAACTCTCCTAGTGTGCTAGAAAGGTTAAACATGAGGAAGCTTAGACTTAAGAAAATTTTGTAAAGAAAAAGACTAGTGGAAAGCCTATGACTAGAAAACAAATAGGTCGTGACGGTGACACTTATTGAGATAGAAATAAACTCTAGTTATCATCATCAAGGACTTAAAAGAAAACTCGCATGAAATTTTTTTTATTCAAAACATTTTTCAAGCCAAAAAGTTTTCATAAAGTTGTTTTTTTAAAAATTTTCACAGATTTAAGCAAAAAAACAGCAAGCAGTTTTTTTTTTTCTTCGGAAAACTTAAAACCCAAGTTATTCTAAACTTATCCTAACAGCAAGCTATCATTAAACTCATCTAGAAACAAAATTAACAACTAACTATGCATTCAAAATAGTAAAACATCAACTAACACAAGAATTAACTTATAAAAACAGTAAACTTACATGCTTAAAACTAAAAAAACAGCAACTAAACTATTAACAGAAACAGTTTTAAAAATGTAAAGGGGATCAGAAAACTCTCCTATTCCTCGTCCGAGGAACCTTCTTCGACTTATTCTTCTTCTTCGTCAGATTCTTCTTCATCTTGAGGCAGCAAGCTCTGAGGAAAATCAGGGAAAACAGGGGCGACGCTCGGGGCGATAGAGAGATAAAACTCTCTAATTGCTTCATCCCTCTCCTTCACATAGACCCAATATGTTTTCAGGCTCAACCCTCCAGCTAGTTACTGTCCTGGTGGGGATCAACACATTATCCTTATAAGTTACCACTGTAACACCTTCTTTCTTAGGAACACACTGGACAGGGCTCACCCAATTGCTATTTGTTGGGTTTTATGCCCTAAAACTTGTAGATAGTAAATGTATCTTTTGACTGAACATTAATAAAATGATGTATTATTCATTTCTCTGTGTTTGTATTCAGTAATCTTGTCTTATTAACCCTAATCCAATAAACTAAACATCCTAGGCTGATAGTATGAGGCTTGAACTAGTATGTAGGGACATACGGGGATCAATGTTCAAGATTCAGCCTAAAGGGTCTATAGTATAGGGATAAGGCTGGGTACCTTATCCTGGTGACACTATGGATACGACCCGCTTCGTATAATGATACAAACGTAATGATCCAACACGTTAGCTAGCTAGGTTTCTATTTCACTAGGATGACCTAGGCAACTTCGTCTCAATCCTGAGTGGGTTATGGACTCCTATCCGTGAGGGATTGTCCTTTGATTTGTACGGGTGAGAGTGGCCTGCACGCTGACTCAATAAGCCTACCATTTTTGGGACAAGACCGAGTCGGGAGCTGGGAACATAATCACACAAGATGGAATTCACTCATTCCCGACTCTAGGGTAAGTAGAGGTGTGTTCCCTTAAGTGGTGTCTCCGGGTCTTGAACAATGAGCCCTGCCCTCTCTATGGCACGAGAGGGACTTCTGTTTGTTGGTTGGACCTCAAACAGGTTGTTCATTAGAGTAGCACTGGGACTCAAGGACAAAGAAGTAACCCAGGGGTAAAACGATAATTTGACCTAGCTGGGGTACGAACGCACGTGAAGGGCTGACTTGCTGTTAATGGTCGATATCCGTGGACACAGAAATATATCTGCAGTGAGAAGAGTGCAGCTGTGGTTCTTTAGTGGAGTGAACCACAGTTAACGAACATTGATTAACTTGGTTAATGAGTTTAGCCAATTAATCTCATATCATTGGAACTTTTGATTTGTAGGTCCATTAGGTCCCACTGGTAGCTCATTTAGGGTGTTGAGGTAAATTTCTAAGGGAGAATTCAATATTCGAAGGGGTTCGAATATTAAGTTTAAAATATGAATTGGATTTATATTAAAACTATAGGTTAAAATTAATGCGCATTGGACGCACATTAATACTATAGGTTATGTGAGAGAGAAATAATTAAATATATGATATTTAATTAAAGTATTAATTAATTATTGAATTAATTAATCCTTTTTCTTTTAATTTAATTTGATTAAATTATATTTAATAAAATTTCATTAAAACTATAGGTTATATGGGAATATTTATATAAATATGATTTATATAAATAAATTAAATCAATTGGTGATTTAATTATTAAATTAAATAATTATTAATAATTTTATTTATTAATAATTCTAATTATTATTATTAATTAGATTTATCAGTTAACTGATAAATCGTGGTATTCCCATAACTGCCTCATACACATTCAAAGGGGAGAATTTTTAGGAGAAGGTTAAGGCTAATTGTTTCCTTCATTCTCTAAAATTGAAGCTCTCCTTCACTCTCCCTCTCGATTGATCTGTGAATATAGAGAAAAGAAAAAAAAATTCCCTTAGTGTTTTTTTTGGGTTCCCACAAGCCTTTCAACGATTACCTTGTGAGAATACCGGTGTTGCCTTGTGGTGGTGTTTTGTGGAGATTTATCATCCAACAAAGGTGCTGCTGGATTTTTGAGCAAAGGATCAATAATTGGTGAATTCGGTCAAGACTTCAAACGGTAGTAAGTACCTAACATCCTTTGATCATTAGGATCAATCTTTAGATTAGATCTAGAGGTTTTTCATTAAAAATCAGCATGCTAATAGCCTATTTACAGTAGTTTTGTATGATTTAAATTGCTGTAATTTGCCTCTGTATTGGTATTTAAAACAATTTTAAAAACAGTGTTTGGTTCTGTAAAAATCTTCCGATGCAAAAGGGCTTTTATCCCTTCAATTGGTATCAGAGCCATCTCTGTCCCTTTAAAAATTGTTTTAAATTTGCAGATGGTTTTGATAGGTGGGATTTGCATTATGAATGTTAAAATTTTTCTATGAACTGGAGGTTAATTGACCTTAGATTTACAATTTTTTATTTGATCAAATGTAAAGGCCCCTGCGTTTTTTAGCATTAAAATTCTAAATCGAGTCTCTTTAAGTCCAAGTCTAGTTTAGGCTGAAGAACGATGAAGATCGGGACCAAATTTGGCCAAAAACGGTGGAAAACGGTGAAGAACAGCGGCTGGAACAATGTAGAAAATCGAAAAAAAGGGAAAATTCGGAAATTCACGCGTTTCAGGCGAGGGCTGACATCAACGCTCGTTTTGCTGGCGTCAGTAGGTGCGGTTCGCAGACGCACGCAGTTCAGATGGTCAGTTCACGATGGGCTGTCCAGTTTACCCTCTTATGCACACGGTTCGACGATGAGTTGACTGGTTCGTTGACTAGTTCATTGGTTCGCGCTCGGTTCAAGCGGTTCTTTGACTTTCAGCCGGTTTTTTTACTGGTTCAGTGGTTTTCCGGCGTGTTCAAGCGGTTTTAACCCAATTTTGAGCGGTTTTGACAGTTTTTGCACGTTTGGAGCGGTTTTGGTCCTGTTCGAAGCTACAGAAGGCTGTAATTGATGCGCAATTTGCTAACCGCAAGTGTACGGGTCAAGTAATAATATAGTGTTTTCGTGATTAAACGAGTGTCGTCCTCTGGATTGGTTTTCTAGCAAATTAAGTCTCGTGAATACTTTTGTCCAATTTTATTTAGGGAGCAAAACTCAATGATAAAGATAAAAGTAAAGACTAAAAGCATAAAAATAAAAGTGGAGACTCAAATGGAAAGACTCTTAGGGAATTGATTTCATTGATTAAGATTGAGGATTGATTAATAGGAATGAATTGACCATGCAATTATTCTACAAGCCAAGGAAACTTTTATCACGATTACCTCTCCCGAGTATAATTGATTCTCATGCATATAAACTAACTTGATATCCCTATCTAAGTTCATTAACATGCAAGGCATTATTCGGTTCGGTCCTTGTTACGCTTCTAGAGATATTCCAAATCCCGTCACAAACTTAGAATTTCTACTCTAGTCATGCAATTAAACAAGGTAAGTCTTAGGCCAAATCCTCCCTCCCGAGTTAGATTCAACACTTAAATCATTCAATTAGTGATCAAGTAATTGAAAGCATTAAACAAAATTGCATGCATAAAATAAAAACACATTCATACCTAAAATCAATCCAAGAACTAAAACAATTACATCAATCCCTAAGACAAACAACTAGCAATTCATAGTCTTTAAACCATAAACACTAATTGAAAGAAAAGCCATAAAAACTACAAGAGGTAAGGGAAAGAGAAAGGAAAACTCGAATCCGTCGAAACCGACACGTCCCCGTCACGATCTCCACGTCTTCTCGCTTGATTCCCGCTCCTTGGCCTTGCTTTAGCTCCCACCAAAGGTCTCTAGTCGAAATTAGGGCTAAAATCTAACCAATTGGACTCCCCTTGGTCGTAGCATGAAAATATGAATTTATAGAAAATCTGGCGACAGCGTCGCGACGCTGTCGCGATACCGCATTTTTGGAAAATTTTGCCGAGAGCGTCGCGACGCTATAATTTTTTTTTTTTTTTTTTTAAATCAGCTGGGCTGAATTTGACTTCTTCCAACTTGATCCTTTTTCGTTCTTTAGCCAATTTTCATGTCCCGAACACATATTTAGCTCCAATTTCCCGATTTAACTCCGAAACATGATTCCTACAAATAGAACACAAAAATGCATAATTTTGGCCAATTAAATATAAAAGACTAACTTAATTAATTAGGGAAAAATAGCTAGCTATGCTCGCTATCAGTAATAGGATAGAATTTTGCTTTATTATTGTAATTTAAGCTTTAATTTTATCCTAGGGGCAATTATCCGGTTCATATGTTGTTTTATATGCTTTATGGATGTCATATAAAATTAGAAATCCCACCTTAGGTTATAAAGCATGCTCATGCATTTATGTATGTTATAATTAGATTATAATATATGATTGAAATGCATGGTTTATTTTCATGAGTGTTTTAATATATAGTTGAGTTATATTAAAATCATGAAAATTGAAACGCATGATGCATGCAATTACTTAGTTAAATATAAATAGTTATATTTAATAAATTGTTTGCTGCATGCCACTTTGATTTACCATGATTGGCAATAATATAAATGTTAATTTATTAATAATGGAAATCAAAGTAGCATTGAGCATGAAACATTCATAGTTTAATATAATTGTTATATTAAAATTCATGCAATGCAAAGTTTGTATAGTTTAATTTTAATTAACTTGAATATGATTGTTAATTGTTTTTAAATTATAGTATGCATGATTATAGGGCTAATCATTAAAATTTGAATAGTTTAAAATTAATGATTAGAAACTGTCAATCTATAATCAAGATATGCATGCTCACATAGGACCATAGGTTAAAATTAATAAATTTTAATGAGTTAAAATTAATTAGACCTAAGGTCACATTCTAATAGGATTATAATAAATCTTACTTAGTTTAAAATAGTTTTAATGAACTAAGTAGAACCAAACATTCCTGTGCTTATAAGGGAACTCTACCAGTGATGTTTTGTCTAAGGATTGGGGGTATTTAAGTTGACGGTATACGGAACACCTCCTACCTGGGAACTGATCTGGATCACCGGAGTTGAATTAATCATAGGTTAATGTTAGAATAATGTCGCTAGGTTTATTAAATGTGTTTAATGCACCTAGACATTAGATCTTATTATAATAGTTTTAATAGGACTAGACTTAGATAAATGACTTAGCCGGATTTATCTAGGTTTAATCAAACCCTAAAATATACGATAGGTTACTTTAGTGGGAGGAAAATTACAAGACTTGATTTAAATCGAGTTTTGCTCCTACGTCCCTATATTCACAACGTGAGATCCATGCTCGGCTTCGTGTCGTTTTAGTGCGGCCTCCCTTCAGAAAGTGTTTGCATGGATCAACAACAAGGTGAATGGGGAAAGTGACCATAGTAAGTGGGAGCGGGACGCGTGTCAACGTATCCCTCGGTCTCCACCCCTAGGTCACAACGTAAGATTCCTATGATCCGCCTGCATGTTGTCCTGGAGCAACCACCCCTTCGGAGGGCCTGATCATAGGATTTGGAACACCGTGAACTCCTGAAAAGGATGGATCGCTTAGGCTAATTACCAACAGTAGCCTGTTGGTCCGTGCCTTTGAGATCTGAAAGTGGGAGGGTTACACTTACGGGGATGAGTTAATTTGTTAACAAATCCTTGACCGAACAACGGTGGTTAACGTCTATAGGAATATGAGTTATTCTGGAATTAGAGTTGACTGAGAAGTGTCTCATTTTTGAGGAGGAGCTTGATCACCCTTCTGTGGTTGTTCCTCTAAACCTCTAAAACATCGTTGCTAAACACAATCAATAGTTTTACTAGGGTTCTTTGATTGATTGTTTGCAAAATTGATTGGATTTGTGCAATTGTTTGTATTGCTTGTGTGATGGGTTAAGGCAAAGATAAGTAATACGGTTAATTGTTTGTTTTTTCAGCAATGTCTTCCTCCATAATCGCTTTGCTTAAAAATGAAAAGTTAACCGACGAAAATTTCCCAATGTGGAAATCAAACTTGAATACGATTCTAGTGGTTGAGGATCTATCCCCCCTCGTAATGCAGCGCAAGCTGTAAAAGGCGCCCATGACCGCTGGACGAGGGCTAACGAGAAGGCCCAAGTCTATATCCTGGCCAGCTTGAATGAAGTCTTGGCCAAGCGATATGAAACCGTGGAAACAGCCAGGGAAATTATGAATTCCCTACAGGAGATGTTTGGACTTCTGTCCTATCAACTCCACCACGATGCCTTGAAGAATGTCTTCAACGCATGTATGCAAGAGGGGCATCCTGTTCAGGAACATGTTCTCGACATGATGAACCAGTTTAACATTGCCGAGGCGAACGACGGGGTTGTCTGCGAGCGCAATCAGGTTGCGTTCATCCTGCATTCTCTTCCTCTTAGCTTCATGCAGTTCAGGACGAATGCTAGCATGAACAAAATTCAGTTCAACACTACCACCCTCCTCAACAAGCTACAGATTTACGAGTCCATGCTGAAAAGCAAAGGCAAGAATGTTGTGAAAGAAGAGGCCAATGTGGCCCATTCTAAAAAGAAGTTCCTGAATGGTTCATCCTCAGGAACAAAATCTGTACCTTTAGGCTTCTTCATCGAAGTAGATCCAAAAGAGGAAGAGTGATAAGGGGAAGGCTCCTGCACAAGCTGTCCAGGGTAAAGGAAAGGCCAAGATCGTGGCCGACTAGGGCAAGTGCTTCCATTGCAATATGGATGGTCACTGGAAGAGGAATTGCCCTCGTTACCTTGCTGAAAAGAAGAGAGACAAGGAAGGTAAATACGATTTACTTGTTTTAGAAACTTGCCTTGTAGAACATGATGAGTTTGCTTGGATATTAGATTCGGGAGCCACTAATCATGTTTGTTCATCTTTTCATGGAAATGATTTCCAGCAGCTGGAAGATGGAGAAATGACTCTCAAGGTTGGAACGGGAGAGGTCATTTCAGTGAGAACAGTGGGAGTTGCTAATTGTTTTTTAGAAATAAGTTTTTGATTTTAGAGGACTTGTATTTGGTTCCTAAAATTAAAAGGAACCTTATTTCTGTATCTGCTTTACTTGAACAACAATACTCTATTTCTTTTATGCTTAATGAAGCTATTATTTCTCGAAATGGAGTTATTAAAGCTATTTTAAATCATGAGATGTTTAAAATGACTAAAACTCAAAATAAAAGGCAAAAAATTTCTCCATTAAGTAACAATACATATCTTTGGCACCTACGTCTTGGTCTTATTAACATCGATCGGATCGGTCGTTTGGTGAAGAATGGACTTCTGACTGATCTAGAAGATGATTCTTTACCACCCTATGAATCGTGTCTCGAGGGTAAAATGACCAAGAGGCCTTTTACTGGAAAAGGTTATCGGGCCAAAGAACCTCTTGAACTGATACATTTGGATCTTTATGTGGTCCAATGAATGTAAAAGCTCGAGGAGGTTATGAAT
Organism: Luffa aegyptiaca; assembly: GCA_017139565.1. NCBI lineage: Eukaryota > Viridiplantae > Streptophyta > Magnoliopsida > Cucurbitales > Cucurbitaceae > Luffa > Luffa aegyptiaca. The sequence continues at coordinate 24,003,583 of CM029401.1, read as the reverse complement.
ATTTCATCTCTTTCATAGATGATTGATAGCGAGCATAACTAGCTATTTTTCCCAAATTAATTTAGCTAGTCTTTGATATTTAATTGGCCAAATTTATGCACTTTAATGTTTAATTTGTAGGAAATTGTTATTTTGAGCTAAAATGAGAATTTGGAATTGATCGGGTGTTCGGGATGCCAAAAGAAGCTAAGGAGCCGAAAAGTTTCAAGTTGGAAGCTTCTAAAATTGGGCTTGACAGAGAGCTAGCATCGAGACGCTGCTCTTGTGGCGTCTCGACGCTCCAACATTTCCCATTCTGGATTGGGTGGCAACAGAGACAGTGTCGCGACGCTGTCTCCTTATGTCACACCCACTCCCGGACCACCTGCTAGCTTAGTCTGAAAGATGGCGTGAAGCCAACGGACATTGTCCTCCTCTAACGATACCCGTTGACCCTCCTGAAACATTGAACCTGATAAACAAACTAATCTTACATATAAAATATTCTACGTGAAACACAACACAGCTGAAAACCTTTTAACATACACGAGGTGCAACCCTGACATAACTTGGTTTGGAAGATAACCTGATATAGATATCACAACAAAAAACATGTTCAACTGGGGTTTATTCAACCACGACCTCTAGAACTTACACAAACCGTAAATTATCCAATCCTTACAAAAACATTTAAAATATAGACAGACTCAATATACAACTCCACCCACGTACTGAAGCTTGATCTGGAACTTTCAGCAGACGTTGGCAGTGTATCAGGCACCGGGAGCTCGATCTCTACCTAAAAAGTGGGAAAACATTTTGAAAGAATGAGCTACGAAGCCCAGTGAGTAACTAACTTTAAAAACTGTAGATTTGCAAATCGGAACACGTGATAAACCTTTAGACGTATAAATCTGTTCAATCAAGCGTTTAACATAAACGTGTAACGATAAAAGCTTTCTCAAATAACTCGCAAGTACGTTATTAAAATTCAGCAAGGCATATCAATTATATAAAACATCGTAACTAACATGACAAATCAACGTTGTGTAGGGCACACCCAGTACAACCAACGTTTACTAGCTCTACGATGTAGTGGGGCCCGCCCAACACTCACGACAGCATCGTTGTCACGGAGTACACTCAACGTCAACAACGGAATATAACCTGTGTGCACACGGTACCATATAGCCACGGGCTCAATATCTCAGTCATGTAGTCAATGGAAATCCCAGAAAATCACATGAAAACATTAAAACATGCCTGCTTATCGTTATCTTTCGTAAAACTTAAGCTTACTCAGCTTGCTCGTGAAAAACTGAAAATCTTTAAACAGTACTTGCTAATACATACTTTACTTTAAATAATATCGTTTCAACTACTTTTCATTAAGTCATTAACCACGTGCTTGTATATAAACCTCATTAGAAAATCTAAGCTCAAAACTCATGCTTGAAACCGTTAATAGAAATCATGTATCGTTCATAGGAAAAAGCATATAAGACATCTAATCATGAACAACCGTTTAGAAACAATTTTCGAAATTTGTTTTGTCACTCACTGTCTTAGCTAGTTTCCTGGTCTGTAGACTCGACCTATTTCCTCTTGGCCTGTCAAACAACCAAAACCGAGCATTAGAACCATAAGTAGTTTTGTCTTTCCATGCTCATGAATTCTAAACACTTGAATCAAAAATCACACTTCACATTCTACTTTTTTCAGATTTTCCAGATTCAATACCAAAACTTCCAACACTCATAACTTCCTCAATACTTAACCAAAATTAATGTACTATATATCACACTCTTCATTTTCAAACACTCTACAACTTACCTGAAGAAAGAAAAACGAGATTACCAACCAATTTGTCCAGAAATGCCCCGAACACAGACAACACAGATTCGAGGTTCTCTGCTACCCTTTATCTACCTCCTGAAATTAAACCTACTTGAAGTCATTTTTGGCTCACGGATTCTTCTTGAAAGTTGTAGGAAATTGAATAATCTTTCCAACCATACCAAATAGATCTTCTGATTCAACTTGTACACCCCAGAATGCTTGAAAAACCAGAGAAAACCAGAGATCCTCCTAGTTTGCACGAAAATCCTGTGCTCCGTTTTCCATTTCAAAAACCATTAACTTTCCATCAGATTTAGCTCAAGCTTCCTTCATGAAATTTGTTAGACAATGGATTAAGTTTAAAGAAAATGAAACCTTACCTCTTAGTTCCTTCTGTGTAGCTCAAACCGAAACAAAAACCAGAGGTAGACAGGTTGAACTCAGATTCTGCTATGGCTGCCTTTGCTTGAGCTATTTCCTATCTTCTTCAACCTCAAAACCCTAGAAACCTTCTTCTTCTCCTTCCTTCACTCTCTCCCTCGAATGCTGTGAAGTTTGGATGGAAAAAGATGGGAAAATGGACTGAAAATTGATGAAGCGGTGGTGGGTTTACCTTTAAAGCACTAGCAACCGATAGCCTTCCCATTTTCTTTCTTTTTTTTTTTTTGTTTTTCATTTCCCTATTTTCTTTTCATTTCCTTTTTCTTCTTTGTTTCCTTTTATTTTATTTCCTTTCCTTTCTTCCTTCTTTTAGATTAGTAAACCCCAACAACTTAAATTCAACTTCCACAATAAATAACAAGGGAAAATAATCCAAGGTAGGTCTCGGGTTTACACCTTAGCGTCGCAACGCTATGACAATTTCCCTTATTTATCGAAGGCGGCAAGCGACAACGTCACGACACTGTCCCTAGCGTCGCGTCGCTATCGACAGATTTTCTATAAATTCCTCCTTTTGTGCTACGGATTAGGGGAGTCCAATTGGTTAGATTTTAGCCCTAATTTCAACTAGAGACCTTTGGTGGGAGCTGGAGCAAGGCCAAGGAGTGGGAACCAAGCTTGAAGACGTGGAGATCGTGACGGGGACGTGTCGGTTTCAAAGGATTCAAGAGTTTTCCTTTTCTTTCCCTTACCTCTTGTGTTGTTTTTATGGCTTTCCTTTCAATTAGTATTTGTAGTTTCAAGACTATGAATTGCTAGTTGTTTATCTTAGGGATTGGTGTAGTTATTTAGTTTGTTGGATTGATTTTTGGTATGAATGTGTTTTTATTTTATTCATGCAATTTTGTTTAATTCTTTCAATTACTTGATCACTAATTGGATGATTTGAGGGTTGAATCTTGCTCGGGAGAGGGGGTTTGGCTTAGACTCACTTATTTAATTGCATGACTAAAGTTGAGTTTCTAAGTTTGTGACGGAATTTAGATTGCCTTTAGAAGTATAACAAGGACTAAACCAAATAATGCCTTGCATGCTAATAAACTTAGATAGGGATAATGGGTTTATTGTATGCATGAGAATCAATTATGCTCGGGAGAGATAATTGTGATAAAAGTTTATTTGGCTTGTAAAATAATTGCACGATAAATTCATTCCAATTAATCAATCCTCAATCTCAAAGAATGAAATCAATTCCCTAAGAGTCTTTCCATTTGAGTCTCCACTTTTATTTTTTTCTTTTTGTCTTTAGATTTATCTTTTGCATTAAGTTTTGCTCCCTAAATAAAATTGAAAAAAAGTATTCATGGTACTTAATTTGCTTAAAAACCAATCCAGAGGACGACACTCGTTTAATCACAAAAACACTATATTATTACTTGACCCGTACACTTGCGGTAAGCAAACTGCGCATCAATGATTATTCGCGATATGGTTACTTATACCTAATGGGCCATAAGTCTGAAGCTCTTGAAGAGTTTAAAGAGTTTAAGATTGAACTAGAAAACCTATTAGGTAAAACAATTAAAACACTTCGATCAGATCGAGGTGGAGAGTACATGGATCAAAGATTCCAGGACTATATGATAGAACATGGAATCCAATCCCAACTCTCAGCACCTGGTACACCTTAGGAAAATGGTATATCAGAAAGGAGAAATAGAACCTTGTTAGATATGGTTCGTTCAATGATGAGCTATGCTCAATTGCCTAGCTCGTTTTGGGGGTATGCAGTAGAGACTGCAGTACACATTCTAAACAATGTTCCCTCAAAAAGTGTTTTTGAAACACCTTTTGAGCTATGGAGGGGTGTTGCCTTCTAGAGTGGAGTAAAAATATGAACGAAATAAGCTCTAGAATACTGTGCAAGCATACACAATCCGCAGCAAGTGATAAGTAATTTATCGTATCCACGGGGTTTTGAATAGCTCTCACTTTACCTATCTTGTGTAACTTTTTAATGGTTTCAAGGTTGTTAAATTGATTGATTTTGATAAAATGCTGAAGCAAAAGAAATGACAGAACAGAAAGTAAACGGATAAAGTAGACAGATTGAAAACAGGCGTTGGTCAGGAATTCAGTAATTGTTTTAAAAGATGCTCTAGCAATATTATTGATTAGGCAATTCTCTTGCAGTCTTATCAGCAGGATCCTCCCGGAACTCTGGATTTTTTGGAATGTGTTTCAACTTCAATGACGTGCTACTGATCAAGCACTAGGCAACTGGTTATCCCAACTCAGTCACTAGTGTTCACCAACACATAATGGTCTAGTGTGATTAAATGCCACACACTTCTCAAATCATCCCTGAAACTAAGAAGTGATATTCATACCGACTAGCCAGGCGGGCACAAAATGGACATAGGTTCAACAAATAATCAAGATGCACAAATCAACATATATTGCATAGAGAATGAAGCACGACAATTACATAATTCCTAACCAACACCTAAGCAAATTTAGTTCATAAGGTTCATAATAACACATGCTACAATCTGAGTGTGTGCATCCATAACTACAAGAAATTACAAGAAAAGGTTAATTCGCTTGGTTAGATTCGTAGCTAATGGTCTTCTTGAAGTCTCCAATCTTTCCTCCTCTATTCGGCTCCCAAAGATGGAAAGTAAGCCTCCACGAATGGAATTGGACTTTCCTTTCTTCAATTTGGAATGTTTTTGACTTGAGACGGCTCTCCCTTTTATAGAAGTGGAGTGAACCCTAATTAGGTCAATCTTTACACGTGGAAGGCTCTCCAAGCTTCCTAGATCCGAGAATAATTCAGCTAACGCCTCCTCATTGAATGGATTACGTGTGGCTTACGTGGCAGTTTTGCTCCTTGCTTTGCTCGATCAAAGGTTTTGCTCCCTCAAGTCGCTCAGCATTATATTCTGCACAAAATAACTTCCAAAGCATCCATTCTTCTAAATGGGTTAAAACACATAATATTCATCTAAAAGCAACTCTATTTAACACCAATGACACACAAATCACTACAAAAATAAGGCCTAAATAACTCCCTTTTGGAGAGTTATCAAGGGGGCTAAACCTAGTTTGCGTTACTTCCGTATCTGGGGTTGTCCTGCACACGTGCTAGTGGCAAAACCTAAGAAACTGGAACCCCGTTCTAGAGTATGCAATTTTTTTTGGATACCCTAAAGAAACGAGAGGTGGTCTTTTCTACGACCCTCAAGAAAACAAAGTGTTTGTATCGACAAACGCTACTTTCTTTTGGCTTTGACCAAAATGTTGATGAGCCTTGTGTATACAAGAAGATCAACAAAAATAAAGTAGCTTTCCTCAGCTGTGGGCAGCTTAATGTATGCGATGTTCTGCATGAGGCCTGACATTTGTTATGCTGTAGGGATTGTCAGCAGATATCAGTCAAATGCAGGGTTAGACCACTGGACTGTCGTTAAAGGAATCCTCAAGTATCTTAGGAGAACGAGGGACTACATGCTGGTGTTTGGGGCTAAAGAGTTAGTTCTCACTGGATACACCGACTCTAACTTCAAGTTTGACAAGGATTTTAGGAAATCCACGTCAGGGTCAGTGTTCACCCTTAACGGGGGAGTTGTAGTTTGGAGAAGCATCAACCATGGAGGCTGAGTATGTAGCTGCTTTTGAAGCAGCTAAGAAAACAGTTTGGCTAAGGAAGTTCTTCACTGATTTGGAAGTTGTTCCAAATATGAACTTGCCCATAACATTATACTGTGACAACAGTGGGGCTGTAGTCAATTCAAAGGAACCTCGCAGCCACAAACGAGGTAAACACATCGAGATGAAGTATCACTTGATTCGAGAGATTGTGCAACGAGGAGATGTGGTCGTGATCAAGATCGCTTTGGAGCACAACATTTCTGATCTGTTTACGAAGGCCCTCTCGGCTAAAGTGTTCGAGGGTCATCTAGAAAGTCTAGGTCTCCGATACATGTATATAGTATAATCTAGGGCAAGTGGGAGATGTGTAATGGGTGTACGGATGCCCTAGTTTATTGTATTTTGTATATTTACCTTTTATGTAATGTACAACATACATTTACCATTTCCAGCTTTGGATTATTTTGTATATAATTTCCCATTATCTTGAGTTTTAGTTCAAGTGGGAGTTTGTTGGGTTTTATGCCCTAAAACTAGTAGATAGTAAATGTACCTTTTGGCCGAACATTAATAAAATGATGTATTATTCATTTCTCTGTGTTTGTATTCAGTAATCTTGTCTTATTGACCCTAATCCAATAAACTAAACATCCTAGGCTGATAGTATGAGGCTTGAACTAGTATGTAGGGACATACGGGGATCAATGTTCAAGATTCAGCCTAAAGGGTCTATAGTATAGGGATAAGGTTGGGTACCTTATCCTGGTGACACTATGGATTCGACCCACTTTGTATAATGATACAAACGTAATGATCCAACGCGTTCATGTAGCTGACATGTGAGTGGGGGTATCCAATGCAATGAGTTTGCAGAAGACCGAATCATGAAATAGTTAACCACTAGCTGTAACACCGTTAGCTAGCTAGGTTTCTATTTCACTAGGATGACCTAGGCAACTTGGTCTCAATCTTGAGTGGGTTATGGACTCCTGTTCGTGAGGGATTGTCCTTTGATTTGTACGGGTGAAAGTGGCCTACACGCCGACTCAATAAGCCTACCATTTTGGGGACAAGACCGAGTGGGGAGTTGGGAACATAATCACACAAGCTGGAATTCACTCCTTCCCGACTGCAGGGTAAGTAGAGGTGTGTTCCCTTAAGTGGTGTCTTCAGGTCTTGAACAATGGGCCTTGCCCTCTCTATGGCACGAGAGGGACTTCTGTTGGTTGGTTGGACCTCAAAGAGGTTGTTCATTAGAGGAGCACTGAGACTTAAGGATAAAGAAGTAACCTAGGGGTAAAACGGTAATTTGACCTAGCTGGGGTACGAACGCACGTGAAGGGCTGACTTGCTGTTAATGGTCGATATCCGTGGACACAGAAATATATCTGCAGTTAGAAGAGTGCAACCCATTCTGATCATTAAGTTTTTGGTGATCACGAATATAGTTATGGCAGGTATTCCCATAACTGCCTCATACACATGCAAATGTCTATTTTTACCTTATTTTTATCCACTCTGGAAACTCAACAAGTTTTTGGTGCCGTTGCCGGAGACTTGAATAAGTTTTTATCTGATCTGTTTTGTGTATGTGTTTTAGTGGTTTGGTGCTAGAACTTTTTGATTGTTTCTTTTGTTTTTGCAGGTGTGAGTTTGGTGCATGAGCGATCCGCCTGGGGTGAGGCTCGAGCTTGATCCAGAAATTGAAAGGACATTCAGGAGAAGAAGGAGAGAGCAGCGTAGAAACCAAAATCCAATGGCTGACGTGCCGCGTCTCCCGGAAGTTCCAAAAGATCCTGTGAACTCCCAGCAGAATCGTGTGCAGCCTAATCCACCGCTGGAGCAAAATAATCAGGCTGAGAATCCTATCTTGGTAGCGAATGATAGGGCCAGAGTCATTCGAGCGTATGCTTTTCCAATGTTTGATGAGTTGAATCCAGGAATTGCATGTCCTCAAATGAGGCAGCAAATTTTGAAATGAAGCCGGTAATGTTTCAGATGTTGCAAACCGTGGGTCAGTTCCATGGTTTGTCATCTGAAGATCGACATTTACATCTTAAGTCTTTTCTAGGAGTTAATGATTCGTTTGTAATTCAAGGAGTGTCTAGAGATGCCCTTAGATTAACTTTGTTCCCGTATTCTCTTAGAGATGGAGCAAAGGCGTGGTTAAATTCTTTTGCTCCAGGATCAATTATGACATGGAATGAGTTAGCGGAAAAATTTCTTAGTAAATATTTTCCACCAACTAGGAATGCTAAATTAAGGAGTGAGATAGTAGGGTTTAGGCAACTTGAAGATGAAACTTTTAGTGAGGCTTGGGAGAGGTTTAAGGAGCTTTTGCAAAAGTGTCCCCACCATGGTTTACCTCATTGTATCCAAATGGAAACATTTTACAATGGGCTAAATGAAGCAACCCAAGGTATGGTTGATGCTTCGGCTGGAGGGGCCTTTTTGGCAAAAACCTTTAATGAAGCCCATGAAATTTTAGAAAGAATATCAACCAATAGTTGTCAGTGGTCTGATGTTAGAGGCTCAAATAAAAAAGTTAAGAGTGTGTTAGAGGTTGATGGTGTGTCTACCATTAGGGCTGATATTGCAATGTTAGCTAACGCTCTTAAAAATGTGACAGTGGTTAGTCATCAGCAGCCGCCAGCTGTCGAGCCTGCTGTAGTGGTGAACCAAGTTGCAGAGGAATCTTGTGTCTATTGTGGTGAAGAGCACAACTACGAGTTTTGCCCCAGCAATCCAGCTTCTGTGTTTTTTTGTAGGTAATCAGAGGAATAACCCTTTTTCTAACTTTTATAATCTAGGTTGGCGCAACCACCCCAACTTCGCATAGGGAGGACAAGGAAGTAATGTGCAAACACAGCAAAAGGTGAACCAGTCAGGATTTGCTAAAGCACAGGTATTGCCCTAGCAAAATAAGCAGGCATTGCCCTAGCAAAATTCAGAGAACTCTCTTGAGGCAATGATGAAAGAATATATGGTTCGTACAGATGCCACAATTCAAAGTAATCAAGCTTCAATGAGAGATCTGGAATTGCAAGTGGGCCAGCTAGCTAATGAGCTAAAGGCAAGGCCTCAAGGGAAACTTCCTTCAGATACTGAACACCCTAGAAGGGAAGGTAAGAAGCAGGTACAGGCAGTGACTCTAAGGAGTGGTAAGCCACTAGAAGAGAGAAAAGAGCCTAGTAAACCCCAGGATGTAGAGAAGGATTGTGATAAAAATAATGTTGTTGAAAAAGAGTTGGAGTCTTGTCAGAGTGTTGGAGGTAGCAATAATGATGCTGGAGCACCTGGTTCTGTTCCAGATGTGGAACCACCTTATGTGCTGCCCCCACCTTATGTACCACCTCTACCTTTTCCACAAAGGCAAAGGCCTAAGAATCAGGATGGTCAATTTAAGAAGTTTTTAGAGCTTCTTAAGCAATTGCATATAAATATCCCGTTAGTAGAAGCTATAGAGCAAATGCCTAATTATGCTAAATTTCTGAAGGATATTTTAACTAAAAAGAAGAGGTTAGGTGAGTTTGAAATTGTGTCTCTTACTGAGAAATGTAGTGTTATTCTTAAGAATGGGCTACCAACCAAGGCTAAGGATCCAGGATCATTTACTATACCTGTGTCAATAGGTGGAAAAGCGTTAGGTAGAGCACTTTGTGATTTAGGCACAAGCATTAACCTTATGCCTCTTTCGGTCTATCGAAAGCTAGGTATTGGTGAAGGCCTACCATAGTAACACTCCAATTAGCTGATAGGTCTATCACATATCCTGAGGGTAAAATTGAGGATGTCTTAGTGAAAGTAGATAAATTCATATTTCCTGTTGATTTTATTATCTTGGATTACGAGGCAGATAAAGATGTTCCAATTATTCTTGGTCGTCCATTTTTGGCTACTGGTAGGGCATTGATAGATGTTCAAAAGGGGGAATTAACAATGAGAGTTTATAATGAGGAAGTGAAGTTTAATGTGTTTAAGGCCATGAAGTAACCAGACGAAGTGGAAGATTGTTCTTTCATTAGGATTCTAGAGAACACAATTGTTGAGACAACAATGGAAGATTTGGCAAACAAGCATTTGGAAGATCATGGAGAGGTTAGTGTAGAAGATTTAGAAGTTTATTCTTTAGAAAGAAAAAATGAAAAAGAAGTGTCTAGGTGTGAGGATGTTTTTGAGTCTTCAGATTTAGATGAAAGGAAAGCTCCTCCTATTAAGTCATCCCTGATTGAGGCACCCACTTTAGATTTGAAGCCCTTGCCGAATCATCTAAAGTATGTGTATCTTGGGGAGGGTGAGACGTTGCCCATTATTGTTGCATCAGACTTAATGTCGGAGGATGAAGAGGCCTTAATAAAATTGCTACAGCAATATCGTAAAGCAATAGGTTGGACATTGGCTGATATTCAGGGAATTAGCCCATCTTTCTGTATGCATAAAATCACTCTAGAGGAGGGATCCTTTAGAAGTATTGAGCAATAGAGAAGACTTAACCCTGCAATCAAATGGTTGGATGCTGGGATTATCTATCCAATTGCAGATAGCAATTGGGTAAGCCCTGTCCAATGTGTTCCTAAGAAAGAAGGTGTCACAGTAGTGACTAATGAAGACAATGAGTTGATCCCAACAAGGACAGTAACTGGTTGGAGGGTTTGCATGGATTACAGGAGGCTTAACAAAGCTACCCGTAAGGACCATTTCCCTCTACCATTTATTGACCAAATGTTGGATAGATTGGCTGGTCAAGCCTACTACTGTTTCTTAGATGGTTATTCTGGGTATAACCATATTACCATTGCACCTGAGGATCAGGAAAAGACCACTTTCAACTGTCCTTATGGGACGTTTGCTTTTAGGCGAATGCCTTTTGGCCTTTGCAATGCTCCAACAACATTTCAGAGGTGTATGTTAGCAATTTTTTCTAATATGATTGAGTCCACTGTTGAGGTTTTTATGGACGATTTTTCAATTTTTGGAGGGTCTTTTCAGAGTTGTTTGGATAATTTAGGTAAGGTGTTAAAGAGATGTGAGGACACCCATCTAGTTCTTAATTGGGAGAAATGCCACTTCATGGTAAAGGAGGGCATAGTGCTAGGTCACAAGATTTCAAGGAAAGGTCTAGAAGTTGATCGAGCAAAAATAGAGGTTATTGAGAGATTAGAACCACCGAGTTCAGTTAAAGGGATTCAAAGTTTTCTAATTCATGCTGGATTTTATAGAAGGTTCATAAATGATTTTTCCAAAATTAGTAAACCTCTTTGTAACTTATTATGCACTGATCATGTTTTTTACTTTAATGCAGATTGTAGGAAGGCTTTTGAGACTTTAAAGGCTGCTTTAATCTCAGCCCCCATTCTTTGTGCACCTAATTGGAGTTTACCATTTGAGGTAATGTGTGATGCAAGTGATGTTGCAGTAGGTGCCATGCTGGGGCAAAAGCATGGCAAATTCATCCATCCTATATATTATGCAAGTAGGGTTTTGAATGAGGCACAAATCAACTATACGACTACTGAAAAAGAGTTGTTGGCAGTTGTGTTTGCCTTTGAGAAATTGCGTCCATACTTGGTTGGATCCAAAGTCACAGTTTTCAAAGATCATGTAGCAATAAGGTACTTAATGTCTAAGAAAGATGCTAAGCCTAGATTGATTTGTTGGGTGTTATTATTGCAGGAATTCGACTTGGAGATAAAGGATAAGAAAGGATCAGAGAATGTCATTGCAGATCATTTGTCTCGTCTTGATCCAACATCATCTTTGTTGAAGCAATCTGCCATTTCAGACTCATTTCCAGATGAGCAGCTCTTTGCTGTTGAGGTAAAGGTAGTAAAGGATATCCCTTGGTATGCTGATATTGCCAACTTTTTGGTAATGGGAGTCACTCCTATTGATATGGACTGGAGACAGATGAAGAAGTTTAAGCATGATGCGAAATTCTTCTATTGGGATGAGCCATTTATGTATAAGCAATGCTCTGATGGTATTATTCGTAGATGTGTTTCAGATGATGAAGCAAAGGAAATCCTGGAGCAATGTCACTCTTCGTCGTATGGAGGCCATTTCAGCGGACAGAGGACAACTATGAGGATTTTCCAATGTGGATTCTTCTGGCCTTCCTTATTTAAGGATGCCCATTGGTTCTACAAGCAATGTGATGCTTGCCAAAGGAGAGGAAATTTAGGGCCTCGGGATGAAATGCCTCTTACTTACATTTTAGAATTAGAATTATTCGATATATGGGGTATTGATTTTATGGGGCCATTTCCCCCTTCTAATGGTAATATTTTTATCTTATTGGCAGTTGATTACGTGTCCAAGTGGGTGGAGGTCATCGCATGTCATCAAAATGATGCCAAGACGGTATCAAGGTTTCTCCAATCGCACATTTTTGCGTGGTTTGGGACACCTAGAGCTCTAGTGAGTGATGAGGGTACAAATTTTGTAAATAATGTTTTAACTAAGCTTTTAGCTAAGTATGGAATTAAGCATAGGATAGCTACCGCTTATCACCCACAAGCAAATGGTCAGCCTGAGATTAGTAATAGGGAAATCAAATCAATTTTAGAAAAAGTAGTCCATCCTTCTAGGAAAGATTGGTCTTTTCGGTTAGATGAGGCTCTTTGGGCTTATAGGACAGCCTATAAGACTCCTCTAGGTATGTCTCCCTATAGGTTAGTGTATGGGAAAGTCTGTCATTTACCGTTAGAGCTAGAGCATAAAACGTTTTGGGCTTTGAAAAAATTGAATTTTGATCTGATTTGTGCAGGTGCAATAAGAATGCTGCAGTTTAATAAATTAGAGGAGTTTCGCCAGTTTTCTTATGAAAATGCGAAAATTTATAAAGAAAAGACTAAGCAGTGGCACGATAAGAAAATTAAACCCAAAGAGTTTGTTAAGGGTTAGAGAGTCCTACTTTATAACTCTAGATTGAAATTGTTTCCTGGAAAATTGAAATCTAAATGGTCTGGGCTATTTGTTGTGATTGAAGTTTTTCCTCATGGAGCAATTACCTTGAAGGATGAAAAGGATGGGAGAGTGTTCAAAGTTAATGGACAGCGAGTGAAACACTATTGGGGTGAGGAGTTCCAGTCGAAATATCCTTCCCTAAAGTTGGTTGATGAATAAGCGAGCGAAAGTTTTACGGGAGCAGTTTATATAGTAATATTTTTAGGCTCCCAGTGTTTGTTGCGATTTTTCGCTGATTTTGTTTGATTTTAATATGAATTATTTTGAATTAGATTTGATTTATTTAGATCTTATCTGGTTTATTTTAATTCGCTAGTATTTTTAATTTCTATAGATTTTATTTTCGGTTGATTTATTTTTTATTTTGCCGATTTCATTTATTTAATTTAATCTGGTTAAGTTTAGTTTCGATTTTAGATTTAGTTTGTATTTTCGTTATTTGAATTTCCGTTTAGATTAGGTTTTAAATAAATATTTTTCCTGATTTATTCGGCTTTAAATAAAATTAGATTTGATTTTGGCGGTTCGAATTTTAATTTTCCCGTGTGTAAAGATTCTTCTAGAAGGAGATTTTGTTGCTCCGGTTGTTTTTGCAATCTTTTGGTTAGAGCAACCATATCATCAGAATATTACGGGATTTGGTTAAGAATTAAATATTTTACCGTTTGGATTTGAATTCTTCGTGGGCAGGTAACTTGCATGAAAGATCTGATGTTTCCATGTGTCTCACAGGGAAATCAAACGGCAGACAGCGCATCATTGAAATCAAATTTTACCGTTTTAATTAATTAATTTTACCACGATTACATGCAAAATAAACGGTAATATTATTTAATTGGAGCAGATCTTTTCGGTTAGGATCAGTAGTGCAGGAGCCCTATTTAATCAAACCCACGGTACGTTTTCCTTCACTTCATTTTCGTCCACCTTTTATTAATTTTTTCAGTTTTTCTTTTATTTTTCTTCCATTTATGTGAGTAAAATACGTTGTAAGCTTGAGATGGCTAAGACTAGAGGACGTAGGGAAAGAGACAATGAGGAAGAAGAGGTGCCAGTTACCCCTGAGGCACCGAAGACAAAGGCGAAGAAAAGGAAAACGCCGGAAGAAAGAGAGGCTAAGCGAAGAAGACGACAACAGAGGGCTGAAGTTGAAGAAGTTGTAAGGAAAGTAGTGGAAGACGTTGCTGATGTTGTGGTTGAGGAAGAAAACCCAAAGGAACCTGAGGAAAAGAACCCTGAGCAAAGTGAGCCGATTATTGAGAATCCGTAGGAAGTTCAAGAGAAACAAGTAGAGGATACACAAGAAGAAGGAAAGGGACAGGAGGTTCAAGAGCAAGAAGCACAGGTTGAAGTCACTATGCCGGAAGTTCCGCGTCGCTGTCGGAAGCAGAAAGCCGGCCACATCAAGGTCATCCGGACGAATACTCCTTCGCCCTCGACATCTGATTCTGAAAAAGGAAATACAGAAAAAGAAGAGCAAGAGAAAAAGGGGTCCGAGGACCAGGTAAGAGAAGAAACTGAGAAAAAGGCAAAGGAAGAAATTTTAGCGAAGCAAAGGGAAGACAAGGGCAAAGGAGTTGCTGAAGCTCCGGGAGAGACAGAGGAGGATCCTGAGGAACCAAGGTTGCCATATAATCGCTTCATCAACAATCTTGCCCGAGCAAAATATATTGAGATGCTGAAAAGAGATTTTCTGTTTGAGAGGAGATTTGGTGATGATCTGCCGCATTTCTTGAGAGCTAGAATAGCAAATCACGGTTGGAGTAAATTCTACTCGAAGCCGGAGCCGGTCAATTCCAATATTGTCCGTGAATTTTATGCAAATATAGATGATTAGGAAGGATTCCAGGACATAGTCCGAGGGGTGGTCGTTGATTGGAGCCCGGGAGCAATAAATTCTCTCTTCATCCTCCAAGATTTTCCGCACGCGGGATTCAATTAGATGGTGGTGGCACCATCTAACGATCAGTTGAACGCGGCTGTCAGGGTGGTTGGTATCGAAGGGGCCCGATGGAGGTTGTCGAAAACGGAAAAGCACACGTTCCAAGCATCATATCTGAAGAGTGAAGCCAACACATGGTTGGGCTTCGTCAAGCTGCGTTTGCTCCCGACAACTCATGATTCAACGGTGTCTCGAAACCGAGTGCTCCTGGTATTTGCTATTCTTCGTTCTTTAAGTATCGATGTTGGGAAAATTATTTCAAGTGAAATTTATGATTGTTGGTTGAAGAAGGTAGGGAACCTATTTTTCCCGAACACAATAACTATGTTGTGTCAAAGAGCAGGGGTTCCCATGAATGCAGACGATGTCACTCTAATGGACAAAGGAATAATAGACACGCCGAACCAAGCAAGGCTTCAGAGGACTCAAGTAGCGCGCCAAGGCGATTTGGTGTGCGGCATCCATCAAATGCAAGAGTAGTTGCAAATGCATTCCAGTCGGATGGAGTTTGCCGAAAGGCAATTCCAAACCTTCTGGAATTATGTGAAGAGAAGGGATGTCGCGTTGAGGAGGGCCTTACAGTCTAATTTTTCTAAACCATATCCGGCTTTCCCAGTATTCCCTGATGACCTATTGAACCCCTGGATTCCACCACCGCCGATAGAAAGAGAAGGAGATGAGGAGGAAGACCCTGGTCAGGAGGATTGACGAAGAAATAGAGTTGGGCGAGCGTTTATTTTGTTATTATCTTTTTGTTTGCTCGCATATTCCTGACCCCATTTTCTTTTGATATCATGTTTTGGCTTGCTTTTGCTTGTTTTTATTTTTATGTTCCTAGGCCACCAGTTTATCTAATTCTTGTAAATCTTTTTCTTATGTTGTAATGAAATTTCCAAGCACTTCTGTTCTATGAGCACTGAGCATTCCTAACTTAACTAATTTTCTTCTGAATTTTTGAAGCTTGGACTAGTTAGCTTAATTAGATCAAGGTGTTTTGATCTCCATAAACCTTTTGCTTGAGCATTTCTTCTAGCCTGGTCACCACTGCGGCAAGAAGATTCTGAGGTAGTGTTGATTTATTTGATCCACCTTAGGCTTAGTTCTAGTCCCACGCTTAGTTTAAAATTCATATAGAAAAATTTAAGTTTGGGGGTATAATTTATCATGCTAATAATTCATTGAGGACAATGAATAATTCAAGTTTGGGGGACTTTTTTACTACTCCAATTGTTTTGCTCGAACATTCCTCTCCTTCATAATTATTTTTCTAGGTTATTGAGTAACCAGGGACATTTGTGATACCCACAGTTTGTCTTTGCGTCAAAAGATAACCTAGGAAATATGAAAAAATGAAAAAAAAATTAAGTGCTGAAAAATTTTGTGAAAAAGTTTGCTGAGAAAATTCACAGAGCAAAAGCGTTGAAGGATGAATGATAATCCAGCAGTTTTTCTGTCTCCCAGGGCTTAGGTGAGCTTCATCATAAAATGCCGCTATTTTGAGAAGCAATGGATAGAATAACTAAGGATTTTTTAGCTTAACAATGAGTATTTAGCCTAGTTAGTGATAAGTTTGAGGCAAGGGTATACTGCACCATAAAGTGGGTCATCCCATGCTTAAGAGCTTATGACTATAGGGCTGCTTTAAGTCTAAAAAGCAAAATATATAAACCCCTTGAAAATGTGTTTTAATATGTCTGATAATAGAGCTAGACTGTGGCAAGTTCTTAGGATTGAGTTAAAGGTGGTGATTATTTGTCCATGCCGGAAGAATTATTTTGCTGCAGCAGCGCTTGGTTTTGCAGAATGCTCAGGTAAAGGTTGAAGGTAGTGTTGGATTATCTGTTTTGGTTAAGTTATGCTTTGTCTAATGTTTTGAATTCTTAAGGGAAGGTTGGTTAGTATCGCTCGGGCATGCAATAGTTCAAGTTTGGGGGTGTGATAACTCTCCAAAAGGGAGTTATTTAGGCCTTGATTCTATAGTGTTTTGTGTGTCATTTGTGCTAAATAGGGTTTCTTTTAGATGATTATTATATGTTTTAACCCATTTGGAAGAATGAATGCTTTGGAAGTTATTTTGTGCAGAATATATTGCTGAGCGACTTGAGAGAGCAAAATCTGTGATCCAGCAAAGCAGGGAGCAAAACTGCCACGTCACAGCTCGTTATCCATTTTAATGAGCCGAAGTTTGTTGAGTTATTTTCAGATTTAAGAAGCTTGCCTGCCACGTATCCAATTTGACCTAATTAGGGCTTGCTGATATGGCTTCAATCAATAATCCATTGCTTGTACCTGAAGGACCAATCACAAGGAGCAAGGCAAAGAAGATACAAGAGGCTTTCACATTGCATGTTCAAAAGCTAGCAAATGCACAGCAAGAGACAAAGAATTTTGAACCCAAATTTTTGTATAATGTTAGTTCAGCAAGTCAAGAAGAGAATGAAGTCAAGATGGCACGGGAAAAGTTGTGTAGTTTGGAAGATGGCATGGGGGACAAAAAAAGTGTGCAGAATTTGTGAAGAGGTGGTTGTCCAGCATGCATCTCTTGGGATTTCGTGATGTCAAAGGTTCTCAAACGTCGTCATTATGAGGAGCGCCTCCCGTAGTAGACATTTAAGACAATTTAAAGCAATTCTATCTTTTTAGTTTTAAGATATGGCTGCTCGTTTGATGTGCAATCAAGTTTTAAGTTCCTAGGTCTTATTTTCTACAATTTGCAATTAAGTGTATTTGAATGGCTTTTGAGTTTCTTGGTCTATCCACGACCATTTGGCCTATAAAATGGCTTGTAATGCTCATGAAAACTCAGATTATGAATATTAAAAAGCTTTTGCTTATTCAACCTTTTAGTGTTGTCTTTTCTTTCAAATCATGTTTTAGGTTTGATGTTCAATCGATTCATTGGATTAGTTTTGATCAATCTAATTCTGGAGTGAGTCGTCTTAGGATCTAGGAGTGACCATCATAGATTCTAAGTTTGATCTAAGAGTGATTCATCTTCTAACTAAACTCTTGGTTGGAATCATTCGATAAGTTAGTCTTATTTGTGTCCGTTCATAAGGATCCTAGAAGGACCTCTAGCTTTGTAAACTTAAGCATATTTGGTGCTTATCACTTGCTATCACTCTATAAAAGGAAGAGTCGTCTCAAGTCAAATTCATTCCTTTCTTGGGGAGGAACATTCCACTCTTGGAAATTTCATCTCCACTTTTGGGAGCCGAATAGAGGAGGAAAGATTGGAGACTCAAGAAGACCATCAACTACGAGTTTCTTCAAGGGAATTTACTTTTTCCTGTAATTTCTTGTAGTTATGGATGCACATACTCAGATTGTAGCGTGTGTTATCATGAGCTTTATGAACTAAATTTACTTAGGTGTTGGTTAGGAGTAATGTAATTGTCGTGCCTAATTCTCTATGCAATATATGTTGATTTGAGCATCTTGATTATTTGTTGTGCATAATTACATTTTGTGCCCACCTGGCCAGCCGGTATAAATACCACTTCTTAGCTTCAGGGATGATTTGAGAAGTGTGTGGCATTTAATCACACTAGATCATTATGTATTGGTGAACGCCAGTGACTGAGTTAGGGATAGCCAGTTGCCTAGTGCTTGATCGGTAGAGCGTCATTGGAGTTGAAACACATTCCAAAAAATCCAGAGTTCCAAGAGGATCCTGCTAATAAGACTGCAAGAGTTTGCCGGATCAATAATATTGCTAGAGCATCTTTTAAAGCAGTTACTTAATCCTGACCAACGCCTGTTCCTAATCTGTCTACTTTATTTGTTTACTTTATGTTCTGTCATTTCTTTTGCTTCAGCATCTTATCAAAATCAATCATTTTAACCACTTTTGAAACCATTAAAGAGTTATACAAAATAGATAAAGTGAGAGCTATTCAGCCCCGTGGATTCGATAAATACTTATTACTTGCTGCGGATTATGTATGCTTGCACAGTGTTCTAGAGTCTATTTTTACCTTATTTTTATCCACTCTGGAAACCCAACAGGAATCAATGGTACTTAAGGATCCAGAGGTAACCCAGGGGTAAAACGGTAATTTGACTCAGTTGGCATTACGAACATTCTTGAAGGATGGACTTACTGGTATGGTCGATATCCTCGGACACAGAAATATTCTACAGTGAGAAGAGTGCAGCTGTGGGTCTTTAGTGGAGTGACCCACAGTTAACAAATGTTGACTAACTTGGTTAATGAGTTTAGCCAATTAGTCTCGTATCGTTGGAACTTCTGATTTGTAGGTCCATTAGGTCCACCTACTAGCTCGTAAAGGGTTCTTAGGTTAAATAGTCTTGAATAGAATTTGAAATGTGTTCAAATTCATTAAGTGGATTTTAGTTAATTGTATGTGATACAATTAATATAATGTATGGAGATACATTATAATATAAGTTTAATTAATGAATTAAACTATATAATATAAATTTAATTTTGGATGTGATTCAAAAATTAATTAATGAGAGAATTAAATATTTGAAGGAGTTCAAATATTAAATATGAATTAGATTCATATTAAACTATAGGTTAAAATTAATATGAATGTGATTCATATTAAAACTATAGTATAAGAGAGAAAAGTGCATTTGAATATGATTCAAATATGAGATTAATTAAATATGTGATGTTTAATTAATTCATGAATTAATTAATTGGAGAATTAATTAATTAATATAATTTTATTTTATTAAATATGATTTAATTAAATTAATACTATAGTTTATATTTAATGTACATTTGATGCACATTAAAACTATAAGTTAAAAGAGAGATATGTTTGAATATGATTCAAATATAAAATTAATTAGATATATTATATTTAAGTAATTGGTTGGATTAATTTAATTAATTCGGTTAAATATGATTTAATTGAATGAATTAAATAAAAACTATATCTTAAAATTAATTTAATTGAATTTTAGAATTTAATTAAATTAATGTTATACCATATAGTTTTGGTGATTTAAGAATTAAATTAAATTCTCCAGCAGTTATGCTAAGGAATAAGAAGTTGCCAGGTGTGGGGAGTTAATCGTGTAACTCCCCCTTTCTCCTTCAACATACCAGTGTATCACTCAGAAGGTGTTCTGGAAAAACTGAAGCTCTCTCTAACCCCAATTGTTCTCTCTTTCAAAATCACAAAATCTCTAAAGGAAAAATACAGCAAAACTTTGCTGAAAAATAATTCGCTTCCAAGATTACAACAATCCCACAATCGTATCTCATCAAGATCCCAGAGGATAGTGGGTGATCCGATTGGTAGTGTTCGCGGGGATTTCCTGTTGTACGTGTTTTGGAGCATAGTGTTGTGGTGAATCCCGGTCTCCAACACGTATGTTTCTCCAATTCTAAATGGTTTAGAATTAACAATCAGCATGCTTAGTCTGTTTTTAGAGTAAGTTTAGAATTGTTCTTCTTCTTCTCTGTTTTGCCAATGTACCGGTTTTTCAAAAACAAATTTCGATTTGAAAAATGGTCTGATAAATTTCCGCTGCCAAGGACTTTCAATCCTTCAGTTAGGTGCTTGCATCCAAGGATACACCAACTGTTGGCCGGTGATTGTGGTAGACGGTTCGCATCTAAAAGGGAAGTACAACGGGACCATGTTGGTCGATGTAGCTCTAGACGGAAACAACCAAGTGTATCCTCTAGCCAATTCAATCGTGGGCAAGGAGACCAATCAGTCATGGAAATGATTCATGCAAAACCTGTTGAAGTGTACCAAATCATCGACCTCCCAGAACAATGATTCGTCAACTGATGTCTTCTATTTGTCTTTTCCCAACATCGCCAGCTCGGTGTAGTACACCAGTGATACCTTAACTGCATCATCGCCATTGTCGAATACCACATTGTTTGTATACTCCTTCTCAAAGGTGGAAATGATCATGTCAGTCGAGCACAATCCAAAGTATTTGGTGTTCTCTCCACAATCGATGCACCCCCTCTCCACATCACCGTTACCACTCCCCCACAGCCCAGTCATCAACATGAATTCATCCTTCAAAAACGACACAACTGTGCCCCTCAAATTGAAGCTCATGACTTCAAGTCTATCGTCATCCACCTCCCTCAACAATATGTGATGGACCACCTGACTGTTGAAGACGAGATCAACATCAAGTAGGTGGCCAAATATAGTAGCAGTTTTGAACAACTCCAATTGAGTCGTGGTAAGCTTGCTCTTCACGATCTGGTTGGCACTGCTAATGTGAGACAGGCACGTACCTTGACGAGGGGAGCGGTCAGTGGGTTTAATCTTCCATGTGGGTGTGATAGCGCCAAATTGGTGCTAATTATTTCTGTAAATTTTGCTTATCCTAATGCTATTATTTGTGATATTTGACTAATTTTGAGTCTTATTGGTGTATAGGTCAATTTGGTGTTCTCGGGATTAAGGAAGGGCATTTTGGTAATTAAAAGTATAATGGGTAAGCCTGCTCCTGTTTGCAGGTTTCGTGGATTCAAGGAAGAAGGGCCCGAAGAAGTACGAAAATTTTTATGTGCCCTGACAGGAAGAGGCAGCATCCCGTCGAGCAGAGCGACGTTAAAAATTTGCAAATTTTTTTTTTAATAATCTTTATCTAGTTGCTTTTTCTGTTTGTTTAGTCTCTTTGTTTACTTGCTTTTGTTTTTATTTTGTAGGATTCTCCTAAATTGGAAAAGGTGATCATTCTAGGCGGCTTTAAAGCACCCATACCAACCTCGTGCTTAATCAGGGGAGGTTTTCTGTTCCCCTTTCTTCTTTGTTCTTTAGATTTGCATGTTTAGATACATTAGGGACAATGTATGATTTAGGTTGGGGGTGGGGAA
Source organism: Luffa aegyptiaca (assembly GCA_017139565.1). Taxonomy (NCBI): domain Eukaryota; kingdom Viridiplantae; phylum Streptophyta; class Magnoliopsida; order Cucurbitales; family Cucurbitaceae; genus Luffa; species Luffa aegyptiaca. Next base: position 23,981,993 of record CM029401.1, on the reverse strand, counting down.
CATTGCATGCTTAGTAGATTCTATAGGTTGAGTCTCGATGCACCTGAGCATTAGACTACATTTATTATGCATGTTATGCTTCTGTTGTTTGCTCTATGCTTATTTGATTGAGACCATACGTCTGAGCACTGGACCTAATTTTTTAGCAAAATTTAAAATTTTGAGCATGAATTTTGAGTATGATTGCTAAGATGATCTAGTTGCTTTTTCCATGATTACGAGAATCAACGATATGTCATTTTGCCAATTTTATTGCTTTTGATCAGTTGTAAGAATATTGCCCCAAAATTGAGCCTTTTTAAAACTTTTCTAAGATTTTTCTTGCAAGAGTGAACCTTAGTGTGCTTGGGATTAGATTTGAAGGCTTAGGAGCGAATTATAAAATCCATATGCTTGTTGTCACCTCGATAGGTGTAGGGATGAGCTAGAGAGTCAGATTTTTTGCAAACTAGCATGTAATATTTTGCCTAGGATAAAAGAAAGAAAATATGCCTCAAGAAAAAGAAAAAGAAAAAAAAAATGAGTGAAAAAAATGAGTAAATGAGCGCGAGCTTAAAAGAAAAATTATATGCTCGTCTTTCTTGTTTTTATCTTTCAGAAAAAGCATGCTTTGCAACGTTCATGAGTGATAAGGGGTAAAAAGAGTTACCTACCGTGTGATCAGTTAGGCCAATCAAGGGTTAAACTCGGGTTATGGGTCCCTGCATTGTAGTGTGAAAGCTAATGCCTCGCCTAAAAAGAATGCAAAAAGAAAGAAAATGTCTTTTATTTTTCAGGCACCTAGGTAACGAGAAAAACAATCTAATTTGTTTTGTTTGCTCCTTGGTTAGTTCCTAGTGCCAGTGTAGAGGGAAGATAGGTTGAGGGTTGTATAATCCAATCCCGGGTCAGTAAAATTGGTTCTAGGTAGGCTAAGTGTGAGCTTGAGCAAGAATTTTCATGAAAACTTTTGATTTGTCTCTTTAATGGGCTATATGTGCATGTCTCTTGATTGCAATATTTTTGGCATTTTAGGCATTGAGATTGGAGTCTATAAAATTGCAACTATTGAATCCTATGCTTTCACTTTATATGTTTGCTCAAGGACTAGCAAGATTTAGGTTGGGGGTAATTTGATAGAGTCAAATTGGTGCTAATTATTTCTATAAATTTTGCTTATCCTAATGCTATTATTTGTGATATTTTACTAATTTTGAGTCTTATTGGTGTATAGGTCAATTAGGTGTTCTCGGGATCAAGGAGGGGCATTTTGGTAATTAAAAGTATAATGGGTAAGCCTGCTCCTGTTTGCAGGTTTCGTGGATTCAAGGAAGAAGGGCCCGAAGAAGTACGAAAATTTTTATGTGCCCTGATAGGAAGATGCAGCATCTCGTCGAGCAGAGCGACGTTAAAAATTTGCAAATTTTTTTTTTAATAATCTCTATCTAGTTGCTTTTTCTGTTTGTTTAGTTTCTTTCTTCGTTTGCTTGCTACGGATTTCCCGAGAGCGTCAAGACCCCCAAAAGCGCCATATTCCCGAGAGGTAGCGTCTCGACGCTACGGATTTCCGAAGCGACCTGATTTAGCGTCAGCGTCGAGACGCTGGCCACGGCGTCTCGATGCCGCCGCGCTTTTAAATACCCCTTTTTGCGATTAGGGTTGATTCCTATGATCCATCTTTCACTCTCTAGCCGTTTTCCCCTCTTTCCCTCCGATTCTCTCTATATTTTTCATATTCCTTAGGCTTTAGAGTAGTTTTTATTAGTTTTCATGGTGGATTGAGCCTGGGAGCGAGGTTCGACATTCCAAATGACGGGCTAAGCTCAACATTCATGTAATTGGGAACTCGGTTGTAAGTTTGGTTTGAATTTCGTATGAGATTTTGAGTATTTTAATTCTGATTTATTGTTTTATGTGTGTTTCCATTCTATTTTATTCATGATTAGAATTGATAGTAGGGATTGACAACCCCATTTTTTGTCGTTTTAATCATATACACTATTGGTTGCAATAGGTGAAGCATGTGGCTCTATTTTAGACGTTTTATCCCTAACATTGTAGCAATTTGCATGTAAGCCTAGAATTGAACACTTAGTTAATTTTGTAATTTAGGCTTTTCCTAGTTATAAAATTGGACACCTAACTATCATAATCGTAATGCAATTGTAGCTAGTTAATTCAGTCGGGTTAATTAGTAAACAATTAGATTAGCTTCGATGCATTGGTCGGGTTAATAAAATAGGGATATTATGGCTCTCTGGCTTTTCCAGGAGCACGATAGGCTTAAAACGTAAATTTCATCATTAGATACTCTATGATTAAGATCCATCCAAACGAACACCGGATGTACCAATTGCATGAATCCGGGGTTCGATCAACCACTTCCTTTTATTTTTCTACAATTTATTTTCTATCACTTAAATCCAGTATTTATTTTCCCTCGCATTTTGATCCCTCGCATCTCAAACCCCCCATTAGTCTGGTCATCGCAATAAATCTAGGATAGACAAATTATAAACGCACTCCCTGTGTTCGACCCCGACCACTACTCTGCAAGTTAGCTTTAGTGTACGTGGAATTATAAATTTATTTGATCCGAGGACTCAAACAACTCGTTCAATCAGGGTGCCATCATCCTGTGTAGTTCGACATCATAAGAACAAGCCAAAATTAGTATGACCGGTGTATTCGATTCAGCACGTTCATCTCTATTTACTTCACCTCTGCATGCGTACCCAACCATTATGGCTTACAACTATACCCAACCATTCTTGCTTAAAATTATACCCAACCTCTACACATGTACCCAACCATTCTACTTAACTGACCACGCAAACGTAGCAACTCTCCGAGTTCAACTAGACAACCTCCCTTTCCACTTTCCAACGGTTCTCTCCCCACTTCATTTGATACCTCAATCGCCCAATGCCCCCCCAATCGAAGACAATGAACAATGGTAACCCTAAAATTCATTTCTACCAAATACACCCTTCTACATATGTAGGTTTCGATACATGCATTTAGATACACATTTATTTGAAACAAAGAAAGCCAATGAGAATATCAGTCAATGAATGCTTACCAAGATCTGATGAACGGTCGACTGTGTTCTGCGTTCTCCTTCCCTAACCATCCGAATTGTTTTCGTGAAATGAAAGTCAGTAGAGTCAATTTTCTTCACACTGAGTGATAAGTGGAAATACGGTAGTGGGGTTGGTTTTCTTCGATTTAATAAAATAGAGTGGAGCTTCAAATTCAATTGAATCCAAACGGTCGGAATTCCCTGAATAGGGACATATAAAATCCAACTCGACGAGTCGAATCCCTTGTTTGGAAACCACGATAATGAAATTGTTCATACACTTGCCCAGGTTTAGACTCGACCAACTTCTTATCCCCAGCCAGATGACCTTTGCAATCGTCAGCCCACGGGGTTGAACAACTGTCAGTACGGTGCGACGCGTTGGCCCGATCGGTCTCATAAATACACCCTCGGGGTCGAAGACCAACCACGACAGGTCGAGAACAGAGGGAACGCGTCAGGCTGCCAAGTGTGAATGCCTGCGCAATCGTCAAACGAAATAATCACGCGTGCCTCGGGAAACGAATACATGTTGTACACCTGTCCATTATGGTAATTTATTGACTAATAGATGACGTCAAATTGTTCCAACAGACTGTTTTAAGTATTGAGCAATTACATGAAGAGGCAAGGTTATGCTCATGCCCATCCGCCTTCTCCAACCACTACCATGGCCAGGTAATTTATCAACTGGTTCATCGCCTTCACATGATTCTCCACTTATAGTCCTCATCTTGTTATCATCTTGCTGAAGGACACAAGTTGTTGAAACCCACGAAGAGGATGGCCCAGTTGATGAGTTTCTCGACCATGTCTCCATGGACATCATCACTATTCTCTTGGCCATTGTACATGTCACCTGGGTTAAGCAAGTACTTGAAGAGGAAGTGTTATTCTCATGCTGATCCGCCTTCTCAAACTCGTACCATGGCTGGGGACTGATTAATCGGTTCATCCACTTCGGATGATTCTCTGTTTGTAGTCGTAGTCGTGTTACCATCACGTTCAAGGACACAAGTTGGCGAAACCCACGATGAGGATGGTCAGTTGATCAGTTTCCCGACCAAGGTACATGTCTACATGGACATCATCAACGTTTCCCGACCAATGTACATGGGATCTGGGTTAATCTTCCATGGAACCCAACTCGCAGGTTAGCCGATTAATCCGTGCATTTTTTTACAGTGTTTTGTTCTTTACATTTTTTGATTTTTTTGAAATGCACTTGATTTCGTAATCCTTTCAGCGGTTTCTGTTCATTATCAAGTGATAAGACCAATTTGTTATACACTTAGAATCTCCCAATTTGCTTATCTTAGTTGAATTCCTTGCGAAAAATGTTTTAAAATGAGTATAATATGTCTATAGGTCCATATAGTTTTAATTCAACTAAATCATATTTAATTGAATTAATTAAGCCAACCAATTAATTCATAATTAATTGTTCCCCATATTAATTAAATATCATATACTTAATTAATTTTTACATTTGAATCATATTCAAATGTGTCTCTCTCTTTTAACCTATAGTTATAATATGCATCAAATGTACATTAATTATAAACTATAGTTTTAATTTAATTAAATCATATTTAATCAAATTGGCTAAACTCATTAACCAAGTTAGTCAACATTCGTTAACTGTGGGTCGCTCCACTAAAGACCCACAGCTGCACTCTTCTCACTGTAGAATATTTATGTGTCCACGGATATTGACCAATAACGGTAAGTCAATCCTTCACGAGTGTTCGTAACTCCAGCTAGGTCAAATTACCGTTTTACCCCTGGGTTACCTCTGGATTCTTAAGTACCACTGATTCCTCTAATGAACAATCTGTTTATGATCCAACCAATAAACAACAGTTGCTCTCGACCCAGGAGAGGATGGGCGCCCTTGTTCAAGACCCAGAATCAGCCCTTAAGGGAACACACATCTGCTTACCCGAATAGGGGAAGGAGTGAATTCCATCTTATAATGTTATGTTCCCAGCCCCCACTCGGTCTTGCCCCTGAAAGGGTAGGCTTATTGAGTCGGGGAACTAGCCACTCTCACCCATACAAATCTAAGGACAACCCCTCCTGAAAATGGGTTCATAACATACTCAGGATTTAGATTGAGTTACCTAGGTCATCCTATTGAAATAGAAACCTAAACTAGTTAACGGTGTTACATCTAGTGGTTACTATTTCGCGATCCGGTCTTATGCAAACTCATTGTATAGGATACCCCCACTCGCATGTCTCCTACATGGATGCTTTGGATCATTGCATCTGTATCGAATACAAAGTGGGTCATATCTCATAGTGTCACCAGGATAAGGTACCCAGCCTTATCCCTATACTATAGACCATTTAGGTTGTTACTTGAACATCGATCCCCGCATGTCCCCACATACTAGTTCAAGTTTCATCTAAACAACCTAGGATCTTAGTTTATTGGATCTGGGTCAAATTGTGCAATTTTAGTAACAATAACTATTTATTGTATAAATATCAATAACAACATATTGATACAAGTAAACAATTTGTCACCATTCACTATCTACGAGTTTTAGGGCATAAAACCCAACAACTCCCACTTGAACTAAAACTCTAGTTTAGTGGGATGTACAATAATCTATCACGGCGATGGGTGTATAGATACATGTATAATACATAAAACGTATATATACAATGTACAAATACAATAAACTAGGGCATCCACTATACCCATTACATTTCTCCCTCCCACTTGCCCTAGATTACATCTTCGTACTTATCTCGTAGACCTAGACCATCTAGATGACCCTCATACACTTTAGCCGAGAGAGCCTTCATGAATGAATCAGCAATACTTCCATGCTATTCGATGTGCATGCTTGTCTTGCAATAGGTAAGTTTACTACAAAATTGGGAATTCATGATGCCAAGGGGAAAGGAAGTAAAGTTAAGGGAGGAAAAAAATGTCATAAAATGTAAAAGGTGCGTTTTTGGTGAGAAAAGATGGAGATTTTCGTATTTTCAGAAATTTATGACACTTTTTCAACGTCAATAATCTATGACTTTGATTAACTGTCATTAATTAAAAATAATTGAAAAAAGGGCATTTAAGTAATTATGTATATTTGGTTCATCTTCATCCCTGCTAAACCTGATTTTCGATTAGAGCAACGCAAGGAGAGAGGGAAAAAGTGAAAAAAGAGAGGAAGAGAAGAAAATCAACCGTCGGACACCATCTCCAGCATCCTTTATCTCCTTTTTTGGCGAGCTTGCAGCAACCTACTACTGACGAAACCTCCCCCCACACACAACTTGTGCGTCTTTCAGCAAACAACCAACCATGTTCCTTCTCTTCGGTAAGTTTCTTCCTCTCATATGCTTTTTTTCTTTCCGTTTCAATTACTTGTGGTCTCGCTCTATATAAAACAACTGGATCCACGTGTTTATTTGAGTTTCAGCATGACCCATAAGATTCTAGGGTTTGAAAGCACTTCGATTTTGTAGCACACGCTCCGTTCAACCTCAAAAAATGTTTACCCATAGGTTGTGAGGTGTAGAATTACGATTTCAAAGTCTGTCGTGCATTATCGAGCACGTGTCTGAGTTGTTGGGTGCTATTTGGTAAGTTTCGACACTAGCCCATGTTCAATCGACCATAGTTTTGTATTACCCACTCTCTAACGTCTTTGATTCCATGGGTTTAAGCCTTTTTGAATGCCAATCAACAAGGTCTATGCTTTTTCGGTAAGGTTTTGTAGGCAATAGCACATTCTAGGCCCTTTCGAACTCAATTGAATTAGGTTATCTTTATCTCTAACCTTTAGGTATGCCTTGTTGGTATTTTTGAAACCCCTTGAGCACCTTACAACAAGCATTGAGTCATTTTGGGTAAGTTGTAGATGTTAAGCTTTGATTTAGACCCTTTCGAACCCCTTATTAGCATTTTAGAACAATCTTTAACACTTAGAAGTTGTAATTGTAGTTTTAGGCTAACTCAAAGTGTTCAAGCTAGCTTTTAAAGTTTTTTTTTTTTATTAAGCTTGTTCCTTCTAAATACCTTTCTTGTGATGTTTTGCAACATATTGTATACTTGTTTACCTAGTTGCCATTTTATTCTTCTCTTTTTTTTTTTTTTTTTTTTTGGCTTTGAAGGGTTAGTTTGCTGAGTTTGTGGGATTTTGAGCGAGTTTGACTGAGTTAAGATATGTTTGGGTGTGTTTGTGGGATTTGAGAGTGTGCTTAGGTGAATTATTGGATTTGGAGTGAGTTTGGGTAAGTTATATATTTTAGATTCAACATAGGCACTTTCTAAGATTCACGTTATATTTCATATTATTTGTTTTCTTCTTTTAGTCAAACTTATGTTATTCTAAGGAAGGTTGCATGCAGTGGAAAATTACGGAGATTTGATGAGTTGTCGATTTTAGTCTTACTAGCTACTTACATATTAGAGTGAGTTTGGATGATTTTTTAATGTAGTGCAATTGGGTGTCATAGAAACTCAAATTTGTAGAGTGAGTTTGGATGACATTTTTTTCCTTCTTTCCCTTTATTTGCTTTGTCCTTGGCGTCATAGAAACTCAAATTTGTAGTAGTGATCTGATGCGCATTAATTTTTCCAAAACTATTCCTAATAGAAAAAATGTTCCCAAAACTTGCAGAAATCTCTCCCCTAAAACGATTCTTCCCAAGCTTAACCACTAAGAGATAATGTAATCTATCAATATATCTCCTGGAATCTGGCTTTCAAGGTGATAGCGAGCATAGCTAGCTATTTTTCTCTGATTAATTAAGCTAGTCTTTTACAATTATTTGCCCAAATTTATGCATTTTTATGTTTTATTTGTAGGAAGTATGTGTTTGAAGCTTAATTCAGCAATTGGAGTTAAATGGAGTCCAATTGGTGAGATTTTAGCCCTAATTTCGACTAGAGACCTTTTGTGGGAGCCAAAGGCAAGGCCAAGGAGCGGGAATCAAGCGAGAAGACGTGGAGATCGTGACGGGGACGTGCGGTGTCAGCGGATTCGAGTTTTCCTTTCTCTTTCCCTTAACTCTTGTAGTTTTTATGGCTTTTCTTTCAATTAGTGTTTGTGGTTTAAAGACTATGAATTGCTAGTTGTTTGTCTTAGGGTTTGATGTAGTTGCTTAAATTGTTGGATTGAATTTTGGGTATGAATGTGTTCTTATTCTATGCATGCAATTTTATGTGTAATGCTTTCAATTACTTGATCACTAATTGAATGATTTAAGTGTTGAATCTAACTCGGGAGAGAGGATTTGGCCTAAGACTTGCTTTGTTCAATTGCATGACTAGAGTAGAAATTCTAAGTTTGTGACGGGATTTAGAATATCTCTAGAAGTATAACAAGGACCGAACCGAATAATGCCTTGCATGTTAATGAACTTAGATAGGGATATCAAGTTAGTTATATGCATGAGAATCAATTATACTCGGGAGAGGTAATCGTGATAAATGTTTCCTTGGCTTGTAGAATAATTGCACGGTCAATTCATTCCTATTAATCAATCCTCAATCTTAATCAATGAAATCAATTCCCTAAGAGTCTTTCCATTTGAGTCTCCACTTTTATTTTTATGCTTTTAGTCTTTACTTTTATCTTTATCATTGAGTTTTGCTCCCTAAATAAAATTGGACAAAAGTATTCACGATACTTAATTTGCTAGAAAACCAATCCAGAGGACGACACTCGTTTTACACGAAAACACTATATTATTACTTGACCCGTACACATGCGGTTAGCAAATTGCGCATCAAGTTTTTGGCGCCGTTGCCGGGGATTGGTATATTTAGTTAAATTAATATTGTGGAAAAATTGTTCGGTCTTAATTTAGGGTGTATTTTTATTTTGTAGATAGATTGCATTTCTTTTTCCTTATTTGTTTTCTTTCCATATTTGTTAGTTTCCTATTTTAGTTCTTTCCTTATTTGTTTGATTTTTTCCCTTATTTGTCTTTCCCTTATTTGCTTTTGTTTTTTTTTTTTTTCTTTCCTTTTTTGTTTGAGTCTTTGTCATTTGTTCTAGTTGGTATTGTTTTTGTTATTTTATTTTTTTTTATTTTTGTTCCCCTTATTTTATTTTTTGTTATTTTTGTTAGTTTTGTTTTTAGGTAGATTGCATTTTTTTCCTTTGTTGGTTTGTTTTCCATATTTAGATTTTTCCATATTTGTTTGAGTTTTCCATAGATAGAATTTTTCTTTTTAGTTTTTTCCTTTTTAGTATAGTTTTTCCTTATTTGCTAGTTTTCTTATTTGTTTTTGCCATATTTGTTTTTGCATTCCTTATTTGTTTATCTTTTTCCTTTTGTAGATTTTTTTTTCTTATTTAGATTTAGCATTTTCCTTTTCTAGTTTCTTTCCTAATTTATTTTCTCTCCTCCTAGGTAAGATTAATGCTTATTTTTGAGTCAGAGTCTCTTTATTTTGATCTTTCTCCTTTTATGTTTATTTTATACAAAAATACTAAAAATAATTCTGTTTCAGGGGCCCATGAGAAACTAGTAAGCTTGCTAGCGATAGTGAGTTTTATTGATTCAAGAAAGAAGGGTCCAAAGAAATACGAGAATTTTTATGTGCCTTGACAGAGACTGCACGAGCACGTCGAGCTAATGACGTTAAACAAGCACTTATGGGAGGCAACCCAAGTAAGTTCAGTTGTGTTTTTCTTTGCGTTTTTTATTTATTGTTTGTTTTTGTTTTGTAGGTCTTGGTTCCAGTTTCCTCTTTGCTTGCAAGCTTTCATGAAAAGGTCATCATTCCAGGGCAGTATTGTTCACCCCTTCCATTCTTTATTTGTTCTCATGCTTGATTATGCCTTATTTTCGTTATACATTGAGGACAATGCATGCTTTAAGTTTGGGGGTGGAATAGCATGTTTGTGGAGCCCTTGAGCATCTGAGTTCGGGCTATAGTTTTGAGCTTTCTTTGAATTGAGCATATGGTTGTTTTCTGGATGCTATTTTTGCATGACTATGATTTCCTAGGATAGGCTTTCTTGTCAATTTTCAAGTTTTCGATGAGTTGTAAGCATGAGTGCCCAAAAAGGGAGACTTTTTAAACTTTTTCTAGGAGATGTCTTGCATGAGTAGAGTATTTGTCTTGGCTAGATTTGGATTTGAATGCTTAGGAGCGAATTATTAGGTTCATATGCTTGTTGTCACCTCGATAGGTGTAGGGAAGAGCTAAAGAGTTAATTTTTTGCAAATTAGCATGTTTGATCTTGCTTAGGAGGAAAGAAAAGAATATATGCTTATCATGCTCTTAAAGAAAAATCATTCTTGTTGCAATGAGTAATAAAGATTTAGGCAAAAAGAGCTACCCCTGTTGTGATCAGTTAGGCCAACCAGAGAAAACTCAGGTTAAGGGTCCCTGCAATAGGTGTGTGAAAGCTAGTGCCACATATAAATGCTTGATTAAATTTTCAATTATAAGCACCTAAGTATGGATGAAAACAAACTAATTTGTTCCATTGACTCGTTAGTGAGTCCTTAGTGCCAGTGTAGAGGGAAGATGAGTTGAGAGTTTAATAATCCAATCCCGGGCTAGTAGAGTCTGATCTAGTTGAGTTAGATCTCGCTTGTGCAAGTTAATTTTGGAAAACTTTTGATTTGTCTCCCTCATTGGTCTTTATGTGCATGTCTCTTGATTGCTTGACTATTGACTTTTGAGCCTTGAGGATTGAGTCATGTTTGTTGCATCCATTCTTCCACTGTATGCTTGATTTTTAGTTTGCTCGAGGACTAGCAAAAGCTTAAGTTTGGGGGTATTTGATAGCGAGCATAGCTAGCTATTTTTCTCTGATTAATTAAGCTAGTCTTTTACAATTATTTGCCCAAATTTATGCATTTTTATGTTTTATTTGTAGGAAGTATGTGTTTGAAGCTTAATTCAGCAATTGGAGTCAAATGGAGTCCAATTGGTGAGATTTTAGCCCTAATTTCGACTAGAGACCTTTTGTGGGAGCCAAAGGCAAGGCCAAGGAGCGGGAATCAAGCGAGAAGACGTGGAGATCGTGACGGGGACGTGCGGTGTCAGCGGATTCGAGTTTTCCTTTCTCTTTCCCTTAACTCTTGTAGTTTTTATGGCTTTTCTTTCAATTAGTGTTTGTGGTTTAAAGACTATGAATTGCTAGTTGTTTGTCTTAGGGTTTGATGTAGTTGCTTAAATTATTGGATTGAATTTTGGGTATGAATGTGTTCTTATTCTATACATGCAATTTTATGTATAATGCTTTCAATTACTTGATCACTAATTGAATGATTTAAGTGTTGAATCTAACTCGGGAGAGAGGATTTGGCCTAAGACTTGCTTTGTTCAATTGCATGACTAGAGTAGAAATTCTAAGTTTGTGACGGGATTTAGAATATCTCTAGAAGTATAACAAGGACCGAACCGAATAATGCCTTGCATGTTAATGAACTTAGATAGGGATATCAAGTTAGTTATATGCATGAGAATCAATTATACTCGGGAGAGGTAATCGTGATAAATGTTTCCTTGGCTTGTAGAATAATTGCACGGTCAATTCATTCCTATTAATCAATCCTCAATCTTAATCAATGAAATCAATTCCCTAAGAGTCTTTCCATTTGAGTCTCCACTTTTATTTTTATGCTTTTAGTCTTTACTTTTATCTTTATCATTGAGTTTTGCTCCCTAAATAAAATTGGACAAAAGTATTCACGATACTTAATTTGCTAGAAAACCAATCCAGAGGACGACACTCGTTTTACACGAAAACACTATATTATTACTTGACCCGTACACTTGCGGTTAGCAAATTGCGCATCACAAGGCGATTATATTCAACCTTCAATAACTCAAGAGATGAGAGATTGGAGAAACTCGAAGGGAAGCTGCCATTAATGGCGTTGTTTGAAAAATCTCCTTGTGTAAAGCTCCATTACTGCCATTCTAACTGTGTAAAGCTCCTTTCAAATCAATAAGTTCATGTGCTTTATAACTTGAAAAGCTTGAAAATCTCCTTGTGTAACAGCCACTCCATTCCACACTTGGCCACTAGGCCAGTGACTGGCTGAAGAGAAAAGGCCAAAAGATGAGCAAAAAAGAGAGCCATGAGGTATAAAGAACATTTTCTCCATTATTGTTGATTCTTATATTTTATGTTCTTATTGGGCAATTTAGAGCACCAGCCAACTGTTTTTGGTGCAAGAATCTACATGAACTTTGGGCATGCCTGAAGTTCACTCAGAAAGTTGTGGCTTTTTTCACATGAACAAAAAAAAAAAACTTTAGTGTAAGAGTGAAAAGAGAATGAAAACAAAAAGGGTAAGTTGAAATCTCCCATTTTCTTTCCTTTTGCACTGGTTATTCTGTATACAATTAGGTTGTTGTGAACTGTTGTGATATTATTGATAAACAATTGTCTATACACTCATATTATCATGTAATCTGGTTAGTTCATTGTAACCTAGTCTCTTTTTACTATTATTGCTCATAGTAACTTTCATAATCAAAGTTATTGATATAGTTCTAATTGTTTTTACAATCATAATCTGAAGCCCAAACTTAGATATGTAGCCACCAACCACTTTGAATGAGTAGAATAAGGAGTTATTATCTTTGTAATTGAGTTATATGGTTACTTACCTTGAGTTGTGTAACTATTTGGCCCATTTTGAAACTTTGTGCTTGTTATCATTTTTTTTTTTTTTTTTGCAGTGATATAGTTTTAATTGTTTTTACAATCATAATATGAAGCCCAAACTTAGATATGTAGCCACTGACTACTTTGAATGAGTAGAGTAAGGAGTTATTATCTTTGTAATTGAGTTATATATGGCTACTTACCTTGAGCTATGTAACTATTTGGCCCATTTTGAAACTTTGTGCTTGTTATCATTTTTTTTTTCTATTTTTTGGTAGTTGGACAAAACATTGGGTCTAAGGCAAAACCAACAGACTGATCTTTTTGTAAGGATGTTTGGTCTTTACTCAAACAAAGCTTAACCAGCTCGATCTCTTACATTTTGTACTAGTTGTTGATCTTTTGCAGCTAGTAGATATACACGTGTGTAGCTTTGCTTAGTGATTTTGGCAACTTTAAAGTATAAATTTACTTCTAATTACATGTGTTTTTGTAGTTTTTATGTGCAATCATTTTCAGAGTTTATAAACACATAATTCTCTTTGTTTGTTATTTTTCTCTCTAATTACTTGAATGTGCCTTGAAACTTTTTATTTAAGATATATGTTAATTCATATATTTGCTATTGTGTGCAACTTGGCTCTTCACTTCAAGTTTGACCATTTCTAGACCTTGAGAAATCTTGGGTATTAAGTAAAAATATTTTTATTATTCATATTTCAACTCTATTTTTAGTCTGCATGCCTATTTTTCAGGTTGTTTGGCTATTGAGAGAATGAGAAGTAAAATCTTGACTTTCCTAAATTTTGGTAAGTTTAATGGTTTATGATAAGTTTAATGGTTTGTGTTTTGTTTCTTTGATTCTAGTTGGCAATCCAAAGAGGTGTTCCACAGTAAGCTATCTCTCCTTTCTATACGATTCTTGTTTCTTGAATATTCCTCTATCAACAAGTCTTTTGTAATGTCTCAAGGTTTAGTTGTTCTAGGTTGAGTAATATCAAGTGAAATAAAATTGTAGATTGTAGTATAATTGTTGAATCTTTTGGGGTTAAGCTATAACTCTTAAACAAGAAAACAAACATATGTTTAGAAATTGAGTCCAAGACTTTTGCCTTGTTTGGGATCTTGAAAATAGTTTAGGAAAAATAGATTGCTCCTTTCTTGTGATGTTTTGCAATGCATATTCTACACTTGTTTGCCTTGTTTCCTTTATTCTTCAATTTCAGTACTTAGTTAGGACTTAGAAAAAAATCGATAACTCACTCATGAGTTATCAAGCACACTAATATAAAAAATTAAGTTAAACCTCCTCATTTCGCTTCCATTTTTGTAGTGGCTTTAGCTTTAATTTTTGCCCCATGGCGATGAATGTGTGATACCCTTTTACTTTTTGCATCATTGTGATTAGGGGTGAGCAAAATAAGCCCGAAAACCGAACCGTCCGACCGAAACCGACCGAACCGACGTCGGTCGGTCGATTTTTGTATAAAATCGGTCGGGGTCGGTTTTCCTTTAAAAAAAACCGACCAATCGGTCGGTCGGTGAGCCCAATAGAGCTCAAACCGACCGAACCGACCGATGTTTGTTAAATTTAAAAAAAAAAAAAAATAGTTTCACGCGTTTCCACGGTGAATATGAAGAAAACCAGCGGCTGGTATTAAAAACCAATTGCTGGTTTTACTTTTATAGGTAATGATTACCTATTTTATAGGTAATCATTACCTATTTTTTTTTAATTTATTTTTTTTTCAAATTCAATCTTTCTCTCTCAGATTATTTCGATTCTTCATTTTCTTTTTACCATTCTCTCCTTCTCTTTCTCATCTGATATTTCTCTTTTCTTTTTCATCTTCATTCTTTCTTCTCTCTTTTGTTTTTTAGTCAGAAGGAAGCCATCGCCGTCCAGGGCTTGAAGGAAGCCATCGTCGTCCGGCCCGTCCCGTTATTGAAGATGTTCTCTCTTTCTCGTTTCAATTTGAGATCTTTTATACATGCAGCTCACTTTCTTACTTTTTTTTTCCCTTCGTTTGCCTTTTCTTTACGTATAAAAGAGAAGAATCCTCCTATTTTTTATCTTTCTGTTTCTTTTTCTGTATATCTATGTGAAATCACAAAACCGACCGAAACCGACCGATTTTTTTCTTGTAGCCAGTCAGTCGGTTTCATAATAACTCCTATAACCGACTACCACCGACCGATCAAAACCGATGTGTCGGTGGTCGGAGTCGGTTTTTCCAAAACCGACTCCGACGACCGATGATCACCCCCACAATGAATGTGATAGTACAATTGAAAACACACAAAAGAGTCTATTCTAACTAAGTATGAATGATTTCCTTAACTTGTTCTAGTGTGATGATAGTAAATTTTGGGATGTATTTTAAAATTTGTGGTCAAGCAGGAGACTTTATGGTAATGTGATTGCTACCCTTCAATTAAGTGTTGATCATAGTTTTGACTTTTTGTATTCTCCCTGTCCATGATGTTGTCTACAATGTTACTCTTATTCACCAACCTTTAATGTAAGCCGGTAGTTTGACATATGAGACAAGTTTTTTATTTTATTCAAGTGACTTTCGGAGAATAGTAGCCAACAAATTATGTCAGACTTGATATTGATTAATAACTGTACATGCTAACCCATCAACTTCCAAATTGTAGAAAGATCCATGTGTGAGTTTTGCATAAGCTTATGTACTTACACATCATATTCTTGTTTATTAATGTTGTACACCCCTTCTCTACTCTTGATGTTTGTTTTTCTTTGGAGCATGAGAGTAACTTTACATCAAAAACTTGCAGATTGTAATGTTACTTAGGCTAGCTATCCTATTCCATGTGTATACTCTTTGCCTATCTTAACCTTCTTTACATTGTTTTTTTTTTTTTTTTTGGGTAATCATGTAGACTTCAATTCTCATCCTAATAATCCAAACTTCCTTTTTTCCTTTCTATTTAGTATTTCATTTTGGGTTTTAAATGAATTTTGTTGTTAATGTAATTGTTATACAAGAAATGATTGTCATGTAGTTGTTTACTCTTGTTATGTATTTTGTTATTAGGATCGGCATGAAGGATTGGAATTCCATAATTCCGTAAAGCAGAAGCATAATTGGGACTGATTCGTAGTTAATTTTGTTTCCACCAAAATACCAATACATTGGCAAAAATTTAGAAAACTATTCTAAATCAATTATTAAGGCTAAGCATACAACCTTAGAACTAATCTAAAGGGGAGAAGCATACATACCGTCGTTGTCGTCTCTGAAATATCAAGAACGTCTTTCTTGATTTCATAGGAACCAAGCGTCAACAATTGGGACACCACCAATTGATCTTCCCCGCTATGACTCTGAGATTAGGAACATAGTTGTGTGACTACCTAATCTTGAATGGAAAAAACTCTAGAGAAAAAATTCTCTCTAGAGTTCTCAGGTTGAGAGAATATGAGAGGGAGGCTAGAGAGAATGCAAGAGTGCATTCTTGTGGCCTTATGTTGTTGTGCCTAAACCTTAGGTTTAGTGTTCTATTTATAGGAGAAATGCCATGAATAAAATATTCATTTAAAATCAATTATTTCCATAGCTGATTTAATCTTTTCCATAATTAATAAATTCCATAACCAATCAATTTCATAATTGATTAATCTTTTCCATAAATGATTGATCACTTCCATAAGTGATTAAATCATTTCCATAAATGATTAATTACTTCCGTAAGTGATTAATCATTTCCATAATTGATTAATTTCCAATTAATTATTTCTTTAATTAATTAATCACCAATTAAATATCATATATTTAATTTCAGTCCTTCTATTAGTTAATTAATTAATTACCCAATTAAATATCATATATTTAATTTCAGGCCTTCAATTAATTAATTCTATAATATGAATCAAATTCATATTAAAATTTGAACTCCTTCAAATTCTCTTATATCCTATAAATTTAACATGAATCAAATTCATATTAATATTTGAACTTCTTCAAATATTTATTTCTCTCATAATAATAAAGTTTAATTTCAAATTAGACTTTATATTTTAATGTATCACTGTACATTATATTAATTCGTATCTCATACAATTAACTTAATTAATTCCCAATATGAATTTGAACTATTCAAATTCTCTCAAGATATAATTGTTCCTTATTACTCTTTACGAGCTAGCAGGGGGACCTAATGGACCTACAGATCAGAAGCTCCAATGATATGAGGTTAACTGATTAAACTCATTAATCAGGTTAACCAATATTCATTAACTGTGGGTCATTCCACTAAAGACCCACAGCTGAACTCTTCTCACTGTAGAACATTTATGTGTCCACGGATATAGACCTATACCGGTAAGTCAATCCTTCACGAGTGTCCGTAATCACAACTGTGTCAAATTACCGTGTTACCCTTGTGTTACATCTGTCTCCTTAAGTACCAGTGCTCCTCTAATGAACAACCTGTTTATGGTCCAACAAATAAATAGAAAGTCCCTCTCGGGCCAGTGAGAGGGCGCGATCCCTTTGTTCAAGTCTCGGAGTCACCACTTAAGGGAACACTCATCTACTTCTCCTAGAAGTGGAAAGGAGTGAATTCCTTCTTGTGTTGTCATGTCCCCAGCCTCCCACTCGATCTTGTCCCCAAAAAGGAAGGCATATTGAGTCGGCGTATTGGCCACTCTCACCCATGCTAATCAAAGGACAATCCCTCATGAGAAGGAGTTCATGAGACACTCAGGATTAAGACTTACTTAGGTCATCCTATTGAAACAGTAACCTAACTAGTTAACGGTGTTATATCTAGTGGTTTACTATTTCATGGTTCGGTCTTATGCAAACTCATTGCATAGGATACCCCCGCTTGCATGTCTACTACATGGACGCTTTGAGTCAATGCGTCTGTACCAAATACAAAGTGGGTCGTATCTCATAGTGTTACAAGGATAAGGTTTTGTACTATAGACCTTTTAGGTTGTTACTTGAACATCGATCCCCGTATGTCCCCACATACTAGTCCAAGTTACATACAAACAACCTTGGATCTTAGTTTATTGGATTTGGGTCAAATTGTGCAATATTTAACAATAGCACTTTATTGTAGAAATTCAATAACACTTTATTGTAATGAGTATACAATTTGTTTACATTCACTATCTACGAGTTTTAAGGCATAAAACCCAACAAACTCCCACTTGAACTAAAACTCTAGTTTAGTGGGATGTACAATAATCTATACAGCAGTGGGCGTATAAATACATGTATAAAACATATACAATGTACAAATACAATAAACTAGGGCATCACTATACCCATTATATAATGGTATCACTATACTCATTACATAATGGTATCACTATACCCATTACATTTCTCCCACTTGCCCTAGATTTCTGAAAGGATTTTGGAATTCCCCAATTCCGTTAAAGCGGAAGCGTAATTGGGACCGATTCGTAGTTAATTTTGTTTATCCAAAAATACTATTGCATTGGTTAAAACATAGAACAAATTCTATAGAAACTTAAGGCTAAGCATACAAAATTTAGATCTAAATCTATAATAAAGAAAAGAGAAGCAAACCTCCGTTGACGACTCTGAATACTTCAACGGATGATTCTTGATTGTTCTGCAACAACGAAGAACACCACCATTTGATCTTCCCCGCTATAACTCTGAGATTAAGAACGTAGTTGTGGGACTACCTAATCTTGAATGGGAAAAACTCTAGAGAGAAAATTCTCCCTAAAGTTCCTGAGTTGAGAGAATATGAGAGGGAGGCTAGAGAGAATGCAAGAGTGCATTCTTGTGGCCTTATGTTGTTGTACTTAAACCCTAGGTTTAGTGTTCTATTTATAGGAGAAAGGCCATGAATAAAATATTCATTTAAAATCAATTATTTCCATAATTGATTTAATCTTTTCCATAATTAATCAATTCCATAACCAACCAATTCCATGACCAATCAATTCCATAATTGATTAATCTTTTCCATAAATGATTGATCACTTCCATAAGTGATTAAATCATTTCCATAAATGATTAATTACTTCCATAAGTGATTAATCATTTTCATAATTGATTAATTTCCAATTAATTAATTCTTTAATTAATTAATCACCAATTAAATATCATATATTTAATTTCAGACCTTCTATTAGTTAATTAATTAATAACCCAATTAAATATCATATATTTAATTTCAGGCCTTCAATTAATTAATTCTATAATATGAATCAAATTCATATTAAAATTTGAACTCCTTCAAATTCTCTTATATCCTATAAATTTATTATGAATCAAATTCATATTAATATTTGAACTTCTTCAAATATTTATTTCTCTCATAGACTATAGTTTAATTAAATCTCATTTAATTTAAACTAAATTAATTCATAATTAATTAATTCATCTTCTAATTAAATACCCTATATTTAATTAGACATATATTTGAACTCTTTCAAATATATCAATCTCTCAATTTAATAAAGTTTAATCTCAAATTAGACTTTATATTTTAATGCATCATTATACATTATATTAATTTGTATCTCATACAATTAACTTAATTCCCAATATGAATTTGAACTATTCAAATTCTCTCAAGATATATTTGTTCCTAATTACTCTTTACGAGCTAGCAGGGGGACCTAATGGACCTACAGATCAGAAGCTCCAATGATATGAGGTTAATAGATTAAACTCATTAATCAGGTTAACCAATATTCATTAACTGTGGGTCATTCCACTAAAGACCCACAGTTGAACTCTTCTCACTGTAGAACATTTCTGTGTCCACGGATATAGACCTATACCGGTAAGTCAATCCTTCACAAGTGTTCGTAACTACAGTTGGGTCAAATTACCGTTTTACCCCTATGTTACATCTGTCTCCTTAAGTACCAGTGCTCCTCTAATGAACAACCTGTTTATGGTCCAACCAATAAACAGAAAGTTCCTCTCGGGCCAGTGAGAGGGCGGGATCCCTTTGTTCAAGTCCCGGAGTCACCACTTAAGGGAACACTCATCTACTTCTCCTAGAAGTGGGAAGGAGTGAATTCCTTCTTGTGTTGTCATGTCCCCAGCCTCCCACTCGGTCTTGTCCCCAAAAAGGAAGGCATATTGAGTCGGCGTATTGGCCACTCTCACCCATGCTAATCAAAGGACAATCCCTCATGAGAAGGAGTTCATGACACACTCAGGATTAAGACTGGGTTACCTAGGTCATCGTATTGAAACAGTAAACTAACTAGTTAACGGTGTTACATCTAGTGGTTTACTATTTCGTGGTCCGGTCTTATGCAAACTCATTGCATAGGATACCCCCGCTCGCATGTCTCCTACATGGACGCCTTGGATTAATAAGTCTGTATCGAATACAAAGCGGGCCGTATCACATAGTGTTACCAGGATAAGGTACCCAACATTATCCTTGTACTATAGACCTTTTAGGTTGTTACTTGAACACCAATCCCCGTATGTCCCCACATACTAGTTCAAGTCACATGTAAACAACCTTGGATCTTAGTTTATTGGATTTGGGTCAAATTGTGCAATATTTAACAATAACACTTTATTGTAGAAACTCAATAACACTTTATTGAAACAAGTATACAATTTGTTTACATTCACTATCTACGAGTTTTAGGGCATAAAACCCAACAATTTCATCCTTGTACCTAACTCGTAGACCCAGACCTTCTAGATGATCCTCATACACTTTAGTCGAGAGAGCCTTCGTGAATGAATCAGCAATATTCCATTCAATTCAATGTGCCAGATTGTTTTGGGCTGCGAGATTCTTTTGAATTTGCCACAACACCACTGTATCACTATAAAGTGTGATGGGCAAGTTCACATTTGGAACACGTCCAAATCAGTCAAGAACTTCTTAAGTCATACAGTCTCTATCGTTGCTTCACAAGTAGCTATGTTTTCGACCTATACGGTAAAGACTGTAACTATGCCATACTATAGCTCCATCGTAAAGAGTGACCACAGATACTGATGTAGATTTCCTCAAATCTTTATCAGTCTTAAAATATGTGTCAGTGTATCCTGTAAGGATCAAATCCTTAGTCCTATAGACGAGCATATAGTTCCTCTTTCTCCTTGAATACTTGAGAATATTCTTAATGGTTTTCCAGTGATCAAATCTTGGATTAGATTGATATTTACTGACAATCCCTACTGCATAGGGCATTCATCTCATGTCCTCAGCCTCTTGAGGTGTCTTAGGAAACAGTTTCTCAGACAAAAGAATTTCATCTCTAAAAGGTAGTGAACCCTTATTGGAATTCTACATCTTATATCTAACTAACATCTTGTAGACATAAGACACTCGAGACAAGGCTAGCTTTTTGTTCTTACGGTTCCCAACAATTTGGATCCCAAGAACAAACTCGGCTTCTCCCAAATTTTCATTTGGAAATGAGTTGCTAGCTCCTTTTACTAGTAAGTAAGATAACCTACATCATTCCCAATGACTAGGATATCAATCATATACAACACTAAGTAAGCTATTGAACTATTGACGATCTTCTTATAGAGGCAAGATTCATCAATATTCCGATTAAAGCCCAAAAGATCTGATCACAGTATCAAATCTTCTATTCTAAGATCAAGATGTTTATTTCAATCCATGAATGGATCGATTAAGAATGCAAAACCTTTTGCTCTTGACCTCGCTAAATGAGCCCTTCTGGTTGAGATAGGTAGACACTCTCAACGTCTCGTTTCCTCTTGTAGATCAATTTGCAATCCATAGGTGTGACCCCATTAGATAGATCTACAAGATCCCAGAAAGAATTGAAATGCATAGATTTCATTCTAGGTGCATGGCTTTAATCCACTAGTCCTAGTTAACATCATTCATTGTCTTGCTTTAAGACAATGGATCCTCAATGTCATCATCAGGTATGACGATCTGGGCTTTAGTTAAGCCCATGTAACAGTCAGGTTGTAAAACAACCCTCCCACTACATTGAGGCACTCTCAATTCTTGAGATAGATGTAACTAACCAGTTGTATTGGCCCTATCAACAACTCTTGTTAAAGGTCCAGCATCATCAACAACCCTCGTTGACTTATCAACAACTCTTGTTGATATTTTTGTAGCTTCATTAGTTAATTTACTTAAAACGACCTTACTTTGTGGCTTATTATTTCTCATGTGGTCTTCTTCTGAGAATGTAGCATTTCTCGGTACAAATTCTTTATTCTCTTGTGGATTGAAGAAGTATCCATATCTCTCGTTTCCATGAGGCAGCCTACGAATATGTATACTTTTGAACAGCGTCCCCAAAAATAACGTAAACCACTTTTACGCCTTATCCACAAATCAAAAGATGTTTCAGAAACATCTTTTATGGAACGTTGTTCAAAATACACACTGTAGTCAACACTGCATGACCCCATAACGAGTCAGGCAAATGAGCATAGCTCATAATGAATCGAACCATATCCAATAGGGTTCTATTTCTCCTATCTGATACACTGTTCTCCTAAGGTGTTCTAGGGGTTGACAGTTGGGATGTAATTCCATGTTCTATTTAATAGTCTTGGAATCTCAAGTCCCACATACTCTACACCTCGATCAGATCGAAGTGCTTTTATCATCTCACCTAACAAGTTTCCAACTTCAATCTCAAACCACTTTGAATTTCTCAAGAGCTTTAGACTTAAGTTGCATTAGGTTGAGATACCCATACCTTGAATAATTATCTATAATATAGATGAATTATTCATGCCCTCCCACTTCTTTAACATATTGGACCACAAGGATACAAATGTACAAGCTCCAAGGGTTCTTTGGCTCTATAGTTCTTTTCAAGCAAAAGAATCTATTAGTCATATTGCCCTTAAGGCATGACCTATAAGGTAGCAGAGAGTCATCTTCTAACTTGCTTAGAAGTATACTCTTGACCAATCTCCCAATCAAATTGAGATTAATATGGTATAACCTTAGGTGCCAAAGACAGGTATTTTCCTTTAGGAGAAAACCTTTGCCTCTTATCACATTGAGTAGTAGTAGTCTTAAACAACTCGGTGTTCTTGACTGCTTTACTCATGATTAGTCTTAAAACATGTAGGTTATTTTCAAGTCCAGCTGAACAAATGTCAACTCCCTTTCTATAAATGAAAAAACTGTGTTAGCAGAGAAAGGTATAGAGTAACATTGTTCCAGCAAATAAGATACAAAAATCAAATTTCTGTTAATATTAGGACATACAGATTACCCAATAATATGTATTTCCTCCCATTGGGAAAAATAACTTAATGTTCCCCATTTCTACAGCCAAGACAACCTCTCTAGTTTCAACTTTGAGAGTTGTTTCAATAGCATCAAGTTGTTGCCAGGAACTTATTCCTTTTAATAATAAGAACAGACGTTATTTGTGACTCCTGAATCAAGTATTTAGGCAGAATCGCCATTCTCCACAAATCACGCTTCCAAGACTAGTGAATCAAATTACCATCTTTGGATAAGTCTTCTTTGGCTGAGCAAGGTCCAATGTCACATTCATTAGGAACACTTCTTAATGAGTTAGACATTTGGGGCATGAGGACATTCCTCTGTTAAGACTAATCATAGAATATTTACCACAATTTGTAGTTTAAGTTCGTTGTATTATTACCGTTATTTATAACTTGGCGTAAGACAATGTACATTATTAATTTAATCGCTGAAGTAACAAATAACTCGTATTATTAATTGTACTAACCCATTACATCTAATCCAATCAAATTGAGCAAAAAACACACAAGCAATCAAAGAAACCCTAGAGAACTATTGATTTAGGTTTTGGAACGATACTTTAGAGATTTAGAATAACAGCCACCGAAGGGTGGTCAGCTATTCCTCCTCTGAATTGGGACAATCTCAACCAAACCCTAACACCAAAATAACTCATATTTCGTTAGTGTTTAGTTACCGTTGTTTGGTCAAGGATTCGTTAACACATTTAACTCATCCCCGTAAGTGTAACCCTCCCACTTTCAGATCTCAGAGGCACGCACCAACAGGCTACCGAAGGGAAAGACAACTGTTGGTGATTAGCCTAAGAGTCCTTATCCTATTCAGGAGTTCACGGTGTTCCGAATCCTATGATCAAGCCCTCCGAAGGGATGGTTGCGCCAGGGAAACACGCAGGCGGACCATAGAACTCTCACGATGCGAACTAAGGGCGGAGACCAAGGGATACGTTGACACGTGTCCCGCTCCCACTTACTATAGACATTTTTCCCATTCACCTTGTTATTGATCCATTCTAACACTTTCCGAAGGGAGGCCGCGCCTAAGGCGACACGAAGCCGAGCATGGACCTCACAGTGTGAACTCAGGGGAACGTGAGAGTAAAACTCGATCTTGTTATTTATATTTATCCTCCCACTTTCAGAACTCAAAGGCACGCACCAACAGGCTACCAAAGGGAAAGACAATTGTTGGTGATTAACCTAAGAGTCCTTATCCTTTTACAGGAGTTTACGGTGTTCTGAATCCTATGGTCGGGCCCTCCGAAGGGATGGTTGCTCCAGGAAAACACACAGGCGGACCATAGAACTCTCACGGTGTGAATTAAGGGCTGAGATCGAGGGATACGTCGACATGCATCTCACTCCCACTTAAATGTCCTACCATATTTTAGGGTTATTTAACTTAGATAAATTCGGCTAAGTCAATCTATCTAAGTCTAATCCTATTATAACTCTCACGATGAGGATTTTACTACAATGTTCCAGGTGAATTAAACTCTTTTAATAAATCTAGCTACATTGCATGCTAACATGACTATGGTTAATTCAACTCAAGTTTCAGATTAGTTCCCAGGTAGGAGGTGTTCTGTAAACCGTCATCTTAAATACCTCCAGCCTTAGACAGATTTTCACCAGGAGAGTTCCCTTATAGCCATAGTAATGTAAAGTCTTTACTCTAAAGATCTAGGTGCATTAAACTCTTTTAACAAACCTAGTGACATTGCATGCTAACATTTAACTATGATTAATTCAACTCCTGTATTCCAGGTCAGTTCCCAGGTAGGAGGTGTTCCATAAACCGTCATCTTAACTACCCACAGCCTTAGACAGAACTTAACCGGTGGAGTTCTCTTATAATCATAGTAATGTTTTTCCTACTTAGTCAATTAAAACTATTTTTAATTCTAAGTAAGAATAATTCTAATCCTATTAGAAATGAGATCTTAGGTCTAATTAATTTTAAACATTTTAAAATTAATCCATTTTTCCTAAGATCCTATGTTTGCATGCAATTCTTTGTTATAGGTTAACAGTTTCTATTCATTAAGTTTGTAACACTTATAAATTTTAATGAATTAGCCCTTAACATGCTACTATGGTGACATAAATAAACAATCAAATTTTAATTAATTTATAAATCATATACTAGCATACATGACATACAAAAATATAACAATTAAAGGTAATGACATGCTCAATGCAATTTTATTTCCTTATAATTAACCTAACTCTTAAATTAATTACCCAAGAAAATTAAAATTAAGCATTACCATTTTCATACATTAACATAACATTTATATTAATAGCTTATGAAAATTAATTAAGCAAGGTAATTACTTATATAAATATAACTCTTATATTTTTAAACTAAAGTAATTTCATGCTCAATGCAAATTAATTTTCTTCAATTAATCTAACTCTTAAATTAATTACCCAAGAAAATTAAAATAAGCATTCACATTTTCATACATTAACATAACATTTATATTAATAGCTTATGAAAATTAATTAAGCATGTTAATTACTTATATAAATATAACTCTTATATTTTTAAACTAAAGTAATTTCATGCTCAATGCAAATTAATTTTCTTCAATTAATCTAACTCTTAAATTAATTACCCGGCCAAGAAAATTAAATTAAGCATTCACATTTTCATAGATTAACATAACACATTATATTAATTGCTCATGAAAATAAATAAGCCTATAAATTACTTTCATAAATATAACTCTTTATATTCTTTACTAAAGTAATTTCATGCTCAATGCTTCTCAATTTTCATCCATTTAATCATAACAATTTATATTAAATACTCATGAAAATAAAATTCATACATATTTCATACATTTTTTTTTGAAAATCATACATATTTCATACATTATATAATATTTATAATAATAAATATGCATGAATATGCATAACCTATGGTGGAATTTTAAGCTAAATGACATACTTTATGCAACAATCAATTAATTTAATACATACATCACATGTATAATTTAATTAAAACTACCAAAATTGACCGGCATATTTGGCATATCCTAAGAAATTGAAAGCAATTTAAATTACAATTGTAACGCTGCAGGATTTTAATAGCTATCCTAGCGACATTACTAACTCTTATCCCAAAACTAACCGTGTGCACCGGAAATTTCGGCAGCATAACGGCATACATAGGACTAACCCAAAATTTATCTTTAACCTGCTAGGCATAAAACACTTCTAATTAACATTATTCAACGACTCCACCATACTACAACACAGCAGAACTCCACAGAACTAACAGCCAGCCAGGCCTCACATAAGCAACTACTAACTAAACCAAAACACATCTTTAACAAAATCTTAAAACGTTAATTCATTCAAAACAAACTTAATGATTAACAACTAAAAGAATAGATGGAGTTCTTTTAAACAAGGACAACTAGTCCTAGAGTCTCACAAGAATGAGTTTGAAACTAAACAATTAGGACATCCAACTGCCCAACCAATAAAACATTACTATCATATCCAAGCTGAACAACGAGCTATCTGACATGAAAGTAAAAGGAAAAAAACAACACAACTAGCTAAGGTCCTTCCTCGTATGCCTCCTCCGCATCACCATGGTCCACGTAGTCCTCATAACCTGCAAAATCTAGTAGTTGGGGGGAGAGAGAAGGGAGGGGGTCAGTACACTAAGGTACTGGTAAGCAGCCCCTACCTGAGGAGCCATCAAACAGAAAACAAGCAAACAACATGCTTTTCATGCACAAACAACTACATGCTCAAAAGCTAGTAAAGCGAATGACTCTCCTAAGCCATAACCTCATGCATCTTTCTATGCAAATCACTAACCACTCAAGCTCCACAAGCTTACTCAACACTCATGATCAGCCCTCACATGGCACTTCACATGTGATTTCCGCATCACGCTCCGCAAAACTCTCCAAGACTGATCCTTCGAGATGCACCGACCCCTGACCATTTATACCCAGGGCCTCGACACTTCTCTACGGAGCTCGGCGTTCAACCCTTGACCATTTATACCCAAGGCCTCAGACTGTGCATCGACCCTTGACCATTTACACCCAAGGCCTCGATGACTAAGCAACGTATTGACCCTTGACCATTTATACCCAAGGCCTCAATACTTGCCTCAAGACTCATCACACCGACCCTTGACCATTTACACCCAAGGCCTCGATGCTCCTGTTTATCTAACATTGGCATATCGACGCTCGACCATTTATACCCGAGGCATCGACATCCAATAGTGATATATCAGTCCCCGACCATTTATACCCGTGGCCTTGATAATCACTTTACTTTCCTCGAAACAATATCAGTCCTCGACCATTTGTACCCGAGGCCCTGATATCTCAATCACGATGCTAGTCCTCTTTAAACCCATGGTGACATGTCACCCCTCGACCATTTGTACCCGAGGTGCACTGACATTCGCCCATCTTGCCCATTTTCACATTTTAGGTCCCTGACCTCTATCTCACCTCTATCTAGAATGCATATGCCTTGCAACGCTTCTAGACTCACGTACTATGCCCCCAAGCATATACATGTAATCACATGCTCTCAACTCATGCTTATCTCACGAATACCAAATAGAACCAACATGTTTTACAACCAATCGACATGCAACAACAGTTCATGCTTTTCAAAGATTTCATATATATATATATATATATACATATTTATTCAGAGAAACAAGGAACAAGAGAACAGTTATAAAGCGGGAAATCAATCAGCATGCATCACACAGTCAAACAGACTACATCAGATAAGAACTACTTACCAATGAAGCGCTCCTAAGCGAACCTACAAACCAACAGGACGAGCCAGAAGAGCCTAAGGAGCCCGAACTACAAGCAACAACTCCTAAGGGTTAGGAAATAATTTAAAGCACCTAATAGACTTAATAAAGGAAACGAAAGGTGCTGGAATTTACCGTTCAGCGTCCAAAAGGCCCCAAACACTTGCTGTCCAATGAACTAAGTGATTTGAAACCACTTGTTTAAAGTCCTTAGACAATGGGTGTTCGAGTTTAAGGCTCAACGGACGATGGGTCACAAAACAAAGATGATTTCGAACCCAAGACGGCTCCGTGCAGCGCTGGAAAAACAAGAATTCAACCACGAAGCTCAGTTTAAACACCGAACGAGAGTGGGTAAACTAATTTCGAGCTTAATAATTCATGGGTAATATCGAGAACTTACCGAAAGGGCCTAAGCACGCCGAAACGATCCTAAATCAGCTCGAACGCGCCTAAATACCAGAACAACGAAGATTTTGCCGCTACCCACGAGCCTGACCGAAAAACGCAAGGAAGGAATTAAACTCGTTTTCTTTATGCTGAACTAGATGAAGAAAACGAGAGAGAAAGGGACCTTACACGCGGGTTTGAAGGTGAAAAACCGAAGCTGTGGGTGTTGGCCAACGCTCGCGAATACAAGGGTCACGGGTCTGCTGCTGCCGGCGACTGAACACGGGAGAGAGAGAGAGAGAGTTGCGGCTTCAGCGTGAGGAAGAACGGAAGAGAGAGAGGGAGGGAGAGAAAACACCGGAGTTGGCCTTCGGGGAAGCTTGGCTACGCGGGAGAGGAAGAAAAACGGGAAGGGAACTAGCGGCTGGAAATGCACGAAAAAGGGGGGGGTCTGGCGGCTTCACGAAGAAGAAGAGGAAAAAAATGACTATTTTAGGGCTTCCTTCTTTTTCTTTTAATAAAACCCAAAGAAAGAAAACCCAATTTAAATAGGGATTGGATCTTATTTCAAACCCAAACTTAGCTCCTAAAGAATTTGGGATTAAAACAAATTAAGAGAATTTTGGGCCTTTTGAACTTAAAATAAATTTCAATTATTAAACCTCTAATCTTTAGGAAATTTAAAGATTTAATTAAAAATCTCTTTCCCCTAAATTTTAGAAATTTAGTTTAACGACCCAAGGCTAAACTTAAATTCTAATTTTCCAAATTAGAATAAGAACGCCCAATAGATTCCAAAACGGCTCGATTTCGAAATGCGGGGCGTTACAACAATAATTTAAATCCAAGACATATCTTGGTCATCAAATCTTTTCCTTTTTGGCATTTACAATTGACCTAACCAAAAGTATAAGAGTAATTGCGGTGGGTGGCAAATTAATTATCTATAATAGCAAATATGGCAAAAAAATTAGAATATTCCCATTTTACCCTTCTCTTTCTCTCCCTTCCCATTTACCCTTTCTTCCCTCATTTCTAGTGTATACGATTTCTTCTTCTTTTTCTTCTTTTTTTTTTTTTTTTTTTTTTTTGCATTTATGAGCCTTTCTTCCCTCATTTCTTGTGTATACGATTTCTTCTTCTTCTTTTTTCTTTTTTTTTTTTTTTTTGCTTTCTTTTTTTTTTTGTGCATTTATGAGCTGTTATGATTTCTTTTTTTTTTTCTTTTTTTTCTCTTTTTTTATAATGAGCTATTACGATTTCTTTTTTTCCCTCTGTTTTTCGAACCAGAGACCTTATGGTTATCAGTACAACTTTATGCCAAATGAGCTAAGCTCTTGTTGGCCTTCTTTTTAATTCAAGGATGTCAATAATACAAAAATAGAAATTTTGGTGAGTGTTTGTATAGGTATACCAAAGTATATCACTGATATACTCTGGTTAATCGTAGTCTATCACTGACTATCACTGGTCGAAGTCTATCAGGGCTATAATTGATAGATAATGAAATACAAAGAATACAAGAATAGCAATTTTATGGTGGTGGTCACGGAGCTTGTGTGCTAGTGTTTAAAAATTATATATTTTGATTGAGAGTCACTTGTTGGTAATGGTTATTTTTGGATTTTATGTTCTAATTACCACAAGAGACTTAAATTTTTTGTTCAATTTATGACTGTAGTATAATAATTTTGGATGAGTTTCTAATTACCGAGATGATTGCAATGCAAAATACTTTACTGATAGATTTCAATTAAATTGATTTCTATCAGTAACAATCATTGGTAGACTTCAATTAATTGATAATTAACTGATTTATATCCGAGATAGAAACTGATAGACTTCAATTAACTGATTTCTATCCTCGATAGAAAATGATAGATTTGAATTAAACTAATTTCCATCAGTGATACAAGTCAGTAGACTTTAATTAAATTGATTTCTGATAGAAACTGATGAACTTCAATTAAATTGGTTTTTATCAGTGATAGAAACTAATAGTCTTGAATTAAATTGATTTCTATCAATGACAGAAACTGATAACCTTGAATTAAACGGTTTTCTATTAGTGATTATCACTGATAGACTTAAATTAAACTGATGGATAGAAACTGATAGCCTTGAATTAAACTGAACTAATAACCTTGAATTAAATTGTTTTCTATCAGCGGCTATCACTGATAGGCTTGAATTAAACACGATAAAAACTTATAGATTATGATCATCATCGATTAATCAAAGTATATCAGTGTCTATCACTAATAGACTCCGATTAATTGAAACTTATCATCAAAGTCTATCAGTATTTATCATTGATAGACTCCGATAGACTCCGATTAATCGAAGTCTATCAGTGACTATCAATAATAGGGACTGATAGACTATTGGAGATACTAAGGGTATTTTCATAATTTAACTTATTTTTTGCTATTTCTGCAAATAATTTTATTTTTTTGCTATTTTTGCAATTATTTTGCCGGTTTTTGCTATCTGTGCAAAGCCCCCAAAGTATAAATCTAATGTCAACAAATATGCCTAAATAATCAATTTTGTAAATTAAACCACATATCACATATGAAATTAAGATACCCACCATTGAACCAATGCTAATGTTAGAGAAACAATATTAGATCTACGATCGGCTCGGATACCGATTGAAGGATTGGAATTCCATAATTTCGTAAAGCGGAAGCGTAATTGGGACCGATTCGTAGTTAATTTTGTTTCCACCAAAATACCAATAGATTGGCAAAAATTTAGAAAACTATTCTAAATCAATTATTAATGCTAAGCATACAACCTTAGAACTAATCTAAAGGGGAGAAGCATACATACCGTCGTTGTCATCTCTGAAATATCAAGAACGCCTTTCTTGATTTCATAGGAACCAAGCGTCAACAATTGGGACACCACCAATTGATCTTCCCCGCTATGACTCTGAGATTAGGAACGTAGTTGTGGGACTACCTAATCTTGAATGGGAAAAACTCTAGAGAAAAAAATCTCCCTAGAGTTCTTGGGTTGAGAGAATATGAGAGGGAGGCTAGAGAGAATGCAAGAGTGCATTCTTGTGGCCTTATGTTGTTGTGCCTAAACTCTAGGTTTAGTGTTCTATTTATAGGAGAAAGGTCATGAATAAAATATTCATTTAAAATCAATTATTTCCATAGTTGATTTAATCTTTTCCATAATTAATCAATTCCATAACCAATCAATTCCATAATTGATTAATCTTTTCCATAAATGATTGATCACTTCCATAAATGATTAAATCATTTCCATAAATGATTTAATCATTTCCATAAATGATTAATTACTTCCGTAAGTGATTAATCATTTCCATAATTGATTAATTTCCAATTAATTAATTCTTTAATTAATTAATCACCAATTAAATATCATATATTTAATTTCAGACCTTCTATTAGTTAATTAATTAATTACCCAATTAAATATCATATATTTAATTTCAGACCTTCAATTAATTAATTCTATAATATGAATCAAATTCATATTAAAATTTGAACTCCTTCAAATTCTCTTATATCCTATAAATTTAATATGAATCAAATTCATATTAATATTTGAACTTCTTCAAATATTTATTTCTCTCATAATAATAAAGTTTAGTTTCAAATTAGACTTTATATTTTAATGTATCACTATACATTATATTAATTTATATCTCATACAATTAACTTAATTCCCAATATGAATTTGAACTATTCAAATTCTCTCAAGATATAATTGTTCCTAATTACTCTTTACGAGCTAGTAGGGGGACCTAATGGACCTACAGATCAGAAGCTCCAATGATATGAGGTTAACTGATTAAACTCATTAATCAGGTTAACCAATATTCATTAACTGTGGGTCATTCCACTAAAGACCCACAGCTGAACTCTTCTCACTGTAGAACATTTATGTGTCCATGGATATAGACCTATACCGGCAAGTCAATCCTTCACGAGTGTCCGTAATCACAGCTGTGTCAAATTACCATTTTACCCCTGTGTTACATCTGTCTCCTTAAGTACCAGTGCTCATCTAATGAACAACCTGTTTATGGTCCAACCAATAAATAGAAAGTCCCTCTCGGGCCAGTGAGAGAGCGGGATCTCTTTGTTCAAGTCCTGGAGTCCCCACTTAAGGGAACACTCATCTACTTCTCCTACAAGTGGGAAGAAGTGAATTCCTTCTTGTGTTGTCATGTCCCCAGCCTCCCACTTGGTCTTTTCCCCAAAAATCCCACTCGATCTTGTCCCCAAAAAGGAAGGCATATTGATTCGGCGTATTGGCCACTCTCACCCATGCTAATCAAAGGACAATCCCTCATGAGAAGGAGTTCATGACACACTCAGGATTAAGACTGAGTTACCTAGGTCATCCTATTGAAACAGTAACCTAACTAGTTAACGGTGTTATATCTAGTGGTTTACTATTTCATGGTCCGGTCTTATGCAAACTCATTGCATAGGATACCCCTGCTTGTATGTCTACTACATGGACGCTTTGGATTAATGCGTCTGTATCAAATACAAAGCGGGTCGTATCTCATAGTTTGATTGAGGGAGGATATGATTCTATTAAGTTGTGATTTGTGAATTGCATGGTTGTTTCATATTTTCATACCAATAGGGTTATACCCTCAACTCTGCAAGTGAGAAGTCCATTCATGTTTTATACCTGAAATCAAAAAATTATGTGGTTCCAAATTGGTGGGGTCATAGACAAAGGTTTTGATTTTCATCTACAATATCAATATTGAGGTAGGAGTAGTACAAATACACATCTAGTTTTTGTGCCCCAAATATGAAATCCATATCTAAAGAGCTTTTGGATTGTAATGGACTTTTGCATGGCTATCTTCCTAGTTACAAGTTCAAACAGAGACAAAGCTCGTGAGGTGTCCTTTCTCTAGGAGTAGTTGGTTTTCAAAAGGGTGAAAATGCTTTGGAAAATCTGGCTTCTACTGCCATTGGTGGATGGAAAGAGTTCCACCGAGAGTTTTGTTCAATCTCTCAGCCAAGAGCAAAATCCAAACACGATCTTGATGTTAAGGGGTCATCTATCAGCAAAGGTTAACACTGACATTAAAATTGAAGTACACAGTTTTTGGCCTCTTCTTGATTCTACAACTAGTAATCCTTTTTGTTATTTTTTTTTTCCTCTCTTTGATGCCTGTTGTGGATTTTTTAACATTTTTGTTGCCCGCATCGGATATCATACCGAAGAATATGCTTTTTCCAAGTTTCAAGATCAAATATGTTGTCGTTTTACATGTATTCTTCTTTATCTATCTACTTTTTTGGCTGACTCATGTTCTAAATCTATTTAGTTTGGAGATAGTTGGTCAAGGGTAGGGAGGATGGTGATTTCACAATGTTATTACTGTTGCTAATCTTCTGCCTGCATCGACTATTTATGGTTGCAAAATTGATCAACTGATCATTCGAGTTGCTGTTGGAATTTAACTGATCATTCAAGTTGTTGTTGGTTCTTGGATAGGAGATGAATTTTGTGAGAGATTCGCTTATTTTGGAATATTTTAAGAAGCATTTGAATTAGCATTAGAATGCGTTGAATTGGAGTGGAACATGTTACATTATGCCGTCGATCGGAGCTTTTTTGGCTAATGCCTACTTTGGGAAGATATCTGTTGATTGGAGCTTTTTTGGCTAATGTCGTTTTTTTATGTGTTTAGTTTAAGGGATCAATGTTTTGAGCAAGAAGAAGATTCATACAAGATCAAATGTATTGAGTTGGGAATATTGTCACCATTTTAAAGGTATAACTCATACATATTGTTAAAATGAATATTATTGTTTTTATCTTGATGTAAGAAATATTGCATTCAACTCTAAAATGAATATTGTTTGGTTGGTTATGTCTTGCAGGAACTCAACGAAGTCAAGAAAAACCATATTGTGGACAATTGATGTATGACCTTTTTTGTTAAGTTAGTGGCAAAAAAACATATAGTATATTCCCTCATGGTTGAAGTCTAGTGTAGGAATTGTTGTGGTGTACAAAATCTATTACACACTTAGTTTGTATGTAAAAATTTGACCAATTTGGGTTCAATGATATATAAAAGTTGTTATTTATGTATATATTTATTTTGTGTCAAGATTTGAGTGTTTTATTTTTGAAACATATGTTTATTCACAGGTATTAGACAAAATAATTTTTATGGCTTTGATGAATTAATATAAATAAATAAATAGTGATGTATCATTACTTATGACGGTTCATCAAAGTCATAGAAATTATTTGGGTGACAACTATTCAGTATCATTATAAGCATTTTTTACAGTTTTATAACTGTCATGAAATTCTTTTTGTTGACAACAAAAAACTATCAACAAAAAGTTTTGTTTGACAATAAAACACTGTCGTTGTTGAAATTTTCGTGACAATGACCTATTGTCATCAATAACCTTTTGTTGATAGTAATTAACTGTCATTAGTATATATATCTTGACAGAAAGATGATTTTCATGAGTTATTTATTGACAATGTTCAATTGTCATAAAAAAATTTATTGTGACAATTATTAAATGTCATTTTTTTTACAGCTGTTAAGTGTCATGAAAAAAAATAATTATGACAGTTTTTTTTAATAATGTCATGTATACACTTTCCTTGATGGGGGCTTCTAGGACGCAAAAAAATGTCATGAAATGTGCTTGTGACAATTTTTCAATGTCATAAAAACCCAAATTTGTAGTAGTGGTGGTTCACATTTGGAACACTTTCCAAATACAGCCTCGATCGCTGCTTCACAAGCAGCGCAGTTTCCGGCCTTTATTGACGAGGCTGCATTGCATCATAGCTTGATGTGATGCCATACTATATTTCCTCTGTTTAAGAGTGAAGACAGATACTGATGTAGATTTCCTCAAATCCTTATCAGTTTGAAAAATTTGTGTCAGTGTATCCTGTAAGGATATAATCCCGCCATACACGAGCATATAGTTCTTCTGTAACGACTACATTAGGGGTTTTGATGAGAGGGCATTTTTGTAAATAACCCAAGTTTGGAGTTAGCCCTAAGTCTCATTTCCTTGTCTTTGAGCCACACGCATAGCAGCCCCTTCTTTCTCCTCATTCACGCCAAATCAGTCCACAGCCGCCAGCCCTCCTTCCTGAGCATTTTCTTCTTCTTCTTCGTTTATCCGTGAGCCTCCCCTGCAGCGTCCTTCGACCGGTCAGCAGGTGTCCTCCACATCTCCGGCGTCGACAGCAAGCTTCTCTGGTGAGCGTGGGGTCGGTGGCGGACAACAGCGTGGTTGCGGTGCTCGTTTTCGGTGGGTGTTTGCGATTTCGAGCGCTTTAAAGGTTGGTTTTGCACCTCTCTTACCCGATCTCCCTCTTAATTGTTCTTTCCCTCACTTTCAGTCTCTTTTCCCTGTCCTCAGTGTAGTTTCAGCGTGGTGGTGGTCGGCAGCAGCGTTTTCTTTCCGGCGGCGTCTCCGTTATGCACGGTCAGCTTCGTTCAGGACCATATCTTGTTGTTTTCCGACGTTTCGTTCAGTGGGTAAGTGCTTAAAAGTCGTTTTGTGGCTGAAAATAGCGTTTAATCGAATACCCACTAACTCTTGGGTGCGTTCAGCAAGCTCTTCTTTTAAATTCCGGCGATTCAAGCATTGGGTCTTCGAGTTTCAACATCTTTGAGCAATTTCGGCATTGGGTAAGTGTCTTACATCAAGGATTGAGGTTGATTTTGATGTTTAATCAATTACCCATTGATTCTTGTTG
Source organism: Luffa aegyptiaca (assembly GCA_017139565.1). Taxonomy (NCBI): domain Eukaryota; kingdom Viridiplantae; phylum Streptophyta; class Magnoliopsida; order Cucurbitales; family Cucurbitaceae; genus Luffa; species Luffa aegyptiaca. The sequence continues at coordinate 23,946,116 of CM029401.1, read as the reverse complement.
TTGGATTCAAGGTACACTTAGCATTTGGAGGCTTAATCGTCAATTTGGAGCGGAATTTAAAGCCCGGACAGCAAGTATTAGTTTCTGTTTTGCTGTAAGTTGGGTGAATTTTATCCCCAAAATTATTTGGCCCTAATCGTTGTAAGTCCATGGATTTTAAGAATGTTTTTCCCTTTTTGTGTAGCTTGGTTTAAGGCTTTGAGAGCTAAGGAGTTATTTTGGATTGTATCAAGTATTTGATATGTTAAGGTAAGTAGCCATTGGATTAAGTTCTATACTTGAACCCATTTAATTGTGTATTTAGATGTGCAAGCATGAGTTCGATTTAAGATCTAAGTTTTGCCCCTGGATTCCAATAAGCATGATTGAGTCATTTTGAAGCAAGAGGATAGTATGAAAATGTTAAGGTTAGTTGTAGCATGTTGAGTTAGCCTTTACGTAAGTAGTCGTTGGATTTAACTCTTTGCATTGTATCATGAGATTGAAAAGTGGCAAGACTAGCATGGTTTGAGTTTGAGCTTAAGTTTTGTCCTTGGTGTAAGTAGCTTTTGGACATGACATAGTTGCTTTTGGAACCGTTGTATGCTTAATGGTAGTGAAATGAAGTCTTGGATGAGTTTTCATGCTTAGGTCTAATTTTCCCTGGAATGTTGTATGCTTACTTGAACATGATTTAAGTGTTGCTTACTTGGACATGACTTAAGTGTTGTTATGCTTATAGAATTAAATAAGTTTGATATGTTGTGATGAGTCGTGAGGCATGACAATGATATGAGGACCTTTTTGTTTTTGTGGCGTCTTCTGATTCACTACTAAGCATGTTTGGGATGTTTGATTCATGATTGTTTCTGGATTGTGTTTATGTTATTGGAGGATGGGCTAAATGTTTGCTGGAGTTGTGATTGATGTAGATGTGAGATTTGGCTCGTTGAATTTATAGAAGTGCATCATTCTTGTTTCCAGATGCAAGGAAAATTTTGGGTTCCCTATATGTACGTCGTTATGCTGTCGAATTTTCGGTAGAATCGCGATGGTCCTAAAATTAAGTTTAAATACCTTTGGGTATTAGTGTACTAGAGTACCACGTGACTGACAAGGACTCAACCTAGTGTAGGGACCTTAGTCTCAATTAGGGCCTCAGATGGACTTAAAAGATCCTTAAGTCTTATGTTAACTAGAGTGTTTTCCTTTCCCATCTCAGGACTGATAAAACCCAGTTTTCAGGCACGTTATCGTGCGTTCTATCAGTTGACTGTTAGAGCCCAGTTGCAAGCACGTTATCGTGCGCTCTCTCAGTTCAGGACGGTGTTGAGCCCATGTTCAGGCACGTTTTCGTGCACCAGTCGCCCCATCAAGTTTTCGATGTTGAGCTCATATTCAGGCACGTTTTTGTGCACCAACCGCTCCATCGAGTTTTTGATGTTGAGCTTATGCTCATGCATGTTTTCATGCACCAGATTGCTCCACCGTATTTTCATGATTCAGGGGTGTTGTGTTGGGATAGGTGTAGTTCGACTAGAGGTTGCCAGCTAGTCTCTAGTATACTTGCCTTACCCGACTGACCCACACAACACTCTAGTTGGCACAGGTTGGGGATAGGTAATCACCCTAGACAGAACATTTCATGAACCCAGTTATGGTCCTCGGGTTAGAAACCCGAATGACTGTTCCAGTTAGGTCCCTATGATGTTAAAACCCAAACTCAAGTTTCATGCTATTAGATTTCATGTTTTCAGATCTCATGCTTTCAGTTTCAGCCCTTAAGTGGGCTACTTACTGAGTATATTCTTATATACTCACCCATGCTACATGACTTTCCTTTTCAGGTGGTACTTGATGACATCAGGCGAGTGGCGAGGGCAGTGACTTGGCTAGGCTATGGGATGCAGCTGCAAATCATGTCTCTAGAAGTCCAGGACCGAGTTTCCTAGTTTTCATGTTTTCAGATGTTTTAATAATCAATTTTTGAAAATTGTCTATCAGCGCTTTTAACTATTCCTTTAGTGTAAACAACTTATGCTTTTGGGCCCAGTTTATTAAATAAAAGATTTTTAGTTATAGTCTCTTCCGCTTTAAAGTCTCGAAATTTTTTCGTGTTCATGTATGTAGTAGCGACCTTCAGTCTATTTTAACTTCCTTTTAGTCGGGTCGTTACATCTTCGTTCTCCAAAGATACTTGAGGATATACTTAACGGCTCTCTAGTGATCAAATCCTGGAATAGATTGACACTTACTGACTATCCCTATTGCATAGGGCATGTATCTCATGCCCTCAACTCCTTGAGGTCTCTGAGGACACATTTCCTTAGACAAAAGAATTTCATCCCTGAAAGTCCGTGAACCCTTCTTGGAATTCTGTATCTCATATCTAACCAACATTTGTAGATATAAGACGCTTGAGACATGACTAGCATTTTGTTCTCACTGTTATAAACAATTTAGAACCTAAGAACAAACTAAGCTTCTCCCAAATCTTCATTTGGAAATGAGGTGCTAGTCACTTTTGATGTCAATAAGTTAACCTACTTCATTCCCAATGAGTAGGATATCAATCACATACAACACTAAGAAAGCTACTGAACTATTGACGACCTTCTTGTAGACACAAGATTCATCAATGTCCTGATTAAAGCCAAAAGATCCGATCACCGTATCAAATCTTAAATTCCAAGATCGAAATGCTTAGGTCAATCCATGAATGGATCACTTAAGTTTGCAAACCCTTTCGCTTTTGATCTTGTTGTATGAACCCTTCTAGTTAAGACCTTAATGTTTGATTTCCTCTTGTATATCCACTTGTAACCTATAGGTGTTACCCATCAAGCAGATGTACAAGATCCCAAATGGAATTGAAATGCAAAGACTTCATTTCCAGGTAAATGGCTTTAAGCCTCTGATCGTTATCCACATCATTCATTTCTTTTGTAAAAGACAATGAATGCTCTATGTCATCATCAAGAATGACGACCTGAGTTTCAGATAAGCCCATGTAACGGTCAGGTTATAAAACAACCCTCCCACTACATCAAGGCACTCTCAACTCTTGAGATGGATGTGACTAACCAAAAGCACTAGCCTTATCAACAATTCTTGTTGATGTTTCTGTAGCTTCATTAGTTAATACACTTAAACCAACCTTGTGGCTTATGATTTCTCGTATGGTCTTCTTCTAAGAATGTAGCATTTGTTGATACAAATTCTTTATTCTCATATGGGTTGAAGAAGTATATGCTTCTCGTTTCCTTAGGGGTTGCCTACAAATAGGCATAATTTTGAACGGTGTTCCAATTTCTTTTGGGTTAGTAACAAGCACAAGTACTGGACACCCCCAGAAACTAAAGGAACATAAACAATCTTTACGTCCTATCCACAACACAAAAGGTGTTTTAGATACACTTTTGATGGAACGTTGTTCAAAATACACACTGCAGTCAACACTGCGTGACCCCAAAACGAGTCAGGAAATTGAGCATAGCTCAACATGGAATGAACCATATCCAATTGGGTTCTATTTCTCCTAACTGAGATTTAGGATGTGATCCCATGTACTATCAAATAGTCCTAGCATCTCAAGTTCCTATACTCAACAATTTGATCGGATCGAAGTGTTCTATTATCTCACCTAACAAGTTTTCAACTTCAGTCCTAAGCCCTTTCGAATATCTCAAGAGATTCAGACTTAAGTTGCATTAGGTAGAGATATTCATACCTTTGAATAATCATCTATAACAGAGATGAATTATTCATATCCTCTCACTGCTTTAACATACTGGACCACAAGGATCCAAATGTACAAGCTCCAAGGGCTCTTTGGCTCTGTAGCTCTTTTCTAGTAAAAGATCTATCAGTCATATTGCCCATAAGGCATGACTTAACAGGTATTAGAGTCTTCTTCTAACTCACTTAGAAGTATACTCTTGACCAAGCTCCCAATCATATTGAGATCAATATGGCCTAACCTTAAGAACCAAGGAAAGGTGTTTTCCTTTAGGAGATTCCTTCGCCTTTATTGCTCTGCGTATAGGAAGTCTTAAACAACTCAGTGCTCATGACTGCTTTACTCTCTATAAGTCTTAAAAACATATAGGTTATTTTCCAGTAAAGATAAACAAATGTCAACTCCCTTTCTTGAAATAATACTGCGTTAGTAGAGAAAGGTATAGAGTAACATTGTTCCAGCATGTAAGATACAGAAATAAAATTTCTGTTAATCTTTAGGAAATTCTTGCACATTATCTAATAATATGTATTTTCTCCCACTGGGAAACATAACTTACCGTTCCCCTCTGCCACGGCCGAGACAAACTCTCCAGATCAAACTCTGAGAGTCATCTCATCAACTTGCAACTGTTGCCATGAGCTTATTCCTTGAAAAAAGAAAAACAAACGTGATAAGTGACACCTAAATCAAGGATCCAGGTTGTATCTTCATTTTCCACTATGCATGTTTCAATGACCAATAAATCACATTTATTGTCATTGATATTGGCTAGGCAGTTAATGTCATAATCATCATGAACGATTCGAGATGAACTAGACATTTGGGCCTAAGGACATTCCTCACCAAAGACTAATATTAAATCACTTACCACAAGTTTGTCGTTTAAGCTAGTTGTATCAAAAACTGTTATTAATAAATTAGCATAAGACAATGCACATAGAAATCATTATATATATCATTGAAAACACAAATTACTTGTATTAACCAACTGCACTAAACCCATTACAAATTATCCAATCAATTTAGCAAAACTAATCATCGACCCAAATATCATATATGATACATATTTGCAACGATACTTTAGAGGTTTAGAGCAACAACTATGGTAGGGCAGTCAACCACTCCTCCTCTGAATTGAGACAATCTCAGCCAATCCCTATTACCAGAATAATTCATATTCCAATAGTTGTTAGCTATCGTTTTTCGATCAGGAAATCATTAACACCTTAACAATTTCTTGTAAGTGTGACACTCCATTTTCAGATCCAGAGGTCGGCCCCAACAATGCTACCGTAGGGAAAGTCAAAGTTGGGAATGGACCTAAGAAACTCTATCCATTTCTAGAGTTTGGCGTTGTTCCGAATCCCATGATCAAGCCCTCCGTAAGGTGATCACTCCCAGGGCGACTCGCAGGCAGATCATGGGAATCTCACAGTGCAACCTAATGGAGGAGACCGTAGGATACGTCGACACGTGTCTTGCTCCCACTTACTATAAAATACTCCCTCATTCACCTTGATATTGATACATGCAAACACCATCCGTAGGGGGCCACTCCCAGGGTGACTCGAGGCCAAGCATAGATCTCACGTTGTGAACTCTCGAGGACGTGAGAGAAAAACTTGATTTATGATAATCTTGTTTTGTCATATTTCCTCCCATTAAGTATTTTTAGAATTTTAGGGTCTAATTACTTAGGTAAATTCCGGCTAAGTGAATCTATCTAAGTCTATGCCTTTACATAACTCTTATACATATAGGTCTTTATTCTAATGTCTAGGTGAATTAAACTCATTTAATTACCTAGTGACATTGCATGATGACATTAGACTATGATTAATTCAACTCAGGTTCCGGGTTTGTTCCCAGGTAGGAGGTGTTCCGTAAACCGTCAACTTAAATACCCCCAACCTAGATAGAACTTCACCGGGAGAGTTCCCTTATAACCATAGTAATGTTTTTCCTACTTAGTTCATTAAAACTATTTTAATACTAAGTAAGAAAAAAATTCTAATTCTATTAGAATTCAGGTGAGCTTAAGTCTAATTAATTTTAAACATTTCAAAATTAATTCAATTTTAACCTAAGATCCTATGTTTGCATGCAACTCTTTGTTATAGGTTGACGGTTTCTAATCATTTTATAACTATTCCAAGTTTTAATGATTAGCCCTATAACATGCTTCTATGGTGTTGAATAAAATAACAATCATATTCTAATTATTTTTCACTGTTGGGTTTTATGTCCTAAAACTCATAGATAATGAATGGTGACAAATTGTTTACTTGTCTCAATACGTTGTTATTGAGGTTTGTACAATAAAGAGTTATTGTTACTAAAATTGCACAATTTGACCCAAATCCAATAAACTAAGATCCTAGGTTGTTTAGATGAAACTTGGACTAGTATGTGGGGACATACGGGGATCAGTGTTCAAGTAACGACCTAAATGGTCTATAGTATAGGGATAAGGCTGGGTACCTTATCCTGGTGACACTATGAGATACGGTCCACTTTGTATTCGATGCAGATGCAATGATCCAAAGCATCCATGTAGGAGACATGCGAGTGGGGGTATCCTATGCAATGACTTTGCAAAAGACCGGACCGCGAAATAGTAACCACTAGATGTAACACCGTTAACTAGTTTAGGTTTCTATTTCAATAGGATGACCTAGCTAACTCAATCTAAATCCTGAGTATGTTATGAACCCCTTTCAAGAGGGATTGTCCTTAGATTTGTATGGGTGAGAGTGGCCAGTTCGCCGACTCAACAAGCCTACCATTTAAGGGGCAAAACCTAGTGGGGGTTGGGAGCATAACATTACAAGATGGAATTCACTCCTTCCCCTATTGGGGTAAGCAGATGTGTGTTCCCTAAAGGGCTGATTCCGAGTCTTGAACAAGGGCGTCCATCCTCTCCTGCCTCGAGAGGAACTGTTGTTTATTGATTGGATCATAAACAGATTGTTCATTAGAGGAATCAGTGGTACTTAAGGATCTAAAGGTAACCCAGGGGTAAAATGGTAATTTGATCCAGCTAGCGTTACGAACACTCGTGAAGGATTGACTTACAGTTATTGGTCAATATCCGTGAACACAGAAATATTCTACAGTGAGAATAGTGCAGTTGTGGGTCTTTAGTGGAGTGACCCACAGTTAACGAATGTTGACTAACTTGGTTAATGAGTTTAGCCAATTAGTCTCGTATCGTTGGAGCTTCTGATCTGTAGGTCCATTAGATCCACCTGCTAGCTCGTAAAGGGTTCTAAGGTTAAATAGTCTTGAATAGAATTTGAAGTGCGTTCAAATTCAAGGGAATTATATTGTATTTGATACAATTAAGATAATGTATGCAGATACATTATTATAATATAAGTTTAATTGGTGAATTAAACTTTATATTATAAATTAATTTTGGATATGATTCAAAATTAATTAATGAGAGAATTAAATATTTGAAGGAGTTCAGATATTAAATATGAATTAGATTCATATTAAACTATAGGTTAAAATTAATATGAATAGGGATTCATATTAAAACTATAGTATAAGAGAGAAAATGAAATTAATTAGATATGTGATATTTAATTAATTTACGAATTAATTAATTTTAATTTAATTTGGTTAAATATGTTTTAATCAAAATTAAAGCTATAGTTTATAATTAATGTACATTTGATGCACATTAAAACTATAGGTTAAAATGAGAGAGATTTATTTGAATATGATTCAAATGTGTAATTAATTAAGTATATGATATTTAATTAATGTGGGAACAATTAATTGAGAATTAATGTGGGAACAATTAATTGAGAATTAATTGAATGACCTATTTAATTCAATTGAATATGATTTAATTGAATTAAAACTTTATGTTATAATTGATTTAATTAAAATTGGTTTAATTAAATTAATTATAATTAATTAAATAATTATTTATTATTTAATTTAACGGTCTGGATCACATTGATTATGATCAATGGTGGAGATCGTGTAGGGAAGTTAACCTCCCTTATTCCCACGTATCAGTTAGGGGTCAGTGTAGGACTGATCACTCTCTCACTCATTTTTACGGTTTTCAGAGTTGCAAAACGATCTCTCTCTGGCTCTCACTCTCTCTCATGGAAACACAGCAACTCTCTTGCTGATTTCTCATTCCCTTTCAAGGAAAAGGTAGGATCCCACAATCCAAACCTCAAGAATCCAGAGCATAGTGGGTGCTCTTTGATGGTGGTGTTTGTTGGACAAATCGTCCGTGTTTTTGGAGCATTGTGCAGAGAAGTGTTTCGGTCTTCAACAAGTAAGTCTCCAAAACTCTGAAATAATTATGTACAGCATGCTTAATCGTATTAAATTTATAGAAATCGTTCTGTAATTTAGCCCAATGTATCGGTGTTTTCAAAGAAACCAAATTAATAACGAAAAGGTCTGATATACGCTTCCGCTGTGAGGAATTTCAATCCTTCATTCACCATATTCTAAGCGAACACGACATCCAATTAATATAACTATTATATTAATCTAAGTGGTGTCATGTTACATACAATCCAATTTCCATTAATTAACATATCAAATATACTAATTAATCATCCATTAAATTGCATATACTTTGACATTAATTTCATATAACCCTTATATTAATCTAAATTAATGTCATGCTCAATGCTTTCCTATTTTCATTTTATTAATATAACACTTATACTAATTAATCATGAAAATCATGCATTGACATTATTTTCATCCATAACATAACACTTATATTATAACTCATTAAAATAAAACTAAGCATGCATGCCACATTAATTAAATATATGATAGCAAGCGTAGCAAGCTATTTTTCCCTAATTAATGTAGTTAGTCTTTGGTATTAAATTGGCCAAATTTATGCATTTTAGTGTTTTATTTGTAGGAAATATGTATTGGAGCTAAAATGAGAAAATGGGAATGATCGGGTGTTCGGGACGTGAAAAGAGGCCAAAGAAACAAAGTTGAATCAAAGTGGAAGCCTATTGAAGTGTGCAATCTGTGAGCCAGCGTCGAGACCTAACTTATGGGCGTCTCGACGCTGGAGACTTTCCTTCTTTAATTTGGGTGGCAGAGGTCACAGCGTCGAGACGCTGTGACAATAGCATCGAGACACTCTCGAGAATTTCTAAAATAGAATGCTCAGTTAGCGACAGCGTTGCGACGCTGTGCCTATAACGTCTCGACGCTGTCGATTATTTTCCTATAAATAGAATGCGATTAGGGCTGGCCAATGGGACTTCTTTTGATGCACTTTCCGCCTAAACTCGATTAAATACCTTCTGTGGGAGCTGAAGCAAGTTGGAGGAGCGGGATTCGAAGGCTTGGGTCGTGGAGATCGTGATGGGAACGTGCGGTTTCGGCGACTTAACGTTTAATCTCTTTTCCCTCTTGACTTTAGTTGGTTTTAATGGCTATTTTAGACTTAGCTTATATCGTAACGCGTTGTATGAGTAGCTAGGTTCTTTATCTTAGGGATTGATGTAGCCTTTTGGAAATTATGAATTGATTTATGGATTCTTGCTATGATTTCATTTATGCATGATGTGTCCTTAATGCTTTCAATTTATCGGCCATGAACTGACCAATATTTAATCAATTAATTTAAATATATATATATATATATATATATATGCAATACACGTTTTTTAAGTCCACAATTTACATTGGAAAGGACTGATTTGGCACCTGCTTTTATGACACCTTTTTAAGTTTTCAAAAAAGTAATCATTATTCCTTTTTTATATTATTTTATTTACTTTCTCTTTCCCTCCTTTCATTTCATCTTTTCTCTCTCCTTTTCACGGAACCCTCTCTTTCTCTCTTCTCTCTATTCTCGTTTCTTTACCTCTCCTCTCTTTCTCTCTTCCTCTATTCTTCACCGCCGGTGACTCTCTCTCTTCCTCGTGACTCTCTCTCTTCCTCTATTCTTCATCGCCGGCGACTCGACGTTACCGATCTCTCTTCCCACTGTGGTCACGATCTCTTTTCTCACCGTAGGCGACTCGTCTCTCTTTTCTTTTTTCTTCTTTTCTCATGTTTTTTAATTTAGTTCATTTTTAAGACTTCTTCATCTCTTTTTTTCCTTATTCTTTCTCTTCTCCATCTCCAAGTCAGATTTCTTCTCCCTTCCCCTTTTTTCTTTGCTTTTCTTCTTGTCTGACCTTTTTTTTTTATCTTTTCGTATCTTTTCTTTTTTTTTTTTGGATTTAGTTTGCCGGACTTGCAAAACCGACAAAAACCGACCGACCGACAGTGAGTTCAGTCGGTCGGCGTCACCAAACTCTAAAAAACCGACGAAAGCAAAAACCGACTGACCGATATATCGACAGTCGGCGTCGGTTTTAGCCCAAAACCGACTCCGATCGACCGATGAACACCCCTAGTGTTTAATATTTAAATCATATTTAAATATATCCAACTCTCATTTTAAGTTTAATTCGTAATTAAACTAATATGTCGTTAAATATCGCATATAACCGACTTTTGTATCCTTTTCCAATTTTTGAACGTTTCAGATATTAACCTATCATATTGTTCCAAGTTTTATTCCTATTGAGCTAGTAGAGGGACCTAATGGACCTACAATCATGGGCTCCAACGAAGTGATGATAACCGGTTAATCTCATTAACCTAGTCATTCATCGTTCGTTAGCTTCCGGGACACTCCACTATAGCCCGTAGCTGAACTCCCCTCACTGTAGATATATTTCTTGTCCATTTTAGATAACCATGATTAGTAAGTCGACCCTTCATCGGTTGTTCGTAACTAGAGCTAGGTCAAATGTCCATTTTACCCCTATAGTTACATCTTGTTCCTTAAGTTCCACTGATCCTCTAATGAACAACTAGTTCGTGATACAATCACTGAACCAAGTCCCTCTCAAGGTTATGAGAGGGTGGGGCCCCTTATTCAAGACTCGGAGTCAGCACTTAAGAGAACAATCTTTACTGACCCTAAAACGGGTAGCAGTGAATTCCGTCTTGCAAAGCTATGTCCCCAGCTATCCATTTAGTCTTATCCCCAAAATGGTAGGCTTATTGAGTCGGCGACGTTTGGCCACTCTCACCCATGCAAATCAAAGGATAATCCTAAATAAACAGGAGTTCATAGTTAGCTCAGGATTAAGATCGAGTTACCTAGGTTATATGTATGAGATGTTCAGTTTCAATAGTAAACGGTGTTGTAAAGTGAAAGTTACTTATCTCCTGGTCCGATCTCTATGCAAATTCTTTGCATAGGACGCCCTCACTCACATGTCTTATACATGAACGATTAAGATCACATCGTGTGTCTTTAAAGAACAAAGTGAGCCGCGCCAATAGTGTCCCCAGGATTAAGGTACCCAACCTTATCCATATACTATAGATCGTTTAGACTATTTACTTGAACTTGATCCATACTTATGTCACACATAAACTTCAAGTATACATAATATAGCCATGGGTTCTTAGTTTATTGGATTTGTGGTTATATTTAGGCAATACTAATCATTTAAAATCAATAACACTTTATTGAATGGAAATAACTCTTTATTATAAACAGTCGTCAAAATGTTACATTTACTATCTACGAGTTTTAGGGCATAAAACTCAACAATTAATTAAATATCGTATACTTAACTAATTTTTACATTTGAATCATATTTAAATGTGTCTCTCTCTTTTAACCTATAGTTATAATGTGCATCAAATGTACATTAATTATAAACTATAGTTTTAATTTAATTAAATCATATTTAATCAAATTAAATAGATTAATTAATTCTCCAATTAATTAATTTCTCAATTAAATATCAAATATTTAATTAATTTATAATTTGAATCAAATTCAAATCATTCTCTCATATACTATAGTTTAATATGAATCTTATTCACATCAAATTTAACCTATAGTATTAATATGAATCTAATTCATATTTGATATTTGAACCCTTCAAATATTTAATTCTCTCATTAATTAATTTTGAATCACATCCAAAATTAATTTTATATAATAAAATTTAATAATTTATCTGCATACATTATCTTGTATCATATACAATAAAATTCCCTTAACGAATTTGAACACACTTCAAATTCTATTTAAGACTATTCAACCTCAGAACACTTTACGAGCTAGTAAGTGGACCTAATGGACCTACAGATCAGAAACTCCAACGATACGAGACTAATTTGGCTAAACTCATTAACCAAGTTAGTCAACATTCGTTAATTGTGGGTCACTCCACTAAAGACTCACAGCTGCACTCTTCTCACTGTAGAATATTTTTGTGTTCACGGATATTGACCAATAACGGTAAGTCAATCCTTCACGAGTGTTCGTAACTCCAGCTGGGTCAAATTACCGTTTTACTCCTGGGTTACCTCTAGATCCTTAAGTACCACTCATTCCTCTAATGAACAATCTGTTTATGATCCAACCAATAAACAACAGTTCCTCTCGGGCCAGGAGAGGATGGGCGTCCGCCCTTGTTCAAGACCCGAAATCAGTCCTTAAGGGAACACATGTTTGCTTACCCCAATAAGGGAATGAGTGAATTCCATCTTGTAATGTTATGTTCCCAGCCCCCACTCGGTCTTGCTCCGGGTGATTTTATCACCTCTAATCTAAGCTTGTTGTATTGTGAGCATTGAATTGGTTGTGTTAATCTTGAATTGTGTTTATTGCATTGCTTGAGACGTGTACGCTTAAGAAGTATAAGCATGATAGGTACTTGTCTTAGGCTTAGTGACTGTTGAGTCGAGCATGATGAGTCTGGTTGGCATGTTGCATGGGGGATGTGTAGCATGAGTCGGGTGAGAGGCACAGCACATGGTGCGTAATTCATGTGTAGCGGAGCGTGACGCGGAAATCACGTAAGAGTGGCGCAACACATGGCTCAGAATTCATGTGGGGTAGGTGCGGAGCATGACGCGAAAATCATGTAATAAGCGCAGCACATGGCGCAGATTCATGTGTAGCAGAGCATGACGCGGTAATCATGTAGTTAGCGGAGCATGACGCGGAAATCATGTGGAGTCTAGTGCGTGCGTTGCATAGCATGTGGTGCAATTGCATGAGTGAGTTGTTTTGAGCATGTGTGTAGTTTTTAGCTTGAAAGCATGTTTCTTATTGTCGATGTGTAACCTGTTGGATGTGTGTGCCGAGCATGATGCTTGTATTGGTTGTTTGCTTGTGGTTTGGTAAGTGTGAGCTGCTTACCAGTACCACGGTTGTACTGATACCCCCTTCCCCACTTTCCCCCCAACATTTTAGATGTTGCAGGTTTGGATGACGAGCTGGATCTTGGTGAGGAAAAGGAGATCTGCGAGGAAAGATTCCTAGAGTGATGGTTTCCATGTTGTTATGTTTTCCTAGTGTTGTAATAAGTTAGCTGGAGAATGGTTGTTTCCGAGTTTATAAAATAGATTGGATAGTTTGGTAGAGTTTAATAATATGTATAGCTAGTGAACTAGCTCCTTTGTTAGTAGAATGTCTTTATGATTCCGCTGCATGATTTTTGGTTATTGTATGTTGTTACGAGTTTCTGTCTCGTCTAGAGGAGATAGGTTGTGAAATCTGACTGCAGTTTGGTGGAGTTTGGCTTATGCATGATTAGAAGTGTTAAATGTCTTTATCAGGTGTTGTGAAAATTTTGGTTCGGCCATTTTACGCTGTTATGCTGCCGAAATTTTCGGTACATCCGGTTTAAAAGTGGTTCAGATCCGTAGTTAAGGGTTTAGAGTTGCAGTAGCATCTCTAGGTTAGAGGTTGGAAAACCTAGGGCATTACAGTTAGTATCAGAGCCATTACGTTCTTGTAGACTGACCTAGATAGCCTAGGTTGTTTAGTTGTGTGTGAGTTAAAGGTTGTTCCTCGTTCTCCTCTCCATCACCAGGTATGGAAGCATCGTTATTGATTTGTTTGCTTATTGATATATGATGTTATGTTGAGTTATCTACTTACCTTGTATTACCTTGCTTGTTATTTGCCTTGTGTTTTGTTCAAGCATGATGTTTCCCTTGGTTGCTTTTTGGTGGAAGCTAGGCCTAGGATGCTCCCTTTAGGTGGGTAGATAGCTTGTTTTGTTTGCGTGCCTGTTGAGTGGTAGTAGGATTAGGATGTTGCCGTAGTTTCTAGATAGCTTACTTGTTTTCTTTATGCATGCTGCGTGCCCTCAGATCTAAGTTGTTGCCTTAGCTCGAGGTTAGCCCCTCCTATTCAAGCTTCTTAGGAGTTCCTTAAGCGAGTTCCTTGCCCCTTCTCTTAGCGATGAGTTCTAGTGGGAGTTGGAAAAGTGGTCATTCTGGCTCTCCTATCCTTCCTGAAGTTAATTCGCGCTTGAGGTGAATTCCCCTGTTCTTCTTCCGATGCCTCAAACGGTGTTGACATTGGATGCATTGCAAGCTTTGGTTGACAATGCAATCCAAAGCAACTTGGAGCACCTTGGTGTGAATCAAGTCCCTGCTCATAGATGGGAAGCTCAGTTCTTCCTAAGCTTCAAGAAAGCAAGGCCCTTTCGTTCGATGGCCAGCTTGATAATTCGAGAGTTGTTGAAGAAGGAACTTCGAAGGTAGAAGCCCTGTTCTAATATCTCGAAGCTAATGCCTTGGATTTCGAATGAAGAACTCAAGGCCAAGTATTCAGAGCTCTACGATGACGAAATCTAAAGAAGAGGAAAGTCCCTAAGGTGGGGAGTCGGTTTCACCTCCCATTTCCAAACTAGTGCTCTTTTCTTGAGTTTATCTTTTGCTCTGGAATCACCCTTCTTCTTTCGGGGCGTTACATAAGGAGAATTCACGTTGGTTGGTGGGCAATTAAATTTGGTAGGTGAGATAATTAAGTTTGATATTTGAAAACTTAAGGGGAGGTTATAATGGACAATTCACAACCTTGCTGAAATCGTTAAAGTCAGCAAAGGGTCCCTAAATACATATTTTGAAAAGATGGGCCCTTTTTACAAAGTAAAAGGGCCCATTTGTTTCAATTGCCCCCCAAAAGTCTCTCAAACTACGAAGCTTCTCTAGTGAGCACGAAGAACAGGAGCGTCCAATTCTTCTCACTCAATCATCATCAGAGTCTTATCGCGACGACACTGTTCTTCTATTCCTCAATTTTGAGGTGAGAATATACTCTCATTTCTTTTACAGGGTTGCTTTTTCTTTCTTTTTTTTTTTTTCTTCATTCAATCCCATTTCGATTTTTTCTTTTTGACCGATTCTTTTCTTTTACTGAAATTTGTCCTACCTCTCTCCAAAATTTTACGTCCTTACTGTTTCTTGAAGTAATTAATTGTAAGTTAGAGGAGTTTGATGTTATGCCGATCATTCACATACCAGGAAGGAAATGTTAGAGGAGTTTTTATTAACCACATATATTCTGATTTTGACTGCCCAAAGAAGTTCTCGAATCCTTGCGTCTGATAGTCCACGACAACTTCATAAAACATTGAAGACTCTGGTGCACATGAATCTTCAACCACTTCGATAACAACACAAATAACCAAAGCTTGTTCCTTATTTGGATTATTCTGTTCAATGCTGAAACTTATTGATCTTTTCATCCTTTGATTGTTCAAGTAATTTGGGATCTCACTCTTCATTACAATTAATAACTCTCTTGCTCCACCCCATTGATCAAGATCATCCTATAGATTTAAGAATTAATATGCATAAAGTGTTAAAAGGAGAGAGAAGAGAACGATATAAGATCAAAGAAATTAAAATTACATGAGAAAGAGATGAACCTCATACCTGTCTGAATATCATATCAGCAATGTTGTCACGACTAATGACCAACGATTCACTGCCTCTGGCACCCACTTTTACATAATGGGTGGGAAGATTTGCTATGCTTTGAAGAAACTTGCAATTCATTACTTCAAGAAACAGTAATGAATCAGCTTGAAACATAAGCTTTTTTGAATCCCTTGTCAAACTCTGGGGAATATGTAAAATTTGTCTCCAACTCTCATTTTTTACTGTGTACCTTGATGAATCTATCTTTGACCAAAAGGTCAAGAGGTTCGAATCCCCACTTTATTGTTGAACTCAAAACTTTGTAATGGGGTATAAGAGTCATATTATAGTTTAGGATTTAATTGGCAATCATATATTGTACACCCTTTACTTTGGTTCTGGAACCAGTAGCTGCATTAAGATTTTTAGATATAGAAAATTCCATGATCTTTTCTTTGCAAATCTAGCATTTGTTTTACTGTATCTGTCTTATCAAAAGATCATTCCTTGCCCATTCCTTTTCTAACACTAAATACTGGATCATGTTAAGTTCATTCAATAATTATTGGTTTTTAGATAAAAAGATGCTGCTGTGAAGTCCCAAGATTCGCGTTTTGCCGCCAGAATACCCGTAAGTTCTGGATTACTTGGTCATATCACTTAGTAAAGAAAATATTATATGTTTCTTAGAAACTTGTACAACTACTGGTTGCGGTTGTAGTAGCAGGATGATCTCTCTTTCAGTAGCCTAATCAGATTCATTCGTTTGTAGCTGTAGAAGTATATGCCATTCTATCAAAATTTGGTTGTGTGATTTTTTTTTTCAAACACTACCCTATATTTATATTGTACCTCTTTTGTATACCAAGGGTCTTAGTTGTTAGGAAGACGAGTTGCATTGAGGACATTATTCATCTTATTCAAATTGATGGAACGAAATACGATGCTCCATGGTCTTTTAAAAACGAGACAATTTTTATTGACGTGATGGATGAAGAAGTTGCAAAAGGAAATCGTCCAACTACAACATTTACTAGAACTAGTTGGACTTTTATGAAGAAGCAATTATTTGCTAAAACAGGATACAATTATACCCATGATCAATGAAGAACAAGTATAACAATCTTAGACAAATTTATAAAGATTTCAAAAAATTGTTGAGTGATATTACTCGAAAAGGTTGGGATCCAATTGGAAGAGGAGCGGTGGACTAATCTTATTAAGGTATCATTTCTATAACTAATCTCATTAATTTTTTTGTTATTACTCTATAATTAAAAAAGTTTTATTAAGAGAACTATGTTGGTAAATTTGTATAGGTTAACAAGGAAGCTAAGAAGTTCAAAAAAAGTGGTTGTCCACATTATGAGAAGTTGATGAGAATATATGGAGATACATTGGCAACTGGTATCCATGCTCATCCATCAACAAAACTTCCATCAGATTCTAAAGACGAAAACAAAACTGAAAGTGATGCTCCTATGAGTAGAGGAAACAACAAAGATGAAAATCATTGTCAGAGTAGCATGAGTAAGAAGACTAAAAGAATGAGATGAGTCTTAAATGATATCATGTCATCTTTCGTTGAAGCTTATGTTGAGAGTTCAAAGAGGCGAAATGATATACTTGAAAAAAGACTTCTTGGTTATTCATTAGTTGACTTTAATGAGACTTCATCAAAAGCGAAAGATTGTGTTGATGAAGACTTGGACAAATGCCTTGAAATTTTGAATAGCGTGGTGGATATTGATGATAAAGCCTATACAAAAATATTGAAACATTTGCTTGAGGACACTACTTGGAGACAAACATTTTTGCGCATCCCTGAGTCAAGGAGGAGAGGATTTATCAATAACATTTAACTAACTAGTTTTGATTATTTGTTGAACTTTATGTTTGAAAAAAACTATTTCTTGTTACCTTTAGTTAATTGATATGTTATTTAGGTTGTTATATTTTGTGTTAGAAAGACTTCATTTGTTCTTTTGACTAATTTATTCTGTTCGAACATTATTAAAACAGGTATTTTGATGGATCTTGGTCACAATTATTTTGAAGCTCGCTTACTATTTGATTATGCTCTGATGGATTTGTTTGAAGAAGATGAATATGAGGATGAAATTATTTTGATATTTTTTTCATTTGTTAATAGAAGAATTGTACAAGGAACGATTATCTAGATGACCGTGCAGAACTTCCACCCTTAAAGGTCATGATTATGTGGTTGAGCTGCTAAATGCTAATGATACCCGATGTTTTGATTGCTTTAGGATGAGAAGAGATGCATTTATAAGATTATGTGAAGAGTTAAAAATTACAACTTAAAAGCTTCTACATTTTTTACGGTTCAAGGACAAGTGGTTATATTCTTGCTCATCATATCACATAACGAGAGGAATCATCTAGTAGCCGAAAGATTTCAACACTCTGGTCAAACAATCTCTCGGTATTTTAATCGTGTTTTGAAAAAAGTTTGTAAGCTTGGAACAAAGGTTATTTGCCCTCCAGAGATTAAGTTCAAATCTAAATATTATCCTTTTTTTAACGTAAATTTCATGCCTACTTATCTCATGAATAAATTATTTTAAGACAATTTCAATGAAAATTAGCTTGAAATACATATCTTTTGTTCAATAGGATTGTATTGGTGCGATCGGTGGAACTCATATTGCAACATCTATTCCAACATATGAGCAAATTCTATATCGTGGTAGAAAAACAAATCCCACATGGAATATAACGTGTTTGTTCTTTTGACATGCAATTTACATATGTCATGTCTGGTTGGGAAGGAACAACTAATGACTTTCGAATATTTCTTGAATGTATTAGAGATCCCCGCAAATAAATTTCCAATGCCCACAGGAGGTACATATCTTTTACTTTTTAATAACGAGTTTTCTAAGCTAGTTCTTTTATTAATTAAAATCGTTTCTTTTATTGAATAGATCGATATTATCTTGTTGATTCGGGTTACACAAATATGTCTGGATTTCTATCACCTTATCATGGAGAAAGATATCATTTGCGTGATTTTAGAGATGATGGACATCAACCATGAGGAAGAGAAGAGTTAAATATTATCGACACTTTTTCAAATATATATATATATATATATATATTATCGACACTCATCACTTCGCAATGTGATTGAGACATGCTTTGGAGTTTTAGATTTCCTATTTTAAAGCAAATGCCTTCATATCCGACATGCACACAAAAATATATGTCGATAGCATGTTGTGCAATTCATAATTTTATCAGAAATTATGGTGGATGGGCTCCTTTAACCCATTAATTTCAAATTTGTCTAAATCTTCTAAATTTATCAATGGTAAGATTTCATGCATTAATTCAATTTTTATTCTTACCTAAATGCCCTTTTTATTCTTACCTAAATGCCCTTATTTAATTTGGTAACTCTTATTTTATTAATTTATTTTAGTATTATATTTTTTTTTCTGTCAATCGGTAAGGACAAATACGTAAATGGGCTTCTTAAACTCCTTTAATATCTAGTTGTGAGCTGACAAAAATGTAAAATTATAACAAAATAGACACTTTTGGAATAAATGAGCTACTATTTGCTCATTTGTGTAGTTACCCCTAATGTTATCAAATTGCATGATAGTCATGATGAACTTTTTAATGAATATACTCGAGAATTGATGATTATTGAGGAAGACAATATGCAAGATGGAAGCGACCTTTCACAAACCCCTATTGAGGTAAATGTGAACCAAAATCAATTGAAGCATATGGCTCAAGTGAGGGATCGAATTGCTGATCGACTTTGGATGGAAACTCAAGCACGACGTTGAATTCTTGTTTTTTCTAATTTTGTTATTTCACTTTTATAAACTCATTAGGTATTATTAAACATTATGGACATCTTTATTGTGTATTCTAATATGTTTATTTTTTTTATTATAATTATTTTTTCATTAGTAACCAAGTACATTGATATTATTTTACCAACATGCAATTTTCTTGTAAAATTATAAACAACAATATAATTTTTATAATTACAGTACATATGAGTTTTGAAAATTTTTGTAAAAGATATATAGAAATAAAAACAGCCATCCATTGTTCTTTTGTTTTTTTAAAAAAGAAATATAATTACCAAAACTGATTTTTGTTTTCTATTTTTAAAAAACAGAAAACCAAAACACAGTTATCAAACATGTTTTTGGTTTTCTATTTTAGTTATCAAACATGTATTTTTTGTTTTTTAAAAACAGAAAACTAAAAACAAAAAATAAAAAACCAAACGAGACCTAAAATGTCACAATCACAAATCATCAGATGAACCCCAGTAAATTACTTGCAGACATAAAGTAGCAAGAACATCCATGTTTTTTATCATGCATGGTCAAATAGATTAAGCAACTTGGGCAATAAAGTACTGCATTACTACAGTGTCAAGCCTCCAACTAAATTTTATAAAGGAAAATCTCAACTTAGAGATTGTAACATTAAAAGAAATATTAGAAATTGTTTCAACATTCCAGGATATGGAACAAAAATATTATTATTATGTACAGTCGAATGTCTCTTACATACCATATACTTTCATCATGTCCAAAATATGCTAAGGCCTTGAAATCCCAGTTACGGTTCAATATTCACACACTTCTCTTTGCTAGGAATAAACCATGAAACAATTTAACCTCAACGCCTTTTTTATTCTCTGCACAAAAACAAGTACCCGCATGGTCACCCTCAAGATCCGCATTGTGGCTCAACCTAACAAAGAATGAATTGCCCAACTCCTATGGGTCACCCTCCAGAGTTGTGGCTCAATGTAACAAAGAATGAATCGATCAACTCATCTTTTACTCCATCTGGCTGGTTGCCTTTACATCCTCTTCATCAACGTCAAATTCTTGTTCCACGCCCTTCACCTATAAGTTGAAAATAGACATTCAAATGTATGTACATATTTATATATATAATTCTGAGAAGCATGAGAACAAAAGAGGAAAAGACCTAGATATTAGAATTGGGCCGAGCAGTTTTCAAACATCGTTCTATTTCTATTTTCTCCCTTTAAATTGATTCTCTACATTGGCTCTCTAGGGTGCAACACCTTTTTTCTATCAAACATGCTCCGTTCATCAATGCATTCTTGTTATCCAACTAGAGCATGTAGCATTCCATATGATTTTTTTTTTTCAGTAAAACGTGAACAGTAGCAAATTATCTTGAATACAACAAGTCTCTGTGAATAAGGTGCCTAGAAGAAGTTGACTATTATGGCCTATAAAGAAGTTGGAAAACCAACTGTTCTTTCCCTTGGTCACAACAATAAGATTCAATATGTCTTCCCCTCTAGCTGGTTTGTATTCAAGCTCAATACTTCCAGCATGCAACTAAATGCATATAAGAAATATGCTTGTAGGACACTCTGGGCATCATATAAAAAATGCTGCCAGCATAAAATATCAGGAAACAAAAGCAATCAATATGTGTGAGCAATTGTGCCAGAAATGTTCATGAGGACCAACCTAGCTGTGCAAGTGGAAAATTGGATATGCTTCTCACTAAACATGAGGTTACTACAAATATACAAAAGATCGTAGAACCCTCACCTCAGGTACATAATGCATCAACATATTTTCAATGCCAGATTTTAAAGTGACAGATGAACTTGGACAGCCACTGCATGCTCCTTGCATTCTCAATTTGACAATACCAGATTCTCTGTAGAAGACAGAAATGCAAAATTCAATAGATAAACACTCATGCATACAACTCCTGATGCTTTACGAAACACCTTTAAAGCTTTAACTGAATTGAGATAAACCTACTCATCATATCCCCGGTATTCAATATCTCCGCCATCATCTTGCACTGCTGGTCGGATACGGGTCTCAAGCAGCTCTTTGATCATAGCAACAGTTTCAGAATCATCCTAAGAAGTAAGCACAAGCGGACAAATCTATTAAGAACTGAGTTGTATCAAACTACTAAAATAATAATAATAATATATGATGTTTCAAATTTCAACATGATAAATATACCATTTTAAGGAAAGATTCAATACTTGCAGCATGGCAAACAATCACCAAGAGGTCAAACCTCGAAATTAAATATTACAAAAGAAAAATTGACTCTGATAGAAGACATTGACATACTCATCTTTTAGATAAGTAACTGAACTGAGTAAACCTACTCATTTTAATAACAACAAACAAGAGAATTTCATTCTACAACTGGAGTAATTTTATGTAGTTCCTTTTTAATTCTCTAGGTCTCCAAGTGGCACAGTAGCTTGTATATCCCTCCTTTGTATTAATGGAAAAGCCCATTTCTTAACAACATGATGGAAAAAAAAGGTTACTAATTTGACTAAGAAAATTGAATATCCATCAAAAAGACCAACATGGAGTACAAAAAAGAAGTTTTTAGCCAAAGTTGAATCCAAAGGAGTAAGATTATAATTTCAATAAGAATACAGTGCACAAGTCTTCAATAGAAGTAATGTAAAGTTCAGCCCATTTTCAGCATTTGTCCTTTATTTATTAAAAAAAAAAAGAAAAAGAGGAAATTCGAAGATGAAGCGGTGAAAGAGTGGGTTTTGTGTGTGTGTGTTGTGGGTTATAGTCATTGACAGCTGGAGTGTGTGTTTAATAAATAATAATTAAAAAAAAGGAAAGGCTGGAAAGACAAAACTCACGCACAGAGAGAGGGGTTTAGAAGAAAGAAAAAAAAAAAAACAAAAAGTGAAAGAAGAAGGAAAACGAAAAGCTCGGGGAAGGAACAATAGGAGCGAAGTATACAAGGGCTTCAAGAGAACGGGGAGACTTGCCTGCAATTGGTGAGGATCTAAGTTTTGGTAAGCTAATTTATGGAAGATTTATATCAAGGAAATTCAAAAGGGTGGGTTTCTTGAAGGTTTTCTTCTTTATATCAAGGAAATTCAAAAGATTGTCTGTTGTGTTTATTAGAATTTGTTTGTTTGAGTTTTTGTCTAGAATGGGGATTAGTTGGTTCATAAGGTTTGGGTTATTGAAGAACATGAATTTTAGTTGTTAATCGATTAATTAAATGGAAAAAATAAGGGAATAAAGGTTATCTGTTGGTTCTCACAAGTTGGGGTTTTCTAAGAAGAAAGGAGAAAGGAATTGGATGTAGAGATCTTGTGAGGAGAAAAGAAAACGAAGATGTAAAGTAATGGTGTAAAATGTGGGTTTTTGGTTGAAGAAGAAATAAAGAAAAACCAGAGAGAGAGAGAGGTAGAAGAAGAAGTTAAGGCAAGTGAATAAAAGAATAAAATAAAGAATAACTTGGAAATAAAGGGAAAAATGGTACAAGGGTGATTAATGAGGAGAGATGATGGTTCTTTTGCATGGAAAAATGATATTTAAATGGGAGAAGAGGACAAAATAGTACTTTAGGATTAAAAAAATTGAAGGAATTTGAATTATGGAATAAGGTAATGTAGGGTGATGCTCGACTAATAATAAAATTAAGTGGAAACTCATATGTTGATTTAATTAATGTTTCGGGTCAAATAGAGATCAGGACAGCCTACGACCTGAATATCTCTCATCAGTAGTTTTGTGAGTGGTTGTTTTATTAATTATTTTCCATCATTAAAAAAGTACTATACTTATGAATTTGAGAAAAATCATAGTTAAACATGATTTTAGAGAAAATGATTTGACTTTCATTGATTTTATGAATTTAGCGGACATATGTGCTTCTGAAGCACCTTGGGATATCTTGCAAATATTTGGGAACTTTGGAATGTTACGTTTCTTGTAAAAATTGCTCGAGTTTATGAAATGTTATTCTTCAAGGAGAAAGTGGTTTTAGATGACTTTTGAATAAAGAATTTCATGCAAGAAGGTAGTTTTTCAATCACTAGATCCATGTACCTTTGGTGATTACACATGTGCTATGTAAATGTGTTTCCATAGTATAGAGAGAGAAGCCCTCAGGATCCACTCCAGTACATATAGGCTTTGGGCCATGTGTTGGGGTGTTTAGCCTGGAAGGGGTTGTTCTACGTGCACGTATGACTAGAGATTAGCTCGGCTAAGTGTGGAATGTATTCTATGCTTAGTATGACAGAGTTTGCTCTGTTGTGCGTATTGAGATGGCTCTACGCCGATATGACTAGAGTAGGGTACAGGGTTAGTGATGAATTTGATGGTTCCTTAGTTGGGTTTTAAAAGAGTTGTTATCGCATTACCTTTTTACAAGTCATTATATTTTGAGTTGTCAAGTTATAAATGTTTCATGTTGATCTTCTGTTTAAATGAGTTAGAAATTTTCAAGAATTATTTTCGTAATAGTAGGTAAATACCACTCACTGGGCTCGTTAGCTCATTCTTTTCCTTTAAATTTTTTTACCAGGTAGCGACTGAGTTTCGACGAGCCTACTGGAGCTAATCTTGCCACTTGAGTTTGGTTTAGAGTAACTTTTGTATGTACAACTTGTTAGGTGAAAGAGATGTATAAACTATAAAGTATATATATTGCATGGAGTGGTTGGTTGTAAATGTCTTATAACGAAGTGGTAGGCTGAATTTTGTAGTTGAGACGTCTCTGTCTCTAACCTGGTTTCAGGATGTGATATAGTTGATAAATATGCATGAACGTCGTTCCTTTTAGGTGTGTTTTAGCCAAGTTTCAGGGAAAACTCTGCCCAAATTTTTGGTCATTTAAGTGCCTATGAGATTTACTATGATCCTAAGAGTTGTTAAGAGCATGTAGTCGGCAGTGAGTCTTATAGTTAGTTAGGATTCATTGTCGGCATGCCACATCAATAGGTAGTTAAGAGTAATCTTGGGCGGGGTGTGTCAAGTAACATTGCCATTAATAGAACTACAAGGCACCACATCATGCTATGAATACTATGAGCCTCAAAAGTACTTTTAATCTGAAGTATGATGATGTTAAATGTTCATATTTCTGTATTAGTATTTAAGGAACAATTAAAAATCTACGTGCATGCTAGTATGGTTTCACCAAGCAACTCTCGTCGGATCTACATCATGTAGAGTATAGCAAGAAAGGAAAAAGAACATCATAAAAGTGAATAATTTGCGATCAAAACACAAACTAATATAAAATTATCATAAACATCAGCAGAGAATAAAAAGAATGTATAAGTGCGTCGAGTTCAAAGAAAAGAGAACAATATGTGATCTAAAAAATTAAGTTGTTTCTTAATGAGTAAAAATCTAACAAGAAAGTGCATTAATTTGCAATTAGAACTTAAAAGACATACTTCATTGATGGTTGTGTCCATGGCAGCAGCGGTTTTGGAGTCTAGAAACAGTGGTTGCCCAGAAGAATAGAAGTCCATGATTGCGGCAAGAATTTCGGGCTTTAGGAAATCCCAAGAAGCATCATTTGATTTTCTTACAGTAACAAAATCTGATCCAAAGAAGACTCGAACAACACCTGCACAAGCAATTAAGAAAGCTCTAAGCCAGGCATCAATAAAACCAACGAGAATACTTGTAAACCACCACCGAGTGATTGTAACAATTAAAATTCAAACTAACAATTGAACAATGTCCTTACATATGGGAAACATGAGGCGAAAAGATTATCATTAAAGTTGGTTGAATTAAATAGCATGGTTATTTCTGGTAAGGTAACCATCCACGACCTAGACCTATAATAATATGAATTCAATCAAATACATATAAATCAACCTAGCACTTATCTGTTATGCCACACAACTTTTCTATAATAAGCTTGGCTATTGAGTGATAAATAAAGATATTTCAATTGCAAATTTGCAAGACGCAAATACTAAAAAATCAAATCAATGTGATCAACAATGTTTGTGTCCAGCCATTCAGGTTTCAAATGCTTAGAAGATCACAGAATTATAATGCACAGGGTCAGGTTCCAGGACTCTATTTAACTTATATCTCCTGCACTAGAAAATGAAAAGTAAAAATATCGAACCTATAGGGAAACTATAATTACATAAATTTTCTAGTTGAACAGCCATGGGAAATTGTCTAGCCTCCTCCACCTACACCCTTCTACATGAGAACTATTCATCGTGAGCATAGTACACCAGTAGCCCATGTTTAGACTAAATACTGAGCTCACTTATTCAAAGCCCATAAATCAACACAGTCAAATAAAAGATAATGTTAATGACTTAATTAACTTCAATTTAGAAAATAAACATTTACTGAGAGAGAGAGAGAAGAAACACCGTACTAAGTTCAAACTTGCAATGCAAATTGAAAAATAGGAAAAGTAACCCACGTACACTCGAAAGAAAATCTCAATATCGGTATCATTTTGAACATTCAAATACTAAGATGTTTGTTGGAACCCAGTCTTCACATTTAGGCAATTGAATGATAATCAAAGGAATTCATGCTCAGAAATCAATATCGGAATATCACCGATAAAAAGGAAGATTGAAAAATGCAGTATGGAGTTTAAAATTAATACAGTTATTGTTAAGTTAAACCTTGGAAGAATAGAAAGCAAAGGGAGAAAGAATGCGGGCATACATTTACAATTCCTTCAAAGGCAGGTAAAGGAAAAAGGGTTTCCAATTTGAAAGTCCAACCGAAATAAAAAAAAAAAAAAAAAAAGATAATACAAATTCAGAATAGATACCATCAACGCCATAAAGGGCTTTTGCTAGTGGGGAGTTCATAGCCGAACGCGCATTTGGAAAATCAGCACTCCCAACTTCCATAACAGGCTTTCCAGGATAGAACATGAGAGACGAAGGATTGGGCGTTGATTGAGTTTCGATGAACATTGTTCTCCTCTGTCCTGAATGCAACAAAATACGATAGATTATACAAAAATACACATGATATACAACTTTTACGTTGATGTTCATCGAAGCCTACACACCTCCGAAGTGGTTCCATTTCCAGGAGCGCAAGTAAGAATCGGGGCAAGTCCTTGACGACACAGAACACGAAGCAACTTCTTCACCGCCGAATAGAGAAGAAGACGCTGCGGCAAAGAAGAATCGGATCTTCCCAACTCCTCGAGAATCCAATTTTGGAATTCTTCGAGCTCGAACAATCAAACTTCCTAATCCCCTCATTCTTCTCTCTCTCCCTATTGTTCTTGCAAAGTAAAGAGATCATCTTGTTAGGTCCCGTTTGGGGTTGATTTTGAAGACGTAAAAGTGTTGTTGATCAATTTTAACGGGGCAATTGGAACTTATGAGCCCATTTGATTCTTGATTTGTAAAAATGGACCCATTTTTAAAATCTCTTATTTGGGGACCCTTGGGCCTGCAAAAAGACTTTGTTGCCCTTTTCATTTCAAACCCATCTTCATTCTCACCCCCTCCCACGCTTTCTCTTCTTCTCCGTCTCACGTTCGACAGAATCCGATTGTCCAAGTTATCTTCTTTATCTTGCCAAATGGCACAAATTTCAATACTTAATTCTTAATTAATTCGATTGTCCAAGTTATGTTCTTAAAAATCCCAATCGAAATTGGGATAAAATTCGTGCAATATGACAAAATTTGATTGAATTTAAGGAATCCCAATCGAATTTTGAAAAATAATCATGTAACCACGGACTAAATTCGACCAAAATTAATGAATCCGTCCGAATTTAGTAAATTCCAATCGAAAATGGTCGGGATTCATACATTCCCAATCGAATTTTGGCCGGAAATCATACAAATCCGGCCAAAATTGATGAATCCCGGGCGAAAATAATGAATTTCGGCCGGGATTCATGCATTCCCGGCCAAAATTCGGCCGGGAATGCATGGAGCATTTTTTTTTAAATTATAATTTAATTAAGCGGCAGTTGTTGTTTTCTTTTTTTTTTTAATGTTATGAATAATTAAAAGTTTTTTTATTATACTTAAAATTCAATTTTTTTTAACAAATTTGAAAAAAAATAAATTAAGAATATATTGTATATGGATGGACATTTTTGTAGTTAAAAAAATTAGTTAATTGTTTTTTAAAAAAGAAATTGGGTAAATTTGAGTATAATTTGTTGAAATTTTAAATTTTTGTTGGTTTAAAATTAATGGATATAAAAGTTTTCATAGGATTAGAATAGACATTTTGCATGGTTGATGACATCACAAAAATCAGCCTAAGGGTCCCCAAATAAGAGATTTTAAAAATGGGTCCATTTTTACAAATCAACAATCAAATGGGCCCATAAGTTTCAATTGCCCCAATTTTAACATTCTTTAAAAAAATGTTTGGGAGTGATTTTGAAATGATTAAAATCACTTTTGTCAAATTCAAAATCACTACGAAATACGTTTTTAATAGTTCAAAATCAATTTTGATGGTATGAAAGTTACCTTTAAAAGTGTAAAATTAAACATGAAATTGATTTTGAATAATTAAAGGTATGTTTCAAGATGATTTCGAACATGACTTTTAGCCATTTCAAAATCACTCCCAAACATGCACTTAATAATCTAGAGAAAATCAATTTGTGAATCAGTTGGTTTACAAAAGTTGTTGAGAGTAGTTTTAGGATTTAGATTTTAGAAAAATCTGGTATAACTAACAAATATTTAAAATTCTTTTTTTATCCTTCCATATTTTAGGTTTTCAAATATTATTATTCACAATTTATCTTATCTTATCTTATTTTATTCTTTTTATTTTTAAATTTAATTGGTTGCTTCTAATTTATTTTTCTTACTTCTTTTTTGTATTTAAACTAAAATTAGATTTTGTTTGACACAATTTTTTTTCTATAATTGACATTTTTTTTTCAATTTACTTAAAGTAAACAAAATATAATTTATAAAATAAATGATATAAATTTACCTAATTATCTTAGGAAAGTTTTCAATGTAAACATTAATGCAATCTCATGCTAAATTGAAATATGTCTATTTTGATCATTATACCTATTTCACAACAATTCAATATTAATTTACCAAACACTGTAACTTGACTTTCCATGTTTAAATCTGAAATTTACCAAACACTAATTTACTTCTTATAGAAACTGATTTTCTTAAAAGCACAACTGACAGCAATTATTTTAAAAGTTACAGAAACCCCAAACTAAGCCTTAAATACCTAGCGGTGAACAATGACGCAGAGTTTGAGCATCGATTCGGTTGGCTCTCTAGCGTGTTCGGTTCCATCTTTTAGAAATGGTCTGGTTTGGTCTAGGGCTTGTGCGGTTTGGTGATGATTAAGCTAATAAAAAAGCATAATTAAAAGAATAAATATATGTTTTTGTGTTTTTGTGTTTTTTTATTTAATATTTATTTAATCTATAATCTATAATCTATAATCTATCTATAATCTATCTATCTATATCTATAATCTATAATATATAATATATAATATATCTATCTTTTTTTTTTCTTTTTCTTTTTTTGTATTAATATGTAATCATGTTTATATTTAAATATAATTCTTAAACGCTGTTTTAAAATAATAACATAATACCATTGCAATTTTCAGTGTTTTGGTTCTTTTTTTTTTTTTTTTTTTTTTTGCCATGTATTTGGTTCATTTATAATAATAATAATTAATTATAAATTAAAAGTAAAAATTATAAGAACAAATCAGAATAGAAAAAATTGTAAAGATCAAAAAGATTAAAAAAGAGTAAGCGATAATATTAATGAGATAAAACTATTAAAGGAAAAAAAAACTTTCAAACAATCCACATCTCTCTTCACACACTATATTTCACATTTTTCCGATTTTATCTCAGCGTCTTCCGAGTCTCCTACCATCATTTTCTTTTTTACTTTACTTTAATTTATTTTATTGTTCAACAATTCGGAAGGAGATTCAAGAATCCTTTAACCAGTTAAGTTAATGTTATGGATCACATTCCATTATCCTTTTTAATATATTCAACCGATCTTCATAACTCCAATCTTTAATTTAATTTGCAAATTCTTTTTGTGCAATATATTGTATATTGAATTTATCTAATTAATATGTCATTGAAATTTATCTTAAAAAATTTTTAAAAATAATAATTATTATAACATATGGGATAGAGGCTTAAACCACTTATTTTTTAGTGAGGATATGTCAAAAAAACATAATTCAATATTGAACTATGTATCATAGTTCAATTGATGAAAACACTATGAAGTTGATTACAAGTCTAACTTTCAAAGAAGACATAAACTAAATTATATTTTAAACATTACAAACCACGTGCATGGCACGTGTTATAAAACTAGTTTATATAAAAGTACAAATGTGGAAGAAACTTATTTTGGACAACATTAACCTTAATTTTTTATATAATGCCTACTTTACCCTTTATTTCATTTTTTCCTATGATTTCTCATCCTCATCTTCCCATTATCTCTCTATATTCCACGTCTCCCTCTCATTCTCTCTCTCAATTATTTATCTCTCCTATTAATTCTCAATTCTCTCTCTCCATCCATCCAAATTCCTCCATCTCACCTCTCTCTCCCTTCGGTCCTTTATATTTTCTTTTTTTATAGATAACCTTTTTTTTTCTTTTTGAAACATATAACCTATATAGCTTCAATCTTTCATCTTCCTCTCTTTAATTATATGATGACATTAATTTTGTTAAATCTCATTTAAAATATTGAAATATGAAAAAAAAAAATCTCTTTACCATTTTATTATCTTTAATTATTGAATATCAAAAGTCTTAGAATCTCAAAGGTTTTTGAACCTCTTCATATTCTATTCCTATAAAAAGACTATCTTCTTCTCATTCTCAACAATAATTTGAGGTTCACAATCAACTTCTTCTTCTTTTTATTTATATTTTTCTCTCTCAGTTTTTTATTTCCTAAAACTATAAAAACTATCTTCTACTCATTTTCAATAAAGTTCTTATATTCTTCTTCATTTTTTATATTTTTCTCTCTAAGAGAAATGACATCATCTCCCCCAAAATCTCTCTCTCACCCTCCTATGGTTCTCCACTGTTGCCATATATGTATTACCATTCCTTCCATTTTCTTTTTGTTTTCATATTTCTATATATATGGAACGTAAGCATAGCACAAAAACCATTATTTATAAAATGCATTTCTTAATTCATTCTCTATGTTTTTTATTTACTCTCTATTATTGTGCCAAATTTTTCTTTTTTGGATATGTATGTAAGTATTTTTTTTCTAATTATTTTTCCCTTTCTTTTTTCAGGCAAATGCAAGATTCGTACAATCTTAATAGAACAATGTGATACTTTCCTTCCAACCACAATGACAAGAAGTTTACAACTAGAACGCATACCAAGCACTCTGTAATCGTCCGTGCTTGGATGACCACCAATCATGATAACATTGTTTATATCAAACGTTGTTATATCAGAAAGAATGAGGAAATGTTCATTGTATTTATTTTTTTCATGTTTATGATTATTTTCTAAAGTTCAATTTTTTTCAAATTTTTGAATTTATTTTATTTTGTTTCATTTTATTTTATAATGTTTGTTTTTCTGTTTATGAAAAGTTTGAATTTTAATTTTTTTTTGTTAATTTCTTTTTAAAGATTAATAATACAATTTCAAAAAAAATTAAATTACAAAATTTAAATACTCTTTTAGAATGAAAGTATTAAAATATATTGAAACTAATAATTTAAATGCATTTATGTAATTGACAAATGAAAAGAATGTGAGAAGTTAAAATATGAAAAAAAGAAAATATATTTTGTATAGATTTCGAAACATATTCAAATTACCTATATGTAATATAATTAATAAAAACAACAATATCAACAAATAATTTTTTATACAAAATTTAGAGAAGTAAATCTAATATTTTAGACCCAAAATAAGATATAAATACCATTATAAAATTGACAAATAAGAAGTTAGAATATGAAAAACTTTAAAAGATTGATCAATTTATTTTTAAAAATATACTCCAATTAAAAGTTATGTCTTTACCTTTAATTACAATTAATCATGGAATCCTAAAAGTTCTAGAAATTAAATGAATTAAGAATTTACGTTAGAATATGAAAAGTTTGAATATAAAAAAACAATAATTTCTTTATGAAATTTAATAATGAATTTTATGATTATATATTTAATTATGATCAATTATGAAATTTTAAAAAGTTTTGAAATCTTAATAATTTTGAAACTTTCCTCAATTACATAACTCAACTAAAAAGTTAGATATTTCAATCTCCTACTCCACATATTGTCAAAAAAGAAAAAAAAAATCTATAACTGCTAAAGAGCACTCTCTCTCTCTCTATTTTTTTCTCCTAAATGAAAACTAACGTTTCTTTCTTTTAGTTAGTTTTTTTCCATCAAATTCTCTTTCTCCCTATAACATAATGACCTAATATTCTAAATATGTTATATGAATTATAATATATTATTACCTAAAAAGGCCTATTGCTTTATAAATAATTTATCAATTATTTTATTCAATTTAGTTTTTAAAAAGGGAAAACCACGTGCATCACACGTTCAAAAAATCTAGTCTTATAAAAAGTTTTAATTTCATTTTTAATTTATTGAAAATTTTCAGTCAAGTTTTTAATTGTCACAAAATGTTTAAATTAGATAAAGTGTGATGTTGGAATGTCAATATATATTTTAGGGAAAAATACACTTTTGGTCTCTGAGGTTTGAGTTAGGTTTCATTTTGGTCTCTAAGTTTTTAAACTCGACATTCTTACCTTGAGGAAATTTTTGGGTTTACATATATCTATTATGTTTTGCATTTATGTATTGAAGTTGTCTGGAGTTGTTGGTTTAGTGGGGGCACAGTTGAGCGGCCCGCGTTTTAGTTCTCCGTTTCGAGGAGCCGCTAACGCCATTTTGTTTTTTTCTTTTTAAAAATTTCGTTTTATATATTATCTCAACTCCAGTTCATTTTTCTTTTCAGTCTTTAGTAATTTAATAAATTATTTTAGAAAATTCAATTGAATACAAAACTTTATTTTAGATAAAAATCCATTTTAAATAATTTTGACAATTATTTCAAATTTCATTCTTTTCTCATCTATTTAGGAGGATAATTTGTAATGGGTTGTTATAATTCCATAATGAGTTATTTTAGAAATTTCATTTGCTATTTAAATATCAATATATTTAAAATTATATTTATATGAATATTAAATAAGAGATTTTGGTCCAAACATTTTCAAAATTGTGTTTGATAGACCGTCAAACTTTCAATTTTGTGTATAATAATAAGTTATTTAAAAATATCTAATATCTCTATGAATTTGCAATTTTGTTTATTTTTTTTAACATCATCTCTTAGTCGTTAATACAAGTTTTATGACAGTTGAGCTATTAGACATAAAATTGAAATATATGTCTAATTGAGTCTTATACTTTTAATGTTACTAGTTTTTCTCACGTGCCTTGCACGTGGCTTGTCCTTTTAAAAACTAAATTTAATAAAATAACGTTATAATTATGTAGAATTAATAATTATATTAACATATATATAATTCAATTTAGCAACATGTATGAATTATACAATTTTGTAATAAAATATTTGATGTTAACTGTGTATACTTTATTCAAATATTTAGTCTTTTCAGGTTAATAAAGACAATCCAATTGAATGTTTAAAAAAAAAAGACAATCCAATTGAAATTCTAATATATATTAAAATGCATAACCTAAATTTTAAAAAATAATGTAGAAAAATATCAAGAGATCTTTTTTTCCAGAAAAATATCAAGTGGTTTTGAATCATTACTATTCAATTACTCAAATAAACATGCAAATGAGAGTGTGAGAATGTTAAAAGATTTAGATCCATTATTATTCTTCAATTGCTCGAATCAATTGGTATTAATAAAAAAATAAAAATAACAATTCAAATAAATAAAACGTAAAATCATGTTGAGATACTCTTACACACTCAAAGATTCTATTGAGATTTGTGTTCTTCCATGGGAAATGATGGAAAGAAACAATTTAATTTTCAGTTTAATTTGGTGTAGTGCAATTTAGCTACCCTATAACAAGATACAAATTTTGTTAAAATGTTAGAAATTTTACCAAATAACAAAATCCAAATCCAACTCAAATTCAGGTTTAATATTAAAGAAAATTTTACAAAATCAACAATTATGCTATATTTGAAAAAATAAAAAGGTGTAACTCTTTTTACAATAAATATTATATTTATGCTATTTGAATAAAGACTTTCTTAAAAAAAATATTAAGTAAAAATTAAAATTGATTTGTGTATTTATACTTTTCGTAAAATTTTTAGCATTCATGCATTCAAAATATGGAGGAAAAAAACATAATATAACTAAAAATAAAGTAGGTAAATTTAAGTACCGCAACATTAGAGAAAAACAATAATTGTAAAGAAGGAAAAAAATCATAATATATCTATCGCATAATTTTTTTAAAGAACGTAGTTACTTTTCACTAAGGTTGGAGGCTAAACAACACTATTT
Source organism: Luffa aegyptiaca (assembly GCA_017139565.1). Taxonomy (NCBI): domain Eukaryota; kingdom Viridiplantae; phylum Streptophyta; class Magnoliopsida; order Cucurbitales; family Cucurbitaceae; genus Luffa; species Luffa aegyptiaca. The sequence goes on along the minus strand of CM029401.1, from coordinate 23,912,286 downwards.
AAAAAAAAAAAAAAGTGAAATAGTTAGTGCTCTACATAATTTAGAATTTAGAAACCTAAAAAATATAAAAATCTTGAGGGAGAAAATCATAAAAAAAGAAATAGTGAAAGAGAGTCTTTTATAATTGTAAGAAATGAAGGGGTTATAAAACCTTTAAAATTCTAAAACTTGTGAAGTTCTAAAATTGAATATAATTAAATGATAAAGATAAAATCGTTCATTTTCCAAATACTTGACTGTAGCAAAATCAGCTTATGTGCAAATACAATATCAAAGTCAATCATAATGGCTTTTCAAAAAAAAAAAAAAAAAAAAAAAAGAAAAAACCTTGATGAATTTATTATTAAAATGAAAATGCATGGTTGATAAGAAAAACTTTACACGCATTTTCCATAAAATTATTATTCATTAATTAATGTTAAATTGTTTTAATTCTTATTTCTTAATAACATAATTTATTAGGAGTCATATTCTATTAAATGGAGGGTATATTGGGTATATAGTGAAAACTAAAGGATAATATTGTCCAAAATAAGTTTCTTCCACATTCGTACTTTTATATATATTATAGATACTTAATAGATGCATTAAAAAAAACATTCAATAAGGTCATTTAGATACAAAATTGAAACTTTGTGGATTTATTAGACCGAAAATAAAAAATTTAGATATCTTTTTCTTTAGTATGAAAATTCAGGTATCTATTCGACACCTTTTAAAGTTCAAAAACTATATAGAAAAAAACCTAAAAAATTATATACTAAACTTATTTAACCGTATATGAACTTGTGCCCCCCCCCTACCATAAGTTTCTGGATCCGCCACTGGTTACACTGTTGGTCCCTCAGTCCAATTTTTCGTTAAACCCTAATGAATTGCTGACTTAGCACCATTTTTTTATTTAAAAAATTATTTTTAAATTTTTTAAAATAAAATAATAATAAATTAATTTAAAATATATATTTTTTATTTCATTTCTCCCTTCTTTTTCTTCTTCTTCAAGTCCAGCCGTTATCCACCGGTGAAAAGAAGAAGAAAGAAAGAGGAAGAAAAAGATTAAAAAAAAAACTTTGGCAGTCACCAGCGAACGGTAGCTGGTAGTTGGACTTGAAGAAAAAGGAGGGAGAAATGAAATAATAATAAAAATAATATATTTTAAATTAATTTATTATTATTTCATTTTTAAAAATTTTAAAAATTAATAAAAAAAATATGGTGCCACATAATGAAAATTTGGACGAAGAGACCAACACTGTGTAATGAAATCCAAACATCATAGGTAAAAATGTCGAGTTTGAAAACTAAATGACCAAAATAAAATCATGTTTTACAACCAACCACAACAACATAAAAGGTCGACCCCTCTTACACTAAACAAGCTCACAACCCAGAATGCACTACCTTAACATACTCTTCTAGTTCATGTCATGCTTTTAGTCCATGCAACAACCAACAGTACATCATACGCTCACAACATTAAAGCATTGTTTTACAACCAACCACAACAACATAAAAGCATGCTTATCATAGATCACATCACAACAACTCAACATGCATCAGCACAACAGTTCGACATATTACATCAACATGCTCAAAATTCATCATTCACGTAACAACATATACATATATCCAACATATCGATGCTAAACAAATAAAACACATAGCATGCTAGACACAAGCAAACAAACCCAACAAGTAGAAATCCACTTACTAATTGTTAAAACGTTCCTAATCGGACCTAACAAGCTCCTGCAATAACAAAGACAAGGTTTCAAGGTTAGGATTCACTTGCTAAACCTTAAACTAAGATGAAAGGGGCTTAAAAGAGATGTTCTTACTGAACAAGGGGCTTAAGATAGGAATTGAACACTCTGAAAGCAAACTAAAACTATAAGCAAAGCAACATGCTTATCATAGATCACATCACAACAACTCAACATGCATCAGCACAACAGTTCGACATATTAGATCAACATGCTCAAAATTCATCATTCACGTAACAGCATATTGATGTGGAATTTTCCTTACCGCAAGCGCACGGGTCAAGTAATAATAAAGTGTTCGTATAAACGAGTGTCGTCCTCTGGATTGGATTTTTAAGCAAATCAAGTATTGTGAATTATCTTGCTCAATTTTATTTAGGGATCAAAAAGTAGTGAGTGAATGATATGAAAACTAAATCAAAGCAAGTAAAAAGTGGAAATTCAATTGGAAAAACACTTAGGGAATTGATTTCGCCGATTTAGTCTAGGATTGATTTTAAGGAGTAAGTTATTATGCACAATGGAATTATGAGCCTAAGACCCTTTAATCACAACTACCTCTCCCGAGTATAATTGATTCTCATGCAAATTAATCTACTTGATATCCCTATCTAAGTTTATTAACATGCAAGGCAATGAGATCTTTTGACCAATTCTAAAGTTAATCTAAAACCGTCACGAATTAGAAAATAAACCTTAGTCATGCAATCTTGAGTAAGTCTACATTTAATCCCCTCTCCCGAGCAAGAATAAAAACTCAAATCATTCAACTAATGGCCAATTAATTGAAAGCATTAAATCAAGATTGCAACATAATAACCATTGCACAACTTAAACCATAAATCAATCCATAAACAAAATCAACTACATCAATCCCTAAGCTACAAGTTTAGCTACTCATGAATGAAATTACAAGCTCAACTAAACATAACAAAGCCATAAATCTAGCTAGAGAAAAGGAAAGGGAAAAGAAAACTCAATGTAGGCCGAGACCGAACGTCCCCGTCACGATCCCCACGAACAATGGGTTGATTTCCGCTTTTCTCCCTCTTGTTCAGCCTCAATCCTCTGTTTTCTCCTCTGTTTTACGGCTCCAAAAGTATCCAAAAGAGTCCCCCAAAAACCTAGCCGAAAAGAAGCTTATATTCTGTTTTTTTCGTCATAGCGTCGAGACGCTAAGGTCGCAGCGTCTCGATGCTGTGACCTTTTAGCGCCTATTCAGATATGGAATGCCAGCGTCGAGACGCTCAAGAGCTAGCGTCTCGACGCTAGCCTGCAGTTGACCCTACTTTGACTTTTCCTTCTTTGATTCTCTTTGGTTCTTTTGCAACTTTTCACGTCCCGAGCACCCGATTAACTCCAATATCGCGCTTTAGCTCCAATCAACCATTTCCTACAAAATAAACAAATAAGTGCAATAAAATGGCCAATAAATCATCAAAGACTAGCTAAATTAATTAGGGAAAACTAGCTAGCTATGCTCGCTATCAAACACCCCCAAACTTAAGCTTTTGCTAGTCCTCGAGCAAACTAAAAATCAAGCATATAATGGAAGAATAGATGCAACAAACATGACTCAATCCTCAAGGCTCAAAAGTCAATAACCAAGCAAGCAAGAGACATGCACATAAGGACCAATGAGGGAGACAAATTAAAATTTTTCCAAAATTAACTTGCACAAGCGAGATCTAACTCAACAAGATCAGACTCTACTAGCCCGGGATTGATTTATTAAACTCTCAGCTCATCTTCCCTCTACACTGGCACTAAGGTTTCACTAATGAGTTAATGGAACAAATTAGTTTGTTTTTCTCCATACTTAGGTGCTTATAATTAACAATTAAATTAAGCATTTATATGTGGCACTAGCTTTCACACACCTGTTGCAGGGACCCTTAACCTGAGTTTTCTCTGGTTGGCCTAACTGATCACAACAGGGGTAGCTCTTTTTGCCTAAACTTTATTAAACATTGCAAACTGTGCACAGGCCATGGCATAATTTTTTCTCAATAATAACAACAAGAATGATTTTTCTTTATGAACATGATAAGCATATATTCTTTTCTTTCCTCCTAAGCGAGATCAAACATGCTAATTTGCAAAAAAATTAACTTTTTAGCTCTTCCCTACACCTATCGAGGTGACAACAAGCATATGAACCCAATAATTCGCTCCTAAGCATTCAAATCCAAATCTAGCCAAGAAAAATACTCTACTCATGCAAGACATCTCCTAGAAAAATTTTAAAAAATCTCCCTTTTTGGGCACTCATGCTTACAACTCATCGCAAGCTTAAAAATTGACAAGAAAGCCTATCCTAGGACATCATAGTCATGCAAAAATAGCATCCAGAAAACAACCATATGCTTAATTCAAAGAAGCTCAAAACTATAGCCCGAACTCAGATGCTCAAGGGCTCCACAAACATGCTATCCCACCCCCAAACTTAAAACATGCATTGTCCTCAATGTATAAAGAAAATAAGGCATAAACAAGCATGAGAACAATAAAAGAATGAGAGGAGTGAAGAATACTGGCCTGGAATGATGATGACTTCTTGATTGAAATCTTGAAAGCTTGAAAGCAAAGGAGAGACAGAAAACAAGACCTACAAAAACAAACAATAAATCAAAAGCAAACAGAAAAGCACAACTACACTTACTTGGGTTGCCTCCCATAAGCGCTTGTTTAACGTCATTAGCTCGACGTGTTGACCGTGCTTCAAGGAGGCTTCTTTTCTGTGAATCCAACCGAGGTGCTCTTTTTTGCACCTTTCTTGTAGCCCATGAAAAGCACTTCAGAGTGTCCCTTAGAGTCTTCAACTGCCTTAAAAATTTCTTTTTCGTTCCTGACTCTAAGAGTGAGCTCCCTGCGCTCAATATCAATAATCACTCGCCCAGTAGCGAGGAATGGTCTTCCTAGTATGACAGGCATTGAAGGATTTTCTATCATGTCCATAACATACAGATCAATAGGGAGGAAAAATCTACCTACTCTGATTAACACATTTTCTACAATGCCAACCGGTCTAACCACAGACTGATCAGCCAATTGGAGCTTTACAGGAGTAGATTTAATCTCACCTATGTCTAACTTCTTGCATAAAGATAGAGGAATGATATTAATGCTAGCACCTAAGTCACATAATGCTCTAAAAGAGTAAGTACCAAAACTGCAAGGAACAGAAAAACTCCCTGGATCTGCTACTTTTTCAGGTACCTTCTGTTGGACTCTAGTGCTGCATGTGGAAGCAAGATACACCGTGTCAACCTTCTTTTCCTTTCGCTTCTTTGCTAACCACTCCTTCATGAACTTGTTATACTGGGGCATCTCTAACGCCTCTGCAAAAGGAATATTAATATTTAGATTCATAAAAGCATTCATAAATTTGTCAAACTGAACCTGGTTGTTCTTTTTCTTCTTTTTCTTTTTCTTTTCTTTGGGAACCATCAGTGTGGGAGAAGGAATATGAGGCTCAGGTTCAGGCTTTTCAGCCTCGTCTGATGATGTGTCCTCCTCAGCTTCCCCTGTAGGCGTGTCATAATCCTCAGACTCAGGCTTCCCTTCAGTTTCCTCCTGGTGCACAGTGATTGCCTTACAGTACTCCATCTGGGTTTTCTCTTGCTCAGCTGGGGCCTTACCTTTATTCATGGTGCTTACAACACTTACCAACTGTCCCAGCTGAGTCTCAATATTCTTGATGGCAGCACTGTGGCCATTCACTGTTGAATTGATGGCAATGATTGCCTCCTCCAATTTAGTTGTCCTGTTACTAGACTCTGCAATGAAAGCTCCAACAAGATCTTCTAACTTTTTACTTTCTTGAGTTTGAGGGGCAAACCCAGGAGGATTAAGAACATTCTTATTATTAGCATAAGAGAAATTTTCATGGTTCCTATTGTTAGGGTGATAATGTGTAGGTGTAGAATTATTATTATATCCCCTAGAATTAAAATTTGATACATACTGAACCTGCTCGATGGTCTCCTCCTGAGGTCTAGATGCTAAAGCAGCAGCTGATTCAATTGACTGTGCACTCCCTGTACCTGAAAATTTCATAAAAGCATTAGCAAGGGAGGTCATCTGGGCCTGGAGTGCACTTACTTTATCAACCTCAAACACTCCAGCAGCAATCTTTTTAGGTGCAAACCGCTCTGATGGCCACTGATAGCTGTTGGTGGCCATATCCTCGAGAAGTGTACGAGCATTTTCCACGGTCTTGGACAACAGAGTCCCACCTGCAGCTGCATCAACAATCGTTTTTGTACTAGGAGTCAAACCATTATAAAACAATTGAACCTGAAGCCAGTCGGGATATCCATGCTGAGGGCACTTCCTCAGTAGCTCTTTAAATCGCTCCCAGGCCTCGAACATCTGCTCATCATATTGTTGTTGGAATGTCCCAATCTCGGTCCTCAACTTGACCGTCTTTACAGGAGGGAAAATTTCTTTAAAAAGGCCTGGACTAAAGCATCCCAGGTGGTGATGCTCCCAGGGGGAATGGACTGCAACCAATCTCGTGCTTTATCCTGCAAAGAAAAAGGAAATAAGCGTAAGCGAATGGCATCCTCAGAAACGCCATTAATTTTTACCGGCCCACAAATGTCTAAAAATGATTTTAGATGAGAGTTTGGATCCTCGGTGGGCGATCCTCTATATGCACAGTCTCGGGCCATCTGAATGAGACCGGTCTTCAGCTCAAAGTTGTTGGCATTAATTGGGGCATAGACAATCCCCGACTGTTGCCCCTGAAACACGGGCTGAAAGTAATCTCTTATAAGCCTAGGCTCCTCAGGTGGATTTTGGTCAGCCATCTGAATAATTTCTCTATTTTCCCTTCGAAGCCTATGAATTGTTCTTTCAATCTCGGGATCCAACGGTATCACTTCTCTACTACTACGCATACAAAAACAAATCTACCCTAAAAAGGAAAGAAAACAATTATGGAAAGAAACAAAGAAAAGAAAACAACTAATCTAGAAATGGAAAATATAATCTAGAAAAGGAAACAAAATAACCTAATATGGAATGCAAAAATAAATATGGCAAAACACAAATAAGGAATCTAACAAATAAGGAAAAACTAATCTAAAAAGGAATAAGAAGAAACAAATAAGGAAAAGATTACTCAACTAAAAGAAGAACTAAACTCGAAAAACAAATATGAAAAGAAAAAACAAATATGGAAAAATGCAATCAACCTAGAAAAGTAAAAATACACCCTAAATTAAGATCAAACAATTTTTTCACAATATCAATCTAGCTAAATGTGCCAATCCCCGGCAACGGCGCCAAAAACTTGATGTGGAATTTTCCTTACCGCAAGCGCACGGGTCAAGTAATAATAAAGTGTTCGTATAAACGAGTGTCGTCCTCTGGATTGGATTTTTAAGCAAATCAAGTATTGTGAATTATCTTGCTCAATTTTATTTAGGGATCAAAAAGTAGTGAGTGAATGATATGAAAACTAAATCAAAGCAAGTAAAAAGTGGAAATTCAATTGGAAAAACACTTAGGGAATTGATTTCGCCGATTTAGTCTAGGATTGATTTTAAGGAGTAAGTTATTATGCACAAATTAGAAAATAAACCTTAGTCATGCAATCTTGAGTAAGTCTACATTTAATCCCCTCTCCCGAGCAAGAATAAAAACTCAAATCATTCAACTAATGGCCAATTAATTGAAAGCATTAAATCAAGATTGCAACATAATAACCATTGCACAACTTAAACCATAAATCAATCCATAAACAAAATCAACTACATCAATCCCTAAGCTACAAGTTTAGCTACTCATGAATGAAATTACAAGCTCAACTAAACATAACAAAGCCATCAATCTAGCTAGAGAAAAGGAAAGGGAAAAGAAAACTCAATGTAGGCCGAGACCGAACGTCCCCGTCACGATCCCCACGAACAATGGGTTGATTTCCGCTTTTCTCCCTCTTGTTCAGCCTCAATCCTCTGTTTTCTCCTCTGTTTTAGGGCTCCAAAAGTATCCAAAAGAGTCCCCCAAAAACCTAGCCGAAAAGAAGCTTATATTCTGTTTTTTTTCGTCATAGCGTCGAGACGCTAAGGTTGCAGCGTCTCGACGCTGTGACCTTTTAGCGCCTATTCAGATATGGAATGCCAGCGTCGAGACGCTCAAGAGTTAGCGTCTCGACGCTAGTCTGCAGTTGACCCTACTTTGACTTTTCCTTCTTTGATTCTCTTTGGTTCTTTTGCAACTTTTCACGTCCTGAGCACCCGATTAATTCCAATATCGCACTTTAGCTCCAATCAACCATTTCCTACAAAATAAACAAATAAGTGCAATAAAATGGCCAATAAATCATCAAAGCCTAGCTAAATTAATTAGGGAAAACTAGCTAGCTATGCTCGCTATCACATATACATATATCCAACATATCGATACTAAGCAAATAAAACACATAGCATGCTAGACACAAGCAAACAGACCCAACAAGTAGAAATCCACCTACTAATTGCTAAAACGTTCTTAATCGGACCTACCAAGCTCCTGTAATAACAAAGACAAGGTTTCAAGACTAAGATTCACTTGCTAAACCTTAAACTAAGACGAAAGGGGCTTAGAAGAGATGTTCTTACCCAACAAGGGGCTTAAGATAGGATTTGAACACTCTGAAAGCAAACCGAAACTATAAGCAAAGCTTCCAAGGGTTAGAAACTAATTCACAGCACAAAAGTAGCTTGAAAGGGTTTAAACAAAGCTATCCTAACTAATCCTTACCAAAAAGGTCTTGGGTTCAAGTTAAAAGAGATCGAATGAGTTCGAACCTACAAACGGGGAACTTCCAAGCATTAGGGATTGATATATCAAACCTCAAAATACTCAAAATATTTTTAATGAGTTTGAACAAGTATAAAGTATGTTGAAACTTACTGAACTACCCAAAATGAGCTCGAACAAATGCTGGTTGATGCTCGCCAGAGTCCGAGATCGCTAAACTGGAGCTATTGGGTTATGGGCAATCTAAATCAACATTGTTCAATATGTGGGTAATTGTTGAACACTAGATTCGAGCCCAAAAGTTCATTGGTTGGTGTCTAAAGAATCTTAAACCTGCAAATTGGAAACCGTTAAGTGATAAGGGTAAAAAATATACCTATTTTACCCTTATATTTAGCTCATTTTCTTGTCAAAGTTGCATGTTTAGATCAAATTTACTATTTCCGAGCTCTAAATGTGTTAAAGTTGATGAATTAGGGAGTTGAGAGTCATGTATGTCAAAATTATGCTTATTTGTGCTTAAAAAGACCTATTTTGGTAAGAATTTGACTTAATTTGATGTGTTGCAGAAAAACAGAGGAAAGTTGGAAAAACCCAGAAATGCGACCACATTCCTGGGAAGGAAAAATCCAAATGCGACGCATTTCTGGATAGACAGAGGCAATTCCGAGTCCGTCGCGGGTCGTTTTGAACGAGTGTTTTGCGCACCTAACCGACTGTTTTGACTTCGAAACTGACTGGGCTACCTGCCAGCACCATTTTTGTGGTTCCTCAACTACTCCCCACACTACATAAGGCCTTGATTCGAAGAGAAATCCAAGCAGAACTCAGTGGGAAGAAGAGAGTGGTGACAGAACCCTAGTAGACGCCTATAAGTAGGGATGCCCGAGGTCCTTCTTAGATGATTGAATTCTAACCTTTAGTTAGACATCAAACCTGAGTGTTTGTAGAGATTTTCACCCTATTCCCACTTATAAATGAGAGTAGAGTGTCGAGCGAACTCTAGAAGGATTGGATAAAAGAAAAAACCCAAGTTTTAGCTACTGCACCTTATTTCCAACACTTGTTACTTTTCATTTATTTGTACTCTTTATTCTTTATTTCAATGAAAAGTTGTTCATTTGCACTATATTCCATCATGCGTAGCTAAATTCCAATGAGGGGTTCAATATAGTGAATTCCCTTATGGTTAAAATAGCTTGAAAGTGTTTATTTGCTTAAGTTCTATTCATTGCATGTCACTCTTTATTGAATATCATTCTGAATCTTGCTGAGTTTAAATTGATCACTTAGACTTTGCATGCTATGTGAGTTTGATCTTGAAAGGGACGAACAATACCAGTTTTCATAAAGGTGATATAGGAGAAATGGCTCGAAAGAGTGTATTCGGTGTTATAGGGCGAGGCTGCCTAAGTCACCCTATAACAACTATAGGGTTATAGATTGTATGCATGAACTATCTATGTCGGAGTCGAGTCACAGACATGTGCATAGCGGTACTCGCTTAGCCTTCTAACGGTTCTTGGGAGCAAGACCAAATAGAAGTTAAATCTGACCCAATGCATGAATAGACTTAGGTTTAATAAGCAATAATTAGAGTTATTTTACCTTAGGGATGAAACTATATTGAATACCTCGCCTATTTATCATTGTTTTTCTTTACTTGTTTATTTTGTTTATTTTCCAAAAATCATCATCAACTATTTCTTTGGTTACCTTATTCTAAGCAATCTTTGAACAGTTTCTTCTTCAAATCTGTGTTTCCAATTTAGTCCCTGTGGGATCGATACCCTTGGATTACTTCTAAGGTTTTTATTACTGCATGCGATAGTGTACACTTGCACTAGGTTGGCTGAATTATTCTTAATCTTTATTTACCATCTTTTCCTAACCTCCATCATTCAGCCCAACACCACGCATCATTAAGGAGTATGTAATCAAAACTTTAAGTCGATAGAATGTGGGGGATTTCGAGGTCCAAAACCAAAAGGTTATATATTGAAACTTGCAAAAATAGCGTGGGTGATAGAACCAAATTAGTCTTATTTATTTGATGTTAATCTAAGCCTGTTAGAGTCCACTTTACGGTTTATTTGTCTATTTTGTAAAGTGTTTGTGCATTGAAGGCATCAGAGACGAATCACACAATTTGGAGCTAATTCAGACAATTTAGAGAGTTTTGAGCTAACTTGAAGTCCGTGGATCTCGAGAAGGTGAGAAGACCGTGAGGATCGTGACGAGTCCGAAGAATGGTCCCAAGGAGTCAAAGGTTCGAGTCTCAAACCGAGCAAGCAACAAAGAAATAAAAGAATGAAGGCACGTTGGACAGAGGCCAGGCGTCGAGACGCCGTGGCCAACGTCGAGACGCTGACCCGTTTCCGAACCCTAGGCCCAGACGACATGGCGTCGAGACGCCATGCCTAGCATCTCGACGCCACGACTATTTTCTTTATAAATACCCACGTTTTATCTCGCCGTTTAGGTTAGCAAAGTTGTAATTTTTGGTCCCGTTTACGGTTTCTCTCTGTCTTTTACGTTCAGACCTCGGCATTGTATGTTTTCTAGTTGAATTCTCCTTTATTTCTTCATTATTATTGCATAAGGTCGCAGGTTTTAGTCAGCTTTACCGCCGTCTAAACCCGTTGACGAAGATTGGATGATTCTTGGGTTATAGAATGTGTTTCTCTGTGAGTATTCTGTTATGAAATCTTCTTTTAATTTACTTTGCAATTGTATTTTGGATTCGGTTTGTAAAATAAGCATGTGCAGTATGTTAGATCGACGCCCTAACTCGCAGCTCATATGTTTATTATATGCTAAATGTGTAGTACATAGACTGATTAATGGGCACGGGTCCCAAGAGCAATTCTCTAACTTTGTTGCTCTGCATGATAGGTCTAGGATCCAAAAATAGCGTTAGAAGTAATCTAGGCCTAATTATTTCTAATGTCCTAATCAATCCACTAGACTTAAGGCAATTGGTTAATCGTTTGGTTTGATGGATTAATCGAATTAATTAGTTAATCAATTAGGGTCTAATTCGATGGACGGTGTATGATCGGGTTAGATGGCTTAGGTGGGCTTAGGGTATTTTCTAGGTTCAGATTAGATCGATTGGGCAATTAAGCAATGTGAATTTAGCCTTTAATAGTTAGGAATACGATGATCAAAGCAAATCATTCAACCCCAAGAATCTCCTTAATCGGCGTCGCTTGTTTAATTAATTTTCCTGCTAATTTATATTTCCTGCAATTTAGTTTCTTGTCTTTTAATTCTCTGTTATTTAAATTCCTGCTTTTAAATTCTCGTATGTTGATCTCCCCTCGCATGCCAAATCCCCACTTTTTACTGTTTTCCAACTCAAAATAAATAGGAAATAATTACCAACCACCACTCTGTTGGGTTTTATGCCCTAAAACTCGTAGATAGTAAATGAAACAAATTAATCGATCTCAATAAGTTGTTATTTGAGTGATTCAGTAATTTGGTTATTGAATAATCGAGTTTGCATTAATAAACCCTAAATCCAATAAACTAAGATCAAAGGTTGTTTAAATGAAACTTGGACTAGTATGTAGGGACATACGGGGATCAGTGTTCAAGTAACAACCTAAATGGTCTATAGTATAGGGATAAGGTTGGGTAACTTATCCTGGTGACACTATGTGATACGACCCACCTTGTATTCGATACAGATGCAATGATCCAAAGCATCCATGTAGGAGACATGCGGGTGGGGGTATCCTATGCAATGAGTTTGCATAAGACCGGACCGCGAAATAGTAACACTAGATGTAACGCCGTTGACTAGTTTAGGTTTCTATTTCAATAGGATGACCTAGGTAACTCAATCTCAATCCTAAGTCTGTTATGAACTCCTTTCAGGAGGAATTGTCCTTAGATTTGTATGGGTGAGAGTGGCCTGCTCGCCGACTCAATAATCCTACCATTTCAGGGACAAGACCGAATGGGGGCTGGGAACATAACAGTACAAGATGGAATTCACTCCTTCCCCTATTGAGGCAAGTAGATGTGTGTTCCCTTAAGGGCTGATTCCGGGGCTTGAACAAAAGCGCGCTGTCTTCTCCTGGACCAAGATGAATTTCTGTTTAGTGGTTGGACCCTAAATAGGTTGTTCATTAGAGGGATCAGTGGTACTTAAGAATCTAGAGGTAACCCAGGGGTAAAACGGTAATTTGACCCAGCTGGTGTTACGAACACACGTGAAGGATTGACTTACTGCATTGGTCGATATCCGTGGACACATAAATATTCCACAGTGAGAAGAGTGCAGCTGTGGGTCTTTAGTGGAGTGACTCACAGTTAACGAATGTTGATTGACTCTGTCGCAACGTCATCGCGACGCGGATCGGCCGACGTCCTTCCCTAAGGGTCTCTTTCGAGGTTAAAGGTTTGGAGTCGCCACCAATCATCTTAGGGTGTGATTGGTCACCCATTTTAAAGAAAAATCGGTCTTTGAAAACCAAGAATTAGGCTCGGGAGTCGATTGAGTGTAGGAAAGGGGTTAGCACCCCTACAACACCCGTTTAAAAAACGGTTACCACATTTTATTTTAAAATTATCCTTTTATAACATGAAACGGTCCTTTATTTTGAAGGAAAAAATCAAATAACAAATGTCCCACTTAATCTTACCTTAGCTTTACAAATTAAAGTAAGGTTTTGATGTAATGAGTGGGGTTATACCCAATAATTGTTTGTCATGTTGAAATCTTCTTTTAATTAAAAGAAAATTTGTCACCTCAAGAATTTGAGAAGTTATCTCAACTCTGTCATAGGTTGTACATGAGCTATTTTGTCTCATATCTATTATTTCACATTTCATGTTTAAAATGTGAACTAATAATCATGAGTGGTATGACACCATTCAATGGAGAAAAGATTTTTTATTTTTTTTAAAGAAAATCTAATTAGAAATTTCCAAATTTTAAAATTAAAGCCAATTGAAAGAAGAGTTAAAATCAAATTGAAATTCAATTGGAAATCTCAAGTCAAATTGATTTTGATTGCCAAAATAATTGACTAGTTAAACTTTAGGCTAATTTCCTGGCAGGGTGTTCCCTTTCGGTCAGCTTAAATACCCGTTCTTAGACAAAATGAGCATTAAAGTTCCATAATCAATCTATTTTAACCATTCAAAATATTAAATAATGTTTTTGAAATTTGATGTAACCTTTCAACAATTGAAATTGATTTTCAAATTAGTTTAAAATTGAAATTGATTTTCAATATAAAACCAAATAGACATTGATTTTGAAATTCCAATGAGAACATATTGAAATTTATTGAAAAATTATAAATTAAAACCAGTTTAAGGTTCAAATTAGAAATTCTAAATTAAAACCAAACTGAAATTGATTTGGAGACTTCAATGTAAATTCAATTTGAAATGAAATTTATTCGAGAAATGGCACAATAAATGTAATTTGAAATTGATTTAGGAAATCAAATTTAAGATCAAATTGAAAATGAATCAATTTAAAAAATGAATTGAATTGGAAATCCCAATTAAACCAAATTCAAATTAATTTCTAAATTTGCAATTAAACCAAATTGAAATCGAATCAATTTAAAACCAAAATTGAAATCCAATTTCAAATTCGAAATTAAATCCATTTGGGCATTACAAATTGAAATTCATTTGTAAATGTCAAAATGAAATCAAATTAAAAACAAACAAAAGTTGAAATCCCAAATTAAATTTCAAATAAAGAACAAACCAAAATTGATTTCGAGAAATTCTAATTTAAAATCAAATTGAGATTATTTGGAGATTTTAATATAAAATTCAATTTGAAGAGGAAAATTGAAATACTAATTCCAAATTAAAATTGATTTCGGAATTCTGGACAAAACATATTTTGAAATTCATTTAAGAAACCCAATTTACATCCAATTGAAATCAATTTTGAAAATCTAAATTAAAATCAAGTTGAACTTCATTTGCGAATATAAGAATTACAAATTGAACCAATTTGAGATTTTATTCAAATTAAAATCAATCAAAGACAAATTAAAATTCTATTTGGAAATTCCAAACCAAAACTAAATTGAAATTGAGTTAATTTAAAACCAAGAATGAAATTGAATTGAAATCCAAACTAAACCAAATTGACTTCGATTTCTAAAAGAAATTAAATTGGAAATCCAAATTTAAAATCAAAATGGGATTGAAATCAAAGCTTCAAATAAAAATTAAATTGAAACTGAATTGAGATCTCTAATGTGAATTAAAGACATTGATTCAAATTAAACTCAATTAAAACCAATGTGAAACTCAAATTAGAAATTTCATGTTCAAGCCTAATTGAAATTGATTTTGGAAAACTTCAATTAAATTTAATTTGGAATTACCTTATTAATTCTACTTAGAAATTTTGAGTTGAAATCAAAGTGAGAGAAAAAAAAAAAAAAAAAAACACTTAAGACATGAAATGAAAAATATGAAGAAAATGGTGGATAAATGGGAAAAAAACAAAAATACTAATAAAAGAATAAATGAATAGGGTGGGGTCCACTAACTCTCTCTTTCTTCTTCCTCATCTTCTTCCCCAAGCCACTTCACGATTTTTCTCCTCCACCAAGCTTTTCTTTTCTTTTCTTTTTCCTTACCTCTTCTTTAAATTAAATCCTTTCCTTACCTTTTCTCACCTCCAATCTTGCAATCAATTTGTCCGAGCTTAACACTCGAGGGTCGTCGGAGATCGAAATGGATTCGACTGGCGTTGGGGCTGTTCAAAGGGGTCGTCGATGTTCAGCGTCGGAGCTGCGGACTCTTGCGGCGGTTGGAGGCGTGCGATGACGGGCTACGGGGTCACGACGACTGCGAGCGTAAGACGGCTGTGGGCGGCGTATCGGGACTGCTCGACAGATTTGTGCGTGGGTCTTTGAACTTGTCGGAGTGCGCTGGCGCATTCGTCGGAGTCGTGGGTGTCGCCGGAAGCTTACGTACAGCTTGTTGGAAAGCTGTTGGAGCTAGAGTGTGGGTGGTGGGATGTAAGATGGAGGAAGAAGAAGATGATAAGGTTTTTTTTGTTCACGATTGGGATGATGTTTGGAGAGAGAAAGTGAGTTTTGGAGAGGGAAAATGAATTTTGGAGAGAGAAAATGGGGTCTTTTAAATCAAAGATGACTTTGCCAAGGGGATTAGTGAACTTGGACCTTCCAATACTTTTCCTCCCTACTCTCTTCTCCCTAATTCACTCTCTTCACTTATTTCTTTTTCTTCCTTGGCCCCCCTTTTGTGTATGAAGGTCATTTGCTCTTATAGGCCATCATCACTCTCCAAATAGTAAAGAAAAGAGAGTGGGAGAGTGGGAGAGTGGGAAGGAGAAAAAAGAGTTAGTGGAGAGAAAAATAAGGAAGACTAACGTTAAAAAGAAAGGTGGTTGGGGGATTTTTTATGGGTTTTTTTTTTATATTTTTATATTTTTTAACAAATGACAAATATAAAAAAATAATATTAATCATGATATTTATATACATAAAAAAATGATGAGGTAAAAGCATAATATAAACCAAAAAATCAAGACGGACCAAATACGGTGTCTACAGTTTGCCCCCCATTGTGTATCCTTGAAGGATTGAAAGGGTAAATAAAGGAAAAAGACAAAGTATTGGGAGGGCGAAGATTTTTAGTTAAAAATAAAAGGAAGGGTTTCATGCTTAAACCAAACATAGCCTGAAATTGGAAAAAAGAAAATGAACCTTACTTTGACCAGACTTTCATCTCTAATCAAAGATAAGGTTCGATTTAACCAAAAGAAAATGAAATGGACCTGACTCTGACCAAGCTTCGACCTTTAAACAAGAACGGGGTTCGATTTAACCAACAAAGTGAAATAGGAAATGGACCTGACTCTGACCAGGCTTCGACCTCTAAACAAGAATAGGGTTCGATTTAACCAAAAGAAAAAGGGAATGGACCTGACTCTAACCAGGCTTCGACCTTTACTAATTAGCAGGGTTCGATTTAACCAAAAGAAAATGAACAAGGATTTCATATTTCAGAAATTGACAACAGTTTTTATTTCAAAACTTAGTTGACAAAAAGAAAGATTTAAAATAGCGACTTCGTATTTCAGAAATTTGTTTTAAAATGAGACAACGGTTTTTATTTCAAAACTTAGTTGTCAACACGGAAACGATTTTAAAACAGGGACTTCGTATTTCAGAAATTTGTTTTAAAATGAGACAACAGTTTTTATTTCAAAACTTAGTTGCCAAAAATGAAAATATTTTAAAACAGGGACTTCGTATTTCAGAAATTTGTTTTAAAATGAGACAACAGTTTTTATTTCAAAACTTAGTTGCCAAAAATGAAAAGAATCAATTATAAGAAAAAAAAAGATTCTTTTGCACATATTGGGAATTCTCGCTAATGGAGTATACTCACATGCATGAAAAGTGAGTTAAATCATCTTGAAATGATAGATGACACACTCAAAAGAGGTTGTGTAGATATGCAAAAGCAAGCTATAACATTTATGTAAGATATGATGCACTATTCACGTGAATATCCTACATGAAATAAATGAGTGCTTTTGCCCCAGTGTCATGGATTGAACATGCTCATTGACCACTCTAAGCAATGATAATGCAACTAACCATGTATGACGACCTATGCCCTGATGATGAATTGGCTAAGTCAATAAATTCGACTCTAAAGGCATGATATAGGGATGCATATGCATGCCAAATGTAGATCAATGAGTGTCATGTATGCATGATATTCATGTGATCGTTTTTTTCACAAACTCCGTGGTATGAAAACAAATTTTTTTTGTGAGAAATAGCTATGCAAACGATGATTAATTTGGTTAACAAGAGCTTGATTTGTGAAATCAATTAAGATAACCAAATGTGTTTTCCATATTTAACAAAATGATCATCATTACTTACTCTCATCATTCTTATCAATCAATATTTAGAAAGGAATCAAAGGAGAACCTCGTTGTCATCATTGGAGGAAACATGTTATTTTTCCTTTTCCTTTTTTCTTTTCTTTTTCTTTTTTTGTTTATCTTGTTTCTTTTCTCTCTTTTTTTCCGAATGTCTTCACCTGAAAGGGATCATGTAGGGAATAAAAGTCCCCACGCAGCGGAAGCGCATCGAAAGGACCTTACGCCGTATATTAATTAACATTAAAATACCGTTACGAAAAGACAAAATAAACTTTAAACATGCTTTAAAGTTGCTGGAAAATAGCTATAAACATGTTGAAAAATAAATCTAAATTTATTTTCATGCTTTTCTAGAGAAACGGGAAAGAACCGTTACAAACCTTCGTTGTAGACTTGACCGTTCTTCGCCAACGATGCTCCAACGACCGAAAACGCAGCAACTCCCTCTTGATTTCTTTGCTGGAAATTTCTTCTTCAAAGACACAATAACCACAGAGGTTACACCGGTATGTCTCTAAGTCTAGGAGGCAAAAGACTTGTGGGAGTCTTTCTCTAAGAGGGAGACTAGAGAGAATTCTATGGTCTTGTCTTGTGAGTGTAAGAGCAAGAGAAGAGTACTGAACCAATTAGGTCTAGTGTTCTATTTATAGAAGAGAGGCCATGAATAAAATATTCAATTAAATCAATCTTTTCCAAAATTGATTCAATCTTTATTCCTTTTTAATCAATCCAAGATCAATCAATTCCATAATTGATTAATCTTTTCCACAAATGACTAATTACTTCCATAAGTGATTAGATCATTTCCATAAATGATTAATCACTTCCTTAAATGATTAATTATTTCCATAATTGATTAATTCCCGGCTAATGAATTCTTTAATTAATTAACCACCAATTAAATATCACATATTTAATTTCCGGCCTTGAATTAATTAATTTTGCCCAAATAGATTTTAGGCCTTAAAATTAATTAATTCATATTTGAACTCTTTCAAACTTCCATAAATTTATTGTGACTCAAATTTATATTAATATTTGAATTTCTTCAAATATTAATTTCTCTCATAATAATATATCAATATATATTATATTGTTTCCCTTAGTAAATTGAACACTTTCAATTTACATTTATTACTTAGTTGCCTCAAATTACTTCATGAGCTACCAGTGGGACCTAATGGACCTGCAGATCAGAAGCTCCAACGATGTGAGATTAATTGGTCAAACTCATTAACCAAATTAATCAATATTCGTTAACTGTGTGTACATTCCACTATAGACTCAAAGTTGCACTCTTCTCACTGCAGACATATTTTATGTGTCCACGGATATAGACCAATATCGACTAGTTAGTCCTTCACGAGTGTCCGCAACACCAGCTGGGTCAAATTACCGTTTTACCCCTGGGTTACTTCTATTTCCTTAAGTACCAGTTCTCCTCTAATGAACAACCTGTTTGTGGTCCAACCATCAAACAGAAAACCCTCTCGTGCCATTGAGAGGGTAGGGCCATTTGTTCAAGACTCGGAGTGACCACTTAAGGGAACACTCATCTGCTTCCCTAAAGTCGGGAAGGAGTGAATTCCATCTTGTACGATTATTTCCCAGCTCCCCACTCGGTCTTGTCCCCAAAATGGTAGGCTTATTGAGTCGGCGTATTGGCCACTCTCACCCATACAAATCAAAGGACAATCCCTCATGAGCAGGAGTCCATAATCAACTCAGGATTAAGACCAAGTTGTCTAGGTCGTCCTAGTGAAATAGAAAACCAACTAGTTAACAGTGTTATAACAAGTGGTTTTTATTTCGCGGTCCGGTCTTATGTAAACTCATTGCATAGGATACCCCCACTCGCATGTCTCCTACTTGAACGTGTTGGATCATAGTGTTTGTATCAAATACAAAGTGGGCCGTATCCATAGTGTCACCAGGATAAGACACCCAGTCTTATCCCTATACTATAGACCCTTTAGGCTGTTTCTTGAACAATGATCCCCATATGTCGCTACATATAGTTCAAGACTCATATTACAGCCTAGGATGTCTATTTTATTGGATTAGGGTTATTTTAGGCAAAGACAAATATAAAATAACTAATAACATTTAATGGAAAAATATATCAATATTATTTCACTAATATCCGGTCAACGGTTACATTCACTATCTACGAGTTTTAGGGCATAAAACCCAACACACACTCTTTGTGATCAACCCCGACCACTATTTCTACAAAATAGTTTTAGTTTCGTGGATTATAAATTTTATTTGACACGAGTCTCGACAACTCGTCCCGTCAAATTGGCGTCGTTGTCGGGGAGTGCAAACGGTTAATTATTTTCTTTTTATTTTGAGTTTAGTTTAGCTTTTATTTTTCTTATTTGTTATGGTTGAGAGAACAAGCGAAGAGAACGAGGTAAGTAAGTTCAAATCTGAATTGTCTGAGCTTAAAACTCTCATTTGTCAGTTTGCTGCAAAGCAGGAATCTCCGCCTGAAGTGAATACCATAAAGAGATTTCCAGCAACGCAGAGCCAACGGACACCTGACTAGTTTGGGAGCAATTTTTATCCTGGTTGGAGAGACCATCCAAACTTCTACTACTTTCCAGAACGATCAAAGCCTTAACATGCAACATGGACCGAGTCCAGGTATTTTAGAAATTTTAGTTAAATATTTAGTGGATAGCATTTAAGTCTTGCAGGAAGGTCAACTCAAGTTCCAAGAGGAGACCCGAGCTGGGATGCAGCAACTTGGAAGCCAAATTGCCCAGTTGGCTGACACTGTCAGTAAATTGGAGGCTAAAGTGGACAAGCTACCTGTTCAACCTGAGATCCCAAGGAGATAAGATGTATGCACAGTGACGTTGAGGAGTGGGACAGTCCTGAGTTCTAATCTACAGATTTCTTCTCCACCTGCATTCAAAAAGAACAAAGAAGCAAAGAAGCCTAAAAAAGAGAAAACAGACAATCTCGACTTTCCAAGGAAGCGAGGGGTACATTCCGATCCTCCCTTGAATTTTAATTCTTATGTTCCTAAGACTCCCTTTCCTAGAAGGTTAGCGCTGTAGCCTAAGCCTTCCAAGGAAAAAGACGAGAAGAACATGCTTGACCTATTCAATAAGGTGGAGGTCAACATCCCGCTTCTGGACGCCGTTAAAAAAATTCCCAAGGTAGGAAAATTCTTAAGAAAATGGTGTTCCAGGAAAGGTAAGCCAGAGGTATGTGAAAACATTTCTTCTGTTTTGAAGAAATTGCCTAATGAGTGCTTAGATCATGGTATTTATACATTGCCATGCATTTTAGGGGATATAGAAATTGAGCATGCCATGTTAGATTTAGGATCCTCTATTAATGTCATATCTCATGCAATCACTAGTGAACTTAATTTTTCCAATATTAAGAAACACAGGTAATTTAATTCAACTAGCAGATAGATCTCTAATTAGACCTCTAGGGCTTTGTGAGAATGTTTTAGTTAAGATAGATGAGTGATAACTCCTTAACTCTCCAAAAGGGAGTTATTTAGGCCTTATTTCTATAGTGATTTGTGTATCATTTGTATTAAATAGAGTTGCTTTTAGATGAATATTATATGTTTTAACCCATTTAGAAGAATGGATGCTTTGGAAGTTATTTTGTGCAGAATATAATGCTGAGCGACTTGAGGGAGCAAAATCTGTGATCCCGCAAAGCAGGGAGCAAAACTGTCACGTAAGCCGCACGTAATCCATTTAATGAGGTGGCGTTAGCTGAATTATTCTCAGATCTAGGAAGGTTGGAGAGCCCTCCACGTGTAAAGTTTGATCTAATTACGGTTTGACTCCACTCTATAAAAGGAAGAAGCTGTCTCAAGTCAAAAACATTCCAATTTCGAGAAAGGAAAGCCCTATTCCATTCGTAGAGGCTTACTTTCCATCTTTGGGAGCCGAAAAGAGGAGGAAAGATTGGAGACTTCAAGAAGACCATTAGCTACGGATCTAATCAAGGGAATTAATCTTTTCTTGTAATTTCTTGTAGTTATGGATGCACATACTCAGATTGTAGCGTGTGTTACTTTGCACTTCATGAACTAAATTTGCTTAGGTGTTGGTTAGGAAATATGTAATTGTCGTACTTCATTCTCTATGCAATATATGTTGATTTGAGCATCTTGATTATTTGTTGTGTCTATTTCTATTTTGTGTCAGCCTGGCCAGTCGGTATGAATATCACCTCTTAGTTTCAGGGATGATTTGAGAGGTGTGTGGCATTTAATCACACTAGACCATTATGTGTTGGTGGACGCCAGTGACTGAGTTAGGGATAACCAGTTGCCTAGTGCTTGATCGGTAGCTGATAACTCTTCAAAAGGGAGTTATATAGGCCTTAGTTCTATAGTGTTTTGTGTGTCATTTGTGGTAAATAGGGTTGCTTTTAGATGATTATTATATGTTTTAACCCATTTGGAAGAATGGATGCCTTGGAAGTTATTTTGTGCAGAATATATTGCTGAGCGACTTGAGGGAGCAAAATCTGTGATCTAGCAAAGCAATGAGCAAAACTGCCACGTAACAGCTCGTAATCCATTTTAATGAACTGAAGTTAGTTGAGCTATTTTCGGATCTAAGAAGCTTGGAGAGCCTTCCACGTGTACAATTTGACCTAATTAGGGTTTGATCTCACTCTATAAAAGGAAGGAGCCGTCTCAAGTAAAAAACATGCCATTTTTGGAGAAGGTCATTTCCCATTTCCATCTTTGGGAGCCGAATAGAGGAGGAAAGATTGGAGACTTCAAGAAGACCATTAGCTACGGATTTGATAAAGGGAATTAACCTTTTCTTGTAATTTCTTGTAGTTATGGATGCACATACTCAGATTGTAGCGTGTGTTATCATGAACCTTATGAACTAAATTTACTTAGGTGTTGGTTAGGAATCATGTAATTGTCGTGCTTTATTCTCTATGCAATATATGTTGATTTGAGCATCTTGATTATTTGTTGTGCATATTTCTATTTTGTGCCCGCTTGGCCAGCCGGTATGAATATCACTTCTTAGTTTCAGGGATGATTTGAGAAGTGTGTGACACTTAATCACACTAGATCATTGTGTATTGGTGAATGCCAGTGACTGAGTTAGGGATAACCAGTTGCCTAGTGCTTGATCGGTAGCACGTCATTGGAGTTGAAACACATTCCAAAAAATCAAGAGTTTCAGGAGGATCCTGCTAATAAGACTACAAGAGAATTGCCTAATCAATAATATTGCTAGAGCATCTTTTAAAGCAATTACTGAAATCCTGACCAACGCCTGTTTCCAATCTGTCTGCTTTATTTGCTTACTTTCTGTTCTATCATTTATTTTGCTTCAACATTTTATCAAAATCAATCAATTTGACCACCTTTGAAGCTGTTGGTCGCTACCGCAAGCGCACGGTATCGCAAGTAATATAAAACGGAAGAATTCCGAGTATCGAATCCACAGGGAGGCGAAGTGAAATTTAAGCAAGCAAAGATTCCTAGAGCACTAAAAATACTTGGGATAAATAATATTTAGGGACCAGATCATGCAATCAAGAAAATTAAAAATCAAAACAATTAGAGAGAAAATTTGATCAATCGATAAAAATAAAATGCGGAGAAAGAGTTTTCTAATGGGAAGAGGGGTCTTGAAAATCAATTATTAGCTAAACAATTGCTACAATTGTCCTATCTCGTCGTCCAACTAATCATACTCCTAGAATCTCCGTTAATAACATAGGTTCTCCTGTCGATCTCCCCTAATTGTAATTAATTCATTTTAACAACCTAAGTGTCCTTAGCGCCATTAAAAATCATTAATTATTACGCTCTGATTCATTGTAGGAATCTAAGTTTAATCAACTAATCCCGTTGTCACGATGGGCAATTAAACTAGTTGCATGGATTACGATCTATCCTAACTTCTATCCGTCGAGTTTCCATTAAGAATCAGAACAGTACACAATTGGTCAGATTGCATAAAGCATTAAGCACATCCATACAAATGATTAGGACAAAGGGCTAGAGATAGGCAATTATAACAACATTTGAACTATAATTTCATTTCAAGACCCCAAATTGGGGTTTAGCTATACATAGCTAAAATATTCACAATAATTACAACGGAAAGCATAATAAAGAGCATAATAAAAGGGAAGGAATTGACCGTAGAAGACCCCTTCGCTACGCTTGGAGTCCCTTCGAAAACTCCTTGAGCCTCCTAGGATGCTCCCCAAAATTCCCCAAAATTTTCCCACTAAGAAAGCTCTCAAAAGGCTAGAAAGCCTTGAGAGAGGCTCCAAAGGAGCCAAAGAAAGAAAGGAAGGAATGAGGAAATGATGATTGATGCTTAAAATGAGGCACCAAGGGGCGCCTTTTATAGGCTCGGAAATGGGGTAGCGTCGCGACGCTACATGGCACAGCGTCGCGACGCTGTGACGTCATCGACTTGCCGGCCATGAAATGGACAGCGTCGCGACGCTGTCCTTGCAGCGTCTCGACGCTAGGCGTTTTCCAGACTTTCCAGCTGCGGATTGGGCTTCTTTTCTTGGGCCAACTTCAATTCTTTTTGGGCTTTTTCTTCATAGATGTCCTCTTTTGATTCCCCTTGACCCAAGCATGAAAATTGGGCTTGAATGGCTTCATTTTGGGCACTTTTTCCACAAAATCCACAACTTTGCTCCTAAAGACCAAATAACAAAATATATGAAATATTTTCAATAAAAACACAATTAAAGCACAAAAAAAACCTAATAAATTGGGACTAAAATAGCGACATTTCTGCTCGCTATCAGAAGCCATTAAAGAGTTAATCAAGATAGATAGAGTGAGAGCTATTCAGCCCCGTGGTACGATAAATTACTTATCACTTGCTGCGGATTGTGTATGCTTGCACAGTGTTCTAGAGTCTATTTTTACCATATTTTTACTCACTCTAGGAACCCAACAAGTTTGTTGCCGGGGACTTGAATAAGTAATCTGATCTGTTTTGTGTATGTGTTTTAGTGGTTTGGTGCTAGAACTTTTTAATTGTTCTTTTGTTTTTGCAGGTGTGAGTTTGGTGCATGAGCGATCCGCTTGGGGTGAGGTTCGAGCTTGATCTAGAAATTGAAAGGACATTCAAGAGAAGAAGGAGAGAGCAACGTAGAAATCAAAATCCAATGGATAATGTGTCGCGTCTCCCGCAGGTTCTAGAAGGTCAAGATGATCCCCAACAGAATCGTGTGCTGCAGCCTAATCCACTGCCGGAGCAAAATGGACAGCAAAATAATCAGGCTGAAAATCCTATCTTAGTAGCGAATGATAGGGCCAGAGCCATTCGAGCGTATGCTTTCCCAATGTTTGATGAGTTAAATCCAGGAATTGCTCGTCCTCAAATTGAGGCAGAAATTTTGAAATGAAACCGGTAATGTTTCAGATGTTACAAACCGTGGGGCAATTCCATGGTTTGTCATCTGAAGAACCTCATTTACATCTTAAGTCTTTTCTAGGAATTAGTGATTCGTTTGTAATTCAAGGAGTGTCTAGAGATGCCCTTAGATTAACTTTGTTCCCGTATTCTCTTAGGGGCTGTTTGAGGCACTGAATAGGTTATAATATCCCCCTTTATTATAACCTATTCAGTGTTTGGGGCATCAACTAAAATAAATGGTGAGGTAGGTTATTTTTACCCCCGATTATTTTATCCATTCTCTACAGTAACCATCATTCAACCCACCCAATTATTCTATCCATTTTCTACAGTAACCATCATTCAACCCACCCAATTATTCTATCCATTTTCTACAGTAACTCTCTCCTCTCTTCTTCCATGCGACTCCTCGACTTTTCCGACGACCGCCGGTCGCCGTCGGCCGGCGAAGTTTTCGGCGACTTTTCCGACGGCCGTGGACCACTTTTCCGGCGATCGTCGACGACTTCGGCAACCACTTTTTTCATATTTCTTCTCATTTTCATTTTGAAAAATATAAAAAATGAAAATAAAGAAAAAAAAAAGAAGAAAAGAAAGAAAACGAGGAAAAAAATTTGGTCGTTGAAAAATTTGTTGGCAACCGCCGGAAAAGTCGTTGAAAACGTTGCCGGCATTAGGGTTAGAGGAAGAAGAAAATGATGAAGATGAAGTTTGAGGTTGAGGAAGAAGATGGAGATGATGATGGAAATGGAGGAAGAAGATGATGAAGATGAAGATGGAAATGGAGGAATAAGATGAAGATGATGGTGATGGAGGAAGAAGATAAAGATGGAGGAAGAAAATGAAAAATAAGGAAAAATGAAAAAGAAAAAAGCGATTTTTGGTCATTCCATGTTAGAAACACTTACCAGTTTCTCAGTTGTCTTTCTACATATATAAATATGGAGTTTTATTAAATATGAAGTTTTATTATATAATTTCTTTGTATATAAGCATTTTTTACGTTGAAAATACAGAAATGAAACAAATATGGTTTTCCAATATGAAATCATAAAATGACTTCTTTTGTGAAAAAATCATGACCCTAAAACAAAGAAAATCAACTCTAACCTTAGGTTATTTTTGTTTCCTTTTAAGTTAAACACATCATTTAACCCGTATACCCAATACTTTATTTTTTTTACAACTGAATCCAAACAATTTTTTATTGATATTTGCAAAATATAATATTTGACATACAATGTTGTATGAGGAAAAAAAAAGTCAGGAAAAAAACAGTCAACTTGAACATTTGATTTAGAATCTCATGTTAAACATATCAGCAATCCAAACACAGACTATTTTAACCCAAACTAAAATAATCTGCATCCCAAACACAGATTATTTTATCCCAGACTAAAATAAACTGCACCCCAAACACAAATTATTTTATCCCAGACTATAATAATCTGCACCCCAAACACAGATTATTATAACCCCCAGACTATTATAATCCCCAGATTATTATAACCACCAGATATTATAACCAATTTAGCGCCCCAAACAGCCCCTTAGAGATGGAGCAAAGGCACGGTTAAATTCTTTTGCTCCAGGATCAATTAGGACATGGAATGAGTTAGCGAAAAAATAATTTCTTAGTAAGTATTTTCCACCAACTAGGAATGCCAAGTTGAGGAGTGAGATAGTGGGATTTAGGCAACTCGAAGATGAAACTTTTAGTGAGGCTTGGGAGAGGTTTAAAGAGCTTTTGCATAAGTGTCCCCACCATGGTTTACCTCATTGTATCCAAATTGAAACATTTTACAACGGGTTAAACGCAGCAACCCAAGGTATGGTCGATGCTTCGGCTGGAGGGGCCCTTTTGGCAAAAAACTTTAATGAAGCCCATGAAATTTTATCAACCAATAGTTGTCAGTGGTCGGATGTTAGAGGCTCAAATAAAAAAGTTAAGAGTGTGTTAGAGGTTGACGGTGTGTCTACCATTAGGGCTGATATTGCAATGTTAGCTAACGCTCTTAAAAATGTGACAGTGGTTAGTCATCAGCAGCCGCCAGCTGTGGAGCCTGCTGTAGTGGTGAACCAAGTTACAGAGGAATCATGTGTCTATTGTGGTGAAGAGCACAACTACGAGTTTTGCCCCAGCAATCCAGCTTCTATGTTTTTTGTAGGTAATCAAAGGAATAACCCTTATTCTAACTTTTATAATCCAGGTTGGCGCAACCACCCCAACTTTGCATGGGGAGGTCAAGGAAGGAATTCGCAAGCCCCTCAAGCACAACAAAAGGTGAACCAGTCAGGATTTGCTAAATCACAGGTATTGCCCCAGCAAAATTCGGAGAGTTCTCTTGAGGCAATGATGAAAGAATATATGGCTCGTACAGATACCACAATTCAAAGTAATCAAGCTTCAATGAGAGCCCTGGAATTGCAAATGGACCAGCTAGCTAATGAGCTGAAGGCAAGGCCCCAAGGGAAACTTCCTACAGATACTGAGCACCCTAGAAGGGAAGGTAAGGAGCAGGTACAAGCAGTGACTTTAAGGAGTGGTAAGCCACTAGAAGAGAGGAAAGAGCCTAGTAAACCCCAGGATGTAGAAAAAAGTAGTGATAGAAGTGTTGTTGTTGAAAAAGAGTTGGAGTCTGTAAAGGTGCTGGAGGCAGCAATAATGATGCTGGAGCATCTGGTTCTGTCCCAAATGTGGAACCACCTTATGTGCCGCCCCCACCTTATGTACCACCTCTACCTTTTTTGCAAAGGCAAATGCCTAAGAATAATGATGGTCAATTCAAGAAGTTTTTAGAGATTCTTAAGCAATTGCATATAAATATCCCTTTAGTAGAAGCTATAGAGCAAATGCCAAATTATGCTAAATTTCTTAAGGATATTTTGACTAAAAAGAAGAGGTTAGGTGAGTTTGAAACTGTGTCTCTTACTGAGGAATGTAGTGCTATTCTTAATAATGAGCTACCCACCAAGGCTAAGGATCCAGGATCATTTACTATTCATGTCTCAATAGGTGGAAAAGAGTTAGGTAGTGTAACGCCCCAGGCCCAGGATTCGGAATTCGACTTCGGCACCTAAGGCCCCGACATTCCCCTACGACCTTGCCATGCCACCATACTCGTCTTAAACTTCTTCCAAGAGTGAAGACTGTCCCCACAAACCAACACGGGGTCCTTTTAGCATGTTTTGTCGTCACTCATGCTTCCTAGGAAAATTCCCAGGAGGTCACCCAACATAAAACTTCTCCAAGCCAAGCATGCTTAACTTCAAAGTTCCTATGATTGAGCCACCGAAAAGGAAGGTGCACCTTGTTGATATAGGTAGTATCTATCAATTCTTTTAAGCTTATCTTGACCATACTTTCATGTCCTCAGGATCCCTCTCATTCGGATGTGGCCTCGGCTCATTCATGTACCCCTCCTAACTTGGGTGTTACATGCCCACCAGCTTCCGCCTTGGTTCGTCCCCGAACCACATCCTACTGGGAGAGGTTCCACTCTGAAACCATCTGTAACGCCCCAGGCCTAGGATTCGGAATTCGGCTTCGGCACCTAACGACCCCGGCATTCCCCTGCGAAAATTTGGAAATTTGGTGAATTTTAAAAGTGTGAGCTGGAGTGGCATTTTCGTAGTTTTTGGGAAGTTTGAGCCAAGCCCAAGCCCAATAGGGTTTTTTTTTAAGATGAAGCTCGTAGCCCTAGGTGGATAATTTTTCAGCCTTTTTCTCCATCTCCAAGATAGTGCAGCCGTGAAGGACCTCTCACCGAGACTTGTCTTCATCTTTTCTTCTCACCGGCGACGACACGAAGCGGCGGTGGAGGCTTCGTTCTAAGCAGCGGGCCTCGTTTCCGGTGAGTTCGAGGGCGGCAGCAGCGTTCTCGTTCAGGCAAGGCAGCGGCTTCCGGCGGTTCTTTCTCCTCAGTTCGGCAGCTCGTGATAGCGGTGCAACGTCTCTTCTGGCGAGCTCTTCTACGACACCGTAGTTCGGCAGTGCAGCGGCTCGAGCGACGGAGCCAACGAACAGATCGGCGGCACGTTCTTCTCTGCAGCGAGCAAACCAGCGACGGCGCAGACAACCTCCGGCAAACCTGCAACCTTTGACGCGCGCGGCCACAGCAAGTTTTTCGTCAGTTTCAAGCACCTACAGCAGCGGAAGGTGGAGTTTCCGACGTTTGTGGGTGAGATCTATCTTGGGTAAGTTGGATTAATGATATTTTTGGTTGATTTTAGCCCTCGGTTGATTACCCATTGAAGTTTTAGTCTTTGATTTAAGGTCCCCTAAGTTATTGGAGTCGAAATTATCAAATTGGAGCGATTTTGAGTTTCCGACCAGCCGCTAATTGGAGTTTTGAATCGCTTAATTCAAGGGCGAGGTCGGCTTTGCTTGAATTGAAATCCTGAGTTATAAGCCAAGGTAAGTGAACTTACTGTTGAACCCTTTTTAATTGGGTGCGAATATTGGATTATCTAAAATATTCGTGTTTATGAGTTGTTCTTGAAGTTCATTATTATTGTTAAAAAGCATGAGAATTTCTTATTAATTGTCTGCAATAGTTGATATTTGAAATATTGAGTTGGTGGTCTCTCAAAATTTCATTATATGTATGAGTTTTAAATATTTATGAATTTTGTTAAACTTTATAAATGTACATGAAATTGATGTACATTCAGAGCTCTCGATATTCCATTAAAGGAATGAGTTTAAAATTTCATTAAGGGAATTATTTATGAGTCTTATAATTGTACATGAAATTGATGTACATATACAGAGCATAGGGACATGAAATTGATGTACCTAAGTCGAGGTTTGTGAAATTGATGACCTCGAGGTTTCGTGGAATTGACGGCCTTCATAGAAGGCACATGAAATTGTTGAAATTGATGTGTCTAGGATATGCATGAAATTGATGTATATCTTTAGTAAGTTTAAAAATAAAGTTTAGAGCCACCAAAATTATATTTTTTTGTTGATTTTAAAATTTTTTTTAAAGCGTGACCCAACCTCAATAGTAGGGTTACTTACTGAGTATTTAAAATACTCATTCTTTTCAAAAATATTTTTTTTCAGGTAGAGGCAAGGGCAGATGGAAGGCGATTGATGAGAATCCGATAGACGGCCATGAGAGGACTCGAGTTTCATATTTTATTTTTCTTCCGCTTTAAGAACTCTGTTTTACTTTATTGAATTGTAAATTTGTTTTGAGATATTCTCCAGAGGCCATGTACATTTATATTTTAGAAATTATTTTAGCCTATTTAAAACATTTAAAATTAGGGATCTCGAATAAAAGTTTTGTTTTAAAGTTTTTACTTAAATTAGGTGTTTATGTTTTAAAATTTTTTTATTTAAAAACGCCTCCACAGCATGCATTGTCGTAACGGTCCCAAAAACATTATTTAAGAAGTCGGGTCGTTACAGGTAGAGCACTTTGTGATTTAGGTGCAAGTATTAACCTTATGCCTCTTTTGGTCTATCGAAAGCTAGGTATTGGTGAAGCTAGGCCCACCACAGTCACACTCCAATTAGCTGATAGGTCTATCACATATCCAGAGGGTAAAATTGAGGATGTCTTAGTGAAGGTAGATAAATTCATATTTCCTGTTGATTTTATTATCTTAGATTATGAGGCAGATAAAGATGTCCCAATTATTCTTGGTCGTCCATTTTTGGCTACTGGTAGGGCAATGATAGATGTTCAAAAAGGGGAATTAACAATGGGGGTTTATAATGACGAAGTAAAGGTTAATGTTTTTAAGGCCATGAAGTACCCAGACGAAGTGGAAGATTGTTCTTTCATTAGGATTCCAGAGAACACAATTGTTGAGACAGCAATGGAGGATTTGGCAAACAAGCATTTGGAAAATCATGGAGAGGTTAGTGTAGAGGATTTAGAAGTTTGTTCTTTAGAAAGAAAAAGTGAAAAAGAAGTGTCTAGGTGTGAGGATGTTTTTGAGTCTTTAGATTTGGATGAAAGGAAGGCTCCTCCTATTAAGCCATCCCTGATTGAGGCACCCACTTTAGATTTGAAGCCCTTGCCGGATCATCTAAAGTATGTGTATCTTGGGGAAGGAGAGACGTTGCCTATTATTGTTGCATCAGATTTAATGCTGAAGGATGAAGAGGCCTTAACAAAGTTGCTGTAGCAATATCACAAAGCAATAGGTTGGACATTGGTTGACATTCAGGGAATTAGCCTGTCTTTCTGTATGCATAAAATCACTCTAGAGGAGGGATCCTTTAGGAGAATTGAGCAACAGAGGAGGCTTAACCCTGCAATGAAAGAGGTTGTTAAAAAGGAGGTGATTAAATGGTTGGATGTTGGGATTATCTATCCAACTACAGATAGCAATTGGGTAAGCACTGTCCAATGTGTTCCTAAGAAAGGAGGTGTTACGGTAGTAACTAATAAGGATAATGAGTTAATCCCAACCAGGACAGTAACTGGCTGGAGGGTTTGCATGGATTACAAGAGGCTTAACAAAGTCACCCGTAAGGACCATTTCCCTCTACCATTTATTGGCCAGATGTTGGATAGGTTGGCTGGTCAGGCCTACTACTGTTTCTTAGATGGTTATTCTGGGTATAACCAGATTACCATTGCTCCTGAGGATCAAGAAAAAACCACTTTCACTTGCCCTTATGGGACGTTTGCCTTTAGCCGAATGCCTTTTGGCCTGTGCAATGCTCCAGCAACATTTCAGAGGTGTATGTTAGCAATTTTTTCGGATATGATTGAATCCACTGTGGAGGTATTTATGGACGATTTCTCAGTTTTTGGAGGGTCTTTTCAGCATTGTTTGAATAATTTAGGTAAGGTGTTAAAGAGATGTGAGGATACCCATCTAGTTCTTAATTGGGAGAAATGCCACTTCATGGTGAAGGAGGGCATAGTGTTAGGTCATAAGATTTCAAAGAAAGGTCTAGAAGTTGATCAAACAAAAATAGAGGTTATTGAGAGATTAGAACCACCAAATTCAGTTAAAGGAATTCAGAGTTTTTTAGGTCATGTTGGATTTTATAGAAGGTTCATAAAAGATTTTTCCAAAATCAGTAAACCTCTTTGTAACTTGTTGTGTGCTGATAGTGTTTTTGACTTTAATGCAGATTGTAGGAAGGCTTTTGAAACTTTAAAGGTTGCTTTAGTCTCAGCCCCCATTTTTTGTGCACCTAACTAAAGTTTTCCATTTGAGGTAATGTGTGATGCGAGTGATGTTGCAGTAGGTGCAATGCTGGGGCAAAAGCAGGGCAAATTTATCCATCCTATCTATTATGCAAGTAGGGTTTTGAATGAGGCTCAAACCAACTATACAATTACTGAGAAGGAGTTGTTAGCGGCTGTGTTTGCCTTTGAGAAATTCCGTCCATATTTGGTTGGAACCAAAGTCACGATTTTTACAGATCATGCAGCAATAAGGTACTTAATGGCTAAGAAAGATGTAAAGCCTAGACTGATTCGTTGGGTTTTGTTATTGTAGGAATTCGACTTGGAGATAAAGGATAAGAAGGGATCAAAGAATGTTATTGCAGATCATTATTCTCGTCTTGATCCAACATCATCTTTGCTGGAGCAATCTGTCATTTAAGACTCTTTTCCGGATGAACAACTCTTTGCTTTTAATGTAAGGGTAGTCAAGGATATCCCTTGGTATGCTGATATTGCCAACTTTTTGGTAAAAGGAGTCACTCCTATTGATATGGATTGGAGGCAGATGAAAAAGTTTAAACATGATGTGAAATTTTTCTATTGGGATGAGTCATTTATGTATAAGCAATGCTCTGATGGTATTATTCGAAGGTGTGTTTCAGGTGATGAAGCAAAGGAAATCCTAGAGCAATATCACTCCTCGCTGTATGGATGTCATTTCAGCAGTCAGAGGACAGCTATGAGGATTTTGCAATGTGGATTCTTTTGGCCTTCCTTGTTTAAGGATGCCCATTGGTTCTACAAGCAGTGTGATGCTTGCCAGAGGAGAGGAAATTTAGGACCTCTAGATGAAATGCCTCTTACTTACATTTTGGAATTAGAGTTATTCGATGTATGGGGTATTGATTTTATGGGGCCATTTCCCCTTCTAATGGTAATGTTTTTATCTTATTGGCAGTTGATTACGTGTCCAAGTGGGTGGAGGCCATTGCATGCCATCAGAATGATGCCAAGACAGTATCAAGGTTTCTGCAATCGCACATTTTTGCGCGGTTGGGACACCTAGAGCTTTAGTGAGTGATGAGGGTACACACTTTGTAAATAATGTTTTAACTAAGCTTTTAGCTAAGTATGGAATTAAGCATAGGATAGCTACCCCTTATCACCCACAAGCAAATGGTCAAGCTGAAATTAGTAATAGGGAAATTAAATCTATTCTAGAGAAAGTAGTCCATCCATCTAGGAAGGATTGGTCTTTTCGGTTAGATGAGGCTCTTTGGGCTTATAGGATAACCTATAAGACTCCTCTAGGTATGTCTCCCTATAGGTTAGTGTATGGGAAGCTTGCCATCTACCATTAGAGCTTGAGCATAAAACATTTTGGGCTTTAAAGAAATTGAATTTTGATCTAAGTTGTGCAGGTGCAATAAGAATGTTGCAGCTTAATGAATTAGAGAAGTTTCGTTAGTTTTCTTATGAAAATGCGAAAATATATAACGAAAAGACTAAGCTGTGGCATGATAAGTAAATAAAGCCTAAGGAATTTTTTAAGGGTCAAAGAGTCTTGCTTTATAACTCTAGATTGAAATTGTTTCCTGGAAAATTAAAATCTAAATGGTCTGGGCCATTTGTTGTGATTGAAGTTTTTCCTCATGGAGCAATTACTTTGAGAGATGAAAAGGATGGGAGAGTGTTCAAGGTTAATGGACAGTGAGTGAAGCATTATTGGGGAGAGGAATTCCAGTCGAAGTATCCTTCCCTAAAGTTGGTTGATGAATAAGCGAGCGAGAGTTTTGCGGGAGCAGTTCTTATTGCAACATTTTTAGCTCCCAATATTGTTACGATTTTATTTTATCTTGTGGATTTTATCTGATTCTGATTTGGATTATTTTAAATTGGATTTGATTGATTTCAATCTTATCTGATTAAATTTAATTCGTTGGAATTTTTGAATTTTCGCAAATTTTATTTATTTGTATTTTTCGCTGATTTGATTTGAATTATTTTGAATTAGATTCGGTACATTAATCTGATTTATTTTGAATCTTATCTGATTTATGTTAATTCGTTAGTATTTTTTTTTTTTATTGCTGGCCTTTGTTTCTTCTTTTCTTTCAACTTCTTTCAATTGTTTCCCACTTCTGAGAGATATGGCAGGGCATTGTTCTTGTGGTTCCATGGCAACGACATTAGATAGATTTCCTTGCTGGATCTCCTTCATGAATATTGTCATTTGTTCTAATTTTGCTTCCATCTTACTAATGACAATATCTTGTTTTACTGACAAATTCCTAGTCTCATGTATGAAATTCCCTAGCATTTCTTCCAAAGGGTTTTTCTTCTCTTGAATTATTTCCTCAGGTTTAGGCTCCATTTTTACTTCAACTTTAGGTAAACTTGGAATTTCGGTTCTTGTGAGCTTGTTTAGAGCCTTGGTTAGAGCTTCAACTTGCAACCTTAAAGCACTCACCTCCTCATTCTCACTTGGTTTCTCTTTAGATTTGGACTCTGGTTGCTCAGACTACCATTGATAACTTGTCAAGGCCAATTCTTCTACTAGGGTTCGAACATCCTTGACAGATTTAGGTGCAAGTATTAACCTTATGCCTCTTTTGGTCTATCGAAAGCTAGGTATTGGTGAAGCTAGGCCCACCACAGTCACACTCCAATTAGCTGATAGGTCTATCACATATCCAGAGGGTAAAATTGAGGATGTCTTAGTGAAGGTAGATAAATTCATATTTTCTGTTGATTTTATTATCTTAGATTATGAGGCAGATAAAGATGTCCCAATTATTCTTGGTCGTCCATTTTTGGCTACTGGTAGGGCAATGATAGATGTTCAAAAAGGGGAATTAACAATGGGGGTTTATAATGACGAAGTAAAGGTTAATGTTTTTAAGGCCATGAAGTACCCAGACGAAGTGGAAGATTGTTCTTTCATTAGGATTCCAGAGAACACAATTGTTGAGACAGCAATGGAGGATTTGGCAAACAAGCATTTGGAAAATCATGGAGAGGTTAGTGTAGAGGATTTAGAAGTTTGTTCTTTAGAAAGAAAAAGTGAAAAAGAAGTGTCTAGGTGTGAGGATGTTTTTGAGTCTTTAGATTTGGATGAAAGGAAGGCTCCTCCTATTAAGCCATCCCTGATTGAGGCACCCACTTTAGATTTGAAGCCCTTGCCGGATCATCTAAAGTATGTGTATCTTGGGGAAGGAGAGACGTTGCCTATTATTGTTGCATCAGATTTAATGCTGAAGGATGAAGAGGCCTTAACAAAGTTGCTGTAGCAATATCACAAAGCAATAGGTTGGACATTGGCTGACATTCAGGGAATTAGCCTGTCTTTCTGTATGCATAAAATCACTCTAGAGGAGGGATCCTTTAGGAGAATTGAGCAACAGAGGAGGCTTAACCCTGCAATGAAAGAGGTTGTTAAAAAGGAGGTGATTAAATGGTTGGATGTTGGGATTATCTATCCAACTACAGATAGCAATTGGGTAAGCACTGTCCAATGTGTTCCTAAGAAAGGAGGTGTTACGGTAGTAACTAATAAGGATAATGAGTTAATCCCAACCAGGACAGTAACTGGCTGGAGGGTTTGCATGGATTACAAGAGGCTTAACAAAGTCACCCGTAAGGACCATTTCCCTCTACCATTTATTGGCCAGATGTTGGATAGGTTGGCTGGTCAGGCCTACTACTGTTTCTTAGATGGTTATTCTGGGTATAACCAGATTACCATTGCTCCTGAGGATCAAGAAAAAACCACTTTCACTTGCCCTTATGGGACGTTTGCCTTTAGCCGAATGCCTTTTGGCCTGTGCAATGCTCCAGCAACATTTCAGAGGTGTATGTTAGCAATTTTTTCGGATATGATTGAATCCACTGTGGAGGTATTTATGGACGATTTCTCAGTTTTTGGAGGGTCTTTTCAGCATTGTTTGAATAATTTAGGTAAGGTGTTAAAGAGATGTGAGGATACCCATCTAGTTCTTAATTGGGAGAAATGCCACTTCATGGTGAAGGAGGGCATAGTGTTAGGTCATAAGATTTCAAAGAAAGGTCTAGAAGTTGATCAAACAAAAATAGAGGTTATTGAGAGATTAGAACCACCAAATTCAGTTAAAGGAATTCAGAGTTTTTTAGGTCATGTTGGATTTTATAGAAGGTTCATAAAAGATTTTTCCAAAATCAGTAAACCTCTTTGTAACTTGTTGTGTGCTGATAGTGTTTTTGACTTTAATGCAGATTGTAGGAAGGCTTTTGAAACTTTAAAGGTTGCTTTAGTCTCAGCCCCCATTTTTTGTGCACCTAACTAAAGTTTTCCATTTGAGGTAATGTGTGATGCGAGTGATGTTGCAGTAGGTGCAATGCTGGGGCAAAAGCAGGGCAAATTTATCCATCCTATCTATTATGCAAGTAGGGTTTTGAATGAGGCTCAAACCAACTATACAATTACTGAGAAGGAGTTGTTAGCGGCTGTGTTTGCCTTTGAGAAATTCCGTCCATATTTGGTTGGAACCAAAGTCACGATTTTTACAGATCATGCAGCAATAAGGTACTTAATGGCTAAGAAAGATGCAAAGCCTAGACTGATTCGTTGGGTTTTGTTATTGTAGGAATTCGACTTGGAGATAAAGGATAAGAAGGGATCAAAGAATGTTATTGCAGATCATTATTCTCGTCTTGATCCAACATCATCTTTGCTGGAGCAATCTGTCATTTAAGACTCTTTTCCGGATGAACAACTCTTTGCTTTTAATGTAAGGGTAGTCAAGGATATCCCTTGGTATGCTGATATTGCCAACTTTTTGGTAAAAGGAGTCACTCCTATTGATATGGATTGGAGGCAGATGAAAAAGTTTAAACATGATGTGAAATTTTTCTATTGGGATGAGTCATTTATGTATAAGCAATGCTCTGATGGTATTATTCGAAGGTGTGTTTCAGGTGATGAAGCAAAGGAAATCCTAGAGCAATATCACTCCTCGCTGTATGGATGTCATTTCAGCAGTCAGAGGACAGCTATGAAGATTTTGCAATGTGGATTCTTTTGGCCTTCCTTGTTTAAGGATGCCCATTGGTTCTACAAGCAGTGTGATGCTTGCCAGAGGAGAGGAAATTTAGGACCTCTAGATGAAATGCCTCTTACTTACATTTTGGAATTAGAGTTATTCGATGTATGGGGTATTGATTTTATGGGGCCATTTCCCCTTCTAATGGTAATGTTTTTATCTTATTGGCAGTTGATTACGTGTCCAAGTGGGTGGAGGCCATTGCATGCCATCAGAATGATGCCAAGACAGTATCAAGGTTTCTGCAATCGCACATTTTTGCGCGGTTGGGACACCTAGAGCTTTAGTGAGTGATGAGGGTACACACTTTGTAAATAATGTTTTAACTAAGCTTTTAGCTAAGTATGGAATTAAGCATAGGATAGCTACCCCTTATCACCCACAAGCAAATGGTCAAGCTGAAATTAGTAATAGGGAAATTAAATCTATTCTAGAGAAAGTAGTCCATCCATCTAGGAAGGATTGGTCTTTTCGGTTAGATGAGGCTCTTTGGGCTTATAGGACAACCTATAAGACTCCTCTAGGTATGTCTCCCTATAGGTTAGTGTATGGGAAGCTTGCCATCTACCATTAGAGCTTGAGCATAAAACATTTTGGGCTTTAAAGAAATTGAATTTTGATGTAAGTTGTGCAGGTGCAATAAGAATGTTGCAGCTTAATGAATTAGAGAAGTTTCGTTAGTTTTCTTATGAAAATGCGAAAATATATAACGAAAAGACTAAGCTGTGGCATGATAAGTAAATAAAGCCTAAGGAATTTTTTAAGGGTCAAAGAGTCTTGCTTTATAACTCTAGATTGAAATTGTTTCCTGGAAAATTAAAATCTAAATGGTCTGGGCCATTTGTTGTGATTGAAGTTTTTCCTCATGGAGCAATTACTTTGAGAGATGAAAAGGATGGGAGAGTGTTCAAGGTTAATGGACAGTGAGTGAAGCATTATTGGGGAGAGGAATTCCAGTCGAAGTATCCTTCCCTAAAGTTGGTTGATGAATAAGCGAGCGAGAGTTTTGCGGGAGCAGTTCTTATTGCAACATTTTTAGCTCCCAATATTGTTACGATTTTATTTTATCTTGTGGATTTTATCTGATTCTGATTTGGATTATTTTAAATTGGATTTGATTGATTTCAATCTTATCTGATTAAATTTAATTCGTTGGAATTTTTGAATTTTCGCAAATTTTATTTATTTGTATTTTTCGCTGATTTGATTTGAATTATTTTGAATTAGATTCGGTACATTAATCTGATTTATTTTGAATCTTATCTGATTTATGTTAATTCGTTAGTATTTTTTTTTTATTGCTGGCCTTTGTTTCTTCTTTTCTTTCAACTTCTTTCAATTGTTTCCCACTTCTGAGAGATATGGCAGGGCATTGTTCTTGTGGTTCCATGGCAACGACATTAGATAGATTTCCTTGCTGGATCTCCTTCATGAATATTGTCATTTGTTCTAATTTTGCTTCCATCTTACTAATGACAATATCTTGTTTTACTGACAAATTCCTAGTCTCATGTATGAAATTCCCTAGCATTTCTTCCAAAGGGTTTTTCTTCTCTTGAATTATTTCCTCAGGTTTAGGCTCCATTTTTACTTCAACTTTAGGTAAACTTGGAATTTCGGTTCTTGTGAGCTTGTTTAGAGCCTTGGTTAGAGCTTCAACTTGCAACCTTAAAGCACTCACCTCCTCATTCTCACTTGGTTTCTCTTTAGATTTGGACTCTGGTTGCTCAGACTACCATTGATAACTTGTCAAGGCCAATTCTTCTACTAGGGTTCGAACATCCTTGACAGATTTAGGTGCAAGTATTAACCTTATGCCTCTTTTGGTCTATCGAAAGCTAGGTATTGGTGAAGCTAGGCCCACCACAGTCACACTCCAATTAGCTGATAGGTCTATCACATATCCAGAGGGTAAAATTGAGGATGTCTTAGTGAAGGTAGATAAATTCATATTTTCTGTTGATTTTATTATCTTAGATTATGAGGCAGATAAAGATGTCCCAATTATTCTTGGTCGTCCATTTTTGGCTACTGGTAGGGCAATGATAGATGTTCAAAAAGGGGAATTAACAATGGGGGTTTATAATGACGAAGTAAAGGTTAATGTTTTTAAGGCCATGAAGTACCCAGACGAAGTGGAAGATTGTTCTTTCATTAGGATTCCAGAGAACACAATTGTTGAGACAGCAATGGAGGATTTGGCAAACAAGCATTTGGAAAATCATGGAGAGGTTAGTGTAGAGGATTTAGAAGTTTGTTCTTTAGAAAGAAAAAGTGAAAAAGAAGTGTCTAGGTGTGAGGATGTTTTTGAGTCTTTAGATTTGGATGAAAGGAAGGCTCCTCCTATTAAGCCATCCCTGATTGAGGCACCCACTTTAGATTTGAAGCCCTTGCCGGATCATCTAAAGTATGTGTATCTTGGGGAAGGAGAGACGTTGCCTATTATTGTTGCATCAGATTTAATGCTGAAGGATGAAGAGGCCTTAACAAAGTTGCTGTAGCAATATCACAAAGCAATAGGTTGGACATTGGTTGACATTCAGGGAATTAGCCTGTCTTTCTGTATGCATAAAATCACTCTAGAGGAGGGATCCTTTAGGAGAATTGAGCAACAGAGGAGGCTTAACCCTGCAATGAAAGAGGTTGTTAAAAAGGAGGTGATTAAATGGTTGGATGTTGGGATTATCTATCCAACTACAGATAGCAATTGGGTAAGCACTGTCCAATGTGTTCCTAAGAAAGGAGGTGTTACGGTAGTAACTAATAAGGATAATGAGTTAATCCCAACCAGGACAGTAACTGGCTGGAGGGTTTGCATGGATTACAAGAGGCTTAACAAAGTCACCCGTAAGGACCATTTCCCTCTACCATTTATTGGCCAGATGTTGGATAGGTTGGCTGGTCAGGCCTACTACTGTTTCTTAGATGGTTATTCTGGGTATAACCAGATTACCATTGCTCCTGAGGATCAGGAAAAAACCACTTTCACTTGCCCTTATGGGACGTTTGCCTTTAGCCGAATGCCTTTTGGCCTTAAATAGCAATTGAACCGGTTAATTTTGGCCCCTAGGATAAAATAAAGCATTAAATTACAATAATTTTAGCTAAAATTTATCCTAAAATCCTTCTGCAGCTCCAAAAATTGGTCTAGACAGCACGAACCGCCCCAAACAACCTCGAACCGGCCTTCAAAATCATGAACCAAGTTGAAATTCAACTGAACCAGACCAAATAGGTCCCAGCCCAGCCGAACCGGAGTGAACCAGACCGCCCTTCAGTTGAACCGCGTCTTGTGGAAGCCCTAATTCGCGCCGCCATCATGACAGCGTCGAGACGCTTGCAACGCAGCGTCCCGACGTTGTGCGATTTCCTTTCCTGAGCGCCTGCGGTATCGAGACAGCGTCGAGAAGCTTTTGGAGTAGCGTCTGGAGGCAGAATCTGGGCAGAACAGCACGATTTCTTCGATTTCTCTCAATCTCTTCCTCCCCGAA
The DNA here is from genome assembly GCA_017139565.1 of Luffa aegyptiaca. NCBI lineage: Eukaryota > Viridiplantae > Streptophyta > Magnoliopsida > Cucurbitales > Cucurbitaceae > Luffa > Luffa aegyptiaca. The sequence continues at coordinate 23,871,724 of CM029401.1, read as the reverse complement.
AAAATTTGAAATCAATAATTGAAGAATAATTGAATTTTTATTGATTGATGGCTCTGATACCAAACGGAGGTCAGCTTACGCCCTTACAAGGATCGACTAGCTGATTATGAAGGCAAGATGAGAATTCAAGCTTCCCAAGGGTAGATAGCTTGAGTGATTTCTCAGATGATGCCTTTACAATACAAATTGGAAGTCTTATATAGACTCCGGATTTCAAAAGATAATTGAATGCGGAAACTTAAAAGATAAGATCGAATCGTCAGGACAGGACCCCTGATAGATTCGTCTTTTTGAAAAGTAGAAAATGACAAAATTGAAAAAGTAAAGCTAAATTATTATTCCGACAGGACAGGACCCCGACCGGATAGAAAGGAATAAAGTAAAATTATTAAAAGCAATAATTACAAAGGACAATAAATAAAGAAAAAGTTGGTTGTCTGCTTCTTTACAGCTCAAAAGATGCTTCAACTTTATCTCTTAACAGAAGATAAGATTCTTTATCTTGTCGGCTGAATAATTGGCTTTTTTCCTAATCTTCGATCACCCTAGGCGGATTACAGGCTTACCAACGGACTCACTACTCTAAACACTGCGAGACTTATTGCCGGGAACACCAAACTAGGTCCTCACGATTCTTAAGAAAATTGCCAAATATCTTTGTCTTCAAAATATAGAATTCTTTTGTCTTGATCGCCCTGCTTCTTCATCTTCTAAAACTGTGCTTTAGCAGAAATGTATTTACAGTGTAAACTAGATTACTTATAGAGTTTACACATCTTAAAACTAAAAGATGAGAATTTACAACACTTCTTTTTTATTATTTTTTTATTTTTGACAGGTTTACTTCCTTTTGAAGTATCTCGAAATATGCTGACTGTCTCTTTGTGAAACAGGTTGATTAACTCGGAGCTCACATGGGTTGTGAGTTGAGGAATGGGTCATCCAGATCGTATTCTGGTTCGTTCTCTTCTTCTTCTTGTGCAGAAGAGGCTGGTGACTCGCTTCTGGAAGAAGCTGCCATTTGAAGGATTCTCTGGAAGTCTACATCTGAAGTTGTTTGTGCTAGAGCTGCCAGGAATTTCGATTTGTCATTAAGAAACTCTGCATTTCTCTTGATATCGATATCTTGAAGATATCCGTTTGCTGCGAACCACTCCTTAATCTTGTTTAGGGTGGCATTTTGAAAGTTGAATTTATCCCACCACTTGATCTTTAGGATCCTAGTGACGGTCTTGTATTGAGGATGATTGCTGGTAGAGAAGTTCCAGCAAAAAATCCATGGAATTTGAAAATATAAACAGAATCTCATAGAATTATGAAATGCTGTTTTTTGAATGTTCCTTGCAAAATGATAATACGACTCTTGCAAGGGAGTTGGTAAAATATCATCCGTCAAACCGAATGTATTCCACCATTGAATAAACCATAATGGAAAGGTTATTTTGTATGCGGTTTGACAAAAGGATATGAACCAGGAATGATTGTAGTTTGAATACCACATCACATTATACCAGGCTCTAACATAGTCCCGATATGAATATGATTGAGGCACGAAGGGTTTTGAAAAACTTTTGTCTGTGAAAAGTCCTTGATTCCAGTGGGTTGGATTCAAGGCTTTGAAGATTTTGAGTTTGGTGTACGCGATCTTCGAAGGATCGTTTTTGTCTGGGATGTGAGTTATCTCTGCTGACTTTGTGTCAACAAGGATGAACTCGTAAAAGGTTCTTGTTTTGCGAAGATCCTCAGGCATGAAGTTGAAGCCTGAAGGATACATGTTTGAAATGGTCTCTTCAAGGTTGAGACCCTGGAATTCTGGTTCTATGATGGGTTCATAGATGACCAGAGTTTTTTGAAAATATGATTTAATCTCAGGTCGAGGTACAAACCTCTTTTCTGGCGTTACGGCCTGAGAGTATGATGAAGGTGACGGGATCGATGATCCTATCTTTGAATCAGGTGAGACAGGAGGTCTCATTTGAACGATTCCACCGGAAGGACAGACTAAATTGGCCGAAGGCCTTGGAGGTGGAGTTGATGACTCCATTGGAGGCATTGGAAGTATGCTGCCCGTTCTAGCTCTAGACCGGGTTACAGGAGTAAACCCTAGATCCATAGCATATTGATCAGCACTCATGGGTGGAGGTGCTGAGGAAGAGGAAGATGGGCTTTTGCCCTTTGAAGAAGAGGCTTTCGCCTTATTACCACTCATTCACTCTATATTTTTCTTAGAGAGAGGGAGAGAGGAGAGAGTTTTGGAGTTAGAAACTCCCTTGAGAGGTAATCTGCTAAGGGGTTTTGAACGCCTTTTATAGGCAAAATTTCAAAATCAAAACATGATAGAATTGCTTGCCATCTGGCAAAAATTTGTTTTGAAACCAGATTTTTAACATCTTTTTCTAAAACGAATTTAGACGCTCTAGAATTAGTTTTGATGGTAAATTTTTTGTTAATTAATTCACTTTGAAATTTTTGAACACAAAGAACTATTGCTAGTAATTCCTTTTTGACAGTGGAGTAATTTTTCTGAGCATCGTTCCAAACACCAAAATGGAAACGTATTATTGATTTTTTCTTATCCAAACACTGTTTGAGGATTCCTCCATATCCTAAATCTGAAGCGTCTGTTTCCACTATTAGATTTGCTTTTGGATTGATATGACTCAAACAGGGTATTGATTTTACTAAAGCTTTTATCTTTTGAACAGCTTTAGTGTGCTCTTCTTTCCATGGTTTTGGAATTTTCTTGAGCCTTTGAAAAAGCGGTTTGCAAATGGGTCTGAGGTTTTGGATAAAATCAGACACATAATTAAGACAGCCCAAAAACCTTTGCAATTGGGTTTTATCGGTTATTTGATCTGGGAAATTTGAGGCAAAGTTTATGGACCTCTGAATTGGTTTTATCAGGCCCATATAAATTTCAAAGCCCAAAAATTTCATTTTGGTCTGAAATAGTTTGACTTTTGACAGTGAAACTGCCAAACCATTTTGTTTAACAATATTGATAAATATATTCAAATGTTTGAAATGTTGATCGATGTTTGACGAGAAAACCAAAACATCATCGATGTAAACAATTGTAAAATCTTGAAAATCATTGAAAATATCATTCATAATTTTTTGGAATTCAGAAGGGGCATTTTTAAGCCCAAAAGGCATAACATTCCATTCGTATTGTCCGAATGGTACATTAAAAGCAGTTTTATATTTATCTTTCTCGGATATTTGAATTTGCCAAAATCCGGATTTCATATCAAATTTTGAAAATACTTTGGCATTTGAGATTCTTTTTAATAAATCTTGTTTATTAGGAATTGGATATCTTATCCATTCCAAAACTTTGTTTAAAGGCTTGTAATTGATAACTAACCTTGGCACACCACGCTCCTGTTCGGCTGCGTTGTTGACATAAAAGGCTGCGCACGACCATGGACTCTTAGATGGTATGACCAGCTTCTTGTTGAGCAAGTCCTGTATTTCTTTTTTACAAAATGTCAGTAGATCTGAGTTCATTTGAATAGGTCTTGCCTTTGTTGGGATTTTTGATTCATTGAAATCTTTTGTATAGGGAAGGTTAACAATGTGTTTCTTCCTGTCCCAAAAGGCATTAGGGAGATTTGAACAAATTTCTTTTTCAATTTTGTTTTCTATTTCTTTAATCCTAATCTTTATGGAAGGATTATTAAGATTTTCTTCTATCTTTTTAAAACTAATTTCTTCTTTAAGAAATGAAATTTGTTTTTGCTTTTTCTTGATTTCTTCAAGTTTTAGCTCACTGATTTCCATAATATCATATGGAATGATTGGAGTTATGAACTCAAAAATTATTTCGGTTCCATCGAATTGACTAACCAAACCTTTTTCGGTTATCTTGATTGGGTAGAGTTGAGTTAGGAATGGGGTTCCTAGGATCAACTCTTGTTTTAAGTCCTTTACAAGAAGAAAGGAACTTATGATGCAAATATCATTATTGCATATATGGACATTTGGGAGCTTATATTGAATATTAAGGCTTTGGCCATTTGCACTACTTAATTTTTCAGTAGTTTTTTCAAAATATTTGGTTGGAATTAATCCTTGCAGAATGCAATTTTGATCAGCTCCTGAGTCAATAAGAGCTTTCAGCGTGATTTGAAAATCTTCAATCTTTAAGGTTATTAAAGAATACCATTTTTGGTATTGTGATTTGGTAACCTGATTAAGAAGGAAGTCTTCTCCTTCGTTATCAGAAGCGGCTTTGAGTTTGAGATTATTAAGCTCTATCTTTATTATATTGATTTCTTCTTTGTTGTCTCTTATCTCTTTCTTGAGATTATTGATTTCAAATTGTAAATCTTGGATTGAAGTTGGTTGAGTCTCTGATTTCGCGTTTATGAAATCAGGTTTTCTTTTGAGAATCTCAGCTAAGCTGAGCTGCCTAAATTCCTCTCTTCTCAGAGGCGGCTCAGGGGCACTTGTGGAACCTAAAGACTGTTTTAAAGTCTTTAGTATTGTTCTTTTCATTTCTTTATCCTCTATATGATCTATAGAGTTGAAAAGAACTTCTTGCTCGTTTGTTAGAACATTTATGCAATGTCCATCACAATCTTTTCTGCAAGCTTTGATGCCTTCAGATTTACTACTACTGCTTTGACTCGAGACTTCAGAATCTTTTTCTTCTAGGTGTACAACCTTTAGTTCCTCGAAAGAACTGTTTGAGTAATCTGATGAATATTCTTCATCAAGATCTAGCTCATTGATTTTTCTGTTTGGGCAGTTATTCGCATAATGCCCTTCTTTTTGACATTTAAAGCAAAAAGTTTTTCTCTTGTTTTTATGGGTAGTGATTTGCTTAGGACGAGGATGGTATTTTTGACTCCTCCTTCTGTAATGTTGTTTGGGAACGTATTCTCTTTGTGGCCTTGAGAATTCTCTCTGAGGTCTTCTTTGTATATACTGCTGGTGATAGTTTTTATAATATCTTCGGCTAGTGTTTTTCCGAATAGTTTTTCTTCTAGAAGTTCCTGGTTCTTCTAGCCTTTCGCAACCATATTGAAAGCAGAAAGCTTTCATTTCTCTGAGTCTGTTCTTTTCGTTCTTTTGAACTTTTCTTTGGACTTTTATTTCGTTGCAGATTTCTAATCCGCAATTGATAACATAAGACGTTAGGTCTCCGTAAGTCAGGTTTGCCCACTAGATGTCTCCGTCGAATCTTTCTCGGAGAGCCATGTATATCCTTTCAGCAACATAGCTTGGAAGTCCGTCTATGAACTTTTCTTTCTAATGTTGCTTATCAACGTCCGTCATATGGAATATCCTGGCATATAACATGTTTTTGTACCAGTTGAAATTTGCAAGGTTGGTACATTTTAGGTTCTGCAGGATTGTTCGTTGGGTATCATTGAACTTTACACTATGTGAGGCAGTAAAGTTCCATGATATTGCGTAAACAAGCGTTTCTACCGTGTCTTCCATGTCTACTTCTTCTTTTATAATTTTGGTTTTTGGAGCCTCAGTTTTAACTGGTGTTCCTCCCGAGGTTTCACCAATTCTAATTGAGGGATCAGGCTTTTTAATATCTTCTATTTTGACTTCTCTTGTTTTCTTTACTTTACTTTTGTGATTTTTTATGCTGATTTTTATATCAGGACTGACACATTCCCACCAGGCCTTTAAAGTGCCTGAGAAACCATTTATCAGCATTTTTGCGGATTGATGGTTTGTGTTGCCATTTTCTTGATATGCTACTGCTGCTATGAGAATTTCAGTAAGCATATCTAATATCTGTCTTTCAGACATTCCATCTAAATTCCAGACGTAAATCGAAGTTCCGTCGTATTGTTTGTTTCTAAAGAACCTATGGTTTTGTTCAAAATTGAGATCCGGCATAGAGGGTCTTTGATACCCATTAATCCTATCAGCCGGGTTAGAGAAGTGCCCGATCTTATTTAGATCTTGGGGTTCTTCAATTTGAAAGGATGAGAATTGTTCTATAAGGGAATCTACATCCTCAATGTCGCTATCATTTAGGACATTAATATGTTTTGAACTTTCTCCTTCTTTTGAAAGAGCTAATAATTTTCTGTCAATCTCTTCTAAGAACCTGGTCTTAGGAGTTTTGAGGTTAACCTTTTCTAGGGGACTGAACATTGGTTTGACAGGTTCTGGAGGAGGATCAATTAGTTCCTCTAGCCTGTAAACTTGTTCAGCTATCGAGGTTAGCATTCGGTTTGAATTGTTGTTCTGTACCTGAATGCTTTTGATCTCTTTGTTCGTAGGAGGCTTGCTTTCTTCTGCCACTTTAATGAGTTGAAAGAGTTTTGCGATAATTTTCTCATGATAGAAACTATCGAATCCAACATTTTCCATTGGAGGAAAGTCTCTTTGGACTTCTCCTCTTCTCATTGTTTTCCATCTTTCCTTTTCTCTGATGGTACAGACGTGAGAATATTCTTCTCTCTGGTTAAACCATCTGAAAAAAGATATGTGTTCTTGAAGTTTTTCTAAGGTTTTGAAATATTCATCTTTGAAAGCTTTTCTTTGCTCTTCAGAGTAGTTCTTGAAGAAACGTTTTCTATCGTCTCTATTTTCTTTCGCCATAAACTCCTTTTGCAAAGTTTCTTTGTCAACTTTAAACTCGTTTTCCGAAATGATAACATTTAGCTAACTTTTGAAGACTGACTCTGTTTCCATGTCAGTTTGGGTTGGCGAAGGAGGTTTTTCTTCTTCATATTGGAGGTTTGGAACTCCATGTTCCAGACGAACGGACCTAACTCTAAGTGAGTTTGTTCTTTCTAGATTTTGGAAAGATTCTGGTCTTATACCAGAAGTACTTGGTCTAGAACTCATGAATTCTTTTTTATTCATGTTCTCTTTGACCATAGGGAATTGAGGTATTTCATCATCGAATTTTATTTCTACTCTCCCATCTGGATGTTCTATGATATGGGAAAGTTCCTTTTCTTTCTTTTGAGGGGCGAAAGCATTTTCTATAGTCCATTTTGGGTTTCTGGTAATATTATCCCATGAAAGCATCTTCGGGACGCTTACAGAGGATTTGTTGATATTTGTTTCTATCAACATGGTTTTTCCCTTTGGAGATTGGACCAATGCTTTTGGTTCCATAGAGGAAGTAAGGGTTTTGTAGGTGATTTTGTACAAGAGTGTCATTTTCTTGACGCCTTCTTCAAGGTTCAAACCTTGTCCTGTAATTTCAAGACTTAAGGTTTTGAGAATATGAGGGTCGTCAAGGGCGACCATGAAGTTTGGATAGCAGGTGAAATAAACGGGTCCATCTGCTAGGTTTGATTCAATTATTCCTAATAAAGAATTTGAGAAGTCTTTATGACGTCTGTCTCTTAGGATAGCCAGAACAGGAGTATCTAATCCTGATCTGAACATTGGTCTAAGAGCAACTTGAACTGCTCCTATATGCAGAAATTGAAAATCTTTCCTATGTTTAAGGATATCGTCTTTTGGGAACAGTTGAATTGAATCAACATTTCCGAAGACAGGAATTTTTCTTTCAACAATCTTTATGCATTGTTGTTCACGGAAATTGAAGGTATTGTGCATGTAGATTGTTTTGTTGTCTAATCTGAGTAAACCCCATTTTTGAAGATTGTTTTCGATCTTTGCGATATGCAAAGCTTCATTGGAGATATCAGAGCTTGAAGAGGCCATATGTTGGTCCTCTACTTCATTTTGATTGAGTTCTTTTGAAGAAAGGTTTTTAAAAAGGATTTTTCTTAAGAGAGACATTGATTAATTAAAGAAAACCATTCTATCAGATTATAAACAATATAATTTTAAACTTACTAAACTATTTTTCTCAGAATCGAGAATCAAAAGATAGTTACCTCCAATCACTCTTTCGGCAAGAAGGCAAGGAAGGCTTACCAACGGATTCACTATGCTCTTCAATGCGTCTTACGACCGGGAACACCAACCGCAACAGTCATTCACAACAGCCCTCTGGAGTGTCTGGGTGTAAAAACTTCTGACGATCTTTTCTTTGAAAGATAGCTTGATAAATTTAAAAATATATTGAATATCTTCATATGGAAGTGATATTCTGTAACCTCTCAATCTCTTCCTCCCCGAAAAAAATTTGAAATCAATAATTGAAGAATAATTGAATTTTTATTGATTGATGGCTCTGATACCAAACGGAGGACAGCTTACGCCCTTACAAGGATCGACTAGTTTATTGGATTAGGGTTATTTTAGGCAAAGACGAATATAAAATAACTAATAACATTTAATGGAAAAAATATATCAATATTATTTCATTAATATCTGGTCAACGGTTACATTCACTATCTACGAGTTTTAGAGCATAAAACCCAACAAACTCCCACTTGAACTAAAACACTAGTTAGTGGGATGTAAATGCAATAATCTAAAGCTGGAAATGTCATGTATAATACAATGAACTAGGGCATCCTTATACCCATTATACATTGCTCCCACTTGCCCTAGATTAGATGGCATACATATCTCGTAGACCTAGACCCTCTAGATGACCCTCAAACACTTTAGTCGTGAGAGCCTTCGTAAATGGATCAACGATGTTGTGCTCTGAAGCGATCTTAGTGACGATCACATCTCCTCCATGCACAATCTCCCATATCAGGTGATACTTCCTCTCGATGTGTTATGCATTTAAAACATACATTATATCAATTTATAATATATAAATAAATGCATGAGCATGTTTATAACCTAAGGTGGGATTAAAAATTCTATATGACATCCATAAAGCATATAAATAGCAATTGAACCGGTTAATTTTGGCCCCTAGGATAAAATAAAGCATTAAATTACAATAATTTTAGCTAAATTTTATCCTAAAATCCTTCTGCAGCTCCAAAAATTGGTCTAGACAGCACGAACCGCCCCGAACAACCTCGAATCGGCCTTCAAAATCACGAACCAAGTTGAAATTCAGCTGAACCGGACCAAATAGGTCCCAGCCCAGCCGAACCGGAGTGAACCGGACCGCCCATCAGTTGAACCGCGTCTTGTGGAAGCCCTAATTCGCGCCGCCATCGTGACAGCGTCGAGACGCTTGAAACGCAGCGTCCCGACGCTGTGCGATTTCCTTACCTGAGCGCCTGCGGTATCGAGACAGCGTCAAGACGCTTTTGGAGTAGCGTCCCGACGCTGTTGCGTCTGGAGGCAGAATCTGGGCAGAACAGCACGATTTCTTCGATTTTTCCTCCGATTTCAGCGGCGATTACTCCGATTTTTATCTCATAAAAATCTATTCTAGACCCGAACTTACAAAGGACTCAATTTTACATAAAATACACGAAACATCGGGCCCTTACATGATCAAAATCACATAAAAATAAAATCTATGGCCATAAAATTAACCTAAACAGTTCAATGCAAACCAAACATACATTATGCATAAATCCCACCTATTAGAGCCTATCGCAAATTTTAATATCAATTAATAGGGACAGCGATGGCTCTGATGCCGATTGAAGGGAATGAAAGTCCCCACGCAGCGGAAGCGCATCGAAAGGACCTTACGCCATATATTAATTAATATTAAAATACCGTTACGAAAAGGCAAAATAAACTTTAAACATACTTTAAAGTTGCTGGAAATTGCTATAAACATGCTTGAAAATTAAATCTAAATTTATTTTCATGCTTTTCTAAAGAAACGAGAAAGAACCGTTACAAACCTTCGTTGTAGACTTGACTATTCTTCGCCAACGATGCTCCAACGAACGAAAACGCAGCAATTCCTTCTTGATTTCTTTGTTGGAAATTTCTTCTTCAAAGACACAATAACCACAAAGGTTACACCGGTATGACTCTAAGTCTAGGAGGCAAAAGACTTGTGGGAGTCTTTCTCTAAGAGGGAGGCTAGAGAGAATTCTAGGGTCTTGTCTTGTGAGTCTAAGAGCAAGAGGGCTACTAAACCAATTAGGTCTAGTGTTCTATTTATAGAAGAGTGGCCATGAATAAAATATTCAATTAAATCAATCTTTTCCAAAATTGATTCAATCTTATTCCTTATTTAATCAATCCAAGATTAATCAATTCCATAATTGATTAATCTTTTCCACAAATGACTAATTACTTCCATAAGTGATTAGATCATTTCCATAAATGATTAATCACTTCCTTAAGTGATTAATTATTTCCATAATTGATTAATTCCCGGTTAATGAATTCCTTAATTAATTAACCACCAATTAAATATCACATATTTAATTTCCAGCCTTGAATTAATTAATTTGCCCAAATAGATTTTAGGCCTTAAAATTAATTAATTCATATTTGAACTCTTTCAAACTTCCATAAATCTAATGTGACTCAAATTTATATTAATATTTGAATTTATTCAAATATTAATTTCTTTCATAATATATCAATATATATTATATTGTTTCCCTTAGTAAATTGAACATTTTCAATTTACATTTATTACTTAGTTGCCTCAAATTACTTTATGCGCTACTAGTGGGACCAAATGGACCTGCAGATCAGAAGCTCCAATGATGTGAGATTAATTTATCAAACTCATCAACCAAATTAATCAATATTCATTAACTGTGTGTACATTCCACTATAGACTCACAGTTGCACTCTTCTCACTGCAGACATATTTTCTGTGTCCACGGATATAGACCAATATCGACTAGTTAGTCCTTCACGAGTGTCCGTAACACCAGCTGGGTTAAATTACCGTTTTACCCTTAGGTTACTTCTATTTCCTTAAGTACCAGTTCTCCTCTAATGAACAACCTGTTTGTGGTCCAACCATCAAACAGAAAACCCTCTCGTGCCATTGAGAGGGTAGGGCCCTTTGTTCAAGACTCGGAGTCACCACTTAAGGGAACACTCATTTGCTTCCCTAAAGTCGGGAAGGAGTGAATTCCATCTTGTACGATTATGTTCCCAGCTCCCCACTCGATCTTGTCCCCAAAATGGTAGGCTTATTGAGTCGGCCTATTAGCCACTCTCACCCATACAAATCAGAGGACAATCCCTCATGAGCAAGAGTCCATAATCAACTCAATAATAAAACCAAGTTGTCTAGGTCGTCCTAGTGAAATAGAAAACCAACTAGTTAACGGTGTTATAACAAGTGGTTACTATTTCGCGGTCCGGTCTTATGCAAACTCATTGCATATGATACCCCCACTCGCATGTCTCCTACACGAACGCGTTGGATCATAGGGTTTGTATCAAATACAAAGTGTGTCGTATCCATAGTGTTACCAGGATAAGGCACCCAGTCTTATCCCTATACTATAGACCCTTTAGGTTGTTTCTTGAACAGTGATCCCCATATGTCGCTACATATAATTCAAGACTCATATTACAGCCTAGGATGTCTAGTTTATTGGATTAGGTTTATTTTAGGCAAAGACGAATATAAAATAACTAATAACATTTAATAGAAAAAATATATCAATATTATTTCATTAATATCTGGTCAACGGTTACATTCACTATCTACGAGTTTTAGGGCATAAAACCCAACAAACTCCCACTTGAACTAAAACACTAGTTAGTGGGATGTAAATGCAATAATCTAAAGCTGGAAATGTCATGTATAATACAATGAACTAGGGCATCCTTATACCCATTACACATTTCTCCCACTTGCCCTAGTTTAGATGGCATACATATCTCGTAGACCTAAACCCTCTAGATGACCCTCAAACACTTTAGCCGTGAGAGCCTTCGTAAATGGATCAGCGATGTTGTGCTCTGAAGCGATCTTAGTGACGATCACATCTCCTCCTTGCACAATCTCCCATATCAGGTGATACTTCCTCTCGATGTGTTTACCCCGTTTGTGGCTTCGAGGTTCTTTTGAGTTGGCTACAGCCCCACTGTTGTCACAGTATAGTGTTATGGGCACGTTCATATTCGGAACAACTTCCAAATCAGTCAAGAACTTTCTAAGCCAGACTGCCTCCTTAACTGCTTCGCAAGCTGCTACATACTCAGCCTCCATGGTTGAGTCTGCTATGCATCCTTGTTTGATGCTTCTCCAAACTACTACTCCTCCATTGAGGGTGAATACTGACCCTGATGTGGATTTTCTTGAATCCTTATCAGCTTGAAAATCAGAGTCAGTGTATCCAGTAAGAATCAAATCCTTAGCTCCATACACAAGCATGTAGTCCCTCGTTCTCCGAAGATACTTGAGGATATTCTTAACCGCTCCCCAGTGGTCCTACCCTGGATTAGACTGATACCTACTGACTACTCCCACTGCAGAACATATGTCAGGCCTAGTGCAGAGCATAGCATACATTAAGCTGCACACAGCTGAGGCGTAGGGAATGTGTCTCATGTTCTCAATTTCTTGAGGTGTCTTAGGAGACTGTTCCTTAGACAAGTGTACTCCATGTCTGAAGGGTAATAATCCCTTCTTTGAGTTTTGCATCGAATGTCGAGACAAAATTTTGTCAATATACGTTGCTTGAGACAGTGCTAGCGTTTTGTTCTTACGATCCCTAATGATTTGGATTCCAAGAACATATTGAGCCTCTCCCAGATCTTTCATTTGGAATTGGGCTACTAGCCATTGTTGGTTAGGCCTACTACTGTTTCTTAGATGGTTATTCTGGGTATAACCAGATTACCATTGCTCCTGAGGACTAGGAAAAAACCACTTCCACCTGTCCTTATGGGACGTTTGCTTTTAGGCGAATGCCTTTTGGCCTTTGCAATGCTCCAGCAACATTTCAGAGGTGTATGTTAGCAATTTTCTCTGATATGATTGAGTCCACTGTTGAGGTATTTATGGATGATTTTTCAATCTTTGGAGGGTCTTTTCAGAGTTGTTTGGATAATTTAGGTAAGGTATTAAAAAGATGTGAGGATACCCATCTAGTTCTTAATTGGGAGAAATGTCACTTCATGATGAAGGAGGGCATTGTGTTAGGTCATAAGATTTCAAAGAATGGTCTAGAAGTTGATCGAGCAAAAATAGAGGTTATTGAGAGATTAGAACCACCGAATTCAGTGAAAGGGATTCGGAGTTTTTTAGGTCATGCTAGATTTTATAGAAGGTTCATAAAGGATTTTTCAAAAATTAGCAAACCTCTTTGTAACTTATTGTGTACTGATCATGTTTTTGACTTTAATGCAGATTGTAGGAAGGCTTTTGAGACTTTAAAGGCTACTTTAATCTCAGCCCCCATTTTATGTGCACCTAATTGGAGTTTACCATTTGAGGTAATGTGTGATGCGATTGATGTTGCAGTAGGGGCTATGCTGGGGCAAAAGCAGGGAAAATTTATCCATCCTATATATTATGCAAGCAGAGTTTTGAATGAGGCACAAATCAACTATACAACTACTGAAAAGGAGTTGTTGGCAGTTGTGTTTGCCTTTGAGAAATTCCGATCATATTTGGTTGGATCCAAAGTCACGGTTTTCACAGATCTTGCAGCAATAAGGTATTTAATGTCTAAGAAAGATGCAAAGCCTGATTCGTTGGGTTTTATTATTGCAAGAATTCGACTTGGAGATAAAGGAAAAAAAGGGTTCAGAAAATGTCATTGCAGATCATTTGTCTCGTCTTGATCCAACATCATATTTGCTGAAGCAATCTGCTATTTCAGACTCATTTCCAGATGAGCAACTCTTTACTGTTGAGGTAAAGGTAGTCAAGGATATCCTTTGGTATGCTGATTTTGCCAACTTCTTAGTGAAGGGAGTCACTCCTATTGATATGGATTGGAGGCAGATGAAAAAGTTTAAGCATGATACAAAATTTTTCTATTGGGATGAGCCACTTATGTATAAGCAATGCTCTAAGGGTGTTATTCATAGATGTGTTTCAGGTGATGAAGCAAAGGAAATCCTGGCAATGTCACTCTTCGCCGTATGGAGGCCATGTCAGCGGTCAGAGGACAACTATGAGGATTTTGCAATGTGGATTCTTCTGGCCTTCCTTGTTTAAGGATGCCCATTGGTTCTACAAGCAATGTGATGCTTGCCAAAGGAGAGGAAATGTAGGACCTAGAGATGAAATGCGTCTTACTTACATTTTAGAATTAGAAGTATTTGATGTATGGGGTATTGATTTTATGGGGCCATTTCCCCCTTCTAATGGTAATGTTTTTATCTTATTGGCATTTGATTATGTGTCCAAGTGGGTGGAGGCCATTGCATGTCATCAGAACGATGCTAAAACGGTATCAAGGTTTCTTCAATCACACATTTTTGCACGGTTTGGGACACCTAGAGCTCTAGTGAGTGATGAGGGTACGCATTTTGTTAATAATGTCTTAACTAAGCTTTTATCTAAGTATGGAATCAAGCATAGGATAGCTACCCCTTATCACCCACAAGCAAATGGTTCAAGGGATAAAAGCCCCATGCAGCGGAAAGTATTACCGAACCTACTCAGAGTCTTAGATTCTAATTGAAATACCAATACAATTTACAAAATATTACAGCAATAAATCTATATTTAATGGGCTAGGCTATAAACATGCTAAAAGATCAACTAGATTGATCCTAGTGATCAAGGATTTCATAGAAAACTTACTTTTGTAGAAAGCCTTGATCAATTCGCCTTTTCTTGCCAATAAGATTGAAAACGCAGCAACCCTCTTGTGCGAACACCACCAATCGGCTACACCGGTATATCTCTAAGACTTCTTGAAGCAGAAGACTTGTGGCAGTCTTTTGGGAGAGATGTTTGAGAGGAGGAGAGACAATGGGATGCCTTTCACCCCACCCCAAGGGTCCTATATATAGGTAAAGGCCAAGACCTTTTCCTAATAGGAAAAGGTCTCATTTTCCCAATAGGAAAAGGTCTATTAATAAGTTCAAATCTATTGTCTGAACAATATCAAATTTTAATAAATAATTAATTAATTCCATAATTAATTAATTACCCAATTAAATATCATATATTTAATCTTAGGGATTTTATTAAAATTAAAATTAACATGAATCCAATTCATATTAAATTTATTTGAACTCTTTCAAATATTTTCTCTCAAGAATTAATTTTTGAATTTAATTCAAAAATTATTTTATAAAGTTACATAAACTTTATATTATAATGCATCAATATACATTATATGATTCCCCAAATAAATTGAACACTTTCAATTTACAATTTATATTTGTTTGCTTCAAGTCTTTTAAAGAGCTACCAGTGGGACCTAATGGACCTACAGATCAGAAGCTCCAACGATACGAGACTAATCGGCTTAAACTCTTTAACCAAGTTAGTCTCCATTCGTTAACTGTGGGTCAGTCCACTAAAGACCCACAGCTGCACTCTTCTCACTGCATAATATTTCTGTGTCCACGGATATCGATCAATACTCCAAGTCAGTCCTTCACGTGTGTTCGTATCCCAGCTGGGTCAAATTACCGTTTTACCCCTGGTTTACATCTTTGTCCTTAAGTCCCTAGTGCTCCTCTAATGAACAACCTGTTTGAGGTCCAACCAACAAACAGAAGTCCCTGTCGTGCCATAGAGAGGGTTGGGCCCATTGTTCAAGTCCTGGAGACACCATTTAAGGGAACACAACTCTACTTACCCTAGAGTCGGGAAGGAGTGAATTCCATCTTGTGTGATTATGTTCCCAACTCCCCACTCAGTATTGTCCCCAAAATGGTAGGCTTATTGAGTCGGCGTGCTGACCACTCTCACCCATACAAATCAAAGGACAACCCCTCGTGAACAGGAGTCCATAATCCACTCAGGATTGAGACTGAGTTGTCTAGGTCATCCTAGTAAAATAGAAACCAAGCCAACCAACGGTGTTACAGTTAGTGGTTAACTATTTCGCGGTCCGGTCTTATGCAAACTCATTGCATAGTATACCCCCACTCGCATGTCAAACACATGAACGCGTTGGATCATTGCGTTTGTATCATAATACAAAGCGGGCCGTATCCATAGTGTCATCAGGATAAGGTACCCAGCCTTATCCTTGTACTATAGACCTTTTAGGTTGTTACTTGAACATCGATCCCCGTATGTCCCCACCTACTAGTTCAAGTTACATACAAACAACCTTGGATCTTAGTTTATTGGATTTGGGTCAAATAGTGCAATATTTAACAATAACATTTTATTGCAGAAACTAAATAACACTTTATTAAATACAAGTATAAAATTTTTTTACATTCACTATCTAAGAGTTTTAGGGCATAAAACCCAACATTGGTCAAGCTGAAATTAGTAATAGGGAAATTAAATCAATTCTAGAGAAAGTAGTTCATCCATCTAGGAAAGATTGATCTTTTCGGTTAGATGAGGCTCTTTGGGCTTATAGGACAGCCTATAAGACTCATCTAGGTATTTCTCCCTATAGGTTAGTATATGGAAAAGCTTGCCATCTACCATTAGAGCTTGAGCATAAAACGTTTTGGGCTTTGAAAAAAATAAATTTTGATTTGAGTCGTGCAGGGGCAATAAGAATGCTGCAGCTTAATGAATTAGAGGAATTTCGCCAATTTTCTTATGAGAATGCAAAAATATATAAGGAGAAGACTAAGTTGTGGCATGACAAGAAAATAAAGCCTAAAGAGTTTGTCAAAGGTCAGAGGGTCTTGCTTTATAACTCTAGATTAAAATTGTTTCCTGGAAAACTAAAATCCAAATTGTCTGGCCCATTTATTGTGATTGAAGTTTTTCCCCATAGAGCAATTACTTTGCAACATGAAAAAGATGGGAGAGTGTTCAAAGTTAATGGACAACATGTGAAACATTATTGGGTAGAGGAGTTTTAGTCAAAATATCCGTCCCTAAAGTTGATTGATGAATGAGAGAGCATGTGTTTTGCGGGAGCAATTCGTATAACAATATTTTTAAGCTCCCAAGATTGGTTGCAGATTTATTTTTTTGAATTGTTTGATTTTAATATGGATTTCGAATTCGAATTGGTTTGTTTGAATTTCATCTGATTGATTTGATTATCTTATTTTAGATATTTAGGTATTTTTAAATTTTTGTAGATTTTATTTTAGGTATCTTTATTTTTATGAGTTTAATTTATTTTTAATCCGATTAGTTTGCTTAGATTTTATTTCAGTTTGTATTTTTGGTTATTTAAATTTCTGTTTAAATTAGGTTTAATAATATATTCCCTGATTTCTTCAGCTTCAAATAATAATAATAAAAGAAAAAAGAAAAAAAAAAGAGAGAGATTTGATTTATGCGGTTTTAGTTGAAATTTGAAATATCTGTATCAAAGATTCTTCTGGAAGAAAGTTTTTGCTCAGTGGTTTGTTGCGGCAATTTTATGGCAAAATCAAATATTTGGTTCGAATAAAAAGGGGCTTGTGTAAAATTGAATATTTTTATCGTTTGGATTTGTATTTTCCGTGGGCAGGTAAATTGCATGAGGGATCTGGTGCTGCCACGTGTCGCGCAGGGGAAATCCAATGGTTTAGCCGTTGGACAGCACGTCAGCATTTACCATGGGCCGTTTGAACTTCAAATTATTACCGTTTGATGGATTTAATTTTTCCGATTGCATGAGATTTAAACGGTAAGTTTATTTAATTCAGGGAAAAATCTTTCGGTTACGATTTTTGTTTGCTGAAGCCCTAGTTATTCGAAAGCCATCACTCGTTTCTTCTCACTTCATCTTCTCGTGTTCTTGCCGTTTTTATTCTTTTCCTTTACATTCAATTACTGTGAAAAAAAATCCTTTGAGTTTGAGATGGCGAAAACGAGAGGACGAAAGGAGAAGGATGTTGAGGAAGAAGAGGTGCAGGTCACACCTGAGGCACCGAAAACTAAGGCAAAGAAGAAGAAGACGCCGGAGGAGAAAGAAGCCAAGAGAAGGAGGCGGCAACAGAGGGTTGAGGTTGAAGAGGTAGTACAAAAGGTAGTGGAAGATATTGCTGCTGAGGTGGTTGAGGAAGAGAATCTGAAGGAACAAGAGGAACAGAATCCTGGACAGCAGGATCTGATAGTCGAACATTCGCAAGAAGTTCAAGAAAAACAAACAGAAAATGTGCAAGACTGAGGCAATGAGCAGGAGGTGCAAGAGCAAGAGGCTCGAGTCGAAGTCATTATGCCGGAGGTTCAGCGTCGCCGTCAGAAGCAGAAAGCCGGCCGAGTCAAGGTGGTCCGGACTGATACTCCTTCGCCGCCGACATCTGATTCTGAGAAAGAAAATATGGAAAAAGAAAAGCGGGAGAAAAAAGAGGCAGAAGATAAAGCGAGAGAAGAAACAAAAAAGAAAATGGAGGAGGAAATTTTGCCCAAACAAAGGGAAGACAAGGGCAAGGGTATTGCTGAAGCATCGGCTGAAGCTGAAGATATCGAAACTGAGGAACCACGGTTGCCATACAACCGCTTCATCAATAATCTTGCTCGGGCAAAATACATAGAGATGCTGAAAAGAGACTTTTTGTTTGAGCGGGGATTTGGTGATGATCTGCCTCGTTTCTTGAGAACAAGAATAGTGAACCATGGCTGGAGTCAGTTCTGCGCAAAGCCAGAGCCGATCAATTCCAATGTTGTCCGTGAATTTTATGCAAATATTGATGATCAAAAAGGATTTCAGGCTATCGTCCGAGGGGTGCCCGTTGACTGGAGCCCAGGAGCTATCAATTCTTTATTCAACCTCCAAGACTTTCCGCACACGGGATTCAATGAGATGGTGGTAGCACCATCTAATGATCAATTAAATGCGGCTGTCCGGGAAGTTGGCATCGAAGGGACTCAGTGGAGACTGTCGAAGACAGAAAAACACACATTTCAAGCAACCTATCTGAAGAGCGAAGCCAATACATGGATGGGTTTCATTAAGTTGCGTTTGCTTCCGACAACGCACGATTCGACGGTGTCTCGAGATCGGGTACTTCTTGTGTTTGCTATACTTCGTTCCATGAACATTGATGTGGGCAAAATAATTTCTAATGAAATATATGATTGCTGACGGAAGAAGGTAGGGAAGTTGTTTTTCCCTAACACCATAACGATGTTATGCAAAAGGGCAGGGGTTCCAATGAATGCAGATGATGTCACTCTAATGGACAAGGGAATAATCGACACACCAAACTTGGCTAGGCTTCAAAGGACACAAGAAGCACGCCAAGGCGGTTTGGTGTACGGCATCCATCAAATGCAGGAGCAATTACAGATGCATTCCAGCAAGATGGAGTTTGCTGAAAGGCAATTCCAAACCTTCTGGAATTATGTGAAGAGAAGGGATGTCGCGTTGAGGGGACCTTGCAGTCTAATTTTTCTAAACCATATCCGGCCTTCCCAATATTCCTTGATGACCTATTGAATCCGTGGATCCCGCCACCGCCTGTCAAGAGAGAAGGAGATGAAGAAGAAGATCCTGGTCAGGAGGATTGAAGAATGAGTTGGGCGCACATTTCTTTTTTATGAAATATTTTTGTTGGCTCGGGCATTTTGACCACATCTTTTTCTGTTTTTGCTTGTTTTTGCTTGTTCTTAATTTTTTTGCTGCTGGGTCACCGAAAAAAAAATATATCTGCTAATGTAATTTCTTTCTTTTTAATGAAATTTCCAATAGTTATTCCTGTTCTATGACACTGAGTAGTTCTAACTTAACTAATTTTCTTCTGAATTTTTGAAGCATGGACTAGTTAAGCTTAGTTAGATCAAGGTATTCTGATCTCCAAAAACCTTTTGCATGAGCATTTCTTCTAGCCTGGTCACCGCTGCGGCAAGAAGATTCTGAGGTAGTGTTGACTTATTTGATCCACCTTAAGCTTAATTCTAGTCCCACGCTTAGTTTAACATTCAGATAGAAGAATTTAAATTTGGGGGTATAATTTATCATGTTAATAATTCATTCAGGACAATGAATAATTTAAGTTTGGGGGACTTTTTGCTACTCCAATTGTTTTGCTCGAGCATTCCTCTCCTTCATTAAATAAATTGCTAGGTTATTGAGTAACCAGGGACATTTGTGATACCCACAGTTTGTCTTTGCGTCAAAAGATAGCCTAGGAAATGTGAAAAATTATTGGCTATTAATATATATATATATATATATATATATATATATTAATTGTGAAAATTTTGCTGAGAAAATTCATAGAGCAAAAGTTTTGAATGATGAATGATAATCTAGCAGTTTTTCTGTTTCCCAGGACTTAGGTGAGCTTCATCATAAAATGTTGCCATTCTGAGGAGTAAGGGATAGAATAACTAAAGATTTTTTAGCTTAGCAATGAGTATTTAGCCTAGTTGGTGATGAGTTTGATGCAAGGGTATACTGCACCATAAAGTGGGTCATCCCATGCTTAAGAGCTTATGACTGTAGGGTTGCTTTAAGTCTGAGGAACAAAAATATAAACCCCTTAAAAATGTGTTTTAAATTGTCTGATAATAGTGCTAGGCTGTGGCAAGTTCTTAGGATTGAGTTAAAAGGTGGTGATTATTTGTCCATGCCGGAAGAATTATTTTGCTACAACAGAGCTTAGTTTTGCAGAATGCTCAGGTAAAGGTTGAAGGCGGTGTTGGATTATCTGTTTTGATTAAGTTATGCTTTGTCTGATGTTTTGAATTCTTAAGGGAAGGTTGGTTAGTATTGCTCGGGACGCGCAATAGTTCAAGTTTGGGGGTATGATAACTCTCCAAAAGGGAGTTATTTAGGCCTTAATTTTATAATGATTTGTGTGTCGTTTGTGCTAAATAGGGTTGCTTTTAGATAAATATTGCATGTTCTAACCCATTTGGAAGAATGGATGCTTTGGAAGTTATTTTGTGCAGAATATATTGTTGAGCGACTTGAGGGAGCAAAACTGCCACGTCACAGCTCATTAGCCATTTTAATGAACTGAAGTTAGTTAAGTTATTTTCGGATTTAAGAAGCAAGGAGAGTCATCCACGTGTCTAGGTCAACCCAATTTAAGCTTGTCTTCATTCTATAAAAGGGAAGAGTCGTTCAAGTCAAAGGAATTCCAATTTCGAGAAAGGAAAGTCCTATTCCATTCGTGGAGGCTTACTTTCCATCTTTGGGAGCCGAATAGAGGAGGAAAGATTGGAGACTTCAAGAAGACCATCAACTACGGATCTAATCAAGGGAATTAATCTTTTCTTGTAATTTCTTGTAGTTATGGATGCACATACTCAGATTGTAGCGTCTCTTGCGATGAACCTTATGAACTAAATTTGCTTAGGTGTTGGTTAGGAATTATGTAGTTGTCGTGCTTCATTCTCTATGCAATATATGTTGATTTGAGCATCTTGATTATTTGTTGTGTCTATTTCTATTTTGTGCCCGCCTGGCCAGCCGGTATGAATATCACCTCTTAGTTTTAGGGATGATTTGAGGGGTGTGTGGCATTTAATCACACTAGATCATTGTGTATTGGTGAACGTCAGTGACTGAGTTAGGGATAGCCAGTTGCCTAGTTCTTGATCGGTAGAGCATCATTGGAGTTGAAACATATTCTAAAAAATCTGGAGTTCTGGGAGGATCCTGCTAATAAGACTGCGAGAGTTTTGCCTAATCAATAATATTGCTAGAGCATCTTTTAAAAAAATTACTAAATCCTGACCAACGCCTGTTTCTAATCTGTTTGCTTTATTTGTTTACTTTCTGTTCTGTCATTTCTTTTGCTTTAGCATTATTTCAAAAATCAATCATTTTAACCACTTTCGAAACCATTAAAGAGTTATACAAGATAGATAAAGTGAGAACTATTCAGACCCTGGATTCGATAAATACTTATTACTTGTTGCAGATTGTGTATTCTTGCACAAGTGTTCTAGAGTCTATTTTTGCTATATTTTTACCCACTTTGGAAACTCAACATCAATCCTCTCCTGCACTACCACGAAAGATAGGAAGTAAGTGGATCAAACAAGATTTAAATTTGAAGGTACCTGCCGTTTCAGGGTAGGTAATGCAGAGGGGCTGCTGATTTAAATCAGGCGTTGCCATCTGTCTTAGCGTCCGGTCTCCCATCTCAGGAAAATGAATGGGCTCTCTACTCTCGCTCTCTTTGCTCCTGGCTCACCTCCTCAGGCGTCGCTCTTCCCGTGTGATCTCAAGATTGTATCTTAAATTCTTATTCTGCACGAAACGAGTGATCACACAAAAGAAAAAGTAGAGGAGAAAAATGAAAAGACCCAAAAACTAAAAAGAAAACAAAGGCCTCTCCCCTGCAACGACACCAATTTGGCCGGACGAGTTTGTCGGGTCCTCGTCGCCAAATAAATTTATAAACTCCGACTCTATGCTACTTTGCAGTAGGTAGTGGTCGAGTCGTCCACAGGGAAAGGGTGATCTTATTAATTTTCGGGTTTTCGCTGAACAGGGGGGTTGATACAAAAAGGGGGTTTTGGTTTGTCACTAACCGAAATAAAAATAGCAAGGAAGAGTAAAAATGCAGGAAAAGGGAAAATAGCATGCAACGAGATCGAACAAAGGTAAAAATCGAATGGAATTAAATAAAAGACGGGACTGTTGGATTGGTTATTCCTTAGAACACTTGTGCATTTAGTTTCTGAAGGTGTTCATATAGCACATGCGAAAGCAATTTAAGGATCGGAGGCACTTAACTACATCAAAATGGAAATGGAAGGGATATGCTTGAAGGTTCAAGTTCTAGAAAGTATTGAGAGAGTGAGTTTGAGTAGAAATTTCTGCAGCATAACGTTACTTCAAAACTCATCCATTCTCCATCTTTTAATCTTCTACTTATAGAGGATTATCCATGCATCTTAGATTCAACAATGCAAGACACATGGAAATGAGAATGACATTAGTGGATTCTAGGTGTGCAATGGAGATTACATTCATCTTTGCATGTTTGAAGTGTTATTCCACTATCTCCATCCATGCAAGAGTGGATAATTCCATTCTTGGATTTAATTTAAAATGCAATTCCTAATTGCCTTTTAAATTATCTATTAATTGAACCAATTCAATTAATTGCATAAAATTAATCAAAATAACTTCACCTAACTTAATCCACTAAACTTGAATTTCTACAATTCAAGATTGAAATCTCTATCTCAATTTTAATTAAAAAACAATTCATAATCATTTTTAAATTAAAGTCATAATTAATTAAACAATTTAATAAATTATGTAATATTAATTTAATATCAAATATTAGATTAATACTTTGCACCGAACATGAATCCTTATTCACGTGAATCGTATTTGAATCATATTTAAATACTTTACTCTCTCAATTAATAGTTTAATTCGTAATTAAACTATTTTGTCGGTAATATCGTATATAGTCGACACTAATTCCCTAAACCGAATTTGAACAATTCAAACATCCCTATCAATATTTTCTAAGGTATAATCTGTATGAGCTAGAAGGGGGACCTAATGGATCTACAGATCATGGGCTCCAACGATCCGAGATTAACCGGCTAAACTCTTTTAACCTAGTTAACCAACATTCTTTAACTACCGGGACACTTCACTATAGCTCTGTAGTTGCACTCCTCTCACTGTAGATATATTTTTGTCCACCTGATATAACCATGATTAGTAAGTCGATCATTCACAGGTTGTTCGTAACTATAGTCGGGTCAAATGTTTGTTTTACCCCTATAGTACTTCTTGTTCCTCAAGTCCCATTGATCCTCTAATGAACAATTGGTTTGTGGTCAAACCAACAAACTGAGTCCCTCTCGGGTCAATGAGAGGGCGGGATCCCTTTGTTCAAGCCTCGGAGTAAGCAGTTGAGGGAACAACCTCTCTAACTATCCCTAATTCGGGTAGGAGTGAATTCCGTCTTACAGGACTATGTTCCCAGCTATCTATCCGTTCCTATCCTTGAAATGGGGGGCTTATTGAGTCGGCGATGTTGAGCCACTCTCACCCATGCAGATCTAAGGATAAGCTCGAATAAACAAGAGTTCATAGTTAGCTCAGGATTAAGATCGAGTTACCTAGGTCATCGCATGAAATAGTCAGTCTCGTCAGTAAACGATGTTATAAAGCGATAGTGACTTATTTTTCGGTCCTGGTCTTATGCAAACTCTGCATAGGACACCCCCACTCGCATGTCTCCACATGGATGATTCAGGATCACATCGTCTATACTAACTACAAAGTGGGTCGCGTCTCATAGTGTCGTCAGGATAAGGTACCCAGCGCTATCCCTATACTATAGACCATTTTGGCTATTACTCGAGCCTGATCCACTTTTATGTCTCTACATAAAGCTCAAGTGTTCATCCTATATCCAGGGATCTTAGTTTATTTGATTTGGGTTATCTAACGTGCAATTTACTTTATTCAGTAACGACTTTACTGAATGAATCTCGACAACGACTTTATGGAAGAAGTATATAATTCGTTTAACACTCACTATCTACGAGTTTTAGGGCACCAATCCCAAAAGTTTCATCAATTGCTCTAAAATTATTTTGGGGATTAATTAAATTGCCCAGAATGCTTCTTGGCTTTTCAGATAATCCACCTACTCAACCTGTGCTTAACTAATTAGACTACCCGATATTCCACAAACAACTTAATCAGTTAGTTATTTTAATTGCGTCCACTACCTCTCATGCTTAGATCGATAAATCCTCAGCGTAAATCTAATTAGCCAAATTAACAACCCGATAACTCCTCAAAATTGTTAATTGATTAATTGCATTAACGTGCTAGGCCCAAAATTAATTAACTAAATTAGGATTTCAATTTCTCTAATTTAATTAACCTAAATTCTCTTCGTTTCTTAGGCCTATCAGAAGTCTATGCTAGACTACTGTCAAACTAGCGATGGATCCACTTCAACCTAGTGGCTATCTACGAATAATAGTTAGACCATGCTCATATTCAATTCAAGGGACGTCAAGACTTAAATCGATATACATGCATGATGGTTTAAACAATAAACTAAGATGCAATTCAGATTTAATCTACAAAACAGAAAGTATAGCACCAGCAAGTTCAACTAATCGTCACAAAGAGTCTAAAGAAAGCACCAAAAGGGTTTAGCCCCTCATACTACAATAGAAATCAACTAAACAATAAAGATTCATGGTAAAATAAAGAATAAACCGGAATAAATCTTGATTCTGGACTGAAAGGGACGAAAAATTACATAAGAAATCGAGAGAAAACGGTTGGGAATAAGATCTTACGGCTAAAAAGACCTAACTTTCGTACTTATAATTAACGCCAGCATCGAGACGCTAGCCCTTCCGTTCGAGGGTTGAAATCGGGGTAGCGTCTCGATGCTGCCATTATAGCGTCCTCGACGCTTGCTCTCGGGTTTGCCCAAATTGTACAATTTCTTGATCGATCCTTTTGGTTCCAAAAACGGTGTCCAAACGCTTCGGTCGATGCCTTTGGCTCCACGTCGTCTCGAGAACTCCAAAATAGCTCGAAAACATCCTAAAACTCTTGAGTTAGCACCAATTTGACATATAGGCCTAATTGTCCTCTTGTTCTCGAATTCCTGTAAAACGAACAATTAAACAATCAAATGCACACTAACAAGATCTGTTAAAGGTGACAAGATAGCACATTTTGGGTTCTATCACTAACCAACTACCCAATTGCACTAATTCTAGTGAATTGATTAGGACACTAGAAATAATTAGGCCTAAATTATTTCTAATGCTATTTTGGATCCTAGACCTATCATGCAGAGCAACAAAGTCAGAGAACTGCTCTTGGGACCCGTGCCCACGAATCAGTCTATGCACTACAACACTACCAAATAATAAACATACAAGCTGCGAGTTAGGTCGTCAATCCAACCTACTATACATGCTTATTGTACGAATCGTATCCAAAACAAAATTACATATAAATGAAAATATATTCATAATTGAATCTCACAAAACAATGTCATTCAATTACCCAAAAATCACCTAATCGGCGTCAACGAGTTTAGTCGGCGGTTAACCCGACTAAATCCCGCGATAAGGTACAAAGGAGTGAAAGAAATACAATCAAAATAAACCTAGAATCATACAATATAAGGTCTAAATGTAAAAGTACAGAGGACAATCTAAAGAAACCAAAAAATAAAACCTAAAACTGACTTACGGTAGAATAGAAAACAAGGGTATTTATACAAGTTTTAGTCGTAGCATCGAGATGCTGAGTGTAGCGTCTCGATGCCACACCTTTGGGCCAGAGAAATAAAAATCGGGCCATAGCGTCGAGACGCTGGCCATAGCGTCGAGACGCTATGCCTCATTCCAGCGTGCTTCAACTCTTTTCTTTGGTCTTCTTTTGCTTGCTCAGTTTGGGACTCGAACCTTTGACTCTTTGGCACTATTCCTCGAGCTTGTCACGATCCGCTCGGGTCTTCTCACCTCCTCGAGATTCGTGGATTCCAAGTTAGCTCGAAAATGCTCTAAATAGTCTGATTAAGCTCCAATTGGTGTTATTCGTCCCTAATGTCTTCAATGCATAATTTATCTACAAAAAAGACAATTAAACAGTAAAATTGACTCTAACAAGCTTAGATTAAGAACAAATAAATAGGACTAAATTGGTCCTATCAAAACCTGATTAAATAGACCTCTAACTCAAATTTCACAAACTGATTCTCTTATATTTGTTGCAATCATCAAAGGTCAAGGAAGTGTTGGGTTTTATGCCCTAAAACTCGTAGATAGTGAATGTAAACAAATTGTATACTTGTTTCAATAAAGTGTTATTGAGTTTCTACAATAAAGTGTTATTGAGTTTCTACAATAAAGTGTTATTATTAAATATTGCACAATTTGACCCAAATCCAATAAACTAAGATCCAAGGTTGTTTGTATGTAACTTGAACTAGTATGTGGGGACATACGGGGATCGATGTTCAAGTAACAACCTAAAAGGTCTATAGTACAAGGATAAGGTTGGGTACCTTATCTTGGTAACACTGTGTGATACGGCCCGCTTTGTATTTGATACAGACGTATTGATCCAAAGCGTCCATGTAGTAGACATGCAAGCGAGGGTATCCTATGCAATGAGTTTGCAAAAGACCGGACCATGAAATAGTAAACCACTAGATATAACACTGTTAACTAGTTAGGTTACTGATAACTCTCCAAAAGGGAGTTATTTAGACCTTATTTCTATATTGATTTGTGTGTCTTTTGTGCTTAATAAGGTTGCTTTTAGATAAATATTGCATGTTCTAACCCATTTGGAGGAATGGAAGCTTTGGAAATTATTTTGTGCAGAATATGTTGCTGGGCGACTTAAGGGAGCAAAATCTGTGCTGGAGCAAAGCTGGGAGCAAAATCTGCCACGTCACAGCTCGTTAGCCAATTGAACAAACTGAATTCTGTTAAGCTATTCTCGGATTTATGGAGCAAGGAGAGCCATCCACGTGTCTAGGTCAACCTAATTCAAGCCTCCTATCACTCTATAAAAGGAGATAGTCGCCCAAGTCAAATTCATTCCATTTTTGGGGACGAGTTCATTCTCATTTCCACTTTTGGGAGCCGAATAGAAGAGAGAGATTGGAGACCATCAAGGAAACCATCATTTGCAAGCTAATCAAGGCAATTAATATTTTCTTGTATTATTTTGTGGATATGGATATGCTTACTCAGATTGTAACGTGTGTTTCCATTCATTTTATGAACTAAGTAGCTTTAGGCGTTGGTTAGGGAGCATGTAATTGCCGTGCTTAATCTCTAGTAATAAATATTGATTTGATGCATCTTGATTAATTGTTGTGTTCATTTCTATTTTATGCCCGCCTGGCCAGCCTGTATGAATACCTCTCTCTAGTTTCAGGGATGATTTAGGGAGTGTGTGGCGGTTAATCACACTAGATCATTGTGTATTGGTGAACGCCAGTGACTGAGCTAGGGATAGCCAGTTGCCTAGTGCTTGATCGGTAGAGCTTCATTGGAGTTGAAACACATTCTAAAAAATCTGGAGTTTCGGGAGGAATCCGCTAATAAGACTGCGAGAGTTTTGCATGATCAATAATATTGCTAGAGCATCTTTTAAAACAATTACTAAATCCTGACCAGCGCCTGTTTCTAATCTGTCTGCCTATTTGTTTACTTTCTGTTCTGTCATTTCTTTTGCTTCAACATTCTATAAAAACCAATCATTTTAACCACCTTTGAAACCATTAAAAAGATAAACAAAATAGATAAAGTGGAAGCTAATTCAGACCTTGGATTCGATAAATACTTATTACTTGCTGCGGATTGTGTATACTTGCACAGAGTTCTAAAGTCTTTTTATATCTCATTTTTACTCACTCTGGAAACCCAACAGTTACTGTTTCAATAGGATGACCTAGGTAACTCAGTCTTAATCCTGAGTGTGTCATGAACTCCTTCTCAAGAGGGATTGTCCTTTTATTAGCATGGGTGAGAGTGGCCAATACGCCGACTCAATATGCCTTCCTTTTTGGGGACAAGACCGAGTGGGAGGCTGGGGACATGACAACACAAGAAGAAATTCACTCCTTCTCACTTCTAGGAGAAGTAGATGAGTGTTCCCTTAAGTGGTGACTCCGGGACTTGAACAAAGGGATCCCACCCTTTCACTGGCCTGAGAGGGACTTTCTATTTATTGGTTGGACCATAAACAGGTTGTTCATTAGAGGAGCACTGGTACTTATGGAGACAGATGTAACACAGGGATAAACACGGTAATTTGACCCAGCTGTGATTACGGACACTCGTGAAGGATTGACTTACCGGTATAGGTCCATATCCGTGGACACAAAAATATTCTACAGTGAGAAGAGTTCAGTTGTGGGTCTTTAGTGGAATGACTCACAGTTAATGAATATTGGTTAACCTGATTAATGAGTTTAGTCAGTTAACCTCATATCATTGGAGCTTCTGATCTGTAGGTCCATTAGGTCTCCCAGCTAACTCGTAAAGAGTAATTAGGAACAATTATATCTTGATAGAATTTGAATAGTTCAAATTCATATTGGGAATTAAATTAATTGTATGAGATACAATTAATATAATGTATAGTGATGCATTAAAATATAAAGTCTAATTTGAGATTAAACTTTATTAAATGAGAGAAATACAATTAAATATTATTTAATTGTAGGCTTAAATTAAATATAAGATATTCAATTTAGTAATTAATTAATTGGAGAATTAATTAATTATTTAATTTACTTGAATTTGATTTAATTAAAAACTATATGTTATGTGGGATATATTCATTTAAATATGATTGAAATTAATTAAATTTGATTTAATTAGTTAATTAATATTAATTAATTAAATGAATCCCCATCCTATTAGAATTGGGAAGAGTAATTAATTATTAATTAATTAAATATATCCTTAACCTATTATGAATAGGAAATGGATATGACACTCTATATAAAGGACATAATGTCTTCCCTCTTAATTCATTCTCTCTCAACCCAAGAACTCTAGGGAGACTTTTCTCTCTAGAGTTTTTCCAATTCAAGATTAGGTAGTCCCACAACTACGTTCCTAATCTCAGAGTCATAGTGGGGAAGATCAATTGATGGTGTCCCAATTGTTGATGCTAGGTCCCTATGAAATCAAGAAAGACGTTCTTGATATTTCAGAGATGACAACATTGAATTGTATGCTTAGCCTTAATATAAATCTAGAATAGTTCTAAGTTTATTGTCAATGTATTTGTATTTTAGAGTAAACAAAATTAACTACGAATCGGTCCCAATTCGCTTCCGCTAACGGAATTAGGGAATTTCAATCCTTCAGGAAGAATAACAATCTTACATGTTCTAGGACTTTGCAAGGTCATAATATGTACAAAATTGAATTGGGTTCTGCTTTGAGATTGTGAAAGAAAAAATTTGAACTGCTCTAATAAATTGCACACACGTGTAACATATAAGGGGTTGTTTGGCCCACGGGTATGGGCTGGAATGGAATGGAATGGCATCTGAAACCCACGTTTGGTGGGCCAGACTTAGGTGGGATTGGAATGGATTTGTGGGCCCTTTTGGATTCCAATGGGTTTGGAATCAAGATTCCAACCCAATTCCCTCCTTTTCTCCTTCCTCATTTACGCCAATGTCATATCTCTCTCTCTCTCCCATTTTTACCTCATTTACTCCACTGTCAGCTATCTTTCTCTCTCCCTCATTTCTTCATTCACCATCTTTGTTTCAGACTTCTTCTTTCTCCCTCATTACTTCCTTCAATCGCTTGAGTTATTGTGGATTTACCTCTGTCCCACGATTCGTCTTCTTTGTCGAGCGACTGTTCACCTGTCGCCTGGTTCTTTCCTAGATATGCATGTTTTAGGTGCTCAAGTAATGCCTTCAGCTCCAATTTTGGTGTTTGCACAATAGAGGATAACATTTCACCCGAAGTAACAGAAATACCAAAATGAAAAGAAATAGAATCAGGAGAAAAATCAGAAACCAACTCCCCTATCTCATCAATACCATATTCCTGAGTATCCTATCCAAAACCTATGTCTATATTTTCAACTACAGCATCCTACACTACAGACTCAATTACCTCAATCCGACACAAGGAAGTAGAAGTATCAAGGTATTTAACAACCTTTGGCACATTAATTCTAACAACTTCTCCCTGATACTCTAGAGACAATACCTCCCTATGAACATTAATCATTGTCCTAGCAAATTTTACAAATGGTCTCCCCAACAAAATAGATGCAGCACTAGGGGAAAACCTCTATCAATATGCACAACATAGAAATCTACAGTGAGTATTAAATCTCTAACCTTATCTAGGGCATCCTCCACAATCCCTAAAGTATATATATAAGACTTATCAGCTAACTGAAATACATCAGCAGTAGTTTGCAAGGCATTAAATTTAAGATCTAGATAGATAGAGTAAGGCATGATGTTAAAAGATGCACTCAAATTAAGCATGACATATTCTATACTCTTATGACCTATCACACAAGGTATGTAAAACAAACCTGGACCTCCAAACTTTTCTGGAATGTTACTCTGTAAAAGTGCTGAAATGATCTTACTTACCTCGACCTTTCCTTGTTCTTTTACCTCACTCCTGGAATTACACATCTCGTTTATGAACTGTGCATACTTTGTGATTTGTTTAACATCCTCAAGCAATGGTATGTTGATCTCTATGCTAAAGAATTTCCTAACCTCCTGCTCGTAAGCTTTTTCCTTCTGGCTTTTCAACCTGCAAGGAAAAGAGATTTTAAGAACAAAACAATGAGAATTAGCATAAGGAACAAAACGTACCTATGGTGCTGGAGTAGAACACTCATCATCGAACACTTGGAGTGGTGGGTTGCGCGTAAGTTCCAGTAAAGGAACTAGTGAGGGAATCTCTGTACCACTCTTCACAATCTCCATGTTGGTTCCTAACTCAGTTTCAACTCTACTCACTGAATTCGCTAACTGAAGTTGAGCTTCCTGTTGGGCTAAATGCATACTCATCAAGGACATTTGATTTGCTTGAATTTGCATATTACTTTGTACGTTCAGCTGAAAAGATGTAGTGACCTCAGCCATTGGCTTAACTAGATTTTCTAAAGAAATACCTGAATGTTGTCTTTGAGGGCTAGAGTCTGTTGAATGACCACTAATATTTACATGCAAAAGAACGAACTAAATTAGTTAACTCAGCCACTTGGGATTTAGATCATTTACCTCTTTGGCTAAATTAACTATCTGATCATCTCTTCTCATGGCATTCTGGCATTTGCTATCTGCAAGGTTAGCTAACATCCCGCACTTCCCTTTGTTGACTTGTTCATAATAGAACCACCAGTCGCCATATCGATCCACACTCTGCTACTTGGAAGCATACCATCGTAGAATCCCTGAAGCAGAAGATGATCTAGAATCTGATGATCTGGGAAACTCAAGCACAAACAATCAATAAACTGTTCCCAATACTTGTACAATGTCTCCTCTGATGCCTGAGTGATACTATAAATCTTCTTCCTTATTTTGAAGTTTTTGGAGGTGGGAAGTATTTCTCAAGGAAGATTTTCTTCATCTTCGTCCACTTGGTCACAAAACCAGAAGGAAGAAGAAAACTTCACTCCTTTGCCTTACCTTTCAACCGAATCCTCAGCCATTCCTTGGGTGGAACAAGCAAGGTAGAACTCTTTTAGGTGCAAATAAGGATCATCACTTGTATAACCATAAAAGAAAGGGAATAAATTAATTAAACTAGCCCAAACATGAAAATTACCTTCAGTTTCTGGATACACGATACACAAAAGCTGCAAACTGAAATTTGGAGCAAACAACTCTTTCATTGTGTGCTCGACCATCTTAATAGGAAAAGATTCTCGACCGAGGTTATCCTAGAAATGACTCTAAAGCTCTCCTCTTCTCTTTGCCTCTCTCTTCAAGCTCGATTTGCTCCTGCAAATCCAATGGTCAATTAAAAATCCTACAAGAAAAAAACTAAAACTAGAGACAAAACGAAGGCAAAAAATCTAAACTAAATAAATTAATTAACTGTGCTCCCTGGCAACAACACCAATTTGGTAACTAGGGTTGTCGAGGTCCCAAATCAAATGAATTTATAAGCCACAACACCAAAACTAACTTGTAGATCTAATGACCGGGGTCGAACACAAGGAGCAACCGTAATCAATTAAATTAATTAGATTTCTCGATTAGTAACCAGCGGGGGGATTTAGAAGTGGAATGATTAACATGAAGAAAATTAAATGCTAAAAATGCGAGAAATTAAAATTACTGAAAAGAAAATATGGGTTGGTTAATCTTGCTAGGTTTTATGTCCTAAAACTCGTGGATAATAAATGTAACAAAGTTAATTATAATCAATAACGCGTTATTGAGGTGATTCAATAAAGATATTATTGAATAGTTGTTTAATTCTGCATTAATTAACCCAAATCCAATAAGTAGAACCCATGGCTATAAAATGAACACTTGAACTTTATGTGTAGACATAAAAGCGGATCAAGTTCGAGTAATAGCCAAAACGGTCTATAGTATAGGGATTAGGCTAGGTACCTTATCCTAGGGACACTATGAGACGCAATTGATAGGACCTAAATAGTCCTATTTTATCAACTCTAATCTAAGCTTGTTAGAGTAATTTTATACTTTACTTGTCTTATTTATAGGATCTTCAAGCATAGGCGATGTCGGGAGCCAATCACGCTAATTGGGTGTTAATTCAGGCCAATTACGGAGTTTTGAAGCCATCTCGGTGTCTTGGACGGCGAGGAAGTGAAAAGACCCAATTGTACTGAAGCGGGCCTGAAGAACGACATCAAAAGCCGAAGATTGAAGCCCCGTACCGAGAAGAAACGAGACAATACCGAGAAATAAAGCAGCAAGGCAAGGATCAGGGATGGCGTCGAGACGCTGCCCCTAGCGTCTCAACGCAGACACAAAAATTAGCCGGAGTATAAAGTTCGCAGCGTCAAGACGCTGCCCTTGGCGTCTCAACGCCGCCGAGTTTTCTATAAATATGTAGTCTCGGTTTAGTCCGCCGTTAGGTTAGAAATTTGGTCCTTTTACGATTTCTTTCGCCTCTTTTACGTTTCAGTACTTTTGTAGACCTTTTTAGGTCATATTTCATGGATTCTTTCATGTCTATTTGTGTTTCTACTTCGTTTATGAGTAGCTAATCGTATCTAGATCGTTGGATTGGGATTATGCTTTGATTTCTATCTAGTTTGGCTGAGTTTTCTGGAGTTTTATGCACTGTTCTTGCTATGTTTTCATTAAGTTTTACATGTTATCCCGTTTAAACCAATACATGAGGCTAGTCTATTAGGATTGACGACACTATGTGATTACCGCTTGTGTATTCAATTAGTTATTTTTAAATAGCCACTAGGTTGAGGCAAGCCACTCTCTACGTGAGACGACCCTTGATAGGCCTAGGATGCGTGTTAAAGGTTGTATGAATTAGATTTAAATTGTATTTGAATTTAGTTAATACAATTCCAGACCCAAGATCCTAAAGCGGCTAGTTTAAGTAGGTGATTGTAAAATTGTTTATTCTAAAATTAGTTAGATATAATTTAGTGGCCGTTGCGAGGTCTTGGATGGTTGATATTTTATGTATGAGGGGTGGTGAGCGATAAAGAATAAATTAATTAATCTTCTTAATTGCAGAATTCACGGTTACCAAGTTAATTAGCACAGGTTAGTGTAGGGGGTCCTTCAGTAACCTAGAAGCCGACCGAACTAATGAAATCAGCATAGAATATAATTATTAGAGAAAACTGGGAAGCCAAACAAAATAGAGTCAAGCATAAGAAATCCTAATCCAATGATCCCTTTCATGTTATTGATTTCCGTCTTATTTCTCTTATGCATGCTTTATTTTGTCTCTTTTAAATTCAGCATTTATTTATTTCTGCTTGTCCTTCTTTCCAAAATCCCCCCTATTTTCAAAAGCACAAAACTCTGCATTTGCTAGGTCCCCTTCCCTATGTTCGACCCCGACCACTATTTCAACAAAATAGTTTTAGTGTCGTGGATTATAAATTTATTTGACACGAGTCCCGACAACTCGTCCCGTCAGCAACCTACTTTGTATTTAGTACAAACGATGTGATCCTGAATCATTCATGTAAAGACATGCGAGTGGGGGCGTCCTATGCAATGAGTTTGCATAAGACCGGACCGTGAAACAAGTCACTTTCACTTTATAACGTCGTTTACTATTGAAACTGACTATTTCATGCAATGACCTAGGTAACTTGATCTTAATCCTAAGCTAACTATGAACTCCTGTTTATTTGGGATTATCCTTTGATTTGCATGGGTGAGAGTGGCTCAGCATCCCCGACTCAATAAGCCTACCATTTTGGGGATAAGACTGGGTAGATAGCTGGGGACATAGTCTTGCGAGATGGAATTCACTCCTACCCGCCTCTAGGGATAGTAGAGGTTGTTCCCTTAAGTGCTGACTCTAGGTCTTGAACAAAGGCGCGCCATCGTCTCCTGGCCCGAGAGGAACTTCTGTTTAATGGTTGGACCATAAACAAATTGTTCATTAGAGGATCGGTGGGCCATAAGGAACAAGAAGTGACTTCACTGGTAAAACGAACATTTGACCCGACTGTAGTTATGAACAACCTGTGAAGGGTTGAATTACTAATAATGGTTATATCAAGTGGACATAAATATATCTACAGTGAGGGGAGTGCAACTACTGGGCTATAGTGGAGTGTCCTGGTAGTTAACAAATGTTGGTTAACTGGGTTAATGAGTTTAGCCGG
This sequence comes from Luffa aegyptiaca, assembly GCA_017139565.1. Lineage (NCBI taxonomy): Eukaryota > Viridiplantae > Streptophyta > Magnoliopsida > Cucurbitales > Cucurbitaceae > Luffa > Luffa aegyptiaca. The sequence goes on along the minus strand of CM029401.1, from coordinate 23,836,637 downwards.
TTAATCTCGTATCGTTGGAGCCCATGATCTGTAGGTCCATTAGGTCCCCCTGCCAGCTCATATGGAATAAACCTCAAACAGTGGGATGAAAAGAATTTGAAGCGTTCAAATTCAATTTAGGGAATTAACGTTAATTATATACGATATTATTAACGTTATAGCTTAATTATGGATTAAACTATATTTTGAGAGAATTAGAAATGTTTAAATATGATTTAAATATTGTACACGTGAATAAGGATTCATGTTCTAGAGTTCGGTGTAAAGAAAAGATTGGGATTAGTGTAATTGATTAATTTAATATTAAATTAATATGATTAATTAAATTGTTTAATTAATTATTTAATTTAAAATTAATTATATGAATTAATTTTAATTTGAAATTAGAAAATGAAATTGCTTTTAAATTAATGAAATTATGAATTTCATGTTTTTTAAATGCAAAGAGGCAAATTCTCATATTAAGACACATAATCCTGGTATGTTTGCTTGCTGACATAATCTCCAAGCTTAAGAATGCATGTGATGTTTCTTTGAAAGGAGAATTTACACAGCTTGAAGTGTTGGTTGCTGGCTGAAGTTATTCTCTCTCAAAAACAAAGGAAAACCCATAACTTTCAAGCTTTCTTTCTCCCTTTCAATGCATCACTTTTGGTTCCTACAAGCCCGTTCTAAGGCTGGAGAATAGCGGGGAAGATCTCGGTGGTAGTCCACGACGTGTTTGTGTGAAGAATCATCCAACGGAATTGAAGAATTCAGTGCTTCAAAGGTAAGTTCTCGTTGCTCTATTTTCGAGTTGCAAACACGTTTGTTCTTGTGTGAAATTCATGTAAATTAAACGCCTAAGATCTCTAATCACTTCCGCTCGAGTGATTTACACTCCTTCAAATCTCACCTCAGGATCGTACAATTGGTTATCCTAACTTCAGTTTGGCAATCCTCAATCATTGACTCTCAAATTAATTGAATTATTATCAACCGTCTAACTATCATTGAAACTAGTGATTTAAACCCCTAACCTTTCCAACCTGACCAACGCATCGAATGTTGGGGTTGGTGCCCTAAAACTCGCAGATAGTGAATGAAACAAATAGTAATATACTTGTTCGATAAAGTCGTTATTGAGTTTTTTTTTCACTTAAGTTATTAAATAAGTGAATTTCACTTTAAATAACCCAAATCCAGTAAACTAACATCCATGGATATATGATATGAATATTTGACTTTTATGTAGTGACATAAAAGTGGATCAAGTTGAACTAATAGCCTAAACGGTCTATGGTATAGGGATAAAGTTGGGTACCTCATCCTAGGAACACTATGTAATGTGGCCCACTTTGTATATAGTGCAAACCTTGTGATCCTGAATCGTTCATGTAGAGACATGCGAGTGGGGGCGTCCTATGCAAATGAGTTTGCATAAGACCAGGACCAAGAAATAAGTCAATTTCCTTTATAACGTTGTTTACTGTTGAAACTGACTTATTTTAGTGCGATGACCTAGGTAACTCGATCTTAATCCTGAGCTAACTATGAACTCCTGTTTATTCAGGATTATCCTTTGATTTGCATGGGTGAGAGTGGCTCAACATCGTCGACTCAATAAGCCTACCATTTTGGGGATAAGACCGGGTATCGCTAGAGACATAGTCCTGCAAGATGGAATTCACTCCTACCCAATTTAGGGATAGTAGAGATGTTGTTCCCTTAAGTGCTGACTCCGGGACGTGAACAAAGGGATCTCGCCCTCTCATTGGCCCGAGAGGTATTAGGTTTGGTGGTGGCATCACAAACCAATTGTTCATTAGGGACTCAGTGGGGACTTAAGGAACAAGATGTAACTTCAGGGGTAAAATGGACATTTGACCCAGCTGTAGTTACGAACAACCTGTGAAGGGTCGACTTACTAATCATGGTTATATCGGGGGAACAAAAATATCTACAGCGAGGGGAGTTCAACTACCACGCTATAGTGGAGTGTCCCGGTAGTTTACGAATGTTGGTTAACTAGGTTAAAAGAGTTTAGCCAGTTAATCTCAGACCGTTGGAGCCCATGATCTGTAGGTTCATTAGGTCCCCCTGCTAGCTCGTACGGAATAAACCTTAGAACAAATGTGATGAGAAAGTTTGAAACGTTCAAACTCATATTAGGGAATCGTCATTAAATTATGTTCGATATATTTAATGCTAAAGTTTAATTACGAATTAAGCTATCGAGAAAGTTGGAAATATTTAAATATCAATAAATATGTATGAGATACATATTATAGTTTAAATTGAATAAGGATTCATATTTGACCAAATGGTTTTTGAGAGAGACCGGGATTGGTTCATGGTTTAATTTGTATAGGATATTGAATTAAATATATATACATATATATAATTAATTAATTAAAATTATTTAATTAATTATATAATTTGATATGAATTAATTTTGTTTAATACTATTATTATACAAAATTAATTACATGCTTGGAATTTTATTCTTGGTGTCAAAGTTCAATTTTGACACATGATGGGATGAGTAATCTTCGATGCCTCTTGCTGTCCTCATGAGGTTAAGATTCTTGCATAAATTGTTGCTTTAAAAGCTGGTGGTAATCTCATGAAAAGGGGCTGGCTGAAGGCTGTGATTTTGTGCATAATTACAACTGCTTTTCTCTCTCAAATATCATACTTTCCATATGCCTTCTCAAGCTTCAAGCATACAAGATTTTCTCTTCAAATATCATCACCGAGAGTCCCACAACTCGTTCTAAGGTCCGAGGATAGCAGGGAAGACGTTGGTGGTTGTCCACAAGTCGATCGTGTAGAGAAATTCACCACGGAGTGCTGGAAATTTTCATCCAAAGGTTGGTCTTCAAATACACTCTGTTTTCGGTTTCATTTTGTGCATGTTTTCATAACTGAAATTAAAAGAAATTAGAGTGTTTCGATCCAAATCGCTTCCCCTAGTGTCTCGTACACTCCTTCATCAAAGCTAGAGCCTAATTAGATTTCTAACTAATAACGTCTCATCAATAAGAATCTAATCGCATTAAGTGAATTGGATCGTTAGGTAGATTCATAGAAACTAGGAACAAGCAGAGTTTATACAATTCTAAATCTAAATTCCTAGATCTATCATACAATTGAATTAATCGGGAAACGTGTCTTTCAACACAATCACATAATAAACCTATCACTAACCCGTCTATCAATCTAATTGTAATTAAGAATGGAAATTTAGATCACAATCAACAATAATTCATAAAAACTACAAACCAAGGTCTCCAGAGTTTGCGAAACTTACATTAAAAGTCCCCAATCGAGACGATAGAAACTTAGCCAATCATTGAAACGCTCTAACTAAGCACCAGGGCTCGATCAACCATCACAAAATATAAATAAACTAGCCTAACTTACAATAGAAACTAAAATAGTATAGAGAATCTGGGGAAGAAAACGACTAAGAACAGTAGAAACTAAGCTTAGATGACCTAACCATGAAAAAGATGTTTAAATATACAGTCGCAGCATCGAGATGCTCCCCTCCAAATAAGAAAAATATCAGAAAACGCGCCATACAAAATCTGAAAATATGCCTAGTGTCGAGACGTTACCAGGCAGCATCTCGATGCTAGCCTATTGTCTTGTGGCATTGAGCACAACGTCTCAATGCTTATGCCTTGGGATTTCATTGTGGATTTTGTGTGCGCAGAGGGTTGAGGCGATCCAAATAGGGTTGAGACACTCTGGTTTAAAGGTTTGTACCTTACCGGCTTGGTCTCGTTTCCTCTTGTAGATCCACTTACAACCAATAAGTTTTACCCCATTCGATTGCTCTACAAGTTCCCAGACAGAATTGAAGTACATTGACTCCATTTCGAGGTCCATGGCTTTAATCTATTGGTTTCTGTCCACATCATTCATTGCCTATTTGAAAGACAATGGATTCTCAATGCCATCACCGGGTATGACAACTTGGCTTTTGTCAAACCCATGTAATGATTAGGCTGAGAGAAAACCCTCCCACTACGTCGAGGCACTCTCAACTCTTGAGAAGGATGTGAGTGACCTGAGGTGCCGCTCCATCAACAACTCTTGTTGAAGGACCAACATGATCAACAACTTTTGTTGATTCATCTGTAGCTTCACTAGAAATTTCACTCAGCACCAATTTACTGCGTGGTCGATGATCTCTCATGTGGTCTTCCTCCAAGAATGTAGCGTTTGTCGACACAAACACTTTGTTTCTTGAGGATCGAGAAACAGACCACCTTTCATTTCCTTGGGGTATCCTACGAATAGGCATAATTTCGAACAACGTTCCAATTTCTTTCGGTTTGCCACCAAGACGTGTGCAGCGCATCCCCAAATCCTAAAGTGACGTAAACTACCTTTATGCCATCTCCATAACTCATAAGGTGTTTTAGAAACACTTTTAGAGGGAACCATGTTCAAAATATATATTGCAGTCTCTACTGCATGTCCCCAAAACGAATCAGGCAATTGAGCATAGCTCATCATAGAATGAACCATGTCTTACAGGGTTCTATTTCTCCTTTCTGATACACCATTCTGCTGAGGTGTACTAGGTGCTGAGAGTTGGGACGTGATTCCATGTTCTATCATATAGTACTGGAATCTCAAGTCCATGTACTCTCCACCTCGATGAGATCGACATGTCTTAATCGTCTTACATAACAAGTTTTCAACCTCAGCCTTATACTCCTTGAATTTTCCTAGGGCTTCAGACTTATGATGCATTAGGTAGAGATATCCATACCTAGAATAATCATCAATAAAACTGATGAAGTATTCATACCCTCCTCAGGCTTTGACATTCATTGCACCATAAAGATCTTAATGTATAAGCTCTGATGGCAAGCACCGCAAGCGGACACGTCGTTGATCGATTGTCAGAGTGTTTAATTTACTAGTCGTAGATTTTAATCAATCCAAGTGTAAACTGACAAAATCAAGTAATACCTGGTGAGTCCAGGGTCGAATCCACAGGGAAAGGGTATAGAAGTGTAACGGCAAGCCTTGAGAAAAAAAAAAAAAGGGAGTGGGCATTAAAGGCACGGTCAGAAAGGGAAAAAAAAGAAAATGGGGGGAAAATTCCCCCCCAAATTCGGTCAATTGACCGATTTAAAAAAAAAAAAAAAAAAGAAAGTTGCATCTTTCTCTCTCTCCCTCTCACGCTCTCTCTCTCTCTCCCTTTCGGCTCTCTCTCCCTCACAGCCCCTCTCCCTCTCTGCAACCTCTCAGCCGCACGCCCACGCCGACACCGCCCGTCGCTCGCCGTCGCACGCCGCTCGCCTCACGCCATCGTCGTTCGCCGCCGACGGTAAAGTCTCTCTCTCTCTCTCTCTCTCTCTCTCTCTCTCTCTCTCTCTCTCTCTCCCTTCCTTCCTCTCGGCCTCATGTTTATCTCTCTCTCTCTCTCTCTCGGGTTGTAGGTCCACTGCCGCTCATCTCTCGCCGCCGTGAACCATCGCCGTCGCCGGGTTGGGCAAGTGGTGCGGACAGCAACGTTTTTGGGTCGTTTTTACAATTTTCCAGCAGCTTTGGCTTTGGGTAAGTGAGGTTGAAAGCTTTTCAGTTTGATTTTAGAACTTGTTCAACAAGCTCTTCTTTTGTTTTTCAACGTTTCAGACAATGGGTATTTGATTTCAAGTGGACTTGAATATTTCTAGTAGTGGGTAAGAGTTTCTAAGATTAATTTGGGTTGGTTATGGCGTTTAATCAAATACCCATTGACTTTAGCTATTGATTTTAAGGTACCCATAGTATTTGGAGGCAGATTTGTCTATTTGGAGCGAAATTTAGAACTCGGACAGCAAGCATCGATCTCTTTTTGGTGAGTTTTGGCCTCCTTATTTTAAGTTGGATCTAAAGAAAATTATGAGAATTTGATGCCCCTAATTTTTAGACCTTTCTTGTGATTTTTAGATTTGAGTTGCTTGTGGCGTGAGCGGTGTCGCATTGAATTAGTTGGTTGGTGCTTAAATCAAGTAGATTCTTCACTAAAGTAAGTAACCTTACTAGTTTGATAGTCTTGACTAGGCTGGGAGTACTTATATGAATTGTTGTTCATGTATGGTTTGAGTTATGAGATGTTGGATTATGTGTGTTCTGGTGTTACTGAACATCCCGATTATGTGCATTTATCTGAATGGTATACTCTGAATATAGTGTTGGTTCAAAAGTATCAAACGCTTAGATTATGAGGAATGTTCTAGTTGTGTTGAACACTTTGTCTGCTTTATGTATAGAATGCTCTGGTTGGATAAGTTTTTATGCTCTAAATGCTCTGAATGCTCTGGATGCTCTGGATGCTCTGGATGCTCTATGTTGGGGACGATAGGATGTTCTATATGGTTGAGTTGTGGATGCGAGACCTGACTCGCTTTGTTTTGGAAGTTCGGAGTCTATTTTATTAATCCGAAGTGTTTGTGGAAACTTGTAGCTGGGCAGTTTGAATATAGAAGTGTATTCTCTTGTTCGCAGGTGATAAGAAAATTTGGGGTCAGTTATACGTATGTCGTTATGCTGCCGAATTTTCGGTAGCATTACAGTTAATAACGAGGCTAAGTTTAGTAATGACACTTGGATTATGGTATGCTGAATTTGGTCGTGGCTGTTTAGACTATACATATGTCTTTTCTTTTTAGTGTTTGGACGTTATGATATATGTGCTTGAACGAGATGAAAGGCGAGGTAGTTAGTACATGTGAAATTAGCCCTTCAGAGACCTTTATGGGAAAGAAACTTGATGGTTAGGTTGCAAATTAAATTAGACTCTGTTAACAGGGGCCCTAATACGAAATGAGGATATGTTACTTATTCCAGTAGGCACCGTGGCAATTAAACACCTAGGACTGAAATGTTTATAGACTGAGATGAGGAGCTAAATGGGCGGGACTCGGCTTCGCAGACTAGGTGCCATCTACTATCTGTGGGAGTAAAGTTTCGACTAAAACCCATGGACGCCCCACCAGTGAGTTGGTAGTTAGGGTGCTATGCACACATAGGTGCCTTGATGGGTGAGACTTGGCTCCACTGACTGGGTGCCTTCTACCATCAGTAGGAGTAGAGATCTCCCACGATTCCCACTTGTGCACCTCTAGTGAGTTGGTAAGCATGCGACAGGTTGGTTATTTGTCCACGTGACCCATACGACATGATAAATGAAATGAAATGACTATTAGGCCCTTTAATAGCAACTAACCTCCAAATATCCATGTAATGCTTGTAAATCTCCTCTCATTAGTAGCGTTACTTACTGAGTATTTTTAATACTCATTCTTTTCAAAACGTTTCCTTTCAGGTACAAGCAATGACATACGGAGCGCGTGGCGGACTGCTGCTGACGAGCCATGGATTTCCTTAGGATAGACTTCCGCATTTTATGTTTTCAAAATTCCTTCTTTTGGAGCTTGTTATGTGATGTTTTTAAGATTTATTCCGCTTAAAGTCTTTTGCTTGAACGGCTAAAATTTCTTCTTGTTCTATTTTAACTGGGATCCCAGGCTGAAAAGTTTCACGTATTTTCTAAGCATGTTTTACTTTAAAAGTCATTTCATCGTTGTTCTTAGAAGAAAAAAAAAGAAATGTATGTGGTAATGGCCCTAGGAATTCGTCATGAGAAGGTGGGTCGTTACAAGAAGTTTCTTAATAATGTTTACTGATTTAAAACTCAAAACATGTAATATTTCTTCAAAGGAATAAAAATGAGGGTTGGTATAATTTGAACAGTAATTACTTGCATAAAAGAAAACAAGTAATGAGAGTTAAAGGAGAATTCACAATGCGAGCAGTATCAAGGCTTTTGCGGTTGCAGCCTCATGCGTTTATAAGAATCTTGTAGCGCTAGCTTTGATAAATTGATCCATTGATGCCTAAGTGAGAAAAAATCACTAAGTTTCCCTTCCGGTATTCCTTATGCGTTTGCCAATAAACTATCAATTGATTATTTGACTAGTTTATGCGTAAAGCTCAGTTCTCTTAATACTTACAAGGGACTGAGTTGGTCATAACGCAATCAAAGTTCAAGCATGTAATATTTTAGTTGGTATCAGAGCTCTAGGTTATAGGTTCTGTAGACTGGTTTACATCGTAAGCCTTAAGTATGTCCATGGCTTATCAGCAAGCGTCCGGTCACCGCCAGGTATGTCAATGTTTATGTTATGTGAGAAAGGAAAAAAAAAACAAAGGGGAGGGTTCGTGAGTGGATTTATGAATGTGATGCTTTGTTAAATGTTTGATGTTATGTATTATTGGGGGAATGAAATTGTTTAGTGATTAAAGAAAGCTTTACCAACATGAGGTATATGCTTAAGTGTGAGATTAAAGTAGTCCGTATGGACAAGGAAGGAAAAGAAAATCTTCAGGGAGTAATGTTTTTCAAGGGTCACGAAATATCAAAGATGGTGTCTCTTGAGTAAAACCTTGAAAGGAGCAATACATCATGACTACTCTTGCGGAGTTCAATGTTTGGGCGAACTTGTAAGATATTTTTGGATTTTTATGAGACACTCCTAAAAGAATGAAAAGTGAAGAGGCGTTGTATGAATGATAATATGAGGAATTCTTTTAGGTTGCCTAGCTTTGTTGGTGTGGTCGACAAAGAAAGTTAAATAGCTTGAAAAAAAAAAGAACATGAGTTTCAAAATGGAAAAAAAAATGTGGGTTCTGGGTTGAACCGAAAAGTTACTTCTCCAAATATTTTGAGCAGCTTTGACATGATTCATTCCGTTGTTATGAAGAAGAGGCCCCAATTCAATAAGACCAAGAGAAAATTTTTCAAGTTTAAAAGCAAGGCCACGTAATTAAGCAAAATCTCCCCATAGGTTCGTTTTAGAACTCCAAAGGAAAGACCTATGAGAATATTATAAGTGGAGACATGCTTTTTGGTGTTGAAGTTATTTCTTATTCGAAAAGTGAAGGACGACATCATAAGTTTGATGACTATATATATATATATATATATATTCGAGAAAATGAAAGGTAGTATGGAAAAGTTTTGCTATCTTGGGAGACAAAAGAAATTAAAATGTTTAGACTCCAAGATCATGGGTATGGCTTGATTTCTGTTATGTGGTTTGTGTTTAGAAGTCATTAAAATGGGTGCAAGGAATCATGTTACTATTAGAAAGTTGGAACCCTTGTATGTGTAGATGGAAATAAATTGTGTAAGAGATGTGGGATATGAAACTCGACTTTAGTTTGAGAATGTTCCTCCAAAAGCAAAGGGTCAAGCTAGGACAAACTAGATAATGGAAGAGTTCTTTGGCAAGCATCTATCTTAATTCGGAGTTGGGGAAACTTCTAGTTGGTGCAGTCTGTTAGCAATGGTTGCCAAAGAACTATTGAAAAGGGAACTTTGAGGCTTTATTAGTGAACATGTAGATTGTCGGGTGTGCTGTGGAAGTTTGAGAGATTTTGACTTTGGAATTCAAATTAGTACAAGAAACCAATGAAGCCATCACTTTGATTGGGATGAGAAACTAAGCCGACTTGAAATGAATGGGAAAGATTTGATAGTGTTAGATAAGGTGGGTTGGCTTCCAAGTTTACCATTGGCATGAAGGGTAGACCTCATCAAAGAGTCTGAGTTGGGAACAACTCTCGTTCCTAAAACTTCATACTAGGTGGCCTCAACTCAATAGAGTCGAGGAAGTCCATAGATATAAGAATGATAAGAGTTTTGTTTCATAAGAAGAAAGATGGATCTATTGTGGCTACGCTTCGGTTGACAAGAGTTGAATAAATGACAATAAAGAGCAAGTTTTCTCTTCTCGCATGAATAATTTATGACCAACTTCAAGGAGCAAAATGTACTCTAAAAGGGGCAAGTTTATACTCGGGATACCATCAGTTGTGGATGGGGGAGGTTAATATCTCCAAAGGTCATCCCTAGAACCAAGTATGATCATTATGAGTATCTTAGGCAAGTTTAGACGACCTTGGGAAGTAGCGAGCTATATGACAAAATTTCTAAGTACGAGTTGCGACTGGGCAAATTTTCCTTCTCAAGCACGTGGCTATCAGCGGTAATATTGTGATGGGTAAATTCCCATGAAAAAGGGACAGCGTTCGAATGAATCTTTCTCTTACTAGATTTATTCTTGTTTCTCAATTTTCGGAGAATGCACGTTGTATTATTATAAATTCTCTATTCCGAACGCAGTGGACCTTTTAGAAGTGAAGGTAGCTGTAGTTGGTCTAAACTCAATATCGTGGTAGAGATTTGCAGCTTCTTGTGCCTAGCAAGTTACTATGTGAAGTTTTGTTTAGAACATTTCCAGCTCAGAACCTAGTTGACTCACAGAAATCACCAAGTGAAAATGCAAAAAGAGTTTTCATAGGAATATGAAGCACTCCCTCGCATAGGAAGGGCTCAACATAAGACAAAGAAGATGGTTGGAATTAGTAAAGGCTTGTGATTGTGAGACCAAATAACATCATAACAAGGAGAATGCAGTGATTGATGCACTAGTAGGAGAACAGTAAGTATGGTGTCCTTTGTGTCATCTCATGGTACATTACTAAGAGAGCTTGATCATCCAGAAATCGAGTTGTCAGCGGGAGGCGTGCTAACATGATTGGCTCTCAACTTTCAATGGTGTCTAGTTTGAGAAAAAGCAACTTGTTTATGTTCAACAAGAGGGTTTAGAATGGTTACTACCTTAGTAAGGTAGGTTAAGAAGGTTTTACTCGCACTCATGTTTTAGTCTCGTTGCACCAAGGGAAGCTATGTGGGCCCACAGATTATCCTTTCAAGGAAGAGTCGTTAGAAAACTCACAAGGCACCTTTCTTAGTAATTTTGGTAGTACCAAGATGCATAAGAGTTTAAAATGAAAATGTTGTGAACTTCACTAAAGGGCTACCAAGGTCAATGGAATGTTATATAACAATTTGGATAATTGTTTACCGTCTAACAAAGATTGCACATTTTTCCCTTTGTAAGGTCACCCATCATGTGGAAGTGAGAGTAGCTTTGCAGTAATTGAAAAGTATCTTTGACTAAGAGGATAGAGGTTTGAGTCCCTCCCAAACATCAATGTTGTAAGTGAATTAAGTTTTCCTAATGTTTGGTGGTGAGGAAAAACGGGCCTCAGGAGGAGATCATTAGCTAGTAGTTGTTTTTATTTATCTATTTATTATTATGAAATAGTTGAGTTAATGTGGTCTTTGGCTGGCTAAAGCATTTCATTACGCGAATCTACTATTTGATGTTGGGCAGAAATTTGTGGTAGTTTTGGCGACTATGTTACAATCGAGTTTTTGCATTGAGGTTTGGTCTTGTCATGTACCTTGAGATGCTCTTGAAGGTGTAATAAGTACGATGCCTTTCTCTTAGGTGTTGTGGCCTTATTGACTTAATCAGGTTATGTTTGACGCGAGGTCTGATTCATTCTTGTTATTTGTAAGTTTGGATATGTGATGTTGCTCTCAAGTGATGTGGAAAAGTGTTGTATGGATCGTTCTGGTTATATAAGTGTGTTAATCTTGTGTATCAGGTGCAAAGTAAAATTTGGTAGCTAGTGTAGTTACGTCGTTATGCTGTCGAAAATTCTGGGTGTTACAGGTTTTATGCATCTATTCTAAGAAAGTGTGTGAAGGACCTTTCAAATGTGTTGAATCCAGAAATTTGCAGCAACGTGAGAATTTGGTATGAGGGGAAAAATGTTAGGTTTATGACTTAAGAACCAATGTGTTGAGGGATCACATACTTGATTTGGTAAAAGATTTATAGTGAGATTAGCGGACAAAAAAAAATGGCTTGAGAAAGAGAAGATGAAATGATGGTCATGTATCCAGAGTTGTTCCAGTACTAGCAACTTTCGAGGACGAAAGTTCTTTTAAGGTTAGTATGATGTAACGGCAAGCCTTGAGAAAAAAAAAAAAAAAAAAGGGAGTGGGCATTAAAGGCCCGGTCAGAAAGGGAAAAAAAAGAAAATGGGGGGAAAATTCCCCCCCAAATTCGGTCAATTGACCGATTTAAAAAAAAAAAAAAAAAGAAAGCTGCATCTTTCTCTCTCTCCCTCTCACGCTCTCTCTCTCTCTCCCTTTCGGCTCTCTCTCCCTCACAGCCCCTCTCCCTCTCTGCAACCTCTCAGCCGCACGCCCACGCCGACACCGCCCGTCGCTCGCCGTCGCACGCCGCTCGCCTCACGCCGTCGTCGTTCGCCGCCGACGGTAAAGTCTCTCTCTCTCTCTCTCTCTCTCTCTCTCTCTCTCTCTCTCTCCCTTCCTTCCTCTCGGCCTCATGTTTCTCTCTCTCTCTCTCTCTCTCTCGGGTTGTAGGTCCACTGCCGCTCATCTCTCGCCGCCGTGAACCATCGCCGTCGCCGGGTTGGGCAAGTGGTGCGGACAACAACGTTTTTGGGTCGTTTTTACAATTTTCCAGCAGCTTTGGCTTTGGGTAAGTGAGGTTGAAAGCTTTTCAGTTTGATTTTAGAACTTGTTCAACAAGCTCTTCTTTTGTTTTTCAACGTTTCAGACAATGGGTATTTGATTTCCAGTGGACTTGAATATTTCTAGTAGTGGGTAAGAGTTTCTAAGATTAATTTGGGTTGGTTATGGCGTTTAATCAAATACCCATTGACTTTAGCTATTGATTTTAAGGTACCCATAGTATTTGGAGGCAGATTTGTCTATTTGGAGCGAAATTTAGAACTCGGACAGCAAGCATCGATCTCTTTTTGGTGAGTTTTGGCCTCCTTATTTTAAGTTGGATCTAAAGAAAATTATGAGAATTTGATGCCCCTAATTTTTAGACCTTTCTTGTGATTTTTAGATTTGAGTTGCTTGTGGCGTGAGCGGTGTCGCATTGAATTAGTTGGTTGGTGCTTAAATCAAGTAGATTCTTCACTAAAGTAAGTAACCTTACTAGTTTGATAGTCTTGACTAGGCTGGGAGTACTTATATGAATTGTTGTTCATGTATGGTTTGAGTTATGAGATGTTGGATTATGTGTGTTCTGGTGTTACTGAACATCCCGATTATGTGCATTTATCTGAATGGTATACTCTGAATATAGTGTTGGTTCAAAAGTATCAAACGCTTAGATTATGAGGAATGTTCTAGTTGTGTTGAACACTTTGTCTGCTTTATGTATAGAATGCTCTGGTTGGATAAGTTTTTATGCTCTAAATGCTCTGAATGCTCTGGATGCTCTGGATGCTCTGGATGCTCTATGTTGGGGACGATACGATGTTCTATATGGTTGAGTTGTGGATGCGAGACCTGACTCGCTTTGTTTTGGAAGTTCGGAGTCTATTCTATTAATCCGAAGTGTTTGTGGAAACTTGTAGCTGGGCAGTTTGAATATAGAAGTGTATTCTCTTGTTCGCAGGTGATAAGAAAATTTGGGGTCAGTTATACGTATGTCGTTATGCTGCCGAATTTTCGGTAGCATTACAGTTAATAACGAGGCTAAGTTTAGTAATGACACTTGGATTATGGTATGCTGAATTTGGTCGTGGCTATTTAGACTATACATATGTCTTTTCTTTTTAGTGTTTGGACGTTATGATATATGTGCTTGAACGAGATGAAAGGCGAGGTAGTTAGTACATGTGAAATTAGCCCTTCAGAGACCTTTATGGGAAAGAAACTTGATGGTTAGGTTGCAAATTAAATCAGACTCTGTTAACAGGGGCCCTAATACGAAATGAGGATATGTTACTTATTCCAGTAGGCACCGTGGCAATTAAACACCTAGGACTGAAATGTTTATAGACTGAGATGAGGAGCTAAATGGGCGGGACTCGGCTTCGCAGACTAGGTGCCATCTACTATCTGTGGGAGTAAAGTTTCGACTAAAACCCATGGACGCCCCACCAGTGAGTTGGTAGTTAGGGTGCTATGCACACATAGGTGCCTTGATGGGTGAGACTTGGCTCCACTGACTGGGTGCCTTCTACCATCAGTAGGAGTAGAGATCTCCCACGATTCCCACTTGTGCACCTCTAGTGAGTTGGTAAGCATGCGACAGGTTGGTTATTTGTCCACGTGACCCATACGACATGATAAATGAAATGAAATGACTATTAGGCCCTTTAATAGCAACTAACCTCCAAATATCCATGTAATGCTTGTAAATCTCCTCTCATTAGTAGCGTTACTTACTGAGTATTTTTAATACTCATTCTTTTCAAAACGTTTCCTTTCAGGTACAAGCAATGACATACGGAGCGCGTGGCGGACTGCTGCTGACGAGCCATGGATTTCCTTAGGATAGACTTCCGCATTTTATGTTTTCAAAATTCCTTCTTTTGGAGCTTGTTATGTGATGTTTTTAAGATTTATTCCGCTTAAAGTCTTTTGCTTGAACGGCTAAAATTTCTTCTTGTTCTATTTTAACTGGGATCCCAGGCTGAAAAGTTTCACGTATTTTCTAAGCATGTTTTACTTTAAAAGTCATTTCATCGTTGTTCTTAGAAGAAAAAAAAAGAAATGTATGTGGTAATGGCCCTAGGAATTCGTCATGAGAAGGTGGGTCGTTACAAGAAGTTTCTTAATAATGTTTACTGATTTAAAACTCAAAACATGTAATATTTCTTCAAAGGAATAAAAATGAGGGTTGGTATAATTTGAACAGTAATTACTTGCATAAAAGAAAACAAGTAATGAGAGTTAAAGGAGAATTCACAATGCGAGCAGTATCAAGGCTTTTGCGGTTGCAGCCTCATGCGTTTATAAGAATCTTGTAGCGCTAGCTTTGATAAATTGATCCATTGATGCCTAAGTGAGAAAAAATCACTAAGTTTCCCTTCCGGTATTCCTTATGCGTTTGCCAATAAACTATCAATTGATTATTTGACTAGTTTATGCGTAAAGCTCAGTTCTCTTAATACTTACAAGGGACTGAGTTGGTCATAACGCAATCAAAGTTCAAGCATGCAATATCCTTTAGCGGTAATATTTTTTTAATACTACCAAGACTACATGTCATGCACTAACTTGTTCTACTTAGAGAGATCCATATGCATTACCTGTCAAGGATTAAGCATACTGCTACCGCATCCAGCTGGCCAAGCGGGGATTAGTAATGAAAAGATTATCGCAAATAAGCATAAAGCAATCAATGTTTCATTTAAATCAAAATATGCGCTTACAAGATGAACTTATCACCGCATGAGGTGCTTGCGCTAAGCCTTGAAGAGGAAAGTTAACTCATGCGCGCACAACAAGATATCATAGAATAAAACATTTCACACGCAAGTTCTCTCATAATCACAGCTCTCTCTGTGATTCTTTTGCTGATCGCCTTTCTTCTCCCTATTGAGCAGAGATATGAATCTCCCTGCCCAAGCTCTCCCCTTCTTCTGTATTTTGAGCTTCTATTTATAGAAGAGGGAAAGTGATTTTACTAAGTGATTGCATCTTGCCTTGTTCAAATCATTAGTTAACTTGCAATATTTCGGCCTTATTTTTCTCCCACTTGTGCTGGCTGCGCCGTTTGCGTCAGAGCTTGTCTTTTCATTTATCTTTTGTGTCTCTTGATCATCTAGGGGAGTGTGCCTGCGCTAAGAAGGAACTTGAAACAACTAAATTAGCTGCGTTAGCGCTCTAGTTTATAATTTCTTTATCGCATACACAAATATAGCTTGTCGCTTATAACAATCACTTTTTTCTTTCTTTATGCGCTAAGATAACGCATCTGAGGGCCTTGTATCCTTCTTTTAGCTTAAGTTTAGAGGATAAATAATCTTGCTTTTCGCAAGATATCAAACCCCCAAACTTAAACTATTGCTTGTCCTCAAGCAATGTCTGTTATCCACCTTGCGGCAATTACTCAGCTCTTTAATGCTTGCGATCTTGGCATCCTTTTTCTTCTTTTTCTAGCACACATTACCCAAATAGATTTGACTTTTGCCAATTTTTCTCCCTTTGCTTAAAGAAGGCTCCTTGTGCTTAGATTCATCCTTGTGCTGACTCAGCCAATCTTCCTTGCCCTGGACGCATAAAAATATATATATATCCTCCAAGTTTTTTTTTTTTTTTTTTTTTTTAAGCAGAAAGCAATTAGACATCAAAACGCATACTTTTGTTTTGGCTTACCCACATTTGTGATGAAAGGTATCCAACTACGGGTATTGCATTTTTTTACTGTCCTCAACGTTCATTGGTTGCGTTTTGTCTTCGCGCAGTGGCAAACTATGGGTGTCATAAATACCCCTGGCTACAAACATGCCGCATACCTAGAGGAACGCACTCATTATTTATTAAATTAGTTATTTATGCGCTGATTCCCCCAAACTTAATATGGACAATGTCCTCATTGTCCCCCAAACTTACTTTGAAGCACATGGACTTGAAGCAGAAGAAGGCTGAGTTGCGACAAGTCGAAAATGCGAAGGAATTTTCTTTAAGGTCTGAGGAAATGAAGACAAAAGTTAATTTTATTTAAGTAATGTGTTTAAGAAAATTCAGAAAATTAGAAGCGCGGAATTAAGACAAAGGAGCTAACGCAAGGAGTTTGCCAGATAAAGACATGTAAGCAGAGAAAAAAAAGTGCGATGAGATAAACAGCTGGATATATTAATGCATTGCGACCCAAAATTATAAACAAGAGCGCATTCAGTAAAAAGAAAACAAAAGATGATAAGGAAATTAGATGATTATTCCTGCGGTGGTGGAGGTGGAGGTGGAGGTGCTCTTGGCTCTCTTAGTGCAGGCGGAGGCATAGTTCCACGCATTTGGGTTGGTCCTGCGCTAGGGGGTCTTTGTTGTTCAGCTGGCTGTGCAAAAAGATTGGGCGTAATAGGCAGGCGGCCAAAACTTGAAGTCCATCGCATGAGAAAGAGGACCAATGCATTAACTTGAAGTCCTCTGCAAAGGCTGAATAACTTCTTGAAGAATCTGCTGCATCTGAGAAAAGATAAGAGCTGCATCGATATCAACTGTTAAATCAGGCGCAACTTGATGATGACATGCAAAAATGTCATCATTTTCCCATTAATTTTAGCTAGTTTTATGCATGAATTGTGAGCTTTAATGTATTTTTATGTTAATTTTGTAGAAAGCCGAGTTCGAGAAGCAAAACCAAGAATTTTACCAATTTTGGGCATAAAAAGAAGACTTTGGGCCATAAAAGAAGAAAAGAAAAGAAGATATTTGAAGTGGAGGCACAAAAAGCCCAAAAAGAATGAAGAAAGGAGGCAAAAATCTGCATATGAGGCTTCTAGAAGGCCTAGCGTTGAGACGCTAGGACTGTAGCGTCTCGACGCTAGGTGATCAGCGAGGAAAAATCCAGAATCGCGGTAGCGTCGCGACGCTGCGACAACTTCTGCTCCAAGAAAGTATGACGTCAGAGCGTCGCGACGCTGTGACGCAGCGTCTCGACGCTACCGACTTGTTCAGCAAGAAATTTCCAGCCCCTTTCCCTATAAAAAGGCCCATTCCCTTTGGTGAGAATCATCCCATTTTTGGGGAGCTCTCCCCTAGCTCAATAGAGAGAAAAAGAGAGAAGAGTTGTGAGGAAAAAGGAGGAATTGAGCGAGATTCCAAGGCTCGGATTCGAGATGATTGTAGCGGGAGCTTGGGATCAACTTATCGGTTATTTCTTCCTTACTTCTTTGTAATTTCTTATTTTAATTTGAGTTAGGCCAATGGATCAAGATCATTTTGGCAAAATTATTTCCAATTGTGAGTAGATCTTGAGACCTAGGGTCGTTACTCTAGCTAATTGGATATTGTAGCACAATTACTTGGATTATGTAATGAATTTCTTCATATTTCATCTATGCAATTCATTCTTAATGCTTTTAATCTCTTGATCACGGATTAGTTGATTTGTTGGTCTAAATTGATACTTGACAGAGAGAAATTAGATTAGATCCAAATTGCATGGCTAATAATTGCTTGGAACACGAGAGTGAAAGAGAATTGTTAGAAATTGATAATGAAGTTGCTTAATGCCATACTATGATTAACTAAGAAGATGGACACATAAATTAGTTATGTTAGTATGAGATGCGGAGGAACTTGAAAGAGAAATCCGCTTATAATCACTTCTAGATTTATGAAATTGAAGATTATTAGTTACATACATCCATGTGATGGAGCTACAAATCCAAGAAAGCTAGTTAACACCCTAGGTCGAGCCCCCTTTGATAGGAAAATTCCTTTTTACTTGCATGTTTCTTTTTGTTAGTTTTTTTTATGTTCGCTTTACCAATTCAAGTTGAAATTCTAAATAAAATTAAAATATGATGGTTCTTGGTGCTTAATGGAAATAATTCAAATTCCCTGAGGATTCGATACTCGGAATACTTTCCGTTTTATATTACTTGCGATACCGTGCGCTTGCGGTAAGCAACACTTGACCTGTGCTCGCAGAAGCGGTTGTATGCGGCGTTGGTGGTGGAGCAGGTTCTTCATTATTGCGAGGAGGGCTTGGTAAAGTGTCTTCAAGAATCTCTTCTGGTCGCAGATCTGTAGTGGGCTGAGGGGGAGGTGGGTTGAGATCAATTGTTGGTGGTGGTGGTGGTGGCAAATTTTCTGGCAAGGGTCTCTGAGGTTGGGATGGACAGTAGTTTCCTGTGCTGGTTGAGTGGATTTGGAGGTCCTTGCGGCTGGTGGTGGATATCTGCCCGCAGTCTGTTTGCGCCTCTTCTTCTTTTGCGGTTTAGGCGCCTGTGAAGGCTCAGTAGGCTGGGGCGCAGGGACTGACTGCGGCATGTTCTCTTGTAGCCGCCTATTGCGCGTGCTGGTGACACGCGCCCACCGATGCTCATCAAAATCCTTTTGCATCGTGCGGATTTCTTCGTCTGTTGCGGGCAATAGATTCGATGCGCGGCAGAGGGATGTGACCAGCCTAGGAAAAAATTTGGCGCCCTTTGGTTTTGCAGCTGTCTGGCGCAGGGTGTCTACGAGGATGCGTCCGAGGTCAATTGGAATCCCCTTCATTATGCAATAG
Organism: Luffa aegyptiaca; assembly: GCA_017139565.1. Classification (NCBI taxonomy): domain Eukaryota; kingdom Viridiplantae; phylum Streptophyta; class Magnoliopsida; order Cucurbitales; family Cucurbitaceae; genus Luffa; species Luffa aegyptiaca. The sequence goes on along the minus strand of CM029401.1, from coordinate 23,817,717 downwards.
ACAAGGACTACTCGCTGTAGACTTAATGTCGCGTCATGCGTTGTGGGCATGATGCGATTCTTAACCCAGTGCATCCAAAGTGTGGCCTCAAAGTCGAGTAGTTGCGATTTGAGTGCCCTTGCTGCTCCATGCCCATCCCATTTGGCACCAGGCCTTGCCACCGCAAGAAGTACTGCGCTCAGAAAATCATCTTCCAGACATTCAAGGAGCGCATTGCCTTCTGCGTTGGGAATGTCTTATAGTTCATATACGCTGTTTATGTGGGCGGAAGAAAAGGCGATGGCGTGGCCGCGAACCAGGACTTCATCAATTTCTTCTCGCCATTGCGTGTGGTAAAAGTCGTGGACAAGTGCAGGGGCATAGGATCTGGGATTTTCGCAGACTGTTTCCCACTTGCGCTGGGAAATTTGATCAGTCATTGCCTGCGGCAGGGGGCAACTAAATCCTCGTTCTTCTTGGAATTTCCCCCAATCTTTGGCTTCTGCCTCTCTGCTTGCGCCCACTTTCTGTTTTACCTTGTCCTTGGCTGCGATGGGCACTTTTCGTTTTCTACTCGGGGCCGCCGCAGGTTGTTCAGACGGTTCTCTGATGACCACCCCTGTAGATTGGATATTGCGGCGACGAGTGAGGGGGATTTCATCCTCTGAATCAGACATCTCTACCTCCATGGCTGCTGCAATGGCAGCGAGGTTGCGTGCAGCAATGTCTGCAGCAAGTGCGGTTTCCGCATTGCTTGATCCTTCGCCCCTGTTTGCCGCACTTGTTTCTGCGGCGGCATGCTTTCTTTGTTCTCGTTGGCGAATTTCATCGCCCTCTTCGCCTAGTTCTTCTAGTAGGTCGTTCCATGCGGCGACCTGTTGCTCTGAGAACTGCGGTAGTGTGGTGCTCGTGGAAGATGATGGTGGAGGAGGAGTGGAAATGGCTTCAGTCGGGACGGAAGAAGGGGAAGGAGTGGTGGTTTGGGTTGTTGTAGTGGAAGGGCTTGGAAGTGGAGGGAGGGCAACCGACGGGAATGGTGAGGAAAAGGGGGTTAGGTTTCGAGGGGCGGAGACGTTTGGGGCTGCCTGAAGGGTGACAGGTTGGATGGAGAAGGTGGATGTGTCTAGTGGGGCGATGTTGAGTACTTCATCTGCGCCTGAAGATGATGGAGCGGTGGTGAGTTGAGCGTCTGTGTTAGCGATGGGCAGTTCTCCGTCGACGACTTCTGGCTCATCTTCCTCCATTTGGTCGATATTTTGTGGGTTGCTTCCTTCCTCATCCGAGGAGATAATCACGTCTCTGTGCGGCCCTTCCACCTCCGGTGAGGATGGAGGAGCGTCGTCCGCATATCCGGCAATCGAGAGGTTCTGTGAGTCGGACATGGCTGATTGGCTGATTTTCGAAGAGTTTTAGAGGAAAATTCCACTGGAGGAAAGGCAAGGAGTTCTAGGGTTTTGTGAGCAAATGTAGAAGACGAAGTGAAATCGCATCCCTAATATATAGCTTAACGCAAAGGATGCGTTCCTGGGTTCTGGTGCCCCTTCTCATCCCATGTAAGTGGATGATCATGATTATTACGGGGGAATGTGAGCGGTTGCCTTGGGTAATGTGATAAGACAGGGGTTAGTGCATTTCCTTAAATGCTGTCATGATTATGGTTGCGCCTCAAAACTAATACGGATGGATTTGAACATGCGATGGGATTTTTCCTTCTAAGGTTCTTGTTGCGACAAAACTTTACTATCACAGTGATTCTATGCTTATTGAAAAGAAACATATGAGTCAATCATGCGATGAGGTTTTCTTTCTAAAGCTCAACCTATCAAAATATTAAAAATAAAACAAAACATGCGAAGAGAAAATATTTACAACTTCTAACCTGTCATGCTCTTACCTTGCGCTAGGTCCTGACGCAGCTGAGAGCATTTTCTCGGACCTATTTTGTCTTATTGCTTTAAGGTGGATCTTTCAGAAGAATCATCTCGGCTGCTTCATTCAAAGTTCCTTCGATGTATGGCTTTACTCTTTGCCGATTGACTTTGAAAATTCTCTTTCCATCGGTAGAATGTAGATCTACTGCCCCATATGGGTATACCTTATGAATGGTATAGGGACCCGAGCATCTGGATTTTAATTTCCCTGGAAAGAGTCGTAAACGAGAATTGAATAGTAATACTTTCATACCTTCTTTGAGATCCTTTTTGTATATTCTTTGATCATGCCATTGCTTCTGTTTTTCTTTACTTATCTTGGCATTCTCGTATGCACACCTTCTGAATTCTTCCAATTCTGACAATTGACGCAATCGTTCTTGTCCTGCTGCTTCTAAATCAAAGTTTAAACGCTTCATTGCCCAATGCGCCTTGTGCTCTAATTCCAAGGGCAAATGACAAGCTTTTCCGAACACCAACGCATATGGAGATGTTCCTATAGGTGTTTTGAAAGCTGTGCGATATGCCCATAGCGCATCATCTAGGTGTTGCGCCCAATCTTTCCTGCTGGTGCTGACAACTTTTTCGAGAATCCTCTTGATTTCCCTATTTGAGACTTCGGCCTGACCATTGCTTTGTGGTTGATATGCTGTTGTGATGTGATGTTTAACATTGTATTTTTGCAATAACTTATCCATGATCTTGTTTATGAAGTGGGTCCCTTCATCACTAATCAGTCTGCGTGGCACTCCGAATCTTGCAAAAATATTCTTTTTGAGAAATTTTGCCACGGTCGCAGCATCGTTCTTAATGCAAGCGATTGCTTCTACCCACTTGGTGACATAGTCAACTGCGAGGAGAATGTATTGGTTCCCTTGCGACGATGGGAAAGGTCCCATGAAATCAATGCCCCAGACATCGAACGGCTCTATTTCTATTATGTAGTTTTGAGGCATTTCATTTCTAGCACTGATGTTTCCAGTGCGCTGGCATCTGTCGCAGCTTTCAACATGTCTCCTTGCGTCTTGGAACAAGGTCGGCCACCAATAACCGCTCTGTAGAACTTTGGCTGCGGTGCGTTGTCCTCCAAAATGGCCTCCATACGGAGCTTCGTGACACTCCTTTAATATCTTTATTGCATCTTTTTGGCCAACGCATCTCCTAATGATTTGGTCAGGTCCTCTGCGATAGAGAAAAGGGTCATCCCAAAAATAAAATTTTATCTCATGAAAGAATTTCTTACGGTGTTGCGTTGAGTATTCTTCTGGCAAGACCCCTGCGACGAGGTAATTCGCAATGTCTGCAAACCAAGGTTCTTCATCGTTCATCATAAAAAGTTTCTCGTCAGGAAATTCTTCTGCGATTGGGACTCTTGGTGCATCTTCCTCCTCATGATTTTCCAAGCGCGACAAATGATCGGCAACTAAATTCTCACTCCCCTTTTTGTCTTTGACTTCTAGATCAAACTCTTGTAGCAATAAAATCCATCTAATCAATCTTGGCTTTGCGTCTTTTTTTGTGATCAGATATTTTATCGCCGCATGGTCTGTATAGACTATGACTTTGGAGCCAATCAAATAAGCACGAAACTTGTCAAACGCAAAAACAACCGCTAATAATTCCTTCTCGGTTGTTGTGTAATTTGTTTGTGCTTCATTTAATGTTCGGCTGGCATAATAAATGGGGTGCAGAATCTTTTCCTTTTTCTGTGCCAACACTGCTCCTACTGCCACGTCACTGGCATCGCACATCAAGACAAAAGGTTCCTTCCAGTCGGGAGTTGCGAGGATGGGTGCACTTACTAGTGCAAGTTTCAAATTCTTGAATGCTTTAACACATTCTTCTGAAAATTCAAATTTTTTGTTTGACTCTAGTAATGCGCATAGTGGCTTTGTAATGTGTGAGAAGTTTCTGATGAACCTGCGATAAAATCCTGCATGTCCCAGGAAGCTGCGAATTCCCTTTACAGATGTAGGAGGTGGTAATTTCTCAATAACGTCAATCTTGGCCTTATCCACTTCAATACCTGCGTTAGATATGCGGTGGCCTAAGACAATGCCTTCTTCCACCATAAAATGGCATTTCTCCCAATTTAGCACGAGGTGGGTTTCTTCGCATCTTTCCAATACTTGCTCAAGCTGCGTTAAACAGTCTGCGAAAGACTTCCCATATACTGAGAAGTCGTCCATAAAAACTTCCACAGATTTTTCCAGAAGTTCTGAGAAGATGGCCATCATACATCTCTGGAATGTTCCAGGCGCATTACATAGTCCGAAAGGCATCCTTCTGAACGCAAAGGTGCCATATGGGCAGGTGAATGTGGTCTTTTCTTGGTCTTCTGGCGCAATGGTAATTTGATTATACCCAGAGTATCCATCGAGAAAACAATAATAAGCTTGACCTGCAAGTCGATCTAGCATTTGGTCAATGAATGGAAGAGGGAAATGGTCCTTCTTGGTATTTGCATTCAACTTGCAATAATCCATGCAGATGCGCCATCCTGTAGTGGTGCGGGATGGAATCAGCTCATTATTTGCGTTAGCCACTACTGTCATGCCTCCTTTATTGGGTACGCATTGGATTGGACTCACCCATCTGCTATAGGATATATTACGCCTGCGTCGAGCCACTTGATTATTTCTTTTCGTACTACTTCCATCATTGCCGGATTTAGCCTTCTTTGTCTTTCAACAAATTCATTGGATTCGTCTAATAACCGAATTTTATGCATGCAATATGAAGGGCTAATACCTTTAATATCTGCTAGACTCCATCCAATGGCCTTTTTGTGCCTTGCGAGAACCTCCATCAGCAGGTTTTCTTGCGATGAATCAAGCTTTGATGAGATTATGACTGGGAGTGATTCTTTTTCTCCCAAGAATCTATACTTCAAATGCGTTGGTAATGGTTTGAGTTCTAGCGCAGGAGGTTGCGTTATAGAGAGCATAGTGGGGTTTCTTCCTTTTAGATCCAGTATGTGGATAACTTCTTCATGCTGCGTTAGGGTGCAGTTTTCTTCCATTTGTTCTTCCTCGTTTCCTTCTTCTATGGGGCTGAACACATTTGATAGTATGTCTTGCGGAGAGCACACGTCTATGCGGGCTACCATGTCGCAATCTTTGGGATCATCAGGATATTTAAGTGAGGAGAGAATATTAAAAACCACCTTCTGATCGTTCATGCGCATTGTCAGTTCTCCTTTTTGTACGTCAATCAGTGTTTGTCCTGTCGCCAGAAATGGTCTTCCCAAAATAATGGGGATTTCTTTGTCAGCTTCATAATCTAGGATAATAAAGTCTGCAGGAAAAATAAACTTGTCAACTTTGACCAAAACGTCTTCAATCTTTCCTTCTGGGTGAACTACAGATCTGTCTGCCAATTGGAGTGTAACGGTTGTTGGTCTCGCTTCTCCAATCCCTAGGCGCTTGTAAACAGATAATGGCATTAAATTTATACTTGCGCCTAGGTCACATAATGCTTTACCAACATCGATACCCCCTATCGAACAAGGAATTGTGAAGCTTCCAGGATCTTTCAGTTTTGGGGGAAGCTTGTTGGCAAGTATTGCGCTGCACTCGCTTGTCAACGCAACGGTTTCAAACTCTTTCCATGGCCGTTTGTTCATCAGAATGTCTTTCAAGAACTTGGCATAACTCGACATTTTTTCCAACGCTTCTACAAGTGGGACGTTGATATACAGCTCTCGCAAAACATTTAAAAACTTCTTAAACTGGGTCTCATCGTTTTTCTTTCGCAACCTTTGAGGAAAAGGTATTGCGGGCTTATATGCGTCAGGCTCTTTTTCTGCCTGAGCCTCCTTCTTTTTGAATTCTTCATCCTCAGTTACTTTTTCTTCTTCCGTTTGGTTATGATCTTCTGCGGCTGCATTTTTAGGCAAATTGTCTTGTGTCGGTACAGGGTCATGTACCTGCAATTGCTTTCCACTGCGAAGAGTCACCGCATGGCAGTGCTCTTTCCCTTTTGGATCTTCTGTATTACTGGGCAGTGCTCCCGCAGGTCTATTTTTTAACTCTGATGCAAGCTGTCCGACTTGTATTTCCAGACTGCGAAGGGATGCAGCCTGGCTCTGAACCACTGCGTCATTCTTTGCCATATACTCCTTTTGACTGGCCATGAATTCCTTCATCATGTTTTTCAACGCATTCGAGGATGATGCTCTTTGGTTTCCTCCGTCTGTGTTGCGCTGAAAATGTCCTTGCGAAGATTGATCATTGTTAGAATTGAATAATTTTGGCGCAGGATTTACATTACCTTGTTGCTGTTTATTCCCGCCTCCATTCCATGAAAAGTTCGGGTGATTTCTCCACCCTGGATTATATGTGTTTGAATATGGGTTGTTGCTCGTAGCTCCTTGCGGTCCCATATAGAAAACTGATTCTGGGTTTGAAGGACACTGATCATTCGTATGTCCTTCGCCGCAGATCCCGCATCCAACTGCGTTGAGTTGCGCAATCAAAGGTGCGGTGCCAGCTGTGAGTGCATCCATTTTTAAGGTCAACGCATCAATCTTTGCGTTTACCGAAGTCATAGGATCTATTTCAAAACCTCCTGAGTTGGTTTTAATGGGTCTCCTTCTTCTATCTTCCGTAGTGCCCCACTCATAATTATTGCACGCAATTCGATCAAGGATTGCGTGAGCTTCGTCATAGGTCTTTCTGAGTCACCCATTTGCGGATGAGTCTACCAAAACTTGCGAATTCTTGTTGAGACCTACATAGAAGGTCTCTAGCTGAATACATAATGGTAAACCATGGTGCGGGCATCTTTGTAGCAAGCTCTTGAATCGTTCCCATGCTTCACTCAACGTTTCATCCTCCATTTGCGCGAATGTCATTATTTCCTTCCTCAATCTGGAGTTTGCGGTGGGTGGGAAGTATTTCTCTAGGAACTTTTCTGCCAGATCGTTCCATGTTGCGATAGAATTTGCTGGTTGCTGATTTAGCCACACCTTCGCCGCATCTCTTAATGAATAAGGAAATAAAATAACTTGCAATTGCTCATGTGTCACTCCTAGAATAATAAATTTATTACAAATATCCAAAAATGACTTTAAGTGAGAGTGTGGGTCTTCTGCTGGACTTCCTCCAAATTGCCCTGCAGCTGTTAGCATTTGGAACATAACAGGTTTTAGTTCAAACCTTTCTGTTTCTAGAGTAGGCTGAACTATCCCTGGATTGAAATTACAATTTGCAGGAGCTGCATAGTCTCTAATTCCTCTGGCCCTATCATCGGCCATCTGTATGGGATTCAATGGTCTGTTTGGCTGATTTGGTGCTGCCATTACTCCTGATTGCCTTCGAGATCTTCGATTTCTCCTTCTTCTGTGATATGTTCTATCAATTTCAGGATCTATTTCGAAATCGATTTGTCGGGCGGTACGCATACAACTTCTGGTTACCTGGAGAAAAAGACTCAACAGGGAACACAGTGGATAATATTACACGGAGTGTTAGATCAGAAAATTTATTATAGACTTTTGTTGCCTTTCCCCGGCAACGGTGCCAAAAACTTGATCGATTGTCAGAGTGTTTAATTTAGTAGTCGTAGATTTTAATCAATCCAAGTGTAAACTGACAAAATCAAGTAATACCTGGTGAGTCCAGGGTCGAATCCACAGGGAAAGGGTATAGAAGTTTCTTAATAATGTTTACTGATTTAAAACTCAAAACATGTAATATTTCTTCAAAGGAATAAAAATGAGGGTTGGTATAATTTGAACAGTAATTAATTGCATAAAAGAAAACAAGTAATGAGAGTTAAAGGAGAATTCACAATGCGAGCAGTATCAAGGCTTTTGTGGTTGCAGCCTCATGCGTTTATAAGAATCTTGTAGCGCTAGCTTTGATAAATTGATCCATTGATGCCTAAGTGAGAAAAAATCACTAAGTTTCCCTTCCGGTACTCCTTATGCGTTTGGCAATAAACTATCAATTGATTATTTGACTAGTTTATGCGTAAAGCTCAGTTCTCTTAATACTTACAAGGGACTGAGTTGGTCATAACGCAATCAAAGTTCAAGCATGCAATATCCTTTAGCGGTAATATTTATTTAATACTACCAAGACTACATGCCATGCACTAACTTGTTCTACTTAGAGAGATCCATATGCGTTACCTGTCAAGGATCAAGCATACTGCTACCGCATCCAGCTGGCCAAGCGGGGATTAGTAATGAAAAGATTATCGCAACTAAGCAGAAAGCAATCAATGTTTCATTTAAATCAAAATATGCGCTTACAAGATGAACTTATCACCGCATGAGGTGCCTGCGCTAAGCCTTGAAGAGGAAAGTTAGCTCATGCGCGCACAACAAGATATCATAGAATAAAAAATTTCACACGCAAGTTCTCTCATAATCACAGCTCTCTCTGTGATTCTTTTGCTGATCGCCTTTCTTCTCCCTATTGAGCAGAGATATGAATCTCCCTGTCCAAGCTCTCCCCTTCTTCTGTATTTTGAGCTTCTATTTATAGAAGAGGGAAAGTGATTTTACTAAGTGATTGCAACTTGCCTTGTTCAAATCATTAGTCAACTTGCAATATTTCGGCCTTATTTTTCTCCCACTTGTGCTGGCTGCGCCGTTTGCGTCAGAGCTTGTCTTTTCATTTATCTTTTCTATCTCTTGATCATCTAGGGGAGTGTGCCTGCGCTAAGAAGGAACTTGAAACAACTAAATTAGCTGCGTTAGCGCTCTAGTTTATAATTTCTTTATCGCATACACAAATATAGCTTGCCGCTTATAACAATCACTCTTTTCTTTCTTTATGCGCTAAGATAACGCATCTGAGGGTCTTGTATCCTTCTTTTAGCTTAAGTTTAGAGGATAAATAATCTTGCTTTTCGCAAGATATCAGTCGTCAAGTAATATAGTGATTTTAAGTATAGAGTATCGTCTCCGCAAGGATTGGATTTATTCACTTAATTACCGCGAATAATCTTGCGTAGCTTTATTTAGAGAACAAAATCTAATGCCAGAAAGAATAACAAAAGCTAATCTAGAAAGCAAAAGATAAATGGAGATACAATTTGGAGGGATAATTCTAGAGTGTTGATTTCATCAATTGGTCCTTTAAATGCTTAATCAATTAGCTGATTCAGATTAATTAGACATTCGATTCATAAGTCTAGAAGCCTAATATTAAGGACTCTCATGTCGGTCTCCTCCTATTCTCATGCGTTTTAACAAAGAATCTTCTTCCAATTTCCTCCTTATTTACTAAGCGTGGCATTACGACCCTTCATTAACAACCTCTAACGTTATTTATTTTATCTCGTATCACTCGGGTAAATAACATTAGTCATGCATTCAGTTCTTAGTCTATGCTTCTCTCCGTCGAGTTTCCACTTAGAAAACAGTTCATTTAATCAGTGATCCGGTGATTAAAAGCATTACGGACAAAATGCACAAATAAATGATAATGACAATCAAACCAAATCAATTCATTAATTAAGCAAATGTTCAACAAACTAAATCATACTCAAAGAACTTAGGAATTAACTACTCATAATCACTAAACATCCAATAATTCCTAATCACAAATATTCTAGAAACTAAAACATAAAGGAAAAGGGAAGAGAATTGTTCATTATAATGTCGATCTTCTCGATCCCATGGCGACCTCCATCGATCCTGAGCTCCTAAGATCTTCAACAAGGCTCCAAATATTCTCCCAAAACCCCAAATTTTAGTGTAGAATCGAGAATAGGGTGAAAACCCCCCAGTTGGCTCCCTTAATTTGGCTAAAATGTGCTCTATTTATAGCTGCCTAGCCTCCCTAGCGTCGAGACGCCGACGTCACAGCGTCGAGACGCCGTGACACATTATACTTGCTGCCCACGAAGCCTCAGCGTCAAGACGCTAAGGGTGACATCTCGATGCTGCTCCACTTCTAGATTTTTCTCCACGTTTGGCTGGCGTCAAGAAGCCCTCGACCTCCTCTTCAAAAGATGGCCCTTTGGTCTTTGTTGGGGTCCTAGAGTGAGTAAAAATGCAATAAGAAATAAGATATAATTAGACTCTAGACTCTGTGCAAGTATACACAGTCTGCAGCAAGTAATAAGTATTATCAATCCAAGGCCTGAACTAGCTTCCACTTTATCTATTTTGTATAACTCTTTAATGGTTTCAAAAGATGGTAAAAATGATTGGTTTTTATAAGAATAATGCTGAAGCAAAAGAAATGACAGAACATAAAGTAAACAAATAGGCAGATAGATTAGAAACAGGCGCTGGTCAGGATTCAGTAATTGTTTTAAAAGATGCTCTAGCAATATTATTGATCATGCAAACTCTCGCAGTATTATTAGCGGATTCCTCCCGGAACTCCGGATTTTTTTGGAATGTGTTTCAACCCCAATGAAGTACGACCGATCAAGCACTAGGCAACTGGCTATCCCTAGCTCAGTCACTGGCGTTCACCAATACACAATGATCGTAGTGTGATTAATCGCCACACACTCTCTAAATCATCCCTGAAACTAGAGAGAGGTATTCATACCGGCTAGCCAGGCGGGCATAAAATAGAAATGAACACAACAACTAACCAAGATGCATAGAATCAATTTATATTAATAAAGTTAAGCACGGCAATCACATTGTGTCCTAACCAACGCCTAAGCTACTTAGTTCATAATATTCATGGAAACACACGTTACAATCTGAGTAGGCACGTCCATAATTACAAGATAATAAAAGGAAATATTAATCTCCTTGATCAGCTTGCAATGATGGTCTTCTAGGTGGTCTCCAATCTCTCTCCTCTATTCGGCTCCCAAAGGTGGAAGGAACTTCCCAAGAATGGAATGTTTTCTCCCAAAAGTGGAATGACTTTGACTTGAGCGGCTACTCCCTTTTATAGAAGGATAGGAGGCTTGACTTAGGTCAACCTGGACACGTGTAGGGCTCTCCTTGCTCCTTTATCACGAGAAAAACTCAACAGAATTCAGTTTGGCAATTTGGCTAACGAGCTGTGATGTGGCAGTTTTGCTCCCAGTCTTGCTACAGCACAGAATTTGCTCCCTCAAGTCGCCCAGCAACATATTCTGCACAAAATGATTTCCAAAGCTTCCATTCTTCCAAATGGGTTAAAACATGTAATATATATCTAAAACCAACCCTATTATGCATAAAAGACACACAAATCAATATAGAAATGAGGCCTAAATAACTACCTTTTGGGTAGTTATCAGTCTTCCATTTGGGCCTCCAAGTCTCTCTTCTTGGACTTTTGGGCTTGGATCTTCAATGGACTTCTTCAAAATGCTCCAGAAAATCTCTCAAGAACTCTGGTTTTTCTCTTTTTGCTCAGTTTGTGAAATTTAAACATAAAATAGCATCAAACCACACAATTCAAGCACAAAACTAGCTAAAAATAATAGGAAATAGATAGCATTTATGCATGCTATCACACCCCCAAGCTTAAACCTTTGCTAGTCCCGAGCAAAGCTAAAACCACATATATGAATCAAATATTGCAAATGCATGACTCTAATCTCAATGATCCAAATAAGGAATTCAAACAATTAAAGGAAATATTAAAACATATTCATTCATCACAAAATTTAAATTTAAACTTTTTATCCCTTGCGTGTGTGTGTTCGAGCCTCCTTATTAGGATCTTTACTAGTCTAGAAAAGGTGTATAAAATCCTCAGTTCATCTTCCCCTACACTGGCCCTAAGCTCTAATTATCCAGCTTCCCAACAATCAAGAAAGCAATACCTCACTAAGGTGCCTAAAAACAAGGGGGTATGCCTCCCCCAAACTTGCATTTTTCTTTAATTCAAGGGCACTAGCTTTCACACAATTGTTGCAGGGACCCATATCCCAAATTTTATCCTTGGATGGCCTAACTGATCACAACAGAGGTAGCTCTTTTTACCCTTGATCATTTTAAACATAGCAAACTTTTTTTTTCTTTTCTTTGCAAGCTAATAATCATGCAATTTCTCCCAAGCAAAACATTACAAACTCTCATGCAGTTCAACTTTCAAATCAGATCTTACGCCTATCAGAGTGACAACAAACATCTAGATAATATAATCCAATTCTAAGCATTCAAACCATTAATAAGTAGGCTAAGTGCTCAACATGTGCAAGGAAATCAAAGAAAAAATTTAAATTTACATGAATCTTGAACATGCTTTCCTATTTCACAAAAATTATACATAATTCATTATCTAGATCATATCACAGGTCGTCCTCATCAAAACAAATGCAATAGAATCATCATGAAAAAATTTCAATAAGCTGAGTTCAGAACAGCAAAGCCTCCCCCCAAACTTAAATCGTACATTGCCCTCAATGTATTAACAATTCAAACTAATTAAGCATGCTTAAGGACAATTAGAAACATATAGGGAGAACTGTAGGGATAAAAGCCCTAGCGCAGCGGAAACAATCATAGAACCACACTGTAATTTAATCAAGATTAAAATACAAATACAGTTCGCAAATTAATTTTACAGCAGCATAATCATACATTAAACATGCTGGAAAATTGATATAAAGCATGCTAAAACATAAGATAACCCTAGATCTACACTAGATGCAAACCCTATAAGGCTAGGGATAAAAAATACTTACTACCGTAGAAGTTTTTGATCTAATCTCGCCTTTTCGCCTAAGATTTGTAGAAAAACAGCAACCTCCAAGGTTCCTTCTTGCTGGATTTTGTGAACACAACCACAAGAACTTCACCGGTATTCTCACGGGGAAAAACTCGTTGATTACTTGTGGGAGCAAGGTAAATTCTAGGAAATTTTCTTGAGAGGTTTGATCTATGTGTTGCTAGAGAGAAAACGTAGAGAATGACAGTATCTAAGAGAGAGAGTTACGTGAGAGAGGGTTAGGGATCGTTGTTAAAACTGAAACAATCAACTTACGGAAGAAAAAACCAACAACACTAAAAAAACTCTCCAAGCGTGGATGGCCTAGGTTAGTGGGGTAGAATAGTTCAATCAGATATATTAACTGATTGCTAATTAATTTTTAATATTAATAAATTAAAATTAATATTAATAATTAATAATATAATTAATTTAACAATTTTTTTTTTGAGAAAATTAATTTAACAATTAAACTAATTATAATTAGTGTAAATCATATTTACATAAAAGTTCCCACATAACCTATAGTTTTAATGTAATTCTATTAAATCAAATTTAATTGAATTAAATTAAAACAAAATATTAATTAATTCAACAATAATTAATACTATAATTAAATATCATATATTTAACTATATCTCTCTCATATAAACTATAGTATTAATGTACATCAAATGTGCATCAACTATAACCTATAGTTTTAATATGAATCAAATTCATATTTTAATTTAATATTCGAACACCTTCGAATATTCAATTCTCCCTTAGAATTTTACCTCAACGCCCCTAGTGAGCTACTGGTGGGACCTAATGGACCTACAGATCAGAAACTCCAACGATATGAGATTAATTGGCTAAACTCATTAACCAAGTTAATCAATGTTCGTTAACTGTGGTTCACTCCACCATAGAACCACAACTGCACTCTTTTCACTGCAGATATATTTCTGTGTCCACGGATATCGACCATCAACAACAAGTTAGTCCTTCACGTGTGTTCGTACCCCAGCTAGGTCAAATTACCGTTTCACCCCTGGGCTACTTCTTTATCCTTAAGTACCAATGCTCCTCTAATGAACAACCTGTTTGAGGTCCAACCAACAAACAGAAGTCTCTCTCATGCCATAGAGAGGGCAGGGCCCATTGTTCAAGACTCGGAGACACCACTTAAGGGAACACACCTCTACTTACCCTAGAGTCGGGAAGGAGTGAATTCCATCTTATGTGACTATGTTCCCAGCTCCCCACTCGGGCTTGTCCCCAAAATGGTAGGCTTATTGAGTCGGCGACAGGCCACTCTCACCTGTACAAATCAAAGGACAATCCCTCATGGACAGGAGTCCATAATCCACTCAGGATTGAGACTAAGTTGCCTAGGTCATCCTAGTGAAATAGAAACCAAGCTAACTAACGGTGTTACAGTTAGTGGTTAACTATTTCGTGGTCCGGTCTTGTGCAAACTCATTGCACAGGATACCCCCACTCGCATGTCAACTACATGAACGTGTCAGATCATTACGTTTGTATCAAAATACAAAGCGGGTCGTATCCATAGTGTCACTAGGATAAGGTACCCAGCCTCATCCCTATACTATAGACCCTTTAGGCTAAATCTTGAACATTGATCCCCGTATGTCCCTACATACTAGTTCAAGCCTCATTCTATTAGCCTAGGATGTTTAGTTTATTGGATTAGGGTTAATAAGACAAGATTGCATAATACAAACATAGATAAAATGAATAATACATCATTTTATTAATGTTCGGTCAAAAGTATATTTACTATCTACGAGTTTTAGGGCATAAAACCCAACAAGAACAATACTGCCCTGGAGTGCGAGAGAAACCATGGTTGTCAGCCTCAACAATCATTGGGGTGATTGGTGGAAATTGTGGTCTCGAGCTCCTACAAAAATTAGTCAACAGGAACGAAAGATCAACATGCACTAACTAAAAAAATATTGAAAAACAAAGAAAAGAAAATTAATGTAAAATAAACTTGGGTTGCCTCCCAAGAAGTGCTTTTTTAACATCTCTTAGCTAGACGGTAAGTGCGGACTTTCAAGGCAAATAAAAATTCTCGTATTTCTTCGAGTCCTTTTTCCTTGAATTGGTAAAGCCAACTATGACTAACAGGCTTACTAGCTTTTCATAAGCAGAAATATTTTTGGTATTTTCTTTTAATAAAAGCGTAAAATGAGAAATATCGAAATAAAGGGACTCTGACTCTAACACTGACACTGACTTGTGAGAACAGGAAAAAGAACAGTCATGATCTAGAGGATGGAGAGGATAGAACAGACAAAGGCCTTTCAACCTTAAACTCTACCTCCCGAACTTCCGCAAACACTACAGACTCATTTTCTTTTTCTTCCTCACAAACTTGTTCTTGGTGGGTACTAAAACTCTCCAATTCTTCCTCGCTATCTATGCAACTCACCCCTATATGCTCAAACTCAGCAAAATCGAAAGAATTAGGCTCTTGAATGGGCGCTAATGAATCAGTGGCCACATGACTCACTAGACATCCTATGGAAGTGGATCCTACTTCCCTATCCTCCCTTTGGGTTTGAAGTCTCTCCGTATATTTTTCAAGCTCTAAATTCATGGCTCTAGACTCCTCAATAAAATTTTCAAGCAAGCTCTCTAAGGAAGACTTTTCTTCTATGGAAGCAGATTGCACTTCACTCTCCTTCTCTTGGGGATGCAATCTCCCTAGGGATTTTTCTAGAGCTAAATTAATGGCTCTATTATCCTCAATATAATCTTGAAGCAAATTTTCTAGGGGAGATTTTTCTTCAAAAGGGGGACAATTTGAATAGAAAAAATTGGACGATGGTGTTGGTTCTTTGGGCTCAGATTCCCTAAAGGACCACCCGAAATAATAAAAAGCCATTTAAATCAGCAATAATCAGGCTCTCAATCAGATGCAAACACCAAATAAATGTACAACAAGAACAATGGACCAGGACTCAAATAAAATAAAAACAAAGAAAGCAAAATAAAACCTCTAAATTAAAGCAAGCAATTTCTTCACAATATTAAATGAATGAAATTAGCCAATCCCCGGCAACGGTGCCAAAAACTTGATGGCGAGCACCGCAAGCGCACGGGTCATCAAGTAATATAGTGATTTTGAGTATAGAGTATCGTCTCCACAAGGATTGGATTTATTCACTTAATTACCGCGAATAATCTTGCTTAGCTTTATTTAGAGAACAAAATCTAATGCCAGAAAGAATAACAAAAGCTAATCTAGAAAGCAAAAGATAAATGGAGATACAATTTGGAGGGATAATTCTAGAGTGTTGATTTCATCAATTGGTCCTTTAAATGCTTAATCAATTAGCCGATTCAGATTAATTAGACATTCGATTCATAAGTCTAGAAGCCTAATATCAAGGACTCTCCTATCGGTCTCCTCCTATTCTCATGCGTTTTAACAAAGAATCTCCTTTCGGTTTCCTCCTTATTTACTAAGCATGACATTACGACCCTTCATTAACAACCTCTAACGTTATTTATTTTATCCTGTGTCACTCGGGTAAATAACATTAGTCATGCATTCAATTCTTAGTCTAAGTTTCTCTCCGTCGAGTTTCCACTTAGAAAGCAGTTCATTTAATCAGTGATCAGGTGATTAAAAGCATTACGGACAAAATACACAAATGAATGATAATGACAATCAAACCAAATCAATTCATTAATTCAGCAAAGGTTCAATAAACTAAATTATACTCAAAGAACTTAGGAATTAACTACTCATAATCACTAAACATCCAATAATTACTAATCATAACTATTCTAGAAACTAAAACATAAAGGAAAAAGGAAGAGAATTGCTCATAATAATGTCGATCTCCTCGATTCCATGGAGACTTCCATCGATCCCGAGCTCCCAAGATATTCAACAAGGCTTCAATCTTCTCCCAAAACCACCAATTTTAGTGTAGAATCGAGAATATAGGGTGAAAACCCTCCAATTGGCTCCCTTAATTCAGCTGAAATGTGCTCTATTTATAGCTGCCCAGCCTCCCTAGCTTCGAGACGCTGACGTCACAGCGTCGCGACGCCGTGACGCATTATACTTGCTGCCCACGAAGCCTCAGCATCAAGACGTTGAGGGCGGCATCTCGACGTTGTTCCACTTCTAGATTTTTCTCCATGTTTGGCTGGCGTCGAGACGCCGACGCTAGCCCTCGGCCTCCTCTTCAAAAGATGGCCCTTTGGTCTTCCATTTGGGCCTCCAAGTCTCTCTTCTTGGACTTTTGGGCTTGGATCTTCAATGGACTTCTTCAAAATGCTCCAAAAGCCTCCAAATTCATCCAAAATCTCTCAATAGCTATGGTTTTTCTCTTTTTGCTCGGTTTCTGAAATTTAAACATAAAATAGCATCAAAGCACACAATTCAAGCACAAAACTATCTAAAAATAATAGGAAATAGATATCATTTATGCATGCTATCAAGCTCTGAGGGTTCTTTGGCCCTACAACCTTTTCTAGTAAAAGGTCGTTTAGTCGTTTTACCCTCAAGACAAGACCCACATGGAGGTAAAGAGTCATCTTCTAACTGACTTAGAAGTCCACTCTTGACCAATCTCTCAATCCTATTGAGACTAATGTGGCCAAGTCTCAATTGCCAAAGATAGGTACTAGGAGAAAGTTTTTTCCTTTTAGTTTGACTTTCATCCGTTTTAAACATCTCGGTATTTAAAATAGCTTTTGTCTCAGTTGGTTTTAACACATACAAATTGTTTTCAAGCTTTGTAGAACATATTTCAATACCTCTTTTACTAATGAACACTTCATTAGTATTGAAAGATACTGAATACATATCTTCTAACAGAAAAGAGATAGAAACAAGGTTCCTTTTCATCTTAGGAACCAAAAATACATTTTCAAGCAAAATGAATCTATCCTTGAAAAACAACTTGACTGCTCCTACTGCTACAGCTGAGACGATCTCTCCTGTTCCAACCTTGAGAGTCATCTCACATGCCGCAAGTTGCTTCTAGAAACTAGTTTCCTGAAAAAAAAAAAAAAAAAAACATATATGATTAGTGGCCCTTGAATCAAGTATCCAGCCAAAGTAATCGTTTTCCACTAAACATGTTTCTACAACAAGTAAATCATATTTACCTTGTTTCGTTTTCTTCTCTGCAATTTATTTGGGGCAGTTCCACTTCCAGTGCCCATCTTAATTGCAGTGGAAACTTTTTCCTTTATCTGCAACTTTCCCCTTGCCCTTGCGATTAGCAGCATGAGCTTTTCCTTTTCCATTCCCTTTTCCCTTCCCTTTTCCCTTCGTTTTCTTATGAATACCCTTATTCTTAGAAATAAAAGGTGCAGACTTGGTTCCAGAGGACGATCCTCTTTGGAACTTCCTAGAAGTGGCAACGCTTGTCTCTCCCTCCTATCCCTTATTTTTCGTAAGAGACTGGTAAGTCTGTAGCTCGTTGAGGAGAGTAGTCCGGTTGTATTTAATTTTGTTCATCATCGCATTCGTGCGGAACTGAAGGAAACTATTTGGAAGAGATTCCATAATGAAACTTACCTGACTCTTCTCGTCAATGACAGCTGATAACTCTCCAAAAGGGAGTTATTTATACTCCTTTATCTGATGATTTGTATGTTATTTGTGCCATTTGGATATGTTTCTTAGATGAATTTATTGTGTTTTAGCCTAATTATGAGAATTGATACTTTGGAGTTTCTTTGCAGAAAAATGTAAATGCTGATAAGTTGAGAGAGCAAAGTCTGATGATCCAACAAAACATTAGCAAAATGAGCCACGGGAGCTGCGCGTGACTCATTAAAAGAGGTGGCGTTTTTAGCATAGATCTCGGATTTATCAAGCTTGGAAAGTACTCCACGTGTCCTAATTAACCTAATTAGGTTAAACTCTCATCATATAAATGGAGTAGCTGTATGAAGTCAAGATGAATCCATCCTTGGAAGCTGATTAGAAATCAAGAATCAATTGGCCCAATGTATCGGTATTCTATGATATTGAAATTGGTTTACGCTTGATTCAATTTGCTTCCGCTGAGATTCAATTCCTTCAATATTTTGTGTTAGAAAGACTTCATTTGTTCTTTTGACTAGTTTATTCTGTTTGAACATGATTAAAACAGGTATTTTGATGGATCTTGGTCACAATTATTTTGAAGCTTGCTTACTATTTGATAATGCTCTGATGGATTTGTTTGAAGAAGATGAATATGAGGATGAAATTATTTTGATATTTTTTCATTTGTTAATGGAGGAATTGCATAAGGAACGATTATCTAGGTGACCGTGCAGAACTTCCACCCTTAGAGGTCATGATTATGTGGTTGAGCTGCTGAATGCTAATGATACCCGATGTTTTGATTGCTTTAGGATGAGAAGAGATGCATTTATAGGATAATGTGAAGAGTTAAATAAAATTACAACTAACTTAAAAGCTTCTAGATTTTTTACGGTTTGAGAACAAGTGGCTATATTCTTGCTCATCATATCACATAACGAGAGGAATCGTCTAGTAGCCGAAAGATTTCAACACTCTGGTCAAACAATCTCTCGGTATTCTAATCGTGTTTTGAAAAAAGTTTGTAAGCTTGGAACAAAGGTTATTTATCCTCCAAAGTTTGACATTATTCCTCCAGAGATTAAGTTCAAATCTAAATATTATCCTTTTTTTAAGGTAAATTTCATGCCTACTTATCTCATGAATAAATTATTTTAAGACAATTTCAATGAGAATTAGCTTGAAATACATATCTTTTGTTCAACAGGATTGTATTGGTGCGATCGATGGAACTCATATTGCAGCATCTATTCCAACAGATGAGCAAATTCCATATCGTGGTAGAAAAACAAACCCTACATGGAATATAATGTGTGTTTGTTCTTTTGACATGCGATTTACATATGTCATGTCTGGTTGGGAAGGAATAGCTAATGACTCTCGAATATTTCTTGAATGTATTAGAGATCCCGCAAATAAATTTCCAATGCCCACAGGAGGTACATATCTTTTACTTTTTAATAACGAATTTTTTAAGCTAGTTCTTTTATTAATTAAAATCGCTTCTTTTATTGAATAGATCGATATTTTCTTGTTGATTCGAGTTACACAAATATGTCTGAATTTCTATCACCTTATCGTGGAGAAAGATATCATTTGCATGATTTTAGAGACGATGGACATCAACCACGAGGAAGAGAAGAGTTATTCAATTATCGACACTCATCACTTCACAATGTAATTGAGAGATGTTTTGGAGTTTTAAAGGCTTGATTTCCTATTTTAAAGCAAATGCCTCCATATTCGACATGCACACAAAAATGTATGTCGATAGCATGTTGTGCAATTCATAATTTTATCAAATTGCATGATAGCCATGATGAACTTCTTAGTGAGTATACTCGAGAATTGATGATTATTGAAGAAGACAATATGCAAGATGGAAGCGACCTTTCACAAACCCCTAGTGAGGTAAATGTGAGCCAAAATCAATTGAAGCATATGGCTCAAGTGAGGGATCGAATTGCTATTCGACTTTGGATGGCAACTCAAGCACTGATAGCGAGCATAACTAGCTAGTTTTTCCTAATTAATTTAGCTAGTCTTTTATATTTAAATGACCAAAATTATGCATTTTCATGTTTTATTTGTAGGAAATAAGTATTGGAGCTAATCGTGTGTTCGGGACATGAAAAGAGGCTAAAGAAACGAAAAGAATCGAAGTTGGAAGCATTGTGGACTGACCTTGCCGAGGACCAGCGTCGAGACCCTCGGTTTAGGGCGTCTCGACGCTGGCATTCCATTTCTGATTAGGCGGCAACAGGTAACAGCGTCTCGACGCTGTGAGATTTTCCATTCCAAAATCAGCGGTATCGGACAGCGTCGCGACGCTGTGACGATTTTTCAGCCTATATATATTTTGCGATTAGGTCAATTTGGGGGACTTCTTTTGGTGCATTTGGGGCCGAAAACTCGACTAGAGAGCTACTATGGAGGCTGAAGCAAGTGGAGAAAAGTGGGATTCAAGGCTTTGCTCGTGGAGATCGTGACGGGGACGTGCGGTCTCGACCTACTTAGCGTTTATTCCTCTTTTCCCTTTACTTTAGTAGTTTTAATGGCCGTTTTAGACTTTTGCTATATTGTAACGTGTTGTATGAATAGCTAAGTTTCGAAACTTAGGGATTGATGTAGCCGTTGGGCACTTTATGGATTGATTGTATGGATTTTTGCTATTGGTTACATTTATGCATATTATGTTCTTAATGCTTTCAATTTACCGGCCATAAATTGATTGATGTTTGTGTTTGAATCTAACTCGGGAGAGAGGATTTAGCTTAGAAATCTTTATGCATAATTAGGATTTAGCTAGAGATCGGGAGATAATAGTTAATTCTAGAAATCGTTAAAAAGGATAGTCTTAATGCCTTGTATGTTTAATGAATTTAGATAGGGATATCGGATTCATTGCATGTGGGAGAATCATGTATGCTCGGGAGAGATATGTGTGAGTTTAGTATTCCAAGATTTATGAATCATAGCATGTTAATAATCCATGAATTAATCCATAATCCCAATTGGTGAAATCAAATCCCTAAGACCTTTGCCATCAATTGTTTGTCATTCTTTTAGTTTTGTGTTTAATTTTACATTCTTTGTCATTAAAGTGTGTTCCCTAAATAAAATTGGACAAAAGTATTTCCGGTAATTAAATTGGCTAGAAACCCAATCCAGAGGACGACATTCGAAATTATTTTCACTATATTATAACTTGACCCGTACACTTGCGGTTAGCAAAACGCGCAGCAAGCACGACATTGAATTCTTGTTTAGTATTATTAAACATTATGGACATCTTTATTGTGTATTCTAATATGTTTATTATTATTATTATTATTATTATTTCATTAGTAACCAAGTACATTTAAAACATGGGAATTTGCAGTGGGTGGCAAATAAGAATTATATAATTGCAAATATAGCACAATGTAAAAAAAAAAATGCAAATATAGCAAAATCTATAGACTTTGATTATCAGAGTTTATCAACGATAGACTCTGATTAATCAGAATCTATCAGTCCACTGATAGACTCTGATTATTCAAAGTCTATCAGTGTCTATCATTGATAGAATTTGATTAATCAAAATCTATCAGTGACTATCATTGATAGAATTTGATTAATCAAAATCTATCAGTGACTATCATTGATTAATCAAATTCTATCAATGATAGTCACTGATAGATTTTGATTAATCGGAGTCTATCAGCGATAGACACTGATAGACTTTGAATAATCAGAGTCTATCAGTGATAGACATGGATAGAATCTGACGACAACTTTTTGGTCTTGTACAATTAATTTTGCTATATATGCAATTAGTTTGCAACTGTGCTATATTTGCTATTAATTTGGTCCAATTTGCCATTTATGCAACTGCCCCTTAAAACATTGATATTATTTTACCAACATGCAGTTTTCTTGTAAAATTATAAACAACAATATAATTTTTATAATTATGGTATATAGGAGATGGAAAAATTTTGTAAAAAATATAGAAATAAAAAAAGTCATCAATTGTTCTTTTGTTTTTTTTTTTCTAAAAGAAATATAATTACCAAACCTCATTTTTGTTTTCTATTTAAAAAAAAAATAGAAAACCAAAACACAGTTATCAAACATGTTTTTGGTTTTTAGTTTTTTAAAAATAGAAAACAAAAAACAGTTATCAAACATGTACTGTTTTTGTTTTTTTAAAACAGAAAATCAAAAACCAAAAACAGAAAACCAAAAACTGAAAGGTTATCAAACTAGACCTAAATAAACAAAATTGATATACTTACCTAAACAAACTCTTGCAAACAAATTGTGTTTTAATTAACAAAACTCAAAATTATTATTTTTAAGGCCCCGTTTGATAACCATGGTTTTTAGTTTTTGGTTTTTGAAAATTAAGCTTATAAATCTTACTTCCACCTACAAGTTTTTTTGTTTTTTCTAATACCTTCTTCTCATGTTTTAAAAAACCAAGTCAATTTTTGAAAACTAAAAAAAAGTAGTTTTCAAAAACTTGTTTTTGTTTTTGGAATTTGGCTAAGAATTTAAATGTATCTTTGACAAACATGAAAATCATGACAAGAAAATTGAGAGAAAACAAGCATAATTTTCAAAAATCAAAAACCATTTCATGACAAAAAAAAATTTGAGAGAAAACAAGCTTAATTTTCAAAAATCAAAAACCAAAAACAAAATGGTTATCATTAACTAAAGAAAAGCAAAGATTTGGAAGGAAACCCAAGAAACAAATCAAGTTGTTTGATCGGTGAAGTCAGACATTATTAATTAATGGTATAATTTGGGATTTCAGACAGAAAACAATTTCAAATTACTTTATCCTTTAATTTTAGTAAGAAACACATATAATTCTTCTTAAACCAGAATCGTGCTCCAATGGAGGTCCTCTCTTCCTCAGTCATAGCTAGCACAGCCAAGCGTTTCTCATTCCATTCCCACAAACCCCACTTCCAGTCCTCCGCCATTAACTTCAAATTCCCTCGATCACCAAGCAAAAAGAACAGATTCTCACACTCTTCTTCTTATCTATACTCCATTGCTCCTCTTCGCTTTTCTGTTACAGTAAATTTAGCTTCAACATCCACGCCTTCTACTTCTTCTGTCTGGTCTCCGACCTTCGGCGAAAACCGCCATTGGATGGTCCTCATGGAGAGACCTCCATCGGGGCTCAATTCAAAACCAGAAGTCATTGATTATTATGTCAAAGCTTTGGAAAGAGTTTTGGGCAGGTGCGTGTTTTCGTATTTTCCAGTTTCATCGTTTTGCATATGTATCTATATATTTATATATATATATGTATGTATGTATGTATGTATTCCGCTAAATTTTGTTTTGAATTGGGATTATTTGGCCAGTGAGAAGGAAGCTCAGATGTGTATTTATGATGCTTCCTGGGATACCCACTTTCGATTTTGCTGTGACATTGATGAACGAACTTCCATTGAGCTCGCCCGTAAGTTTCAACAAACGTTTTGCCGTTCAATTATGCATTTTAGATTTTGAAAAAAGTACTTTAAAGTGAAAGCATTCTTATGCACCTTCCAAAGCAGCATTAATTCTCCTAGAATCACCGAAGTGCATTCTAGTGTTTTAAGAATTTTCAAGACCATTTTTATTATCGAACCACACTAGGAAAATTTTGGAAAGTGATTTTGGAAGTGTTTTGGGCTAAAAACACTTTTCAGCTTACCAATAGTCGTTCCAAACTCACCATTTTTGGTAGATTCATTGCTTATTTCCAAACCTTCACTTAAAGACAAATTGAAAATTTTCACCAGGCATTGCAATTTTAGTTGGTTTTTATACGAGCAAGTGTTACAGGAGTACCAGGGGTAATATCCGTTAAGCCCGACCCGAATTTCAGCTCCACAGAGAAGGATTATGGTTCTTCAACACCTCAATCAAATCTGAAATCGTATTTGCAAAATGGCGGTAGACTCTTGTTCCCTTCAGGGAATACCAAGTATTGGCTTGTTCGAAT
The DNA here is from genome assembly GCA_017139565.1 of Luffa aegyptiaca. Classification (NCBI taxonomy): domain Eukaryota; kingdom Viridiplantae; phylum Streptophyta; class Magnoliopsida; order Cucurbitales; family Cucurbitaceae; genus Luffa; species Luffa aegyptiaca. Next base: position 23,793,618 of record CM029401.1, on the reverse strand, counting down.
AGACAAGCCAGCTATTGGGGTGGTTACCAAGGCACAAATGGTTGATTATTATGTTGAAATATTGAGCAAAGTTATGGGGAAGTAAGTGTACTATTGTATGTAACAAAAGCAGTAGCTTCATTTTGTTTATGAGATTTTCATTGTCCTCAAGAATGGTTATGCCAATTATCTGTAGTGACAAGGATGCACAAATGTGTATATACCATATTTCCTGGCAGTCTAGCTTTGGCTTCTGTTGTGAATTGGATGAGGAATGTGCACGAGAACTAGCCGGTAATCTCCAGTTTCTTATGACACTTTTATATATTCTTCTGTGCATGATAGTTCTACGGTGTTTGATGCAAATTCTCACAAGATGCAGGTGTTCCTGGTGTTTTATCTGTTCAGCTAGATGCAAACTTTGAGGCAGAAAATAAAGATTATGGAGGTTAAATTTTCTAACCTTGAGTAAATCTTTCAATTCTAATGTTTAGTTATGGCAGCATTGCTTGAGATGAACAATGGTTTTTGCCCATTCTTTTCAACTTGAAGAATTCTAGTTCCCATTTTGCTTTGGTTGATCCTACCATACTTGATGAGTTCCTATAGTTTAAAATATTACCTTTCGGATTATCTAGTGCTTGCTTCTTAGAGGAGGGCTTGAAGTTGCATGGTAGGATATGATTGTCGAGTAGGGGATATCGCTTATTCCTTGGTTGAACTGCAAAATACATAAATATTAGGATAAATTCTTGGTATATGCCCAATATATTTTGTGAGAAATGAGTTTCGGGGAATTAGTTCATTCGTTCCGAAGCATAAGCTAAAATATGATACTATAATAGGGAAGAATTTGTGCCATGGCAGATGATTTTTGGTGATCTCTCCCCTTCTTGTTATGGCCAATTGAACTTGTTATTGAAAATCTCTTTAGCTGTTATGGGCAATGAAGTTATCTGACATAACCATTACTATATCTGGTTTGTCCTTAAAAGTTATTAAGGACAAGTGACGACAATTTTTTTTCTTACGAGTCTTTTAGGCCAGTAGCTTTGTTTGACAAGGATGAAATGTCTGACAGTAAAAATATAAGAGCCTCTCTTATGCCAATTCTTTTGTTTCTTGACAAGGATGAATGACAGAACAGAAAAGGAAGTAGTTAAGGCTCCGTTTGATAACCATTTGGTTTTTGGTTTTTGAAAATTAAGCTTATAAACACCTACTTCCACCTAGTAACATTGTTTTAATATCTACCTTTTTCCTTGTTTTCAAAAACCAAGTCAAATTTTGAAAACAAAAAAAAGTAGTTTTCAAAAACTTGTTTTTGTTTTTGGAATTTGGCTAGAAATTCAAATGGATCCTTAACAAGGATGAAAACGATGGTAGAGAATTTGGGAGAAATCAAAAACCAAAAACAAAAAACAAAATGGTTATCAAACGGGGCCTAAGAAATTGAAGTGGTTAGAGCTCTAGGAATACAAGGAACTTTTGTTACACTACATATTAATTCTTAATTAAGTTATCTATACTCTACTGGACTGTGATTGTGGAAATGAAAGTTTAGGGACTGTAATCTTCAAATAGAAAAATACATTTACTGGAATTGTAATTTGATCTATTTGTAATTGTTAACTCAACTTTTTCTAGTGATTCCATTGAATTAATGACCTGCAATTTTTCAGGTAATATTGCCAAGAATCCTTTGGATCTTCCAAATTCTTCAGAAAAAAATCAAGCAACTGCTGTGAAAACAAAGAAACTGTTTATAACTGGTATTGACAATTCAAAATATGCTAGATTTTAGGAGTTTTTATTTTCACCTTTATGATCATTGTCACTGATATCAATCCACATTCCATGGTTTCAAGTTTAGCTTTTGAATATGAATGTTTTAGGCCTTGGTTGATGTCATTTTTAGTTTTCTGAAAATTGTGTTTGATTCCTCCCAATTTCTTTACTGGTTTCATCCCTCTTAAAGAAAGATTTGAATTCTTGGTTAAATTTCAAAAACAAAAACCAAATGATTATCAAACAGGACCTTAGAAAGCAAAATATCATTTTTCTATTTGATGTTCTTAAGAAATGAATGCAAAGGCACTTTAGTAACTTCATCATGAAGAGGGATGGGGGTGGGATATTAGATAATAAGAGGATTGCTCATCATAAGCCAAATTACAACATAAGGGTAAAATTCTGAAAATAAACCAGATAAGAGGAGGCGATGACGTGTTCTTCATCGCAGTGTTTGACACTCTTCTTATTTACCATCCATCATTTCTGGACAGGTCTTTCATTTTATACATCAGAGAAAACCTTACGTGCTGCATTCGAAGGATTTGGTGAGCTTGTTGAAGGTATGCTCCATTGATCTTGTCATCTAAGATTTTAACTGACTTCTCTCATGAGGCAAATTCATGGTTATAGATTGCTTTTATGGACAGTTAAAATAATAATGGACAAGATTTCCAAAAGGTCCAAAGGCTATGCATTCGTAGAGTATACAACAGAGGAGGCTGCTGGTGCTGCCCTCAAAGAGATGAATGGCAAGGTGAATAAACATGAGCTCTCTACCTTTCCCTCTCTGTTACTGGTTCATGCTATATATATTTTTGTGGTTGATGCAGATCATCAATGGTTGGATGATAGTTGTCGATGTTGCCAAGCCTAGCCCTCGAAGATACGGTGGAAACCGTGCTAGACCGTAGGTCTAGAAAGAGCAGGTATTTGTGTACTTCAACATTGAATCTCGAGTAGTCTGTCAGTTATGAGTTAAGCTCAAAACTGAGCCTAGAGGGCTTAGTCTTTTACTGACTGCTCAGTACCCTTTCGAGGGAAGAAAGAAGAAGTTACCCCTCTTTGTTGTCTTATATTTATAGAAAAATTAAGATTTTAAAGTTTGTCTTTTAAAGTACCTTTCTAAATCTTTAGAATAGTAAATATTATATATGTAAAAAATTAGAAGGTAAGGTTTTGTCCTTTATTTTCAATACTTTGGTCATGAGCCTATCAAACAAGGAGGTTAGAAGTACATGTTCAATGACCAATAACCTTTGGACAACTTAATACATAAATTAAATAATAGTGTGAACATAGAGAGTATGATAGTCCTATAGTACTAAAAATTCTTTCGGTTGATGAGAGTTTTCAGTACTACAAGAGTATGGAGAAGCTAAAAAAAGAGTTTTTTCACTCACAATTGGGAACACAACACTAATCAGCCTAAAAAAAACTTTAAAAAACTTTTTTTTTATAATTATATAATCTTTATTTTTATTCTTTTCTTTATTTGTATTAGATTTTCCTCGTAGGAAGGTTTTAGCTGTCAATATGAGCATGACATGGTGAATAAGATACATATCATCTCTTCTTTCATGTTGAAGGTTTGATTTTTTATCACACGTTTCTTAAATTAAAATTTAAGAAAAAATAGCTAGTACTTTCTGGTAGAGGTCCTTAATTTGTTTTGAATCCTTGCCACTTTTTCCCTTGATCTCAACATGTCTACTTCCAATAGTTGGTCTATTTGTGTTGATGTTTGAGTTTGATTGTTGATCTCAACATCTCAACATGTCTACTTCCAACAGGGGATTTCTTTATGGCATAGTTGTTGCCTGCTGAAGGCCAAAGGACATGTAAGCAAGGAGGATGATGACGACCTTGAGGCACCACTTTTGAATGATGCTTAAGCCCATGCATGAGATGGAAAATAGTTTTTCCTACGAATTACATAATATCCAAAATTTTATATGCCTTGTATATTATTTTGTGTAAATAATAGTAACATGAATTTTTAATTTCAATTGTGATGTAATTAATGGTCTTGGATTGGATTGAGTCATAAACCTAGACTATAATCATTAAGTTTGAAGTAAATTTTACTTGGAGAATAACTTAATTAGTTAGGACATATATTATCAATCAATAGTTGGAGATTTAAATTTTCACTTTCATGTGGTTTTACTTAAAAAAAAATCAAATTTACTTTAATGTATTAGAAATTCTCAATTAAATTGTTTGTTAACAAGAGTATAACTCAATTGACATAAAGTTTATGTCTTCGACTAAGAGGTCAGAGGTTCAAATCTCTCATCCTACATGTTGTTAAAACAAACTATCAATGTAAATTTTCCACCGTACATGTTACATGTTAAAACAAACCATCAATGTAAGAATCTCCAAAAACTAAATAAACAAAATTGATATACTTACCTAAAAAAATTCTTGCAAACAAATTGGCTTTTAATTAACAAAACTCAAAATTATTATTTTTAAGTATTTCTAAAGAAAAGCAAAGATTTGGAAGGAAAACCAAGAAACAAATCAAGTTTGATCGATTAAGATCCTCTGAATTTATTACAAAAATCTTAATTTAATGGTACGATTTGGGATTTTAGACCAAAACAATTTCAAACTATTTTTATCCATCATTTTATTTGTTTTGCTTTCTTTGCTATACTTCTTCCAATTTTTTTAAAAACTCAAGATAACAATCATAATTTTCAAAAACCAAAAATAAAAAAATCAAATGATTATCAAACGAACCTTAAAGTTTTATTTAATTCAACTGTTGGTTTTTTTTTCTTACTTTTATTTTTTACGAAGAGGTAGATTCAAACCTTTGACCTCTTATCAAGGGCTCATGTTTTATGTCAGTCGAGCTACACTCATGTTGGTCGTGTTCTTAGTTTTATCTTTAATAGTTGAGTTGAGTTGGTTCATTAACGTATAATAGTGGTTTGAGTTGAATAATTTTGCCATTCAAATAATTGAGTTGGTTCATTGCTATTGATCTTTAGTGGTTTGGAAATGTATCAAATTTGACGCATAAAATTTAAAATGAAAAATATATATATTTATATATCGACTAAATAAGCAAATATGTATGTTGTAAGCCATGAAATTTGAATATCTTTTCAATTTGGATGAGTTCCTTTTAAAAGTTTGAATTTGATTTCATCTATCATATGTTGAATTTTCCCAATTAAGTTGCAACTATCAATGAAATTTAAAACAACGAATGAGTATTGTTTTTAAGATAATATTTTTTAGGGAAAAAATATACTTTTGGTCCCTAAGGTTTGAGTTAGGTTTCATTTTGATCCTTACGTTTTCAAACTTGACATTTTTACTCCTGAGGTTTGAATTTCGTTTCATTTTAGTCACTCCATCTAATTTTTCATTAACTCTTGACAGAAAGCTGACGTGAGTTTTGTTTTTTGTTTTTTTTATTAAAAAATATTTTTTATATTATTTTTTTTATTCAAAGGATATATATTTTTTATTATTTCATTTTTAAATTTTTATTTTTTCTTTTTTCCATCTTCTCCATCTTCTTCTTATAAACCCCAAATCTAGCCTACCTACACCGTCGCTAGTCGTCAGTCGCCGCTGGTCACTGGCACCATTGTTAGAAAGTTTTATCTCTCTTTTTTCTTTTTCTTCTTTTTTCTTTTTTTTTTTCATTTTTTTCACCCTCATTTGTCTCAATAATGCCTCTCCCCCTCGACAATCTCTCTCCCTCTACTTATGTCGTTCGTTGCTTGTCACCAAATCCACCATCGCCTCATTTTTTCTTGCTAGGTCCACCATCGCCAAATACACCCTTGACTATTTCTCTTCCTTTTTTTCTCTCCTTCTACTCACGCCGCCACCTTCAATGGTCACGCCACTTGCCGCTCGTCGCCAGATCCACCGCGTTGCCCAGTCGAGTCAGATTCTCGCAATAGACTTGCGACCCGCGACTTGCCAGAGGAAGGGAAATGTTTCAGATCTGAAACGGACCTAGATATGGGTTCGTTTTAGATCTAAAACGAATTAGATTTTCTAGATTTGGGTTCGTCGGGGGTTCTGATGGAAGGAGTCGATAATTGAAGAAGGCAATGAAGCCACGACGGTGACGGAGAAGAAGAGGAAGAAGATGATGACGATGGAGTCGTTTCTCATTGCAGATCCGAAGATGAAGTCAGTTCTCAATGAAGAAGAGGAAGAAGATGAAGTCGACTTGTTGGGTTTTATGTCCTAAAACTCGTAGTTTGTAAACATAATCTTGTTTTTCAATAAAGTTGTTATCGAGGTTATTTAGTGAATTATGCGTTATTTAACCTAAATCCAATAAACCAAGATCCTTGTGAAGGGATTGGAATTCCGTAATTCTGTAAAGCGGAAGCGTAATTGGGACCGATTCGTAGTTAATTTTGTTTAATCTAAAATACCAATAAATTAGCAATAAACTTTGAACTATTCTAGATTTATATTAAAGCTAAGCATACAAAAATATCATATCTAAATCTAATTTATATAGTAACAAGTTACTTACTCTCGTTGACGACTCAGATTAAATTCAGCAATTGCTTGTGAAATAATCACGAACTATTGTAGACACTACCACTAAGGCTACATCGGTATGACTCTGACACTACTAGAGACAGGAGACTGATGGGAGCCTTCAGGAGAATTTTCTGAGACGAGAATGAATGGGATGCCTTTCACCCCACCCTAGGGGTCCTATTTATAGGAAAAGGTCATGAATAAGATCAAATCTATTATTTTATTCATATCTAATTTTAATAAATAATCAATTAATTACCCAATTAAATATCATATATTTAATCTTAGGGATTTTATTAAATTATTTATATTAATATGAATCCAATTCATATTAATTATTTGAACTCTTTCAAATGTTTTCTCTCAAGAATTAATTTTGAAATTAATTCAAAATTATATTATAAAGTTTCATAAACTTTATATTATAATGTATCAATATACATTATATGATTCCCCTAAATAAATTGAACACTTTCAATTTACAATTTATACTTAATTGTCTCAAGTCTCTTTACGAGCTACCAGTGGGATCTAATGGACCTACAGATCAGAAGCTCCAACGATATGAGATTTAATCGGCTAAACTCATTAACCAATTAATCAATTTTCGTTAACTGTGGGTTCACTCGACTAAAGACCCAGAGTTGCACTCTTCTCATTGTAGACATAATTCTGTGTCCACGAATATAAACCAATAACAGCAAGTTAGTCCTTCACGAGTGTTCGTAACTCCAGCTGCATCAAATTCGTAACTCCAGCTGCATCAAAAAAATCTACAAAAGGAAAAAGATAAACAAATAAGGAATGCAAAAATAAATATGGCAAAAACAAATAAGGAAACTAGCAGATAAGGAAAAACTATACTAAAAAGGAAAAAACTAAAAAGAAAAATTCTATCTATGGAAAACTCAAACAAATATGGAAAAATCTAAATATGGAAAACAAACCAACAAAGGAAAAAAATGCAATCTACCTAAAAACAAAACTAACAAAAATAACAAAAAATAAAATACACCCTAAACTAAGACCGGACAATTTTTCCACAATATTAATTTAACTAAATATACCAATCCCCGGCAACGGCGCCAAAAACTTGATGTGGAATTTTCCTACCGCAAGCGCACGGGTCAAGTAATAATAAAGTGTTCGTATAAACGAGTGTCATCCTCTGGATTGGATTTTTAAGCTAAATCAAGTATTGTGAATTGTCTTGCTCAATTTTATTTAGGGAACACAAAGTAGTGAGTGAAAGACCGAAAACTAAATCAAAACAAGTAATGATGGAGATGCAATTGAAAAAACACTTAGGGAATTGATTTCGCCAATTTTAGTCTAGGATTGATTTTAGGAAATAAGTTATCATGCACAATGGAATTATGAGCCTAAGAACCTTTAATCACAACTACCTCTCCCGAGTATAATTGATTCTCATACACATTAACCAATTCTAACCGCAACGATGCCAAAAACTTGATGCGCAATTTGCTAACCGCAAGTGTACGGGTCAAGTAATAATATAGTGTTTTCGTGTAAAACGAGTGTCGTCCTCTGGATTGGATTTCTAGCAAATTAAGTACCGTGGATACTTTTGTTCAATTTTATTTAGGGAGCAAAACTCAAAGATAAAGATAAAAGTAAAGACAAAAAGCATAAAATAAAGGTGGAGACTCAAATGGAAAGACTCTTAGGGAATTGATTTCATTGTTGAGATTGAGGATAAATTAATGGGATGAATTTAGCATGCAATTATTCTACCAAGTCTAGGAACCTTTTATCACAACTATCTCTCCCGAGCATAATTGATTCTCATGCATGCAACCAACTTGATATCCCTATCTAAGTTCATTAACATGCAAGGCTTTGGGTTTAGTTCTTCAAGCAACTTCTAAAGTTATTCCAAATCCCGTCACAAACTTAGAATTTCTACTTTAGTCATGCAATTAAATAAAGTAAGTCTTAGGCCAAATCCCCTCTCCCGAGCAAGATTCAACACTCAAATCATTCAACTAGTGATCAAGTAATTGAAAGCATTTAACCATAATTGCATAGGTAAAATATATGCATATTCATACCACAAATCAATCCAACAACCTAAAACAACTACATCAATCCCTAAGACAAACAACTAGCAATTCATAGTCTTTAAACTACAAACACTAATTGAAAGAAAAGCCATAAAAACTACAAGAGTTAAGGGAAAGAGAAAGGAAAACTCGAATCCGCCGACACCGCACGTCCCCGTCACGATCTCCACGTCTTCTCGCTTGATTCCCGCTCCTTGGCCTTGCCTTTAGCTCCCACAAAAGGTCTCTAGTCGAAATTAGGGCTAAAATCTCACCAATTGGACTCCCCTTGGCCGTAGCATGAAAAGATGAATTTATAGAAAATCTGGCGACAGCGTCGAGACGCTATGGACAGCGTCGCGATACCGCATTTTTGGAAAATTTGCCTATAGCGACGCGACGCTATTTTTTTTTTTTTTTTTTTTTTTTTTTTTTTTTTTTTTTTTTTTTTAGATTGAAGACTCCATTTGACTCCAATTGCTGAATTAAGCTTCAAACACATACTTCCTACAAATAAAACATAAAAATGCATAAATTTGGGCAAATAATTGTAAAAGACTAGCTTAATTAATCAGAGAAAAATAGCTAGCTATGCTCGCTATCAAACATCAAACAATACTTTATTTATGTTCGATCAATCGTTACATTTACTATCTACGAGTTTTAGGGCATAAAACCCAAAACCTTGGCTATAGAATGAATACTCAAACTTTATGTAGAGACATAAAATTAGGATCAAGTTCAAGTATATAGCCAAAATGGTCTATAGTATATGGATAAGGCTGGGTACCTTAACTTGGGGACAATATGGATGCGGCCTACTTTGCATTTAGTGCAAACGATGTGATCCTCAATCGTTCATGTAGAGACATGTGAGTAAGGATGTCCTATGCAATGAGTTTGCATAAGACCGGATCGAGAAATAAGCCACTCTCATTTTATAATTACGCCGTTTACTGATGAGACTGACAATTTCATACGATGACCTAGGTAACTCGATCTTAATCCTGAGCTAACTATGAACTCCTATTTATTCGAGATTATCCTTTGATCTGCATGAGTGAGAGTGACCTGACTTCGCTGAGTCAATAAGCCTACCATTTTGGAGATAAGACCGGGTAGATAGCTGGGGACATAGTCTTGCAAGACGAAATTCACTCCTACCCGTTTTAGGGATAGTAGAGAGGTTGTTCCCTTAAGTGTTGACTCCAGGACTTGAACAACGGGCCCCACCCTCTCATTGGCTTGAGAGAGACTCGGTTTGTTGGTTAGATCACAAACCAATTGTTCATTAGAGGATTAGTGGGACTTAAGGAACAAGAAGTGCTATAGGGGTAAAACAGGCATTTGACCTAGCTATAGTGAGGAACAACCTGTGAAGGGTCGACTTACAAATCATGGTTATATCGAGTGGACGAAAATATATCTACAGTGAGGGGAGTGCAGCTACTGGGCTATAGTGGAGTGTCCCGATAGTTAACGAATGTTGATTAGCTAGGTTAATGAGTTTAGCCAGTTAATCTCGAATCGTTGGAGCCCATGATCTATAGGTCCATTAGGTTCCCTTGCTTGCTCATATAGGAATAAACCTTAGAACAGTGTGATGGGAGAGTTCGAATCGTTCAAATTCAATTTAGGGAATTGGTGTCGGTTGTATTCGATATTATCGACATATTTGTTTAATTTCGAATTAAACCAAAATTTGAGAGTTGGATATATTTAAATATGATTTAAATATTGAACACTTGAATAGCGATTCGTGTTCGAGAAATTTCATTTAGAGAAGAGTTGGGATTGTTGGGATTGGTGCCCTAAAACTCGTAGATAGTGAATGTTAAACAAAAATTATATACTTGTTCGATAAAGTCGTTATCGAGACTAATTCAGTAAAGTCATTACTGAATAAGTAAATTGCACATAGATAACCCAAATCCAATAAACTAAGATCCATGGCTATAGGATGAACACTTAAGCTTTATATAGAGACATAAAAGTGGATCAAGCTCGAGTAATAGCCAAAACGGTTTATAGTATAGGGATAGAGTTGGATACCTTATTCTGGGGACACTATGAGACGTGACCCACTTTGTAGATAGTACAGACGATGTGATCCTAAAACGTCCATGTAAAGACATGCGAGTGGGGGCGTCCTATGCAATGAGTTTGCATAAGACCAGGACCGAGAAATAAGTCGCTCTCGTTTTATAACACCATTTACTGACGAGGCTGACTATTTCATGTGATGACCTAGGTAATTCGATCTTAATCCCGAGCTAACTATGAACTCCTGTTTATTCGAGCTTATCCTTAGATCTGCATAGGTGAGAGTGGCTCAGTATTGCTGATTCATTAAGCCTCCCATTTCAGGGATAGGGACAGGTAGATAGCTGGGGACATAGTCTTGCGAGACGGAATTCACTCCAACCCGAATTAGGGATAGTAGAGAGGTTGTTCCCTTAAGTGCTGACTCCAGGGCTTGAACAAAGGGATCCCGCCCTCTCATTGGCCCGAGAGGGACTCGGTTTATTGGTTGGACCATAAAACCAATTGTTCATTAGAGGATCAGTGGGACTTAAGGAACTAGAAGTACTATAGGGGTAAAACGAACCTTTGACCCAGCTATAGCTACGAACAAACTGTGAAGGATCGACTTACTGAACATGGTTAAATCAAGTGGACGAAAATATATCAATAGTGAGGGGAGTGCAACTACCGGGCTATAGTGGAGTGTCCCGGTAGTTAACAAATGTTGCTTAAGCTTGGTTAATGAGATTAATCGGTTAGCCTCGAATCGTTGGAGGCCATGATCTATAGGTCCATTAGGTCCCCCTACTAGCTCATATCGGAATAAAGCCTAAAACAATAAGATAGGAATCTTTGAAACGTTCAAAATCGGGATAAAAGGGTATTGTCGTCAATAGTGATTGACACATTAATTTAATTATGAATTAAATTGCTAAATGAGAGATGAAGTATTTAAACGTGTTTTTAAATACTATATACATGAATAAGAATTCATATATGATGGAATGCACAAAGTTGGTATGATTAATTAGATTTAATCATTTTATATTAATTGGAAAATGTTTCTAATTAATTACATAATATTAACTTCAATTAGGAATTGAAATTAATATTAATTTGCAAGAAAATCAGATTTAGAATCAAAGTTAGTGGATTTAGTTGGAATCCCACTTATGCATGATCATTCAAAGTGGAAAGACAACTCACCCATGCATTGTTGCATGTATTGTTACTTGAACACCTAGAATCCACTATGGCTTGCATCTTGAACATGTGTCTTGCTAATTGAGGCTTCTCCTTGCACGGATTCACTCTATAAGTAGAGGAGGAATCAGATTGAGAAGGATTACAACAAATAACATACTGTTATGCTGCTGGAATTTACTCTTAAACACACTCATCTCCACATATCTCTCAAGTGCTTGAACCTTCAAGCATTCCCTTCCCATTCCCTATCTTTATAGACTCCCACAAGTCGTTCTTGGCCCGGAGAATAGTAGGGAAGACACTAAGGGTTGTCCTAAGAAGATTGGAGAAGAAAAGATTCCAAGGAGGTCCACCTATTGAGCTGCAAAAAGGTTGGTACTTCCACTCTCTCTGTTTCTGGAATCTTAGAACATGCATGCTTTAGGAGTAAAATTGATGTAGTTAGGTGCTTCTGATCTTCAATTGCTTCCGCATGTGTTATATGAACACCTTCAGGGATTAGGAGTAAAATATTAATTTAATATTTGATACTAAATTTATATAATATAATTAATTAATTATAATTAATTTATATTTAAAATTAATTATTTTAATTTTAATCGAAATTAGAAATTAAATTCTGAATTTTAGAAATTCATAAATTAAAATTTTCATTTTTGAATTTAAAGAAATTTAAAAATTCAAGCAATTTTTGGAGGTGGTGCTTATTGACTAATCACATGCACTTAGCCTACTGGTTCCACCTAATCCCATTCTCAAATTGATCTCCAATTGCTGTCAATTTTTTTGTGCATTTGAGATGCATGATTTACCTCTATAAGTAGAGGATTTGGAGGTGGTAATGATCAGAGAGTTTGGTAATGTTATGCTGCCAATTTGAACACCCATAGCTCATACTCTCAAAATAGCTTGAACCCACAAATAGGGGTGTACATGGGTTGAGTTGGGTTGGGTTGAGGGGATTTTTTGGACCAACACGAAAATTCAGGTTGGTCGGGTTGACAACCCGAAAGAACCGAATAAAGTTGGAAACCCAACCCAACCCAACCCTTTTATTTCGGGTTGGGTTGGGTCGGGTCACCGGGTTGTTCGATTTTTTTTAAAATTAAATTAAACTCAAATCCCAATTTCCAATTTGAAAATACACCAAATTCAATCTTTACCTCTAATCCTAACACAAAATACATATTTTTCTTTTAAGAAAAACAAGTTCCAAAAAAGCTAAAAAGGAAAAACATATATATAATTTTTTTTTTAAATAAGGAATTTGGTTCGATTTGGGTTGAACCCAATCCAAGATAACCCAACCCGAGAACCGAACCAAATTTTCGGTTTTTCAAAAAAAACAACCCAACCCAAACCGAAAAATTTCTAACCCAACCCAACCCAACCCTTACGGTTTGGGTTGGGTTTTTCGGGTCACCGGGTTACTTGTACACCCCTACCCACAAGCTTATCCCTCCAATTCCATCACTAAAGGATCCCACAATCCGTTCCAAGGCCTGAGAATATCAAGGATGATCTTGTGGTGGTTCGTGATCTATTGGTGAGGAGAAACATCAAACGAATTGGTTGAATTTTGAACTACAAGAGGTAGGTACCTTGAACTCTGTTTTCGGGTAGTTTGAACAACCTTCTTTGTTTGATAAAATTGATGAAATTATGTGCCTAAGATCCAAAATTGCTTTCGCTTTATTCATATTAACACTTTCACGAGTCACATTGCAAATCTGAAGCCTTATAATCTTGTTAAGGAAGAGACGACGACTGGTTCACGGCTCTAGTGTTGTCGACTGGTTCATGGGAAAAGAGGAAAATGCAGGGGGAGAGAGGAAGAAAGAAGAGGGAGGAGAGAGAAAGGGAGAGGAAAAAAGGAAAAGAAATAAAAAATGGTTTTTAATTAAAAATAAGAAACAATAATGAAAAAATAACAATTTTTTTAATAAAAAATAAATGACACGTCAGCTTTCTTTTAGTAGTTAACACAAAAGTTGACAGGAGAACTAAAATGACTCTAAATGCAAACCTCATGGGTATATTTGTTCAGTTTGAAAACTTAGGAACCGAAATAAAACCTAACCCAAACCTCAGGGACCAACAATGAATTTTTCCCTAATTTTTATGAGCTTGCAAGTGTTAGTATACCAATATTTGAATAGTTTAACAGATAAAAATCATGCCTTTTTCATCCAATTAAAACATAAAAATATCTTTAACTAAAATAATAAAATATAGGGAAAAATACACTTTTGGTCCCGGAGGTTTGAGCTAGGTTACATTTTGGTCCCAGAGTTTTCAAACTCGACATTGTTACCCTTGAGTTTTGGATTTCGTTACACGGTTGGTCCCTTGGTCCAATTTTTCGCTAAATCCTATAAGATTGCTAACGTGGCACCATTTTTTATAAAAAAAATTAGGCTAAATTATAAAAAATTCCCCTGAACTATGGGGTTTGTTTCAAAAATGCCCCTGAACTTTGAAAAGTTTCAAAAATACCCCTAAACTTTGAAAAATGTTTCAAAAATACCCTTGCCTTTAATTTTTTTTTATGGAAACCGTTAAAGTTTCAGTTTAAAAAATACCATTAAACTTAAAAAAAATAAAATAAAAAAATACCCTTATTGAAAAATGTTCTTCTTTTTTCCTCATCTCACTGTAAATTCTAACGGTTTCCATCAAAAAATTGAAGGCAAGGGTATTTTTGAAACATTTTTCAAAGTTCAGGGGTATTTTTGAAACTTTTCAAAGTTCAGGGGCATTTTTGAAACAAACCCCATAGTTCAGGGGTATTTTTAATAATTTAGCCAAAAAATTATTATTATTTTTTCATTTTTAAAATAAAATAATAATAAATTAATTAAAATATATTATTATTATTATTATTATTATTTCATTTCTCCCTCTCTTCTTATTCATCCTCTCCTTCTCCTTCAAGTCCAGCCACCAGACACCGTCCATCGGTGACCGCCGCTGCCAGAGTTTTTTTTTTATTATTATTTTTTTAATTTTTTCTTCCTCTTCATTTATTCTTCTTTTCTTTCTTCTCCCTTCAGAAGAAAGAAAAGAAGAAGAAAGAAAAGAAGAAGAAAGGAATAGGAAGAAAAGGATTATATAAAAAAAAATCTCCAAGTGTTCATCAACTATGGGTCACTCCACTAAAGACCCACAGCTGAACTCTTCTCACTGTAGAATATTTCTATGTCCACAGATATTGACCAATAACGGTAAGTCAATCCTTCACAAGTGTTCGTAACAACAGCTGGGTCAAATTATCGTTTTACCCCTGTGTTACATCTGTCTCCTTAAGTACCAGTGCTCCTCTAATGAACAACATGTTTATGGTCCAACCATTAAATAAAAAGTCTCTCTTGGGTCAGTGAGAGGGCGGGACCACTTTGTTCAAGACCCGGAGTCACCACTTGTAAACCTGAGACTTTCCTTGGATTATTTGCTCTAGTCACATATTGTAGGAAGTTGGATTTGTAGGGATAAAAACCCTAGCGCAGCGGAAACGATCATAAAACCATATCGTGTTTTCTTAAGATCAAAATACCGATACAATTTGCAAAGGGATTTTACAGCAAGAACAACATACATAGATCATCCTGTAAAGCTATATAAAACATGCTTTATAAAGATTAAAAAAAAACATCCTAGATCTAATCTAAGAAGGATCTTAATGATCCAAGATCAAGAACTACTTACCCTTGAAGACGTTCTTGATTGTTTTGCCAAAACCCCAACGGAATGCAGAAAAATACAGCAGCCCAAGAGATCTTACTTTGTTGCAAATCTCACACGAACACCACCACGAGGATTCACCAGTAATCTCACGGGATTATGTGAAGAAGATGATGGTGGAAGCCTAAGAATTTCTTGGGAGAAATTCTCTTCTGTATTCAGAGAATTGCAGAGAGAATGAGAGAGTGAGAGAGTATTTTTTCAAAAACTGAACCTTACCAAAAAATGAGGGAGAGACTTTGCTATCAAGCCACAGATGGAAATAACTTCCCTGAAACTTCTCTGCCTCAACGTTTCAGTTGCTGGGATTGTGGAAGACTCAATCAGTTCTCCCAACTGATTGAGTATTTAATTAATTATTAAAATAATTAATTAATAATATATTAAATTAACTCCTTAATTTAATAAAACCATATAAATCATATTTATATGTACATATCCACTTTAACCTATAGTTTTAATGAAATTCAATTAAATCAAATTTAATCGAATTAAATTAAAACAATTAATTAATTAATCCAACAATTAATTAATACAATAATTAAATATCACATATTTAATTATATTTCTCTCAATTTTGAACTATAGTATTAATGCACATCTAATGCACATTAATTATAACCTATAGTTTTAATATGAATTATATTCATATTTTAATCCAATATTCGAACACCTTTCGAATATTCATATCTCCCTTAGAAATTTACCTCGACACCCTAAATGAGCTACCGGTGGGACCTAATGGACCTACAGATCAGAAGCTCCAACGATGTGAGATTAATTGGCTAAACTCATTAACCAAGTTAATCAATATTCGTTAACCGCGGTTCACTCCACTAAAGAACCACGGCTGCACTCTTCTCACTGCAGATATATTTCTGTGTCCACGGATATTGACCGTCAACAGCAAGTTAGCCCTTCACGTGTGTTCGTATCCCAGCTAGGTCAAATTACTCTTGTTGATCCTTCTGTAGCTTCTCCTAATACTAACTTACTTCGTGGTTTATGATCTCGAATGTGGTCTTCCTCCAAGAAAGTTGCATTTGTCGATACAAATACTTTATTATCTTGAGGGTCGTAGAAAAGACCACCTCTCGTTTCTTTCGGGTAACCAACAAATTGGCACATTCTCGTACGTGGTTCCAATTTCTTAGGATTAGTCACTAACACATGTGCAGGACAACCCCATATACGAAAGTAACGAAAACTAGGTTTACGCCCCTTCCATAACTCAAAAGGAGTTTCAGAAACACTCTTTGAGGGAACGTTGTTAAGAATGTGTACTGCAGTCGCTACTGCATACCCCCAAAACGAGCTAGGCAACTGAGCATAGCTCATCATAGATCGAACCATGTCTAACAAGGTTCTATTTCTCCTTTCTGATACACCATTCTGCTGAGGTGTACCAGGTGCCGAGAGTTGGGATTGGATTCCATGTTCTATCATATAGTCTTGAAATCGTTGATCCAAATACTCTCCACCTCGATCTGATCGAAGCGTTTTAATTGTTTTACCCAATAGGTTTTCTACCTCAGCCTTAAAATCTTTGAACTTTTCAAGAGCCTCTGACTTATGTCCCATCAGGTATAAGTAACCGTATCGAGAATAATCATCTATGAAAGAGATGAAATATTCATAACCACCTCGAGCCTTTACATTCATTGGACCACAAAGATCCGAATGTATCAGTTCAAGTGGTTCTTTGGCCCTATAACCTTTTCCAGTAAAAGGCCTCTTGGTCATTTTACCCTCGAGACACGATTCACAGGGTGGTAAAGATGTATCTTCCACATCAGTTAGAAGTCCATTTTTAACCAAACGATCGATCTGATCGATGTTAATGTGACCAAGACGAAGGTGCCAAAGATACGTATTGTTACTTGGAGGAGAAATCTTTTGCCTTTTATTTTGCGTTTCGGCTGTTTTAAACATTTCATGACTTAAAATAGCCTTAGCATCAGTTGGTCTTAACACAAATAAATTATTCTCACGCTGAGCAGAACAAATATAAATACCATTCCTTGAAATAATTGCTTCATTAAGCTGAAAGGAAACAGAGTATTCTTGTTCTAACAATGCGGAAACAGAAATAAGGTTCCTTTTAATTCGAGGAACCAGATACAAGTTCTCCAAAATTAAAAACTTATTTCTAAAGAATAATTTTGCAGCTCCCACTGCACGAGCTGAAACGACCTCTCCTGTTCCAACCTCGAGCGTCATTTCACCGTCTGCCAGCTGTTGGAAACTATTTCCCTGAAAAGAAGAGCAAACATGATTAGTGGCTCCCGAATCCAGTATCCAGGCGAACTCATCATGTTCGACGAGACAAGTCTCTAATACAAGTAAATCGGATTTACCTTCTTTTTCTCTCTTCTTCTCAGCAAGGTAACGGGGACAGTTCCGCTTCCAATGACCATCTGCATTGCAGTGGAAGCACCTGCCTTTATCGGCCACGACCTTGGCCTTTCCCTTCCCTTGCACAGCCTGTGCAGGAGCCTTCCCCTTGTCTCCCTTCCTCTTTTGTATTTGCTTCGAAGAAGAAGCCTGGGGTACAGATTTAGTTCTTGAGGATGAACCCTTCAGGAACTTCTTTTTGGAATGGGCCACGTTGGCCTCTCCTTTAACCACATTTTTGCCCTTGCTCTTCTGCAAGGACTCATAAATCTGTAACTCCGAGAGGAGGGTAGTCAGGTTGAACTGAATCTTATTCATGCTCGCGTTCGTCCTGAAAGACAGATAACTCGCCGGGAGCGAGTGAAGGATGAACGCAACCTGACTGCGCTCGCAGACAACCCCGCCATTTGCCTCAGCTATATTGAATTGGTTAATCATGTCCAGGACGTGTTCCCGAACAGATTGACCTTCCTGCATCTTGGCATTGAAGACATTCTTCAAGGCGTCGTGGTGGAGCTGGTAGGACGGAAGTCCAAACATCTCCTGCAGGGAATTCATAATCTCTCTGGCAGTTACCACGTTTTCATAACGCTTGGCCAATACTTCAGATAAGCTGACCAATATGTAGACTTTGACCTTTTCGTTGGCCTTAGTCCAGCGTTCATAGGCGTCTTTAACTGCCTGAGCGGCAGTGCGAGGGAGAACGGGAGGACACTCCTCCGTTAAGACGAACCTTAAGTCCTCAACCACGAGTATTGTATTAAGATTAGATTTCCATTGTGGAAAATTTTTGCCGGTAAGTTGTTCATTTTTAAGCAGGGAAATGATAGAGGAAGACATTGCTGAAAAACAAACAAGTGACCGTATTAGTTATCTTTGCCTTAGCCCATCACACAAGCAATACAAACAATTGCAAACATCCAATCAATTTTGCAAACAAGCAATCAAAGAACCCTAATAAAACTATGATTGTGTTTCGCAACGATGCTTTAGAGGTTTAGAAGAACAGCCACCGAAGGGTGATCAGTTGTTCCTCCTCTAAAATGAGACTCTTCTCAGTCAATTTCTAATACCAGAATAACTCATATTCCATTAGATATTAACCACCGTTGTTCGGTCAAGGATTTGTTAACAAATTAACTCCTCCCCGTAAGTGTTACCCTCCCACTTTCAGATCTCAGAGGCACGGACCAACAGGCTACCGTTAGGAAAGACAACTGTTGGTAATTAGCCTAAGCGATCCTATCCTATTCAGGAGTTCACGGTGTTCCGAATCCTATGATCAGGCCCTCCGAAGGGATGGTTGCTCCAGGGCAACACGCAGGCGGATCATAGGACTCTCACGGTGTGACCTAGGGGTGGAGACCGAAGGATACGTTGACACGCGTCCCGCTCCCACTTACTATAGTCACTTTCCCCATTCACCTTGGTATTGACCCATGCAAACACTTTCCGAAGGGAGGCCGCTCTACGACGACACGAAGCCGAGCATGGATCTCACGGTGTGAACTATACAGGGACGTAGGAGCAAAACTCGATTTAAATCAAGTTTTGTAATTTTCCTCCCACTAAAGTAACCTATCGGATATTTTAGGGTTTGATTAGACCTAGATAAATCCGACTAAGTCATTTATCTAAGTCTAGTCCTATTATAACTATTATAATAAGACCTAATGTCTAGGTGTATTAAACCATTTTAATTTACCTAGCGACATTATTCTAACATTAACCTGTGATTGATTCAACTCCGGTGTTCTAGATCAGTTCCCAGGTAGGAGGTGTTCCGTATACCGTCAACTTAAATACCTCCAATCCTTAGACAGAACTTCACTGGTAGAGTTCCCTTATAATCTTAGGAATGTTTGTCCTACTTAGTTCATTAAAACTATTTTAAAACTAAGTAAGAATTTCTAATCCTATTAGAAAATGATCTTAGGTCTAATTAATTTTAACTCATTAAAATTAATTCAATTTTAACCTAAGATCCTAAGTGAGCATGCATATCTTGATTATAGATTGACGGTTTCTAATCACAAATTTTAAACTATTTCAAAATTTTAATGATTACTATAATCATGCATACTATAGTTTAAATCAATTAACAATCATATTCTAATTAATCAAATTTAAACTATTCAACTAGGCATTGCATGATAATTAATATAACTCTTATATTAACCTATGGATGTATCATGCTCAATGCAACTTGATTTCCATTTTTAATAAATTAACAATTAATTATTGCCAAAAATGGTAAATCAAAGTAGCATGCTGCAAACAATTCATTTCAATATAACTCTTATATTAACCTATGTAATTGCATGCATCATACATTTCCATTTTCATGAATTTAATATAACTCAACTATATATTAAATAAATCATGAAAATCCATGCATTATCATCCAAAATTATAATCACATTATAACATACATAATGCATGAGCATGCTTTATATCCTAAGGTGGGATTAAAATTTAAATGACATCCATAAAGCATTTAAACAGCGAATAAACCGATTTAATTGGCCACTAGGATAAATTAAAGCAAAATTACTCTAATAAAGCTTTAAAACTATCCTATTACACAAATCTGCAGCTCCAAATCCGGTCTACAAGTCTTGAACCAACCCAAACCGCTTCGAACCGGGCTTGAAAAACTCGAACCGCGCCCAAACCGGGTTAAACCGGACCAAATCGGTCCCAGCTAACCCAAAATACACGAACCGGACCGACCAATTAGGGCACCACGCACGTCTTTACGAAAATCTGGCGCCGCACAAAATCGTGACAGCGTCGAGACACTATAGCGATAGCGTCCCGACGCTGGCGCGATTTCAACAATCCGTAGCGTGAAATCGCGACAGCGTCGAGACGCACAACGCCTAGCGTCCCGACGCTGTTGCGTCTGGAGCTGTTTTCTGGGCAGAACCGTGGCTGTTCTCCACGAAATTCATCGATTTCTTCCACGATCTTCATCGATTTTCAAGCCTAGACTAGACCCGGACTGTACAGACTCGATATTTATGATTTTATGCCCAAAAACACAGGGGCCTTTACAATTTGATCGCATCAAAAATCATAAATTCTAAGGCGAAATTAAATCAAAACAGTTTATCGCAAACCACATTCATAATGCAAAATAATCCCACCATGACAGCAAATTGCAAATTTTAAACCCTAAGAAAAAACACAGAGATGGCTCTGATACCAATTGTAGGGATAAAAACCTTAGCGCAGCGGAAACGATCATAAAACCATATCGTGTTTTCTTAAGATCAAAATACCGATACAATTTGCAAAGGGATTTTACAGCAAGAACAACATACATAGATCATGCTGTAAAGCTATATAAAACATGCTTTATAAAGATTAAAAAAAAACATCCTAGATCTAATCTAAGAAGGATCTTAATGATCCAAGATCAAGAACTACTTACCCTTGAAGACGTTCTTGATTGTTTTGCCAAAACCCCAACGGAATGCAGAAAAATACAGCAGCCCAAGAGATCTTACTTTGTTGCAAATCTCACACGAACACCACCACGAGGATTCACCAGTAATCTCACGGGATTATGTGAAGAGGAGGATGGTGGAAGCCTAAGAATTTCTTGGGAGAAATTCTCTTCTGTATTTAGAGAATTGCAGAGAGAATGAGAGAGTGAGAGCGTATTTTTTCAAAAATTGAACCTTACCAAAAAATGAGGGAGAGACTTTGCTATCAAGCCACAGATGGGAATAACTTCCCTGAAACTTCTCTGCCTCAACGTTTCAGTTGCTGGGATTGTGGAAGACTCAATCAGTTCTCCCAACTGATTGAGTATTTAATTAATTATTAAAATAATTAATTAATAATATATTAAATTAACTCCTTAATTTAATAAAACCATATAAATCATATTTATATGTACATATCCACTTTAACCTATAGTTTTAATGAAATTCAATTAAATCAAATTTAATCGAATTAAATTAAAACAATTAATTAATTAATCCAACAATTAATTAATACAATAATTAAATATCACATATTTAATTATATTTCTCTCAATTTTGAACTATAGTATTAATGCACATCTAATGCACATTAATTATAACCTATAGTTTTAATATGAATCATATTCATATTTTAATCCAATATTCGAACACCTTTCGAATATTCATATCTCCCTTAGAAATTTACCTCGACACCCTAAATGAGCTACCGGTGGGACCTAATGGACCTACAGATCAGAAGCTCCAACGATGTGAGATTAATTGGCTAAACTCATTAACCAAGTTAATCAATATTCGTTAACCGCGGTTCACTCCACTAAAGAACCACGGCTGCACTCTTCTCACTGCAGATATATTTCTGTGTCCACGGATATTGACCGTCAACAGCAAGTTAGCCCTTCACGTGTGTTCGTATCCCAGCTAGGTCAAATTACCGTTTTACCCCTGGGCTACCTCTCGATCCTTAAGTACCAGTGCTCCTCTAATGAACAACCTTTGTGAGGTCCAACCAACAAACAGAAATCCCTCTCGTGCCATAAAGAGGGTAGGGCCCATTGTTCAAGACCCGGAGACACCACTTAAGGGAACACACCTCTACTTACCCTAATATCGGGAAGGAGTGAATTCCATCTCGTAAGACTACGTTCCCAGCTCCCCATTCGGTCTTGTCCCCAAAATGGTAGGCTTATTGAGTCGGCGAACAGGCCACTCTCACTCGTACAAATCAAAGGACAATCCCTCATGGACAGGAGTCCATAATCCACTCAAGATTAAGGCCAAGTTGCCTAGGTCATCCTAGTGAAATAGAAGCCGAACTAACTAATAGCGTTACAGTTAGTGGTTAACTATTTCGCGGTCCGGTCTTTGTGCAAACTCATTGCACAGGATACCCCCACTCGCATGTCAACTACATGAACGCGTTGGATCACTACGTTTGTATCAATATACAAAGCGGGCCGTATCCATAGTGTCACCAGGACAAGGTACCCAGCCTTATCCCTATACTACAGACCCTTTAGGCTAAAACTTGAACATTGATCCCCGTATGTCCCTACATACTAGTTCAAGCCTCATTCTATTAGCCTTGGATGTTTAGTTTATTGGATTAGGGTTCATAAGACAAGATATAATACAAACATTGAATAATACATCACTTTTATTAATGTTCGGTCAAATGTACATTTACTATCTACGAGTTTTAGGGCATAAAACCCAACAGGATTAAAGTTGTCGTTGTTCATTGTTGAAGAAAAATGGCAAAGCTTTGTGGTTTTATTGTGGTTTCATTGTTGGATTAAAGTTGTTGGAATTTATTAATTTAAAAGAAGAAAGAAAAGAAAGGAAATAAAAAAAAGAAAGAAAAGAAAAGAAGAAAAAAGAAGAAAAGAAAAGAAAAAAAAAAAGAAGAAAGTGGAGAGGAAGCTGTCGGTGCTTAATGGTTTTAAGGAGTGAATCCACCATTTCAGCCCACTTTCTTTTCATTTTCCCATCAAATTTTCAGAACCTTTCGAGAGAGAGAGTGAAGGAAGAAGAAGAAGAAGCTTGTTGGAGTTTTTAGGTTGAAGAAGAGAGGGGAAAGCTCATGCAAATGCAATCGTGGCAGAATCTAGGTTCAATCTGCCTACCTCTGGTTTTTAATTCGGTTTGAGCTACACAAGAAGAACTAAGAGGTGAGGTCTTACTTTCTTGAAATTTAATCCATTTTCCAACAAATTTCATGAAGGAAGATTGAACTAAATCTGATGTTAAGTTAATGGTTTTTGAAGAGAAAAACAGAGCACAAAATTTTCGTGCAAAACAGAAGGATCTCTGGTTTTCTCTGGTTTTTCGAACATTCTATGGTGTACAGGTTGAAATAGAAGCTCAATTTGGTATGGTTGGAAAGTTCATTTAATTTCCTATAACTTTCATGAAGAATTTGTGAGCCACAAATGTCTGGAAGTAAGATTAATTTCAAGAGAAAAGTAGAGAGTAGCAGAGAAGCACGAATTTGGAATATCTTTGTTCGGGGGGTTTCCGGACAAATCCATTGGGAATCTCACTTTCATTCCTTCAGGTAAGTTGTAGAGAGTTCCAAAATGAAGAGTTTGATATATAGTACATTAATTTGGGTCAAGTATTGAGGAAGTTATGAGTGTTGGAAGTTAGGGTATTGAATCTGGAAAATCTGGAAAAAAAAGTGTGAAGTGTGATTTTATTTCTAGAATTTAGAATTCATGAGCATGGAAAGACAAGACGATTTATAGTTCTGATGCTCGGTTTTGG
Organism: Luffa aegyptiaca; assembly: GCA_017139565.1. Lineage (NCBI taxonomy): Eukaryota > Viridiplantae > Streptophyta > Magnoliopsida > Cucurbitales > Cucurbitaceae > Luffa > Luffa aegyptiaca. The sequence goes on along the minus strand of CM029401.1, from coordinate 23,769,626 downwards.
TTTGTTTGACAGGCCAAGAGGAAATAGGTCGAGTCTACAGGCCAGGGAACTAGCCAAGACTGTTAGTGACAAAACGAATTTCGAAAATGATTTCTAAACTGTTATTTGTGTTTAAATGGTTTACATGAATATGAACTTATGAATGATACATGATTTCTATGAATGGTTTCAAGCATAAGTTTTAATCTTAGGTTTTCTAATGAGATTTATGTACGAGCACGTGATTATTGACTTTCTGAAAAGTAGTTGAAATGATATCATTTTAAGCAAAGTACGCATTAGCGAGTACTGTTTAAAGATTTTCAGTTTTTCACGAGCAAGCTGAGTAAGCTTGAGATTTACGAAAGATAAAGATAAGCAGACATGTTTTAATGTTTTCAGGTGATTTTCTGAGATTTCTATTGACTACATCACTGAGATATTCAGCCCGAGGCTATATGTGTCACACCCCCTCCCGGACCACCTGCTAGCTTAGTCCGAAAGATGGCGTGAAGCCAACGGACATCGTCCTCCTCTAACGATACCCGCTGACCCTCCTGAAACGTTGAACCTGATAAACAAACTAATCTTAGATATAAAATATTCTACGTGAAACACAACACAGCGGAATCCCTGAAAACCTTTTAACATACACGAGGTGCAACCCTGACATAACTTGGTTTGGAAAATAACCTGATATAGATATCACAACCAAAAACATATACAACTGGGTTTTATACAACCACGACCTCTAGAACTTACACAAACCGTTAATTATCCAATCCTTACAAAAACATTTACAATATAGACAGACTCAATATATAACTCCACCCACGTACTGGAGCTTGATCTGGAACTTTCAGCAGACGTTGGCAGTGTATCAGGCACCGGGAGCCCGATCTCTACCTGAAAAGTGGGAAAACATTTTGAAAGAGTGAGCTACGAAGCCCAGTGAGTGACTAAATTTAAAACTGTAGATTCGGAAATCAGAACACGTGATAAAACTTTAAACGTATAAATCTGTCAATCAAGCATTAAACATAAACGTGAAATAATAAAAGGTTTCTCAAATAACTCGCAAGTACGTTATTAAAATCTAGCAAGGCATATCAATTATATAAACATCTTAACTAACATGACAAATCAACGTTGTGTAGGGCACACCCAGTACAACCAACGTTTACTAGCTCTACGATGTAGTGGGGCCCGCCCAGCACTTCCATCGTCTTTGTCGTAGTGGGGCCCGCCCAGCACTCACGACAGCATCGTTGTCACGGAGTAACTCAACGTCAACAACGGAATATAACATGTGTGCACACGGTACCATATAGCCTCGGGCTCAATATCTCAGTCATGTAGTCAATAGCAATCTCATAAAATCACATGAAAACATTAAAACATGCATGCTTATCATTATCTTTCGTAAAACTCAAGCTTACTCAGCTTGCTCGTGAAAAACCGAAAATCTTGTAAGAGTACTTGCTAATACATGCTTTACTTTAAATGATATTGTTTCACTACCTTTCATAAAGTCAATAATCACGTGCTCGTATATAAACCTCATTAGAAAATCTAAGCTCAACACTTATGCTTGAAACCGTTCATAGAAATCATGTATCATTCATAGAAAGCATGTAAAACATCTAAACATGAACAACTGTTTGGAAACAATTTTCGAAATTCGTTTTGTCACTCACAGTCTTAGCTAGTTTCCTGGTCTGTAGACTCGACCTATTTCCTCTTGGCCTGCCAAACAACCAAAACCGAGCATTAGAACCATAAGTAGCTTTGTCTTTCCATGCTCATGAATTCTAAACACTTGAATCAAAAATCACACTTCACATTCTACTTTCCCAGATTTTCCAGATTCTATACCCTAACTTCCAGCACTCATAACTTCCTCCATACTTAACCACAATTAATTTACTATACATCAAACTCTTCATTTTTGAACACTCTACAACTTACTTGAAGAAATGAAAACGAGATTCCCAACCAATTTCTCCAGAAATGCCCCGGACACAGACAACACAGATTTGAGGTTCTCTGCTACCCTTTATCTTTCTCCTGTAATTAAACCTACTTCAAGTTATTTTTGGCTCACGAATGCTTCATGAAAGGTATAGGAAATTGAATAATCTTTCCAACCATACCAAATAGAGCTTCTGATTCAACTTGTACACCCCAAAATGCTCGAAAAACCAGAGAAAACCAGAGATCCTCCTGGTTTGCACGAAAATCCTGTGCTCTGTTTTCCATTTGAAAAACCATTAACTAATCATTAGATTTAGCTCAAGCTTCCTTCATGCAATTTGTTAGAAAATGGATTAAATTTAAAGAAAACCAAGCCTCACCTCTTAGTTCCTTCTGTGTAGCTCAAACTGAAACAAAAACCAGAGGTAGACAGGTTGAACTCAGATTCTGCTATGGCTGCCTTTGCTTGAGCTATTTCCTATCTTCTTCAACCTCAAAACCCTAGAAACCTTCTTCGTCTCCTTCCTTCACTCTCTCCCTCGAATTCTCTGAATTTTGGATGGAAAATGATGAGAAATGGGCTGAAAATGACTAAAAATAGGCTGGAGCTTTGGCTTAAGTGGTGGTGGGTTTTTTACTGTCCTTTCTTATTTTCTTTCTTTTCTCTTTTTTTTTTTCATTTGTTTTTCCCTTTTGCTGATTTGTTTCCTTTTTTTTTTCCTTTCATTTCCGTTGGTTATTTCTTTTCTTTCCTGTTATTCTTAAATTAATAACTTCCAACAACTTTAATCCAACCATGAAACCACAATGAACCACAAAGCTTTGCCATTTTCTTCAACATTGAACAACAACAACTTTAATTCAACTTCCACAATAGATGACAAGAGAAAATGATCCAAGGAATGTCTCGGGGTTACAATATGGTACTGTGTGCACACAGGTTATATTCCGTTGTTGACGTTGAGTGTACTCCGTGACAACGATGCTGTCGTGAGTGCTGGGCAGGCCCCACTACGACAAAGACGATGGGAGTGATGGGCGTGCCCCACTACATCGTAGAGCTAGTAAACGTTGGTTGTACTAGGCGTGCCCTACACAACGTAGATCTGTCATGTTAGTTAAAATGTTTGATATACTTGATATGCCTTGCTAGATTTTAATGATGTACTTGCGGAGTATTTCAGAAAGCTTTTATCATTACACGTTTATGTTAAACGCTTTGATTAAACAGATTTATACGTTTAAAGGTTTATCACATGTTCTGATTTGCGGATTTACAGTTTTAAATTTAGTCACTCACTGGGCTTCATAGCTCACTCTTTCAAAATGTTTTCCCACTTTCCAGGTAGAGATCGAGCTCCCGGTGCCTGATAACTGCCAAAGTCTGTTTTCTGCTAAAAGCTTCCAGATCAAGCTTCAATACGTGGGTGGAGTTGTACATTGTGTCTGTTTGTATTGTAAATGTCTTTGTAAGAACTGGATAGTTTATGGTTGTGTAAGCACTAGATGTCGTGGTTGTATAAACCCCAGTTGGATATGTTTTTGGTTGTGATATCTCTATCAGGTTATTTCCCAAACCGAGTTATGTCAGGGCTGCACTTCATGTATGTCTAAAGGTTTTCAGGGATTCCGCTGTGTTGTGTTACATGTAAAGTATTCTATATCTAAGACTAGTATGTTTATCAGGTTCAACGGTTCAGCAGGGTCAACAGGTATCGTTAGAGGAGGACGATGTCTATTGGCTTCATGCCATCCCCCTGACTAAGCTAGCAGGTAGTTTGGGAGGGGGTGTGACACCACTTAAGGGAACACTCATCTACTTCTCCTGGAAGTGGGAAGGAGTGAATTTCATATTGCATTGTCATGTCCCAAGCCCTTGTTGGGTTTTATGCCCTAAAACTCGTAGATAGTAAATGAAACAAATTAATCGATCTCAATAAAACTTTATTTGAGTGATTCAGTAATTTGGTTATTGAATAATCGAGTTTGCATTAATAAACCCTAAATCGAATAAACTAAGATCCAAGGTTGTTTAAATGAAACTTGGACCAGTATGTAGGGACATACGGGGATCAGTGTTCAAGTAACAACCTAAATGGTCTATAGTATAGGGATAAGGTTGGGTACCTTATCCTGGTGACACTATGTGATACGACCCACCTTGTATTCGATACAGATGCAATGATCCAAAGCATCCATGTAGAAGACATGCGGGTGGGGGTATCCTATGCAATGAGTTTGCATAAGACCGGACCGCGAAATAGTAACCACTAGATGTAACGCCGTTAACTAGTTTAGGTTTCTATTTCAATAGGATGACCTAGGTAACTCAATCTCAATCCTGAGTCTGTTATGAACTCCTTTTCAGGAGGGATTGTCCTTAGATTTGTAGGGGTGAGAGTGGCTAGTTCGCCGACTCAATATTCCTACCATTTCAGGGGTAAGACCGAATGGGGGCTGGGAACATAACAGTACAAGATGGAATTCACTCCTTCCCCTATTGGGGCAAGTAGATGTGTGTTCCCTTAAGGGCTGATTCCGGGGCTTGAACAAAAGCGCGCTGTCCTCTCCTGGCCTGAGAGGAATTTCTGTTTAGTGGTTGGACCCTAAACAGGTTGTTCATTAGAAGGATCAGTGGTACTTAAGGATCTAGAGGTAACCCAGGGGTAAAACGGTAATTTGACCCAGCTGGTGTTACGAACACACGTGAAGGATTGACTTACTGCATTGGTTGATATCCATGGACACAGAAATATTCTACAGTGAGAAGAGTGCAGCTGTGGGTCTTTGGTGGAGTGACCCACAGTTAACGAATGTTGATTAACTTGGTTAATGAGTTTAGCCAGTTAATCTTGTATTGTTGGAGCTTCTGATCTGTAGGTCCATTAGGTCCACCTGCTAGCTCGTAACGGGTTCTGAGATTAATCAGTCTTGATATATAAGAGAATTATAGTTAATTGTATGTGATGCAATTAATATAATGTATGGAGATACATTATAGTCTAAGTTTAATTATAGAATTAAATTTTATAATAAAATTAATTTTGGATATGATTCAAAATTAATTATTGAGAGATTTAATTATTTGAAGGAGTTCAAATATTAAATATGGATTAGATTCATATTGAACTATAGTTTTATATGAATAGTGATTCATATTACAACTATAGTATAAGAGAGAAAATGAAATTAATTAGATATGTGATATTTAATTAATTTATGAATTAATTAATTGGAGAATTAATTGATTTAATTTAATTTGATTAAATATGATTTAATCGAAATTAAAACTATAGTTGGTAATTAATGTACATTAGATGCACATTTAAACTATAGGTTTAAAGTGAGAGATATTCATGTATTAATTAAATATGATTTAATTAATATTTTAATTAATTAATATGATTAATTAATTAATATTAATTTAATTTTAATTATTTTAATTTTAATTAAATTAATTAAGTAACTCCCATCAGGGAGTTACTACGTGGGATCTGGGAGTTATCCCAGAGTTCTTCCTCTCTCTCAAAAACTGACTCTCAGTGGGAATTTTTCTCGCTTCCTCTTCTTTTTCTCTCTCAAACTTCCCAAAAAGAAAAAGACACAGCACCATTCTTGCTGCTCTTCTTTTTCTATTTTTCCCTTCTCCAAGACAAGACCTTAGGCTCCCACAAGCCTAACCTCACAATCTAGAGTTATAGTGGGTGTACTGTTTTGGTAGTGTTCTTGGAGCAAAAAGACAATACATGAATTTCAAGTTGGAGCATTGTGCTGAGGAGTTTGGCCACTACAATTCACGTAAGTTTCTTCAACTCTAAAGTAGTTTAGAGTTATTTACAGCATGCTTAATCTTAGAATTTCATAGAAATTGTTCTGTGTTAATTGCCCAATGTATCGGTGTTTTTGTTCAACCCAATTAACAACGTTAAGTTCAGATATACGCTTCCGCTGCAAGGATTTTGATTCCTTCAGCCCTCACTTGGTCTCGTCCCCAAGAAGGAAGACTTATTGAGTCGACGTGCAGGCCACTCTCCCCGTACTAATCAAAGGACAATCCTTCGTGAGAAGGAGTTCATGACACACTCAGGATTTAGATTGAGTTACCTAGGTCATCCTATTGAAATAGTAAGCTAATTAGTTAACGGTGTTACATCTAATGGTTTACTATTTCATGGTCTGGTCTTATGCAAACTCATTGCATAGGATACCCCCGCTCGTATGTCTCCTACATGGACGCCTTGGATCAATACGTCTGTATCGAGTACAAAGTGGGCCGTATCACATAGTGTTACCAGGATAAGGTACCCAACCTTATCCCTATACTATAGACCTTTTAGGTTCTTACTTGAACACTGATCCCCATATGTCCCCACATGCTAGTTCAAGTTACATGTAAACAACCTTGGATCTTAGTTTATTGGATTTGGGTCTTATTGTGCAATTATAGACTTAATATAACAATAACACTTTATTGCATAATCCTCAATAACACTTTATTGATACAAGTATATAATTCCTTAACATTCACTATTTACGAGTTTTAGGACATAAAACCCAACAGGTAAGAGATAAGGAAAGAATTTAGGTGAGTAAGAACGTATTAGGCTTGCTCCAGAGCAACATGCCAGAAACATGCGAGGACCCAGTTGTTTTCTATATCCCCTATGTGATTGGTGCTAGTTTCATAGAGTATGCCATGCTAGACTTAGGTGCATCCATTAATATCATGCCATATTCTGTCTACCATAATTTTAATCTGAATGCCTTGCATGTATCTGGTGATGTATTATTGCATTTTAGCTGATAGATCTTATATTCACCCATTAGGTATGGTTAATAATGTTCTAGTGCAGGTTAGAGACTTAGTATTCACTACTGATTTCTATGTGTGTGCACATTGATAGTGGTTATCCCCCTAGTTCTGCATCTATTTTGTTGGGGAGACCATTTGTGAAATCTACTAGGACTATGATTAATGTTAATAAGGATGTTTTGTCTTTAGAGTTTTAGAGGAGTGTTGTTAATGTAAATATTTCTAAGGCTGCTAGATACCCTCATAACTCTACTTCCTTGTGTCAGATAAATGTAGTTGAACCATTAGTGTAGGATGTTATGATTTATAATGATGACATGAGGCTTGAGCATGATGACCAAAGCTGTAACGATGAATTTTGTTCAGGGGAGTTGTGTTATACTTTTTCTTCTGAACATTTAGATTCTGATATTGGTTATTTTGCTACTTCTAGTAAAATACTTCCTTCTATTGTGCAGGCACCTAAATTTGAGTTGAAGGCTTTGCCCGAGCACCTTAAGTATGCTTACTTGGATGATAATGAAACGCTACCGGTCATCATCTTCAACAAGTTGACTGCCAACCAGGAGGAGCAGCTGGTGAACGTGCTAAAGGAACATAAGAAAGGCATGGGTTGGACCCTGGCTGACCTCAGTGGAATCAGCCCAATGACGTGCGTGTTCGTTGCAATTCTGAAGTGGTTAAATTATAGATAGAATTCACTTCAAAATACTGTGCAAGTATACACAATCTAGCAGCAAGTGGTAAGTATTTATCGTATCCACAAGGTCTTGAATTGCCTACCTCTATTGATTTGATTTGCCTTTTTAGTGATTTCAAAAGGTTGGTTAAATTGATTGGGTTTTTAAAATGCTGAAACAAAAGAAATACGAAAGTAGTAAATGATTACGACTAGAGAAAACAGAATGGAAACAGACACAAGTTAAGACTTCTGTAATTGTTTATAAAGATGATCCAACAATTCTTTTGATCAGTCAATCTCATGCAGTCTTATCAGCTGGATCCTCCCGAAACTCTAGATTTTTTGGATTATGTTTCAACTCCAATGAAGCTCTACCGATCAAGCGTTAGGCAATTGACTATCCCTAGTTCAACTGCTGGCGTCCACCAACTCTGTAAACCCGAGACTTTTCTTGGGTCAATTCCTCTTGTCATCTATTGTGAAAGTTGGACTTAAGTTGTGTGGTTTCATTGTTGAAGGAAAATGGCAAGCATTTAGTTCAAGTTGTTTTTTTTTTAACTTTGGAGTTTCTTTAAAAAACAAAAAAGAGAAAATGAAAGGAAAAGGAAAAAAAAAAAAGAAAATAAAAGAAAAGAAAAGGAAAAGGAAAAGGGAAAAAGGAAAAAAAAAAAAAGAAAAAAGAAAGAAAAAGAAAGCAAATGGAAATGGCCAGCACTAAAAACCCACCACCGACTACAATTTTCATCAGCCCATTTCCATCTCATTTCTCATCCTTTTCCATTGAAACTTTCAGAGCACTTTAAGGAGAGAGTGAAGGAAGAAGGAGAAGATGAATTTCGTGGTTTGAGGTTGAAGAAGATAGGAAAAAGCTCATGCAAAGCCAGCCATTGCAGAATCTGCGTTCAACCTGGCAACCTCTGGTTTTTTAGTCGGTTTGAGCTACACAAAAGGAATCAAGAGGTGAGGTTTGATTTTCTTGAAAGTTAGTTCACTTTCTAGCAAATTTCATGAAGGGAGCTTGACCTAAATCGTATGAGAAGTTGATGGTTTTTGGAATGGAAAACAGAGCACAGGATTTTCGAGCAAAGCAGGAGGATCTCTGGTTTTCTCTGATGTTTTGAGCATTCTGGGGTGTACAAGTTGAATCAGAAGCTCTATTTGGTATGGTTGGAAAGAATATTCAATTATCTACAACTTGCATGAATAATTCGTGAGCCAAACATGACTTGAAGTAGGTTTAATTTCAGGAGGAAGATAAAGGGTAACAGAGAAGCTCGAATCTGTGTTGTCTGATTTCGGGGCATTTCTGGACACATTGGTTGGGAATCTCGTTTTTATTCCTTCAGGTAAGTTGTAGAGTATTCGAAAATGAAGATTTTGATGTGTATTTCATTAATTTTGGTTCAGTATTGAGGAAGTTGTGGGTGTTGGAAGTTAGGGTATAGAATCTGGAAAATCTGGAAAAGTAGAATGTGAATGTGATTCTTAATCCAATTGTTTAAAAATTCATGAGCATGGAAAGACAAAGCTATCTATGGTTCTAATGCTCGGTTTTGGTTATTTGACAGGCCAAGAGGAAATAGGTCGAGTCTACAAACCGGGGAACTAGATAAGACTGTGAGTGACAAAATGAATTTCGAAAATGTTCTTAAACGGTTGTTCATGATTATATGTTTTATATGCTTTACCATGAATGATATATGATTTTTATGAACGGTTTCAAGCATGAGTTTTGAGCTCAGATTTTCTAATGAGGTTTATATACGAGCACGTGTCTAATGACTTTATGGAAAATAGCTGAAACGATATCTTTTAAAGTAAAGTATGGATTAGCAAGTACTTTTAAACGATTTCCAGTTTTTCATGAGCAAGCTGAGTAAGCTTAAGTTTTACGAAAGATAACGATAAGCAGACATGTTTTAATATTTTCATGTGATTTTCTGAGATTTCTATTGACTACATGACTGACATATTGAGCCCGAGGCTATATGGTACCGTGTGCACACAGGTTATATTTCGTTGTCGACGTTGAGTGTACTCCGTGACAACGATGCTGTCGTGAGTGCTGGACGGGCCCCACTACGACAAAGACGATGGGAGTGCTGGGCGAGCCATTACACGTTTATGTTAAACGCTTTGATTGAGCATATTTATACGTTTAAAGGTTTAGCACGTGTTTTGACTTCCGGATTTAGAGTTTTAAAGTCAGTCACTCACTGGGCTTCGTAGCTCATTCTTTCAAAATGTTTTCCACTTTTCAGGTAGAGATCGAGCTCCCGGTGCCTGATACACTGCCAACGTCTGCTGAAAGTTCTAGATCAAGCTCCAGTACGTGGTTGGAGTTGTATATTGAGTCTGTTCATATTGTAAATGTTTTGTAAGGTTTGTATAATATCGTCCTAGAGGTCGTGGATGTATAACCCTAGTTGTATATGTTTTGGTCGTGATATCTATATCAGGTTACTTTCCAAACCAGGTTATGTCAGGGCTGCACCATGTGTATGTTGAAAGGTTTCTGTGGATTCCGCTGTGTGGTGTTTCATATAGAATGTTTTATATCTATGATTAGTATGTTTATCAGGTTCAACGTTTCAGTAGGGTCAACAGGGATCGTTAGAGGTGACGATGTCTGTTGGCTTCACGCCATCTTTCAGGCTAAACTAGCAGGTGGTCCGGGAGGGGGTGTGACAAACTCATAATGGTCTAATGTGAATTATCGCCACACAACTCCTAAATCATCCTTGAAACTAGGAGAAGCTATACGTACCGGTTAGCTAGGCGGGCACATAATGAAATTGAAGAACAACAATAACTCAAGATGATCGTAATCAAATAGAATTTCCTGATTTTATAAAGATAACAATCACATAATTCTTAACCCATGCCTACAAAGCAATTAGTTCATGATTGAAAACATAAAATACGTTACAATCTCGATAAGCACATCCATAATGCGAAATACACAAGAAATACTAATCCTTTTAGTAATTGGGGAGTTGAAACGACTGCTCCAAACCAATAAGAACATGGAAGAACCTCGTCTTCTTGAGAGGAATTGCAATTGGTCTTCTTAAATCTCCATTCTGCCGTCAATTCGGCCTCCAGTCGATTGATTCGGTCTCCCAATCGTGAATGAATTCATCTCTGATGGCTCCTCCTTTTATAAGATGAGGTTTAACCTAATTAGGTTAATTTAGACACGTGGAGTGACTTCCCAGCCGGATTAGTCCGAGATCTATGCTTAAAATACCACCTCATTTAATGAATCATGTGTAGCTCACGTGGCTCGTTTTGCTGATATTTTGCTTGATCATCAACTTTGCTCTCTCAATCTTGTCAGCATTTATTTTTCTGCAAAAGAAACTCCAAAGCATCAATTCGTTCAATTAGATTAAAACACATTATATTCATCTAATATCACACCCAAATGGCACAATTAAGATATAAATCATCATAGAATAAGGTATAAATAACTCTCTTTTGGAGAGTTATCACACCCCCAAACTTGAACTATTGCGCGTCTCGAGCAATACTAACGCATCTCTCTAAGAAATTCAGAACCATGGACATAGCACAACTTAATTAAAACAAATAATCCAACACTTCCTTCTTCCTTTACTTGAGCATCCTGCAAAACCACGCATTGTCGCAGCAAAATAGTTCTTTCAACATTGAACAAATAATCACCACCTGTAACTCAATCCTAAGAACTACCACAGCCTAGCAACATTAAAAGATTTTTCATAAATTTGAGGAATTTTTCTTTTTTTTTTTTCAGACTTAGAGCTGCCTTTTAGTCATAAACTCTTATGCATGGGATCACCCATTTTATGATGCAGTATACCCTTGCCCTCAAGCTTATCACTAATTAGGCTAAACACTCATTACTTAGCACCAAAAATCCTTAGTTATCTATCTCTTGCTTCTCAGAATGGCGACATGTTATGATGAAGCTCACCTAAGCCCTGGGAGATAGAAAACTGCTAGACCATCATTCTTCATTCAAAAGTTTTGCTTTTTCAATCTTTTCAGCAAAATTCTTTTCTTTTGGACACATTTTTTCTCTTTTTTCCAGCATTTTCCTAGGTCAACTTTTGACGCAAAGAAAAACTATGAGTGTCACAAATGTCCTTGGTTACTCAACAACCTAGAAAAGTTAAGAAGGAGAGGAATGCTGTACCTTTTTTTTTTCTCTCTCAGACCTCTTATTCTTTTTCTTTGGTCTCTACGAAGCCTTTTCAACCCTCTCTTCCACTGTTTCCTTATCTACCAGCACTTCCTCTTTCATCTCTCTTTCTTTCCTTGCTCGTGCTTTTGCCATAACAATAATAATACACACAGAGAAAATTCACAACAGGTTAGATAAAAGATGAGAGTGAAAAACGTACCTGATGGGAGCTCGTATAAATTGGGCACTAACTCAAAGATCTTCAACAAATAATCAGCAATTATCTCCTAATTAATTTAAGTTACCGTTTTAACCACATGGATTCGTGGAAAAATTTGATCTATCAAATGGTAAGATCTTCCCATTTACTACGCTCCCTCTGTGTCCAACGACCATAACTCCAGCTTCGCTGTGCTCAACACATGACATCTTTGGTAATTAACTGCATGCCCACTTAATTATTCTGCTAACGAAAAAAAAATCTCAACGGTAAAATTGTAATCTTATCTAAAAAAATTCTTAACCAAATAAAATCTCTGATCTTCTCAACAAAATTGTGAAATCAAATCTTTTAAAAATAAAATCCAAAAAAAATATTTTTTTATTTAAATCTGGAAAAACTTCGATTTATTAAATCTTCAAAATCAAATCGAAATTAACCAACAAAATAAAAAAATAAAATAAAAATCTAATCGAATCAAAATCATATCAAATCAAAATAATAGAAAATAAATCAAAATTAACATTAAAAAAAATGAAATCAAATAATGGGAGTTTCTGATTAGAATATTGAAATTTTTGCTCCCTCAAAATTTGCGCTCCCTTAATCTGCCAGCAACATCAGAGAGAGATAGTTAAAACGAAACTCCTCTCCCCAGTACTGCTTTATTCATTGCCCAGTTACTTTAAACTCACAACCATCATCATCAACACATTGTTTAACCATAGATACATCATTTGATAAATAAAACTTCACCTCATGGAAAAATTATTTCATCTGTTCTTTTGATAAACCAGGAGGCAAATTTCCAAAGTCAAGGTAATTGGAAAGGTCATCATACCAAGGTGTTTTCACTGCCTTGATATGAGTTACTGTAAATAACTGCTCATCAAGGAAGGATTTCCTAATCTCAGGTTGCTGGAGTAATTTCAACGAATTACAAGGTTGCATAGGCTTGGATTTCTTAACAATTGGCTCTAAGGATTCAAAAGTCCTCTTAAAACTAGAAATCTCACCTACATCTTTATGTTCATACTCCAATTCACCTATTTCCAAATCCTCAATTTGGATTTCTCCAAATGTTTGGGTATGGTACTCCATCAAATCCTTCTCAAAGTGGTCCTCAACCATCTCATCCAACACTCAATGCATTAGCAATCCTCAAGATCATTTGGATATTTCATTGCATCAAACACATTGAACTTCACCTCTCGGTCATGCACCCTCATTGTAAGCTCCCCTTGTTGGACATCCGTCAATGAGCTACCAGTTGCCAAAAATGGACGACCAAGAATAATTGTGACATTTTTATCTGCCTCATAATCTAGAATAATGAAATTGACAGGAAAAATAAATTTATCTACCTGGACCAGAACATCCTCAATTTTACCTACAGGATATGTGATAGACTTATCTGCTAATTGGAGTGTGACTGTGGTAGGCCTAACTTCACCTATACCTAACTTTCGATAAACCGAAAGAGGCATAAGGTTTATGCTCGTGCCTGAATCACAAAGTGCTCTCCCCAACTCCTTTCCACCTATAGAGACAGGAATAGTGGATGATCCTGGATCCTCAACCTTGGAAGGTAGCCCATTCTTAAGTAAAGCACTACATTCCTCAATAAGAGCCACAGTTTCAAATTCTCCTAACCTCTTCTTTTTAGTCAAGATGTCCTTAAGAAATTTTGCATAATTTGGCATTTTTTCTAAAGCCTCCACTAGGGGTATATTTATATGAAGCTACTTAAGAATCTCTAAAAACTTCTTAAATTGAAGATCATGGTTCTTAGGTTTTTGCCTTTGTGGAAAAGGTAGGGGTGGGTTAAATTTTGGGGGGCTTACTTCTGGAACAGACCCAGATGCTTCAGCAACTTTTATGTCGCCTCCATCATTTTTACCAGACTCCAACTCTTTTTCAACAACATTATTTTTATCACTACTCTTCTCTACATCCTGGGGTTTACTTGGCTCTTTCCTCTCTTCCAGTGACTTCCCACTCCTTAAAGTTACTGCCTGCACTCACTCCTTACCTTCCCTTCTAGGGTGTTCAATATCTGAAGGAATGTTCCCGTGAGGTTGTGCCTTCAACTCATTAGCTAGCTGACCCACTTGCAACTCTAGGGCTCTCAATGAAGCCTGCTGACTTTGGATTACGACATTATTTCATGCCAATCCCTCATCATTGACTCTAGAGAATTACCCGAATTTTGATGGGTAGCCTGCTTATTTTACTAGGGCAATCCCCGTTGATTCTACAAAACAAATCTTGGCTGATTTGCCACCTTTTGTTGTGCATGGGGGCTTGCAAATTACTCCCTTGCCCTCCCCACGCAAAGTTGGGGTGGTTACGGCAACCTGGATTATAAAAATTTGAATATGGGTTATTTCTTTGGTTACCTTTGAAAAATATGGAAGCTGGGTTGCTGGGACAAAACTCATAGTTATAGTCTTCACCACAATAGACACAAGATTCGACTGCCACTTGATTTACCACTGCAACAGATTCCACCACTGGCAGCTGCTGAACAGTGTTAACAAGGGCCATACTTTTAAGAGTATTAGCCAATGATGCAATATCAACCTTAATGGTTGACACATCATCAACTTCCATTACACTCTTCACTTTCTTACTAGAGCCTCTCACGTCTGCCCATTGACAACTTTTGGTTGATATTCTCTCTAAAATCTCATGAGCTTCATTAAAGGTTTTTGCCAAAAGGGCCCCTCCCACAAAAGCATCAACCATACACTGGGTTGCTATGTTTAACCCATTGTAAACTATCTCCATTTGAATACAATGTGGTAAACAGTGGTGGGGACACTTTCGCAAAAGCTCCTTAAACCTGTCCCAAGCCTCACTAAAAGTTTCTTCCTCATTTTGCCTAAATCTCACTATCTCACTCCTTAATCCAGGAATTGCACGTCCTCAAATTGAGGCAGCAAATTTTGAAATAAAGCCGGTAATGTTTCAGATGTTGCAAACCGTGGGTCAGTTCCATGGTTTGTCATCTGAAGACCCTCATTTACATCTTAAGTCTTTTCTAGGAGTTAGTGATTCTTTTATAATTCAAGTAGTGCCTAGAGATGCCCTTAGATTAACTTTGTTCCCGTATTCTCTTAGAGATGGAGCAAAGGCATGGTTAAATTCTTTTGCTCCAGGATCAATTAGGACATGGAACGAGTTAGCGGAAAAATTTCTTAGTAAATATTTCCCACCAAATAGGAATGCTAAATTGAGGAGTGAAATAGTAGGGTTTAGGCAACTTGAAGATGAAACTTTTAGTGAGGCTTGGGAGAGGTTTAAGGAGCTTTTGCGAAAGTGTCCCCACCATGGTTTACCTCATTGTATCCAAATGGAAATATTTTACAATGGATTAAATGGAGCAACCAAAGGTATGGTTGATGCTTCGGCTGGAGGGGCCCTTTTAGCAAAAACTTTTAATGAAGCCCATGAAATTTTAGAAAGAATATCAACTAATAGTTGTCAGTGGTCAGATGTTAGAGACACAAATAAAAAAGGTTAAGAGTGTGTTAGAGGTTGATGGTGTGTCTACCATTAGGGCTGATATTGCAATGTTAGCTAACGCACTTAAAAATGTGACAGTGGTTAGTCATCAGCAGCAACCAGCTGTGGAGCCTGCTGTAGTGGTGAACCAAGTTGCAGAGGAAGCATGTGTCTATTATGGTGCAGAGCACAACTACGAGTTTTGTCCCAGCAATCCAGCTTCTGTGTTTTTTGTAGGTAATCAGAGGAATTGCAAATGGGCCAGCTAGCTAATGAGCTGAAGGCAAGGCCTCAAGGGAAACTTCCTTCAGATACTGAACACCCTAAAAGGGAAGGTAAGGAGCAGGTAAAGGCAGTGACTCTAAGGAGTGGTAAGCCACTAGAAGAGAGAAAAGAGCCTAGTAAACCCCAGGATATAGAGAAAAATTGTGATAAAAATATTGTTATTGAGAAAGAGTTGGAGTCTGGTCAGGGTGTTGGAGGTAGCAATAATAATGCTGGAGCATCTGGTTCTGTTCCAGATCTGGAACTACCTTATGTGCCGCTCCCGCCTTATGACCACCTCTACCTTTTCCACAAAGGCAAAGGCCTAAGAATCAGGATGGTCAATTTAAGAAGTTTTTAGAGATTCTTAAGCAATTGCATATAAATATCCCTTTAGTAGAAGCTATAGAGCAAATGCCTAATTACGCTAAATTTCTTAAGGATATTTTAACTAAAAAGAAGAGGTTAGGTGAGTTTGAAATTGTATCTCTTACTGAGGAATGTAGTGCTATTCTTAAGAATGGGCTACCAACCAAGGCTAAGGATCCAGGGTCATTCACTATTCTTGTGTTAATAGGTGGAAAAGAGTTAGGTAGAGCACTTTGTGATTTAGGTGCAAGCATTAACCTCATGCCTCTTTTGGTTTATCGAAAGTTAGGTATTGGTGAAGCTAGGCCTACCACAGTCACACTCCAATTAGCTGATAGGTCTATCACATATCCAGAGGGTAAAATTGAGGATGTCTTAGTAAAAGTAGATAAATTCATATTTCCTGTTGATTTTATTATCTTGGATTATGAGGCAAATAAAGATGTCCCAATTATTCTTGGTCGTCCATTTTTGGCTACTGGTAGGGCATTAATAGATGTTCAAAAAGGGGAATTAACAATGAGGGTTTATAATGAGGAAGTAAAGTTTAATGTTTTTAACGCCATGAAGTATCCAGACGAAATGGAAGATTGCTCTTTCATTAGAATTCTGGAGAACACAATTGTTGAGACAACAATACAGGATTCGGCTGACAAGCATTTAGAAGATCATGGAGAGGTTAGTGTAGAGGATTTAGAAGTTTGTTCTTTAGAAAGAAAAAGTGAAAAAGAAGTGTCTAGGTGTGAGGATGTTTTTGAGTCTTTAGATTTGAATGAAAGGAAAGCTCCTCCTATTAAGCCATCCCTAATTGAGGCACCCACTTTAGATTTGAAGCCTTTACCGGATCATCTAAAGTATGTGTATCTTGGGGAGGGTGAGACGTTGCCCTTTATTGTTGCATCAGATTTAATGCCGGACATGAAGAGGCCTTAATAAAATTGCTGCAGCAATATCGCAAGGCAATAGGTTGGACATTGGCTGACATTCAGGGAATTAACCCATCTTTCTGTATGCATAAAATTACTCTAGAGGAGGAATCCTTTAGGAGTATTGAGCAATAAAGAAGGCTTAACCCTGTAATGAAAGAGGTTGTTAAAAAGGAGGTGATTAAATGGTTGGATGTTGGGATCATTTATCCAATTGCAGATAGCAATTGGGTGAGCCCTGTCCAATGTGTTCCTAAGAAAGGAGGTGCCACGGTGGTAAGTAATAAAGACAATGAGATGATCCCAACCAGGACAGTGACTGGCTGGAGGGTTTGCATGGATTACAGGAGGCTTAATAAAGCCACCCGTAAGGACCATTTCCCTCTACCATTTATTGACCAAATGTTGGATAGATTGGCTGGTCAGGCCTACTACTGTTTCTTAGATGGTTATTCTGGGTATAACCAGATTACCATTGCTCCTGAGGATCAGGAAAAAACCACTTTCACATGCCCTTATGGGACGTTTGCTTTTAGGCAAATGCCTTTTGGCCTTTGCAATGCTCCAGCAACATTTCAGCGGTGTATGTTAGCAATTTTTTCTGATATGATTTAATCGACTGTTGAGGTATTTATGGAAGATTTTTCAGTTTTTGGAGGGTCTTTTCAGAGTTGTTTGGATAATTTAGGTAAGGTGTTAAAGAGATATGAGGATACCCATCTAGTTCTTGATTGGGAGAAATGCCACTTCATGGTGAAGAAGGGCATGATGTTAGGTCATAGAATTTCAAAGAACGGTCTAGAAGTTGATCGAGCAAAAATTGAGGTTATTGAGAAATTAGAACCACCGAATTCAGTGAAAGGGATTCGGAGCTTTTTAGGTCATGTTGGATTTTATAGAAGGTTCATAAAGGATTTTTCAAAAATTAGTAAACCTCTTTGTAACTTATTGTGCACTGATCATGTTTTTGACTTTAATGCAAATTGTAGGAAGGTTTTTGAAACTTTAAAGGCTGCTTTAATCTCAGCACCCATTCTGTGTGCACCTAATTGGACTTTACCATTTGAGGTAATGTGTGATGCGAATGATGTTGCAGTAGGTGCTATGCTGGGGCAAAAGCAGGGCAAATTTATCCATCCTATCTACTATGCAAACAGGGTTTTAAATGAGGCACAAATCAACTATACAACTACTGAAAAGGAGTTGTTAGCAGTTGTGTTTGCCTTTGAGAAATTTCGCCCATATTTGGTTGGATCCAAAGTCACAGTTTTCACGGATCATGCAGCAATAAGGTACTTAATGTCTAAGAAAGATGCAAAGCCTAGATTAATTCGTTGGGTTTTATTATTACAGGAATTCGACTTGGAGATAAAGGACAAGAAGGGATCAGAGAATGTCATTGCAGATCATTTGTCTCATCTTGATCCAACATCATCTTTGCTGAAGCAATATGCCGTTTCAGATTCCTTTCCAAATGAACAGCTCTTTGCTGTTGAGGTAAAAGTAGTCAAGGATGTCCCTTGGTTTGCTAATATTGCCAACTTTTTGGTAAAGGGAGTCACTTCTATTGATATGGATTGGAGGCAGATGAAAAAGTTTAAGCATGATGCGAAATTTTTCTATTGGGATGAGCCATTTATGTAGGTGCGTTTCAGGTGATGAAGCAAAGGAAATCCTGGAGCAATGTCACTCTTCACTGTATGGAGGCCATTTTAGTGGTCAGAGGACAACTATGAGGATTTTACATTGTGGATTCTTCTGGCCTTCCTTATTTAAGGATGCCCACTGGTTCTACAAGCAATGTGATGCTTGCCAAAGAAGAGGAAACTTAGGGCCTAGAGATGAAATGCCTCTGACTTACATTTTGGAAGTGGAATTATTCGATGTGTGGGGTATTGATTTTATGGGGCCATTCCCCCTTCTAATGGCAATATTTTTATCTTATTGGCAGTTGATTATTTGTCCAAGTGGGTGGAGGCCATTGCATGCCATCAGAATGACGCAAAGACAGTATCAAGGTTTCTTCAATCGCACATTTTTGCGTGGTTTGGGACACCTACAACTCTAGTGAGTGATGAGGGTATACACTTTGTTAATAATGTCTTAACTAAGCTTTTAGCTAAGTATGGAATCAAGCATAGGATAGCTACCCCCTATCACCCACAAGCAAATGGTCAAGCTGAGATAAGCAATAGGGAAATCAAATCTATTCTAGGAAAAGTAGTCCATCCATCTAGGAAGGATTGATCTTTTAGGTTGGATGAGGCTCTTTGGGCTTATAGGACAGCCAATAAGACTCCTCTAGGTATGTCTCCCTATAGGTACTATATGGGAAAGCTTGTCATTTACCATTAGAGCTCGAGCATAAAACGTTTTGGGCTTTGAAAAAATTAAATTTTGATCCGAGTCGTGCAGTTGCAATAAGAATACTACAGCTTAATGAATTGGAGGAATTTCGTCAATTTTCTTATGAAAATTCGAAGATGTATAAAGAAAAGACTAAGCAGTGGCATGATAAGAAAATTAAGCCTAAAGAGTTTGTCAAAGGTCAGAGAGTTTTGCTTTACAATTCTAGATTAAAGTTGTTTCCTGGGAAACTAAAATCTAAATGGTCAGGGCCATTTATTGTGATTGAAGTTTTTCCCCATGGAGCAATTACTTTGCAGGATGAAAAGGATGGGAGAGTGTTCAAAGTTAATGGACAGCGTGTGAAACATTATTGGGGAGAGGAGTTCCAGTCGAAATATCCTTCCCTAAAGTTGGTTGATGAATGAGAGAGCGAGATATTTGCGGGAGCATTTTACAAAGAAATCTTTTGAAGCTCCCAGTGCTTGTTGCGATTTATTTCTCGCTGATTTGGTTTGATTTTAATTTGAATTATTTTAGATTTGGTTTGTTTAAATCTTGCCTGATTTATTTTAATTCATTGTGATTGTTAATTCCGTAGATTTTATTTCTTGAGTATTTTTATTTTTGCCAGTTTTGTTTTTATTTATTCCGATTAGATTTAATTAGATTTTATTTCAGTTTGTATTTTCGGTTATTTAAATTTCTGTTTAGGTTTAGATTTTAGATAAAGTTTTTCCTGGTTTATTTGGCTTTGAATAAAAGAGATTTGATTTAGGCGGTTAATTTAAAATTCCTGATTTGATTTTTCTGATTTGAATTTGAATCCTTCCGTATCCAAGATTCTTCTAGAAGGTAATCTTTGTTCAGAAGGTTGTTACGATAATTTTATGGCTGAATCAAATATTTCGTCCGAATAGGAAGGGTTTTGTTGTGGATTAATTATTTTTACCGTTTGATTTTGAATTTGCCGTGGGCAGGTGAATTGCATGAAGAATTCTGATGCTACCACGTGTCGCGCAGGGGAGATCTAAGAGTGTAGCCGTTAGACAGCACATCATCATTTACCATGGGCGTTCGAACTTCAGATTTTACCGTTTGATGGTTTTAATTTTACTAATTGCATGCGATTTAAAACAGTAATTTTATTTAATGAAGAGCAAAATCTTTCAGTTGAGATTTTATTTTTGCTGAAGCCCTATTTATTCAAAGACTTCGGTAAGTTTATTTTCACTTCACCTTCTCGCTTTCATCCCTTGCCGTTTTTATTTTTCCGTTTTGCTTCTATTTACTGTAAATCCTTCGAGTCTCCAATGGCAAAAACAAGAGGAAGAAAGGAAAGAGACAATGAGGAAGAAGAAGTACCAGTTACCCTTGAGGTACAAAAGACGAAGGCAAAGAAAAAGAAAACGCCGGAGGAAAAGGAAGCTAAAAGAAGAAGAAGGCAACAAAGGGCTGAGGATCAAGAAGTTGTACAGAAGGTGGTGGAGGATATTGCTGCCGAGGTAGTTGAGGAAGGAAATCCGAAAGAACCTGAAGGACAAAACCCTGAACAGTCTGACCCGATAGTTGAGGATACGCAAGAAGTTCAAGAAAAATAGACAGAGGATGAGCAAGAAGAACAGACAGAGGTTGTGCAGGACAAAGGCAATGAGCAGGGGGAGCAAGAGTAAGAGGCTCGAGTTGAGGTTATTATGCCGGAGGTACCCCACCGTCGCCATCGGAAGCAAAAAGCCGTCCGTGTCAAGGTAGTCCGGACTGATACCCCTTCACCCCCGACAACTGATTCTGAAAAAGAAAATGCAGAACGAGAAGAACAGGAGAAAAAGGAAGCCGAGGACAAAGCAAGAGAGGAAGTAGCGAAAAAGGCCGAGAAAGAGATTTTGCCCAAACAGAGGGAAGACAAGGGCAAAGGTATTGCTGAAGCATCGCCAGAGCCTGAGGATAGTGAAACAGAGGAGCCACGGTTACCATACAATCACTTCATCAACAATCTTGCCAGAGCAAAGTATGTCGAGATGCTAAAAAGAGACTTTTTGTTTGAGCGTGGGTTTAGCGATGATCTGCCATGGTTCTTGAGGACTGGAATAGGGAACCATGGCTGGAGTCAGTTCTGTGCAAAGCCGGAGCCGGTCAATTCCAACATTGTTTGAGAGTTTTATGCAAATATTGATGATCAAAAGGGATTTCAGGCTATCGTCCGAGGAGTACCCGTTGACTGGAGCCCTGGAGCTATCAATTCTTTATTCAACCTCCAGGACTTTCCGCACGTAGGCTTTAATGACATGGTGGTAGCACCATCGAATGATCAATTGAATGCGGCTGTCCACGAGGTTGGCATCGAGGGGGCTCAGTGGAGACTGTCGAAGACAGAAAAGTGTACATTTCAAGCTGCTTATCTGAAGAGTGAGGCCAATACGTGGATGGGCTTCATCAAGCTACGCTTACTGCCGACAACTCACGATTCAACGGTGTCTCGGGACCGGGTATTGCTTGTTTTTGCTATTCTACGCTCGATGAGTATTGATGTGGGCAAAATCATTTCTTTTGAGATTTATGATTGCTGGTGGAAAAAGGTTGGGAAGCTGTTTTTCCTCATCACTATCACGATGTTATGCCAAAGGGCAGGGGTTCCAGTGAATGATGATGATGTGACTCTGATAGACAAGGGAATAATTGACACACCAAATTTGGCCAGGCTTCAAAGGACACAGGAAGCACGCCAAGGAGGTTTGGTGTGCGGCATCCACCAAATGCAGGAGCAATTACAGATGCATTCCAGCAGGATGGAGTTTGTTGAAAGGCAATTCCAAACCTTCTGGAATTATGTGAAGAGTAGGGATGCTGCATTAAGGGGGGCCTTACAATCTAATTTTTCAAAACCATATCCGGCCTTCCCGATATTCCCTGATGATCTATTGAATCCATGGATCCCGCCGCTGCCTGTCGAGAGAGAAGGAGATGAAGAAGAAGATCCTGGTCAGGAGGATTGAAGAAGGAAATTTGAGCGCGCAGTTATTTTGATGAAATATTTTTGTTGCTCGCGCATTTCTGACCACATCTTTTTCTGTTTTGCTTGTTTTGTTTGCTTGTTTTTAATTTTTCTGCTGCTGGGTCGCTGAAGAAAAAATATATTTATGCTGATGTACTTTCTTTGTTTTATTTTCAATGAAATTTCCAATAGTATTTCTGTCTATGGCACTGAGTAATTCTAACTTAACTAATTTTCTTCTGAAATTTTGAAGCTTGGACTGGTTAAGCTTAATTAGATCAAGGTATTCTGATCTCCAGAAACCTTTTGCTTGAGCATTTCTTCTAGCCTGGTCACCGCTGCAGCAACAAGATTCTGACGTAGTGTTGATTTATTTGATCCACTTTAAGCTTACTTTTAGTCCCACGCTTAGTTTAAAAATTCAGATAGAAAAATTTAAGTTTGGGGGTAAAAATTCATTAAATTAATGATTCATTGAGGACGACAATGAATAATTCAAGTTTGGGGGACTTTTTGCTACTCCAATTGTTTTGCTCGAGCATTCCTCTCCTTCACTAAATAATTTGCTGGGTTATTGAGTAATTAGGGACATTTGTGATACCCACAGTTTGTCTTTGCGTCAAAAGATAACCTAGGAAATATGAAAAATGAGAAAAAATTATTTGCTGAAAAAAAATCGTTTGTTGAAAATTTTGCTGAGAAAATTCATGGAGCAAAAGTTTTGAAGGGTGAATGATAATCCAGCAGTTTTTCTGTCTCCCAGGACTTTGTTGGGATTGGTGTCCTAAAACTCGTAGATAGTGAATGTTAAACGAATTATATACTTATTCGATAAAGGCGTTATCGAGATTAATTCAGTAAAGTTATTACTGAATAAAGTAAATTGCACATATAATAACCCAAATCCAATAAACTAAGATCCATGGCTATAGGATGAACACTTGAGCTTTATGTAGAGACATAAAAGTGGATCAAGCTTGAGTAATAGCCAAAACGGTCTATAGTATAGGGATAGGGTTGGGTACCTTATTCTGGAGACACTATGAGACGCGGCCCACTTTATAGATGGTATAGACGATGTGATCCTAAATCGTCCATGTAGAGACATGCGAGTGGGGGCGTCCTATGCAATGAGT
This sequence comes from Luffa aegyptiaca, assembly GCA_017139565.1. NCBI lineage: Eukaryota > Viridiplantae > Streptophyta > Magnoliopsida > Cucurbitales > Cucurbitaceae > Luffa > Luffa aegyptiaca. Next base: position 23,746,250 of record CM029401.1, on the reverse strand, counting down.
TTGCATAAGACCAAGACCAAGAAATAAGTCGCTCTCGCTTTATAACACCGTTTACTGACGAGACTGACTATTTCATGTGATGACCTAGGTAACTCGATCTTAATCCTGAGCTAACTATGAACTCCTGTTTATTCGGACTTATCCTTAGATCTGCATAGGTGAGAGTGGCTGAGCTCCGCCGACTCAATAAGCCTCCCATTTCAGGGATAGGAACGAGTAGATAGCTGGGGACATAGTCGTGCAAGAAGGAATTCACTCCTACCCGAATTAGGGATAGTAGAGAGGTTGTTCCCTTAAGTGCTGACTCTGGGGCTTGAACAAAGGGATCCCGCCCTCTCATTGGCCCGAGAGGGACTCGGTTTATTGGTTGGACCATAAACCAATTGTTCATTAGAGGATCAGTGAGACTTAAGGAACTAGAAGTACTATAGGGGTAAAACGGGCTTTTGACCTAGCTATAGCTATGAACAACCTGTGAAGGATTGACTTACTAATCATGGTTAAATCAAGTGGACAAAAAAATATGTCTATAGTGAGGGGAGTGCAACTATCGGGCTATAGTGGAGTGTCCCGGTAGTTAACGAATGTTGGCTAGCTTGGATAATGAGATTAGTCGGTTAGCCTCGAATCGTTGGAGCCCATGATCTATAGGTCCATTAGGTCCCCCTACTAGCTCATATCGGAACAAAGCCTAGAACAAAAAGATAGGAAGCTTTGAATCGTTCAAAATCGGGAAAACGGGTATTATCGTAAATTGTGTTTGACACAATAATTTAATTATGAATTAAATTAGAAAATGAGAGATTGAGTATTTAAAAGTGTTTTGAATACCATATATATGTATTAGGAATCATATATAATTCATGGCACTAGGTGATAAAGATTAATTGGATTAATCATGTAAAAATTACTTGGAATTGTACAAATTAATTGTCTAGAAATCAATTTCAATTTTGAATTGAAATAGGAATGAATTGCAAGCTGAAAATTGAGAATTTAGATTCAATTTTAAGTGGATTTAGTGGCATTCCCACTCTTGCATGTTGATGCATAGTGGAAAACAACACAACCATGCACTAGTTGCATGTGTTGTGAATTAAACACCTAGAATCCACTTTGAGTTGCAATTTCACCATGTGTCTAGTGTCATGAGGCTTCTCTTTGCATGGAAGATGTCTATATAAGGAGTATGAATCAAATTCAAAGGAAGGAGAGCCATTTTCCATATTGTTATGCTGCTGGATTTTGGTCTCAAACTCACTCATCTCCATATATCTCTCTAGTGCTTGAACCTTCATGCATTCCCTTCCCATTCCCTATCTCTATAGACTCCCACAAGTCGTTCTTGGCCCAGAGAATAGTAGGGAAGACACTAGAGGTGGTCCACACACCGTTCGTGATCAAAGAAATCAAAGGGAGTTGTTGAATCGGTCTCCAAAAGGTTGGTAAAAATTCTGCTCTCTCCTTACGGTATTTGGACAACATGTTTTCATTTTCTAAAATTGATGTAGTTAAGTGCCTCCGATCCTAAAATTGCTTCCGCATGTGTTATATGAACACCTTTAGACTTAGGTGAGCTTCATCATAAAATGTCGCCATTCTGAGGAGCAAGCGATAGAATAACTAAGGATTTTTGAGCTTTACAAAGAGTATTTAGCCTAGTTGGTGATGAGTTTGAGGCAAGGGTATACTGCACCATAAAGTGGGTCATCCCATGCTTAAGAGCTTATGACTGGAGGGCTGCTCTAAGTCTGAAAAACAAAAATATAAACCCCTTAAACATGTGTTTTCATATGTCTGATAATAGAGCTAGGCTGTGGCAAGTTCTTAGAATTGAGTTAAAAGTGGTGATTATTTGTCCATGCCGGAAGAATTATTTTGCTGCAGCAGTCCTTGGTTTTGCAGAATGCTCAGGTAAAGGACGTTGAAGGTAGTGTTGGATTATCTGTTTTGATTAAGCTATGCTTTGTCTAACATTTTGAATTCTTAAGGGAAGGTTGGTTAGTATTGCTCGGGACGCGCAATAGTTCAAGTTTGGGGGTGTGATAACTCTCTAAAAGGGAGTTATTTAGGCCTTAATTCTATAGTGTTTTGTGTGTCATTTGTGCTAATTAGGGTTGCTTTAGATGATCATTGCATATTTTAACCTATTTGGAAGAATGGATGCTTTGGAAGTTATTTTGTGCAGAATATATTGCTGAGCGACTTGAGGGAGCAAAATCTGCACTGCAGCAAAGCAGGGAGCAAAACTGCCACGTCACAGCTCGTTATCCATTTTAATGAACTAAAGTTAGTTAAGCTATTCTCGGACTTGAGGAGCAAGGAGAGCCATCCACGTGTCTAGGTCAACCTAATTCAAGCGTGTCTTCACTCTATAAAAGGGAAGAGTCGTTCAAGTCAAATGCATTCCACAATTGGGGAAAAGATCATTTCTCATTTCCATCATTTGGAGCCGAATAGAGGAGGAAGATTGGAAATTACAAGAAGACCATCAATTACGAAGTTGATCAAGGGAATTAGTATTTTCTTGTATTATTTTGTAATTATGGATGCACTTACTCAGATTGTAACGTGTGTTACTATGCACTTTATGAACTAAGTAACTTTAGGTGTTGGTTAGGAGTCATGTAATTGTTGTGCTTAATCTCTATGCAATATATGTTGATTTGATGCATCTTGATTATTTGTTGTGCCTATTTATATTTTGTGCCCGCTTGGTCAGCCGGTATGAATATCACTTCCTAGTTTCAGGGATGATTTGGGGAGTGTGTGGCATTTAATCACACTAGATCATTGTGTATTGGTGAACGCCAGTGACTGAGCTAGGGATAGCCAGTTGCCTAGTGCTTGATCGGTAGTGCGTCATTGGAATTGAAACATATTCTAAAAAACCCAGAGTTCCGGGAGGAATCTGCTAATAAGACTGCAAGATTTTTGCATAATCAATAATATTGCTAGAGCATCTTTTAAAACAATTACTAAATCCTTACCAGCGCCTGTTTCTAATCTGTCTGCTTTATTTGTTTACTTTCTGTTCCGTCATTTCTTTTGCTTCAGCATTCTATAAAAATCAATCATTTTAACCACCTTGAAACCATTGAAAAGTTACAAAATAGATAAAGTGAGAGCTAATTCAGACCTTGGATTCGATAAATACTTATTACTTGCTGCGGGTTGTGTATGCCTGCACAGTGTTCTAGAGTCTAATTTTCACCTTATTTTTACTCACTCTAGGAACCCAACAGTTGCCTTTGCATTGGTGGGCCTTTCGTCTACTCAAGGAATCCACATATTTGAACCCCTAAGAAGAAGCTTAGCTCATTGAGAAAAATAAAGTGCAAAACATAAAAGTAAAGGGACACAAATTAAAGAAATAAATTTCATTCATATTGATAATCGAAAACTACATAAAAGGTAAACTTACGACTGTAATTAAACAAAATAGAAAGTAAAGACAACTTACAAAGAAAATAAAACAGAAAGTAAAAGACTCTAGACTCAACTAAGGTTCTTTCTCCTCTCTATCTAACTTGCTCTTGCCTTTTTCAAGGGGAGACAAGTCTCTCTTCTTCTTTCGAATGGAGAAGTCGATAAAGGCTAGAAGAACCGAAACTCAGATTGGTTGATGAGAAGAAAGAAAAACATAAGGTATATCCTAGGACGAGAATCCGAGCTCCCTTTGCTTCTTGCACCTTGGTCGCCTTATATAGACCTTGGAAGGTAGGGTTAGCTGCCGAGATCAGTGTGAGAAATCCCTTGAGACTGAAAATCCACGATCCTTTGAGATTTGATACGAGATTTCTGATTTTCAAACAATTTTGTGCAAATCTCGCGAATCTCGGAATTCTGTTGGAAAGCCCAGTTGCGACCGGAATTTAGGCGCAAATCTCGTGAATGCACTGGTTTGTTGCCTTAAGTTGGGTCCTCTTTCCTTATCAGTTTGCAGGTGCAAATTGGACGCATTTTCCACATCTTCAGGACCAAATGTGGGCCCAAATCTTCAACTCCATTTTGCTCCGCTAACTTCTTCATCTCCATTTGTGGGCGCATTTCAAACGCAAATTGGACTCCTGCACAAAAACATTAACTTTGATAAATTCTTACAAAAATACTATATTTTTCAACACTTTAAGCATAAATTCTATAATTTTAAGATTTCTATCATGATCCGAAGATTTTTGCTAATTTGACTCTAAATAATAAGAATTTAAGCACAAAGTCCTTGCTTTCCTAGCAATAACCTAAGTTTTTAAGGCTAAAATTACACACATAAATGAGCATTATCACCCAGGCTTATGCATGCATAGGATTCTGCTAGAAGAGGATGCAAAGCCCTCGAGGGAGCCATAGATGATAAGTGCCTAATATGCTAGGTTTACAAAGCTAGAGGTCCTCCTAGGATCCTTGTAAACGGACACAAATAAGACTAACTTACCAAATGATTCCAACCAAGAGTTTAGTTAGAAGATGAATCACTCTTAGATCAAACTTAGAATCTATGATGGTCACTCCTAGATCCTAAGACGACTCACTCCAGAATTAGATTGATCAAAACTAATCCAATGAATCGATTGAACATCAAACCTAAAACAAGATTTGAAAGAAAAGACAACACCAAAGGGTTGAATAAGCAAAAGCTTTTTAATATTCATAATCTGCCTTTTCATGAGCATTACAAGCCATTTTAAAGGCCAAATGGTCGTGGATAGACCAAGAAACTCAAAAGTCATTGAAATACACTTAATTGCAAATTGTAGAAAATAAGACCTAGGAACTTAAAACTTGATTGCACGTCAAACGAGCAGCCATATCTCAAAACTAAAAAGATAGAATTGCTTTAAATTGTCTTAAATGTCTACTATGGTACGCGCTCCTCATAATGACAACGTTTGACAAGCTTTGACATCACGAAATCCCAAGAGATGCAAGCTGGACAGCCACCTCTTCACAAATTTTGCACACTTTTTTCGTCCCCCGTGCCATCTTCCAAATTACACAACTTTTCCCGTGCCATCTTGACTCCATTCTCTTCTTGACTTGCTGAACTAACATTATACAAAAATTTGGGTTCAATATTCTTTGCCTCTTAATGTGCATTTGCTAGCTTTTGAACATGCAATGTGAAAGCCTCTTGTATCTTCTTTGCCTTGCTCCTTGTGATTGGTCCTTCAGGTACATGCAATGGATTATTGATTGAATCCATATCATCCCCCCTTTCTTTAAAAGGATTTATCCTCAAATCAAGGTCTTCATTGCCTACATCAAAAGGAGTCAAGTCAGCCAGATTAAAAGTAGAACATACATTGTACTCACCTCGTAAATCTAATTTGTATGCATTGTTATTGATCCGTTCAAGCACTTGAAAAGGACCATCTCCCCTTGGTTGAAGTTTAGACTTTCTTTGATCTGGAAACCTTTCATTTCTTAGATGAACCCAAACCCAATTACCCAGTTTAAAAGTCAATTCCTTTCTTCCTTGGTTCTTGCGAGTGACTAGCTTTTGATTCTTCTTTTCAATCCTTTCTTTGATTTCTTTGTGCAAAGTTTTGATGTATTCGACCCTAGAAGAAGCTGCATCACTAGTAAACATATTAGGCGGCAAAGGTGATAAATCCATAGGAGTCAAAGGATTAAAGCCGTACACAACCTCAAAAGGTGAACAATGAGTTGTGTTATGAATCGCTCTATTGTATGCAAACTCCACAAAAGGTAGAGTCTCTTCCCAAGACATAAGATTTTTAGAAATTAGTGACCTAAGCAAGGCCCCCAATGTTCTATTAACCACCTCAGTTTGCCCATCCGTTTGTGGGTGACAAGTTGTAGAAAATAGAAGCTTAGTTCCCAATTTTCCCAACAAAACTTTCCAAAAAATGACTTAAAAATTTAACATCCCTATAACTAACAATAGTTTTGGGAATGCCATGCAATCTAACCACTTCCCTAAAGAAAAGATTAGCTATGTTGGTAGCATCATCGGTTTTGTTACATGGAATGAAATGCGCCATCTTACTAAACCTATCAACCACCACAAAAATACTATCGTGATGTCTTCTAGTCTTTGGTAATCCTAGAACAAAATCCATGCTAATGTCTACCCATGGTTCACTAGGAACATCTAAAGGTGTGTAAAGGCCATGTGGTTGTGTCTTAGACTTAGCCTCCTTACACTTGAAACATTGCTTGCACACTTTGTTCACATCTTTCCTCATTTTCACACAACATGCTGTATGTTTTAAATTCTCCAAAATGTCCCATAAGTCCTCCCCCATGAGCCTCCTTCACAAGTAACTCTCTAATGGAACACTTAGGAATACAAAGCTTACCCTTCCTAAAAAGCATCCCATCAAACACAATATAATCTTGTACATTTTTCCCTTCTAAACATTGTGCATACGCATCATAAAATTCAAATTTCTCAACTTTGTACAGCTCAATCATGTGCATAAAACAAAGAACTTTTGCACTAAGGGATGAGAATTAAGCATACCTTCTTGATAATGCATCATCCACCACATTGTCCTTACCTTTTTTGTAATGGATGACAAAAGGAAATGTCCCAATGAATTCCACCCATTTCGCATGCCTCTTGTTAAGCTTCGTTTGGCCTTTGAGGTGCTTCAAGCTTTCATGATCCGTGTGAATAACAAACTCTTTTGGCCATAAGTAATGTTGCCAAACTTTCAGAGCCCTCACAAGCGCATGTAGCTCCTTGTCATAAGTCGGATAGTTGAGTTGAGCTCCATTTAGCTTTTCACTAAAGAACATAATTGGTCGCTTTTCCTGCATCAAAACAGCCCCTATACCTATCCCACTTGCATCACATTCAATTTCAAAAGATTTATCAAAGTTAGGTAAAGCAAGACAAGGTGCATTGGTCAATTTTTCTTTTAACTCATTGAATGCATTCTCTTGCTTTTCTTTCCATTCAAATTTCACATGCTTTTTCACAAGTTCAGTTAATGGTGAGGCTATGCTACTAAAATCTTTAATAAATCTCCTATAGAAACTAGCCAAACCATGAAAGGATCTTACCTCGGATGCATTGGTAGGAGTTGGCCATTCTCGGATAGCCTTTACCTTTTCTTCATCAACTTTCACTCCATCCTTTCCAACAATGAACCCTAGGAAATTTACTTGTTCTAGACAAAAACTACACTTTTTGAAGTTGGCATAAAGCTTCTCTTCTCTAAGTTTAAGTAAAATTTTCTTAACATGCAAAATATGATCATTCAAGTCCTTTGAGTAAACAAGAATATCATCAAAGTATACAACCACAAATTTTCCAATGTATTCCCTCAAAACATGATTCATGAGCCTCATAAAAGTACTTGGTGCATTAGTAAGGCCAAATGGCATAACAAGCCACTCATAAAGCCCAAACTTTGTTTTGAAAGCCGTTTTCCATTCATCTCCTACATGCATACGAATTTGATGATAACCACTTTAAGATCTATTTTTGAAAGCAGATTAGCACCATGTAATTCATCTAACATGTCATCTAATCGAGGAATAGGATGTTGATACTTTACCGTTATTTTGTTGATAGCTCGACAATCAACACACATCCTCCATGTACCATCTTTCTTGGGTACCAAAATCACCGGAACCGAGCAAGGACTCATGCTTTCTCTAATATATCCTTTATCCATGAGTTCTTCCACTTGCCTTTGGATCTCCTTAGTCTCGGTTGGATTGGTTCTATAGGCAGCCATGTTTGGACGAGTTGCACCCGGAATGAAGTCAGTTTGATGTTCAATCCCTCTTAGAGGTGGTAAACCCGTAGGTGCACCTTCATGTGGAAACATATCATTGAATTCTTCCAAAAGAAACTTAAAAGCACTAGGCAAACCATCATTAGAGTTAGGTTCAGTTACTAAACACATTCCTTTGCACATAAGTACAAAGTTTGGTGCTTGAGATAACAACACATTCCTCACTTCCCCCTTTCTTAGAACCAAACTCACATTCTTTATTTTTTCCTCAAAATCACTCTTTTTTCCCACTTCGTTTTCACTCACCTTTTGCCCCTCACTTTCCTCTCTTTTTTCACTCTTCTCTCTTTATTTTAACTTACTTTCTTCTCTCCTCTCTTTTTCTTCAAATTCTTTTCTTTTCTTCTCTAATTTCAAATGATCACAATGTACTTCATATGGAGATAATGGTAGCGAAGTAAACTTCTTCCCATTCAAAGTAAAGGTATACTTGTTCAACAATCTATCATATGTGACTTCTCTATCATATTGCCAAGGTCGGCCCAATAACATATCACCTGTTGGGTTTTATGCCCTAAAACTCGTAGATAGTAAATGAAACAAATTGATCGATCTCAATAAAGTGTTATTTGAGTAATTCAGTAATTTGGTTATTGAATAATCGAGTTTGCATTAATAAACCCTAAATCCAATAAACTAAGATCCAAGGTTGTTTAAATGAAACTTGGACTAGTATGTGGGGACATACGAGGATCAGTGTCCAAGTAACAACCTAAAAGGTCTATAGTATAGGGATAAGGCTGGGTACTTTATCCTGGTGACACTATGTGATACGGCCCACCTTGTATTCGATACAGATGCAATGATCCAAAGCATCCATGTAGGAGACATGCGGGTGGGGGTATCCTATGCAATGAGTTTGCATAAGACCGGACCGCGAAATAGTAACCACTAGATGTAACGCCATTAACTAGTTTAGGTTTCTATTTCAATAGGATGACCTAGGTAACTCAATCTCAATCCTGAGTCTGTTATGAACCCCTTTCAGGAGGGATTGTCCTTAGATTTGTATGGGTGAGAGTGGCCAGTTCGCCGACTCAATAAGCCTACCATTTCAGGGGCAAGACCGAATGGGGACTGGGAACATAACAGTACAAGATGAAATTCACTCCTTCCCCTATTGGGGTAAGTAGATGTGTGTTCCCTTAAGGGCTGATTCCGGGACTTGAACAAAGGCGCGCCGTCCTCTCCTGGCCCGAGCGGAACTCCTGTTTAGTGGTTGGACCCTAAACAACTTGTTCATTAGAGGGATCAGCGGTACTTAAGGAACCAGAGGTAAACCAGGGGTAAAACGGTAATTTGACCCAGCTGGTGTTACGAACACACGTGAAGGATTGACTTACTGCATTGGTCAATATCTGTGGACACAGAAATATTCTATAGTGAGAAGAGTGCAGCTGTGGGTCTTTAGTGGAGTGACCCACAGTTAACGAATGTTGACTAACTTGGTTAATGAGTTTGGTCAATTAGTCTCGTATCGTTAGAGCTTCTAATCTGTAGGTCCATTAGGTCCCTCTGGTAGCTCGTAAAGAGACTTGAGGCAATTAAGTATAAATTGTAAATTGAAAGTGTTCAATTTATTTGGGGAATCGTATAATGTATATTGATGCATTATAATATAAAGTTTATGAAACTTTATAATATAATTTTTGAATTAATTTCAAAAATTAATTCTTGAGAGAAAATATTTGAAAGAGTTCAAATAAATTTAATATGAATTGGATTCATATTAATTTTAATAAAATCCCTAAGATTAAATATATGATATTTAATTGGGTAATTAATTAATTATGGAATTAATTAATTATTTATTAAAATTAGAGACCTTTTCCTATTAGGAAAGAAAATATTTGAAAGAGTTCGAATAAATTTAATATGAATTGGATTCATATTAATTTTAATTTTAATAAAATCCCTAAGATTAAATATATGATATTTAATTGGGAAATTAATTAATTAAGGAATTAATTATTTATTTATTAAAATTAGAGACTTTTTCCTAGTAGGAAAAGGTCTTCCTTTTCCTATTAGGAAAAAGGTCTTGGCCTTTACTATATATAAGACCCCTGGGGTGGGGTGAAAGGAATCCCATTCATTCTCCTACTCTCAGAGAATTCCCCTCAAGGCTTCCTCTAGACTCCCACCAGTCTCCTGCCTCTAGAAGTCTCAGAGTCATACCGGTGTAGCCATAGAGGTGGTGTTCGCACTAGTTCGTGATTAATTCACAAGCAGTTGGTGAATTTAATCTGAGTTGTCAACGAGAGAAAGTAATTTGTTACTTTATAAATTAGATTTAGATCTAATATTTTTGTATGCTTAGCCTTAATATATATTTAGAATAGTTCTAATATTATTGTCAATGTATTGGTATTTTAGATTAAACAAAATTAATTACGAATCGGTCCCAATCACGCTTCCGCTTTACGGAATTACGGAATTCCAATCCTTCATCACCTGCATGCATAGGTACTACATCGCAAAGAACTTCATCCTTATATCTTCCCAAAGTAAAAGAAATAAGAACTTGAGAGTTTACCTTCAATTCTCCTTTGTTTGTCAACCATTGAAGTTTATATGGTTTTGGATGTGGACGAGTAGTAAGTTGAAGTCTTTTTACAAGAAAACTACTTACCACATTTGTGCAACTTCCACTATCAATCACCAAGCTACATGGTCTTCCTTCAATCAAACATCTTGTGTGAAACAAGTTTTTGTTCGGACGACAGCGACTACTATTCGCCGTTTTACGACTTTCACACCGCAAGCGCACGGGTCGTCACAAGTAATATAAAACGGTAGGTATACCGAGTATCGAATCCACAGGGAGGCGAAACAAAATTTAAGCAAGCAAAGATTCGTTGAGCACTAAAAATACTTGGGCGAAATAATATTTAGGGACCAGATCATGTAATCAAAGAAAATCAAAAATCAAAACAAGTAAAGAGAAAATTTGATCAATCGATAAAAATAAAATACGGAGAAAGAGTTTTCTAATGGGAAGAGGGGTCTTGAAAATCAATTATTAGCTAAACAATTGCTACAATTGTCCTATCTCGTCGCCCAACTAATTATACTCCTAGAATCTCCGTTAATAACATAGGTTCTCCTGTCGGTCTCCCCTAATTGTTATTAATTCATTTTAACAATCTAAGTGTCCTTAGCGCCATTAAAAATCATTAATTATTACGCTCTGATTCATTTTAGGAATCTAAGTTTAATCAACTAATCCCGTTGTCATGACGGGCAATTAAACTAGTTGCATGGATTATGATCTATCCTAACTTCTCTCCGTCGAGTTTCCATTAAGAATCAGATCAGTACACAATTGGCCAGATTGCATAAAGCATTTAGCACATCCATACAAATAATTAGGACAAAAGGGCTAGAGATAGGCAATTATAACAACATTTGAACTATAATTTCATTTCAAGACCCCAAATTGGGGTTTAGCTATACATAGCTAAAATATTCACAATAATTACAATGGAAAGCATAATTAAGAACATAATCAAAGGGAAGGAATTGATCATTGAAGACCCCCTTGCTGACGCTTGGAGTCCTTCCGAACACTCCTTGAGCCTCCTAGAATGCTCCCCAAAATTTCCCAAAAGTTTCTCACTAAAGAAACTCTCAAAAAGGCTTGAAAGCCTTGAGAGAGGCTCCCAAAGGAGCCAAGAAAGCAAGAAAGGAATGGAAGAATATGATGATTGATGGTAAAATGAGGCACCAAGGGGCGCCTTTTATAGGCTCGGAAAGGGGGTAGCGTCGCGACTCTATACGGCACAACGTCGCGACGCTGTGACATCATCGACTTGCTAGCCAAGAAATGGACAGCGTCGCGACGTTGTCCTTATAGCGTCTCGACGCTAGGCGTTTTCCAGAACTTCCAGCTGCGGATTGGGCTTCTTTTCTTGGGCCAACTTCAATTCTTTTTGGGCTTTTTCTTCATAGTTGTCCTCTTTTGACTCTCCTTGACCCAAGCATGGAAATTGGGCTTGAATGGCTTCATTTTGGGCACTTTTATCACCAAAATCCATAGTTTGCTCCTAAAGACCAAATAACTCAATATATCAAATATTTTCAATAAAAACACAATTAAAGCACAAAAAAGCCTAATAAATTGGGACTAAAATAGCGACATTTCTGCTCGCTATCAGTTTTCCCTTTGATCTTCAACTTTCTCTTCTTTCATTTGCACATTAAGTACCCGCCTTGTAATCAAGGATATGGAATTACCTTCTTCAATATATTCGTCATCGGGTGTTTCATATTCTTCCTCAAGTTGTGCATCATTTTCCTCACATTCATCTTCCGAATAAATCACGCCATTTCTTACCACCATGACTCTTTTATTGACACACTCTTTGCTCATGTGTCCAAACCCTTTGCACTTCCAACATTGAATAGAACTAGTTTTCTCCCTTACCTCCTTTGAAGCTTCAACCTTCTTAGTATTAGAGCTCTCGGCCTCCACTTTTTTGGCAGCCACAAATTTCCATTTTGATTGCATTTATTCATTCCTATTCACAAAACCATCCTTGTTCCACGTATTAGAACTTGAAAAGGTGTGAGTTTTAGATACATACCTCTTTGAATGCTCCTTTTCTTCCTTCAATTGAGCTTCAATTTTGATAGCATAATGATACATATCTTCCATATAAGGTGGTGGATTTCTATCAACAAGATGAGCAATTTCTTGATTCAAACCTCCAAGGAACCTAGACATGGTGTCTTCCTCATGTCTACTATGGGAGGCGCTCCTCATAATGACAACGTTTGACAAGCTTTGACATCACGAAATCCCAAGAGATGCATGCTGGACAGCCACCTCTTCACAAATTCTGCACACTTTTTTCGTCTCCCGTGCCATCTTCCAAATTACACAACTTTTCCCATGCCATCTTGACTCCATTCTCTTCTTGACTTGCTGAACTAACATTATACAAAAATTTGGGTTCAATATTCTTTGCCTCTTGATGTGCATTTGCTAGCTTTTGAACATGCAATGTGAAAGCCTCTTGTATCTTCTTTGCCTTGCTCCTTGTGATTGGTCCTTCATGTACATGCAATGGATTATTGATTGCATCCATATCAATAGAGGTTTCTGAATCCAGCTATTAGGGACGTGGTAAGGAAAGAAATTGACAAGCTTCTTGGTGAAGGTATCATCTATCCTATTTCTGATAGTAGATGGATTAGCCCTATTCATGTAGTTCCTAAGAAAACATGCATAACTGTAGTTAGGAATAAGAATGATGAGCTAGTACCCATGAGAGTGCAAAATGGATGGAGGATGTGTATCGATTATAGGAAGCTTAATGTAGTAACTATGAAAGACCACTTCCTTATTCCCTTTATTGACCAAATGATTGAGAGATCAGCTGGTAAACCATTTTTCTGCTTCTTAGATGACTTTTCAGGCTTTTATTAGATTCCTATAGCTCAGGAAGACCAAGAAAAGATGACCTTTACCTGCCCTTTGGTTTGTGTAATGCTCTAGGGACATTTCAGAGATGCATGATGAGTATATTCTCTAAATATATTGAGAAATGTATCGAAGTATTTGTGGATGATTTCATGGTCTATGGGGATTCTTTCGACGATTGTCTTTCTAATCTAGCCAAAGTCTTGAAATGTTGCATTGAGTCTAATCTAATTCTGAATTATGAAAAATGTCATTTCATTGATGTTTTTCGTGGATGACATGTGATTTCTGAGTGGGGCACAGAGGTAGGTAAGGCTAAGATTGATGTTATTTTTAACTTGCCTTACCCTACGAATGTTAGGGAAGTCAGATCTTTTCTTGGACATGCAAGTTTTTATCTCAGGTTCATTAAAGACTTCCAGAAAATTGCTCTGTTGATGACGAATCTATTGCAGAAAGATATTGCTTTCGAGTTTGGAGGAGAGTGAAGGAAGACATTCGATCTATTGAAGAAGATGCTAACTAGTGCACCGATTATCCATCCTCCTAGGTGGGATCTGCCATTCGAGATCATGTGTGATAACTTGCAAAAAGTAAGTTATTTCTCACCTAAAATTAAATTAAAAGAGGCTAGAAAAGAGTATTGATGTGCCATACCAGCGCATATGAGCATAGAATTGCAATAAAAGAGTCTTCAATGTAAAATTCCTTGATGCGGCGGAAAAATGCAAATATTTAGTCATCTAACGCATACATACTGTAGGTTGTCTTCTTGCCCAAGTTTTTGTATCGTAGGCGCTGAAGCTTCCACGTGAGAAGGTACATTGACACTTTGTTCGGCGCTGGAGCTGACATATGGCAGAACTGAGAGCTGGCAGTTTATGAGTGGATCACGCAAGCTTGTTGCTTGGAGAAGTCAGCATCCTTAAGTCTATAAATTCCAACCATTCGTTCGTAAAAAGGGTGCGAGGAGCGAGGGGAGAGACCAGAGAAGACAAAAGAAACGAAGAGTTTTGCTCAACGTAGCTATTTTTTTTTTGTTAATGTATTGCGCTATGTATTCCTCTAATAGCATGAGATAATTTCCTTTATCAAGGCTTAACCTAGGCGCCCATGCGGCGATGAACATTTCCTGTACGATTATATTTTTGAATGAATGTCATCAATATTTTCTACTTAGATGCGCCAATACTTTAATTACTAATACCCGCCTGGCCAGCTGGTTGCGGTAACAACATGATAAATCCCGGAAGGGTAACGCAGGTGGAAACTTCTAAGTAGAGCAAGATAATGCATTGCATGTAGTCTAGGTTGCGTTAGAGTTAGCACTGCCACAAGAGATAATTCATGAATGTGTTTAGACTATTTTAGGGATAACTCAGTCACTTGCAAGTAAGTAAGAGAACTGCGCTAACGCATGAACTAGGTGAACATAAATGTTCTTAGTCCTAAGCCAAACACATTAGTAATACCGGAAGGGAATCACATGTTTATTTCTCACTTAAGCATAAATAGCACCTCATTCATAGTATGCGCTACAGGATAGTTCATTAACGCATGTGGTTGCTGCGGTGAAAGCCTTGATAGCATCTCTCATCTGTTTTTACCTCTATCGCAATTACCCTTTTCAATTTTCTCTGTAGCATTATTACTACCGCAATCTTCCCTGAGCTTTATTTCAAGTGCCATGCGTCTGAGTATATGTTGATTAGTACTGTTAAGATTATCTCTTTCCCTTCCCTATGTTCTGACCTTGGAATGCTCCAGGTATTACTTGGTTATGCATGATTTATACTTGGATTAATGCATAGCAGCGATATATTCTCTGATTATTTTGCATAATATTAAGTCATTATAGTTCGAACCAATGTGTGATGCAAGAAACTGTGCTGTTGGAGCTGTTTTGTGCCAGTGAATTAATAAGAAAAGCCATGTCATTTATTACATTTTGAGGACACTTAATCCTGCACAGTGCAACTACTCAATGACCGAAAATGAGCTTCTTGCTGTGGTTTTCGCTTTAGATAAGATTCTCTCCTATTTGCTTGGTTCTAAAGTAACTGTTCTCTATGCTCATGCAACTTCGCGATAATGATGAATGATAGCGAGCAGAAATGTCGCTATTTTAGTCCCAATTTATTAAGCTTTTTTGTGCTTTAATTGTGTTTTTATTGAAAATATTTCATATATTTTGTTATTTGGTCTTTGGGAGCAAACTATGGATTTTGGTGATAAAAGTGCCCAAAATGAAGCCATTCAAGCCCAATTTCCATGCTTGGGTCAAGGGGAGTCAAAAGAGGACATCTATGAAGAAAAAGCCCAAAAAGAATTGAAGTTGGCCCAAGAAAAGAAGCCCAATCCGCAGCTGGAAGTTCTGGAAAACGCCTAGCGTCGAGACGCTGTAAGGACAGCGTCGCGACGCTGTCCATTTCTTGGCCGGCAAGTCGATGACGTCACAGCGTCGCAACGCTGTGTCGTATAGCGTCGCGACGCTACCCCCTTTCCGAGCCTATAAAAGGCGCCCCTTGGTGCCTCAGTTTAGCATCGATCATCATTTCCTCATTCCTTCCTTTCTTTTTTTGGCTCCTTTGGAGCCTCTCTCAAGGTTTTCTAGCCTTTTGAGAGCTTTCTTAGTAGGAAAATTTTGGGGAATTTTTGGGAGCATCCTAGGAGGCTCAAGGAGTTTTCGGAGGGACTCCAAGCTTAGCGAAGGGGTCTTCTACGGTCAATTCCTTCCCTTTTATTATGCTCTTTATTATGCTTTCTGTTGTAATTATTGTGAATATTTTAGCTATGTATAGCTAAACCCCAATTTGGGGTCTTGAAATGAAATTATAGTTTAAATATTGTTATAATTGCCTATCTCTAGCCCTTTTGTCCTAATTATTTGTATGGATGTGCTTAATGCTTTATGCAATCTGGCCAATTGTGTACTGATCTGATTCTTAATGGAAACTCGACGGAGAGAAGTTAGGATAGATCATAATCCATGCAACTAGTTTAATTGCCCGTCGTGACAACGAGATTAGTTGATTAAACTTAGATTCCTAAAATGAATCAGAGCATAATAATTAATGATTTTTAATGGCGCTAAGGACACTTAGTTTGTTAAAATGAATTAATTACAATTAGGGGAGACCGACAGGAGAACCTATGTTATTAACGGAGATTTTAGGAGTATAATTAGTTGGGCGACGAGATAGGACAATTGTAGCAATTGTTTAGCTAATAATTGATTTTCAAGACCCCTCTTCCCATTAGAAAACTCTTTCTCTGCATTTTATTTTTATCGATTGATCAATATTTCTCTCTAATTGTTTTTTTTTTAATTTTCTTTGATTGCATAATATGGTCCCTAAATATTATTTATCCCAAGTATGTTTAGTGCTCTAGGAATCTTTGCTTGCTTAAATTTCGCTTCGCCTCCCTGTGGATTCGATACTCGGAATTCTTCCGTTTTATATTACTTGCGATACCGTGCGCTTGCGGTAGCGACCAACAACGAAGAAGGAGTCGAAGCCTCGCCTCATCCGATGGATTCTTATACTTTAGGAGTTCAATCTTCAGATCGTAGACCGCAAAGGATCAGAGAACTCAGTTGCTGATCATCTGAGTCGTTTGGTAAGAAAGAAAGATGAGTTACCCCTTTATGATGACTTTCTTGACGAGCACTTGTTCCAAGGTAATGTTCCCTTGTACACTGATTTAGTTAATTTCTTAGGGGCTGTTTGGGGCGCTGAGTTGGTTATAATAGCTGGGGGTTATAATAGTCTGGGGATTATAATAGTCTGGGGGTCATAATAGTCTGTGTTTGGGGTCCAGATTATTATAGTATGGGATAAAATAGTCTGTGTTTGGGATGTAGATTATTTTAGTCTGACATAAAATAGTCTGTGTTTGGGATGCAAATTATTTTAGTCCGGGTTAAAATAGTCTATGTTTGGGGTGTTGATTTGTTTAACATGGGGTTCCGAATCAAAGGTTCAAGCTAACTATTTTTTTTCCTGACTTTTTTGTTTATTTTCCTCATACAACTTTGTTCGTCAAATATCATATTTTGGAGATATCAATAAAAAATGTTTGGGTTTAGTTGTAAAAGAAAAAAAGTTTTGGATATAGGGGTTAAATTATGTGTTTAACTTAAAAGGAAACAAAAATAACCTAAGGTAAGGGTTGATTTTCTTTGTTTTAGAGTCATGAGTTTTTCACAAAATAAGTCATTTTATGATTTCATATAGAAAAACTATATTTGTTTCATTTCAGTATTTCCAACATAAAAATGGTAAATGCTTATTGAAAACTCATTTTACCTTCATTATCAAAAGAATCAAATAAAATAAAAACTTGAGTAGTATTTTTTTTAATTATTATTATCACAGTAAACTTGAATACGATAAGTATGTTGGGTTTTATGCCCTAAAACTCGTAGATAGTGAATGTAAACAAATGGTATACTTGTTTCAATAAAGTGTTATTGAGTTTCTACAATAAAGTGTTATTGTTAAATATTGCACAATTTGATCCAAATCCAATAAACTAAGATCCAAGGTTGTTTGTATGTAACTTGAACTAGTATGTGGGGACATACGGGGATCGATGTTCAAGTAACAACCTAAAAGGTCTATAGTACAAGGATAACGTTGGGTACCTTATCCTGGTAACACTATGTGATACAACCTACTTTGTATTTGATACAAACGTATTGATCCAAAGCGTCCATGTAGTAGACATGCGAGCGGGGGTATTCTATGCAATGAGTTTGCATAAGACTGGACCATGAAATGGTAAACCACTAGGTATAACACCGTTAACTGAAGGTGTTCGTATAACACATGCGGAAGCAATTGAAGATCGGGAGCACCTAACTACAACAATTTTACACCTAAAGCATGCTTGTTCTAGAAAAACAGAACAGAGAGAAAGTAAACACCAACCTTTTGTAGCTCAACTATGTGATGCTCCTTGTTGTGTTTTCTTCTCCAACCTTTCTTGGACAACCTCTAGAGTCTTCCCTACTATTCTCTGGGCCAAGAACGACTTGTGGGAGTCTATAAAGATAGGGAATGGGAAGGGAATGCTTGAAGGATCAAGCTATAGAGAAGAATGTGAAATGAGAGAGTTTGAGTCCAAATTCCAGCAACATAATAGTAAGGAAATGGCTCTCTTGAGCTTTGAATCTGATTCATACTCCTTATAAAGACATCTTCCATGGATAGAGAAGCCTCATGACACTGACACATGGTGAATTTGCAACTCAAAGTGGATTCTAGGTGTTTAATTCACAACACATGCAACTAGTGCATGGTTGTGTTGTTTTCAACTATGCATCAACATGCAAGAGTGGGAATCCCACTAAATCCACTAAATTGAATTTGAAATCTGATTTCAAGCTTGCAAATTAACCCCAATTTCAATTCTAAATTAAAATTAATTTCTTGGTAATTAATTAGAAACATTTCCTAATTAATTTGATATGATTAATCCAATTAATCATTGTTACCTTGTGCAATCTAATTATATATGATTCTTAATCCATATATATAGTATTCAAAACACTTTTAAATACTTTATCTCTCATTTTCTAATTTAATTCATAATCAAATTATTGTGTCAAAACACAATTTACGATAATACCCTTTTCCCCGTTTTTGAACGATTCAAAACTTCCTATCTTTTTGTTCTAGGCTTTATTCCGATATGAGCTAGTAGGGGGACCTAATGGACCTATAGATCATGAGCTCCAACGATTTGAGGCTAACCAACTAATCTCATTATCCAAGCTAGCCAACATTCGTTAACTATCGGGACACTCCACTATAGCACGATAGTTGCACTCCAATCACTATAGATATATTTCCGTCCACTTGATTTAACCATGATTAGTAAGTCGATCCTTCACAGGTTGTTCGTAGCTATAGCTAGGTCAATAAGCCGTTTTACCCCTATAGTACTTCTAGTTCCTTAAGTCCCACTGATCCTCTAATGAACAATTGGTTTATGGTCCAACCAATAAACCGAGTCCCTCTCGGGCCAATGAGAGGGCGTGATCCTTTTGTTCAAGCCCCGGAGTCAGCACTTAAGGGAACAACCTCTCTACTATCCCTAATTTGGGTAGGAGTGAATTCCTTCTCGCACGACTATGTCCCCAGCTATCTACCCGTTCCTATCCCTGAAATGGGAGGCTTATTGAGTCGGCGATACTGAGCCACTCTCACCTATGCAGATCTAAGGATGAGCCCGAATAAACAGGAGTTCATAGTTAGCTCAAGATTAAGATCGAGTTACCTAGGTCATCACATGAAATAGTCAGTCTCGTCAGTAAACGGTGTTATAAAGCGAGAGCGACTTATTTCTCGGTCCTGGTCTTATGCAAACTCATTGCATAGGGCGCCCCCACTCGCATGTCTCTACATGGACAATTTAGGATCACATCGTCTATACTATCTATAAAGTGGGCCGCGTCTCATAGTGTCCCCAAAATAAGGTACCCAGCCCTATCCCTATACTATAGACCGTTTAGGCTATTACTCGAGCTTGATCCAGTTTTATGTCTCTACATAAAGCTCAAGTGTTCATCCTATAGCCATGGATCTTAGTTTATTGGATTTTGGTTTAAAAGTGCAATTTACTTTATTCAGTAATAACTTTACTAAAATTAATCTCGATAACGCCTTTATCAAATAAGTATATAATTTTGTTTAACAATCACTATCTACGAGTTTTAGGACACCAATCCCAACATTAACTAGTTAAGTTACTGTTTCAATAGGATGATTGATTGGTTGTCAAAGTGTTTGTTATTTTAATAAAGGATTATCGTAGATTTTAATCAATCCAAGTATAAACTGACAAAATCAAATAATACCTGGTGAGTCCAGGGTCGAATCCACAGGGAAGGGATATTCACAAAGTTTTTAACACTATTTACTGATTGAAACTCAAAACGTATAATATTATTTTAAGGAATAAACAAGAGAGTTGATATGATTGAAAAGTAATATCTTGCATAAAACAAAACATGCAATGAGAGTCAAAGGGAAAATCACAATGAGAATGGTATCAAGACTTTTGCGGTTGCAGCCTCATGCGTTTATAAGAATCCTGTAGCGCATACTTTGATTAATTGATCCATTGATGCCTAAGTAAGAAAAATCACAAAGTTTCCCTTCCGGTACTCCTTATGCGTTTGGCATTAAACTATCAATTGATTGTTTGGCTAGTTCATGCGTGGAGCTTAGTTTTCTTAAAACTTACAAGGGACTGTGTTGGTCACAACGCAATCAAAGCTAATGCATGCACTATCTTTTAACGGTAGTATTTTCACGCTACCAAGACTACATGTCATGCGCTAACTCGTTCTACTTAGAGATGTCCGCATCCGGCTGGCCAAGCAGGAGTTAGTAATGAAAAGATTATCGCAACTAAGTAGAAAGCAATCAATGTTTCATTTAAATCAAAATATGCGCTTACAAAATATACTTATCACCGCATGAGGTGCTTGCGCTAAGCCTTGAAGAAGAAAAATTAGTTCATGCGAGCAAAATAAGGAATCATGATATGAAACATAATGCACGTAAGTTTGCTTCTAATCGCAGCTTCTTGAGATTTCTTTGTGATCCCCTCTATCTCCCTCTCTTTAATCAATGTTCTTGGCATCTATTTATAGGCAAGAAAGATGAATTCTCCAAGTAATTTAGCAACTTGTGTTTGATCATTATTAGCCAACTTGCGTCTTTTCAACTCCTTTTTCGCCTATTTGCGTCAGTTGTGTCAGCGATGTCTTTTTATCCATCTTTTCTGTCTCTTGATCATCTTGGGATGTGTGCCTGCGCTGAGAAAAACTTAAAACAAACAACTGAATTAGCTTGCGTTTGCACCCTATATTTTATAATTTCTTGCCGCATACATGAATATAGCTCGCCGCCTATAACAATCACTTTTCTCTTTCTTTTTGCGTTGAGATAACGTATCTTAGGATCTTTCAGCCTTGTTTTAGCTTAAGTTTAAAGAACAAATAACTTGCTTTGTGCAAGTTATCAATGACCTAGGTAACTCAATCTTAATCCTGAGTGTGTCATGAACTCCTTCTCATGAGGGATTATCCTTTCATTACATGGGTGAGAGTGGCCAATACGCCGACTCAATATGCCTTCCTTTTTGGGGACAAGACCGAGTGGGAGGCTAGGGACATGACAACACAAGAAGGAATTCACTCCTTCCCACTTCTAGGAGAAGTAGATGAGTGTTCCCTTAAGTGGTGACTCCGGGACTTGAACAAAGGGATCCCGCCCTCTCACTGGCCCGAGAGGAACTTTCTGTTTATTGGTTGGACCATAAATAGTTTGTTCATTAGAGAAGCACTGGTACTTAAGGAGACAGATGTAACACAGGGGTAAAACGGTAATTTTACCCAGCTGTGATTTCGAACATTCGTGAAGGACTGACTTACCGGTATAGGTCTATATCCGTGGACACAAAAATGTTCTATAATGAGAAGAGTTCAGCTGTGGGTCTTTAGTGGAATGACACACGGTTAATGAATATTGGTTAACCTGATTAATGAGTTTAATCAGTTAACCTCATATCATTGGAGTTTCTGATCTATAGGTCCATTAGGTCCCCCTACTAGCTCGTAAAGAGTAATTAGGAACAATTATATCTTGAGAGAATTTGAATATTTCAAATTCATATTGGTAATTAAGTTAATTGTATGAGATACTAATTAATATAATGTATAGTGATACATTAAAATGTAAAGTCTAATTTGAAATTAAACTTTATTATTAGGAGAGAAATAAATATTTGAGAAGTTCGAATATTAATAAGAATTTGATTCATATTAAATTTATAGGATATAAGAGAATTTGAAGGAGTTCAAATTTTAATATGAATTTGATTCATATTATAGAATTAATTAATTGAAGGCTTGAAATTAAATATATGATATTTAATTGGGTAATTAATTAAGTAACTAATAGAAGGTCTGAAATTAAATATATGATGTTTAATTGGTGATTAATTAATTAAATAATTAATTAATTGGAAATTAATCAATTATGGAAATGATTAATCACTTATTGAAGTAATTAATAATTTATGGAAATGATTTAATCACTTATGGAAGTGATCAATCATTTATGGAAAAGTTTAATCAATTATGAAATTGGTTGGTTATGGAATTGATGAATTATGGAAAAGATTAAATCAGTTATGGAAATAATTGATTTTAAATGAATATTTTATTCATGGCCTTTCTCCTATAAATAGAGCACTAAACCTAGGGTTTAGGTACTACAACATAAAGCCACAAAAATGCACTATTGCATTCTCTCTAGCCTCCCTCTCATATTCTCTCAACCCAAGAACTCTAGGGAGAATTTCTCTCTAGAGTTTTTCCCATTCAAGATTAGGTAGTCCCACAACTACGTTCCTAATCTCAGAGTTATAGTGGGGAAACCCTTGTGGTGGTGTCCGTTGAAGAATTCAGAGTCGTCAGACGGATGTATGTTTCTCATCGCTTAACTTTTTGCCAATGTATTGGTATTTTGTAGAACAAAATTAATTTACAAACGGTCCAATTGCTTCCGCTGTAACGGAATTGGGAATTTTAATCCTTTAATTGGTATCTGAGCCAGTCGTATTTTTAATTTTGTTTTACAAAATTTGCATTGGTTTCTTGGTGGGATTTCATTTATACATATGATGGATGAATTTTGTTGTTAGATGGTTAGGGTTTTGGCATTAGACTTGCAAAATTTTCTTGATTTGATCATGTAAAGGCCTGTGTTTTTGGGCATTTTTGTTGCAAATTAATCTGTAAGTCTTTGTCTGTGAATTCTGTATCAATTTTGATGAAAATCGATGTTATTTGGGACAAAATCAGATGAAAATTGCCGCTGGAATCGAAAAATTTGCGTAAATCCTAGAGCTAGAGTCTAGACGTTGCTCAACGGCGTCCCGACGCTGTCGAAAAAACCCAGAAAACTGAAGAAATTCATGGAATCGCGCGAAAATATAAAAAAAAAATGAAAATTGCGTTCCGCTGGGATCGAACGCGTGCGGCTGGAGCGTCAGAAGCGCGTGCGCGTTATCGTGGAGTGACAGGGGACGGTTCGAGCCTTGACGCGAGCAGTTCGTGAATTTCGTTTTCGCGTGCGGTCTGGCTGAAGGGTGTACATGTCAAGCAGTAGTTGGGCGGTTTGCGTGATCGTGGGCCGTAATCTGAATTTCAGATGCATTTTTCGTGGGCTTGAAGTTCAAATGTGGGCCGTTATTCAGCTTTCGAATCGTGGGCTGTTCGCCAGAGTTCGTGGATTGTTTAGCGTGTAAACGTGCGTACGGTTTTTTGGTGCAT
Source organism: Luffa aegyptiaca (assembly GCA_017139565.1). Lineage (NCBI taxonomy): Eukaryota > Viridiplantae > Streptophyta > Magnoliopsida > Cucurbitales > Cucurbitaceae > Luffa > Luffa aegyptiaca. Next base: position 23,722,699 of record CM029401.1, on the reverse strand, counting down.
TGATTTTCCTTCAGTTATAGTTCGGTCCTGATAGTTGGGGCGGTTCGATCGGTTTGTGAAGCTTTGACCAGTCCTTGATCGGTTCTCGGTGGTTCCACGCGGTTCAGGCGAAAGTTGACCGGTTCAGCTGGATTTTGACTTGGTTCAAGCGGTCTGGCCGGATTTTGGACCGGTTTAGTGCGGTTCAGGACGTTTCAAGGGATTTTTGAGCTGGTTTAGCTTGGTTCAGCCCGTTTTCTCGTCGGTTCGAAGGGTTTGGACGTGGTTCGAGGCTATTTTGAGTAGATTCTCAGCTATATAGGGCATTTTTAGATTAATTATTGTAATATTTCTAATTTATTTTGTCCTAGGATGCCAAAACCCGTCTACTTAGCTATTTAAATTGTTTTATGAATGTCATATAGTTTATAATCCCACTATAGGTTAAGCATGTTCATGAATAGTTAATGTTATAAATATTATAATTATGAAGTATGTATGAATTTAATTTTCATGGATGTTTAATATAAAATGTTATATTAAATGGATGAAAATTGAGAAGCATTGAGCATTCAATTACTTTAGTAAAAACATAAAAGTTATATTTATGAAAGTATTTTGTATGTCTAATTTATTTTTCATGGGAATCAATATAAGGAGTTATATTAATTTATGAAATAGTCAATGCATTTAATTAATTTTCTTATATAATTAATTTAAGGGTTAGGTTAATTAAAAGGAAATTAAAATTGCACTGAGCATGACATTACCTTAGAATAATATAATTGTTATATTTTTGTATGTCACGAATGCTAGTATATGGTAATAAATTAATTAGAATTTGATTGTTAATTTATTTAACCATAGTAGCATGTTATAGGGTTAATTCATTAAAATTTATAATAGTTATAAAATTAATGAATAGAAACCGTTAACCTATAATAAAGAATTGCATGCAAACATAGGATCTTAAGATAAATGAATTAATTTTAAAATGTTTAAAATTAATTAGACCTAAGATCACATTTCTAATAGGATTAGAATTATTCTTACTTAGAATTAAAAATAGTTTTAATTGACTAAATAGGAAAAACATTACTATGATTATAAGGGAACTCCACCGGTTAAGTTCTGTCTAAGGCTGGAGGGTACTTAAGATGACGATTTACAGAACACCTTCTACCTGGGAACTGACTCGGAATACCGGAGTTGAATTAATCATAGTTAAATGTTAGCATGCAATGTCACTAGGTTTGTTAAAAGAGTTTAATACACCTAGATCTTTAGAGTAAAGACTTTACATTACTGTGGTTATAAGGGAACTCTATCGGTGAAGTTCTGTCTAAAGCTGGGGGTACTTAAGGTGACGGTTTACGGAACACCTCCTACCTGGGAACTAAACCGAACCTTGAGTTGAATTACCATAGTCATGTTAACATGCAATATTGCTAGGTTTATTAAAAGAGTTTAATTCACCTGGAACGTTGCAATTAAATCCTCACCATAAGAGTTATAATATGATTAGACTTAGATAGATTGACTTAGCCGAATTTATCTAAGTTAAATAACCCTAAATAAACTGTAGGACATTTTCAGTGGGAGGAAAGTTACAAATCGAGATTTAAATCAAGTTTTGCTCCTACGTTCCTATATTTACAACGTGAGATTCATGCTTGGCTTCATGTCGCCCTGGGCGCGGCCTCCCTTCGGAAAGTGTTTGCATGGGTCAATATCAGGGTGAATGGGGAAAGTGTCTATAGTGAGTGGGAGCGGAACACGTGTCAACGTATCCCTCGATCTCCAACCCTAGGTCACTCCGTGAGATTCTTATGATCCGCCTGCGTGTCGTCCTAGAGCGATCATCCCTTCGGAGGGCCTGATCATAGGATTCGGAACACCGTGAACTCCTGAATAGGATAGGGTCACTTAGGCTAATCACCAACAGTTGTCTTTCCCTTCGGTAGCCTGTTGGTGCGTGCCTCTAAGATCTGAAAGTGGGAGGGTTACACTTACGAGGATGAGTTAAATGTGTTAACTAATCCTTGACCGAACAACGGTAACTAAACGCTAACGGAATATGAGTTATTCTGGTGTTAGAGTTTGGTTGAGATTGTCTCAATTCAGAGGAGGAGTAGTTGACCACCCTTCGGTGGTTGTTGTTCTAAACCTTTGAAGTATCGTTGCAAAAACTAAATCAATAGTTTTATAGGGTTTCTTTGATTACTTGTTAATTTGTTTTTGCAGAATTTGATTGGATTAGTTGTAATGGGTTAGTGCGATATATTACAAGTAATTTGTTACTTCAGCAATTATATTATAATTTTATGTGCATATTCTTACGTCATTTTATAAATAACGGTAATACAACAAGCTTAAATGAAAAACTGAGGTAAATAAGTCTAGGATTATTCTTAACTGAGGAATGTCCTCATCCCCATATGTCTAATTCATTAAGAATTGTTCTTGGTGAATATGACATAGGACTCTGCTTAGCAAAAGAGAACTTGTCCAAGACTGTAATTTTCATTTACTTGTCTTGAAACGTGATTAGTGAAGAATAGCGATTCTCCTTAAATACTTGATTCAGGGGTCACAAATCATGTGTGTTCTTCTTTTAAAGGAATGAGTTCCTGACAACAACTTGTTGTTGATGAAATAACACTCAAAGTAAGAACTAGAGAGGTTATTTCGGCTGTAGCAGTGGGGCACATTAAATTATTTTTCTCAGTGGGAGCAAATACATATTAGGAAAATTGCAGTGGGTGGCAAATTGGACCAAATTAATAGCAAATATAGCACCATGTAAAAAAAAATTGCAAATATAGCAAAATCTATCCGAGTCTATCTGATAGACTTCGATTATCAGAGTTTATCAGCGATAGACTCTGATTAATCAGAATCTATCAGTCTACTGATAGACTCCGATTATTCAAAGTCTATCAATATCTATCCCTGGTAGACTTTGATTAATCAAAATCTATCAGTGACTATCACTGATAGGCTCTGATTAATCAAAGTCTATCAGTGATAGTCACTGATAGATTTTGATTAATCGAAGTCTATCAGCGATAGACATTGATATACTTTGAATAATTAGAGTCTATCAGTGATAGACACGGATAGAATCCGACAACAGCTTTTTGGTCTTGTACAATTAATTTTGCTATATTTGCAATTAGTTTGCAACAGTGCTATATTTTCTATTAATTTGGTCAAATTTGCCATCTATGCAACTGCCCCTACATATTATTTGATAATGTGTATGCATTTCCTAAGATTAAACAGAAATTTGATTTCTGTATCTTATATGCAGGAACAATGTTACTCTAGAAAGGGAGTTGACATTTGTTCAGCTGAATTGGAAAATAACTTATATGTTTTAAGACTAATCAAGAGTAAAGCAGTCATGAACACTGAGCTGTTTAAGACTGCTACTACTCGAAGTGATAAGAGGAAAAAGATTTCTCCTAAAGAAAATACCTTTCTTTGGCACTTAAGGTTAGGTCATATTAATCTCAACTTGATTGGGAGATTGGTCAAGAGTGTACTTCTAAGCAAGTTAGAAGATGACTCTCTACTACCTTATAGGTCATGCCTTAAGGGCAATATGACTGAGAGGTCTTTTACGGGAAAAGAGCTAAAGAGCCAAAGAGCCCTTAAGCTTGTACATTTGGATCATTGTGGTCCAATATGTTAAAGCAGTGGGAGGGCATGAATAATTCATCTATTTTGGATGATTATTCAAGGTATGAGTATCTCTACCTAATGCAACTTAAGTCTAAAGCTCTTGAGATATTCGAAGGGGCTTAGGGCTGAAGTTGAAAACTTGTTAGGTAAGATGATAAAAACACTTTGATCTGATCAAAGTGTTGAGTATAGGGATTTGAGATCCCAGGACTATTTGATAGTACATGGGATCACACCCTAAATCTCATTTAGGAGAAATAGAACCCTATTGGATATAGTTCAATTCATGTTGAGCTATGCTCAATTGCCTGACTCGTTTTGGGGTCATGTAGTATTGACTGTAGTAGGTTACCCCAACGGAAACGAGAAGTGGATACTACTTCAATCCACAAGAGAATAAAGAATTTGTACCGACAAATGCTACATTCTCAGAAGAAGACCACATGAGAAATAATAAGACACAAAGTAACATCGTTTTAAGTAAATTAATTGATGAAGCTACAAAAAATATCAACAAGAGTTGTTGATAAATCAACAAGGGTTGTTCAAGATGCTGAACCTTTAACAAGAGTTGTTGATAGGACCGATACAACTGGTTAGTTACATCTATCTCAAGAGTTGAGAATGCCTCGATGTAGTGGGAGGGTTTATACAACCTGACCATTACATGGGCTTAACTAAAGCCCAGAACGTCATACATGATGATGGCATTGAGGATCCATTATCTTAAAGCAAGGCAATGGGTGATGTTAACTAGGACCAGTGGATTAAAGTCATGCACCTGGAAATAGAATCTTTGCGTTTCAATTCCATCTGGAATCTTGTAGATCTATCTAATGGGGTAACGCCTATGGATTGCAAATGAATCTACAAGAAGAAACGAGACGTAATCTTATGGTTAGACTTGTGGCAAAGGGTTATACCCAAAGACAGGGGACTGTAAGAAATTCTTATCTCCTGTCGCCATGCTGAAGTCTGTTAGAACCCTTGTCCATTTTGAATGGATGTCAAGACTACCCTTTTGAATGGTAATCTTGAGAAGAGCATCTACATGTCTCAACCAGAAGAGTTCATACAGCAAGATCAAGAGCAAAAGGTTTATGAGCTTAATTGATCCATTCATGGATTGATTGAAGAATTTTGATCTTGGAATAGAAGATTTTGATATTGAGATAAAATCTTTTGGGCTTTAATTAGAACATTGATGAGTCTTGTGTCTACACGAAGATCGTCAATAGTTCAGTAGCTTACTTAGTGTTGTATATGATTGATATCTGGTGCGACAGAGGCTGAATGATGGATGTGAGATAAGATGATAAATAGTAATAAAGATAAATTCAGCCAACCTTAGTGCAAGTATACACTATCGCACGTAGTAATAAAAACCTTAGAAGTATTCCACGGGTATCGATCCCATGAGGACTAAATTGGAAATTAAGATTTGAAGAAGAAACTGCTCAACTGATTGCTTAAAAATAGGTAACCAAAGAAATGATTGATGATTGATTTTTAGAAAAGTAAATAACACAAGTAAATAATAAAGAATAACGATAATAAACAAACGAGGTATTCAATATGGATTCATCCCAAAGGCAATAACCGTAATCATGGATTATTCAACTTAAGCCTGTTCCATGCATTGGGTCAGATTTAACTTCTATTTGGCCTTGCTCCCAAGAACCGTTAGAAGGCTAAGCGAGTACCGTTATGCACATTTCTGTGACTCGACTCTGACATAGATGATTCACGAATGCAATCTATAACCCTATAGTTGATATAGGTTGCCTTAGGCAGCTTGCCCTATACCACCGAACAATCTCTTTCGAGCTTTTTCTCCTATATCACCTTTGTGAGAACCGATATCGTCTGTCCCTTTCGAGATCAAACTCACATAGCATGCAAAGTCTAAGTGATCAATTTAAACTCAGCAAGATCAGAATGATATTCAATAAAGAATGACATGCATTGAACAATACTTAAGCAAATAAAACATTTTCAAGGTATTGAACCATAAAGGGAATTCGCCGTATTGAACCCCTCAACGGAATTTAGCTACTCATGGTGAGATAAAGTGAAAATGAATATCTTTTCATTGAAAATAAGATGTACAGAATACAGATAAATGAAAAGTAACACAAGTTGAAAATATTGACAGTAGCTAAATACTATGAGTTTTTCTATTTTCTCCAATCGTTCTAGAATTCGCTTAGACACTCCACTCTCTCGCTTTTACAAGTGGGAATGGATGAAAATCCCTACAAACCCTAAGGTTTGATGTCTAACTAAGGTTAGAATTTAGTCATCTAAGAAGGACCTCGGGCATCCCTACTCATAGGCGTCAACTAGGGTTCTGTCACCGCCCTCATCTTCCAAATGAGTTATGCTTGAATTTGACTTCGAATCACGAGCTTATATAGTGTTGGAAGTGGTTGAGGAGCTGCGAAATAGGTGCTGGTAGGTAGCCCAGTCGGTTTCGGGGTCAAAACAACCGGTTAGGTGCGAAGAAGTCTCGTTCAAAACGACCCGCGCACGACTCGGAACTGCCTCAGTGTTTCCATAAATGCGGTCGCATTTCAATTAGCCTTCCCAGAAATGCGGCGCATTTCTGGGTAAATTCCAACATTTCCTCTGTTTTCCTACACAGCAACAAACTTAGTCAAATTTCCTTAAAATGGAGTCTTTTTAAGCACAAATGAGCATAATTTGACAAAAGTGACTCTCAACATCCTAACTTATCAACTTTGACATATTTTGAGCTCGGGAACAGTAAAATTGATCTAAAACAATAGTTTTGACAAGATAATGAGCTAAATATAAGGGTAAAATAGGTATATTTTTTACCCTTATCAGACCGCCAAACTTAACTCATTGCTTGTCCTCAAGCAATAGCAAATCAGAACGTAAGAGATCAACTTTTTAATTGCAAATCAGAATGTAAGAGCTCAATATTAATTGAAAACCAAAATGTTAAGGTTCATGTGTAATTGTCAATCATGGTACTAGTGTCAACTTTAAATTCAAACCAAGAGACATGGAAACATGTTTTTCAAGATCGTTTTCTAAAAAGTTTGCCTTTCAGGAGAGGGTTCTACTCTAGTGCCAGTCATGACGTATGAGTTTCCTAGGCATGAAGATTTCTATTGTTCTTTTTCAAAGCAAAACTCTCCCTAATCCATCCTAACCAATGTGCTTAAACTACCTAACTTCTACTCATTAAGCCTAGTGTAGTCCTTTTAGTTAAGAAAAACAAACTTGAGGTTACTTGAGCATACATGAGTTACTAGACCTTTCTCTATCTCCCCCAAACTTATTTGACTGTTGGTGCTCTTTTTATTCAACTTCTTTTTCTCCCAAAAGTATCCTTGTTGTCATCTTTACCTTCGTTCTAGCTTATCGACACTTTATGGTGAAGATATCTAACTACGAGCAAAGTTCACAAGCTCAGAATGATACTCACTTCCCTAAGTAAACCTTTCATGCAGTGGCAAACCATGGGTGTCATGAATGCCCCTGGTTACTCAGTAAACCCTAGGAAGGAGGAGTAACTCTCGGTTTTTCATTTTTTCATTTTTTTTTCAAAGACTGAGCACATATTCTTTTTCCAGCAGTACAAATTTACAAAAATTTGGCATCAAGCATAAATATTTACAAAGTAAAGCATAAAGCACCCCCCCCCCAAACTTAAAGTTAGACAATGTCCTCATTGGCTTTGTTTTTTAGGCATGGGCTTAACATGAGGCTTTTTGTCTTTCAAAACCTGAAGGGTAAACTCTCCTAGAGTGTTAGAAAGGTTAAACACGAGGAAGTTTAGACTTAAGAAAATTTTGTAAAGAAAAAGACTAATGGAAAGCCTATGACTAGAAAACAATTAAGTTGTGACGATGACACTTTTGAGATAGAACAAAGCTCTAGTTTCCATCATAATGGGCTTAAAAGAAAACTCCTTTGAAAACATGCTTTTTCCAAAACATTTTTTCCAAGCAATTTTTCTTAAAGTTGGTTTTTTCTTCAAAAAAGTTCATAGGTTAAGCTCAAAAACAGCAAGCAGATTTTTAAAGAAAAGATAATTTGAAAAACCAAAGTTTATCTAATCTATGTTGGGTTTTATGCCCTAAAACTCGTAGATAGTAAATGTAACATTTGACTTGCTTCAATGAAGTATTATTTCTATATATTTGTTTTGCCTAAATATAACCACAAATCCAATAAGCGAAGAACCCATGGCTATATTATGTATACTTGAAGTTTATGTGTGACATAAGTATGGATCAAGTTCAAGTAAATAGTCTAAACGATCTATAGTATATGGATAAGGTTGGGTACATTAATCCTGGAGACACTATTGGCGCGGCTAACTTTGTTCCTTAAAGACAGACGATGTGATCCTAATCGTTCATGTATAAGACATGTGAGTGAGGGCATCCTATGCAAAGAGTTTGCATAGAGATCGGACCAGGAGATAAGTCACTTTCACTTTACAACACCGTTTACTGTTGAAACTGAACATCTCATACATATAACATAGGTAACTCGATCTTAATCCTGAGCTAATTATGAACTAGTGTTTATTTAGGATTATCCTTTGATATGCATGGGTGAGAGTGGCCAAACATCCGACTCAATAAGCCTACCATTTTGGGGATAAGACTAAATGGATAGTTGGGGACATAGCTTTGCAAGATGGAATTCACTGCTACCCGTTTTAGGGTTAGTAAGGTTGTTCTTTTAAGTGCTGACTCTGAGTCTTGAACAAAGGGGCCCCGCCCTCTCATAACCTTGAGAGGGACTTGGTTCAGTGATTGTATCGCGAACTAGTTGTTCATTAGAGGATCAGTGGAACTTAAGGAACAAGATGTAACTATAGGGGTAAAACGAACATTTGACCTAGCTCTAGTTACGAACAACTGGTGAAGGGTCGACTTACTAATCATGGTTATCAAAAGTGGACAAAAATATATCTACAGTGAGGGGAGTGCAGCTACGGGCTATAGTGGAGTGTCCCGGAAGCTAACGAACGATGAATGACTAGGTTAATGAGATTAATCGGTTATCATCATTTCGTTAGAGTCCATGATCTGTAGGTCCATTAGGTCCCTCTACTAGCTCAATAGGAATAAAACTTGGAACAATATGATAAGTTAATATTTGAAACATTCAAATTCAGAAAAGGTTACAAAAGTCGCTTATATACGATATTTAACGACATATTAGTTTAATTATGAATTAAACTTAAAATGAGAGTTATATATTTAAATATGATTTAAATGTTAAACACGTGAATAAAGATTCATGTTCCAGAAATTTCGTTGGGAGAAAAACCGAGATTACACAAGTGATATTAATTTAATATAAGATATTAAATTAAATGATTTTATTTTTAATTAAATAAAGTTTTATTTAAATTAAAATAAAATCATAATTGAGTGGGATTTTTTAGATTTTATATTTAAAATTACAAAATTTTGAATTTAAAAGAAATTCAAAAAGTTGGTAATTTTGGAGGTGGTGCTTAATGACTAATCACCTTAGATTAGCCTTCTTGCACCACATAATCCATGACTCAAATCACTCCCAAATTGCTGTCAATTTTTGGTGCAATTCTTGTACATGATTTTCCTCTATATATAGAGGATGAGCTGATGAGAATTAGAGGATTTTCTCAACCTAAAATGCTGCCAAAATTCTCCCAAGAACTTCCATGTTCATACTCTCAAGCTTGTTTATACCCATAAGCTTTCCTTTCCAATTCATATCAATTGAGGATCCCACAATCCGTTCCAAGACCTGAGGATAGTAGAGAAGATCCAAGTGGTTGTCCAAAAGCTGTTCGTGTGAATTATAAAGCATCGGATCATACGAATTGGGAGCTTAAAGAGGTAGGTATCTTATTACTCTGTTTTTGTTCTTATGGACAACATGTCTTCTAGGATTAAATTGATCAAATTGTGTGCCTAAGATCCAAAATTGCTTCCGCATGTGTGATATTAACACCTACAATTGGTATCAGAGCATGGTTTGGGCACCCAATTTGCATTAATTTAATCATGGTGGGTAGCATTTGCATATTGAATTTTTCTGGGTGCTAGAATGGATATATTACGGTTTTGACAATTTAAATCTCTCAAATTTGTTGAAATAATTTGTAATTGCCTACATGTTTATGGGCATAAATGAGTTAGTATCGAGTCTGTAAAACTTGAGAGTCATTAAAGTCCATTTAGTACTGAAATTGCTCGAAAGAAGAAGAATAACTCAAGCTGGCCAAAAGAAGAGCAGGCTGACCAGAGGGGCTGACCATTGGGGCTGACAGATGGTTGACGGGCTGACCATTCGGGCTGACAGATGGTTGACTGGCTGACTAGTTGACCATTCGGGTTGACAGATTGACTGGCTGACTGGTTGACTATTCGGGCTGACAGATGGTTGACTGACTGACTGGCTGACCATTCGAGCTGACAGATGGTTGACTGGCTGACGAGCTGACCATTCGGGCTGACAGATGGTTGACTGGCTGACCATTCGGGCTGACCAGACATGGATAACTTATGCCGTTTTTTAATTATAAAATGCAATAATTTAGTTGTTGCTTGCTAGAAATTGCAAAAACCGGTCCATTTTAGTGTGATTTAGTTATTTATGCATGGATGGATGTATGTTTTAATTAAATAGTTAACAATATGCATAAAGCATGTCATATAGATTTAAAATCCCACCATAGGAAGCATGTTTCATGCATTAAGTATGTTATAATAAAGTTATAATATTAAGATGCATGTTTAGGTTTCATGATAGATGCATGTTGAATGAAGTAATTACGTTACGTTTGATTATATAAATGTTATATTAACTAAACGAAAACGAACAAAGCATGCTGCATGAAACTTCCTTAGCTCGATTTAAAGCGTTTCGATCGAATAAATGCATGTTATAGGTTAATGTCGTTTTAATTGCTATAAAACCGACATAGACATTTAAAATCTATAACAAATATAAAAGCATGCTCACTTAGGGTTAAAAAGAACTCAAAGCTCAATCGATGCAAATAGTTTTAGGTCGATAACTTGTAAAGCTAAGGTTACAAGAGAACTCACCCGGTTTGATGCTGTCTAAGGCTAGAGGTATTTAAGTTGACGCTTTACGGAACACCTTCTACGTGGGCATCAAAACCAGTACTTGAGTTAAGTTAACCCAATTTTATGAGCATGCGTGAGCGGTGTGAGGTTATAATATGTTTTTTCCACCTAGACATCGTAGGATAAGTCCGTTTATGTATCACCTAGACTTAGGTAAAGTTTATTGGCCGGATTCTATCTAAGTCAAAATTAAAACCCTAAAAATATAATAGGACACTTAAGTTGGAGGAAAAGTAATAAAAACGAGATATTTAAAATCAAGTTTTTACTCCCGCGTCCCCCTATGTTCACACCGTGAGATGCATGCTCGGCTTCGTGTCGCCCTGGGAGCGACCTCCCTTCGGAGAGCATTAAGCATACATCAATACCAAGGTGGATGGGGAAATTGTTCATAGTAAGTGGGCGAAGGACGCGTGCCAACGTATCGTACAGTCTCGACCCCTAGGTTGCAACGTGAGATTCCTATGATCCGCCTGCGTGTCGCCCTGGGAGCGACCATCCCTTCGGAGGGCCTGATCATAGGATTCAGAACACCGCGAACTCCAGAAATGGATAGGATCACTTAGGTCAGTCACCAACAGTTGTCTTTTCCTAACGGTAACCTGTTGGTGCATACCTCTGGGATCTGAAAGTGGGAGGGTCACACTTACAAGAATGAGTTCTTGACCAAACAAACGGTAGCTAATAAACTAAAAGAATATGAGATGTTCTGGTTTTAGATATTGGCTGAGATAAGTCTCAATTCAGTGGAGGAATAGCTGATCACCCTTCGGTGACTGTTATTCTAAACCTCTGAAGTATCGTTGCAAAACTATATCGATAGTTTATTAGGGTTACTTTGATTAAATAGTTTTGCTAAAATTGATTGGATTGTTTAAATGGTTAAAGGCAAATACTAATATAGTCAATTGTTTATTTTCAGCATGTCTTCCTCAATATTACAACTGCTTAAAAACGATAAATTAACCGGCGCAAATTATGCAACGTGGAAATCTAACCTGAACACGGTTCTAGTTATTGATGATATGCGGTTTGTCCTGACAGAGGAATGTCCTCCAGTCCCTATTCGTACTGCATCTCAATCTGTTAAAGATGCAAATGATCTCTGGATGAAGGCCAACGAAAAGGCCCGAGTCTATATTCTGGCTAGTTTATCTGAAATTTTAGCCAAGAAACATGAGGGAATGGTTTCAGCAAGAGAGATCATGAATTCACTTCAGGAAATGTTTGGACAGTCGTCCTTTCAACTCCATCATGAAGCCCTCAAACACATTTACAGTTGTCGCATGAAAGAAGGCCAATCTGTTCAAGAACATGTTCTTGATATGATGGTCCATTTCAATGTTGCTGAAGTAAATGGAGCGGTCATCGACGAACGTAGTAAAGTAGCATTTATAATGGAGTCACTTCCAAAAAGCTTCCTACAATTTCGAAGCAACACTGTAATAAATAAGATTCAATACAATTTGACTACACTCCTGAATGAGTTACAGACATTTCAATCACTTATGAAAGGTAAGGAATTAAAAAAAGGAGAGGCAAATATAGCCCATTCCAAGAGAAAATTCCTGAAGGGTTCATCCTCAGGAACAAAGTCTGCACCTCAAAATTCTGGCTCTAAGAATATCCAGAAAAAGGAAGGAGTAAAGGGAAAGGCTCCCGCTACTGCTAATCGAGGAAAGAAGAGAGCAAAGAAAGCTGATAAAGGCAAATGCTTCCATTGCAACGTTCAGAGGCATTGGAAGAGAAATTGCCCCAAATACCTCGCTGAAAAGAATAAGGAAAAAGAAGGTAAATTTGATTTACTCGTTCTAGAAACTTGTCTTTTAGAACATGATCAAAATGCCTGGATACTTGATTCCGGAGCCACTAATCATGTATGTTCTTCTTTTCAGGAAAATAGTTCATTTCGATAGTTAAAGAAAGATGAAATGACGCTCAAAGTTGGAACAGGAGACGTCATTTCAGCTTCTGCAGTGGGAGATATCAAGTTGTTTGTAGGAGATAGGTTTTTGCTTTTGGAAAATCTTTATATAGTTCCTAAAATACGTAGGAATCTTATATCTATCTCCTGTCTAATCGAACAAGGATATTCTGTAGATTTTGAAGTTAATGAAGCGTTCATCTCTCGAAAAGGAATGTTCGTTTGTTCAGCAAAATTAGAAAACAACTTGTATGTCATAAGACCAACCGTAACAAAAACAGTTTTAAATCACGAGTTATTTAGAACTGCTGATACTCAAAGAAAAAGGCAACACATTTCTCCAAATAGTAACGCTTATCTTCGGCATCTAAGGCTAGGCCACATTAATCTTGATAGGATCAAAAGATTGGTAAAGAATGAACTTTTAAATGAGTTTGAAGACGATTCATTACCTCCATGTGAATCCTGCCTAGAAGGAAAAATGACTAAAAGACCGTTTACGGCAAAAGGTTATAGAGCCAAAGAACCTCTAGAACTTATACATTCAGACCTCTGTGGTCCAATGAATGTAAAAGCTCGAGGAGGATACAAATATTTCATCTCTTTCATAGATGATTATTCGAGATATGGTTACTTGTACCGAATGGCGCACAAATCTGAAGCACTTGAAAAGTTCAAAGAATATAATGCTGAAGTTGAAAACCTATTAGGAAAAACAATCAAAACTCTTCGATCTGATCAAGGAGGAGAGTATATGGATTTACAATTCCAAGACTATATGATAGAACATGGAATCAAATCACAACTCTCAGCACCAGGAACACCACAACAGAATGGTGTATCTGAAAGGAGAAATAGAACATTGATGGAAATGGTTCGATCAATGATGAGTTACGCTCAGTTGCCCAGCTCGTTTTGGGGACATGCAATAGAGACTGCAGTAGAAATTTTGAACAATGTTCCTTCGGAAAGTGTTTCCAAAACACCCTTCGAATTATGGAAAGAACGTAAACCTAGTTTGCGCTATTTTCGAATCTGGGGATGTCCTGCCTATGTGTTAGTGACGAATCCTAAGAAATTGGAACCACGTTCAAAATTATGCCAATTTGTTGGATATCCAAAAGAAACGAGAGGTGGTCTCTTCTACGACCCACTAGAAAACAGAGTGTTTGTTTCTACAAACGCTACTTTCTTAGAAGAAGACTATTTGAGAGATCATAAACCACGAAGCAAATTAGTATTAAAATAAACTACTGAAGAAACGACAAAAGTTGTTGATCAAACCAGTTCACCTACTTTCGATAGTGTTGGAGCTAGTTCTTCTGGTCAATCTCGTCCTGCTGAACTGTTGAGTAAGCCTCGACGCAGTGGGAGGGTTGTAATACAGCCTGACCGCTACCTAGGTTTAATTGAAACACAGGTCGTCATACTGGATGACGGCATCGAGGATCCATTGACTTTTAAACAGGCAATGAATGACGTTGATAAAGACCAATGGGTCAAAGCAATGGACCTTGAAATGGAGTCAATGTACTTCAATTCAGTATGGGATCTTGTGGATCCACCTAACGGGATAAAACCCATAGGATGCAAGTGGATCTATAAGAGAAAGAGAGACGCAGTTGGAAACGTGCAAACGTTCAAAGCTAGGCTCGTAGCAAAAGGTTTTAACCAAAGGGAAGGAATTGACTATGAAGAAACTTTTTCCCCTGTTGCTATGCTTAAGTCCATTAGAATTCTCCTGTCCATAGTCGCATATTATGACTATGAAATATGGCAAATGGACGTCAAAACTGCCTTTCTGAATGGCAACCTTGACGAGAATATCTATATGTCTCAACCCGAAGGGTTCATTTCCAAGAATGAAGAATAAAAAGTTTGTAAACTAAATTGATCCATTTATGGATTAAAACAAGCTTCAAGGTCTTGGAATCTTCGATTTGATACAACAATCAAATCATTTGGCTTTGACCAAAATCCTGATGAACCTTGTGTTTACAAGCAGATCATCAAGAATAAAGTAGCTTTCTTAATACTATATGTAGATGATCTTCATGATATTCTGCTTATTGGGAATAATATAGGATATCTTACCGACATTAAAAACTGGCTAGAATCACAATTCCAAATGAAGGATTTGGGAGAAGCACAATTTGTTCTTGGCATCCAGATCATTAGGGATCGCAGGAACAAAACCTTAGCCATGTCTCAAGCAGCATATATCGACAAAATGTTAGCTCGATATTCGATGCAGAACTCCAAGAAGGGATTGTTACCTTTCAGGCACGGAGTTCATCTGTCTAAAGAACAATGTCCTAAGACACCTCAAGAAATTGAGGATATGAGACATATTCCCTACGCCTCAGCTGTCGGTAGCCTAATGTACGCTATGCTCTGCACTAGGCCAGACATTTGTTTTGCAGTGGGAATAGTTAGTCGGTACCAATCTAATCCAGGGTACGACCACTGGACTGTCGTTAAAAACATCCTCAAGTATCTTCAGAGAACGAGGAACTTTGGGTTGGTGTATGGTTCAAAGGATCTGATCCTTAGTGGTTACACCGACTCTGACTTTCAAACTGACATAGATTCACGGAAATCTACGTCAGGGTCAGTGTTTACTCTAAATGGAGGAGCAGTAGTATGGGGAAGCATTAAACAAGGATCCATCGCTGACTCCACCATGGAAGCAGAATATGTTGCTGCATGTGAAGCAGCCAAAAAAGCAGTATGGCTACGAAAGTTCCTGACAAACTTAGAAGTTGTTCCAAAAATGAACTTGCCCATCACTTTATATTGTGATAATAGTGGGGCAGTAGCCAATTCTAAAGAGCCTCGCAGTCACAAACGAGGCAAACACATTGAGAGGAAGTATCACCTAATTCGGGAGATAATGCAGCGTGGGGATGTGATAGTCACGAAGATCGCTTCAGAACACAACATCGATGATCCATTTACAAAGACTCTCTCGGCTAAAGTGTTTGAGGGTCATCTACAGAACTTAGGTCTACGAGATATATATATATATAGCATAACCTAGGGCAAGTGGGAGATATACAGGGTATAGGAGTGCCCTATTTTATTGTATTTGTAACATTTCCTTGCTTTGGTATTATTAAATGCGTATACATTTCCACTCACCAGAGTTTTAGTGCAAGTGGGAGTTTGTTGGGTTTTATGCCCTAAAACTCGTAGATAGTAAATGTAACATTTGACTTGCTTTAATGAAGTATTATTTCTATATATTTGTTTTGCCTAAATATAACCACAAATCCAATAAACTAAGAACCCATGGCTATATTATGTATACTTGAAGTTTATGTGTGACATAAGTATGGATCAAGTTCAAGTAAATAGTCTAAACGATCTATAGTATATGGATAAGGTTGGGTACCTTAATCCTGGGGACACTATTGGCGCGGCTCACTTTGTTCCTTAAAGGCAGACGATGTGATCCTAATCGTTCATGTATAAGACATGTGAGTGAGGGCGTCCTATGCAAAGAGTTTGCATAGAGATCGGACCAGGAGATAAGTCACTTTCACTTTACAACACCGTTTACTGTTGAAACTGAACATCTCATACATATAACCTAGGTAACTCGATCTTAATCCTGAGCTAATTATGAAGTCCTGTTTATTTAGGATTATCCTTTGATTTGCATGGGTGAGAGTGGCCAAACATCACCGACTCAATAAGCCTACCATTTTGGGGATAAGACTAAATGGATAGTTGGGGACATAGCTTTGCAAGATGGAATTCACTGCTACCCGTTTTAGGGTTAGTAAAGGTTGTTCTCTTAAGTGCTGACTCTGAGTCTTGAACAAAGGGGCCCCGCCCTCTCATAACCTTGAGAGGGACTTGGTTCAGTGATTGTATCGTGAACTAGTTGTTCATTAGAGGATCAGTGGAACTTAAGGAACAAGATGTAACTATAGGGGTAAAGGGTCGACTTACTAATCATGGTTATCAAAAGTGGAAAAGAAATATATCTACAGTGAGGGGAGTGCAGCTACGGGCTATAGTGGACTGTCCCGGAAGCTAACGAACGATGAATGACTAGGTTAATGAGATTAATCGGTTATCATCATTTCGTTGGAGCCCATGATCTGTAGGTCCATTAGGTCCCTCTACTAGCTCAATAGGAATAAAACTTGGAACAATATGATAAGTTAATATTTGAAACGTTCAAATTCAGAAAAGGATACAAAAGTCGCTTATATACGATATTTAACGACATATTAGTTTAATTATGAATTAAACTTAAAATGAGAGTTATATATTTAAATATGATTTAAATGTTAAACAAGTGAATAAAGATTCATGTTCCAGAAATTTCGTTGGGAGAAAAATCGAGATTACACAAGTGATATTAATTTAATATAAGATATTAAATTAAATGATTTTATTTTTAATTAAATAAAGTTTTATTTAAATTAAAATAAAATCATAATTGAGTGGGATTGTTCAGATTTTATATTTAAAATTACAAAATTTTGAATTTAAAAGAAATTCAAAAAGTTGGTAATTTTGGAGGTGGTGCTTAATGACTAATCACCTTAGATTAGCCTTCTTGCACCACATAATCCATGACTCAAATCACTCCCAAATTGCTGTCAATTTTTGGTGCAATTCTTGTGCATGATTTCCCTCTATATATAGAGGATGAGCTGATGAGATCTAGAGGATTTTCTCAACCTAAAATGCTGCCAAAATTCTCCCAAGAACTTCCATGTTCATACTCTCAAGCTTGTTTATACCCATAAGCTTTCCTTTCCAATTCCTATCAATTGAGGATCCCACAATCCGTTCCAAGACCTGAGGATAGTAGAGAAGATCCAAGTGGTTGTCCAAAAGTTGTTCGTGTGAATTATAAAGCATCGGATCATACGAATTGGGAGCTTCAAGAGGTAGATACCTTATTACTCTGTTTTTGTTCTTATGGACAGCATGTCTTCTAGGATTAAATTGATCAAATTGTGTGCCTAAGACCCAAAATTGCTTCTGCATGTGTGATATTAACACCTACAATCTAAACTATCAACAAGCTATCTAAACTACCCTATGATCATACTATTAACAAACTAAACAATTAAAGAGATCAAAACAGCAACTAAACAACTAGAAACAGAATTTAAATCATGCTAAAACTAAAAAACAGCAAACAACAAAATAGTAAACAATATTATTCACAAAAAACAGCATGTAGATGGGATTAGAAAACTCCCCTAGCCCTCGTCCGAGGAACTCTCTTTATCTTCATCTTCTTCATCATCATTTTCATCTTCTTCATCATCAGAATCCTTGTCTTCTTGAGGCAGCAGCGATTGAGGGAAATTGGGAAAGACCGGAGCAATACTCGAGGCAATAGAGAGATAGAACTAAAGTCTTCACCTTCGTTTGGGATTCTTTCCACTGAACTCCCTTGTTCGCCACTAATTTCAGCGCTTCTTTCTTCTGCTTGGCTGAGGGGTTCCTAATGACATCATTCCCTCTTGGTTGTAAGGGTGCTTTGATTCTGTACACTCGGTTGATGTCCACTGAAGAGAAGCTGACCATTTTGCCTCTCACTACCGCCATACTGATGTTTTCCTCCCTCAGGCCGGCGTAAAACTCTCTCACTAAAGGCACCATGGCCTCCTGAGGGTGAGCATAGAACTCCTGCCACTTGTACTGTGAGATAACTCTACTTACGAACTCTGACAGTGCTCCAGCTCTGTTAGAGAATCCCTTCTCGTTGAGGAAATCTCTTTTTCTCATTATCTCCATCCTTACCTGAAAATTTACATCTCTGAATACCTCGGGGAATGGATTTTTAGGAGATTCAGCCTTGGGTGATTTGGCTTTTGACTTGGCAGGTGAGACAGTAGGAGGAGCTGCAGGAGAGGCGTCCATGGACCTAGTCCTCGAGCTCTTGGCAAATATGGGGTCATTCTTGTTTTTGGTCCTTCTTTCAGCTTTAATCTCCCTTCTTCTCTTTCTCCTTAATGCCACAGAGATGGGAACTTGATCGTCATCCAATTCCTTGATCTCTAAGTCGGATTCTGTTTCAGAGTCACTGGAGGTCTCGGCCTCCTTGCTTTCTTTCTCTTCTTCATCCCTCTTCTCTCCCGAAGAGGTGCTATCAGCTGCTGGTGGGTCATCTTTGAATAGAGGTTTGAGAACCTCATCAGCTGGCTGAGCTTCAGTGGCCTCTTCGTGGCCTTCATCAGAATGAGGCCCAGATGCGGTCGCATTCTGGGCTTCAACTACTTCTTCTGTTTCTTTTTCTTTTTCTTTTTCTAAATTTTCTTTAGTTGGGCCCTGTTGGGCCTTTTCTTCTCTCCCTTGTAGCATCTCAGCCTCACTTTGAGCCTTGTGGAGTGGCTCAAAAGCTGCAAGGAAGTCTTCGGCTTCATTTCTTCTTTTCTCATTTTCTTTTAATTCTTACATTCTTTGTTTTTCATCCTCAAGGAGTTGCAATTCAACTGCTGCCCTCCTGAGGTTTTCACCTAACTTTTTTTCCTCTTCTTTAGCTAACTTGGCCCTCTCGGCCTCTTGCCTTTCCTCTTCTTTCTTCTTTTCATCTTCAAGATCTTTTTCTCTCGCAATCTCATCTTCTACCCTCATGTGCTGATTTTCAACTTCTCTTTCAGCCTCAATATCCCTCAAGGCTTCTTGCTCAGCCTTGTAACCTTCGGCAATCACTAGAGCCTTTGCCACAGCTTGGCGGATTATGTCCTTGAAAACATCCGGGGGCATTCTTTCGGTTTTAAGGGGCTCGATTACAAGCGGCTTTTTGGGCTCAACTTTCTTGGGACTCCTTTTCCTTGCACTGTAGGTAACGAATGGTTTGTTCTTGCAAGACGAAGAGGACTAAGGATTTGGTCCTTACAGGATACACTGACACAGGTTTTAAGACTGATAAAAATTTTAGGAAATCTATATCAGTATCTGTGGTCGCTCTTTATGAAGGAGCTATAGTATGGCATAGTTACAGTCTTGACCATATAGGCTGTAAATATAGCTGCTTATGAAGCAACGATAGAGACTGTATGGCCTAGGAAGTTCTTGACTGATTTGGAATGTGTTTCAAATGTGAACTTGCCCATCACACTTTATAGTGATACAGTGGTGATGTGGCAAATTCAAAAGAACCTCGCAGCCAAGACAAGTAGACACATTGAATTGAATAGAATATTGCTGATTCATTCACAAAGGCTCTCTCGGCTAAAGTGTATGAGGGTCATCTAGAAGGTCTAGGTCTACGAGTTATGTACAAAGATGAAATCTAGGGCAAGTGGGAGAAATGTAATGGGTATAGTGATACCATTATGTAATGGGTATAGTGATGCCCTAGTTTATTGTATTTGTACATTGTATATGTTTTATACATGTATTTATACACCCACTGTTGTATAGATTATTATACATCCCACTAAACTGGAGTTTTAGTTCAAGTGGGAGTTTGTTGGGTTTTATGCCCTAAAACTCATAGATAGTGAATGTAAACAAATTGTATACTTGTTTCAATAAAGTGTTATTGAGTTTCTACAATAAAGTGTTATTGTTAAATCTTGCACAATTTGATCCAAATCCAATAAACTAAGATCCAAGGTTGTTTGTATGTAACTTGAACTAATATGTGGGGACATACGGGGATCGATGTTCAAGTAACAACCTGAAAGGTCTATAGTACAAGGATAAGGTTGGGTACCTTATCCTGGTAACACTATGTGATACGACCCGCTTTGTATTTGATACAGACGTATTTATCCAAAGCGTCCATGTAGTACACATGCGAGCGGGGGTATCCTGTGCAATGAGTTTGCATAAGACTGGACCATGAAATGGTAAACCACTAGATATAACTCCGTTAACTAGTTAGGTTACTGTTTCAATAGGATTACCTAGGTAACTCAGTCTTAATCCTGAGTGTGTCATGAACTCCTTCTCATGACGGATTGTCCTTTGATTAGCATGGGTGAGAGTGGCCAATACGCCGATTCAATATGCCTTCCTTTTTGGGGACAAGACCGAGTGGGAGGCTGGGGACATGACAACACAAGAAGGAATTCACTCCTTCCCACTTCTAGGAGAAGTAGATGAGTGTTCCCTTAAGTGGTGACTCTGGGACTTGAACAAAGGGATCCCGCCCTCTCACTGGCCCGAGAGGGACTTTCTTTTTATTGGTTGGACCATAAACAGGTTGTTCATTAGAGAAGCACTGGTACTTAAGGAGACAAATGTAACACAAGGGTAAAACGGTAATTTGACCCAACTGTGATTACGAACATTCGTGAAGGATTGACTTACCGGTATAGGTCTATATCCGTGGACACAGAAATGTTCTACAGTAAGAAGAGTTCAGCTGTGGGTCTTTAGTGGAATGACCCACAGTTAATGAATATTGGTTAACATGATTAATGAGTTTAATCAGTTAACCTCATATCATTGGAGCTTCTGATCTGTAGGTCCATTAGGTCCCCCTGCTAGCTCGTAAAGAGTAATTAGGAACAATTATATCTTAAGAGAATTTGAATAGTTCAAATTCATATTGGGAATTAAGTTAATTGTATGAGATACTAATTAATATAATGTATAGTGATACATTAAAATGGAAAGTCTAATTTGAAATTAAACTTTATTGTTAGGAGAGAAATAAATATTTGAGAAGTTCGAATATTAATAAGAATTTGATTCATATTAAATTTATAGGATATAAGAGAATTTGAAGGAGTTCAAATTTTAATATGAATTTGATTCATATTATAGAATTAATTAATTGAAAGCCTAAAATTAAATATATGATATTTAATTGGGTAATTAATTAATTAACTAATAGAAGGTATGTAATTAAATATATGATATTTAATTGGTGATTAATTAATTGGAAATTAATCAATTATGGAAATGATTAATCACTTATGGAAGTAATTAATCATTTATGGAAATGGTTTAATCACTTATGGAAGTGATCAATCATTTATGAAAAAGATTAATCAATTATGGAATTGATTGGTTATGGAATTGATTAATTATGGAAAAGATTAAATCAGTTATGGAAATAATTGATTTTAAATGAATATTTTATTCATGGTCTTTCTCCTATAAATAGAACACTAAACCTAGGGTGTAGGTACTACAACATAAAGCCACAAGAATGCACTCTTGCATTCTCTCTAGCCTCCCTCTCATATTCTCTCAACCCAAGAACTCTAGGGAGAATTTTCTCTCTAGAGTTTTTCCCATTCAAGATTAGGTAGTCCCACAACTACGTTCCTAATCTCAGAGTTATAGTGGGGAAGCCCTTGTGGTGGTGTCCGTTGAAGAATTCAGAGTCGTCAGACGGAGGTATGTTTCTCATCGCTTAACTTTTTGCCAATGTATTGTTATTTTGTAGAACAAAATTAATTTACGAACGGTCCAATTGCTTCCGCTGTAACGGAATTGGGAATTCTAATCATTCAATTAGTATCAGAGCCAATCGTATTTTTAATTTTGTTTTACAAAATTTGCATTGGTTTCTTGGTGGGATTTCATTTATGCATATGATGGATGAATTTTGCTGGTAGATGGTTAGGGTTTTGGCATTAGATTTTGCAAAATTTTCTTGATTTGATCATGTAAAGGCCTGTGTTTTTGGCCATTTTTGTTGCAAATTAATCTATAAGTCCGTGTCTGTGAATTCTGTATCAATTTTGATGAAAATCAATGTTATTTGGGACAAAATCGGATGAAAATTGCGGAATCGAAGAATTTGCATAAAGTCGAGAGCTAGTGTCTAGATGCTGCTCAATGGTGTCCCGACGCTGTCGGAAAAACCCAGAAAACTGAAGAAATTCATGGAATCGCGCGAAAATATAAAAAAAATGAAAATTTCGTTCTGCTGGAATCGAACGCATGTGGCTGGAGCGTCAGAAGCGCACGCGCATTATCGTGGAGTGACTGTGCGGCGGCTCGAGCAGTTCGTGAATTTCGTTTTCGCGTGCGGTCCGACTGAAGGGTGTACGTGTCAAACAGTAGTTGGGCGGTTTGCGTGATCGTGGGCCATAATCTGAATTTCAGATGCGTTTTTTGTGGGCCTGAAGTTCAAATGTGGGCCGTTATTCAGCTTTTGGATCGTGGGTTGTTCGCCAGAGTTCGTGGACTGTTTAGCGTGTAAACGTGCGTACGATTTTTCGGTTCATTGGTTTTCCTTCAGTTATGGTTTGGTCCTGACAGTTGGAGCGCGGTTTGACCGGTTTGTGAAGCTTTGACCGGTCCTTGACCGGTTCTCGATGGTTCCACGCGATTCAGGCGAAAGTTGACTGGTTCAGCTAGATTTTTACTTGGTTCAAGCGGTGTGGACGGATTTTGGACCACTTTAGCGTGGTTCAAGATGTTTCAAGGGATTTTTTAGCTGATTTAGCCTTGTTCAGCCCGTTTTCTCGCCGATTCGAAGGGTTTGGACATGGTTCGAGGCTATTTTCGGCTGGTTACTGTAGCAACACGAGGGGTAAAAATAACCCACTTCACCCTTATTTTTTTTTATGCCCCAAACACTGAGTGGGCTATAATAGCCCCCACTATTATAACCAACACAGGGGGCCAAACGACCCCTTAGTTACAAGGGAGTTACCTAGCACATTTAGTAGTTTCAGGAAGAATAAGATAAAGAGTGAGTCTAAGCATTATTTGTGGGATGAACCAATCTTGTGGAAATACTGTTCTGACTAGGTAATTAGATGTTTTGTGCCTGATGATGAGATCCAGCCTATTTTAGCTTTTTGCCATGATCATGCATGTGGGGGTCATTTTGGGCCTATGCGAACTGCTAGGAAAGTCTTGGATTCTGGGTTTTATTGGGAGTATTTGTTTAAGGATGCATATTCTTTTTGTAAGACTTGTGAAAAATATCAGAGGGTAGGAGCAATAACCCGTAGAAATGAAATGCCTCAAATGCCTTTCTTAGTGTGTGAAGTCTTTGATGTTTGGGGTATAGACTTTATGGGTCCTTTACCTTCCTCCTGTGGCTATAATTATATCTTGTGGCTGTGGATTATGTGTCTAAATGGGTGGAAGCTAAAGCCACTGATAGGACCTAAATAGTCCTATTTTATCACCTTTAATCTAAGCTTGTAAGAGTAATTTTATGCTTTACTTGTCTTATTTACAGGATCTTTGAGCTTAGGCAATGTCGGGAGCCAAGCACGCTAAATTGGTGTTAATTTGGGTTAATTATGGAGTTTTGGAGCCATCTCGGTGTCTTGGACGGCGAGGAAGTGAAAAGACCCAAATGTATTGAAGCGAACCTAAAGAACGACACCAAGAGCCAAAGATTGGAGCCTGATAGCGGGCATAAATGTCGCTATTTTAGCCCTAAAATATTAAGCTTTTTAGTGCTTTAATTGTGTTTTTATTGAAGATATTTAATATATTTTGTTATCTGGTCTTTAGGAGCAAAATTATTGATTTTGGTGAAAAAATGCCCAAAAAAAAGAGCCATTCCCGCCCAAATTCCATACATGGGTCAGGGGGGAGCCCAAAGAAGTCAACCATGAGAAAGCAGCCCAAAAGAAATGAAGAGAGGACCAAGTTCAAGCCCAAAAACGCGCCTGAAAGTTCTGGAATTCGCCTAGCGTCGCGACGCTGTCCCATTTCTTGGGCGCCAAGTCGATGACGTCACAGCGTCGCGACGCTCTCCAATTTTCGGGCCTATACCCTTGGAGCCATTTTTTATCATCAATCATCATTTCCTTCATTCATTCCCTTCCTTCCTTGGCTCCTTTGGAGCCTCTCTCAAGGCTTTCTAGCCTTTTTTAGAGTTCTTTTCGTGAGAAATTTTTGGGGAGTTTTGGGGAGCACTCTAGGAGGCTCAAGGTTTGCTTGGAGGGACTCCAAGCGCCAGCGACGGGGTCTTCGACGGTCAATTCCTTCCCTTTTATTTTGCTCTTAATTATGCTCTCCATTGTAAATTTTGTGAATATTTTAGCTATGTATAGCTAAACCCCAATTTGGGGTCTTGAAATGAAATTATAGTGAAATGTTATTATAATTGCCTATCTCTTGCCCTGTTTACTATTTATTTGTATGGATGCTCGTAATGCTGTATGCAATCTGGCCAGTTGTATATTGATCTGATTCTTAATGGAGACTCGACGGAGAGAAATTAGGATAGATCATAATCCATGCAACTAGTTTAATTGCCCGTAGTGACAACGAGATTAGTTGATTAAACTTAGATTCCTAAAATGAATCAGAGCGTAATAATTAACGAATTTTAATGGCGCTAAGGACACTTAGGTTGTTAAAATGGATTAATTACAATTAGGGGAGACCGACAGGAGAACCTATGTGATTAATGGAGATTCTAGGAGTATAATTAGTTGGGCAACGAGATAGGATAATTGTAATAATTATTTAGCTATTAATTAAGTTTCAAGACCCCACTTCCCATTTAAAAAAGCTCTTTCTCCACATCTTTATTTTGTGATTAATCAATTTGATTTCTTTAATTGCTTTAGTTTTTAAATTCATTTTAATTGCATGTTTTTGTCCCTAAATATTATTTTTTCCCAAGGATTTTTTGTGTTCAAGGAATTTTTGCTTTGCTTAATTTTCCTTCGCCTCCCTGTGGATTCGATACTCGGAATATTTCCGTTTTACTATTACTTGTGACGACCCGTGCACTTGCGGCATTGTCCTGGCAAACCGTCAACAGAGCCCCATACCGAGATGAAGCGAGACAGGACCGAGAAGAAAAGCAGCATGCTCGGATTAGGGACGGCGTCGAGACGCCGCCCTGGTGTCTCGACGCCAACGCGAAATTGACACGGAGACTAAAGTCCGTGGCGTCGAGACGCTTCCCCTAGCATCTCGACGTGGACGCAAAATTGACACGGAGACTAAAGTCTGTGGCGTCTCGATGCTGCCCTTGGCGTCTCGACGCTACGACATTTTCTATAAATATTAGGTCTCGGTTTAGTTTGCCGTAAGGTTAGAAATTTGGTCCCTTTACGATTTCTTTTGTCTCTTTTACTTTCCAGCATCTGTGTAGACCTTGTTTGGTCATTATTTATGCATTCTTTTGTATTAGTTTGTGTTTTTACTTTGTTTATGAGTAGCTAAACGAATCTATATCGTTGGATTGGGATTATGCCTTGATTTCTATTGAATTTGGCTGAGTTTTCTGGTGTTTCAAGTACTGTTCTTGTTGTGTTTCTATTAAGTTTTGCATGTTATCCCGTTTAAACCAACACATGAGGCTAGTCTATTAGGATTGACGACCTTATGTGATTACCGCTTGTGTACTCTCTACGTGAGACGACCCTCGATAGGCCTAGGATGCGTGTTAAAGGTTGTATGAATTAGATTTAAATTGCATTTCAATTTAGTTAGTACAATTCTGGACCCACGACCCTAAAGCGACTAGTTTAAGTAGGTGATTGTGAAATTGCTTATTCTAAATTAGTTAGATATAATTTAGTGGCCATTGTGAGATCCCGAGTGGTTGCTACTTTATGTATGAGGGGTGGCGGTTGATAAAGATAAAAATTGATTAATCTTGTTAATTGCAGAATTCACGGTTAACAGATTAATTAGCACAGGTTAGTGTAGGAAGTGTCTTCTGAGTAACCAAGAAGCCAACCGGACTAATAAAAATTGGCACAAAATAATTATTAGAGAAAACTAGGAAGCCAAGTGAAATAGCAGTCAGGCATAAGAAATCCCAATCTAGCGATACTTTTCATGATATTAATTTTTGTCTTATTTGTCATTCGCATGCCTTATTTTGTCTCCTTCACATTCAACATTTTTTTTTGCTTTGTCCTGCTTTCCAAAATCCCCCCTATTTTATAAACACAAAATTCTGCATATGCTAGGTCCCCTTCCCTGTGTTCGACTCCGACCACTATTTCTACAAAATAGTTATAGTGTCGTGAATTATAAATGTATTTGACAAACACGACATTTGACAAGTCGGACCCTTTAAATTGGCGCTGTTGCCGGGGAAGGAAGTTTTCTAGTATTTATAGGATTTTGTGTTCTTATTTCTTGCTTGCATGGTTTATGATCACACATTCTTCACAGGACAACGATCTTAGGTTTGAACCAGAGATCTCTAGCCATGGCTGAGAGAACGTTGAGGAAGCTGGCAGCGTCAGATCAGAACCAAAAGCCACTTTGTATTACCTACCCCGAGACGACAGGTAACTTTGAGTTGAAGTCAGGTTTAATTCACTTACTCCCTATTCTTCGTGGTAGTGCAAGAGAGGACCCACACAAACATTTGTAGGAATTCCATATTGTATGTTATGGTATGAGACCACATGGAGTGACAGAGGAGGCGCTGAACCTAAGGGCATTCCCCTTTTCGCTAAGATTGACTTTATTACCTTCCCTCTGGTTCTATCAGTACATGGAACGAGATGAAGAAGCAATTCCTGGAGAAATAATTCTTCCCAACAAGCATAGCTGCCAACATCAGAAAGGTGATTTATGGGATTTCGCAGATCACTGGGGAGACACTCCACGAATACTGGGAGAGATTTAAGCGCTTGTGTGCCAGTTTCCCACATCATCAGATTTCGGATCAACTATTGATTCAATATTTTTACGAGGGACTGAAAGGGTGAAGAACACCATAGCGGAAGCAATTTGGATCGAAAGCCTCTCAATTTCATTTAATCTTAGAAAGAAAACATGCACAAAACCGAATAAAAAACAGAGTCTCATTTTACCAACCTTTTGGCTTGAAATTCAAGAGCTCCGTGAATGAATTTAAGCATGAACTGGTTGTAGATGACCACGAGAGTCTTCCCCGCTATGCTCCGGCCTTAGAACGAGTTGTGGGACTCGGTATGTGATGAATTTGAGGAAGAACACATGAAGATACAATATAACCGAGAGAGATGAGAAACCCAAATTTTGAGAGAAAATTTGGCTGAGTTTTTCTGAAGAATTCCAGAGAACATCCTCCTTTTCTTCAACTTTTCATTCTTCATTTATAGAAGAATACTCAGCCCCTCCAACTCATTGATTTTGGCCAACAATTAACTCAAATTGAGCCACCAAAATGTCTTTCAAGACAAGTCATGGGTTAGGTGTTGAAACGAGGTAATTTACCTCTTAATTAAATTTAATCTAAATTAAATTAAATTAAGTTATTAAATGAATTTCATAAGTCCATTTTTCTTTTTAATTAATTTTATATTAATTAAAATAAAATTAATTTAAATAAATAATTAAACATTTTAATTAATTATAATTACTTAATTTAATATCTAATATCAAATTAATAATACACACCAATCCCGACTTCTCTCAAATGTATTCCCCAATTCACGTTTAAATCGAAATGTGCATCAAATACATAATTCTAATATTTAAACCTCATTTAAATGTTTTCGACTCTCTCTAATATAGTTTAATTCGTAATTAAACTTTAACGTTAAATTTATCGAACATAATTTAACGATAACTCCCACAAATGTATTTGAACGTTTCAAACATCCTCATCACATATGTTCTAAGTGAAGGGGATGAAAGCCCCGGCGCAGCGGAAGCGCATCGAAAGGACCTTGCGCCGTATATTAATTAACATTAAAATACCGTTACGAAAAGGCAAAATAAAACTTTAAACACACTTTAAAGCCGCAGAAAACGCTATAAACATGCTGAAAAAGGTTTGAAAATAAAACTATTTTTATTCTCATGCTTTTCTAAAGAAAAAGGGAAAGAACCGTTACAAACCTTCGTTGTAGACATGACCGTTCTTCGCCAACGATGCTCCAACGAACGAAAACGCAGCGACTCTTTCTTGATTTCTTCGCTGGAAATTTTTCTTCAAAGACACAATAACCACAGAGGTTACACTGGTATGTCTCTAGTGTAAGAGCAAATTAGTCTAAGAGCAAGAGGGCTACTAAACCAATTAGGTCTAGTGTTCTATTTATAGAAGAGTGAACATGAATAAAATATTCAATTAAATCAGTCTTTTCCAAAATTGATTCAATCTTATTACTTATTTAATCAATCCAAGATCAATCAATTCCATAATTGATTAATTTTTCCACAAATGACTAATTACTTCCATAAATAATTAGATCATTTCCATAAATGACTAATCACTCCCTTAAGTGATTAATTATTTCCATAATTGATTAATTACCGATTAATTAATTCTTTAACTAATTAACCACCAATTAAATATCACATATTTAATTTCCGGCCTTGAATTAATTAATTGTCCAAATAGATTTTAGGCCTTAAATTCATTAATTCATATTTGAACTCTTTCAAACTTCCATAAATTTAATGTGACTCAAATTTATATTAATATTTGAATTTTTTCAAATATTAATTTCTCTCATAATAATATATCAATATATATTATATTGTTTCCCTTAGTATTTTGAACACTTTCAATTTACATTTATTACTTAGTTACCTCAAATTACATTATGAGCTACCAGTGGGACCTAATGGACCTGCAGATCAGAAGCTCCAATGATGTGAGATTAATTGGTCAAACTCATTAACCAAATTAATTAATATTCATTAACTGTGTGTACATTCCACTATAGACTCACAGTTGCACTCTTCTCACTGCAGACATATTTTCTGTGTCCACGGATATAGACCAATAACGACTAGTTAGTCCTTCACGAGTGTCCGTAACACCAGCTGGGTCAAATTACCGTTTTACCTCTGGGTTACTTCTATTTCCTTAAGTACCAGTTCTCCTCTAATGAACAGCCTGTTTGTCATCCAACCATCAAACAGAAAACCCTCTCGTGCCATTGAGAGGGTAGGGCCCTTTGTTCAAGACTTGGAGTCACCATTTATGGGAACACTCATCTACTTCCCTAAAGTCGGGAAGGAGTGAATTCCTTCTTGTATGATTATGTTCCCAGCTCCCCACTCGATCTTGTCCCCAAAATGGTAGGCTTATTGAGTCGGCGTATTGGCCACTCTCATCCATACAAATCAAAGGACAATCCCTCATGAGCAGGAGTCCATAATCAACTCAGGATTAAGACCAAGTTGTCTACGTCGTCCTAGTGAAATAGAAAACCAACTAGTTAACGGTGTTATAACCAGTGGTTACTATTTCGCGGTCCAGTCTTATGGAAACTCATTGCATAGGATATCCCCACTCGCATGTCTCCTACACGAACACGTTGGATCATAGCGTTTGTATCAAATACAAAGTGGGTCGTATCCATAGTGTCACCAGGATAAGGCACCCAGTCTTATCCCTATACTATAGACCCTTTAGGCTGTTTCTTGAACAGTGATCCCCATATGTCGCTACATATAGTTCAAGACTCATATTACAGCCTAGGATGTCTAGTTTATTGGATTAGAGTTATTTTAGGCAAAGACAAATATAAAATAACTAATAACATTTAATGTAAAAATATATCAATATTATTTCATTAATATTCGGTAAACGGTTACATTCACTATCTACGAGTTTTAGGGCATAAAACCCAACACTAAGGTTCATTTCGTATGAGCTAGCAGAGGGACCTAATGGACCTACAGATCATGGGCTCCAACGATCCGAGATTAACTGGCTAAACTTTTTTAACTTTGTTAACCAACATTCGTTAACTACCGAGACACTCCATTATAGCCCGATAGTTGAACTCCCCTCACTGTAGATATATTTTTGTCCACCCGATATAACCATGATCAGTAAGCCGACCCTTCACAGGTTGTTCGTAACTACAGTTGGGTTAATTGTCCGTTTTACCTCTGAAGTTACATCTGTTTCCTTAAGTCTCCACTGAGTCCCTAATAAACAATTGGTTTGTGGTCCGATCACTAAGCCTAAAACCTCTCGGGCCAATGAGAGGGTGGGATCTCTTTGTTCATGTCCCGGAGTCAGCAGTTAAGGGAGCAACCTCTCTACTATCCCTAAATTGGGTAGGAGTGAATTCCGTCTTGCAGGACTATGTCCCCAGCTATCTACTCGTTCCTATCCCTTAAATGGGGGGTTTATTGAGTCGGCGATGATGAGCCACTCTCACCCATGCAGATCTATGGATAAGTCCGAATAAACAGGAGTTCATAGTTAGCTCAGAATCAAGATCGAGTTACCTAGGTCATCGCATTGAAATAGTCAGTCTTGTCAGTAAACGACGTTATAAAGCAAGAGTGACTTTTCTCGGTCCTGATCTTATGCACTCATTTGCATAGGACGCCCCCACTCGCATGTCTCTACATGAACGATTCAGGATCACATCGTTTGTACCATTTGTAGAAAGTGGGCCGCGTCTCATAGTGTTTCCGAGGATTAAGGTACCCAGCCTTATCCTTATACTATAGACCGTTTAGGCTATTACTTGAACTTGATCCACTTTTATGTCACTACATATAGTTCAAGTATTCATATAATAGCCAAGGATTCTAGTTTATTGGATTTGGGTTATTTAACGTGCAATTAAATCATTTAATAACTTGAGTGAACAAAAACTCCATAATGACTTTATCGAACAAGTATATAACTATTTGTTTCATTCACTATCTACGAGTTTTAGAGCACCAACCCCAACAATCTCCCACTTGCACTAAAGCTCTAGTTTAGTGGGATGTGCAATAATCTATAACAGCAGTGAGTGAATAAATACTTGTATTAATAACAATTTACAAATACAATAAACCAGGGCATCACAATACGCAGTATATCACGATTTTGAATACCGGTTACATTCCTCCCACTTGCCCTAGATTATTTTCCATACATATCTCATAGACCCAGACCCTCTAGATGACTCTCGAAACTTTAGCCGTGAGAGCCTTCGTGAATGGATAGCAATGTTGTGCTCCGACGCTATCTTCATGATGATCACGTCTCCTCGATGCACTATCTCCCTGATGAGATGATATTTGAAGAATTGGAATTTCGTAATTGCGTAAAGCGGAAGAGTGATTGGGACTGATTCAAAATTAATTTTGTGTAATCTAAAATACCAATACATTGGCAATAATCTTAGAACTATTCTAAATTTATATTAAGGCTAAGCATACAAAAATATTAGATCTAAATCTAATTTATATAGTAACAAATTACTTACGACTCAGATTAAATTCACCAACTACTTGTGAAATAATCACGAACTACTGCGAACACCACCACTATGGCTACACCGGTATGACTCTGAGACTTCTAGAGGCAGGAGACTGGTGGGACTCTAGAGGGAGCCTTCAAGGGAATTCTCTGAGAGTAGGAGAATGAATGAGATGCCTTTAACCCCACCCTAGGGGTCCTATTTATAGGAGAAGACCAAGACCTTCTCCTAATAGGAAAAGATCATGAATAAGATCAAATCTATTATTTTATTCATATCTAATTTTAATAAATAATTAGTTAATTCCATAATTAATTAATTACCCAATTAAATATCATATATTTATTCTTAGGGATTTTATTAAATTATTTATATTAATATGAATCCAATTCATATTAATTATTTGAACTCTTTCAAATATTTTCTCTCAAGAATTAATTTTGAAATTAATTCAAAATTATATTATAAAGTTTCATAAACTTTATATTATAATGTATCAATATACATTATATGATTCCCCTAAATAAATTGAACACTTTCAATTTACAATTTATACTTAATTGCCTCAAGTCTCTTTACGAGCTACCGGTGGGACCTAATGGACCTATAGATCAGAAGCTCCAACGATACGAGACTAATTGGCTAAACTCATTAACCAAGTTAGTCAACATTCGTTAACTATGAGTCACTTCACTAAAGACCCACAGCTGCACTCTTCTCACTGTAGAATATTTCTGTGTCCACGGATATTGACCAATGCAGTAAGTCAATCCTTCACGTGTGTTCGTAACACCAGCTGGGTCAAAGTTACCGTTTTACCTCTAGGTTACCTCTGGTTCCTTAAGTACCACTGATCTCTCTAATGAACAAGTTGTTTAGGGTCCAACCACTAAACAGGAGTTCCTCTCGGGCCAGGAGAGGACGACGTTGTTGGGTTTTATGCCCTAAAACTTGTAGATAGTGAATGTAAGCAAATTGTATACTTGTTTTCAATAAAGTGTTATTGAGTTTCTACAATAAAGTGCTATTGTTAAATATTGCACAATTTGACCCAAATCCAATAAACTAAGATCCAAGGTTGTTTACATGTTACCTGAACTAGTATGTGGGGACATACGAGGATCGGTGTTCAAGTAACAACCTAAAAGGTCTATAGTACAGGGATAAGGCTAGGTACCTTATCCTGGTAACACTTTGTGATACGACCCGCTTTGTATTCGATACAGACGTATTGATCCAAGGCGTCCATGTAGGAGACATGCGAGCGGGGTATCCTATGCAATGAGTTTGCATAAGACCGGACCATGAAATAGTCAACCATTAGTTGTAACACCGTTAACTAGTTAGGTTACTTTTTCAATAGGATGACCTAGGTAACTCAGTCTTAATCCTGAGTGTGTCATGAACTCCTTCTCACGAGGGATTGTCCTTTGATTAGTATGGGTGAGAGTGGCCCGCACGCCGACTCAATAAGCCTACCTTCTTGGGGACAAGACCGAATGGGGGGTTGGGGACATGACAACACAAGATGGAATTCACTCCTTCCTGCTTCTAGGAGAAGTAGATGAGTGTTCCCTTAAGTGGTGACTCCGGGAGTTGAACAAAGGGATCCCGCCCTCTCACTAGTCCGAGAGGGACTTTCTGTTTAATGTTTGGACCATAAACAGGTTGTTCATTAGAGGAGCGCTGGTACTTAAGGAGACAAATGTAACACTGGGGTAAAACAGTAATTTGACCCAGCTGTGATTACGGACACTTGTGAAGGATTGACTTACTGGCATAGGTCTAAATCCATGGACACAGAAATGTTCTACAGTGAGAAGAGTTCAGCTGGGGGTCTTTAGTGGAATGACCCACAGTTAATGAATATTGGTTAACTTAATTAATGAGTTTAATCAGTCAACCTCATATCATTGGAGCTTCTTATCTGTAGGTCCATTAGGTCCCCCTGCTAGCTCGTAAAGAGTAATTAGGAACAAATATATCTTGAGAGAATTTGAATAGTTCAAATTCATATTGAGAATTAAGTTAATTGTTTGAGATACAAATTAATATAATGTATAGTGATGCATTAAAATATAAAGTCTAATTTGAAATTAAACTTTATTATATTGAGAGATTGATATATTTGAAAGAGTTCAAATATATGTCTAATTAAATATATGGTATTTAATTAGAAGATGAATTAATTAATTATTCAATTTAGTTTAAATTAAATGAGATTTAATTAAACTATAGTCTATGAGGGAATTATTAGAATATGATTCTAATATGTAATTAATTGAATATGGGAGATATTTAATTAATTGTAAAATTAATTAACTATTGAAATTAATTAATTGATTAGTTTAATTGAGTTAATTAAATGTGATTTAATTAAGTTTAATTAAAATATATTATGTGAGGAAATTACATTTAAATAAGATTTAAATGTGCATGAGATTAATTAATTAATATGATTAGTTAATTATCATATCAATTAATTAATTGATCTTGATCTAACGGTCAAGATTGTTTCCTAACCTCACATTAGGGTTTCCTCTCTTATAAAAGGAAAGGTTATGAGAACCCTAGCCCTAAGGTCTCATTCTAGCCTCCCTCACATATTCTCTCAAGAACTCTAGAGAGAAATTTTCTCTCTAAGAGTTTTTCCCAATCAAGATTAGTAGTCCCACAACTACGTTCCTAATCTCAGAGAATAGCAGGGTAGCCTCATGGTGGTGTCCGTTGAAGTATTTAGAATCGTCAACGGAGGTATGTTTTTCACCGCTTAACCTTTTGCCAATGTATTGGTATTTTGTAGAACAAAATTAATTTACGAACGGTCCAATTGCTTCCGCTGTAACGGAATTGGGAATTCCAATCCTTCAATTGGTATCAGAGCCGATCGTATGCTTGATTTTGTTTTACAAAAATTGCGTTGGTTTTTGTTGGGATCGATTTGCATTATGAATGTGGTTTGCTTTAAAGACTGTTTTGGTATTTTTTGGCATTAGATTTACAAATTTCCTATGATTTGATCATGTAAGGGCCCATGTTTTTGGGGCAAAATTGTTGTAAATCGAGTCTTTTAAGTCTGTGTCTAGAGATTTAGGATCAATTTGTTGATCGGTGTTCGAATCGGGGTTGAAATCGAAGAAGAACGGCTGCTGGATTCGAAGACAGTATGCTGCCCAGAGGCGTAGCGTCGCGACGCTGAGGAAAAGGCGCTGGAAAAATCGGGTCAGCGTCGGGACGCTATGCCTTCAGCGTCTCGACGCTGGCGACAGTGCGGTCAATCACGCGTGAGGTTTCCAACGGTTACGAATAAATAAATATCTTTTTGCGTTCATCAAAGATCGAACACAGGACGTTGGAGCAGGTGGTTCGATCGCTTGTCTAGCATTCGTGTGGGCACGAGGTCGAGCTGGTACGGAGGCGGGTTTTTTTTTAATTCGCGTCCAGCTTGCTAAGTTGTCAGTTTTTGTTCGGTTCAGGTGGTTAGCGGTCCGGTTCTCTGGGCAGTTGGTCCAGTTCGAGAGTTGTGGGTCTGGTTTGGGCCATTCTGACACGGTTCGGGCTTGTTCGAGGCGGTTTAGGGCTAGATTTTGAATTATTAATGTAATTTTTTCATTATTTTTGCCCTAGGATGCCAAAATACCGGTCTTTTTAGCTATTTAGATTGCTTTATGGATGTCATATAGCTTAAAATCCCACCATAGGTTAAGCATATTCATGCATATTTATTATTATAAATGTTATAATTATGTAATATGTATGGATTTAATTTTCATGAGTATTTAATATTAATTGTTATGATTAAATGGATGAAAATTGAGAAGCATTGCGCATGAAATTTCTTTAGTAAGAATATAAAGAGTTATATTTATGAAAGTAATTTATATGCTTATTTATTTTCATGAGCAATTAATATAAAGTGTTATGTTAATGTATGAAAATGT
This sequence comes from Luffa aegyptiaca, assembly GCA_017139565.1. Taxonomy (NCBI): domain Eukaryota; kingdom Viridiplantae; phylum Streptophyta; class Magnoliopsida; order Cucurbitales; family Cucurbitaceae; genus Luffa; species Luffa aegyptiaca. The sequence goes on along the minus strand of CM029401.1, from coordinate 23,686,995 downwards.
GAATGCTTGTTTTAATTTTCTTGGGTTATTAATTTAAGAGTTAGATTAATTTAAGAAAATTAATTTGCATTGAGCATGAAATTACTTTAGTTTAAAAATATAAGAGTTATACTTATATTAAGTAATTAAGATGCTTAATTAGTTTTCATGAGCTATTAATATAAATGTTATGTTAATGTATGAAAATGGTAATGCTAATTTTAATTTTCTTGGGTAATTAATTTAAGAGTTAGGTTAATTAAAAGGAAATTAAATTGCATTGAGCATGACATTACCTTAGATTAATATAATTATTATATTTTTGGTATGTCATGTATGCTAATGTATGGTTTTATAAATTAATTAGAATTTAATTGTTAATTTATTCACCATAGTAGCATGTTATAGGGTTAATTCGTTAAAATTTATAATAGTTATAATATTAATGAATAGAAACCGCCAACCTATAACAAAGAATTGCATGCAAACATAGGATCTTAGGATAAATGAATTAATTTTAAAATGTTTAAAATTAATTAGGCCTAAGATCACATTTCTAATAGGATTAGAATTATTCTTACTTAGAATTAAAATTAGTTTTAATTGACTAAGTAGGAAAAACATTGCTATGATTATAAGGGAACTCCACCGGTAAAGTTCTGTCTAAGGCTGGGGGTATTTAAGTTGACGGTTTACGGAACACCTCCTACTTGGGAACTGACCCAGAATACCAAAGCGGAATTAATCATAGTTAAATGTTCGCATGCAATGTCACTAGGTTTGTTAAAAGTGTTTAATACACCTAGATCTTTAGAGTAAAGACCGTACATTACTGTGGTTATAAGGGAACTCTCTCGGTAAAGTTCTGTCTAAGCCTGGGGGTACTTAAGATGACGGTTTACGGAACACCTCCTACCTGGGAACTGACCCGAACCTTGAGTTGAATTAACCATAGTAATGTTGACTTGCAATGTTGGGTTTATTAAAAGAAGTTTAATTCACCTAAAACATTGTGGTTGAATCCTTTCCATAATTGTTATAATAGGATCAGACTTAGATAGATTGACTTAGCCGAATTTTATCTAAGTTAAACAACCCTAAATTAACCTTAGGACATTTTTAGTGGGAGGAAAATTACAAAACGAGATTTAAATCAAGTTTTGCTCCTACGTCCCTATATTCACAACGTGAGGTTCATGCTCGGCTTCGAGTCGCCTTAGGAGCGGCCTCCCTTTGGAAAGTGTTTGCATGGATCAATAACAAGGTGAATGGGAAAAATGTCTAGAGTAAGTAGGAGCGGGACACGTGTCAACGTATCCCTCGGTCTCTGCCCCTAGTTCACACCGTGAGAGTCCTATGATCCGCCTGCAGGTTGTCCTGGTGCAACCATCCTTTCGGAGGGCCTGATCATAGGATTTGGAACATCGTGAACTCCTGAATAGGATAGGAACTCTTAGGTTAATTACCAACAGTTGTCTTTCCCTTTGGTAGCCTGTTGGTGCATGCCTCTGAGATTTGAAAGTGGGAGGGTTACACTTACGGGAATGAGTTAAATGTGTTAACTAATCCTTGACCGAACAACGGTAACTAAACGCTAACGGAATATGAGTTATTCTGGTGTTAGAGTTTGGTTGAGATTGTCTCAATTCAGAGGAGGAGTAGCTGACCACCCTTCGGTGGCTGTTGTTCTAAACCTTTGAAGTATCGTTGCAAAAATTAAATCAATATTTTTATAGGGTTTCTTTGATTGCTTATTTGTTTTTGCAGAATTTGATTGGATTATTTGTGATGGGTTAGTACAATTAATAATACAAGTAATTTGTTACTTCAGCAATTATATAATAATTTTATGTGTATTGTCTTACGTCATTTTATAAATAACGGTAATACAACAAGCTTAAACGGCAAATTGTGGTAACTAGGATTATTCTTAACTGAGGAATGTCCTCATGCCTCATATGTTTAATTCATTAAGAATTGTTCTTGGTGAATATGACATAGAACCTTGCTTAGCAAAAGAGAACTTGTTCAAGACCGTAATTTTCATTTACCTGTCTTGAAAACGTGATTAGTGAAGAATAGTGATTCTCTTGAATACTTGATTCAAGAGTCACAAATCACGTGTGTTCTTCTTTTAAAGGAATAAGTTCCTGGGAACAACTTGTTGGTTGTGTAATAACTCTCAAAGTTAGAATTAGAGAGGTTATTTTGGCTATAGCAGTGGGAAACATTAAGTTATTTTTCTCAGTGGGAGAAAATACATATTATTAGATAATGTGTATGTAATTCCTAAGATCAAAAGAAATTTGATTTCTGTGTCTTATTTGCTGGAACAATGTTACTCTTTACCTTTCTCTGCTAACGCAGTTTTATCTCAAGAAAGGGAGTTGACATTTGTTTAGCTTTACTAGAAAGTAACCTAAATGTTTTAAGACTAATCAGGAGTAAAGCAGTCATGAACACTGAGTTGTTTAAGACTGCTACTACTCAATGTGAAAAGAGGCAAATGATTTCTCCTAAAGGAAAATACTTTTCTTTGGTTTTAAGGTAGACCATATTAATCTCAATTTGATTGGGAGATTGGTCAAGAGTGAACTTCTAAGCAAGTTAGAAGATGACTCTCTACTACCTTGTAAGTCATGCCTTATGGGCAATATGACTAATAGGTTTTTTACTGGAAAAGATCTAAGAGCCAAAGAGCCCTTGGAGCTTGTACATTTTGATCCTTGTGGTTCAATATGTTAAAGCAGTGGGAGGGCATGAATAATTCATCTATATTATAGATAATTATTCAAGGTATGGGTATCTCAACCTAATGCAACTTAAGTCTAAAGCTCTTGAGAAATTTAAAGGGGCTTGGGACTAAAGTTGAAAACTTGTTAGGTGAGATGATAAAAACACTTCGATCTGATCGAGGTGTAGAGTATGTGGGACTTGAGATTCCAAGACTGAACATGGAATTACATCCCAACTCTCAACCCCTGGAAACACCTTAGGAGAACGGTGTATCAGATAGGAGAAATGGAACCCTATTGGATATGGTTCAATTCATTATGAGCTATGCTCATTTGCCTGACTCGTTTTGGGGTCATGCAGTGTTGACTGCAGTGTGTATTTTGAACAACGTTCCATCAAAAATGTTTTTGAAACATCTTTTGATTTGTGGATAAGGCGTAAAAGTGGTTTACGTTATTTTTGGGGACATTGTTCAAAAGTATACCTATTCGTAGGCTGCCCCATGGAAACGAGAGATGTGGATACTTCTTCAATCCACAAGAGAATAAATAATTTGTACTGACAAATGCTACATTCTCAGAAGAAGACCACATGAGAAATAATAAACCACAAAGTAAGGTCGTTTTAAGTAAATTAACTGATGAAGCTACAGAAATATCAACAAAAGTTGTTGATAAGTCAACAAAGGTTGTTGATGATGCTGAACCTTTAATAAGAGTTGTTGATAGGGTCAATACAATTGGTTAGTTACATCTATCTTAAGAGTTGAGAATGCCTCGATGTAGTGGGAGAGTTGTTCTACAACCTGACCGTTACATGGGCTTAACAGAAGCCCAGATCATCATACCTGATGATGGCATTGAGAATCCATTGTCTTAAAGCAAGACAATGAATGATATTAACTAGGACAAGTGGATTAAAGTCATGCACCTGGAAATGAAATCTATGTGTTTCAATCTATCTGGGACCTTGTAGATCAACCTTATGGGGTAAAACCTATAGGTTTCAAATTGATCTAGAAGAGAAAATGAGACGTTAAGAGTATCTACATGTCTCAACCAGAATGGTTCATTTATCAAGATCAAAAGCAAAAGGGTTTGCAAGCTTAAGTGATCCATTCATGGATTGACCTAAGCAATTCGATCTTGGAATATAAGATTTGATACTGTGATCAAATCTTTTGGCTTTGATAAGAACATTGATGAATCTTGTCTTAACAAGAATATCGTCAATAGTTCAGTAGCTTTATTAGTGTTATAAATGATTGATATCCTAATCATTGGGAATGATGTAGGTTATCTTACTGACTAGTAAAAGGAGCTAGCAGCTCAATTTCCAAATGAAAATTTGGGAGAAGCTGAGTTTGTTCTTAGGATCCAAATTGTTAGGAACCTTAAGAACAAAAAAGCTAGTCTTGTCTCAAATATCTTATATCTACAAAATGTCAGTTAGATATAAGATGCAGAATTCCAATAAGGGTTCTCTACCTTTCAGACATGGAATTCTTTTGTCTAAGAAATTGTTTCCTAAGACACCTCAAGAGGTTGAGGGCATGAGACGAATGCCCTATGCAGTAGGGATTGTCAGTAAGTATCAATCTAATCAAAGATTTGATCACTGGAAAACCGTTAAGAATATCCTCAAGTATCTGAGGAGAAAGAGGAACTATATGCTCGTGTATGAGGCTAAGGATTTGATCCTTACAGGATACACTGACACGGATTTTAAGACTGATAAGGATTTGAGGAAATCTACATCAGTATCTGTGGTCACTCTTTACGATGGAGTTATAGTATGACATAGTTACAGTCTTGACCGTATAGGCCAAAAACATAGCTGCTTGTGAAGCAGCGATAGAGACTGTATGACTTAGGAAGTCCTTGATTGATTTGGAATGTGTTCCAGATGTGAACTTGCCCATCACACTTTATAGTGATATAGTGGTGTTGTGGCAAATTCAAAAGAACATCGCAGCCTAAGACAAGCAGGCACATTAAATTGAATGAAATATTCCTGATTCATTTACAAAGACTCTCTCGGCTAAAGTGTTTGAGGGTCATCTAGAAGGTCTAGATCTACGAGTAATGTACAAAGATGAAATCTAGGGCAAGTGGGGGAAATGTAATGGGTATAGTGATACCATTATGTAATGGGTATAGTGATGCCCTAGTTTATTGTATTTGTACATTGTATATGTTTTATACATGTATATTATACACCCGCTGCTGTATAGATTATTGTACATCCCACTAAACTAGAGTTTTAGTTGAAGTGGGAGTTTGTTGGGTTTTATGCCCTAAAACTCGTAGATAGTGAATGTAAGCAAATTGTATACTTGTTTTCAATAAAGTGTTATTGAGTTTCTACAATAAAGTGTTATTGTTAAATATTGCACAATTTGACCCAAATCCAATAAACTAAGATCCAAGGTTGTTTACATGTGACTTGAACTAGTATGTGGGGACATACGGGGATCGGTGTTCAAGTAACAACCTAAAAGGTCTATAGTACAGGGATAAGGCTGGGTACCTTATCCTGGTAACACTATGTGATACGGCCTGCTTTGTATTCGATATAGACGTATTGATCCAAGGCGTCCATGTAGGAGACATGCGAGCGGGGGTATCCTTTGCAATGAGTTTGCATAAGACCGGACCATGAAATAGTCAACCATTAGTTGTAACACCGTTAACTAGTTAGGTTACTGTTTCAATAGGATGACCTAGGTAACTCAGTCTTAATCCTGAGTGTGTCATGAACTCATTCTCACGAGGGATTGTCCTTTGATTAGTATGGGTGAGAGTGGCCCGCACGCTGACTCAATAAACCTACCTTCTTGGGGACAAGACCGAATGGGGGCTGGGGACATGACAACACAAGATGGAATTCACTCCTTCCCGCTTCTAGGAGAAGTAGATGAGTGTTCCCTTAAGTGGTGACTCCAGGACTTGAACAAAGGGATCCCGCCCTCTCACTAGCCCGAGAGGGACTTTCTGTTTAATGGTTGGACCATAAACAGGTTGTTCATTAGAGGAGCGCTGGTACTTAAGGAGACAGATGTAACACAAGGGTAAAACGGTAATTTGACCCAACTGTGATTACGGACACTTGTGAAGGATTGACTTACCGGGATAGGTCTACATCCATGGACACAGAAATGTTCTACATTGAGAAGAGTTCAGCTGGGGGTCTTTAATGGAATGACCCACAGTTAATGAATATTGGTTAACTTGATTTATGAGTTTAATCAGTCAACCTCATATCATTGGAGCTTCTGATCTGTGGGTCCATTAGGTCCCCCTGCTAGCTCGTAAAGAGTAATGAGGAACAAATATATCTTGAGAGAATTTGAATAGTTCAAATTCATATTGGGAATTAAGTTAATTGTTTGAGATACAAATTAATATAATGTATAGTGATGCATTAAAATATAAAGTCTAATTTGAAATTAAACTTTATATTATTGAGAAATTGATATATTTGAAAGAGTTCAAATATATGTCTAATTAAATATATGGTATTTAATTAGAAGATGAATTAATTAATTATTCAATTTAGTTTAAGTTAAATGAGATTTAATTAAACTATAGTCTATGAGGGAATTATTAGAATATGATTATAATATGTAATTAATTGAATATGGGAGATATTTAATTAATTGTAAACTTAATTAATTATTGAAATTAATTAATTGATTAGTTTAATTGAATTAATTAAATGTGATTTAATTAAGTTTAATTAAAATATATTATGTGAGGAAGTTACATTTAAATAAGATTTAAATGTGCATGAGATTAATTAATTAACATTTAATTAATTAATATGATTAGTTAATTATCATTTAATTAATTGATTTAATCAATTAATTAATTGGTCTTGATCTAACGGTCAAGATTGTTTCCTAACCTCACATTAGGGTTTCCTCTCTTATAAAAGGAAAGGTTATGAGAACCCTAGCCCTAAGGTCTCATTCTAGCCTCCCTCACATATTCTCTCAAGAACTCTAGAGAGAAATTTTCTCTCTAGGGCTGTTTGGGGCGCTGGGTTGGTTATAATAGCTGGGGGTTATAATAGCTGGAGGATTATAATAGTCTGGGGGTTATAATAGTCTGTGTTTGGGGTGCAGATTATTATAGTCTGGGATAAAATAGTCTGTGTTTGGGGTGCAGATTATTATAGTCTGGGATCAAATAGTCTGTGTTTGGGATGCAGATTATTTTAGTATAGGTTAAAATAGTCTGTGTTTGCAATGTTGATAGGTTTAACATTAGGTTCTGAATCAAAGGTTCAAGCTAATTATTTTTTTTCCTGAATTTTTTGTTTATTTTCCTCATGCAACTTTGTACGTCAAATACCATATTTTGCAAATATTAATAAGAAAAATGTTTGAGTTTAGCGGTAAAAAAAAAAAATAATAATAAAGTTATAGGTATAGGGTTAAATTATGTCCTTAACTTAAAAGGAAACAAGAATAACTTAAGATAAAGGTTGATTTTCTTTGTTTCAGAGTCATGTTTTTTTTTTCACAAAATAAGCAATTTTATGATTTCATATAGAAAAACCATATTTGTTTCATTTCTGTATTTCCAACATAAAAATGGTAAAGACTTATTCAAAACTCATTTTACCTTCATTATCAAAAGAATCAAATAAAATAGAAATCACATGAAATAAAAGCTTGAGTAGTATTTTTTTAAAAAAATATTATTATCACGGTAAACTTAAATACGATAAGTATAATTTGGAATGAAAAATATGGTACGATGAAGGTAAACATTCATATACTTCATTATCAAAAGTAATTATGTAATAAAACTCCATATTTATACAAAGACAACCTAGTATCTAACTCTCTATAATTTTTTCGATTTTTCCGACGACCACCAACAAATTTTTCGGCGATTGAAATTTTTTTCCCCTCTTTTTTCCTTTCATTTCTTCTACCTTTTTTTTATTATTTTTTTTATTTTCTTTATTTTTCGTTTTTTATATTTTTCGAAATGAAAACGAGAAGAGAATATTAAAAAAAAAAAAAAAAAAAGTCGTCGGTGATCGTCGGAAAAGTGATCGGAAAGTCGATGCCGGTAGCCGGAAAAGTTGTCGGTGGTCGTCTGAAAAGTCGTCGGCTGGTTGTCGGTAGGAAAGTCAATGAGTCACATGGAAGAAGAGAGAAAATAGTTACTGTAGAGAATGGATAGAATAATTGGGGTGGGTTGAATAGTGTTACTGTAGCAACACAGAGGGGAAAAATAACCAACTCCACCCCTTATTTTTGTTGGTGCCCCAAACATTGGGTTGGTTATAATAGCCCCCACTATTATAACCAACACAGTGGGCCAAACGGCCCCTAAGAGTTTTTCCCAATCAAGATTAGTAGTCCCACAACCACGTTCCTAATCTCAGAGAATAGCAGGGTAACCTCGTGGTGGTGTCCGTTGAAGTATTTAGAATCGTCAACGGAGGTATGTTTTTTACCGCTTAACCTTTTGCCTATGTATTGGTATTTTGTAGAACAAAATTAACTTACGAACGGTCCAATTCCTTCTGCTGTAACGGAATTGGGAATTCCAATCCTTCAGACGTGCCTTTGTTCAAGCCCCGGAATCAGCCCTTAAGGGAACACACATCTACTTACCCCAATAGAGGAAGGAGTGAATTTCATCTTGTACAGTTATGTTCCCAGCCCCCATTCGGTCTTGCCCCTGAAATGGTAGGATTATTGAGTTGACGAACCGACCACTTTCACCCATACAAATCTAAGGACAATCCCTCCTGAAATGGAGTTCATAATAGACTTAGGATTGAGATTGAGTTACCTAGGTCATCCTATTGAAATAGAAACCTAAACTAGTTAACGACGTTACATCTAGTGGTTACTATTTCGCGGTCCGGTCTTATGCAAACTCATTGCATAGGATACCCCCACCTGCATGTCTTCTACATGGATGCTTTGGATCATTGCATCTGTATCGAATACAAGGTGGGTCGTATCACATAGTGTCACCAGGATAAGGTACCCAACCTTATCCCTATACTATAGACCTTTTAAGTTGTTACTTGGACACCGATCCTCGTATGTCCCCACATACTAGACCAAGCTTCATTTAAACAACCTTGGATCTTAGTTTATTGGATTTAGGGTTTATTAATGCAAACTCAATTATTCAATAACCAAATTACTGAATCACTCAAATAACGCTTTATTGAGATCGATTAATTAGTTTCATTTACTATCTACGAGTTTTAGGGCATAAAACCCAACAATATTTTCTTTCAACGTGCTTGCCTCTGTTGCCTTCTAGAGTGGGTTAAAAATATGATAAAAATGATCTCTAGAATACTATGCAAGTGCACATAGTCTGCAGCAAGTGATAAGTAATTTATCGTATCCACAAGGTTTTGAATAACCGTCACTCTACCTATCTTGTGTAACTTTTTAGTGATTCCAAGGTTGTTAAAATGATTGGGTTTTGAAATAATGTTGAAGCAAAAGAAATAACAAAGCAGAATGTAAACGGATAAAGTAGACAGATTGGAAACAGGCGTTGGTTAAGATTTCTGTAATTGTTTAAAAAGATGTTCTAGCAATAATATTGATTAGGCATTCTCTTGCAGTCTTATCAACAGGATCCTCCTGGAACTCTGGATTTTTTGGAATGTGTTTCAACTCCAATGACGTTATACCGATCAAGCACTAGGTGACTGGTTATCCTTAACTCAGTTACTAGCGTCCACCAACACATAATGGTCTAGTGTGATTAAATGTCACACACCTCTTAAATCATCCTTGAAACTAAGAGATGGTATTCATACCGGCTAGCCAGGTGGGCACAAAATAATAATAAGCACAACAAATAATCAAGATGCTCAAATCAATATCAATTGCATAAAGTATGAAGTACGAAAATTACATAGATCCTAACCAACACCTAAGTAAATTTAGTTCATGGAGTAAAAAGCAACACACGTTACAATCTGAGTACGTGCATCCATAACTACAAGACTTTTTACAAGAAAAGATTAATTCCCTTGAAGAAATCCGTAGCTAATGGTCTTCTTGAGGTCTCCAATCGTTCCTCCTTTATTCGGCTTCCAAAGATGGAAAGTGAGTTTCCAACTTGGAATGAATTGACTTGAGACGACTACTTTCTTTTATATAGTGGAGTCAACCCTAATTAGGTCAAATATTACACGTGGAGGGCTATCCAAGCTTCCTAGATCCGAGATTGCTTCAGAAAACGCCACCTCATTAATGAATTCACGTGCAGCTCACGTTGCCAGTTTTGCTCCTAGCATTGCTGGATCATGGAATTTGCTCCCTCAAGTCGCTCAACATTATTTTCATCTAATAACACACCTATTTGGCAGAAATGACACACAAATCACTATAGAAATAAGGTTCTTTCGAGTTTGCAACTACACCGCTATTATCACAGTAAACAGTGATGGGCAGATGCATATTTGGAACGACTTCCAAATCGATCAAAAACTTTTTGAGCCACACTACTTCTTTTGCTGCTTCACATGTAGTTACGTATTCGGCCTCCATGGTCGAATCTTCTATGCATTCCTGCTTGATGCTACGCCATACTATTGCCCCTCCATTTAGAGTGAATATTGAACCCGATGTGGATTTCCTCGAATCCTTATCGGTTTGGAAGTCAGAATCAGTGTATCCTGTAAGGATCAAATCCTTATCACCATACACGAGCATATAGTCCCTCGTTCTTCTAAGTTACTTGAGGATATTTTTCACGGCAGTCCAATGATCTAATCCTGGATTAGATTGATACCTATTGACAATCCCTACTGCATAACAAATGTCAGGCCTTGTACACAACATAACATACATTAGGCTGCCTACTGTAGAGGCATAACTCTCATGTCCTCAATTTCTTGAGGTGTCTTAGGACATTGTTCCTTAGACAGTAATTTCGTGCCTGAAAAAGTAACAAACCTTTCTTGGAATTCTGCATCTTATATTTAATCAACACCTTGTCTATATAAGATGCTTGAGACATAGCTAGAGTCTTGTTCTTTCGGTCCCGAATATTTTGGATCCCTAGAACATACTGCGCCTCACCCAAATCCTTCATTTGGAATTAAGTTGCTAGCCATCATTTAATGTCAATTAGATAGCCTACATCATTCCCAATGGGTAGGATATCGTCTACATACAAAACTAAGAAAGCTACTAAACTTTTGACGATCCTTTTATACACACAAGGCTCGTCAACATTCTGTTCAAAGCCATAAGACTTGATCGCAGTATCAAATCTTATATTCCAAGATCTTGATGCTTGTTTCAATCCATAAATGGATCGTTGAGCTTGCAAACCTTTTGATCTTGACCTTGGGCAATGAACCCTTCTGGTTGAGACATAAAGATACTTTCTTCAAGATTGCCGTTCAAGAAAGCAGTCTTGACATCCATTTGCCATATCTCATAATCATAGAATGTAGCAATGGATAGAAGTATCCTTATCGAATTAACGTGAAAACCGGGGAGAAGGTTACTTCATAGTCGATCCCCTCCCTTTGGGTAAAACCTTCTCCCACAAGTCGTGCTTTAAAGGTTTGTACCTTTCTAGAAGCGTCTCGTTTTCTCTTGTAGATCCATTTACAACCTATGGGCCTAACCCCTTCAGGTTGATCTACAAGATCCCAAACTAACTTAAAGTACATGGATTCCATGTTTAGATCCATAGCTTTAATCCATTCGTCCTTGTCAACGTCATTTATTGCCTGTCTATAGGTCAATGGATCCTCGACCCCATCATCAGGTATGACTGGTGTTTCTGCTAAACCTAAATAGCGATCAGGCTGTCTAACAATCCTCCCACTACGTCGAGGCTCTCGTATCTCTTGAGAAGGACGTGACTGACTTGAGGTTCCAGCTTCATCAACGACCCTCGTAGATGTTTTCGTAGCTTCGTTCGATAATTCACTTAAAACAACTTTACTCTGTGGCTTGTGATTCCTAACGTGATCTTCTTCTAAAAATGTAGCATTTGTCGATAAAAATACTTTATTTTCTTCAAGATCGAAGAAGTAACCACCTCTCGTCTCTTTGGGATAGCCTACAAATAGGCAAAATCTTAAACGAGGTTCTAATTTCTTCGGATTTGCCTCAAGCACGTATGTCGGGCACCCCTAAATTCTGAAATGATGTAAACTTGCTTTACGCCCTTTCCAGAGCTCAAACGGTGTTTCTGAAACAATCTTTGAGGGAACCACGTTAAGAATGTAAACTACAGTCTCTACTGCATAACCCCAAAACGAGTTAGGTAATTGAGCATAGGTCATCATTGAGCGAACCATGTCTAATAGGGTTCTGTTTCTCCTTTCCGATACATCGTTCTGTTGAGGTGTACCAGGGGCTGAGAGTTGAGACGTGATTCCATGCTCTATCAAGTAGTCTTGGAATCTTGAGTCCATATACTCTCCACCTCGGTTGTATCGAAGTGTTTTTATCGTCTTACCTAATAGGTTCTCAACCTCGGCCTTATACTCCTTGAATTTTTCAAGGGCATCGAACTTATGATGCATTAGGTAGAGATAACCATACCTTGAATAATCATCGATAAAACTAATGAAATATTCGTACCCTCCTCGAGCTCTAACGTTCATCGGTCCACAGAGGTCCGAATGTATGAGTTCTAAGGGCTCTTTGGCACGATAACCTTTTTCGGTAAAAGGTCGTTTAGTCATCTTGCCCTGTAGGCATGACTCACAAGGAGGTAAGGAGTTATCTTATAACTTGTTTAGAAGTCCATTTTTAACCAATCTCCCAATCATATTGAGATTAATATGGCCTAACCTCAAGTGCCAGAGATAGGTATCTTGATAAACTTTCCGTCTTTTAGGTTGAGTCTCAGCGGTTTTAAACATCTCATGATTTAAAATAGCTTTAGACTCAATTGGTCTTAAAACATATAAATTATTCTCCATGTTTGCAGAGCAAACATCAATACCTCTTTTAGTTATGAACGCTTCATTAACAGAGAAAGATATGGAATAACCTTGTTTAATTAAGCAAGATAGAGAAATCAAATTTCTTTTAATTTTAGGAACTATGTACACATTATCTAATATTATGTTAGTTCCTCCGAGAAGAATAATTTTATGTCTCCCACTGCAGTAGCCGAGATGACTTCTCCTGTTCTGACTTTAAGAGTCATCTCACCAGCTTGTAACTGTGTTCAGGAACTCATTCCTCGAAATGAAGAACATATGTGATCAGTGGCACCTGAATCAAGTATCCAGATAGAACTATCGTTTTCCACTATACACGATTCCAAGACTAATAAATCAGATTTAGAGTCGTGGATTATGTTCCTCTTGGCTAAGCAGTTTTCCTGAGGACGTTCCTCAGTTAAAACCATACCTAAATTGTTTGCCATGTGTTTTAAGTTTTTCTTAATCGTATGTTTTGAACCGTTTAATTTGGCATTCCACAAAGCACATACATAATTCGACACATTGTCGAAAAAAACAAATAACTTGTATTAAAAACTTTGCACTAAACCCATTATACATATTATCCAATCAAATTTAGCAAAAGTAATCATCGACCCAAGTATATTATTTGATACATTTTGCAACGATACTTCAGAGGTTTAGAATAACTGTTACCGTAGGGCAGTCAGCTACTCCTCCTCTGAATCGAGACAATCTCGGCCATTTACTATTGCCAAAATAACTCTTTATTCCAATAGTTCTTAGCTACCTTCGGTTTGGTCTAGACAATCTTGTAAGTGTGACCCGCCATTTTCAGATTCCAGAGGACGACCCTAACAATGCCACCGTAGGGAAGAGCTAATGTTAGGAATGGCCCTAAGAGACCCTATCCATTTCTGGAGTTTGCGTTGTTCCGAATCCCATGTGCCAGCCCTCTGTAGGGTGATCGCTCCCAGGGCTACTCGCAGGCGGCGCATAGGAATCTCACGGTGCCACCTAATGGAAGAGACCGCAGGATACGTTGACACGTTTCATTCACCCACTTACTCTGAACACTTTCCCTATTCACCTTGTTATTGACCCATGCAAACACCATCCGTAGGGGGACACTCCCAGGGCGCCTCGAGACCAAGCATGGATCTCATGGTGTGAACATAAGGGGGACGTGAGAGTAAAAACTTGATATTAATATACTGTTTTTGTACTTTTTCTCCCACTAAAGTATTCTAGAATTTTAGGGTCTTTTTATTACTTAGGTAAATTCCGGCTAAATGAATCTATCTAAGTCTATGCCTTTTATTACTCTTTATAAAGGTCTTTATTCTAATGTCTAGGTGAATCAAACCCTTTTAATTACCTAGTGACGTGTGCATGCTAATAAGACCGTGGTTAATTCAACTTAGGTACCGGACCATTTGCCGGGAGAGTTCCCTTATAACCGAAGTCTTATATCCTACTTAATCATAATTTAAAATTATTAAAATACTATGTAGGACGTTCTAATCCTATTAGAAACGTGATCTTAGGTCTATTAAATTTTAATCCGTTTTAAATTCAACTCATCTCCTAAGATCCTATGTTAGCATGCAACTCTTTGTTATAGGTTTATGACGGTTTCTATTCATTAACCTTTATAACTATTATAACTTTTAATGAATTAGATCTATAGCATGCTTCTAATGGTGACGAAAATGTATAACAATCAAATATCAAGTTATATAAAGCACCATTTTTAGAAGCAACCTATGTCTAGGTGTGTATAATGCTTTATACTTGCGATGTCTAGGTGATAAACTTTTTTAAACCTTACATCGTTCACGCATGCTTATAAAACTCGGGTTAACCCAACTCAAGTATCGGTTCGATACCCAAGTAGGAGGTGTTCCATAAACCGTCAACTTAAATACCTCCAGCCTTAGACAGCATCTTATCAGGTGAGTTGTCTTGTAACCTTAGCTTTACAAGATATCAACCTATTATATGCAATTTGATCGAATTTGTGGTTTGTTAACCCTAAGTGAGCATGCCTTTATCTTGTTATAGATTTTAATGTCTATCTCGATTTATAACACTTTATAAAGAACGATAAATCTATAACATTCATCTATGCTAAGGTGGTTTCATGCTGCATGCTTGTTCGTTTTCGTTTATTAATATAACGCTTTATAGTAATCGAACTAAACGAATTAAAAACATTTAGCATACATCTATCATGAAACCCTAATTACATGCATATCCTTTTATTATAACACTTACAATAATTACTAATGCATGATACATGCTTTCCTATGGTGGGATTTTAAATCTATATGGCATACAATGTGCATATTTAATTCGAATTTAATTTAAACATACATACCTAATGCATAATAAACTAAACATAACCAAAGTGGACCGATTTTGGCATCTTGGACAAGCAAATAAACTAAACATAACCAAACGTGTGAACCGGTCCGAAAAATGAGTGAACCACGCATTTTTTTAATTTCCCGGTCTGTGTCGGTTCGGTCTGGTTCGCCTGCACCCGTCATCTTTTCCCAATTTCCAGAAAGCAGCAGTTCTTCGTACTCTGTTTTATCGGCCAAGTGAACTCCGTTTGAATTTTGATCGATTGAAGGCCTAAACGTACTCTTTTGACTCTCAAATTTTACAGACTCATCCTCCATACATTAAAGCCCATAAACATCTTACAAATTATTTCAACGAATTGAAGGTAAATTGATTCCCAAATCGTAATATATCCACTTTGGTACTCACAAGCATTCATCACAAGAATTATCACCCACCAAGCTAAAATTAAGCAAAATTGAGGGCCCAAAACTGCTCTGATACCAATTGAAAGGGTGAAGAACACCATAGCGGAAGCAATTTGGATCGAAAGCCTCTCAATTTCGTTTAATTTTAGAAAGAAAACATGCACTAAAAACAGAGCCTCATTTTACCAACCTTTTGGCTTGAAATTCAAGAGCTCCGTGAAAGAATTCTTAGCACGAATTGGTTGTAGACGACCACGAGAGTCTTCCCCGCTATGCTCCGGCCTTAGAACGAGTTGTGGGACTCGGTATGTGATGAATTTGAGGAAGAACACATGAAGATACAATATAACCAAGAGAGATGAGAAACCCAATATTTGAGAGAAAATTTGGTTGAGTTTTTGTGAAGAATTTCAGAGAACATCCTCCTTTTCTTCAGCTTTTCATTCTTCATTTATAGAAGAATACTCAGCCCCTCCAACTCATTGATTTTGGCCAGCAATTAACTCAAATTGAGCCACCAAAATGTCTTCCAAGACAAGTCATGGGTTAGGTGTGCAATGAGGTAACTTACCTCTTAATTTAACTTAATCTAAATTAAATTAAATTCAGTTATTAAATGAATTTCATAAATCCATTTTTCTTTTTAATTAATTTTATATTAATTAAAATAAAATTAATTTTAATAATTAATTAAACATTTTAATTAATTATAATTATTTAATTTAATATCTAATATCAAATTAATAATACACACCAATCCCAGCTTCTCTCAAATGTGAATCCCCTATTCACGTTTAAATCGAAATGTGCATCAAATACACAATTCTAATATTTAAACCTTATTTAAATGTTCTCTAGTTTCTCTAATATAGTTTAATTCGTAATTAAACTTATTTATTGAACATAATTTAATGATAACTCCCAAAAATGTATTTGAACGTTTCAAACATCCTCATCACATATGTTCTAAGGTTCATTCCGTATGAGCTAGCAGGGGGACCTAATGGACCTACAGATCATGGGCTCCAACGATCCGAGATTAACCGACTAAACTCTTTTAACCTAGTTAACCAACATTCGTTAAGTACCGAGACACTCCACTATAGCCCGATAGTTGAACTCCCATCACTGTAGATATATTTCTGTCCACCCGATATAACCATGATCAGTAATTCGACCCTTCACAGGTTGTTCGTAACTACAGCTGGGTCAATTGTCCGTTTTACCCCTGAAGTTACATCTGTTTCCTTAAGTCTCCACTGAGTCCCTAATGAACAATTGGTTTGTGGTCTGACCACTAAACCTAAAACCTCTCGGGCCAATGAGAGGGCGGGATCCCTTTGTTCATGTCCTGGAGTCAGCACTTAAGGGAACAACCTCTCTACTATCCCTAAATTGGGTAGGAGTGAATTCCGTCTTGTAGGACTATGTCCCCAGCTATCCACCCGTTCTTATCCCTGAAATGGGGGGTTTATTGAGTCGGCGATGATGAGCCACTCTCACCCATGCAGGTCCAAGGATAAGTTTGAATAAACAGGAGTTCATAGTTAGCTCAGGATCAAGATCGAGTTACCTACGTCATCGCATTGAAATAGTCAGTCTTGTTAGTAAACAGCGTTATAAAGCAAGAGTGACTTTTCTCGATCCTGGTCTTATGCAAACTCATTTGCATAGGACACCCCCACTCGCATGTCTCTACATGAACAATTCAGGATCACATCGTTTGTACCATTTGTACAAAGTGGGTCGCGTCTCATAGTGTTTCCTAGGATTAAGGTACTCAACCTTATCCCTATACTATAGACCGTTTAGGCTATTACTTGAAATTGATCCACTTTTATGTCACTACATATAGTTCAAGTATTCATATTGTCACACCCCCTCCCGGACCACCTGCTAGCTTAGCCCGAAAGACGGCGTGAAGCCAACAGACATCGTCACCTCTAACGATCCCTGTTGACCCTACTGAAACGTTGAACCTGATAAACATACTAATCATAGATATAAAACATTCTATATGAAACACCACACAGCGGAATCCACGGAAACCTTTCAACATACACATGGTGCAGCCCTGACATAACCTGGTTTGGAAAGTAACTTGATATAGATATCACGACCAAAACATATACAACTAGGGTTATACATCCACGACCTCTAGGACGATATTATACAACCCTTACAAAACATTTACAATATGAACGGACTCAATATACAACTCCAACCACGTACTGGAGCTTGATCTAGAACTTTCAGCAGACGTTGGCAGTGTATCAGGCACCGGGAGCTCAATCTCTACCTGAAAAGTGGAAAACATTTTGAAAGAATGAGCTACGAAGCCCAGTGAGTGACTAATTTTAAAACTCTAAATCTGGAAGTCAAAACACGTGATAAACCTTTAAACGTATAAATATGCTCAGTCAAAGCGTTTAACATAAACGTGTAAGGATAAAGGCTTTCTAAAACATTTCG
Organism: Luffa aegyptiaca; assembly: GCA_017139565.1. Lineage (NCBI taxonomy): Eukaryota > Viridiplantae > Streptophyta > Magnoliopsida > Cucurbitales > Cucurbitaceae > Luffa > Luffa aegyptiaca. The sequence goes on along the minus strand of CM029401.1, from coordinate 23,669,092 downwards.
CAAGTCCGTCATTAAGAATCTAGCAAGGCATATCAAGTACATCAAACGTTTTAACTAACATGACCGATCTACGTTGTGTAGGGCACGCCCAGTACAACCAACGTTTACTAGTCCTACGATGTAGTGGGGCCCGCCCAGCACTCCCATCGTCTTTGTCGTAGTGGGGCCCGCCCAGCACTCACGACAGCATCGTTGTCACGGAGTACACTCAACGTCGACAACGGAATATAACCTGTGTGCACACGGTACCATATAGCCTCGGGCTCAATATCTCAGTCATGTAGTCAATAGAAATCTCAGAAAATCACATGAAAACATTAAAACATGCCTGCTTATCGTTATCTTTTCGTAAAACTTAAGCTTACTCAGCTTGCTCGTGGAAAACCGAAAATCATTTAGAAGTACTTGCTAATCCATACTTTGCTTTAAAAGATATCGTTTCAGCTACTTTTCATAAAGTCATTAGACACGTGCTCGTATATAAACCTCATTAGAAAACCTGAGCTCAAAACTCATGCTTGAAACCGTTCATAAAAACCATGTATCATTCATAGGAAAGCATGTAAAACATATAATCATGAACAACCGTTTAAGAACATTTTCGAAATTCATTTTGTCACTCACAGTCTTATCTAGTTCCCCGGTTTGTAGACTCGACCTATTTCCTCTTGGCCTGTCAAATAACCAAAACCGAGCATTAGAACCATAGATAGCTTTGTCTTTCCATGCTCATGAATTTTTAAACAATTGGATTAAGAATCACATTCACACTCTACTCTCCAGATTTTCCAGATTCTATACCCTAACTTCCAACACCAATAACTTCCTCAATACTTAACCAAAATTAATGAAATACACATCAAACTCTTCATTTTCGAACACTCTACAACATACCTGAAGAAACGAAAACGCGATTCCCAACCAATTTGTCCAGAAATGCCCCGAAATCAGACAACACAGATTCGAGCTTCTCTGTTACCCTTTATCTTCCTCCTGAAATTAAACCTACTTCAAGTCATTTTTGGCTCACGAATTCTTCATTCAAGTTGTAGATAATTGAATAGGCTTTCCAACCATACCAAATAGAGCTTCTGATTCAACTTGTACACCCCAGAATGCTCAAACCATCAGAGAAAACCAGAGATCCTCCTGCTTTCCTCGAAAACCCTGTGCTCTGTTTTCCATTCCAAAAACCATCAACTTCTCATACGATTTAGGTCAAGCTTCCTTCATGCAATTTGTTAGAAAATGAACGAACTTTCAAGAAAATCAAACCTCACCTCTTGATTCCTTCTGTGTAGCTCAAACCGAATACAAAACCAGAGGTTGACAGGTTGATCTCAGATCCTGCAATGGCTGGCTTTGCATGAGCTTTTCCCTATCTTCTTCAACCTCAAACCACGAAATTCTTCTTCTTCTTCTTCCTTCTCTCTCTCCCTCAAGTGCTCTGAAATTTTGGGTGGAAAATATTGAGAAGAATGGCCTAAAATGAGCTGATAAAAATTGTTGTCGGTGGTGGAGTCATTGCTGTCCATTTCCACTTCCTTTCTTTTTCTCTTTTTTTTTTTTGGTTCTTTTCTTTTTTTTTTTTTTTTGGTTTTTCTTTTCCCCATTTCATTTTCTTTTTCCTTTTCTTTCCTTTTTCACTTTTGTTCCATTTCTTCTTTTGAATTGGTAAGTTCCAACACCTTAAACCAACAATGAAACCACAATAACCACAAAACTTGCTATTGTCTTTCAACAATGAAACAACACAAGTTAGGTCCAACTTCCACAATAGATGACAAGAGGAATTGACCCAAGAAAAGTCTCGGGTTTACACATATCATAGCCAAGGATTCTAGTTTATTGGATTTGGGTTATTTAACGTGCAATTCACTCATTTAATAACTTGAGTGAACAAAAACTCCATAACGACTTTATTGGACAAGTTTATAACTATTTGTTTCATTCACTATCTACGAGTTTTAGGGCACCAACCCCAACAGGGACTACTACCCATGGATCGAAATATGGTGGATGCCACCAGTGGGGGAGCACTAATCCACAAGACACCAGTTGAGGCTAGACAGCTGATTTCAAGTATGGCTGAGAACTCTCAGCAATTCAAGACGAGAGGGCCCACCGCAGTTGTTCAAGCCGTCACAAAAAGCGAGGTAAGCGAAATGCGTTCCAAAATGAATGAATTAACTAAACTTGTTCGCTCTTTGTGTTCAGAACAGGTGCAGGCGAAAGCCTGTGGGCTTTGCTCGATGACTAGCCATACTACCGATGCCTGCTCAGAGATCCAAGACAATGGAGAGGTGAATGTCGTTGGTGGATTCAATGGAAATCAAAGACAATACAACCCATACAACAACACATACAATCCAGGATGGAGAGACCATCCAAATTTTAGCTATGGGAACCAACAGAGGCCACTAATGTTCAAACAAAATCAAGCTTCCACCTCATCTACTTCAGGTACGTCTTTCGATGAGGCATTAAAGAAACTTACTGATAGCTCTTTTCAGTTTCAGCAAGAGACCGGGAATGCCATACAGAATTTGGGAAACCAAATAACTCAGTTGGCAACCCAAGTCAGTAAGATGGACAATAAAAGTTCTGGTAAGTTGCCTGCCCAACCTAAAGTAAATCCTAAAGCAAATGTGAGCGCAATGTGGAGTGGAGAAGCCACACCTAACTGTCCCCCAGGATTCCCTGCTGTTTCTGATAAGTTTTCTGTTTCTTCTAGTAATTTTTCTTCTTTTAATTTAACTAATATGGATAAGGATTCTTTTTTTACTTCACTTGTGAACTTTGCTAAACCTGCTATTCCAAGTGTGTAGGACAATTTAGATGTTTTTAGGCGAGTCAAGGTGTACATTCCATTGCTTGAGGCAATCTTGAAAATCCCAGCCTATGTTGAGTTCCTAAAAACCTGGTATGAAGGTAAGAAAAAGTCCTCAGGGAAAGAAGATGTTAGTGAGAATGTAAGTGCATTACTGTCTGAAGACTTACCTGTTAAATGTTCTGATCCTGGCATGTTTACTATTCCGTGTATGATCGGAGATTGTAAGATAAAATATGCCATGTTAGATCTAGGAGCATCGATAAATGTTATGCCTGTGTCAGTTTATAAAAGATTGAACTTGACGAATATTAAGACATCTGGCATAGTCATACAATTAGCAGATAAGTCATGCATAAAACCTCTTGGAATAGTTGAAAATGTTTTAGTTAGGGTGGAGGATTTGGTCTTTCCTACTGATTTTAATGTTTTAGATACACCTAATCCTGATCACCATCCATCTTCTGTTACAATACTTCTTGGTCGTCCCTTTATGAAGACCGCCAAGACAATTATTAATGTAGATGGGGGTGTTGTATCAGTAGGATTTTAGGATAAGACCTTGTACTTTAAAATTTTTGATGATATTGAAAATTCTCATGCATCTTCTGTTGAGTACTACATGATTGAACCTGACCTAGTGAATGATCACACGTTAAATTCTATATCATGCATGGTTACTAGTAATGAGATGCATTCATCTACTATTAGGTGTCTTGACATAGAAGGTGAACTGTTTGATGTAGTTGATGAGCACTAGATAACCCTTACTGATAAATCTGGTGGAGTCACCGAGTGTTCATCTTCTAAGATTAGGGCTGAGCGAATTTTCTGTCAGCCCACTTTTGCTTCCAATATTTTTTCTACTTCTACTGATTCTTCTTTACATGCCCCAAAGTTACTAAAACAACAATTTTCCAAAAACAATGTATTCTGGACCTGTGGAGAGAAACCACCATAAGAAGAAATAGAGGAGAGTGTGGTCGTGCAAACGACCTTAAACATTTGCAATCTATAATTTTACTGCTTTCTGTCTTTTCAATTCTTAGATAGGTTTTATTTTTATTAGTTGCTTTTATGCTTGTTTTCTTGTTTGTCTTTTAGGATTGGCGGTACCAAAGCGATGCTTCTATGCATGTAAGAAAACGTGTTTCACCACCCATGAGCTCAAAATTCAGGTAAGTTCTATTCTTTCCTTACACATTGTCTTATTTTTCATGATTGATTACATTTAGGACAATGTAAACTTTAGGTTGGGGGTGGGGAATTGTACTTTATATTCCTGTTGGGCCTTAAGCATCTGAGCGTCAGGCCAACGTTTGTGCTTAATGAATGCCTTGCATGCTTGTTGTGTATATGCTTGTTTAAGTGATGACGATTTCCTAGGATTGACTCAAATTTTTTTCGAAAATTTATAGCTCTCGACGAGTTGTGACCTTGAGTGCTCAAAAAGGAGCCTTTTTAAAACTTTTCTTGGATATGTCTTGCACATGTTGGGTGTCTTTCTTGCTTTAAAGTAGGACTTGAATGCTTAGGAGCGACTTACTTAGCTCATATTTTTGTTATCACCCCGATAGGTGTAAGGTTAAGCGAGAAGATCTAATTCTTTTGCAAAATAGTGTGTGGAGTCTTGCCTAGGAGAGAAAAAGAAAATATGCCTGTAAAAAAAAGAGTGGAAAAATAAGTCAGTGAGCGCGAGCCAAAAGAAAAATCATATGCTCGTCTTTCTTATTTTTATTTTGAGTAAAAGCATGCTTGCATTGTGCTGAACGCTTAGGGGTAAAAAGAACTACCTACAGTGTGATTAGTTAGGCCAACCAAGGGTTAAACTCGGGTTATGGGCCTCTGCATTGTAGTGTGAAAGCTAGTGCCCCATCCTAGAAGAAATGCAAAAAGAAAAAAATAGAAAGAGAAAAAGCAAAAGAAAAAGGAATTCCTTATTCAGGCACCTAGGCAAAGAGGAAGCAACCTAGTTTGTTCCATTTGGGCCTTTTAGCAAGACCTTAGTGCCAGTGTAGTGGGAAGATAGGATGAGAGTTGAGTAAACCAATCCCTGGCTAGTAAAGTCTTCTTTAGGTGGGATGGAGCTCTCTTGTGCAAGATAATCTTTGAAAAATTTTGATTTGTCCCCTCATTTGTCTCTCTTGTGAATGTCTCTTGATTGCTTTAGTTTTTGGAATATTTGAGTCTTGAGGATTAAGCCACTTTTCAATTATATGCACAACATCTTCTTCCTTGGTTTGTGTGTGCCTTGCTCGAGGACTAGCAAGATTTAGGTTGGGGGTATTTAATAGGACCTAAATAGTTCTATTTTATCACCTATAATCTAAGCTTGTTAGAGTAATTATATGCTTTACTTGTCTTATTTACAGAATCTTTGAGGTTAGGCAATGTCTGGAGCCAAGCACGCTAAATTGGTGTTAATTCGGGCCAACTATGGAGTTTTGGAGCCATCTCGGTTTCTTGGACGACGAGGAGGTGAAAAAACCCATTGAATTGAAGCGGGACTGAAGAACGACACCAAGAGCCAAAGATTGGAGCCCCGTACTGAGATGAAGCGAGCCAAGGCCGAGAAGAAAAGTAGCATGCTCGGATTAGGGACGAAGTTGAGACGCCACCCCTGGCGTCTCGACGCTGACGCGAAATTGACACAGTGACTAAAGTCCGTGGCGTGGAGACGCTGCCTCTGGCGTCTCGACGCCGACGAGAAATTGACATGGAGACTAAAGTCCGTGGCATGGAGACGCTGCCCTTGGCGTCTCGACGCTGTGACATTTTCGATAAATATTAGGTCTCGGTTTAGTCCACCGTAAGGTTAGAAATTTGGTCCCTTTACGATTTCTTTCGTCTCTTTTACTTTCCAGCAGCTGTATAGACCTTGTTTGGTCATTATTTATGCAATCTTTTGTATTAGTTTGTGTTTTTACTTTGTTTATGAGTAGCTAAACGCATCTATATCGTTGGATTGAGATTATGCCTTGATTGCTATTGAATTTAGCTGAGTTTTCTGGTGTTTTAAGTACTATTCTTGCTGTGTTTCTATTAAGTTTTGCATGTTATCCCGTTTAAACCAATACATGAAGCTAGTCTATTAGGATTGGCGACCCTATGTGATTACCGCTTGTGTATTCTATCAGTTATTTTTAGATAGCCACTAGGCTGAGGCAAGTCACTCTCTACGTGAGACGACCCTTGATAGGCCTAGGATGCATATTAAAGGTTGTATGAATTAGATTTAAATTGCATATAAATTTAGTTAATACAATTTCGGACCAACGACCCTAAAGCGACTAATTGAAGTAGGTGATTGTAAAATTGTTTATTCTAGATTAGTTAGATATAATTTAGTGGCCATTGGGAGATCTCGGGTGGTTGCTACTTTATGTATGAAGGGTGGCGGTCGATAAAGATAAAAATTGATTAATCTTGTTAACTGCAGAATTCACGGTTAACGGATTAATTAGCACAGGTTAGTGTAGGAAGTGTCTTCCGAGTAACCAAGAAGCCAACTGGACTAATAAAAGTCGGCATAGAATAATTATTAGAGAAAACTAGGAAGCCAAGTGAAATGGCAGTCAGGCATAAGAAATTCTAATCCAACGATCCCTATCATGATATTAGTTTGTCTTATTTCTCATTCACATGCCTTATTTTGTCTCCTTTACATTTAACATTTATTTTTGCTTCGTCCTTCTTTTCGAAATCCCCCCTGTTTTATAAGCACAAAATTCTGCATCTGCTAGGTCCCCTTCCCTGTGTTCGACCCCGACCACTATTTCTACAAAATAGTTATAGTGCTGTGGATTATAAATTTATTTGACCAACATGACCTTTGACAAGTCGGACCCGTCAACCACCAAAACTGACGACTCTAAAGTAGTTGTCGGTTTCTTAAAGACTAACATTTTTAACACGTATGGAGTCCCACGGGCCATAAACAGTGATCAAGGCACACATTTTTGTAACCGGTCAGTTGAAGCACTGATACGAACCGATGAGTCTTAATCATGCTACAAGAATCCAAGATGGTTACAAACTTTAGAGTTAACTGATTGGAAGGTAAATCTCAGATTTGAGCTTTTATTGTAATTTTCAGTTTTTAAGCTTTGCGTTTAATGTTTTAAGTTACTATTCAGCTAGTGATCATTATAGTTGTCACACCCCCTCCCAAACTACCTGCTAGCTTAGTCAGGGAGATGGCGTGAAGCCAACAGACATCGTCTCCTCTAACGATCCCTATTGACCCTGCTGAAACGTTAAACCTGATAAACATATTAATCTCTGATGTAAAATACTTTACATGAAACACAACACAACGGAATCTTTGAAAACCCTTTAACATACATGAGGTGCAACCCTGACATAACTCGGTTTGGAAAATAACCTGATATAGATATCACAACCAGAAACATATTCAACTGGGGTTTATACAACCACGACTTCTAGAACCTACACAAACCGTAAATTATCCAATCCTTACAAAACATTTACAATATAGACAGACTAAATATACACCTCCACCCACGTACTGGAGCTTGATCTGGAACTTTCAGCAGACGTTGGTAGTGTATCAGGCACCGGGAGCTCGATCTCTACCTGAAAAGCGGGAAAACATTTTGAAAGAGTGAGCTACGAAGCCTAGTGAGTGACTAACTTAAATACTGTAGATTTGCAAATCAGAACACGTGATAAACCTTTAAACGTATAAATCTGTTCAATCAAGCATTAAACATAAATGTGAAATAATAAAAGCTTTCTCAAATAACTCGCAAGTACGTTATTAAAATCTCGCAAGGCATATCAATTATATAAACATCTTAGCTAACATGACAAATCAACGTTGTGTAGGGCACGCCCAGTACAACCAACGTTTACTAGCTCTACGATGTAGTGGGGCCCGCCCAACACTCCCATCATCTTTGTCGTAGGGGGTCCGCCCAACACTCACGACAGCATCGTTGTCACGGAGTACACTCAACGTCAACAACGGAATATAAACTGTGTGCACACGGTACCATATAGCCTCGGGCTCAATATCTCAGTCATGTAGTCAATAGAAATCTCAGAAAATCACATGAAAACATTAAAACATGCCTGCTTATCGTTATCTTTCGTAAAACTTTAGCTTACTCAGCTAGCTCGTGAAAAACTGAAAATCTTTAAAGAGTACTTGCTAATACATACTTTGCTTTAAAAGATATCATTTCAACTACTTTTCATTAAGTCATTAACCACGTGCTCGTATATAAACCTCATTAGAAAATCTAAGCTCAACACTTATGCTTAAAACCGTTCATAGAAATCATGTGTCATTCATAGAAAGCATGTAAAACATCTAAACATGAACAACCGTTTGGAAACAATTTTCGAAATTCGTTTTGTCACTCACAGTCTTAGCTAGTTTTTTGGTCTGTAGACTCGACCTATTTCCTCTGTGCCTGCCAAACAACCAAAACCGAGCATTAGAACCATAAGTAGTTTTCTCTTTCCATGCTCATGAATTCTAAACACTTGAATCAAAAATCACACTTCACATTCTACTTTTCCAGATTTTCCAGATTCAATACCACAACTTCCAACACTCATAACTTCCTCAATACTTAACCAAAGTTAATGTACTATACATCAAACGCTTCATTTTCGAACACTCTACAACTTACATGAAGAAATGAAAACGTGATTACCAACCAAGTTGTCCAGAAATGCCCCGAACACAGAAGACACAGATTCGAGCTTCTCTGCTACCCTCTATCTTCCTCCTGAAATTAAACCTACTTCAAGTCATTTTTGGCTCACAAATTATTCATGAAAGTTGTAGGAAGTTGAATCAGCTTTCCCACCATACCAAATAGAGCTTCTGATGCAACTTGTACACCCAGAATGCTCGAACAACCAGAGAAAACCAGAGATCTTTCTGGTTTGCACGAAAATCCTGTGCTCTGTTTTCCATTTCAAAAACCATTAACTTCCCATCAGATTTAGCTCAAGCTTCCTTCATGAAAGTTTTTAGAAAATGGATTAAATTTAAAGAAAACCAAACCTCACCTCTTAGTTCTTCTTGTGTAGCTCAAACCGAAACAAAAACCAGAGGTAGACAGGTTGAACTCAGATTCTGCTATGGCTGCCTTTGCTTGAGTTATTTCCTATCTTCTTCAACCTCAAAACCCTAGAAACCTTCTTGTTCTCCTTCCTTCACTCTCTCCCTCAAATGCTCTGAATTTTGGATGGAAAATGATGAGAAATGTGGCTGGAAGTGGGCTGAAAAGGAACTTGTCGGTGGAGTGGAATTTAAAGCACCGCCAGATTTTCCCATTTCTTTCTTTTCCTTTCTTTTCTTTCTTCTTTTAAATTAGTAAATCCCAACAACTTAAATTCAACCATGAATCCACAATGAACCACAAAACCTTGCCATTTTTCTTCAACAATGAATAACAACAAATAGATGACAAGAGAAAATAATCCAAGGAAAGTCTCGGGGTTACAACTTACCTCTCCCTTAGGTGAAGAGTATCGGGTAACTCCTCTTCATCTGATCTTCTGACTCCCAGGTTGCCTCATCTACTCCATGATGTCTCCAAAGAACTTTCACGAGTGGGATCGTTTTGTTCCTCAAAACTTGCTCCTTTCTGTCGAGGATCTGAACCGCTTCCTCTTTATAACTCAAGTTTTCTTTCAGCTCAATCGGTTGCACTTGCAACACATGGGATGGATCTGGAATATATTTCCTCAACATGGACACATGAAAAACATCATGTATTCGAGCGAGTTCCGCTGGCAACTCAAGTCTATAGGCTGCTGGTCCAACTCGTTCTATTATCTGGTAAGGACCAATATATCTAGGACCCAGCTTACCTTTCCTCCCAAAGCGAAGAACACCTCTCCACGGAGATAACTTTAAGAAAACTTGATCTCCAACCTGGAACTCTAAGTCTCTTCGTCGCTTATCTGCATAGCTCTTCTGTCGATCCTGAGCTATTTTCAGGTTCTCTCTAATCAGCTTGATACTGTCTGACGTAACTTGTATCAACTCAGAAGCAACTAGCTTTCGCTCTCCCACTTCGTTCCAGAACACAGGAGTTCTGCATGGTCTGCCATACAAAGCCTCGAATGGTGCCATGCCGATACTAGACTGATAGTTGTTATTATAAGCGAACTCCATAAGTGATAAGGAGGTATCTCAGCTTCCCTTAAACTGAAGGACACATGCTCTCAACATTATAGAACCTATAGTGAGAAACCAGGCTAGACAAGACACCATTTCATCCAAAACCAAACACTATTGATTTTAGTTTTCACCCCAACGTCAAAGTCAGAATACATTTATGTTAAACGCCACCAAACTTCAGTAAATCAAACTAGAGTACAAATTAAAAGAGAAAAAAGAGAGAGACCTGTAACAAAAAGAGAAAAAGCTTACAAAATTCAATACATTAATGCTTGAAATAGAGAAAAATACATTATGGAGCAATCAAATTGAAATGGTTGAAAATGCCAAAAAATGTATCCACGAAACAAAAGCCCATCAATGCCACCACTAAATCCACGTCAACACTACAATACATTATGGAGCAGCATCAAATTGGGGTGGTTGTCATATCTGATAAAGGAAAATCTAGTGTAATGACCATGCATAATATCCAAAAAGGATTCAAACATCAAGAAGTATACCTTTATCAAATATGTCAATAAAATCATAATGAATATAGTTTGAAACTTTGGTTAGCGTTACGGAAATAAGAGAAAAACTTAGCTTAAACCAAACTCAATAACTAACAAATGATAGACAGATTAAAGCGATTATATCTACATATGCTAACAATTATATAGTCAACTATCCAAGTTCAAACTACAACCAATAAAAACTCAAAAACGAATAATTGCAATGAGTGAGATGGTAAAACTACCATATGAGCTATAAGACCTTGGAGCTTTGGAGTGCATCATATAACATTTTTTTTTTGTCAATAATAGAAAGCCTTTAATTACTTCACCTAACAAAAATAAGAATCACCTAGGTTGCTCACAGTTCATCAACATTTGGATGATAAATCTTGTTCACAAACCGAATAGAAGGGGACTTGTATGGATAAGCGTGAGGTAGTTCAATGTGGATTTTCCAAACTCCACCTTCATACAAGCCTGTCATTGTTGCAAGCATTTTATATATTAGAATACTCAAGCAATGACAATAAACTTCAAGGTATACTAACTCTCCTCAAAATTCATTGTCCCTCCTACGATAAATTGAACTTTAAGAAAAAAAATATTAGGAGATCCAAAGGCTAGAAATAAATAGTCAGGCCTCCAAAAGAAGGGAATAGATAAGGCCCCGTTTGATAACCATTTGGTTTTTGGTTTTTGGTTTTTGAAAAGTATGCTTGTTTTCATCCAATTTACTTACAATGGTTTTCATCTTTGTTGAAGACACACTTTAATTCCTAGCCAAATTCCAAAAACAAAAGCAAGTTTCTAAAAACTATTTTTTCTAGTTTTCAAATTTTTACTTAGTTTTTGAAAACATGAGAAGAGACTAAATAACAAAACAAATAAACTTGTAGGTGCATGTAGTGTTTTTAAGCTTAATTTTAAAAAACCAAAAACCAAAAACTAAGGGCCCGTTTGATAACCATTTCAGTTTTTGGTTTTTGGTTTTTCTGTTTTTGGTTTTTGGTTTTTGGTTTCCTGTTTTTTAAAAACAAAAACCACATATGTTTGATAACTGTTTTTTGTTTTCTGTTTTTAAAAAACAGAAAACGAACCTTCTTTGGTAACTGTTTTTGGTTTTCAGTTTTTTAAAAATTAGAAAGATGAAAAGATATTTTAGAGAGAGAAAAATGTGTAAAGACTTTGAAACAAAAATTTAGAGACACAAATATAAATGTTTTCAAGAGATTTTTTTTTTTTTTTTGAAAAGACGAGAGAAAATTTAAACATAGAAAATTTAGAGAGATGAAAGAAAATGTTTAGAGAAAGAATATTAGTTAGACTCGAGAAAAGATATTAGTTAGAGAAAAAATAGAAAACAAGTTAGAGTAAAAGCGATAAATTTTAGATTAAAAAAATTAAATAAAAAAAGAAAATTTAGAGAGATAGTAAAGTTAAGAGTAAAATATATGCTAAAGAACTAACGATAAATTAGAAAAATAAAGTTGTAGCGATAGAAAATTTTGGTAACTTTTTTTTTTCCAAAAGAAAAATTAGAACATGTTTATTGAGGAGAGAAAAGGTATTGACAAGTTTTTAGAAATAGACAAGTTATAGAGAAAAAAAAAGTTTTGAGAGAGAAAAATTTAGAGAGAGAAAATAAATTTTAGAGAGAAAAAAAATAGAGAAAGAAATTTGTTGGAGAGAGAGGTAAAAGAGGAGAAAAGTAAGCATTAGAAGAAAAATGAGTTTTTGAAAAACAGAAATCTATTTTTAAAAACTACTTTTTTTGGTTTTTGAAATTTACTTATAATTTCAAAAAAGTTTTTAAAAAACAGAAAACAGAAAACAGAAATGGTTATCAAACACCCCTATTTTTAAAAAATGAAAAACAAAAACAGAAAACAGAAAATGAAATGGTTATCAAATGGGCCCTAAATGGTTATCAAACGGGGCCTAAAAAAATTGCATTACAAAACCATGTTGACATCTTTCTTCAAAGAGTGTCAATGTCAGAACCACGATGTAGATAGTAGACACATTTATATACTAGCTTAAACTGTTCTCCTACAGATAAGATTTTGAAAAACAATATCAAACCATATGTCCAAAGAGAAGAATTGGAATAATCAGACTTTTCTCACTTCTTAAAAATTCAGTATGTACTATAGAAAATATAGGAACTAACAAGCACTCAAGATCAGCAAACACAACACCAACATTAACAAATTTATCAATGCCAAATTCCAAACCCCTACCTGCATATCCAATTCTCTTCAAGGCATGAATATTTATTAACACTAGTCACCAAAGGGGAAGAAGGAACAACACAAGGCAGAAAATCATTACAGTATAAATTCATTATTCATCTAATTGATATAGATGGATAAAAAGGGTAAGACCCAACCTTCCCAACTAATAAAGTCTCGCGTGCCTGCACTTTCTCACGTACAAAAATTGCTTCATGAGTTGTCTCCTTCCAACGTTTTAGCTGAGATTCCATCATCCCCATTTCTTTAGACAAAGCTGACGCCATAACATGAAATTCTCCTTTGATATCCTCTATTGCTATGAAAGGAAACACCTTTGCAAATCAATAACACATTTCAATACCAAAGGAAGAAAGAGATCACATCTTATGAACTTACAAGAATCTTGAATGGCTTCTTCCATTTCAATCTCTATATCATTTTTTTCCACTAATATTTTTTGCAGTTGATGCTCTAGTTCCTCAATTCGAGAACTGTTATTATCAATGGAGCTTCTAGCAACATCTACAAACTCCAATTTGGCATTCAAGTCTTTCTCCCCTTATCATGACATGAGACCTGTCAGTCTGAAATCTAACCTTTAAAAGAACCTAGTACCATAGTGAATAACAAATAACATGAAAGTTAAGACAAATTATTTAACCTGTAAAGTTTCGGTCAAGGATTTGTAACGCTCCATTTCAGCAGTCAAATGTTGGAGTTGGTCGTTTAGTAAAATGTATAAGCGGGATGAATGTACATACTTATCATCCTTCAAATCATTCTTCAAGAATAGAGAGAAAATATTCAAAGTTCACCGTGGGAAAAAATGTAAACATGGAAAAGTGATCCCAAAAACAGGATATTAAGTGAAGAAGATTGCAAACCTCAATATCTTGGAATTGATTTGACAAGGTTACATTATCTTCACAGGCATCTTGAAGCTCAAAAAGACGACCAGCTGCCAGTATCTATATCATTGTTCATAACATTAGGTGTCTGCCTGAGTGAGAGAGAGAGAGACCAATTGTACAACTATACCTTAGCTTCCTCAATGGAATCATTTAATTCTCGAAACCCTATAGTTCTTTCTGCAGTTTTTTTGGGTGATAAATTTCCATTCACTACACCCAAGGTGGGAGCATGTATTGGAAACATTTTCATCAACCAAATGGAGCAAATTATTGAGACAACCTTAAATACAAGAATTGCACAGAGATCCAATATCATATCATAAACAAAAAACATAGTAATCAAGGGGCTGTATCATGCCACTATAGTTTCCAACACATCCACAAAAACAAATAAAACAAACTTACAGTAACTTTTTACACAACTCCACAAACTATATAATCTCTTAAATAAACCATCTAATAACAAAACCTTACAAGAAACTAGATCCCCTTTTCCATTAAGATCTAAAGTAGACAGGCGCAGATCAGAATTCAATCATCATCTTACACAACAAAAGATAATATTTAAAGTTGTCTGATAGATGACTCCAATGCCTGAGCAATAGCAGACTCAAAGGGCATAATCCATCATCCAAAATAAAGCTTCCGTTTAACTTAATAGACAATGAAAAAAGGACAATAACAACAATAATAAATAGAGAAACAAGAATTTTCCTCCTCCCCACTAAACCAAACAGAAGCATTACACCACCCCCACTAAACCAAACAGAAGCATTACACCACAATCCAACCAACAAGAAAAAAATAAGGGTAAAATACCCTTTTGATCCCTCATATTTCAGGTTCGTTTCCAATAGGTCCCTAGGTTTCAAAATCGGACAATCAAGTCCCTACTGTTTGGGAAATGTTTCTATTGAGTCCCTCCACCGTTAATTTTTTTAACAGTGCTGATGTGGCACGTTAAAAATATTAAAAATTATTTTTAAAAAATATTAAAATTTAATTTAAATAATAAATTAGTAAAAAAAGTAAAAAAAAAAAAAAACACGTCGTCGGAATCCCCTTCCCTCAACATCCCTCTAAACTCGTCATCGGTGAGATCCCCTAGCAGTTGAGCCCTAGCGTCGTCACATCCCTCTTCCAGCTCTCGAAATTTATCACTCATTTCTCTCTGTCCATCAGCAAATTGAAACCGTTGCAGAGCTCTCCGATAAGCCCCTCTTCGTCGAGGTTGCAGGCCATCACCGCCAGTCTTCAAATCTGTATTTCGATTGGGGTCTCTGGTTCTTCGGGGCCATTGGGATTGATTTGTAGAGTTTCGAAATTTAATAGATTTGGACTTATTCTCCTCCCTTCTGGCTTGGTTCTTTCAAATTTTATTGTGTTTTTTTGTTTCAGTTTGGTGTTTAATATATGTTCTTTTGGTTTCTGTCTTGTTTCTTTTTTGGTCATGAATCGCTTGAAATTTGAGGATCCTGGAATTTCCATGATTTTATCTTTGTAGTTTTTCTGCTACGATTTAGCCCAAAACAGTGGAGATTGCCCAAAGGAAGAGGGTGGGTTTGGTTTTGAAGAAATAGAAAGGGGAGTGGTGGACTCGGTTTGGAAGAAAAAAAAGGAGTGAGGCAGGTGAGAAGATGAAGAAGGCGGCGGCGACGGTCATCGGCGACGAGGAGGGGAAGGGGAAGGGGAAGGGGAAAGAGAAGGAAGGGGAAGGGGAGTGGAGGTTGCGCTCAATGTGTCATCTGGCCGATTTTTTCCTCAAAGTCATCTTCGAGAGAAGATCTTTGATGGTGCGCTAGGGTTTCGGTAGATGCAATCCGTAGTCTCCATTTTTCCTCAGAGCTCGAACTCGGTAGAATAGAACGAGGGGAAGGGTGGGGGAGAGAGAAAGAGAAGAGAAGAGAGAGGGGAAGAAAATTACCAGAAGAGAGAGAGAGACGAAGATGAGGGAGAGAGAAGAGAGGAAGGAAGATTTTTTTTTATTTTTTATTATTTAATTATTTTAATTTAAAAATAATATTTTAATATTTTTAACGTGCCACGTCAGCACCGTTAAAAAAATTAACAGTGGAAGGACTCAATTGAAACATTTCCCAAATAGTAGGGACTTGATTGTCCGATTTTGAAACCTCGGGACCTATTGGAAACGAACCCGAAACATGAGGGACCAAAAGGGTATTTTACCCAAAAAATAATTTTATACAGACATCCGAGAATTAAATTTAGGTCTACATTTTATAAAATTAAAAAGAAGCAAACAAAACAAACCTTAGAAGTAATCCCACTCAAATCTTAAAAATCAAACTGATCGGGCTCAAATCTACTGTCTTTTAATGTCAGATTTGATACCCACGACCACCACGACCTCAGATCTGAGCACAAACAGCCACGACCACCATGGATTTGCTACCCACGAAGTACAACCACACACATCTACACTTTTAACTCACAAACCCACGAACAAAAAAACCCACGTCGTGTCGGAGATGAAGAGCTCAGTGACCGACGGTGAGGGGAAGAGATGAAGTCGTCGTCGAAAGATATGTGTCGGCCAGTCACCGCGCTGAACAAAAAAACCCACACGTTTTGAAGACGAGAGAAGTGAATCGCTCCAGAGATGTACTGCTTCGAGTCGCCTCTAGTGAGCTTCCAGACGGCAAAGACGAGAGAAGGGGAAAGTGAAGACGAGAGAAGGGGGAAGAGAGAAATGTTGGGAAGAGAGAAAGTAAATTTTCACGGGAGAGAAATTTTTGTTTTAAAAAAACACAAATTAATTTTTTTTTAAAAAAAAGGACTTTTAATGTCGGGCATTGACCGACATTAAAAAGATACTTTTAATGTCAGGCAATGCCCGACATTAAAAGTCCGAAAATTTTCAAACCCCGCCATCCGACATTAAAAGGTCGTGGGTTTTTTTCGTCCGACATTAAAAGGCCCGCAAATTTTTTCCGTCCGACATTAAAAGCATAATTTGCTGTAGTGACATGTCCTCTAAGGTCTGGATGGTCCTCTCTGACTGACCATCTGTCTGGGGATGGAACGCTGTACTGAACTTTAACTTTGTTCCCATTGCTTTCTACACACTAGGCCAAAACTTAGAAGTAAACCTCGGATCCCTATCTGAAACTATGGACATTGGCACTCCATGTTGACTCACAATCCGGTCGACGTATAACTTAGCTAGCTGATCTAGTGTAGACGTCACTTTAATCGGTATAAACCGTGCTGTCTTGGTGAGTCTGTCCACTATTACCCATATACCATCATGTCCACTAGAAGTACGAGGTAATCCAAACAGAAAATCCATGGTAATATGCTCCCACTTCCACTCCGGCACTGGCAGTGGATTAAGGAGTCCTCCTGGCCTCTGTCTCACTGGTTTAACCTACTGGCTGATCAAACATCTATCGACATATTCAGCTATCTCCCGCTTCATACCAAGCCACCAATAAGTTTTCTTCAGAGTTCTGTACATCTTGGTGCTTCTTGGATGCATAGCGTAAGTTGAACTATGAGCTTCCTCTAGTATCGCACCCTTAAGCTCAGTAATACCCAGAACACATAGTCTTCCCTACTTAACTATGGCTCCGTCTGCTCTCAACTCAAATTCTGCCTCTGGGCCTTGCTTGGACTTTGCAAGCATCTTCGGTAAGTTACCATCATCTGGCTGTCTTCTCACAATCTCTGATACTAGAGAAGATCTAACCTGAAATTGAGCTAAAAGACTCATTGAGCTTTCTGCAGTCATAACCGCCTTGAAACCTCTTAACTCACTTAGCAAGCTTGCTCGAATACCACACAAGGCACTCTTCGGAAGTCTCGACTTCCTACTTAACGCATCTACTACGGGTAATTTTTTTTTGTTCTTGCTGTTCATTTGTTTGCATTCTGTCCAAAAATATAAAATAAAAAAAAAGTATCATTTTCGTTTATTGTTTTATATTCCTGTCTTCTGCAATCTCATAGATCTTAATATGATATGCAACTTTGTCTTGTATGAGATCTCGAGATTCAATTTTCTTGATATAGAAAATTCGTCATGTTGATAATATATCATGGAAAACAGAGACAACCACATTGTGAATTTTTTGTATTTCTTGTTGTTCTTTGTTTCAAAAGTGTGTTAGATCTGAATTGGCTGATGATTAAACTTCTACTTGTGTTATGATCTGACTGTTTGGTATCCATTGGCTTCAGTTACATGTTGAATTTTGTGAAATTAATTAGCCACTTGCAATAAATTTGGGGTTACAATTTTTTCACATTCAATTTTCTAGTCAATTACTCTTCAATGCCCATGGTCTCTTTTGATTGTAACTTCTCTTTATTGTGAAAGCTGATTTGAATTCCATAAGTCTTCATTTTAACCTTTGGATATTAATTTATGGAGAGTTACATTTAGAGTTTGATTTCCATCTAGCCATTTGTTCTTTCTTTGATCTGATTGTTTCTTCTTCTTCTTTTTTATTTTTTTTTTCAAATTTATCCTTTGCTTTCTTTCTTATCTCGTTTCTTATTTGGTATTCGTTTTACTCCATACTTAGAATCCGTTCGGAATACTGACGAGACGAGATGTCAGGACTCGTGTCAAATAAGTTTATAATCCACGACACGATAACTATTTTGTAGAAATAGTGGCCGGGGTCGAACACAGGGAAGGGGATCTAGTAGGTGCAGAATTTTGTGCTTAAAAAACGGGGGGTTTTGGAAAGCAGGACAAAGCAAAAATAAATACTAAATGTAAAGGAGACAGAATAAAGCATGCAATGGAAAACTAGAGCAAAAATCAATATCATAAAAGGGAACCGCTGGATTGGGATTTCTTATGCCTGAATGCTATTTCACTTGGCTTCCTAGTTTTCTCTAAGAATTATTCTATGTCGATTTTTATTAGTCTGGTTGGCTTCTTGGTTACTCGGAGGAACCCCCTACACTAACCTGTGTTTAATTACCCCGTTAACCGTGAATTCTGCAATTAACAAGATTAATCAATTTTATCATTATCAATCGCCACCCCTCATTCATAAAGTAGCAACCATTCGAGACCTCGCAATGACCACTAAATTATATCTAACTAATCTAGAATAAGCAACCTTGCAATTACCTACTTAAACTAGTCGCTTTAGGATCGTGGGTCCGAAATTGTATTAACTAAATTTAAACTTAATTTAAATCTAATTCATACGACCTTTAACATGCATCCTAGGCCTATCAAGGGTCGTCACTCCGTAGAGATTGTCTTGCATCAACCCAGTGGCTATCTAAAAATAACTGATAGAATACACAAGCAGTAAACTCCTAGGGTCATCAATCCTAAGACACTGGCCTCATGTATTGGTTTAAACGGGATAACATGCAAAACTCAATAAAAATGCAGCAATAATAGAATTGAAATACCAGAAAACTCAGCCAAGTTAAATAACAATCAAGTCATAATCCCAATCCAACGATACAAAGACGTTGAGCTACTCATAAACAAGGTAAAACCATAGATACGCATGAAAGAATAAATGGAATATGACCTAAAAAGGTCTACACAGTAACTGGGAAAGTAAAGAAAAGAAAACAATCGAAAAGAGACAAAAGATCTGACCTAACGGCGGACTAAACTGAGACCTAATAGTTATAGAAAACGTTGTAGCGTCGAGACACTAGGCACGCCGTCTCGACGCCACGAACTTTTAATTCTGCTTTAAATTCGCGTCGGTGTCGAGACGCTAGGGGCAGCGTCTCGACGCCATCCCTAATCCGAGCATGTTGTTTTATTTGTCGGTCTTGTCTCGTTACATCTCGGTACGGGGCTTCAATCTTGGGCTCTTAGTGTCGTGCTTTAGGCCCACTTCCATACACTGGGGTCTTTTCACCTCCTCGCCGTCCAAGACACCAAGATGGCTCCAAAACTCCATAATTGGCCCGAATTAACACCAATTTAGCATGATTGGCTCCTGACATTGCTTAAGCTCAAAGATCATGCAAATAAAACAAGTAAAACATAAAATTCCTCTAACAAGTTTAGATTAGAGGTAATAAAATAAGACTATTTTTGTCCTATCAAATACCTGAAGGATTGGAATAATCACAAACTTCTTGTGAAATAATCACGAACTACTGCGAACACCACCACTATAGCTACACTGGTATGACTCTGAGACTTCTAGAGGCAGGAGACTGGTGGGAGTCTAGAGGGAGCCTTTAGGGGAATTCTCTGAGAGTTGGAGAATGAATAGGACACCTTTCACCCCACCCCAGGGGCCCTATTTATAGGAAAAGGCCAAGACCTTTTCCTAATAGGAAAAGGTCATGAATAAGATCAAATCTATTATCTTATTCATATCTAATTTTAATAAATAATTAATTAATTACCCAATTAAATATCATATATTTAATCTTAGGGATTTTATTAAATTATTTATATTAATATGAATCCAATTCATATTAATTATTTTAACTCTTTCAAATATTTTCTCTCAAGAATTAATTTTGAAATTAATTCAAAATTATATTATAAAGTTTCATAAACTTTATATTATAATGTATCAATATACATTATATGATTCCCCTTATATAAATTGAACACTTTCAATTTACAATTTATACTTAATTGCCTCAAGTCTCTTTACGAGCTACCAGTGGGACCTAATGGACCTACAGATCAGAAGCTCCAACGATACGAGACTAATTGGCTAAACTCATTAACCAAGTTAGTCAACATTCATTAACACAGGTCACTCCACTAAAGACCCACAACTGCACTCTTCTCACTATAGAATATTTCTGTGTCCACGGATATTGACCAATGCAGTAAGTCAATCCTTCACGTATGTTCGTAACACCAGCTGGGTCAAAATTACCGTTTTACCCCTAGGTTACCTCTGGTTCCTTAAGTACCACTGATCCCTCTAATGAACAAGTTGCTTAGGGTCCAACTGTTGGGTTTTATGCCCTAAAACTCGTAGATAGTGAATGTAAACAAATTGTATACTTATTTTAATAAAGTGTTATTAAGTTTCTGCAATAAAATGTTATTGTTGAATATTGCACAATTTGACCCAAATCCAATTAACTAAGATCCAAGGTTGTTTGTATGTAACTTGAACTAGTATGTGGGGACATACGGGGATCGATGTTCAAGTGACAACCTAAAAGGTCTATAGTACAAGGATAAGACTGGGTACCTTATCCTGGTAACACTATGTGATACGACCCGCTGTGTATTTGATACAAACGTATTGATCCAAAGCGTCCATGTAGTAGACATGCGAGTGGAGGTATCCTATGCAAGGAGTTTGCATAAGACCGGACCGCGAAATAGTAACCGCTAGCTGTAACACCGTTAACTAGTTAGGTTTATATTTCACTAGGATAACCTAGGCAACTTAGTCTGAATCCTGAGTGGATTATGGACTTCTGTTCACGATGGATTGTCCTTTGATTTGTATGGGTGAGAGTGGCCAGTACGCCGACTCAATAAGCCTACCATTTTGGGTACAAGACTGAGTGGGGAGCTGGGAACATAATCACACAATATGGAATTCACTCCTTCCCAATTTTTGAGGAAGTAGATGAGTGTTCCCTTAAGTGGTGTCTCCGGGTCTTGAACAAAGGGCCCTACCCACTCACTGGCCCGAGAGGGGTTTCTGTTTGATGGTTGGACCACAAACAGGTTGTTCATTAGAGGAGCACTAGTACTTAAGGAGGTAGAGGTAACTCAGGGGTAAAACGGTAATTTAACCCAGCTGGAGTTACGAACACTCGTGAAGGACTAACTTGCCGTTATTGGTCGATATCTGTGGACACAGAAATATTCTGCAGTGAGAAGAGTGCAGCTGTGGGTCTTTAGTGGAGTGACCAACAATTAACGAATGTTGACCAACTTCGTTAATGAGTTTAGCCAATTAGTCTCGTATCATTGGAGCTTCTGATATGTAGGTCCATTAGGTTCCACTGGTAGCTCGTAAAGAGACTTAAGGCAATTAAGTATAAATTGTAAATTGAAAGTGTTCGATTTATTTAGAGGAATCATATAATGTATATTGATACATTATAATATAAAGTTTATGAAACTTTATAATATAGTTTTTGAATTAATTTCAAAAATTAATTCTTGAGAGAAAAATATTTTAAAGAGTTCAAATAATTAATATGAATTGGATTCATATTAATATAAATAATTTAATAAAATCCCTAAGATTAAATATGTGATATTTAATTGGGAAATTAATTAATTATGGAATTAATTAATTATTTATTAAATTAAATATGAATAAGATAATAGATTTGATCTTATTCATGACCTTTTCCTATTAGGAAAAGGTCTTGGCCTTTAGCTATAAATAGGACCCCTGGGGTGAGGTGAAAGGCATCCCATTCATTCTACTTCTCTCAGAGATCTCTCCTAAAAGACTCCCACCAGTCTCCTGCCTCCAGTAGTCTCAGAGATATACCGGTGTAACCAAATGGTGGTGTTCTTCGTTGTTGCAAAGCAATCAAGAATCATTCTTGATTTTCAGAGACGTCAACGGAGGTTTGCTTTTTTTTTTTTTTCTTTATTATAGATTTAGATCTAATTTTTGTATGCTTAGCCTTAAGTTTCTATAGAATTTGTTCTATGATTTTTGCCAATGTAATGACATTTTTGGATAAACAAAATTAACTACGAATCGGTCCCAAGTACACTTCAGCTTTAACGGAATTAGGGAATTCCAAATCCTTCACCAACCACTTAACAGGAGTTCCTCTCGGGCCAGGAGAGGACGACGTGCCTTTGTTCAAGCCCTGGAATCAGCCCTTAAGGGAACACACATCTACTTACCCCAATAAGGGAAGGAGTGAATTTCATCTTGTACTGCTATGTTCCCAGCCCCCATTCGGTCTTGCCAGCTGAAATGGTAGGATTATTGAGTCGGCGAACTGGCCACTCTCACCCATACAAATCTAGGGACAATCACTCCTGAAAGGGGTTCATAACAGACTCTGGATTGAGATTGAGTTACCTAGGCCATCCTATTGAAATAGAAACCTAAACTAGTTAACGACGTTACATCTAGTGGTTACTATTTCGCTGTTTAGTCTTATGCAAACTCATTGCATAGGATACCCACACTCGCATGTCTCCTACATGGATGCTTTGGATCAATGCATCTGTATCGAATACAAAGTGAGCTGTATCACATAGTGTCACCAGGATAAGGTACCCAGTCTTATCCCTATACTATAGACTATTTAGGTTGTTACTTGAACACCGATCCCCGTATGTCCCCACATACTAGTTCAAGTTTCATTTAAACAACCTTGGATCTTAGTTTATTGGATTTAGGGTTTATTAATGCAAACTCGATTATTCAATAACCAAACTACTGAATCACTCAAATAACACTTTATTGAGATCGATTAATTTGTTTCATTTACCATCTACGAGTTTTAGGGCATAAAACTCAACAACTCCCACTTGAACTAAAACTCTAGTGGGCAATTGATAACTCTCCTAAAGGGAGTTATTTAGGCCTTATTTCTATAGGGATTTGTGTGTCTTTTGTGCTAAATAGGGTTGCTTTTAGATATATATTATATGTTTTAACCCATTTGGAAGAATGGATGCTTTGGAAGTTATTTTGGGCAGAATATATTGTTGAGCGACTTGAGGGAGCAAATTCTGTGCTACAGCAAAGCAAAGAGCAAAACTGCCACGTCACAGCTCGTTAGCCAATTTAATGAACTGAATTTAGTTAAGTTATTCTCGGATTTAAGGAGCAAAGAGAGCCATCCACGTGTCTAGGTCAACCTAATTTAAGCTTGTCTTCACTCTATAAAAGGGAAGAGCCGCCCAAGTCAAAGACATTCCACTCGTGGGGAAGAGATCATTTCTCCATTTCCATCATTGGGAGCCGAATAGAGGAGGAAGATTGGAGACCTACAAGAAGACCATCAATTACGAAGTTGATCAAGGGAATTAGTATTTTCTTGTATTATTTTGTAATTATGGATGCATTTACTTATATTATAATGTGTGTTACTATGCACTTTATGAACTAAGTAGCTTAGGTGTTGGTTAGGAAATATGTAACTGTTGTGCTTAATCTCTATGCAATATACGTTGATTTGATGCATCTTGATTATTTGTTGTGCTCATTTACATTTTGTGCCGCTTGGCCAGCCGGTATGAATATCACTTCCTAGTTTCAGGGATGATTTGGGGAGTTTGTGACATTTAATCACACTAGATCATTGTGTATTGGTGAACGCCAGTGACTGAGCTAGGGATAGCCAGTTGCCTAGTGCTTGATCGGTAGTGCGTCATTGGAGTTGAAACATATTCTAAAAAATCCAGAGTTCCGGGACGATCCTGCTAATAAGACTGCAAGAGTTTTGCCTGATCAATAATATTGCTAGAGAATCTTTTAAAACAATTAATAAATCCTGACCAGCACCTGTTTCTAATCTGTCTGCTTTATTTGTTTACTTTCTATTCCGTCATTTCTTTTGCTTCAGCATTCTATAAAAATCAATCATTTTAACCACATTTGAAACCATTGAAAAGTTATACAAAATAGATAAAGTGAGAGCTAATTCAGACCTTGGATTCGATAAATACTTATTACTTGTTGCGGATTGTGTATACTTGCACAGAGTTCTAGAGTCTATTTACAACTTATTTTTACTCACTCTAGGAGCCCAACAAGTTTTTGGCGCCATTGCCGGGGACTTGAATAAGTTTTTATCTGATCTATTTTGTGTATGTGTTTTAGTGGTTTGGTGCTATAACTTTTTTATTGTTTCTTTTGTTTTTGCAGGTGTGA
The DNA here is from genome assembly GCA_017139565.1 of Luffa aegyptiaca. Taxonomy (NCBI): domain Eukaryota; kingdom Viridiplantae; phylum Streptophyta; class Magnoliopsida; order Cucurbitales; family Cucurbitaceae; genus Luffa; species Luffa aegyptiaca. Next base: position 23,644,656 of record CM029401.1, on the reverse strand, counting down.
GTTTGGTGCATGAGCGATCCGCCTGTGGTAAGGTTCAAGCTTGATCCAGAAATCGAGAGGACATTCAGGAGAAGAAGGAGAGAGCAGCGTAGAAACCAGAATTCAATTGTGATGTGTTGTGTCTCCCGTAGGGTCCAGAAGATCCAGTGAACCCCCAGCAGAATCGTGTGCTGTAGCAAAATCCATCGCTGGAGCAAAATGAACAACAAAATAATCAGGCTGAGAATCCTATCTTGGTAGCAAATGATAGGGCCAGAGCCATTCGAGCGTATGCTTTTTAAAATGTTTGATGAGTTAAATCCAAGGATTGCACGTCCTCAAATTGAGGCAGCAAATTTTGAAATGAAACCGGTAATGTTTTAGATGTTGCAAATCGTGGGTCAATTCCATGGTTTGTCATCTGAAGACCCCCATTTACATCTCAAGTCTTTTCTAGGAGTTAGTGATTCTTTTGTAATTCAAGGAGTGCTTAGAGATGCCCTTAGATTAACTTTGTTCCCGTATTCTCTTAGAGATGGAGCAAAGACATGGTTAAACTCTTTTGCTCCAGGATCAATTAGGACATGAAATGAGTTAGCGGAAAAATTTCTTAGTAAATATTTCCCACCAAATAGGAATGCTAAATTGAGGAGTGAAATAATAGGGTTTAGGCAACTTGAGGATGAGACTTTTAGTGAGGCTTGGGAGAGGTTTAAGGAGCTTTTGCGAAAGTGTCCCCACCATGGTTTACCACATTGTATCCAGATGGAAACATTTACAATGGGTTAAATGGAGCAACCCAAGGTATGGTTGATGCTTCGGCTGGAGGGGCCCTTTCGGCAAAAACTTTTAATGAAGCCCATGAAATTTTAGAAAGAATATCAACTAATAGTTGTCAGTGGTCAGATGTTGAAGGCACAAATAAAAAGGTTAAGAGTGTGTTAGAGGTTGATGGTGTGTCCACCATTAGGGCTGATATTGCAATGTTTTCTAACGCTCTTAAAAATGTGACAGTGGTTGGTCATCAGCAGCCGCCAGTTGTGGAGCCTGCTGCAGTGGTGAGCCAAGTTTCATAGGAAGCATGTGTCTATTGTGGTGAAGAGCACAACTACGAGTTTTGCCCCAGCAATCCAGCTTCTGTGTTTTTTGTAGGTACTTAGAGGAATAACCCTTATTCTAACTTTTATAATCAAGGTCGGCAAAACCACCCCAACTTTGCGTGGGGAGGACAAGGAAGTAACGTGCAAGCACAACAAAAGGTGAACCAATCGGGATTTGCTAAAGCGCAGGTATTGCCCCAGCAAAATAAGCAGGCTTTGCCCCAGCAAAATTTTTAGAGTTCTCTTGAGGCAATGATGAAAGAATATATGGCTCGTACAGATGCCGTCATTCAAAGTAATCAAGCTTCAATGAGAGCCTTGGAATTGCAAGTGGGCCAGCTAGCTAATGAGCTGAAGGCAAGGCCTCAAGGGAAACTTCCTTTAGATACTGAGCACCCTAGAAGGGAAGGTAAGGAGCAAGTAAAGGCAGTGACTCTTAGGAGTGGTAAGCCACTAGAGGAGAGGAAAGAGCCTAGTAAACCCCAGAATGTAGAAAATAATTGTGATAAAAATGTTGTTGTTGAGAAAAAGTTGGAGTCTGGTCAGGGTGTCGGAGGCAGCAATAATGATGCTGGAGCATCTGGATCTGTTCCAGATGTGGAACCACCTTATGTGTCGCCCCCACCCTATGTACCACCTCTACCTTTTCCACAAAGGCAAAGGCCTAAGAATCAGGATGGTCAATTTAGGAAGATTTTAGAGATTCCTAAGCAGTTGCATATAAATATCCCTTTTGTTGGGTTTTATGCCCTAAAACTCGTAGATAATGAATGTAAACAAATTGTATACTTGTTTCAATAAAGTGTTATTGAGTTTCTACAATAAAGTGTTATTGTTAAATATTGCACAATTTGACCCAAATCCAATAAACTAAGATCCAAGGTTGTTTGTATGTAACTTGAACTAGTATGTGGGGACATACGAGGATCGATGTTCAAATAACAACCTAAAAGGTCTATAGTACAAGGATAAGGTTGGGTACCTTATCCTGGTAACACTATGAGATACGACCCGCTTTGTATTTGATACAGATGTATTGATCAAAAACGTCCATGTAGTAGACATGCAAGCGGGGGTATCCTATGCAATGAGTTTGCATAAGACCGGACCACGAAATAGTCAACCATTAGTTATAACACCGTTAACTAGTTAGGTTACTGTTTCAATAGGATGACCTAGGTAACTCGGTCTTAATCCTGAGTGTGTCATGAACTCCTTCTCATGAAGGATTGTCCTTTGATTAGCATGGGTGAGAGTGGTCAATACGCCGACTCAATATGCCTTCCTTTTTGGGGACAAGACCGAGTGGGAGGCTGGGGACATGACAACACAAGAAGGAATTCACTCCTTCCCGCTTCTAGGAGAAGTAGATGAGTGTTCCCTTAAGTGGTGACTCTGGGACTTGAACAAAGGGATCCCGCCCTCTCACTGGCCCGAGAGGGACTTTTTGTTTAATGGTTGGACCATAAATAGGTTGTTCATAAGAGGAGCGCTGGTACTTAAGGAGACAGATGTAACACCGGGGTAAAACGGTAATTTGACCCAACTGTGATTACGGACACTCGTGAAGGATTGACTTACCGGCATAGGTCTACATCCATAGACACAGAAATGTTCTACAGTGAGAAGAGTTCAGCTGTGGGTCTTTAGTGGAATGACCCACAGTTAATGAATATTGGTTAACTTGATTAATGAGTTTAATCAGTCAACCTCATATCATTGGAGCTTCTGATCTGTAGGTCCATTAGATCCCCCTGCTAGCTCGTAAAGAGTAATTAGGAACAAATATGTCTTGAGAGAATTTGAATAGTTCAAATTCATATTGGGAATTAAGTTAATTGTATGAGATACAAATTAATATAATGTATAGTGAAGCATTAAAATATAAAGTCTAATTTGAGATTAAACTTTATTATATTGAGAGATTGATATATTTGAAAGAGTTCAAATATATGTCTAATTAAATATATGGTATTTAATTAGAAGATGAATTAATTAATTATGAATTAATTAATTATTCAATTTAGTTTAAATTAAATGAGATTTAATTAAACTATAGTCTGTGAGGGAATTATTAGAATATGATTCTAATATGTAATTAATTGAATATGGGAGATATTTAATTAATTGTAAAATTAATTAATTATTGAAATTAATTAATTGATTAGTTTAATTGAATTAATTAAATGAGATTTAATTAAAGTTTAATTAAAATATATTATGTGAGGAAATTACATTTAAATAAGATTTAAATGTGCATGAGATTAATTAATTAATATGATTAGTTAATTATCATTTAATTTAATTGATTTAATCAATTAATTAATTGATCTTGATCTAACGGTCAAGATTGTTTCCTAACCTCACATTAGGGTTTCCTCTCTTATAAAAGGAAAGGTTATGAGAACCCTAGCCCTAAGGTCTCATTCTAGCCTCCCTCACATATTCTCTCAAGAACTCTAGAGAGAAATTTTCTCTCTAAGAGTTTTTCCCAATCAAGATTAGTAGTCCCACAACTACGTTCCTAATCTCAGAGTTATAGCAGGGTAGCCTCGTGGTGGTGTCCATTGAAGTATTCAGAGTCGTCAACGGAGGTATGTTTTTCACCACTTAACCTTTTGCCAATGTATTGGTATTTGGTAGAACAAAATTAATTTACGAACGGTCCAATTTCTTCCACTGTAACGGAATTGAGAATTCTAATCCTTCACCTTTAATAGAAGCTATTGAGCAAATGCCTAATTATGCTAAATTTCTAAGGGATATTTTAACTAAAAAGAAAAGGTTAGGTGAGTTTGAAACTGTATCTCTTACTGAGGAATGTAGTGCTATTCTTAAGAATGGGCTACCAACCAAGGCTAAGGATCCAGGGTCATTTACTATACCTGTGTCTATAGGTGGAAAGGAGTTAGGTAGAGCACTATGTGATTTAGGTGCAAGCATTAACCTAATGCCTCTTTCAATCTTTCGAAAGGTAGGTATTGGTGAAGCAAGACCCACCACAGTCACACTTCAACTAGCTGGTAGGTCTATCACATATTCAAAGGGTACAATTGAGGATGTCTTAGTAAAGGTAGATAAATTCATATTTCCTGTTGACTTTATTATCTTAGATTATGAGGCAGATAAAGATGTCCTAATTATTCTTGGTCGTCCATTTTTTGCTACTGGTATGGCATTGATAGATGTGAAGGGATAAAAGCCCTTGCGCAGCGGAAACGTACAGAACCTTAACTCAGATTTTAATTCGAAATAAAATACCGTACGTTGGCAAATTAAATCACAGCAATAAATAAAAATTAACATGCTGTAAATCTATTATAAAACATGCTAATTCTCATTTAAAAACCCTAGATCTAATCTAGGAATGTATCCTAATGATCCTAGGTTAAGGAACACCTACCGTAGATGAAGTCCTTGATAGTTTCGCCAAATTCCCTTCAAATTGCAGAAAATTCCAGCAGCAAAAGATCTCCTTTTTCGCTGCGAATCCTTCACGAACACCACCAAATAGGATTCACCGATAGACTCAAAAGGCTATTATGAGTGAGATGGTGGGAACTCTTTCTCTAAGGAAGGAAGATGAGAGAATCAAAGGGAAGTTAGGAGTTTTTCTGGAGAGAGTTCTCTGTAAACCAGAATACCACACAACGTAAAAAAAAATGAACTGAACTCCAAAAACTCCGTAACACCCTCCTAAGTAGGCGTGAAGGGGAGTGAAAGTAGGTCAACCACCCACTATCTTTAACTGATCAAAATATCAGTATATTAAAAATAATTTAATTAATAACCAAATTAATTAAAATAAGTTATTTAATTCAAAATTAAATAACCAACCCATTAAACTATATTTAAATGATTATCCTTCACATAACCTATGGTTTTAATGTAATTTAATTAAATCAAAATTTAATTAAATTAAATTAAAACAGACAATTAATTAATATTATAATTAAACATCATATATTTAATTATAATTCTCTCAAATAAACTATAGTATTAATGTACATCCAATGCACATTAATTATAACCTATAATTTTAATATGAATCAAATTCATATTTTATTTTAATATTCGAACCCTTTCGAATACTTAATCTTTCCTTAGAAATTAACCTCAAGACCTTATAGGAGTCATCGGTGGGACCTAATGGACCTACATATCAGAAGCTCCAACAATCTAAGATTAATTGGCTAAACTCATTAACCAAATTAATCAATATTCGTTAACTATGGTTCACTCCACTAAAGAAGCACAGCTGCACTCTTCTCACTGCAGATATATTTCTGTGTCCACGGATATCAACCATCAACAGCAAGTTAGCCCTTCACGTGTGTTCGTACCCGAGCTAGGTCAAATTACCGTTTTACCCCTAGGCTACCTCTTAATCCTTAAGTACCAGTGCTCCTCTAATGAACAACATGTTTGAGGTCCAACCAACAAACAGAAGTCCTTCTCGTGCCATAGAAAGGGTAGGGCCCATTGTTCAAGACTCGGAGCCACCACTTAAGGGAACACACCTCTATTTACCCTAATGTTGGGAAGGAGTGAATTCCATCTTGTAAGACTATGTTCCCAGCTCCCCACTCGGTCTTGTCCCCAAAATGGTAGGCTTATTGAGTCGGCGTGCAGGCCACTCTCACCCGTACAAATCAAAGGACAATCCCTCATGGACAGGAGTTCATAATCCACTCAGGATTAAGGCCAAGTTGCCTAGGTCATCCTAGTGAAATAGAAACCGAGCTAACTAATGGTGTTAGAGTTAGTGGTTAACTATTTCGCGGTCCGGTCTTTGTGCAAACTCATTGCACAGGATACCCCTACTCGCATGTCAACTACATGAACGCGTTGGAACATTACGTTTGTATAAATATACAAAGCGGGCCGTATCCATAGTGTCACCAGGATAAGGTACCCAGTCTTATCCCTATACTACAGACCCTTTAAGCTAAAACTTGAACATCGATCCCCATATGTCCCTACATACTAGTTCAAGCCTCATTCTATTAGCCTTGGATGTTTAGTTTATTGGATTAGGGTTAATAAGACAATATATAATACAAACATGAAAAATACATAACTTTTATTAATGTTCGGTCAAAAGTACATTTACTATCTACGAGTTTTAGGGCATAAAACCCAACACAAAATACAATAAACTAGGGCATCCTTACACCCATTACACATCTCCCACTTGCCCTAGATTACGCTATATACATGTCTCGCAGACCTAGACTTTCTAGATGACCCTCAAACACTTTAGCTGAGAGGGCCTTCGTAAACGGATAAGCAATGTTGTGCTCCGAATCGATCTTGGTCACGACCACATCTCCTCTTTGCACAATCTCTCGAATCTGATGATACTTCCTCTCTATGTGTTTACCTCGTTTGTGGCTGCGAGGTTCCTTTGAATTGGCTACAGCCCCACTGTTGTCACAGTATAACGTAATGGGCAAGTTCATATTTGGAACAACTTCCAAATCAGTCAAGAACTTCCTTAGCCAAACAGCTTCCTTAGCTGCTTCACAAGCAGCTACATACTCAGCCTCCATGGTGGAGTCTGCTATGCATCCTTGCTTTATACTTCTCCAAACTATAGCTCCCCCGTTAAGGGTGAACACTGACCCTGACGTGGATTTCCTAGAATCCTTGTCAGACTGGAAGTCAGAGTCGGTGTATCCAGTGAGAACTAACTCTTTAGCCCCAAACACCAGCATGTAGTCCCTCGTTCTCCTAAGATACTTGAGGATTTCTTTAACGGCGGTCCAGTGGTCTAACCCTGTATTTGACTGATATCTGCTGACAATCCCTACAGCATAACAGATGTCAGGCCTCGTGTAGAGCATAGCATACATTAAGCTACCCACTGCAGAGGCGTAGGGAATCAGTCTCATATCCTCAACCTCTTGAGGTGTCTTAGGAGATTGTTCTTTAGACAGGTGAACCCCATGCCTGAAAGGCAACAAGCCGTTCTTGGAGTTCTGCATCGAATATCGGGCCAACATCTTGTCGATATACGTTGCTTGAGACAGGGCTAGCAATTTGTTCCTTCGATCCCGAATAATCTGGATGCCAAGAAAATATTGGGCCTCACCCAAATCTTTCATTTGGAATTGGGCCGCTAGCCATTCTTTTACGCCAGACAGATATCCTACATCATTCTGAATGAGTAGGATGTCGTCAACATAAAGTACAAGGAAAGCTACTTTATTCTTGTTGATTTTCTTGTATACACAAGGTTCATCAACATTTTGGTCAAAGCCAAAAGATTTGATAGCAGTATCAAATCTAATATTCCAAGATCTAGAGGCCTGTTTCAACCCATAAATGGATCGATTCAGTTTACAAACCTTTTGCTCCTGACCTTCGGGTTGAGACATAAAAATACTCTATTCAAGATTGTCATTCAGAAAAGGAGTCTTGACATCCATTTGCCATATTTCATAGTCATAAAACGTGGCAATGGATAAGAGAATTCTTATGGACTTAAGCATAGCAACTGGAGAAAAGGTTTCTTCATAGTCCACCCCTTCTCTTTGGGTATAACCCTTTGCTACAAGTCTTGCCTTGAAAGTCTGTACTTTCCCAGCATCATCTCTTTTCCTCTTATAGATCCATTTGCACCTGAAGGTGTACATATTACACATGCGGAAGCAATTGAAGATCGAAAGCACTTAAGACATTCAATTTTACTCCTAAAGCATGCATGTTCTAGAAAAGACAGAATAGAGAGTTTAGAAAACACCAACCTTTGTAGCTCACTTATGTTGAACTCCTTGTGGTGTTTGCCTCTCCTATGCTCCTTGGACAACCTCTAGAGTCTTCCCTACTATACTCCGGGCCAAGAACGACTTGTGGGAGTCTATATAAGATAGGGAATGGGAAGGGAATGCTTGAAGCATCAAGCAATGGAGAAGAATGAGAGATGAGAGAACTTTGAGTCCAAATTCCAGCAGCATAACATTAAGGAAAAATGGCTCTCTTCACTTTGAATTTGATTCAAGCTCCTTTTAAAGACTTTCTCCATGCAAAGCCAAGCCTCAAGACACAAGACACATGGTGTATTTGCAAGCTCAAGTGGATTCTAGGTGTACATTACACAAGACATGCAACAATGCATGAGTGAGTTGTCTTTCCACTTTGAATGATCATGCATTAAGTGGATTTCAAACTAAATCCACTAAATTCAAATTGAAATCAAATTTCAAGCTTGCAAATTACCCCCAATTTCAATTCTAAATTGAAATTGATTGCTTGGTAATTAATTTGAAAATTTTCAAATTAATTTTGATATGATTAATCTAATTAATCTTTGTTATCTTGTGCAATTCCATATATATGATTCCTAATACATATATATAGTATTCAAAACACTTTTAAATACTTCATCTCTCATTTTCTAATTTAATTCATAATTAAATTATTGTGTCAAACACAATTTACGATAATACCCTTTTTCCCGATTTTGAACGATTCAAAGCTTCCTATCTTTTGTTCTAGGCTTAATTCCGATATGAGCTAGTAGGGGGACCTAATGGACCTATAGATCATGGGCTCCAACTATTCGAGGCTAACCGACTAATCTCATTGTCTAAGCTAGCCAACATTCGTTAACTATCGGGACACTCCACTATAGCCCGATAGTTGCACTCCCCTCACTATAGATATATTTCTGTCCACTTGATTTAACCATGATTAGTAAGTCGATCCTTCACAGGTTGTTCGTATCTATAGCTAGGTCAATAAGCCGTTTTACCCCTATAGTACTTCTAGTTCCTTAAGTCCCACTGATCCTCTAATGAACAATTGGTTTATGGTCCAACCAATAAACCGAGTCCCTCTCGGGCCAATGAGAGGGCGGGATCCTTTTGTTCAAGCCCCGGAGTCAGCACTTAAGGGAACAACCTCTCTACTATCCCTTATTCGGGTAGGAGTGAATTCCTTCTTGCACGACTATGTCCCCAGCTATCTACCCGTTCCTATCCCTGAAATGGGAGGCTTATTGAGTCGGCGATACTGAGCCACTCTCACCTATGCAGATCTAAGGATAAGCCCGAATAAACAGGAGTTCATAGTTAGCTCAGGATTAAGATCGAGTTACCTAGGTCATCATATGAAATAGTCAGTCTCGTCAGTAAACGGTGTTATAAAGCGAGAGTGACTTATTTCTTGGTCCTGGTCTTATGCAAACTCATTGCATAGGACGCCCCCACTCGCATGTCTCTACATGGACGATTTAGGATCACATCGTCTATACCATCTATAAAGTGGGCCGCGTCTCATAGTGTCCCCAGAATAAGGTACCCAACCCTATCCCTATACTATAGACCGTTTTGGCTATTACTCAAGCTTGATCCACTTTTATGTCTCTACATAAAGCTCAAGTGTTCATCCTATAGCCATGGATCTTAGTTTATTGGATTTGAGTTATTATATGTGCAATTTACTTTATTCAGTAATAACTTTACTGAATTAATCTCAATAACGCCTTTATCGAATAAGTATATAATTCGTTTAACATTCACTATCTACGAGTTTTAGGACACCAATCCCAATAGCACCCAATGGGTTTGACCCCTTCAGGTAGATCTACATGTTCCCAAACTTGATTGAAGTACATAAACTCCATCTCAAGGTTCATGGCTTTGGCCCATTCGTCTTTATCTACATCATTCATTGCCTGACGATAAGACAATGGATCTTCTATGCCGTCATCAGGTATGACTACTTGTGTTTAAGTTAAACCCAAGTAGCGGTCAGGTTGTATTACAACCCTCCCACTGCGTCGAAGCTCTCCCACTACATGAGGAGAACTAGATTGACGAGAAGAACTGGCTTCTCCAACAACTCTTGTTGAAGGACCTGGTTCATCAACAACTCTTGTTGATCCTTCTGTAGCTTCTCCTAATACTAACTTACTTCGTGGTTTATGATCTCGAATGTGGTCTTCCTCCAAGAAAGTTGCATTTGTCGATACAAATACTTTATTTTCTTGCAGGTCGTAAAAAAGACCACCTCTCGTTTCTTTTGGGTATCCAACAAATTGGCTTATTCTAGTACGTGGTTCCAATTTCTTAGGCTTTGTCACTAGCACGTGTGCAGGACAACCCCAGATACGGAAGTAACGCAAACTAGGTTTACGCCCCCTCCATAACTCAAAAGGAGTTTCAGAAACACTTTTTGAGGGAACGTTGTTAAGAATATGTACTGTAGTCTCTAATGCATACCCCCAAAACGAGCTAGGCAACTGAGCATAGTTCATCATAGATCGAACCATGTCTAACAGGGTTCTATTTCTCCTTTCTGATACACCATTTTGCTGAGGTGTACCAGGTGCTGAGAGTTGAGATTGGATTCCATGTTCTATCATATAGGCCTAGAATCTCTGATCCAAATACTCTCCACCTCGATCTGATCGAAGTGTTTTAATTGTTTTACCTAATAGGTTTTCTACCTCAGTCTTAAACTCTTTAAACTTTTCAAGAGCCTCAGACTTATGGCCCATTAGGTATAAGTAACTGTATCCAGAATAATCATCTATGAAAGAGATGAAATATTCATAACCGCCTCGAGCCTTTACATTCATTGGACCACAAAGATCCGAATGTATCAGTTCAAGTGGTTCTTTGGCCCTATAACCATTTCCAGAAAAAGGCCTTTTGGGCATTTTACCCTCGACACACGATTCACAGGGTGGTAAAGATGTATCTTCTAAATCAGTTAGAAGTCCATTTTTAACCAAACGATCGATCCGATCGATGTTAATATGACCAAGATGAAGATGCCAAACTTTTGCCTTTTGTTTTGAGTTTCGGCCGTTTTAAACATCTCATGACTTAAAATAGCCTTAGCGTCGGTAGGTCTTAACACAAATAAATTACTCTCACACTGAGCAGAACAAATAAAAATACCATTTCTTGAAACAATAGCTTCATTAAGCAGAAAAGAAATTGAGTATTCTTGTTCTAACAAAGCTGAAATAGAAAAAAGGTTCCTTTTAATTCTAGGAACCAAATACAAGTTCTCACAAATTAAATACTTATTTCTAAAAAATAATTTTGCAGCTCCCACTGCACGAGCTGAAACGACCTCTCCTGTTCCAACCTTGAGAGTCATTTCGCCATCAGCCAGCTGCTGGAAATCATTTCCCTGAAAAGAAGAGCAAACATGATTAGTGCCTCCCGAATCCAATATCCAGACAAACTCATCATGTTCTACGAGACAAGTCTCTAATACCAGTAAATCGAATTTACCTTCTTTTTCTCTCTTCTTCTCAGCGAGGTAACGGGGACAGTTGCGCTTCCAGTGACCATCCACATTGCAGTGGAAGCATCTGCCTTTGTTGACCACTACCTTGGCCTTGCCCTTACCTTGCATAGCTTGCGCAGGAGCCTTCCCCTTGTCTCCCTTCCTCTTCTGAATTTGCTTCGATGAAGAAGCTTGAGGTACAGATTTAGTCCCTGAGGATGAACCCTTCAGGAACTTCTTTTTGGAATGGGCCACATTGGTCTCTCCTTTCACCACATTTTTTCCCTTGCTTTTCTGCATGGACTCATAAATCTGTAACTCCGAGAGGAGCGTAGTCAGGTTGGACTGAATTTTGTTCATACTCGCATTCGTCCTAAATGGCATATAACTCGTAGGAAGCGAGTGAAGGATGAACGCAACCTGACTGTGCTCGCAGACAACCCCGCCATTCGCCTCAGCAATGTTGAACTGGTTTATCATATCCAAGACATATTCCCGGACAGATTGACCTTCTTGCATCTTGGCGTTGAAGAGGTTCTTCAAGGCATCGTGGTGGAGCTGATAGGATGAGAGTCCAAACATCTCCTGTAGGGAATTCATAATCTCCCTGGAAGTTTCCACGTTATCGTAACACTTGGCCAAGACTTCAGATAAGCCGACCAATATGTAGACTCGGGCCTTTTCATTGGCCTTCGTTTAGCGTTCGTGGGCATCCTTTACTGCCTGAGTGGCAGTGCGAGGGGGAACGAGAGGACATTCCTCCGTTAAGACGAACCTAAGATCCTCTACCACGAGTATGGTGTTTAGATTCGATTTCCATGTTGGAAAATTCTCGCCAGTTAGTCTTTCGTTTTTAAGCAAGGATATAATCGAAGAAGACATTGCTGAAAAACAAACAATTGACCGTATTAGTTATCTTTGCCTTAACCCATCACACAAGCAATACATACAATTGCATACATCCAATCAATTTTGCAAACGAGCAATCAAAGAACCCTAATAAAAGTATTGATTGTGTTATGCAACGATGCTTTAGAGGTTTAGAAGAACAACCACCGAAGGGTGATCAGTTGTTCCTCCTCTAAAATGAGACTCCTCTCAGTTAATTTCTAATCCCAGAATAATTCATATTCCATTAGAAATTAACCACCGTTGTTCGGTCATGGATTCGTTAACCAATTAACTCATCCCCGTAAGTGTAACCCTCCAACTTTCAGATCTCAAAGTCACGGACCAACAGGCTACCGTTAGGATAGACAACTGTTGGTAATTAGCCTAAGCGATCCTATCCTATTCAGGAGTTCACGGTGTTCCGAATCCTATGATCAGGCCCTCCGAAGGGATGGTTGCTCCAGGGCAACACGCAGGCGGATCATAGGAATCTCACGTTGTGACCTAGGGGTTGAGACTAAGGGATACGTTGACACCCGTCCCGCTCCCACTTACTATAGTCACTTTCCCCATTCACCTTGGTATTGATCCATGCAAACACTTTCAGAAGGGAGGCCGCGCTAAAACAACACGAAGCCGAGCATGGATCTCATGGTGCGAACTATACAGGGACGTAGGAGCAAAACTCGATATAAATCAAGTTTTGAAATTTTCCTCCCACTAAAGTAACCTATTGAGTATTTTAGGGTTTGATTAACCTAGATAAATCCGGCTAAGTCATTTATCTAAGTCTAGTCCTATTATAACTATTATAATAAGACCTAATGTCTAGGTGTATTAAACATATTTAATTAACCTAGCGACATTATTCTAACATTAACATGTGATTAATTCAACTCTGGTGATCCAGATCAGTTTCTAGGTAGGAGGTATTTCGTATACCGTCAACTTAAATACCTCCAATCCTTAGACAGAACTTCACTAGTAGAGTTCCCTTATAATCTCAGGAATGTTTGTCCTACTTAGTTCATTAAAACTATTTTAAAACTAAGTAAGAATTCTAATCCTATTAGAAAGCGACCTTAGGTCTAATTAATTTTAACTCATTTAAAATTAATTCATTTTAACCTAAGATCCTAAGTGAGCATGCATATCTTGATTATAGATTGACGGTTTCTAATCATAAATTTTAAACTATTTCAAAATTTTAATGATTAGCCCTATAATCATGCATACTATAGTTTTAAAAACAATTAACAATCATATTCTAGTTAATGAAATTAAAACTATATACTAGCATTGCATGAATTTAATATAACTTTTATATTAAACTATGGATGTATCATGCTCAATGCAACTTGATTTTCATTTTTAATAAATTAACAATTAATTATTGCCAAAAATGGTAAATCATAGTAGCATGCTGCAAACAATTCATTTTAAATATAACTCTTATATTAAAACTATGTAATTGCATGCATCATACTATTCCATTTTCATGATTTAATATAACTCAACTATATATTAAAAACTCATGAAAATCAAACCATGCATTTCAATCATATATTATAATTTGATTATAACATACAAAAATGCATGAGCATGCTTTATAACCTAAGGTGGGATTTCTAATTTTATATGACATCCATAAAGCATATAAAATAACATATGAAACGATTAATTGGCCCCTAGGATAAAATTAAAGCTTAAATTACAATCATAAGGCAAAAATCTATCCTATTACAGCCTTATGTAGCCCCGAATCGGACCAAAAATGCTCAAAATTTGCCAAAACCGCTCGAACCAGCTTAAAACTGCTCGAACCGGACCGGAAAACCACTGAACCAGCATAAAAAACCGCCCAGTCAACGAACCAGCGCTGAAAATCAACGAACCAGCGAGCCAGTCAACGAACCGGAGGGAAAAATTGCCAAACCGCGCCTTTCCGAAGAACCGGCTGACGCGAACTGGACCACCTCGCCTGGACCGCACCTCTCCTTTGGACCGCGCCTGCTGATGTCAGCAAAACGCCTGCTGACGTCAGCCCTACCCCCTGTACGCGCGTTCCGTCTGAAAATCCTTTTTTTTTTCGATTTTCTGGAAAAACTTGCACTGTTCCAGCCGTAATTCCTCACCGTTTTCCTCCGTTTTTGGCCAGATTTGGTCCCGATCTTCATCGTTCTTCAGCCTAAACTAGACTTGGACTTACAGAGACTCGATTTATAATTTAAATTGCCCAAAAACGCAGGGGCCTTTACATTTGATCACATCAAAAATTGTAAATCTAAGGCCAATTAATCTCCAGTTCATAGCAAATTAACATCCATTTTGCAATTAAATCCCACTTAAAACCAACGCAAATTTTAATTCACAAATTAAAATACAGAGAAGGAGAAAGGAGATCTTTTGTCCCTTACAAGATGTTCAAAAAGGGGAATTAACAATGAGGTTTTATAATGAGGAAGTAAAATTTAATGTTTTTAAGGCCATGAAGTATCCAAACGAAATGGAAGATTGCTCTTTCATTAGGATTCTGGAGAACACAATTGTTGAGACAGCAGTGCAGGATTCGGCAAACAAGCATTTGGAAGATCAAGGAGAGGTTAGTGTAGAGGATTTAGAAGTTTGTTCTTTAGAAAGAAAAAATGAAAAAGAAGTGTCTAGGTGTGAGGATGTTTTTGAGTCTTTAGATTTGGATCAAAGGAAGGCTCCTCCTATTACGTCATCCCTAATTGAGGCACCCACTTTAGATTTGAAGCCCTTGTCGGATCATCTAAAGTATGTGTATCTTGGGGAGGGTGAGACGTTGCCCATTATTGTTGCATCAGATTTAATGCCGGAGCATGAAGAGGCTTTAATAAAGTTGCTGCAGCAATATCGCAAGGCAATTGGTTGGACATTGGCTGACATTCAGGGAATTAGCCCATCTTTCTGTATGCAAAAATTCACTCTAGAGGAGGGATCCTTTAGGAGTATTGAGCAGTAGAGAAGGCTTAACCCTGCAATGAAAGAGGTTGTTAAAAATGAGGTGATTAAATGGTTGGATGCTGGCATTATTTATCCAATTGCAGATAGAAATTGGGTAAGCCCTGTCCAATGTGTTCCTAAGAAAGGAGGTGTCACGGTGGTGAGTAATAAAGACAATGAGTTGATCCCAACCAGGACAGTAACTGGCTGGAGGGTTTGCATGGATTACAGGAGGCTTAATAAAGTTACCCATAACGACCATTTCCCTCTACCATTTATTGACCAAATGCTGGATAGATTGGCTGGTCAGGCCTGCTACTGTTTGTTAGATGGTTATTCTGGGTATAACCAGATTACCATTGCTCCTGAGGATCAGGAAAAAACAAGTTTCACCTGCCCTTATGGGACGTTTGCTTTTAGGCGAATGCCTTTTGGCCTTTGCAATGCTCCAGCAACATTCCAGAGGTGTATGTTAGCAATTTTTTCTGATATGATTGAGTCCACTGTTGAGGTATTTATGGACGATTTTTCAGTTTTTGGAGGGTTTTTTCAGAGTTGTTTGGATAATTTAGGTAAGGTGTTAAAGCGATATGAGGATACCCATCTAGTTCTTAATTGGGAGAAATGCCACTTCATGGTGAAGGAGGGCATTGTGTTAGGTCATCGAATTTCAAAGAAAGGTCTAGAAGTTGATCTAGCTAAAATAGAGGTTATTGAAAGATTAGAACCACCGAGCTCAGTGAAAGGGATTCGGAGTGTTTTAGGTCATGCTGGATTTTATAGGAGGTTCATAAAGGATTTTTCAAAAATTAGTAAACCTCTTTGTAACTTATTGTGCACTGATCATGTTTTTTACTTTAATGCAGGTTGTAGGAAGACATTTGAAACTTTAAAGGCTGCTTTAATCTCAGCACCCATTCTTTGTGCACCTAATTGGAGTTTACCATTTGAGGTAATGTGTGATGCGAGTGATGTTGCAGTAGGTGCCATGCTGGGGCAAAAGTAGGGCAAATTTATCCATCCTATATATTATGCAAGCAGGGTTTTAAATGAGGCACAAGTCAACTATACAACTACTAAAAAGGAGTTGTTAGCTGTGGCGTTTGCTTTTGAGAAATTTCGTCCATATTTGGTTGGGTCCAAAGTCACAGTGTTCACGGATCATGCAGCAATAAGGTATTTAATGTCTAAGAAAGATGCAAAGCCTAGATTAATTCGTTGGGTTTTATTATTGCAGGAATTCGACTTAGAGATAAAGGACAAGAAGCGATCAGAGAATGTCATTGCAGATCACTTATCTCGTCTTGATCCAACATCAACTTTGCTAAAGCAATCTACCATATCAGATTCTTTTCCAGATGAACAGCTCTTTGCTGTTGAGGTAAAGGTAGTCAAGGATGTCCCTTGGTATGCTGATATTGTCAACTTTTTGGTAAAGGGAGTCACTCCTATTGACATGGATTGGAGGCAGATGAAGAAGTTTAAGCATGATGCAAAGTTTTTCTATTGGGATGAGCCATTTATGTATAAACAATGCTCTGATGGTATTATTCGTAGGTGTGTTTCAGGTGATGAAGCAAAGGAAATCTTGGAGCAATGTCACTCTTCACCGTATGGAGGCCATTTCAGTGGACAGAGGACAACTGTGAGGATTTTACAATGTGGAATCTTCTGGCCTTCCTTATTTAAGGATGCCCATTGGTTCTATAAGCAATGTGATGCTTGCCAAAGAAGAGGAGACTTGGGGTCTAGAGATGAGATGCCTCTAACTTACATTTTGGAAGTGGAGTTATTCGATGTGTGGGGTATTGATTTTATGGGGTCATTTCCCCCTTCTAATGGTAATGTTTTTATCTTATTGGCAGTTGATTACGTGTCCAAGTGGGTGGAGGCCATTGCATGCCATCAGAATGATGCCAAGACAGTATCAAGGTTTCTTCAATCGCACATTTTTGTGCGGTTTGGGACACCTAGAGCTCTAGTGAGTGATGAGGGTACACATTCTGTTAACAATATCTTAACTAAGCTTTTCGCTAAGTATGGGATCAAGCATAGGATAGCTACCCCTTATCACCCACAAGCAAATGGTCAAGCCGAAATTAGCAATAGGGAAATCAAATCTATTTTAGAGAAAGTAGTCCATCCATCTAGGAAGGATTGGTCTTTTAGGTTGGATGAGGCTCTTTGGGCTTATAGGACAACCTATAAGACTCCTCTCTGTATGTCTCCCTATAGGTTAGTATATGGGAAAGCTTGTCATTTACCATTAAAACTTGAGCATAAAACGTTTTGGGCTTTGAAAAAATTGAATTTTGACCTGAGTCGTGCAGGGGAAATTAGAATGCTGCAGCTTAACGAGTTGGAGGAATTTTGCCAATTTTCTTATGAAAATGCGAAAATGTATAAAGAAAAGACTAAGCAGTGGCATGACAACAAAATTAAACCTAAAGAGTTTGTCAAAGGTCAGAGGGTCTTGCTTTACAATTCTAGATTGAAATTGTTTCCTGGGAAACTAAAATCTAAATGGTCAGGGTCATTTATTGTGATTGAAGTTTTTCCCCATGGAGCAATTACTTTGCAGGATGAAAAAGATGGGAGAGTGTTCAAAGTTAATGGACAGTGTGTGAAACATTATTGGGGAGAGGAGTTCCAGTCGAAATATCCTACCCTAAAGTTGGTTGATGAATGAGAGAGCGAGATTTTTGCGGGAGCATTTCACAGAAGCAATTTTTTAAGCTCCCAGTGTTTGTTTTGATTTTATTTCGCTGATTTGGTTGGATTTTAATTCGAATTATTTTAGATCTTGCTGATTTATTTTAATTCGTTGTTATTTTTAATTTCGTAGGTTTTATTTTATTTTTTAGTATTTTTATTATTGTTGCCAGTTTAGTTTTTATTTATTCTGACTAGATTTAATTGGATTTTATTTTTCGGATTATTTAAATTTCTGTTTAGGTTTTGATTTTAATAAAGTTTCTCTTGATTTATTCGGTTTTTATAAAAAAAAAAAAAAAAAAAAAAAAAAAAAGAGAGAGAGAAAAGATTTGATTTAAGCGGTTAATTTAAATTTCCTGATTTGATTTTTCTGATTTGAATTTGAATTCTTCCGTATCCAAGATTCTTCTAGAAGGTAATCTTTTGCTTAGAAGTTTGTTATGGCAATTTTATGGCCGAACCAAATATTTCGTCCCAATAAGAAGGATTTAGTTGTGAATTAATTATTTTTACCGTTTGAGTTTAAATTTGCTAGGGGTAGGTAAATTGCATGAAGGATCTGATGCAGCCACGTGTCGCACAGGGGAAATCAAAGGGCGTAGTCGTTAGACAACGCATCATCATTTACCATGGGCGATTGAAATTCAGATTTTACCGTTGATGGATTTAATTTTCCGATTGCATGGGATTTGAACGGTAATTTCAATTAATGAGAGCAAAAATCTTTCGGTTAAGATTTTATTTTGCTGAAGCCCTATTTATTCACAGCCTTCGATAAGTTTCTTTTCACTTCATCTTTTCGTTTCATTCCTTTGTCGTTTGTATTTTTTCCTTTTTCTTCTGTTCGCTGTAAAAACCTTTGAGTCTCTAATGGCGAAAACGAGAGGAAGAAAGGAGCGAGGCAATGAGGAAGAGGAGGTGTCGGTTACTCCCAAAGCACCGAAAACAAAGGTAAAGAAAAAGAAAACACCAGAAGAAAAAGAAGTGAAGAGGAGAAGAAGACAGCAGAAGGCTGAGGATCAAGAAATTGTGCAAAAGGTAGTAGAGGATATTGCTGCCGAGGCAGTTGAGGAAGGAAATCTGAGGGAACCTGAAGGACAAAACCCTGAGCAGATTGACCCGATAGTTGAGGATACGCAAGAAGTTCAACAAGAACAGATAGAGGAAGTTTAAGAACAACAGACAAAGGAAGTTCAAGAAAATCAGACTGAGGATGCGCAAGAAGGATAGACAGAGGATGCGCAAGAAGGACAGACAGAGGTTGTGCAGGAAAAAGATAATGAGCAGGAGGTGCGAGAGTAGGAGGCTCGTGTTGAGGTGATTATGCCGGAAGTACCACGTCGTCGTCGCCGGAAGCAGAAAGCTGGTCGAGTGAAGGTAGTCCGGACTGATACTCCTTCGCTGCCGACAACTGATTATGAGAGAGAGAATACAGAGAGAGAAGAACGGGAGAAAAAGGAGGTCGAAGAAAAAGCAAGAGAAGAAGCAGAAAAGAAAGTAGCAAAAGAGACTTTGACAAAGCATCAAGCAGACAGGGGCAAAGGAATTGTTGAAGCGTCAGATAAACCAGAGGAGGAAACAGAAGGAATACTGTTCATTCGCTTCATCAATGAAGTTGCCCGAGCAAAATACAGGGAGATGCTAAAAAGAGATTTCTTATTCTAGAGAGGATTTGGTGAAGATTTACCACATTTCTTAAGGGTCGGGATCACGAATCACGGCTGGAGTCAATTCTGTGCAAAACCAGATCCGTTGAATTCAAATATCGTTCGAGAATTTTATGCCAATGTTGACTGGAGCCCAGGAGCTATCAATTCATTATTCAACCTTCAGGACTTCCCACACGCAGACTTTAATGAGATGGGCGTGGCACCATCGAGTGATCACCGAAATGCGGCAGTCCGAGAGGTTGGCATCGAGGGGGCTCAGTGGAGATTATCAAAGACGGAGAAGCGCACATTTCAAGCTGCCTATCTGAAGAGTGAAGCCAATACATGGTTGGGCTTCATTAAGTTGCGCCTGCTTCCGACTACTCATGATTCAACAGTATCTCAAGACTGAGTGCTTCTAATATTCGCAATTCTTCGATCTTTAAGTATTGATGTTGGAAAAATCATTTCGAATGAAATTTATAATTGCTGGCGTAAAAAGGTGGGGAAGTTGTTTTTCCCGGACACAATCACGATGTTGTGCAGTAGGGCAAAAGTGCCCACGGTTCCAGAGGATGTGATTTTGCTTGACAAGGGAATAATAGATACGCCTAATCTGGCTCGGCTTCAGCGTACGCAGGAGGCACGCCAGGGTGGGCTAGTGTGTGGAATCCATCAAATCCTAAAGCAACTGGCACTGTCGGCCAGTAGGCAAGAGTTTGCTGAAAGGCAAGCTCAAACTTACTGATAGCGAGCAGAAATGTCGCTATTTTAGTCCCAATTTATTACGCTTTTGAGAGCTTTAATTGTGTTTTTATTGAAAATATTTGATATATTTTGTTATTTGGTCTTTAGGAGCAAACTATGGAAATTAGTGAAAAAAGTGCCCAAAAAGAAGACATTTAAGCCAAATTTCCATACTTGGGTCAAAGGGGAAACCATGGAGGTCAACCAAGGAGATGAGGCCCAAAAGAAAAAGGAGGGAGGCCAAATTCAAGCCCAAATCCGTAGCTGAAAGTTTTTGAATTCGCATAGCGTCGAGACGCTGTCCATTTCTTGGCCGGCAAGTCGGTGACATCACAGCATCGCGACGCTGTGCCAATAGCGTCGCGACGCTACCCCATTTCCGAGCCTATAAATAGCGCCCCTTGGATCCATTTTTAATCATCAATCACTATTCATTCCATTTTTTCCTTTCTTTCTTGGCTCCTTTGGAGCCTCTCTCAAGGCTTTCTAGCCTTTTTGAGAGCTTTCTTTAGTGGGAAAATTTTGGGGGAATTTTGGGGAGCATTCTAGGAGGCTCAAGGAGTGTTCGGAGGGACTCCAAGCGTCAGCGACGGGGTCTTCGACGGTCAATTCCTTCCCTTTTATTGTGCTCTTAATTATGCTTTCCATTGTAATTTTTGTGAATATTTTAGCTATGTATAGCTAAACCCCAATTTGGGGTCTTGAAATGAAATTATAGTCTAAATATTGTTATAATTGCCTATCTCTTGCCCTTTTGTCCTAATTATTTGTATGGATGTGCTTAATGCTTTATGCAATCTGGCCAATTGTGTACTGATCTGATTCTTAATGGAGACTCGACGGAGAGAAGTTAGGATAGGTCATAATCCATGCAACTAGTTTAATTGCCCGTCGTGACAACGGGATTAGTTGATTAAACTTAGATTCCTAAAATGAATCAGAGCGTAATAATTAATGATTTTTAATGGCGCTAAGGACACTTAGGTTGTTAAAATGAATTAATTTCAATTAGGGGAAACCGACAGGAGAACCTATGTGATTAACGGAGATTCTAGGAGTATAATTAATTGGGCGATGAGATAGGACAATTGTAGCAATTGTTTAGCTAATAATTGATTTTCAAGACCCCTCTTCCCATTAAAAACTCTTTCTCCATATTTTATTTTCTTTGATTGATCAAATTGATTTCTTTAATTGCTTTGATTTTTAAATTCTCTTTAAGTGCATATTTTTAGTCCCTGGATATTATTTCTCCCAATTATTTTTAGTGTTCAAGGATCTTTCGCTTGCTTAAAATTCGCTTAGCCTCCCTGTGGATTCGATACTCGGTATTACCTACCATTTTATATTACTTGTGACGACCCGTGCGCTTGCGGATAATCGTTAGACCAAAAAGGTTCGAACACTTACTCGACCTATGCTAAGAGGATAGATTACACACTTCGGAGGGCCTTACAATCCAATTTCTCAAAACCATATCAGGCCTTCCCTATGTTCCCTGACGATTTATTTAACCCCTAGATTCCGCCCCCACCAATGGAAAGAGAAGAAGAGGATGATGAAGAGCAGGGTCAGGAAGATTGATGGATGTGATGACCTTGGGCGAGCATTATTTTTGTTTTGCTATTTTTGATTGCTCGCGTATTTTTTACCCCAATTTATGTTGATTTTATGTTTTCTTGTCTTTAAATTTTCTGTTTCTAGGCCATCAAAATATTTGCTGATGTAATTTCTTTTTCTATGTTTTTAATGAAATTTCCAAGCATTTCTGTTCTATGGCACTGAGTAATTCTTACTTAACTAATTTTCTTCTGAGTTTTTGAAGCTTGGACTGGTTAAGCTTAATTAGATCAAGGTATTCTGATCTCCAGAAACCTTTTGCTTGAGCATTTCTTCTAGCCTGGTCGTTGCTGCGGCAAGAAGATTCTGAGGTATTGTTGATTTATTTGATCCACTTAAGCTTACTCCTAAGTCCCACGCTTAGTTTAAAATTCAGATAGAAATATGTAAGTTTGGGGGTAAAATTCATAAAATTAATGATTCATTGAGGACAATAAATAATTCAAGTTTGGGGGACTTTTTGCTACTCTAGTTGTTTTGCTCGAGCATTCCTCTCCTTCGTTAAATAATTTGCTAGGTTGTTGAGTAACCAGAGACATTTGTGATATCCACAGTTTGTCTTTGCGTCAAAAGATAACCTAGGAAATATGAAAAATGAGAAAATTATTTGCTGAAAAAGTTGATTGTTGAAAATTTTGTTGAGAAAATTCTTGGAGCAAAAGTTTTGAAGGATGAATGATAATCCAGCAGTTTTTCTGTTTCCCAGAACTTAGGTGAGCTTCATCATAAAATGTCGCCATTCTAAGGGGCAGGAGATAGAATAACTAAGGATTTTTTAGCTTTACAATGAGTATTTAGCCTAGTTGGTGATAGGTTTGAGGCAAGGGTATACTGCACCATAAAGTGGGTCATCCCATGCTTAAGAGCTTATGACTGTAGGGCTGCTTTAAGTCTAAAAAACAAAAATATAAACCCCTTAAAAATGTGTTTTAATATGTCTGATAATAAAGCTAGGTTGTGGCAAGTTCTTAGAATTGAGTTAAAAGTGGTGATTATTTGTCCATGCCGAAAGAATTATATTGCTGCAGCAGTCCTTGGTTTTGCAGAATGCTCAGGTAAAGGTTGAAGGTAGTGTTGGATTATCTGTTTTGATTAACCTATGCTTTGTCTAAAGTTTTGAATTCTTAAGAAAAGGTTGGTTAGTATTGCTCGGGACGCGCAATAGTTCAAGTTTGGGGGTATGATAACTCTCCAAAAGGGAGTTATTTATGAAGGTGTTCATATAACACATGCGGAAGCAATTGAAGATCGAAAGCACTTAACTCTATCAATTTTACTCCTAAAGCATGCATGTTCTAGAAAAGACAGAACAGAAAGAAAGGAGTACCAACCTCTTTGTAGCTCAAATGAGTTGATCTCCTTGTGGTGTTTTCCTTCTCCAACTTCTTTTGGACAACCTCTAGAGTCTTCCCTACTATTCTCCGGGCCACAAACGACTTGTGGGAGTCTTATAGAGATAGGGAATGGGAAGGGAATGCTTGAAGGTACAAGCTCTTGAGATATGAGATGAGAGAGTTAATGAGGAAGAAATTCAGCACCATAACCTTAAGGTAATTGCTGTCCCTCTGCATAATCTGATTCTTCCTCTACTTATAGAGAGAATCCATGCAAGAAGGAGCCTCAAGATGCAAGACACATGGTTGTCTTTATGGAGAAAGTGGAAGCTAGGTGTTCAAACAACACTACATGCACCATTGCATGAATGTGGTGTAATTATATTCCACTTTGAGTCTTCATGCAAGAGTGGATTTCCAAGTTTTTCCACTATCTTTATGATTCAAAATCAGATTCTAACTAGGCATAATTGATTTTAATTTCAATTCTAAATTGAATTTAATCAATCTTGAAGCTTGCCCCACTTAATTATGAATGATTAATCAAATTAATCATCTTAATAAAGTGCATCCTTTATATATGAATCTCAATTCATGTATATAGTATTAAACCCTTTTTAAATACTTTATCTCTCATTTTCTAATTTAATTCATAATTAAATTATTGTGTCAAACACAATTTTACGATAATACCCTTTTTCCCGATTTTGAACGATTCAAAGAATCCTATCAATATGTTCTAGGCTTTAATCCGATATGAGCTAGTAGGGGGACCTAATGGACCTATAGATCATGGGCTCCAACGATTCGAGGCTAACCGACTAATCTCATTATCTAAGCTAGCCAACATTCGTTAACTACCGGGACACTCCACTATAGCCCGATAGTTGCACTCCCCTCACTATAGATATATTTCTGTCCATTTGATTTAACCATGTTCAGTAAGTCGTTCCTTCACAGGTCGTTCGTAGCTATAGCTAGGTTAAATGACTGTTTTACCCCTATAGTACTTCTTGTTCCTTGAGTTCCACTAATCCTCTAATGAACAATCGGTTTGTGGTCCAACCATCAAACCTAAGTCCCTCTCGATCCAACGAGAGGGTGGGGCCGCTTGTTCAAGTCATGGAGTTAGTACTTAAGGGAATAACATCTACTATCCCTGAATTATCCCCAAAATGGTAGGCTTGTTGAGTCGGCGATGCTGGCCACTCTCACCCATGCAGATCAAAGGATAATCTCGTATAAACAGGAGTTCATAGTTAGCTCAGGATTAAGAACGAGTTACCTAGGTCATCTTTGAGAAATAGTCAGTTTCTTCAGTAAACGGCGTTATAAAGAGAAAGTGACTAATTTCGTGGTCCAGTCTTATGCAAACTCATTGCATAGGATGCCCCCACTCGCATGTCTCCACATGAACGATTCAGGATCTCATCATTTGTACTTTATACAAAGTGGACCGCGTCCATAGTGTCCCCAGGATAAGGCACCCAACCGTATCCTTATACTATAGACTATTTTGACTATAAACTTGAACTTGATCCTTCGATATGTGGACATATAGTTCGAGTATTCATTTTATAGCCAAGGATCTTAGTTTATTGGATTTAGGTTAATCATTCGCAATTTACATATTCAATAACATCTTTTACTGAATAACCTCAATAACGACTTTATTGAAAATAGAAATATGTTTAATGATTTACAAACTACGAGTTTATAGGACATTAAACCCAACAATTTAGGCCTTATTTATATAGGGATTTGTGTGTCTTTTGTGCTAAATAGGGTTGCTTTTAGATATATATTATATGTTTTAACCCATTTGGAAGAATGGATGCTTTGGAAGTTATTTTGGGCAGAATATATTGTTGTGCGACTTGAGGGAGCAAATTCTGTGCTGCAGCAAAGCAAGGAGCAAAACTACCACGTCACAGCTCGTTAGCCAATTTAATGAACTGAAATTAGTTAAGTTATTCTCGGATTTAAGGAGCAAGGAGAGCCATCCACGTGTCTAGGTCAACCTAATTTAAGTTTGTCTTCACTCTATAAAAGGGAAGAGCCGCCCAAGTCAAAGACATTCCACTCGTGGGGAAGAGATCATTTCTCATTTCCATCATTGGGAGCCGAATAGAGGAGAAAGATTGGAGACCTACAAGAAGACCATCAATTACGAATTTGATCAAGGGAATTAGTATTTCCATGTATTATTTTGTAATTATGGATGCATTTACTTATATTATAATGTGTGTTACTATGCACTTTATGAACTAAGTAGCATAGGTGTTGGTTAGGAAATATGCAATTGTTGTGCTTAATCTCTATGCAATATACGTTGATTTGATGCATCTTGATTATTTGCTGTGCTCATTTACATTTTGTGCCCGCTAGGCCAGCCGGTATGTGAAGGATTGGAATACCGTAATTCCTTAAAGCGGAAGCGTGATTGGGACCGATTCGTAATTAATTTTTGTTTAATCTAAAATACCAATACATTGGCAATAAACTTAGAACTATTCTAGATTTATATTAAGGCTAAGCATACAAAAATATTAGATCTAAATCTAATTTATATAGTAACAAATTACTTACTTTCGTTGACAACTCAGATTAAATTCACCAATTGCTTGTGAAATAATCACGAACTAGTGCGAACACCACCACTATGGCTACACCGGTATGACTCTGAGAGTTCTAGAGGCAGGAGACTGGTGGGAGTCTAGAGGAAGCCTTGAGGGGAATTCTCTAAGAGGAGGAGAATGAATGAGATGTCTTTCACCTCACCCTAGGGGTCCTATTTATAGGTAAAGGCCAAGACCTTTTTCCTAATAGAAAAAGGAAGACATTTTCCTAATAGGAAAAAGTCTCTAATTTTAATAAATAATTAATTAATTCCATAATTAATTAATTTTCCTAATTAAATATCATATATTTAATCTTAGGGATTTTATTAAAATTAAAATTAATATGAATCCAATTCATATTAAATTTATTTGAACTCTTTCAAATATTTTCTTTCCTAATAGAAAAAGGTCTCTAATTTTAATAAATAATTAATTAATTCCATAATTAATTAATTTATCCAATTAAATATCATATATTTAATCTTAGGGATTTTATTAAAATTAAAATTAATATGAATCCAATTCATATTAAATTTATTTGAACTCTTTCAAATATTTTCTCTCAAGAATTAATTTTTGAAATTAATTCAAAAATTATATTATAAAGTTTCATAAACTTTATATTATAATGCATCAATATACATTATACGATTCCCCAAATAAATTGAACACTTTCAATTTACAATTTATACTTAATTGCCTCGAGTCTCTTTACGAGCTACCAGTGAGACCTAATGGACCTACAAATCAGAAGCTCCAACGATACGAGACTAATTGGCCAAACTCATTAACCAAGTTTAGTCAACATTCGTTAACTGTGGGTCACTCCACTAAAGACCCACAGTTGCACTCTTCTCACTGTAAAATATTTCTGTGTCCACAGATATCGACCAAGCAGTAAGTCAATCCTTCACGTGTGTTCGTAACACCAGCTGGGTCAAATTACCATTTTACCCCTGGGTTACCTCTGGTTCCTTAAGTACCACTAATTCCTCTAATGAACTAGTTGTTTAGGGTCCAACCACTAAACAGGAGTTCCTCTCGGGCCAGGAGAGGACGTCGCGCCTTTGTTCAAGCCCCGAAATCAGCCCTTAAGGGAACACACATCTACTTACCCCAATAGGGGAAGGAGTGAATTCCATCTTGTACTGTTATGTTCCCAGCCCCCATTCGGTCTTGCCCCTGAAATGGTAGGATTATTGAGTCGGCGAACTGGCCACTCTCACCCATACAAATCTAAGGACAATCCCTCCTGAAAGGGATTCATAACAGACTCAGGATTGAGATTGAGTTACCTAGGTCATCCTATTGAAATAGAAACCTAAACTAGTTAACGGCGTTACATCTAGTGGTTACTATTTCGCGGTCCGGTCTTATGCAAACTCATTGCATAGGATACCCCTGCCCGCATGTCTCCTACATGGATGCTTTGGATCATTGCATCTGTATCGAATACAAGGTGGGTCGTATCACATAGTGTCACCAGGATAAGGTACCCAGCCTTATCCCTATACTATAGACCTTTTAGGTTGTTACTTGAACACCGATCCCCGTATGTCCCCACATACTAGTTCAAGTTTCATTTAAACAACCTTGGATCTTAGTTTATTGGATTTAGGGTTTATTAATGCAAACTCGATTATTCAATAACCAAATTACTGAATTACTCAAATAACGCTTTATTGAGTTCGATTAATTTGTTTCATTTACTATCTACGAGTTTTAGGGCATAAAACCCAACAGTATGAATATCACTTCCTAGTTTCAAGGATGATTTGGGGAGTGTGTGACATTTAATCACACTAGATCATTGTGTATTGGTGAACGCTAGTGACTGAGCTAGGAATAGCCGTTGCCTAGTGCTTGATCGGTAGTGCGTCATTGGAGTTGAAACATATTCTAAAAAATCCAGAGTTCCGGGAGGATCCTGCTAATAAGAGTGCAAGAGTTTTGCATGATCAATAATATTGCTAGAGAATCTTTTAAAACAATTAATAAATCCTGACCAGCGCCTGTTTCTAATCTGTCTGCTTTATTTGTTTACTTTTTGTTCCGTCATTTCTTTTGCTTCAACATTCTATAAAAATCAATCATTTTAACCACATTTGAAACCATTGAAAAGTTATACAAAATAGATAAAATGAGAGCTAATTCAGACCTTGGATTCGATAAATACTTATTACTTGCTGCAGATTGTGTATACTTGCACAGAGTTCTAGAGTCTATTTACAACTTATTTTTATTCACTCTAGGAGCCCAACAAGTTTTTGGCGCCATTGCCGGGGACTTGAATAAGTTTTTATCTGATCTATTTTGTGTATGTGTTTTAGTGGTTTGGTGCTAGAACTTTTTTATTGTTTCTTTTGTTTTTGCAGGTGTGAGTTTGGTGCATGAGCGATCCGCCTGGGGTAAGGTTCGAGCTTGATCCAGAAATCGAGAGGACATTCAGGAGAAGAAGGAGAGAGCAGCGTAGAAACCAGAATTCAATTGCTGATGTGCTGCGTCTCCCGCAGAGTCCAGAAGATCCAGTGAACCCCCAGCAGAATCGTGTGCTGTAGCAAAATCCACCGCTGGAGCAAAATGAACAACAAAATAATCAGGCTGAGAATCCTATATTGGTAGCAAATGATAGGGCCAGAGCCATTCGAGTGTATGCTTTTCCAGTGTTTGATGAGTTAAATCCAGGGATTGCACGTCCTCAAATTGAGGCAGCAAATTTTGAAATGAAACCGGTAATGTCTCAGATGTTGCAAACCGTGGGTCAATTCCATGGTTTGTCATCTGAAGACCCCATTTACATCTCAAGTCTTTTCTAGGAGTTAGTGATTCTTTTGTAATTCAAGGAGTGCCTAGAGATGCCCTTAGATTAACTTTGCTCCCGTATTCTCTTAGAGATGGAGCAAAGGCATGGTTAAACTCTTTTGCTCCAGGATCAATTAGGACATGGAATGAGTTAGCGGAAAAATTTCTTAGTAAATATTTCCCACCAAATAGGAATGTTAAATTGAGGAGTGAAATAGTAGGGTTTAGGCAACTTGAGGATGAGACTTTTAGTGAGGCTTGGGAGAGGTTTAAGGAGCTTTTGCGAAAGTGTCCCCACCATGGTTTACCACATTGTATCCAAATGGAAACATTTTACAATCGGTTAAATGGAGCAACCCAAGGTATGGTTGATGCTTCGGTTGGAGGGGCCCTTTTGGCAAAAACTTTTAATGAAGCCCATGAAATTTTAGAAAGAATATCAACTAATAGTTGTCAGTCGTCAGATGTTAGAGGCACAAATAAAAAGGTTAAGAGTGTGTTAGAGGTTGATGGTGTGTCCACCATTAGGGCTAATATTGCAATGTTAGCTAACACTCTTAAAAATGTGACAGTGGTTAGTCATCAGCAGCCGCCAGGTGTGGAGCCTACTGCAGTGGTGAACCAAGTTGCAGAGGAAGCATGTGTCTATTGTGGTGAAGAGCACAACTACGAGTTTTGCCCCAGCAATCCAGCTTCTGTGTTTTTTGTAGGTAATCAGAGGAATAACCCTTATTCTAACTTTTATAATCCAGGTTGGCGAAACCACCCCAACTTTGCGTGGGGAGGACAAGGAAGTAACGTGCAAGCACAGCAAAAGGTGAACCAACCTTTTTATTTTCATGCTTTCTTAAAGAAACGGGAAAGAACCGTTACAAACCTTCGTTGTAGACTTGACCGTTCTTCACCAACGACGCTTCAACGAACAAAAACGCAACAGCCCTCTCGTAGTTTCTTCACTGGAAATTTCTTCTTCAAAGACACAATAACCTCAGGTTACACCGGTATGTCTCTAAGTCTAGGAGGCAAAAGATTTGTGGGAGTCTTTTTTCTATGAGGGAGGCTAGAGAGAATTCTAGGGTCTTGTCTTGTAAGTCTAAGAGCAAGAGAGATCCAGGAACATTAGGTCTAGGTTCTATTTCTAGAAGAATGTCCATGAATAAAATATTCACATTAAATCAATTATTTCCATAAATGATTTAATCTATTCCTTATTTAATCAATCAATGATCAATCAATTCCATAATTGATTAATCTTTTCCACAAATGACTAATTACTTCCATAAGTGATTAGATCATTTCCATAAATGATTAATCACTTCCATAAGTGATTAATTATTTTCATAATTGATTAATTTTCAATTAATTAACTCTTTAATTAATTAGTCACCAATTAAATATCACATATTTAATTTTCGGCCTTGAATTAATTAATTGCCCAAATTAATTTTAGGCCTTAAATTAATTAATTCATATTTGAACTCTTTCAAATTCCTATAAATTTAATATGAATCAAACTCACATTAATATTTGAAATTTCTTCAAATATTTATTTCTCTCATAATAATATATCAATATTTATTATACAGTTTCCCTTAGTAAATTTAAGACTTTCAATTTACATTTATTACTTAGTTGCCTCAAATTACTTTATGAGCTACCAATGGGACCTAATGGACCTGTAGATCAGAAGCTCCAACGATGTGAGATTAATTGGTCAAACTCATTAACCAAATTAATCAATA
This sequence comes from Luffa aegyptiaca, assembly GCA_017139565.1. Classification (NCBI taxonomy): domain Eukaryota; kingdom Viridiplantae; phylum Streptophyta; class Magnoliopsida; order Cucurbitales; family Cucurbitaceae; genus Luffa; species Luffa aegyptiaca. The sequence goes on along the minus strand of CM029401.1, from coordinate 23,614,241 downwards.
TTCGTTAACTGTGTGTTCATTCCACTATAGACTCACAGTTGCACTCTTCTCACTACAGACATATTTTCTGTGTCCATGGATATAGACCAATAACGACTAGTTAGTCCTTCACGAGTGTCCGTAACACTAGCTGGGTCAAATTCTCATTTTACCCCTGGGTTACTTCTATTTTCTTAAGTACCAGTTCTCCTCTAATGAACAACCTGTTTGTGGTCCAACCATCAAACAGAAAACCATCTCTTGCCATTGAGAGGGTAGGGCCCTTTGTTCAAGACTCGTAGTCACCACTTAAAGGGTTCACTCATCTGCTTTCCTAAAGTCGGGAAGGAGTGAATTCCATCTTGTATGATTATGTTCCCAGCTCCCCACTCGGTCTTGTCCCCAAAATGGTAGGCTTATTGAGTCGGCGTATTGGCCACTCTCACCCATACAAATCAAAGGACAATCCTTCATGAGCAGGAGTCCATAATCAACTCAGGATTAAGACTAAGCTGTCTAGGTCGTCCTAGTGAAATAGAAACCTAACTAGTTAATGGTGTTATAACTAGTGGTTACTATTTCGCGATCCGATCTTATGCAAACTCATTGCATAGGATACCCCCACTCGCATGTCAACTACACGAACGCGTTGGATCATAGCGTTTGTATCAAATATAAAGTGGGTTGTATCCATAGTGTCACCAGGATAAGGCGCCCAGTCTTATGCCTATACTATAAACCCTTTAGGCTGTTTCTTAAACAATGATCCCCATATGTCGCTACATATAGTTCAAGACTCATATTACAGCCTAAGATGTCTAGTTTATTGGATTAGGGTTATTTTAGGCAAAGATAAACAATAAAATAACTAATAACACTTAATGGAAAAATACATTAATATTATTTCATTAATATTCGGTCAACGGTTACATTCACTATCAACGAGTTTTAGGGCATAAAACCCAACAAACTCCCACTTGAACTAAAACACTAGTTAGTGGGATATAAATGCAATAATCTAAAGCTGGAAATGTCATGTGTATTGTATATTTTATAAAGTAAATATACTTAAATAATACAATGAACTAGGGCATCCTTATACCCATTATACATTTCTCCCACTTGCCCTAGATTAGACGGCATACATATCTCGTAGACCTAGACCCTGTAGATGATCCTCAAACACTTTAGCCGAGAGAGCCTTCGTAAATGGATCAGCGATGTTGTGCTCTGAAGCGATCTTAGTGACGATCACATCTCCTCGTTGCACAATCTCCCTTGTTAGGTGATACTTCCTGTCTATATGTTTTCCTCGTTTGTGGCTTCGAGGTTCTTTTGAGTTGGCTACAGCCCCACTGTTGTCACAGTATAGTGTTATGGGCATGTCCATATTTGGAACAACTTCCAAATCAGTCAAGAACTTTCTAAGCTACACTGCTTCCTTAGCTGCTTCGCAAGCTGCTACATACTCAACCTCCATGGTTGAGTCTGCTATGCATCGTTGTTTGATGCTTCTCCAAACTACTGCTCCTCCATTGAGGGTGAATACTGACCTTGATGTGGATTTCCTTGAATCCTTATCAGCTTGAAAGTCAGAGTTAGTGTATCCAGTAAGAATCAAATCCTTAGCTCCATACACAAGCATGTAGTCCCTCGTTCTCCGAAGATACTTGAGATATTCTTAACCGCTCCCCAGTGGTCCAACCCTGGATTAGATTGATACCTACTGACTACTCCCACTGCATAACATATGTCAGGCCTAGTGCAGAGCACATTATACATTAAGCTGCCCACATCTGAGGCGTATGGAATGTGTCTCATGTTCTCAATTTCTTGAGGTGTCTTAGGAGACTGTTCCTTAGACAGGTGTACCCCGTGTCTGAAGGGTAACAATCCCTTATTGGAGTTTTGCATTGAATATCGAGACAACATTTTGTCAATATACGTTGCTTGAGACAGTGCTAGCGTTTTGTTCTTACGATCCCTAATGATTTGGATTCCAAGAATATATTGAGCCTCACCCAGATCTTTCATTTGGAATTGGGCTGCCAGCCATTTGTTAATGTCAGTGAGGTATCCTACATCATTCCCAATGAGTAGGAGTCTACATAAAGTATTAGAAAAGTTACTTTCTTTTTGTTGATTTTCTTGTACACACAAGGCTCATCAACGTTTTGGTCAAAACCAAAAGATTTGATTGCAGTATCAAATCTAATGTTCCAAGATCTGGACGCTTGTTTCAGTCCATAAATGGATCGATTTAGCTTACAAACCTTTTGTTCCTGACCTTGGGCTACGAACCGTTCGGGTTGAGACATGAAGATATTCTCTTCAAGATTACCATTCATAAAGGCAGTCTTGACGTCCATTTGCCATATTTCATTGTCATAATATGTGGCTATGGACAAGAGAATTCTTATGGACTTTAACTTGACTACAAGAGAAAAGGTTTCCTCATAGTCAACCTCTTCCTTTTGGGTATAACCCTTTGCCACTAGTCTAGCATTGAAGGTTTGTACCTTCCCAACTGCATCTCTTTTTCTCTTATAGATCCATTTGCACCCTATGGGTTTTACCCCATCTGGTAGATCTGCGAGTTCCCATACAGAATTGGAGTACATTGACTCCATTTCCAGGTCCATGGCTTTGGCTTTGACCCATTCATCCTTATCTTCGTCATTCATTGCCTGTCGATAGGACAATGGATCCTCAATGCCATCATTAGGTATGACAACCTGAGTTTCAGTTAAACCCATGTAGCGATCAGGTTGTAATACAACCCTCTCACTGCGTCGAGGCATTCTCAACATTTGAGAAGGAGGGGATGGATCTGAAGAACTAGTTCCTTCATCAACCCTTGTTGAAGGTCCAGCTTCGTCAACAACTCTTGGTGATTCTTCAGTAGCTTCTCCTAATACTAATTTGCTACATGGTTTATGATCCCTCATGTTGTCTTCCTCCAAGAAGGTGGCGTTCGTCGATACAAACACCTTATTTTCTTGTGGGTCGTAGAAATAACCACCTCTCGTTTCTTTAGGGTAACCAACAAATTGGCACAGTTTTGAACAAGGTTCCAGTTTCTTGGGATTTGTCATAAGCACATGTGCTAGACAACCCCAGATGCGATAGTGACGCAAACTAGGTTTACGCCCCTTCCATAATTCGAAAGGTGCTTCAGAAACACTTTTCGAGGGAACATTGTTCAAGATGTGTACTGCAGTCTCTACTGCATACCCCCAAAATGAGCTAGGCAATTGAGCATAGCTGATCATTGATCGAACCATGTCCAATAAGGTTCTATTTCTCCTTTCTGATACACCATTTTGTTGAGGTGTACTAGGGGCTGAGAGTTGGGATTGGATTCCATGTTCTATCATATAATCCTGGAATCTTTGATCCATATACTCCCCTCCTCAATCTGATCGAAGTGTTTTAATAGATTTACCTAATAGGTTTTCAACTTCAGCCTTAAACTCCTTAAACTTTTCAAGGGCCTCAGACTTATGTCCCATTAGGTATAAGTAACCATATCTTGAATAATCATCTATAAATGAGATGAAATATTTGTACCCTCCTCGAGCTTTTATATTCATTGGACCACAGAGATCTGAATGTATTAACTCTAAAGGCTCTTTGGCTCTGTAACCTTTTCCAGTAAAGGGTCTTTTGGTCATTTTCCCTCGAGACATGATTCACAAGGTGGTAGTGAATCATCTTCTAACTCACTTAGAAGTCCATTCTTTACCAAACGACCGATTCTATCGATGTTTATATGACCAAGTCTTAAATGCCAAAGGTGAGTATTGTTACTTGTTGGAGAAATTCTTTGTCTTTTTCTTTGAGTTTCAGCAGTTTTAAACAATTCGTGATTTAAAAGTGCTTTGTTTTTGGTTGGTCTTAATACATACAAGTTATTTTCTAATTTGGCTGAACAAATAAGTACACCATTCTTATAAATGAACGCTTCATTCATATTAAAAGTAACTGTATACGATTGTTCAATCAAACATGAAATAGAAATTAAGTTCCTCTTAATCTTGGGAACAATTAACAAACTTTCTAAGAGTAAGAATCTATTTCTAAAAAATAACTTCGCAACTCCCACTGCCTTAGCTGAAATAACTTCTCCAGTTCCGACCCTGAGCGTCATTTCACCATCGTTCAACTGCCGAAAGGAATTATTTTCCTGAAAAGAAGAGCAAACATGATTAGTTGCTCCTGAACCAAGTATCCAGGCAAACTGATCATGCTCTACTAGGCATGTTTCTAAAACCAGTAAATCAAATTTACCTTCCTTTTCCTTCTTTTTCTCAGCAAGGTACTTTGGGCAGTTTCTCTTCCAGTGTCCATCTACATTGCAGTGGAAACACTTCCCCTTGTTTCCTTTCTTCTGAATTTTCTCCGAAGAAGAGGCTACAGATTTAGTTCCAGAGGATGAACCCTTCTCGAACTTCCTTTTAGAGTGGACAACATTTGCCTCTCATTCTACCTGTCCCTTGTTTTTAAGAAGAGATTGATAGAGTTGTAGCTCATTTAGGAGATTAGTCAGGTTGAATACTATTTTATTCATCATTGCATTGCTTCGAAACTGTAGAAAATTCTTCGAAAGAGATTCTAAGATGAATGCAACCTGACTTCGCTCATCTATGACCGCCCCATTTGCTTCTACCACGTTGAATTGGACCATCATATCAAGGACATGTTCTCGAACAGATGAGCCTTCTTTCATGCGACAGGTATAAACGTACTTGAGAGCGTCATGGTGGAGTTGGTAGGACGGTTATCCAAACATCTTCTGGAGAGAGTTCATAATCTCCCTTGCCGTGACCATGCCTTCATGTCTCTTAGCCAAAACTTCAGATAAGCTGGCTAGGATATAGACGCGAGCCTTATCATTGGCCTTTGGCCAGCGGTCATGTAAACCCGAGACTTTCCTTGGATCATTTACTCTTGTCATCTATTGTGGTTTCATGGTTGAACTTAAGTTGTTGGGATTTACCAAGTTAAAAGAAGAAAGAAAAGAAAAGGAAAGGAAAAGTAAAAAGAACAACAGTGAAAAAAAAAAAAAAAAGGAAAATGGGAATGGACAGCAAGACACCACCACCGACAGCCTTCTTTACCAGCCCATTACCATCCATTTTTCCATAATTTTCCATCCAAATTTTTAGAGCACTTGAGGGAGAGAGTGAAGGAGGAAGAAGAAGAAGATTTTCGTGGTTTTGAGGTTGAAGAAGACAGGAAAAGCTCATGCAAAGCCAGCCATAGTAGAATCTGAGATCAACCTGTCAACCTCTGGTTTTTTATTCGGTTTGAGCTACACATAAGAAACTAAGAGGTGAGGTTTCATTTTCTTGAAAGTTAGTTCATTTTATAACAAATTTCATGAAGGAATCTTGAGCTAAATCGTATGAAAAGTTAATGGTTTTTGGAATGGAAGACAGAGCACAGGAGTTTCGAGCAATGCAGGAGGATCTCTGGTTTTCTCTGGTTTTTCGAGCATTCTGGGGTGTACAAGTTGAATCAGAAGCTCTATTTGGTATGGTTGGAAAGCTTAATCAATTTCCTACAACTTTCATGAATATTTTGTGAGCCAAACATTACTTTACGTAGGTTTAATTTCAGGAGAAAGATAAAGGGTAGCAGAGAACCTCGAATCTGTGTTGTCTGTGTTCGGGGCAATTCTGGACAAATGGGTTGGGAATCCCGTTTTCATTTCTTCAGGTAACTTGTAGAGTGTTCGAAAATGAAGAGTTTGATGTATAGTACATTAATTTTGGTTAAGTATTGAGGAAGTTATGGGTGTTGGAAGTTAGGGTATAGAATCTGGAAAATCTGGAAAGTAGAATGTGGAGTGAGATTTCTTATTCAAGTGTTTAGAATTCACGAGCATGGAAAGACAAAGCTAATTATGGTTCTAATTCTCGGTTTTGGTTGTTTGACAGGCCAAGAGGAAATAGGTCGAGTCTACAAACTAGGGAACTAGATAAGATAGTGAGTGACAAAATGAATTTCGAAAATTGTTTCCAACGGTTGTTCATGTTTAGACGTTTTATATGCTTTTCCATGAATGATATATGATTTCTATGAATGGTCTCAAGCATAAGTTTTGAGCTTAGATTTTCTAACAAGGTTTATATACGAGCACGTGGCTAATGACTTTATGAAAAGTAGCTGAAACGATATCTTTTAAAGTAAAGTATGGATTAGCAAGTACTTTTAAACGATTTTCAGTTTTTCACAAGCAAGCTGAGTAAGTTTAAGTTTTACGAAAGATAACGATAAGCAGGCATGTTTTACTGTTTTCATGTGGTTTTTTGAGATTTCTATTGACTACATGACTGAGATATTGAGCCCGAGGCTATATGGTACCATGTGCACACAGGTTATATTCCGTTGTTGACGTTGAGTGTACTCCGTGACAACGATGTTGTCGTGAGTGCTGGGCGGGCCCCACTACGACAAAGACGATGGGAGTGCTGGGCGGGCCCCACTACATCGTAGGACTAGTAAACGTTGGTTGTACTGGGCGTGCCCTACACAACGTAGATTGGTCATGTTAGTTAAAACGTTTGATGTACTTAATATGCATTGCTAGATTTTTAATGACGAACTTGCGAGATGTTTTAGAAAGCCTTTATCCTTACACGTTTATGTTAAACGCTTTGATTGAGCATATTTATACGTTTAAAGGCTTATCACGTGTTTTGACTTCCGAATTTAGAGTTTTAAAGTTAGTCACTCACTGGGCTTCATAGCTCATTCTTTCAAAATGTTTTTCCACTTTCATTTAGAGATCGAGCTCCCGGTGCCTGATACACTCCCAACGTCTGCTGAAAGCTCCAGATCAAGCTCCAGTACGTGGGTGGAGTTGTATATTGAGTCTGTCTATATTGTAAATGTTTTGTAAGGATTGGATAATTTAGTCCTAGAGGTCGTGGTTGTATAAACCCCAGTTGAATATGTTTTGGGTTGTGATATTTATATCAGGTTATTTTCCAAACCGAGTTATGTCAGGGCTGCACCTCGTGTATATTAGAAGGTTTTCAGGGATTCCGCTGTGTTGTGTTTCATCTGGAATGTTTTATATCTAAGATTAGTATGTTTATCAGGTTATACGTTTCAGGAGGGTCAACGGGTATCGTTAGAGGAGGACGATGTTCGTTGGCTTCACGCCATCTTCCCGACTAAGCTAGCAGGTGGTCTGGGAGGGGGTGTGACAACTTGGTATCAGAGGAGTTAGCTCCATGGGAAATGAGACATGGTAGTTAGTGCTAAGAAAAATCCAGGAAGTAAATAGTTAGACATTGGGTCAGTTCAGATAGAACTAGCGGAGTATGGTCTGAGTATTGTTGAGAGTGAGTCCAGTCAGGACTAGAATGTGGGTATAAGTTTAGTATCATGCATCTGAGTTAAGTATCTATAGCATGTCTGGTGTGTTGATATGTTATAGGAGTCATGCCACCACGTACCAGCAGACGACGCAGCAGAATCAGGACGGGATGCAGGATCCTACCAAGAGTCGGTCTGAAAGGGGATCCAGTACCCCGAGAGGTCAGAATGAGACAAGGAGTGAGCGATTTGCTAGATCTGCACAGGAGATCGGTAGGCCAGAGAGAGTAGGGCCTATTGATTCGGAAAAGATGTATGAGATTGAACTGTTGAATAAGTTAGGAGCCACAGTGTTTGAGGGTTCCACGGATCCAGCTGACGCCAAGGTCTGGTTAAATATGCTGGAGAAATGCTTCGACGTGATGAGTTGTCCTGAGGAGCGAAAAGTCAGATTAGCCACATTTCTTTTGCAGAAGGAGGCGGAGGGATGGTGGAAATCTATTTTAGCCAGGCGTAGTGATGCACGTACGTTAGATTGGCAGACATTCAGAGGCATATTCGAGGAAAAGTACTATCCCACCACATATTGTGAGGCAAAGAGAGATGAGTTTATGGAGCTGAAACAAAGGTCACTTTCAGTGGTCGAGTACGAGAGAAAGTATACTGAGCTTTCACGGTATGCTGAAGTGATTGTGGCATCTGAGAGTGACAGGTGTCGCAGGTTTGAGAGAGGGTTACATTTTGAGATACGTACCCCAGTTACTGCTATTGCCAAATGGACGGATTTTTCCCAGCTAGTAGAGACTGCCTTACGTGTGGAGCAGAGTATTATAGAGGAAAAGGTAGCATTGGAGCCTAGTCGTGGAGCTCCAACAGCTAGTGGTTTCCGAGGTCGTGAGCAACGGAGGTTCACACCTGGAGTGAATGTTTCAGGTCGTCAAGACTTCAAGCATCGATCTGGTGGCCAATCATCGAGGCAGATGAGTTCGGGTAGTGCCTATCAGAGGCAGAGTCAGAGAGCCCCCAGTCAGTCTACGAGTTCAGTAGCAAGACCACGGACGGGTCAGGAGTCTGTTGCTAGTGAATCCAGGAGAACCCCATGTGTAAGTTGTGGCAAAAATCATCGGGGTCAGTGTCTTGTTGGCACCGGTGTGTGTTACCAGTGTGGACAACCAGGGCATTTCAACAGGGATTGTCCACAGCTGAGGGCAGTAGTTTAGGGGTGAGAGGAAGATTATTCCTACGAGTTTGATTTCAGCTCTGGAAGCTGAGAAGTTGTTGAGGAAGGGTTGCACAGCGTTTCTTGCACACGTGGTAGAGGTGCAAGAAGAAAAGCTGAAACCAGAAGATGTTCTTGTGGTGAACGAATTTCTTGATGTTTTCCCAACTGATCTATCGGGTTTGCCACCTGATAAAGAGGTGGAGTTTACTATTGAATTGTTACCAGGAACAGCACCTATTTCACAGGCACCATACAGAATGGCTCCGAGCGAGCTTAAGGAGCTGAAGGTGCAGTTGCAAGAACTAGTTGACAAGGGATACATCAGGCCTAGTGTATCACCTTGGGGAGCTCCAGTGTTGTTCGTGAAGAAGACAGATGGTACCCTGAGATTATGCATTGATTACAGGCAGTTAAACAAGGTCACGATACGTAACAAGTATCCTTTACCACGCATCGATGACTTGTTTGATCAGTTAAGGGGAGCAGCAGTGTTCTCCAAGATTGATTTGAGGTCAGGATATCACCAGTCGAAGGTTAGGGAATCAGATATTCCTAAGACAGCATTCAGGACGAGGTAAGGGCACTATGAGTTTTTAGTGATGCCATTCAGTTTAACGAATGCGCCAGCAGTTTTCATGGACCTCATGAACAGGATCTTCCATCAGTATTTAGATCAGTTTGTGATAGTGTTCATCGATGACATACTAGTTTACTCAATTGACAGGAAAGCCCATGAGGAACATCTGAGGATTGTTCTACAGACACTAAGTGATAAACAACTATACGCTAAGTTTAGCAAATGTGAGTTCTGGTTGAAATAAGTAGTGTTCTTGGGGCATGTAGTTTCAACGGACGGAGTTAGTGTTGACCCGCAGAAAGTGGAAGCTGTTGTCAACTGGGAGAGACCAGCTAGTGCAATAGAGGTACGTAGTTTCCTAGGCCTGGTCGGATACTACAGACGTTTTGTTGAGGATTTCTCACGATTAGCATTACCATTGACAGCTTTGACAAGGAAGAATGCTAAGTTTGAGTGGTCGGATAAATGCGAACAAAGTTTCCAGGAGCTGAAAAAGAGATTGGTGACAGCACCTATTCTGACACTTCCTGTAACAAGGAAGGAGTATGTGATCTATTGTGATGCTTCGAGGCAAGGATTAGGTTGTGTGCTTATGCAGGAAGGAAAGGTGATAGCTTATGCTTCAAGGCAGTTGAAGAAGCATGAGTGTAATTACCCTACCCATGATCTTGAACTAGCAGCAGTTGTTTTAGCACTGAAGATCTGGAGACATTATTTATTCGGTGAGAAGTGCCACATTTTCACAGATCATAAGAGTTTGAAGTACATCTTTGATCAGAAAGAGCTGAATCTAAGGCAGAGGCGATGGCTAGAACTAATCAAAGACTATGACTGTACCATAGAATATCATCCAGGTAAGGCTAACGTGGTAGCAGATGTGTTAAGTAGGAAGTCGAGACTTCCGAAGAGTGCCTTGTGTGGTATTCGAGCAAGCTTGCTAAGTGAATTAAGAGGTTTCAAGACAGTTATGACTGCAAAAAGCTCAGGGAGTCTTTTAGTTGAATTTCAGGTTAGGTATTCTTTAGTAGCAGAGATTGTGAGAAGACAGCCAGAGAACAGTAATTTTCAGAAGATGCTTGCAAAGTCCAAGCAAGGCCCAGAGGCAGAATTTGAGTTGAGAGCGGACGGAGCCATAATTAAGCAGGGAAGACTATGCGTTCTGAATATTAGTGAGCATAAGGGTGCAATACTAGAGGAAGCTCACAGTTCAGCTTACGCTATGCATCCAGGAAGCACCAAGATGTACAGAACTCTGAAGAAAACGTATTGGTGGCCTGGAATGAAGCGGGAGATAGCTGAATATGTCGATAGATGTTTGATCTGCCAACAGGTTAAACCAGTGAGACAGAGGCCAGGAGGACTCCTTAATCCACTGCCAGTGCCAGAGTGGAAGTGGGAGCATATTACCATGGATTTTCTGTTTGGATTACCTCGTACTTCTAGTGGACATGATGGTATATAGGTAATAATGGACAGACTCACCAAGACAGCACGGTTTATACCGATTAAAGCGACGTCTACACTAGATCAGCTAGCTAAGCTATACGTCGACAGGATTGTGAGTCAGCATGGAGTGCCAGTGTCCATAGTTTCAGATAGGGATCCAAGGTTTACTTCTAAGTTTTGGCCTAGTGTGTAGAAAGCAATGGGAACAAAGTTGAAGTTCAGTACAGCGTTCCATCCCCAGACAGATGGTCAGTCAGAGAGGACCATCCAGACTTTAGAGGACATGTTGAGAGCATGTGTCCTTCAGTTTAAGGGAAGTTGGGATACCCACTTATCACTTATGGAGTTCGCTTATATGGCACCATTCGAGGCCTTGTATGGCAGACCATGCAGGACTCCTGTGTGCTGGAACGAAGTGGGAGAGCGAAAGCTAGTTGGTCCTGAGTTGGTACAAGTTACGTCAGACAATATTAAGCTGATTAAGGAGAATCTGAAAATAGCTCAGGATCGACAGAAGAGTTATGCAGATAAGCGATGAAGAGACTTAGAGTTCCATGTTGGAGATCAGGTTTTCTTGAAGTTATCTCCGTGGAGTGGTGTTCTTCGCTATGGGAGGAAAGGTAAGCTGAGTCCTAGATATATTGGTCCTTACCGGATAATAGAACGAGTTGGACCAGCAGCCTATAGACTTGAATTGCCAGCGGAACTCACTCGAATACATGATGTTTTTCATGTGTCCATGTTGAGGAAATATATTCCAGACCCATCACATGTGTTGCAAGTGCAACCGATTGAGCTGAAGGAAGACTTGAGTTATAAAGAGGAAGCGGTTCAGATCCTCGACAGGAAGGAGCAGATTTTGAGGAACAAAACGATCCCACTCGTGAAGGTTCTTTGGAGACGTCATGGAGTAGAGGAGGCAACCTGGGAGTCAGAAGATCAAATGAGGAGGAGTTACCCGACTCTCTTCACCTAAGGACTTCTAAATTTCGAGGACGAAATTTAAAAAGGGGAGGGTAAGTTGTAAACCCGAGACTTTCCTTGGATCATTTACTCTTGTCATCTATAGTGGTTTCATGGTTGAACTTAAGTTGTTGGGATTTACCAAGTTAAAAGAAGAAAGAAAAGAAAAGGAAAGGAAAAGTAAAAAGAACAAAAGTGAAAAAAAAAAAAAAAAGGAAAATGGGAATGGACAGCAAGACACCACCACCGACAGCCTTCTTTACCAGCCCATTACCATCAATTTTTCCATAATTTTCCATCCAAATTTTCAGAGCATTTGAGGGAGAGAGTGAAGGAGGAAGAAGAAGAAGATTTTCGTGGTTTTGAGGTTGAAGAAGATAGGAAAAGCTCATGCAAAGCCAGCCATAGCAGAATCTGAGATCAACCTGTCAACCTCTGGTTTTTTATTCGGTTTGAGCTACACAGAAGGAACTAAGAGGTGAGGTTTGATTTTCTTGTAAGTTAGTTCATTTTCTAACAAATTTCATGAAGGAAGCTTGAGCTAAATCGTATGAGAAGTTAATGGTTTTTGGAATGGAAAACAGAGCACAGGATTTTCGAGCAAAGCAGAAGGATCTCTGGTTTTCTCTGGTTTTTCGAGCATTCTGGGTTGTAAAGGTTGCATCAGAAGCTCTATTTGGTATGGTTGGAAAGCTTATTCAATTTCCTACAACGTTCATGAAGATTTTGTGAGCCAAAAATTACTTTATGTAGGTTTAATTTCAGGAGAAAGATAAAGGGTAGCAGAGAACCTCGAATCTGTGTTGTCTATGTTCGGGCCAATTCTGGACACATTAGTCGAGAATCCCGTTTTTATTTCTTCAGGTAACTTGTAGAGTGTTCGAAAATGAAGAGTTTGATGTATAGTACATTACTTTTGGTTAAGTATTGAGGAAGTTATGGGTGTTGGAAGTTAGGGTATAGAATCTGGAAAATCTGGAAAGTAGAATGTGGAGTGAGATTTCTTATTCAAGTGTTTAGAATTCATGAGCATGGAAAGACAAAGCTAATTATGGTTCTAATGCTCAGTTTTGGTTGTTTGACAGGCCAAGAGGAAATAGGTCGAGTCTACAAACCAGGGAACTAGATAAAACAGTGAGTGACAAAATGAATTTTGAAAATTGTTTCCAACGGTTGTTCATGTTTAGACGTTTTATATGCTTTTCCATGAATGATATATGATTTCTATGAATGGTCTCAAGCATAAGTTTTGAGCTTAGATTTTCTAACGAGGTTTATATACGAGCACGTGGCTAATGACTTTATGAAAAGTAGCTGAAACGATATCTTTTAAAGTAAAGTATGGATTAGCAAGTACTTTTAAACGATTTTCAGTTTTTCACGAGCAAGCTGAGTAAGTTTAAGTTTTACGAAAGATAACGATAAGCAGGCATGTTTTAATGTTTTCATGTGGTTTCCTGAGATTTCTATTGACTACATGACTGAGATATTGAGCTCGAGGCTATATGGTACCGTGTGCACACAGGTTATATTCCGTTGTTGACGTTGAGTGTACTCCGTGACAACGATGCTATCGTGAGTGCTGGGCGGGCCCCACTACGACAAAGACGATGGAAGTGCTGGGCGGGCCCCACTACATCGTAGGACTAGTAAACGTTGGTTGTACTGGGCGTGCCCTACACAACGTAGATCGGTCATGTTAGTTAAAACGTTTGATGTACTTAATATGCCTTGCTAGATTTTTAATGACAAACAGATGTTTTAGAAAGCCTTTATTCTTACACGTTTATGTTAAACGCTTTGATTGAGCATATTTATACGTTTAAAGGCTTATCACGTGTTTTGACTTCCGGATTTAGAGTTTTAAAGTTAGTCACTCACTGGGCTTCATAGCTCATTCTTTCAAAATGTTTTTCCACTTTCAGGTAGAGATCGAGCTCCCGGTGCCTGATACACTGCCAACATCTGCTGAAAGCTCCAGATCAAGCTCCAGTACGTGGGTGGAGTTGTATATTGAGTCTGTCTATATTGTAAATGTTTTGTAAGGATTGGATAATTTAGTCCTAGAGGTCGTGGTTGTATAAACCCCAGTTGAATATGTTTTGGGTTGTGATATTTATATCAAGTTATTTTCCAAACCGAGTTATGTCAGGGCTGCACCTCGTGTATATTAGAAGGTTTTCAGGGATTCCGCTGTGTTGTGTTTCATGTGGAATGTTTTATATCTAAGATTAGTATGTTTATCAGGGTCTACGTTTCAGGAGGGTCAACGGGTATCGTTAGAGGATGACGATGTTCGTTGGCTTCACGCCATCTTCCGGACTAAGCTAGCAAGTGGTCTGGGAGGGGGTGTGACTGGTCATAAGCATCCTTAATTGCTTGGGATGCATTACGAGTAGGGGCCGATGGACAGTCCTCCGTTAAGATGAACCGTAGATCATCGACCACAAGAATTGTATTCAGGTTCGACTTCCACGTAGCGTAATTTTCGCCGGTTAATTTCTCATTTTTAAGTAGTGAGACTATTGAGGAAGACATTGTTGAAATTAAACAAACAATGATCGTATTAGTTATCTTTGCCTTAACACATCTTACAAGCAAACAATTGCACACAATCCAATCAATTTAACAAAACAAGCAATCACATAACCCTAAAACTATTGATTTAGTTTTGCAACGATGTTTCAGAGGTTTAGAATATCAGCCACCGAAGGGTGATCAACTACTCCTCCTCTGAAATGAGACATTTCTCAGCTAATTCTAATTCCAGAATAACTCATATTCCTATAGACATTAGCCACCGTAGTTCGGTCAAAGATTTGTTAACACATTTAACTCATCCTAGTAAGTGTAACCTTCCCACTTTCAGATCTCAGAGGCACGCACCAACAGGCTACCGAAGGGTAAGACAACTGTTGGTAATTAGCCTAAGAGTTCCTATCCTATTTAGGAGTTCACTGTGTTCCGAATCCTATGATCAGGCCCTCCGAAGGGATGGTTGCGCCAGGACAACATGCAGGCGGATCATAGGACTCTCACGGTGCGAACTAGGGGCGGAGACCGAGGGATACGTTGACACGTGTCCCGCTCCCACTAACTTTAGACATTTTTCCCATTCACCTTGTTATTGATCCATGCAAACACTTTCCGAAGGGAGACCACTCCTAAGGCAACACGAAGCCGAGCATGAACCTCACGTTGTGAATATAGGGATGTAGGAGCAAAACTTGATTTAAATCTCGTTTTGTAATTTTCCTCCCACTGAAAATGTCTTAAGGTTTATTTAGGGTTATTTAACTTAGATAAATTCGGCTAAGTCAATCTATCTAAGTCTAATCGTATTATAACAATTATGGAAAGGATTCAACCGCAACGTTTTAGGTGAATTAAACTCCTTTAATAAACCCAGCAGCATTGCAAGTCAACATGACTATGGTTAATTCAACTCAAGGTTTGGGTCAGTTCCCAGGTAGGAGGTGTTCCGTAAACCGTCAACTTAAGTACCCCCAGCCTTAGACAGAACTTTACTCAGAGAGTTCCCTTATAACCATAGTAATGTAAAGTCTTTACTCTAAAGATGTAGGTGCATTAAACTCTTTTAACAAACCTAGTGACATTGCATGCTAACATTTGACTATGATTAATTCAACTCCGGTATTCCGGGTCAGTTCCTAGGTCGGAGGTGTTTCGTAAACCGTCAACTTAAGTACCCCCAGCCTTAGACAGAACTTTACCAAGAGAGTTCCCTTATAACAATAGATAGAACTTTACCGAGAGAGTTCCCTTATAACCACAGTAATGTAAGGTCTTTACTCTAAAGATCTAGGTGTATTAAACACTTTTAACAAACCTAGTGACATTGCATGCTAACATTTAACTATGATTAATTCAACTCCGGTATTCCGGGTAAGTTCCCAGGTAGGAGGTGTTCCGTAAACCGTCAACTTAAATACCTCAAGCCTTAGACGGAACTTAACCGGTGGAGTTCCCTTATAATCATAGCAATGTTTTTCCTACTTAGTCAATTAAAACTATTTTTAATTCTAAGTAAGAAATAATTCTAATCCTATTAGAAACTAATATATGTCTAATTAATTTTAAACAATTTAAAATTAATCCAATTTATCCTATGATCTTATGTTTGCATGCAATTCTTGATTATAGATTGACAGTTTCTAATAATTAATATTAAAACTATTTCAAATTTTAATGATTAATCCTATAATCAAGAATGTAGGGTTTAATTCATTCAACAATCTCATTCAATTTAAATAATTAAACCATACTAATTGCATTGCATGAAAAATAATATAACAATTATATTAATTACTATGGATGTTTCATGCTTCATGCAATTTTGATTTTCTTTTTAATATAACAATTATAAGCCAATCAAGAAAATCAATCAAGCATGCTGCATTCATCACATTAAACATAACTATTTTATATTTAATCTAAGTAATGACATGCTTCATGCTTTATTATTTTCATATAATTAATATACACTTATATTTAAAAATATGAAAATATCCATGCATTTAAAACATACATTATAACAATTTATAATATATAAATAAATGCATGAGCATGTTTATAACCTAAGGTGGGATTAAATATTCTATATGACATCCATAATGTCACACCCCCTCCCGGACCACCTGCTAGCTTAGCCCGAAAGACGGCGTGAAGCCAACAGACATCGTCACCTCTAATGATCCCTGTTGACCCTACTGAAACGTTGAACCTGATAAACATACTAATCATGGATATAAAACATTCTATATGAGACACCACACAGCGGAATCCACGGAAACCTTTCAACATACACATGGTGCAGCCCTGACATAACCTGGTTTGGAAAGTAACCTGATATAGATATCACGACCAAAACATATACAACTAGGGATATACATCCACGACCTCTAGGACGATATTATACAACCCTTACAAAACATTTACAATATGAACGGACTCAATATACAACTCCAACCACGTACTGGAGCTTAATCTAGAACTTTCAGCAGACGTTGGCAGTGTATCAGGCACCGGGAGCTCGATCTCTACCTGAAAGTGGAAAAACATTTTGAAAGGATGAGCTACGAAGCCCAGTGAGTGACTAACTTTAAAACTCTAAATCCGGAAGTCAAACACGTGATAAACCTTTAAACGTATAAATATGCTCAATCAAAGCGTTTAACATAAACGTGTAATGAAAAAGGCTTTCTAAAATATCTCGCAAGTTCGTCGTTAAAAATCTAGCAAGGCATATCAAGTACATCAAACGTTTTAACTAACATGACCGATCTACGTTGTGTAGGGCACGCCCAGTACAACCAACGTTTACTAGTCCTACGATGTAGTGGGGCCCGCCCAGCACTCCCATCGTCTTTGTCGTAGTGGGGCCCGCCCAGCACTCACGACAGCATCGTTGTCACGGAGTACACTCAACGTCAACAACGGAATATAACCTGTGTGCACACGGTACCATATAGCCTCGGGCTCAATATCTCAATCATGTAGTCAATAGAAATCTCAGAAAATCACATGAAAACATTAAAACATGTCTGCTTATCGTTATCTTTCGTAAAACTTAAGCTTACTCAGCTCGCTCATGAAAAACTGGAAATCGTTTAAAAGTACTTGCTAATCCATACTTTACTTTAAAAGATATCGTTTCAGCTATTTTTCATAAAGTCATTAGACACGTGCTCGTATATAAACCTCATTAGAAAATCTGAGCTCAAAACTCATGCTTGAAACCGTTCATAAAAATCATATATCATTCATGGTAAAGCATATAAAACATATAATCATGAACAACCGTTTAAGAACATTTTCGAAATTCATTTTGTCACTCACAGTCTTATCTAGTTCCCCGGTTTGTAGACTCGACCTATTTCCTCTTGGCCTGTCAAATAACCAAAACCGAGCATTAGAACCATAGATAGCTTTGTCTTTCCATGCTCATGAATTTTTAAACAATTGGATTAAGAATCACATTCACAATTCTACTTTCCAGATTTTCCAGATTCTATACCCTAACTTCAAATACCCATAACTTCCTCAATACTGAACCAAAATTAATGAAATACACATCAAACGCTTCAGTTTCGAACAATCTACAACTTACCTGAAGAAATGAAAACGAGATTCCCAACCAATTTGTCCAGAAATGCCCCGAAATCAGACAACACAGATTCGAGCTTCTCTGTTACCTCTTTATCTTCCTCCTGAAATTAAACCTACTTCAAGTCATTTTTGGCTCACGAATTCTTCATGAAAGTTGCAGGCGATTGAATAATCTTTCCAACCATACCAAATAGAGCTTCTGATTCGACTTGTACACCCCAGAATGCTCAAAACACCCGAGAACACCAGAGATCCTCCTGGTTTGCTCGAAAATCCTGTGCTCTGTTTTCCATTCCAAAAACCATCAACTTCCCATACGATTTAGGTCAAGCTTCCTTCATGAAATTTGTTATACAATGAACTAACTTCCAAGAAAATCAAACCTCACCTCTTGATTCCTTCTGTGTAGCTCAAACTGAATAAAAAACCAGAGGTTGACAGTTTGCACCCAGATTCTGCAATGGCTGGCTTTGCATGAACTTTTTCCTATCTTCTTCAACCTCAAACCACGAAATTCTTCTTCTTCTTCTTCCTTCACTCTCTCCTCAAAGTGCTCCGAAAGTTTGAATGGAAAATGATGGAGAAATGAAATGAAATTGGGCTGAAAAATGTGGTTGTCGGTGGTGGGCTTTGTGCTGTCCATTTCCACTTCCTTTCATTTCTTTTCTTTTTTTTTTTTTCTTTGCTGATTTCTTTTCTCTCTTTTTTTTTCTTTTCCTTCCATTTTCCTTTTCCTTTTCGTTTTCTTTTCTTTCCTTTCTTCTTTTAACTTAGTAATCCCAACAAGAGATGACAAGAGAAAATGATCCTAGAGAAGTCTCGGGTTTACACATAAAGCATATAAATAGCAATTGAACCGGTTAATTTTGGCCCCTAGGATAAAATAAAACATTAAATTACAATAATTATTGCTAAATTCTATCCTAAAATCCTTCTGTAGCTCCAAAAATTGGTATAAATAGCACGAACCGCCCCGAACAGCCTCGAACCGATCTCCAAAATCACGAACCAAGTCAAAATCTAGCTGAACCGGACCAAATTGGTCCCAGCCCAACCGAACCGAACGAACCGGACCGCCCCAACTGCTGAACCGCGCCTTCTTGAAGCCTTAATTTGCACCGCCATCGTGACAGCGTCGAGACGCTTGCAACGCAGCAACCTGACGCTACGGGTTAATCTGATCTCAGCGCCAGCGGAATCAGGACAGCGTCGAGCCGCTTTGTGAACAGCGTCCCAACGCTGTTACGTCTGGAAGCAGAATCTGGGAAGAAACAGCGTCAATCTTCAGTTTTTCTCTTCGATTCCAGCCGCCATTTCTTCGATTTTCATCTCATAAAAGCTTAATCTAGACCCGAACTTACATAGGACTCGATTTTACATAAAATACCTGAAACACCGGACCCTTACAGGATCAAAATCACATAAAAATAAAATCTATGGCCATAAAATTAACCAAAACAGTTCAATGCAAACCGAACATACATTATGCATAAATCCCACCTATTAGAGCCTATGGAAAATTTTAATATCGATTAATAGGGACAGCGAAGGCTCTGATGCCGATTGAAGGGATGAAAGCCATGGCGCAGCGGAAGCGCATCGAAAGGACCTTGCGCCGTATATTAATTAATATCAAAATACCGTTACGAAAAGGCAAAATGAAACTTTAAACATGCTTTAAAGCCGCTGTAAAAGGCTATAAGCATGCTGAAAAAGAAATCTAAATTTAGTTTCATGCTTTCTTAAAGAAACAGGAAAGAACCGTTACAAACCTTCGTTGTAGACTTGACCGTTCTTCGCCAACGACGCTTCAACGAACAAAAACGCAGCAGTCCTCTCGTAGTTTCTTCGCTGTAAATTTCTTCTTCAAAGACACAATAACCACAGAGGTTACACCGGTATGTCTCTAAGTCTAGGAGGCAAAAGACTTGTGGGAGTCTTTCTCTAAGAGGGAGGCTAAAGAGAATTCTAGGGTCTTGTCTTGTGAGTCTAAGAGCAAGAGAGATCTAAGACCATCAGGTCTAGTGTTCTATTTATAGGACAAAGGCCATGAATAAAATATTTACATTAAATCAATTATTTCCATAAATGATTTAATGTATTCCTTATCTAATCAATCCATGATCAATCAATTCCATAATTGATTAATTTTTTCCACAAATGACTAATTACTTCCATAAGTGATTAGATCATTTCCATAAATGATTAACCACTTCCATAAGTGATTAATTATTTCCATAATCGATTAATTTTCAATTAATTAACTCTTTAATTAATTAGTCACCAATTAAATATCACATATTTAATTTTCGGCCTTGAATTAATTAATTGCCCAAATTAATTTTGGGCCTTAAATTAATTAATTCATATTTGAACTCTTTCAAATTCCTATAAATTAATGAGTCAAACTCACATTAATATTTGAAATTTCTTCAAATATTTATTTCTCTCATAATAATATATCAATATATATTATACTGTTTCCCGTAGTAAATTGAAGACTTTCAATTTACATTTATTACTTAGTTGCCTCAAATTACTTTATGAGCTACCAGTGGGACCTAATGGACCTGCAGATCAGAAGCTCCAACGATGTGAGATTAATCGGTCAAACTCATTAACCAAATTAATCAATATTCGTTAACTGTGTGTTCATTCCACTATAGACTCACAGTTGCACTCTTCTCACTGCAGACATATTTTTTGTGTCCATGGATATAGACCAATAACAACTAGTTAGTCCTTCACGAGTGTCTGTAACACCAGCTAGATCAAATTACCGTTTTACCCCTGGGTTACTTCTATTTCCTTAAGTACCAGTTCTCCTCTAATGAACAACCTGTTTGTGATCCAACCATCAAACAGAAAACCATCTCGTGCCATTAAGATGGTAGGGCCCTTTGTTCAAGACTCGAAGTCACCACTTAAGGGAACACTCATCTTCTTTCCAAAATTCGGGAAGGAGTGAATTCCATCTTGTATGATTATGTTCCCAGCTCCCCACTTGGTCTTGTCCCCAAAATTGTAGGCTTATTGAGTCGGCGTATTGGCCACTCTCAGCCATACATATCAAAGGATAATCCCTCATGAGCAGGAGTCCATAATCAACTCAAGATTAAGACTAAGTTGTCTAGGTCGTCCTAGTGAAATAGAAACCTAACTAGTTAACGGTGTTATAACTAGTGGTTACTATTTCGCGGTCCGGTCTTATGCAAACTCATTGCGTAGGATACCCCTACTCGCATGTCTCCTACACGAACGCGTTGGATCATAGCGTTTGTATCAAATACAAAGTGGGTTGTATCCATAGTGTCACCAGGATAAGGCACCTAGTCTTATGCCTATACTATAGACCCTTTAGGTTGTTTCTTGAACAATGATCCCCATATGTCGCTACATATAGTTCAAGACTCATATTACAACCTAGGATGTCTAGTTTATTGGATTAGAGTTATTTTAGGCAAAGACAATCAATAAAATAACTAATAACACTTAATAGAAAAATACATTAATATTATTTCATTAATATTCAGTCAACGGTTACATTCACTATCTACGAGTCTTAGGGCATAAAACCCAACAAATACAATGCAAGCATGCTTTTTCTCAAGAATAAAGTAAGAAAGACGAGCATATGATTTTTCTTTTGGCTCGCACTTACAGACATATTTCCTTTTCTCTCCTAAGCAAGACTCCACATACTATTTTGGAAAAAAATTAGACTTTCTCGCGAAACCTTACACCTATCGGGGTGACAGGAGGAATATAAGCTAAGTAACTCGCTCCAAAGCATTCAAGTTCTACTTTAAAGCAAGAAAGACACCCAACTCATGCAAGACATATCCAAGAAAAGTTTTAAAAAGGCTCCTTTTTGAGCACTCATGGTCACAACTCATCGAAAGCTATAAATTTTCGAAAAAATTTGAGTCAATCCTAAGAAATCATCATCACTTAAAATATACACAACAGACATGCATGACATACATTAAGCACAAACGCTGGCCTGACGCACAGATACTCAAGGCCCAACAGAAATACAAAGCAGAATACCCCACCCCCAACCTAAAAGTTTACATTGTCATCAATGTAATAGATCATGTAAAATGGGACAATGCATAGGGAAAATAGAGAACTTCTCTAAATCTCAGCTCTTGGGTGGTGGATCACGTTTGCTTACAAATATAGGGGCTTGTTTTTTGTACCGCCAATCCTAAAAGAAACAAAACAAGAAACAAGAATCAAAGACACCTAAAAAAATAAACCTATCTAAGAAATGAAATGACAGAAAGCAATAAAATTATTTGGTGCAAATGTTTAAGGTCGTTTACTCGACCACATTCTCCTCTCTTCTCATCCGAACTCAACCTCTTTGATTTTGAGGACATCCTTTTTCTTTCTCTTCTTTTTGATTTGCTCCTACATAGACAAATTAAACTTGCACACAGAGTGCAAAGTATAAGAACATTCAAATAAATAATCCATCTTCATCCCAACGCATAGAAATCAAAACACCTTTGTTTGGAGCAACAAACTGGTCAGCTATTGGAATAACTAAATCTAACTCATGCAATTCAAGATTAATAAGCTTAGGGGAAATAGAATTTTGCTTAAAATCGACTGAAGCTAACTCATCAACTATTTTCGTCTCTCCCACCACGCATGGGGAATCACATGAATCAGACTCAGAATATAAAGAAGGTTCAAGCTTAGGCTCACTAACCTCATTAGACTTACCTTTTTGTTGTTGCTCAGAATCCTGGCTATCTGAAGAATTGGAAGAATTTACCTTTCGTGCTTGCCATATGATGAGTCCAACATACGTAGCCAAGCTCAAAATTATCTCTCTAGCCTCTTGGGTGTTTTGTCTAGAGCATCACCACCACTCGCTATATCTAACATCATTCTGTCGTCGGGTGCTAATCCTTCAATGAAGTGCAACAACAAGGACTCCTCAAACAATGGACGATGAGGAAGTTCACATAACCTTTTGAAGCGATCCCAATACTTGTGGAATTCTTCCTCAGGCACTTGGGTGGTGTATATGATTTCTCTAGTGACTTCAAGGTCTCCAAGAGATGGGAAATGACTCAAATTAGGAGCTACTAGGTCTTGCATCATGCACTCGGCCATGGGATTAGCACGCTGAGGCTATGTTGATTTCATCGTTAAGCTCTGCAAAAAGAAAACGAAAAAGCACAAAAATAACACAAAATCCTATACTAGAAAACGCCCTTCCTCGGCAACGGCGCCAATTTGACGGGACGAGCTATCGGGACTCGTATCAAATAAATTTATAATCCACGACACTATAACTATTTTGTAAAAATAGTGGTCGGGATCGAACACAGGGAAGGGGATCTAGCAGGTGCAGAATTTTGTGCTTATAAAACATTGGGGTTTTGGAAAGCAGGACAAAGCAAAAATAAATACTGAATGTAAAGGAGACAGAATAAAGCATGGAATGGAAAAATAGAGCAAAAATCAATATCATAAAAGGGAATCGCTGGATTGGGATTTCTTATGCATGAATGCTATTTCACTTGGCTTCTTAACTTTCTCTAAGAATTATTCTATGTCGTTTTTTATTAGTCCGGTTGGCTTCTTGGTTACTCGGAGGACCCCCTACACTAACTTGTGTTTAATTAACCCGTTAACCTTGAATTCTGCAATTAACAAGATTAATCAATTTTATCATTATCGATCGCCACCCCTCATACATAAAGTAGCAACCATTCGAGACCTCGCAATGGCCACTAAATTATATCTATCTAATCTAGAATATGCAATCTTGCAATTACCTACTTAAACTAGTCGCTTTAGGATCGTGGGTCCGAAATTGTATTAACTAAATTTAAACTTAATTTAAATCTAATTCATACAACTTTTAACATGCATCCTAGGCCTATCAAGGGTCGTCACTCCGTAGAGATTGTCTTGCATCAACCCATTGGCTATCTAAAAGTAACTGATAGAATACATAAGCGGTAATCTCTTAGGGTCGTCAATCCTAAGACACTAGCCTCATGTATTGGTTTAAACGGGATAACATGCAAAACTCAATAAAAATGCAGCAATAACAGAATTGAAATACCGGAAAACTCAGCCAAGTTAAATAACAATCAAGTCATAATCCAAATCCAACGATACAAAGACGTAGAGCTACTTATAAACAAGGTAAAACCATAGATAAGCATGAAAAAAATACATGGAATATGACCTAAAAAGGTCTACACAGTAGCTGGGAAAGTAAAGAAATGAAAACAATCGAAAAGAGACCAAAAATCTGACCTAACGGTGGACTAAACCGAGACCTAATATTTATAGAAAACGTCGTAGCATCGAGACGCTAGGCACGACGTCTCGATGCCACAAACGTTTAATTCCGCTTTAAATTCGCGTCGACGTCGAGACGCTAGGGGCAGCGTCTCGATGCCATCCCTAATCCGAGCATGTTGTTTTATTTCTCGGTCTTGTCTCGTTACATCTCAGTACGGGGCTTCAATCTTGGGCTCTTGGTGTCGTGCTTCAGGCCCGCTTCAATACACTTGGGTCTTTTCACCTCCTTGCCGTCCAAGACACCGAGATGGCTCCAAAACTCTATAATTGACCCAAATTAACACCAATTTAGCATGATTGGCTCCCGACATTACCTAAGCTCAAAGATCCTGCAAATAAGACAAGTAAAACATAAAATTCCTCTAACAAGTTTAGATTAGAGTTAATAATATAGGACTATTTTGGTCCTATCAAATACATTTTAATTTAAATGTTTTTCAAGAATGCATTCTTTAAAAAACATTTTGTATAAAAATTGTTTAGAATTTAAACATTCATATGTTTGGTTACATTTCCTCATAAGTGTTTTTATACACAAGTTATTGTATATTTAAAAACTATTTTTTAAAAAAGTTGGTTTCAAGTGTTTCTCTAAAAATGATCTATTTCACAATCTCATTTTCTAATAAGTTGTTTTTAGTTGTTGCCAAACACTATAATTTTTTTTCAAAATGATTTTTTTTTTCAAAATTAAACATTTGAAAAGTTAAACCAAACACACCCTTAAGCTATTTGAATTATGTTCTAGGTGTGCTATTGATAACTCTCTGAAAGGGAGTTATTTAGGCCTTAGTTCTATAGTGTTTTGTGTGTCATTTGTGCTAAATAGTGTTGTTTTTAGATGAATATCATATGTTTTAACCTATTTGGGAGAATGGATGCCTTGGAAGTTATTTTGTGCAGAATATATTGCTGAGCGACTTGAGGGAGCGAAATCTGTGATCCAGCAAAGTAGGGAGCAAAACTAACATGTCACAGCTCGTAATCCATTTTAATGAACTGAAGTTAGTTGAGCTATTTTCGGATCTAAGAAGCTTGGAGAGCCTTCCACGTGTACAAATTGACCTAATTAGGGCTTGCCTTCATTCTCTAAAAGGGAAGAGCCGTTTCAAGTCAAAGACATTCCACTTTTGGAGAAGGACATTTCCCATTTCCATCTTTGGGAGCGGAATAGAGAAGAAAAGATTGGAGACTTCAAGAAGACCATCAACTACGGATCTACTCAAGGGAATTAACCTTTTCTTGTAATTTCTTGTAGTTATGGATGCACATACTCAGATTGTAGCATGTGTTATCATGAGCTTTATGAACTTAATTCACTTAGGTGTTGATTAGGAATCATGTAATTGTCGTGCTTTATTCTCAATGCAATATATATTGATTCGAGCATCTTGATTATTTGTTGTGCCTATTTCTATTTTGTGCCCGCCTGGCCAGCTGGTTTGAATATCACTTCTTAGTTTCAGGGATGATTTGAGAAGTGTGTGGCATTTAATCACACTAGATCATTGTGTATTGGTGAACGCCAGTGACTGAGTTAGGGATAACTAGTTGCCTAGTACTGGATCGGTAGTGCGTCATCGGAATTGAAACACATTCCAAAAAATCCAGAGTTCCGGGAGGATCCTGCTAATAAGACTGCAAGAGAATTGCCTAGTCAATAATATTGCTAGAGCATCTTTTAAACAATTACTAAATCCTGACCAACGCCTGTTTCCAATCTGCCTGCTTTACTTGTTTACTTTCTCTTCTGTCATTTCGTTTGCTTCAACATTCTATTAAAATCAATCATTTTAACCACTCTTGAAACCATTAAAGAGATATACAAAATAGATAAAGTGAGAGCTATTCAGCCTCGTGGATACGATAAATTACTTATCACTTGCTGCGGATTGTGTATAAGCGCACAGTGTTCTAGAGTCTATTTTTACTATATTTTTACCCACTCTGGAAACTCAACAAGTTTTTGGCGCCATTGTCGGCGACTTGAATAAGTTTTTATTTGGTCTGTTTTGTGTATGTGTTTTAGTGGTTTGGTGCTAGAACTTTTTGATTGTTTCTTTTGTTTTTGCAGGTGTTAGTTTGGTGTATGAGCGATCCGCCTGGGGTGAGGTTCGAGCTTGATCCAGAAATTGAGGACATTCAATAGAAGAAGGAGAGAGCAGCATAGAAATCAAAATCCAATGGATAACGTGTCGCGTCTCCCGGAAGTTCCAGAAGATCCAGTGAACCCCCAGCAGAATCGTGTGCTGCAGCAAAATCCTCCGCTTGAGCAAAATGGACAACAAAATAATCAGGTTGAGAATCCTATCTTGGTAGCGAATGATAGGGCCAGAGCCATTCGAGCATATACTTTTCCAATGTTTGATGAGTTGAATCCAGGAATTGCACGTCCTCAAATTGAGGCAGCAAATTTTGAAATGAAACCTGTAATGTTTCAGATGTTGCAAACCGTGGATCAATTCCATGGTTTGTCATCTGAAAACCCTCATTTACATCTTAAGTCTTTTCTAGGAGTTAGTGATTCGTTTGTAATTCAAGGAGTGTTTAGGGATGCCCTTAGATTAACTTTGTTCCCGTATTCTCTTAGGGGCTGTTTGGGGCACTGAATAGGTTATAATAACCCCCTTTATTATAACTTATTCAGTGTTTGGGGCATCAACAAAAATAATTGGTGAGGTGGGTTATTTTTACCCCCGATTATTTTATTCATTCTCTACAGTAACCATCATTCAACCCACCCGATTATTCTATCCATTTTCTACAGTAACTCTCTCCTCTCTTCTTCCATGCGACTCCTTGACTTTTCCAACGACCGCCGGTCGCCGTCGGCCGGCGACTTTTCCGACAGCCGCCGACCACTTTTCTGACGACTTTTTCGGCGATCGCCGACGACTTTTCCGTCAACCTTTTTTTTTTTTCCTTTTTTCATATTTCTTCTCATTTTCATTTTGAAAAATATAAAAAATGAAAATAAAGAAAAAAAAAAAAGAAAACGAGGAAAAAAATTTTGGTCGTCGAAAAATTTGTAGGCAACCGCCGGAAAAGTCGTTGAAAACGTTGCCAGAATTAGGGTTAGAGGAAGAAGAAAACGATGAAGATGGAGTTTGAGGTTGAGGAAGAAGATGGAGACGATGATGGAAATGGAGGAAGAAGATGAAGAAGATGATGAAGATGAAGATGGAAATGGAGGAATAAGATGAAGTGATGGAGATGGAGGAAGAAGATAAAGTTAGAGGAAGAAAATGAAAAAGAAGAAAAAAAGAAATAGAAAAAAGCGATTTTTGGTCATTCCATGTTAGAAACACTTACCAGTTTCTCAGTTGGTCATTCCATGTTAAAAACACTTACCAGTTTCTCAGTTGTCTTTCTACATATATAAATATGGAGTTTTATTAAATATGAAGTTTTATTATATAATTTCTTTGTACATAAGCATTTACCATTTTTACGTTGAAAATACAGAAATGAAACAAATATGGTTTTTCAATATGAAATCATAAAATGACTTCTTTTGTGAAAAAATCATGACCCTAAAACAAAGAAAATCAACTCTTACCTTAGGTTATTTTTGTTTCCTTTTAAGTTAAACAAATCATTTAACCCATATACCCAATACTTTATTTTTTTTACAACTGAATCCAAACAATTTTTTATTGATATTTGCAAAATATAATATTTGACATACAAAGTTGTATGAGGAAAATAAACAAAAAAAAAAAGTCAGGAAAAAAAACAGTCAACTTGAACATTTGATTCAGAATCTCATGTTAATCATATCAGCAATCCAAACACAGACTATTTTAACCCAGACTAAAATAATCTGCATCCCAAACACAAATTATTTTATCCCAGACTAAAATAATCTGCACCCCAAACACAGATTATTATAACCCCCAGACTATTATAATCCCAGATTATTATAACCACCAGATATTATAACCAATTCAGCGCCCCAAACAGCCCCTTAGAGATGGAGCAAAGGCATGGTTAAATTCTTTTGCTCCAGGATCAATTAGGACATGGAATGAGTTAGCGGAAAAGTTTCTTAGTAAATATTTTCCACCAACTAGGAATGCCAAGTTGAGGAGTGAGATAATAGGGTTTAGGCAACTCGAAGATGAAACTTTTAGTGAGGCTTGGGAAAGGTTTAAGGAGATTTTGCGAAAGTGTCCCCACCATGGTTTACCTCATTGTATCCAAATGGAAACATTTTATAATGGGCTAAATGCAGTAACCCAAGGTATGGTTGATGCTTCGGCTGGAGGGGCCCTTTTGGCAAAAACCTTTAATGAAGCCCATGAAATTTTAGAAAGAATATCAACCAATAGTTGCCAGTGGTCAGATGTTAGAGGCTCAAATAAAAAAGTTAAGAGTGTATTAGAGGTTGATGGTGTGTCTACCATTAGGGCTGATATTGCAATGTTAGCTAACGCTCTTAAAAATATAACAGTGGTTAGTCATCAGCAGCCGCCAACTGTGGAGCCTGTTGTAGTGGTGAACCAAGTTGCAAAGGAATCATGTGTCTATTGTGGTGAAGAGCACAACTACGAGTTTTGCCCCAGCAATCCAGCTTCTGTGTTTTTTGTAGGTAATCAGAGGAATAGCCCTTATTCTAACTTTTATAATCCAGGTTGGCGCAACCACCCCAACTTTGCATGGGGATTGGAATTCCCAATTCCGTTACAGCGGAAGCAATTGGACCGTTCGTAAATTAATTTTGTTCTACAAAATACCAATACATTGGCAAAAGGTTAAGCGGTGAAAAACATACCTCCGTTGACGACTCTGAATACTTCAACGGATGATTCTTGATTGCTCTGCAACAACGAAGAACACCACCATTTGATCTTCCCCGCTATAACTCTGAGATTAGGAACGTAGTTGTGGGACTACCTAATCTTGAATGGGAAAAACTCTTAGAGAGAAAAATTTTCTCTAGAGCTCTTTTGTTGAGAGAATGAGAGGGAGGCTAGAATGAGACCTTAGGGCTAGGGTTCTCATAACCTTTCCTTTTATAAGAGAGGAAACCCTAATGTGAGGTTAGGAAACAATCTTGACCGTTAGATCAAGATCAATTAATTAATTGATTAAATCAATTAATTAAATGATAATTAACTAATCATATTAATTAATTAAATGTTAATTAATTAATCATATTAATTAATTAATCTCATGCACATTTAAATCATATTTAAATGTAATTTCCTCACACAATATATTTTAATTAAATTTAATTAAATCACATTTAATTAATTCAATTAAACTAATCAATTAATTAATTTCAATAATTAATTAATTTTACAATTAATTAAATATCTCCCATATTCAATTAATTACATATTAGAATCATATTCTAATAATTCCCTCATGGACTATAGTTTAATTAAATCTCATTTAATTTAAACTAAATTGAATAATTAATTAATTCATCTTCTAATTAAATACCGTATATTTAATTAGACATATATTTGAACTCTTTCAAATATATCAATCTCTCAATATAATAAAGTTTAATCTCAAATTAGACTTTATATTTTAATGCATCACTATACATTATATTAATTTGTATCTCATACAATTAACTTAATTCCCAATATGAATTTGAACTATTCAAATTCTCTCAAGATATATTTGTTCCTAATTACTCTTTACGAGCTAGCAGGGGGACCTAATGGACCTACAGATCAGAAGCTCCAATGATATGAGGTTGACTGATTAAACTCATTAATCAAGTTAACCAATATTCATTAACTGTGGGTCATTCTACTAAAGACCCACAACTGAACTCTTCTCACTGTAGAACATTTCTGTGTCCATGGATGTAGACCTATGTCGGTAAGTCAATCCTTCACAAGTGTCTGTAATCACAGCTGGGTCAAATTACCGTTTTACCCCTATGTTACATCTGTCTCCTTAAGTACCAGCGCTCCTCTAATGAACAACCTGTTTATGGTCCAACCATTAAACAGAAAGTCCCTCTCGGGCCAGTGAGAGGGCGGGATCCCTTTGTTCAAGTCCCGGAGTCACCACTTAAGGGAACACTCATCTACTTCTCCTAGAAGTGGGAAGGAGTGAATTCCATCTTGTGTTGTCATATCCCCAGCCCCTCAGTCGGTCTCGTCCCCAAGAAGGTAGGCTTATTGAGTCGGCGTGCAGGCCACTCTCACCCATACTAATCAAAGGACAATCCCTCGTGAGAAGGAGTTCATGACACACTCAGGATTAAGACTGAGTTACCTAGGTCATCCTATTGAAACAGTAACCTAATTAGTTAACGGTGTTACATCTAGTGGTTTACTATTTCGTGGTCCGGTCTTATGCAAACTCATTGCATAGGATACCCCCACTCGCATGTCTCCTACATGGACGCCTTGGATCATTACGTCTGTATCGAATACAAAGTGGGTCGTATCACATAGTGTTACCAGGATAAGGTACCTAGCTTTATCCCTGTACTATAGACCTTTTAGGTTGTTACTTGAACACCGATCCCCGTATGTCCCCACATACTAGTTCAAGTCACATGTAAACAACCTTGGATCTTAGTTTATTCGATTTGGGTCAAATTGTGCAATATTTAACAACAACACTTTATTGTAGAAACTCAATAACACTTTATTGAAACAAGTATACAGTTTGTTTACATTCACTATCTACAAGTTTTAGGGCATAAAACCCAACAAAAAGAATATATGGCTCGTACAGATGCCGCAATTCAAAGTAGTCAAGCTTCAATGAGAGCCCTGAAATTGCAAGTAGGCCAGCTAGCTAATGAGCTGAAGGCAAGGCCTCAAGGGAAACATCATGCGGATACTGAGCACCCTTGGAGGGAAGGTAAGGAGCAGGTACAGGCAGTGACTCTAAGGAGTTGTAAGCCACTAGAAGAGAGAAAAGAGCCTAGTAAACCCCAAGATGTAGAGGCAAGTAGTAATGAAAATGTTGTTGAAAAAGAGTTGGAGTCTTGTAAAGGTGCTGGAGTCAGAAATAATGATGCTGGAGCATCTGGTTCTGTTCCAGATGTGGAACCACCTTATGTGTCGCCCCCACCTTATGTACCACCTCTACCTTTTCCACAAAGGCAAAGGCCTAAGAATCAGGATGGTCAATTTAAGAAGTTTTTAGAGATTCTTAAGCAACAACATATAAATATCCCTTTAGTAGAAGCCATTGAACAAATGCCTAATTATGCTATGTTTCTTAAGGATATTTTAACTAAAAACAAGAGGTTAGGTGTGTTTGAAACTGTATCTCTCACCGAGGAATGTAGTGCTATTCTTAAGAATGGGCTACCAACAAAGGCTAAGGATCCAGGGTCGTTTACTATTCCTGTCTCAATAGGTGGAAAAGAGTTAGGTAGAGCACTTTGTGATTTAGGCGCAAACATTAACCTTATGCCTCTTTCGGTCTATCGAAAGCTAGGTATTGGTGAAGCTAGGCCTACCACAGTCACACTCCAATTAACTGATAGGTCTATCACATATCCTGAGGATAAAATTGAGGATGTCTGTTGACGGTCGATACCAACAATGCCGCAAGCGCACGGGTCGTCACAAGTAATAGTAAAACAGAAGAATTCCGAGTATCGAATCCACAGGGAGGCGAAGCGAAAATTAAGCAAAGCAAAAATTCTTTTGAACACTAAAAATACTTGGGAGAAATAATATCAAGGGACCAAAACATGCAATTAAAGAGAATTTAAAAATCAAAGCAATTAAAGAAATCAATTTGATCAATCAAAGAAAATAAAATATGGAGAAAGAGTTTTTAATGGGAAGTGGGGTCTTGACAATCAATTAGTAGCTAAACATTTATTATAATTATCCTATCTCGTTGCCCAACTAATTATAATCCTAGAATCTCTGTTAATCACATAGGTTCTCCTATCGGTCTCCCCTAATTGTAATTAATTCATTTTAACAACCTAAGTGTCCTTAGCGCTATTAAAAATCGTTAATTATTACGCTCTGATTCATTTTAAGAATCTAAGTTTAATCAACTAATCCCGTTGTCACGACGTGCAATTAAACTAGTTGCATGGATTATGATCTATCCTAACTTCTCTCCGTCGAGTCTCCATTAAGAATCAGATCAATACACAATTGGCCAGATTGCATACAACATTAAGCACATCCATACAAATAATTAGGAAAAAGGGCAAGAGATAGGCAATTATAACAACATTTTAACTATAATTTCATTTCAAGACCCCAAATTGGGGTTTAGCTATACATAGCTAAAATATCCACAAAATTTACAATGGAAAGCATAATTATGAGCACAATAAAAGGGAAGGAATTGACCGTCGAAGACCCCGTCGCTGGCGCTTGGAGTCCCTCCGAGCAGACCTTGAGCCTCCTAGAGCGCTCCCCAAAATTCTCCAAAGTTTTCCCACTAAAAGAACTCTCAAAAAGGCTAAAAAGCCTTGAGAGAGGCTCCATAGGAGCCAAGGAAAGAAAGGAAAGAATGAGGGAAATGATGATTGATGGTAAAAAATGGATCCAAGGGGCGCTATTTATAAGCTCGTAAATGGGGTAGAGTCGCGACGCTATTGGCACAGCATCGCGACGCTGTGACATCATCGATTTGCCGACCAAGAAATGGGACAGCATCGCGATGCTGTCCCTACAGCGTCTCGACACTAGGCGAATTCCAGAACTTTTTGGCGTGATTTTGGACTTGAATTTGGGCCTCTCTTCATTTCTTTTGGGCCTCATCTTCATGGTTGACCTTCTTGGCTTCCCCCTTGACCCAAGTATGGAAATTGGGCTTAAATGACTTCTTTTTGGGCACTTTTTCACCAAAATCCATAATTTTGCTCCTAGAGACCAAATAATAAAATATATTAAATATCTTCAATAAAAACACAATGAAAACACAAAAAAGCTCAATAAATTGGGACTAAAATAGCGACATTTCTGCTCGCTATCAATGTCTTAGTGAAAGTAGATAAATTCATATTTCCTGTTGATTTCATTATCATTGATTATGAGGCTGATAAAGATGTCCCAATTATTCTTGGTCGTCCATTTTTGGCTACTGGTAGAGTATTGATAGATGTTCAAAAAGGGGAATTAACAATGAGGGTTTATAACGAGGAAGTAAAGTTTAATGTTTTTAAGGCCATGAAATATCCAGATGAAGTGGAAGATTGTTCCTTCATTAGGATTCTGGAGAACACAATTGTTGAGACGACAATGGAGGATTTGACAAACGAGCATTTGGAAGATCATGGAGAGATTAGTATAGAGGATTTAGAAGTTTGTTCTTTAGAAAGAAAAAGTGAAAAAGTGTCTAGGTGTGAGGATGTTTTTGAGTCTTTAGATTTGGATGAAAGGAAGGCTCCTCCTATTAAGTCATCCCCGATTGAGGCACCCACTTTAGATTTGAAGCCCTTGCTGGATCATCTAAAGTATGTGTATCATGGGGAGGGTGAGACGCTGCCCATTATTGTTGCATCAGATTTAATTCTGGCGGATGAAGA
Organism: Luffa aegyptiaca; assembly: GCA_017139565.1. NCBI lineage: Eukaryota > Viridiplantae > Streptophyta > Magnoliopsida > Cucurbitales > Cucurbitaceae > Luffa > Luffa aegyptiaca. The sequence continues at coordinate 23,580,776 of CM029401.1, read as the reverse complement.
GGCCTTAATAAAGTTGTTGCACCAATATCACAAAGCAATAGGATGGACATTGGCTGACATTCAGGGAATTAGCCCGTCTTTCTGTATGCATAAAATCACTCTAGAGGAGGGATCCTTTAGAAGTATTGAGCAACAGAGAAGGCTTAACCCTGCAATGAAAGAGGTTGTTAAGAAGGAGGTGATCAAATGGTTGGATGCTGGGATTATCTATCCAATTGCAGATAGCAATTGGGTAAGCCCTGTCCAATGTGTTCCTAAGAAAGGAGGTGTCACAGTAGTGTCTAATAAGGACAATGAATTTATCCCAACCAGGACAGTAACTGGCTGTAGGATGTGTATGGATTATAGGAGGCTTAACAAAGCCACCCATAAGGACCACTTCCCTCTACCATTTATGGACCAGATGTTGGATAGATTGACTGGTCAGGCCTACTACTATTTTTTAGATGGTTATTCTGGGTATAACCAGATCACCATTGCTCCTGAAGATCAGGAAAAACCCACTTTCACCTGCCCTTATGGAACATTTGCCTTTAGGCAAATGCCTTTTGGCCTCTACAATGCTCCAACAACATTTCAGAGGTGTATGTTGGTAATTTTTTCAGATATGATTGAGTCCACTGTTGAGGTATTTATGGACGATTTTTCAGTTTTTGGAGGGTCTTTTCAACATTGTTTGGATAATTTAGTTAAGGTGTTAAAAAGATGTGAGAATACCCATCTAGTTCTTAATTGGGAGAAATGTCACTTCATGGTGAAGGAGGGCATAGTGTTAGGTCATAAAATTTCAAGGAAAGGTCTAGAGGTTGATCGAGCAAAAATAGAGGTTATTGAGAGATTAGAACCACCGAGTTCAGTTAAAGGGATTCGTAGTTTTTTAGATCATGCTGGATTTTATAGAAGATTCATAAAGGATTTTTCAAAAATTAGTAAACCTCTTTGTAATTTATTGTGTACTGATCATGTTTTAGACTTTAATGTAGATTGTAGGAAGGCTTTTGAGACTTTAAAGGCTGCTTTAATCTCATCCCCCATTCTTTGTGCACCTAATTGGAGTTTACCATTTAAGGTAATGTGTGATGCGAGTGATGTTGCAGTAGGCGCAATGCTGGGGCAAAAGCAGGGCAAATTCATTCATCCTATATATTATGCAAGCAGGGTTTTGAATGAGGCACAAATCAACTATACAACTACTGAAAAGGAGTTGTTGGCGGTTGTGTTTGCCTTTGGGAAATTTCGCCCATATTTGGTTGGGTCCAAAGTCACGGTTTTCACAGATCATGCACCAATAAGGTATTTAATGGCTAAAAAAGATGCAAAGCCTAGATTGATTCGTTGGGTTTTGTTATTGTAGGAATTCGACTTGGAGATAAAGGATCAGAGAATGTTGTTGCAGATCATTTATCCCGTCTTGATCCACCATCATCTTTGCTGGAGCAATCTGTCATTTCAGACTCTTTTCCGGATGAGCAGCTCTTTGCTGTTGAGGTAAAGGTGGTTAAGGATATCCCTTGGTATGCTGATATTGCCAACTTTTTGGTAAAAGGAGTCACTCCTATTGATATGGATTGGAGGCAGATGAAAAAGATTAGGCATGATGCGAAATTTTTTTATTGGGATGAGCCATTTATGTATAAGCAATGCTCTGATGGTATTATTCGTAGATGTGTTTCAGGTGATGAAGCAAAGGAAATCCTGGAGCAATGTCACTCTTCGCCGTATGGAGGTCATTTCAGCGGGCAGAGGACAGCTATGAGGATTTTGCAATTTGGATTCTTCTGGCCTTCCTTATTTAAGGATGATCACTGGTTCTACAAGCAGTGTGATGCTTGCCAAAGGAGAGGAAATTTAGGGCCTAGAGATGAAATGTCTCTTACTTACATTTTGGAATTAGAATTATTCGATGTATGGGGTATTGATTTTATGGGGCCATTTCCCCCTTCTAATGGTAATGTTTTTATCTTATTGGAAGTTGATTATGTGTCAAAATGGGTGGAGGTCATTGCATGCCATCAGAATGATGCTAAGACAGTATCAAAGTTTCTCCAATCACACATTTTTGCACGGTTTGGGACACTGAGAGCTTTAGTGAGTGATAAAGGTACACACTTTGTAAATAATGTTCTAACTAAGCTTTTAGCTAAGTCTGGAATTAAGCATAGGATAACTACCCCTTATCACCCACAAGCAAATGGTCAAGTTGAAATTAGTAATAGGGAAATTAAATCTATTCTAGAGAAAGTAGTCCATCCATCTAGGAAAGATTGGTCTTTTTGGTTAGATGAGGCTCTTTGGGCTGATAGGACAACCTATAAGACTTCTCTAGGTATATCTCCCTATAGGTTAGTATATGGAAAGGCTTGTCATTTACCGTTAGAGCTCGAGCATAAAACATTTTGGGCTTTGAAGAAATTGAATTTTGATCTGAGTCGTGCAGGTGCAATAAGAATGCTGCAGCTTAATGAATTAGATGAGTTTCGTCAGTTCTCTTATGAGAATGCGAAAATTTATAAAGAAAAGACTAAGTTGTGGCATGATAAGAAAATAAACCTAAAGAGTTTGTTAAGGGACAGAGAGTCTTGCTTTATAACTCTAGATTGAAATTGTTTCCTGGAAAATTGAAATCTAAATGGTCTGGATCATTTGTTGTGATTGAAGTTTTTCCTCATGGAGCAATTGTTGGGTTTTATGCCCTAAAACTCGTAGATAGTAAATGTACATTTGACTGAACATTAATAAAAGTGATGTATTATTCATGTTTGTATTATATCTTGTCTTATTAACCCTAATCCAATAAACTAAACATCCAAGGCTAATAGAATGAGGCTTGAACTAGTATGTAGGCACATACGGGGATCGATGCTCAAGTTTTAGCCTAAAGGGTATGTAGTATAGGGATAAGGTTGGGTACCTTATCCTGGTGACACTATGGATATGGCCCGTTTTGTATATTGATACAAACGTAATGATCCAACGCGTTCATGTAGTTGACATGCGAGTGGGGTATCATGTGCAATGAGTTTGCACAAAGACCGGACCGCGAAATAGTTAACCACTAACTGTAACACCGTTAGTTAGCTCGGTTTCTATTTCACTAGGATGGCCTAGGCAACTTGGCCTTAATCTTGAGTGGATTATGGACTCCTGTCCATGAGGGATTGTCCTTTGATTTGTACGGGTGAGAGTGGCCTGCACGCCGATTCAATAAGCCTACCATTTTGGGGACAAGACCGAGTGGGGAGCTGGGAACATAGTCTTACAAGATGGAATTCACTCTTTCCCAGATTTAGGATAAGTAGAGGTGTGTTCCCTTAAGTGGTGTCTCCGGGTCTTGAACAATGGGCCCTACCCTCTCTATGGCACGAGAGGGACTTCTGTTTGTTGGTTGGACCTCAAACAGGTTGTTCATTAGGCGAGCGCTGGTACTTAAGGATGAAGAGGTAGCCCAGGGGTAAAACGGTAATTTGACCTAGCTGGGGTACGAACACACGTGAAGGTCTGACTTGCTGTTGATGGTCGATATCCGTGGACACAGAAATATATCTACAGTGAGAAGAGTGCAGCTGTGGTTCTATAGTGGAGTGAACCACAGTTAACGAACATTGATTAACTTGGTTAATGAGTTTAGCCAATTAATCTCATATCGTTGGAGCTTCTGATCTGTAGGTCCATTAGGTCCCACCGGTAGCTCTATAAGGGCGTTGAGGTAAATTTCTAAGGGAGAATTGAATATTCGAAGGGGTTCGAATATTAAGTTATAATATGAATTTGATTCATATTAAAAGCTATAGGTTATAATTAATGCACATTAGATGTACATCAATACTATGGTTTATTTTGAGAGAAATATAATTAAATATGTGATGTTTAATTATAAGATTAATTAATTAGTGAATTAATTAATTTGTATTGTTTTATTAGATTTAATTAAATTTGATTTAATTGAATTTTATTAAAACAATAGGTTATGTGGAGTTATTATAAAAGGGTTTATACAATTATTAAATTAAATGTTAATTTAATATTATTATTAAATTAATTATTCCATCAGTTAAAGTAACTGATGGAATTATTCGTCCATTAACCTAGTCTTTACGCGTGATAGGGAGAAATTTAAGGGAGTGGTAGTTTTCACCCGTTGAATAACCACTCCTTCAGTTTAATCACGATTGATTCAATTCAGTTCATTCGTTCTCAGATCTCTCTCACGCATTCTCTCTCTCTCACTCTCCAGAACTCTCTGTGATTTTCTCTTAAGAATACAGAGAAGAAAATTCTTCCTAACCCTTAGAAATCACGCTCCCACAAGCCCCTAACGCACACCCTTGAAGAGAATACCGGTGCAACCTTTGGTGGTGGTGTTCGTGATAATTTTCCAGCAAGAAGAAGGATTTTGCTGCTGGTTTTTGGTGAAAAACAAGGGAATTTGGCGAAACGGATCAAGAATTTCTACAAAGGTATAGTATTCTTGATTTTGGTCAATAGGATCCAATTTAGATTAGATCTAAATATGTATTAGCATGTTTTATAATTAAAATTCAGTAGTTCTATTTTGATTTTACTGCTGTGTTTTAATTTGCAACGTACGGTATTTTATTCCGAATTAAAAACTGAGTTAAGGTTCTATACGTTTCCGCAGCGCAAGGGCTATTATCCCTACAGCAATTACTTTGAAAGATAAAAAGGATGAGAGAGTGTTCAAGGTTTGTTAGTATTGCTCGGGACACGCAATAGTTCAAGTTTGGGGGTATGATAACTCTCCGATAGGGAGTTATTTAGACCTTAGTTCTATAGTGTTTTGTGTGTCATTTGTGCTAAATAGGGTTGCTTTTAGATGAATATCATATGTTTTAACCCATTTGGGAGAATGGATGCCTTGGAAGTTATTTTGTGCAGAATATATTGTTGAGCGACTTGAGGGAGCGAAATCTGTGATCCAGCAAAGCAGGGAGCAAAACTGCCACGTCACAGCTCGTAATCCATTTTAATGAACTGAAGTTAGTTGAGTTATTTTCGGATCTAAGAAGCTTTGAGAGCCTTCCACGTGTACAAAGTCACCTAATTAGGGCTTGCCTTCATTCTATAAAAAGGAAGAGCCGTTTCAAGTCAAAGACATTCCACTTTTGGAGAAGGACATTTCCCATTTCTATCTTTGGGAGCCGAATAGAGAAGGAAAGATTGGAGACTTCAAGAAAACCATCAACTACGGATCTACTCAAGGGAATTAACATTTTCTTGTATTTTATTGTAGTTATGGATGCACATACTCAAATAGTAGCGTGTGTTATCATGAGCTTTATGAACTAAATTCACTTAGGTGTTGGTTAGGAATCATGTAATTGTCGTGCTTTATTCTCTATGCAATATATGTTGATTCGAGCATCTTGATTATTTGTTGTGCCTATTTCTATTTTGTGCCCGCCTGGCCAGCCGGTATGAATATCACTTCTTAGTTTCAGGGATGATTTGAGAAGTGTGTGGCATTTAATCACACTAGATCATTGTGTATTGGTGAACGCCAGTGACTGAGTTAGGGATAACAAGTTGCCTTGTTCTTGATCGGCAGTGCATCATCGGAGTTGAAACACATTCCAAAAAATCCAGAGTTCCGAGAGGATCCTGCTAATAAGACTGCAAGAGAATTTCCTAATCAATAATATTGCTAGAGCATCTTTTAAACAATTACTAAATCCTGACCAACGCCTGTTTCCAATCTGCCTGCTTTACTTGTTTACTTTCTGTTCTGTCATTTCTTTTGCCTCAACATTCTATTAAAATCAATCATTTTAACCACTCTTGAAACCGTTAAAGAGATATACAAAATAGATAAAGTGAGAGCTATTCAGCCCCGTGGATACGATAAATTACTTATCACTTGCTGCAGATTGTGTATGCTGGCACAGTGTTCTAAAGTCTATTTTTACTATATTTTTACCCACTCTGGAAACCCAATAGCTATCTATCACTTCATTGCAAACTTTGCTCATTGGCTCATGTGAGTGAGATTAAGAGTTTGTTGAGAGTGTGTTTGTCTTTGAATGAAAACATATGAGGGAGTGCTTGTGAGGTCTATTTTCCTTGTCACTTTTCCTTCTTTTGCAGCATGTTTCAAATAAGGAGTTCAAACAAATCTATGTTTCGTCAAGCACAAAGCATTGTGAGAATCACGTCCATGATGATCCATTTTGGAAGGCTTTTCATGAAAATTTGGATGAAGTGCATAAATTCATGAAGTACATGTTCGAAATATGTCAAGAGTTAAATTTGCGAGACCAAGAAATTGAGAGACAAATCGCAACATCCCATCACAAAGAAGAAGATTGTTCTATGCCTCAAGATGATGTTTCTGAAGGGAATAAAAGTGCCCACGCAGCGGAAGCGCATCGATTCGACCTTACGCCGTATATTAATTAACATTAAAATACCGTTACGAAAAGGCAAAATAAACTTTAAACATGTTTTAAAGTTGCTGGAAAATAGCTATAAACTTGCTGAAAAAATAAATCTAAATTTATTTTCATGCTTTTCTAGAGAAACGGGAAAGAACCGTTACAAACCTTCGTTGTAGACTTGACTGTTCTTCGCCAACGATGCTCCAACGACCGAAAACGCAGCAACTCCCTCTTGATTTCTTTGCTGGAAATTTCTTCTTCAAAGACACAATAACCATGGAGGTTACACCGGTATGTCTCTAAGTCTAGGAGGCAAAAGACTTGTGGGAGTCTTTCTCTAAGAGGGAGGCTAGAGAGAATTCTATGGTCTTGTCTTGTGAGTCTAAGACCAAGAGAAGAGTACTGAACCAATTAGGTCTAGTGTTCTATTTATAGAAGAGAGACCATGAATAAAATATTCGATTAAATCAATCTTTTCCAAAATTGATTCAATCTTTATTCCTTTTTAATCAATCCAAGATCAATCAATTCCATAATTGATTAATCTTTTCCACAAATGACTAATTACTTCCATAAGTGATTAGATCATTTCCATAAATGATTAATCACTTCCTTAAGTGATTAATTATTTCCATAATTGATTAATTCCCGAATAATGAATTCTTTAATTCATTAACCACCAATTAAATATCACATATTTAATTTCCGGCCTTGAATTAATTAATTTTTCCCAAATAGATTTTAGGCCTTAAAATTAATTAATTCATATTTGAACTCTTTCAAACTTCCATAAATTTATTGTGACTCAAATTTATATTAATATTTGAATTTCTTCAAAGATCAATTTCTCTCATAATAATATATCAATATATATTATATTGTTTCCCTTAGTAAATTGAACACTTTCAATTTACATTTATTACTTAGTTGCCTCAAATTACTTTATGAGCTACCAGTGGGACCTAGTGGACCTGCGGATCAAAAGCTCCAACGATGTGAGATTAATTGGTCAAACTCATTAACCAAATTAATCAATATTCGTTAACTGTTGTGCATTTAAGTGATGCAAACTAGGTTTATGCCCCTTCCATAATTCGAAAGGTGTTTCAGAAACACTTTTCGAGGGAACATTGTTCAAGATGTGTACTGCAGTCTCTACTGCATACCCCGAAAACAAGCTAGGCAATTGAGCATAGCTCATCATTGATCAAACCATGTCTAACAAGGTTGTATTTCTCCTTTCTGATACACCATTTTGTTGAGGTGTACCAGGGCCTGAGAGTTGGGTGGATTCCATGTTCTATCATATAATCCTGGAATCTTTGATCCATATACTCCCCTCCTCGATCAGATCGAAGTACTTTAATTGATTTACCTAATAGGTTTTCAACTTCAACCTTAAACTCCTTAAAATTTTCAAGGGCTTCAGACTTATGTCCCATTAGGTACAAGTAACCATATCTTGAATAATCATCTATAAATGAGATGAAATATTCGTACCCTCCTCGAGCTTTTACATTCATTGGACCACAGAGGTCTGAATGTATTAACTCTAAGGGTTCTTTGGCTCTGTAACCTTTTCCAGTAAAGGGTCTTTTGGTCATTTTTCCCACGAGACAAGATTCACAAGGTGGTAGTGAATCAGCTTCTAACTTGCTTAGAAGTCCATTCTTTACCAAACGATCGATTCTATCGATGTTTATATGACCAAGTCTAAGATGCCAAAGATGAGTATTGTTACTTGTTGGAGAAATCCTTTGCCTTTTTCTTTGAGTTTTAGCAGTTTTAAACAACTCGTGATTTAAAAGTGCTTTGTTTTCGGTTGGTCTTAATACATACAAGTTATTTTCTAATTTGGCTAAACAAATAAGTACACCATTCTTATAAATGAACGCTTCATTCATATCAAAAGTAACTGTATACGATTGTTCAATCAAACATGAAATAGAAATTAAGTTCCTCTTAATCTTGGGAACAATTAACAAACTTTCTAAACGTAAGAATCTATTTCTAAAAAATAACTTCGCAGCTCCCACTGCTTTAGCTGAAATGACTTCTCCAGTGTTCCGACCCTGAGTGTCATTTCCCCATCGTTCAACTACCGAAAGGAATTATTTTCCTGAAAAGAAGAGCAAACATGATTAGTTGCTCCTGAATCAAGTATCCAGGTAAACTCATCATGTTCTACTAGGCATGTTTCTAAAACTAGTAAATCAAATTTACCTTCCTTTTCCTTCTTTTTCTCAGCAAGGTACTTTGGGCAGTTTCTCTTCCAGTGTCCATCTACATTGCAGTGGAAACAGTTGCCCTTGTCTGCCACAACTTTGGCTTTTCCCTTGCTTTTAGCAGCAGTAGAGGGAGCTTTCCCCTTGTTTCCTTTCTTCTTCTGAATTTTCTTCGAAGAAGTGGCTACAGATTTAGTTCCAGAGGATGAACCCTTCTCGAACTTTCTTTTAGAGTGAACAATGTTTGCCTCTCCTTCTACATGTCCCTTGTTCTTAAGAAGAAACTGATAGAGTTGTAGCTCATTCAGGAGACTAGTCAGGTTGAATACTATTTTATTCATCATTGCATTGCTTCGAAACTGTAGAAAACTCTTCGGAAGAGATTCTAAGATGAATGCAACCTGACTCCACTCATCTATGACCGCCCCGTTTGCTTCTGCCACGTTGAATTGGACCATCATATCCAGGACATGCTCCCGAACAGACGTGCCCTCTTTCATGCAGCAGCTATAAACGTATTTGAGAGCGTCATGGTGGAGTTGGTAGGACGGTTGTCCAAACATCTCCTGGAGGGAGTTCATAATCTCCCTCGCTGTGACCATGCCCTCATGCCTTTTAGCCAAAACTTTAGATAAGCTGGCTAGGATATAGACGCGAGCCTTATCATTGGTCTTTGTCCAGCGGTCATAAGCATTCTTAATTGCTTGGGATGCATTACGAGCAGGGGCTGGAGGACAATCCTCCGTTAAGACGAACCGCAGATCATCGACAACAAGAATCGTATTCAGGTTCGACTTCCACGTAGCGTAATTTTCATCGGTTAATTTCTCATTTTTAAGCAGAGAGACTATTGAGGAAGACATTGCTGAAATTTAAACAAACAATGACCGTATTAGTTATCTTTGCCTTAACCCATCATACAAGCAAACAATTGCACACAATCCAATCAATTTAGCAAAACAAGTAATCACAGAACCCTAAAACTATTGATTTAGTTTTGCAACGATGTTTCAGAGGTTTAGAATATCAGCCACCGAAGGGTGATCAGGTACTCCTCTGAAATGAGACATTTCTCAACTAATTCAAATTCCAGAATAACTCATATTCCTATAGACATTAGCCACCGTTGTTCGGTCAAGGATTTGTTAACATTTTTAACTCATCCTCGTAAGTATAACCCTCCCACTTTTAGATCTCAGAGGCACGCACCAACAGGCTACCGAAGGGAAAGACAACTGTTGGTAATTAGCCTAAGAGTTCCTATCCTCTTCAGGAGTTCACGATGTTCCGAATCCTATGATCAGGCCCTCCGAAGGGATGGTTGAGCCAGGACAACCTGCAGGCAGATCATAGGACTCTCACGGTGTGAACTAGGGGCGGAGACTGAGGGACGTTGACACGTGTCCCGCTCCCACTTACTTTAGACATTTTTCCCATTCACCTTGTTATTGATTCATGCAAACACTTTCCGAAGGGAGGCCGCTCCTAGGGCGACTCGAAGCCGAGCATGAACCTCACGTTGTGAATATAGGGACGTAGGAGCAAAACTTGATTTAAATCTCGTTTTGAAATTTTCCTCCCACTGAAAATGTCCTAAGGTTAATTTAGGGTTGTTTAACTTAGATAAAATTCGGCTAAGTCAATCTATCTAAGTCTGATCCTATTATAACAATTATGGAAAGGATTCAACTGCAATGTTTTAGGTGAATTAAACTCCTTTTAATAAACCCAACATTGCAAGTTAGCATTACTATGGTTAATTCAACTCAAGGTTCGGGCCAGTTCCCAGGTAGGAGGTGTTCCATAAACCGTCAACTTAAATACCCCCAACCTTAGAAAGAACTTTACCGAGAGAGTTCCCTTATAACCTCAGTAATGTAAGGTCTTTACTCTAAAGATCTAGGTGCATTAAACACTTTTAACAAACTTAGTGACATTGCATGCTAACATTTAACTATGATTAATTCAACCCCGGTATTCCGAGTCAGTTCCCAGGTAGGAGGTGTTCCGTAAACCATCAACTTAAATACCCTCAGCCTTAGACAGAACTTTACTGATGGAGTTCCCTTATAATCATAGCAATGTTTTTCCTACTTAGTCAATTAAAACTATTTTTAATTCTAAGTAAGAAATAATTCTAATCCTATTAGAAACTGATCTAGGTCTAATTAATTTTAAACAATTTAAAATTAATTGAATTTTTCCTATGATCTTATGTTTGCATGCAATTCTTGATTATAGATTGACGGTTTCTAATCATTAATATTAAAGAACTATTTCAAATTTTAATGATTAATCCTATAATCAAGAATCTAAGGTTTAATTCATTCAACAATCTCATTCAAATTAAAAAATTAAATCATACTAATTGCATCGCATGAATAATATAACAATTATATTATTAACTATGGATGTTTCATGCTCCATGCAATATTGATTTTCTTTTAATATAACAATTATAAGCCAATTAAGAAAATCAATCAAGCATGCTTCATTCATCACATTAAACATAACTATTTATATTTAATTTAAATAATGACATGCTTCATGCTTTCCAATTTTTCATATAATTAATATACACTTATATTAAAGAATATGAAAACAATTTCATGCATTTAAAACATACATTATAACAATTTATAATATATAAATAAATGCATGAGCATGTTTATAACCTAAGGTGGGATTAATAATTCTATATGACATCCATAAAGCATATAAATAGCAATTGAACCGGTTAATTTTGGCCCCTAGGATAAAATAAAGCATTAAATTACATTAATTTTAGCTTAATTCTATCCTAAAATCCTTCTGCAGCTCCAAAATCTGGTCTAGACATCACGAACCGCCCCGAACCACCTCGAACCAGCCTCCAAAATCATGAACCAAGAAAAAAAATAGCTGAACCGAACCAAATAGGTCCCAGTCCAGCCGAACCGGAGTGAATCGGACCGCCCACCAACTTGAACCGTGCCTGTTGAAGCCCTAGGGCGCGCCGCATCGTGACAGCGTCGAGACGCTTGCATCGCAGCGTCCCGACGCTTGCATCGCAGCGTCCCGACGCTGTGCACTTTCCTTACTTGAGCGCCTGCGGTATTGAGACAACGTCGAGACGTTTTTGGAGTAGCGTCCCGACGCTGTTGCGTCTGGAGGCACAATCTGGGCAGAAACTCACGTTTTCTTCGGTTTTGGCTTCGATTTCAGCGACGATTTCTCTGATTTTCATCTCATAAAAACCTATTCTAGACCCGGACATACATAGGACTCGATTTTACTTAAAATACCCGAAACACCGGGCCTTACATGATCAAAATCACATAAAAATAAAATCTATGGCCATAAAATTAACTTAAACAGTTCAATGCAAACCGTACATACATTATGCATAAATCCCACCTATTAGAGCCTATCACAAATTTTAATATTAATTAATAGGGACAACGATGGCTCTGATGCCGATTGAAGGGAATAAAAGTCCCCACGCAGCGGAAGCACATCAATTGGACCTTACGCCGTATATTAATTAACATTAAAATACCGTTACGAAAAGGTAAAATAAACTTTAAACATGCTTTAAAGTTGCTGGAAAATAGCTATAAACATGCTGAAAAAATAAATCTAAATTTATTTTCATGCTTTTCTAGAGAAACGGGAAAGAACCGTTACAAACCTTCGTTGTAGACTTGACCGTTCTTCGCCAACGATGCTCCAACGATCGAAAACGCAGCAACTCCCTCTTGATTTCTTTGCTGGAAATTTCTTCTTCAAAGACACAACAACCATGGAGGTTACACCGGTATGTCTCTAAGTCTAGAAGGCAAAAGACTTGTGGGAGTCTTTCTCTAAGAGGGAGGCTAGAGAGAATTCTATGGTCTTGTCTTGTGAGTCTAAGACCAAGAGAAGAGTACCAAACCAATTATGTCTAGTGTTCTATTTATAGAAGAGAGGTCATGAATAAAATATTCAATTAAATCAATCTTTTCCAAAATTGATTTAATCTTTATTCCTTTTTAATCAATCCAAGATCAATCAATTCCATAATTGATTAATCTTTTCCACAAATGACTAATTACTTCCATAAGTGATTAGATCATTTCCATAAATGATTAATCACTTCCATTTCCATAATTGATTAATTCTCGGCTAATGATTTCTTTAATTAATTAACCACCAATTAAATATCACATATTTAATTTCCGGCCTTGAATTAATTAATTTTGCCCAAATAGATTTTAGGCCTTAAAATTAAATAATTCATATTTGAACTCTTTCAAACTTCCATAAATTTATTGTGACTCAAATTTATATTAATATTTGAATTTCTTCAAATATTAATTTCTCTCATAATAATATATCAATATATATTATATTGTTTCCCTTAGTAAATTGAACACTTTCAATTTACATTTATTACTTAGTTGCCTCAAATTACTTTATGAGCTACCAGTGGGACCTAATGGACCTGCAGATCAGAAGCTCCAACGATGTGAGATTAATTGGTCAAACTCATTAACCAAATTAATCAATATTCGTTAACTGTGTACATTCCACTATAGACTCACAGTTGCACTCTTCTCATTGCAGACATATTTTCTGTGTCCATGGATATTGACCAATAACGACTAGTTAGTCCTTCACGAGTGTCCGTAACACCAGCTGGGTCAAATTACCGTTTTACCCCTGGGTTACTTCTATTTCCTTAAGTACCAGTTCTCCTCTAATGAACAAGCTGTTTGTGGTCCAACCATCAAACAGAAAACCCTCTCGTGCCATTGAGAGGGTAGGGCCCTTTGTTCAAGACTCGGAGTCACCACTTAAGGGAACACTCATCTGTTTCCCTAAAGTCGGGAAGGAGTGAATTCCATCTTGTACGATTATGTTCCCAGCTCCCCACTCGTTCTTGTCCCCAAAATGGTAGGCTTATTGAGTCGGCGTATTGGGCCACTCTCACCCATACAAATCATAGGACAATCCCTCATGAGCAGGAGTCCATAATCAACTCAGGATTAAGACCAAGTTGTCTAGGTCGTCCTAGTGAAATAGAAAACCAACTAGTTAACGGTGTTATAACAAGTGGTTACTATTTCGCGGTCCGGTCTTATGCAAACTCATTGCATAGGATACCCCCACTCGCATGTCTCCTACACGAACGCGTTGGATCATAGCGTTTGTATCAAATACAAAGTGGGCCGTATCCATAGTGTCACCAGGATAAGGCACCCAGTCTTATCCCTATACTATAGACCCTTTAGGCTGTTTCTTGAACAATGATCCCATATGTCGCTACATATAGTTCAAGACTCATATTACAACCTAGGATGTCTAGATTATTGGATTACGGTTATTTTAGGCAAAGACAAATATAAAATAACTAATAACATTTAATGGAAAAATATATCAATATTATTTCATTAATATCCAGTCAACGGTTACATTCACTATCTACGAGTTTTAGGGCATAAAACCCAACAGTTTCAAGTGATGAAGTTGTTGTTGATGACGTGGTGACCCACAAAGAAAGTGTGCAAACATATGTTGATTTATTTTCCTTTGAGACAAAAAGTGATGAAAGTAAAAAAGAGGAAAAGTGTGACAGAAAAATTTGAGAGTTATATAGAGATTAAAGAGCAAGAGAGTTCATTTATTAGAGTTTGTGAGGAGAACATTATCTTGTATTCAAAAAGACACATCCAAGAACTTGTAACTGAAAGGATTTACTTTCTAACGGGTGCACTTAAACCAAGTGTATCTACATTTTCTAACGGATTCTTGCAGGAAATTAAAATGCTTATTGACAAACAAGATTTGAAGCTTGTCTTAAATATGAGACAAGGACGAGCACAAGGGAACTTAAGTACCTCCATCCTTAGACAGAACTTCATCGGAAGAGTTTCCTTATAACCATCGTAATGTAAAATCTTTACTCTAAAGATTAGGTCTATTAAACACTTTTAAATAACTTAGCAACCTTTCATGCTAACATAACTATGGTTAATTCAACCCAAGTTTCGGGTTAGTTCCCAGGTAGGAGGTGTTTCGTAAACCGTCATCTTAAGTACCTCCAGCCTTAGACAGAAGCTCATCGATAGAGTTCCCTTAAACCAATAGTGATGTTTGTCCTACTTAGTTATATTAAAACTATTTAAAAAAAAAACTAAGACTTAATCCTAATCTTATTAGAATTAATGTAATCTTAGGTCTAATTAATTTTAAACATTTTAAGATAGAGGGTAGCAGAGAAGCTCGAATCTGTGTTTTCTGTGTTTGGGACATTTCTGGACAACTCGGTTGGGAAACTCGTTTTCATTTCTTCAGGTAAGTTGTAGAGTGTTCGAAAATGAAGATTTTGATATATAGTACATTAATTGTGGTCAAGTTTTGAGGAAGTTATTGGTGTTGGAAGTTAGGGTATAGAATCTGGAAAATCTGGAAAAGTAGAATGTGAAGTGTGATTTTTTATTCAAGTGTTTAGAATTCATGGGCATGGAAAGACAAAACTACTTATGGTTCTAATGCTCGGTTTTGGTTGTTTGACAGGCCAAGAGGAAATAGGTCGAGTCTACAGACCAGGAAACTAGCTAAGACAGTGAGTGACAAAACAAATTTCGAAAATTATTTCCGAAACGGTTGTTCCTGATTAGATGTTTTACATTTTTTCTATGAATGATACATGATTTCTATGAATGGTTTCAAGCATAAGTTTTGAGCTTAGATTTTCTAATGAGGTTTATATACGAGCATGTGATTATTGACTTTATGAAAAGTAGTTGAAACGATATCATTAAAGTAAAGTATGTATTAGCAAGTACTGTTTAAAGATTTTTCAGTTTTTCACGAGCAAGCTGAGTAAGCTTAAGTTTTTTGAAAGATAACGATAAGCAGGCATGTTTTAATGTTTTCATGTGATTTTCTGAGATTTCCATTGACTACATGACTGAGATATTGAGCCCGAGGCTATATGGTACCGTGTGCACACAGGTTATATTCTGTTGTTGACGTTGAGTGTACTTCGTGACAACGATGCTGTCGTGAGTGCTGGGCGGGCCCCACTACGACAAAGACGATGGGAGTGCTGGGCGGGCCCCACTACATCGTAGAGCTAGTAAACGTTTGTTGTACTGGACGTGCCCTACACAACGTTGATTGTTCATGTTAGTTAAGATGTTTTATATAATTGATATGCTTTGCTAGATTTTAATGACGTACTTGCGAAATATTTGAGAAAGCTTTTATCGTTACACGATTATGTTTAACGCTTTCATTGAACAGATTTATACGTTTAAAGGTTTATCACGTGTTATGATTTGTGGATTTACAGTTTTAAATTTAGTCACTCACTCTTTCAAAATGTTTTCCCACTTTTTAGGTAGAGAGATCAAGCTCCCGGTGCCTGATACACTGCCAACGTCTGCTGAAAGTTCCAGTTCAAGCTTGTTGGGTTTTATGCCCTAAAACTCGTAGATAGTGAATGTAAACAAATTGTATACATGTTTCAATAAAGTGTTATTGAGTTTCTACAATAAAGTGTTATTATTAAATATTGCACAATTTGACCCAAATCCAATAAACTAAGATCCAAGGTTGTTTGTATGTAACTTGAACTAGTATGTGGGGACATACGGGGATCGATGTTCAAGTAACAACCTAAAAGATCTATAGTACAAGGATAAGGTTGGGTACCTTATCCTGGTAACACTATGAGATACGACCCGCTTTGTATTTGATAAAGATGTATTGATCCAAAACGTCCATGTAGTAGACATGCGAGCGGGGGTATCCTATGCAATGAGTTTGCATAAGACCGGACCACGAAATAGTCAACCATTAGTTGTAACACCGTTAACTAGTTAGGTTGGTTACTGTTTCAATAGGATGACCTAGGTAACTCAGTCTTAATCCTGAGTGTGTCATGAACTCCTTCTCACGAGGGATTGTCCTTTGATTAGTATGGGTGAGAGTGGCCTGCACGCCGACTCAATAAGCCTACCTTCTTGGGGACAAGACCGAATGGGGGGTTGGGGACATGACAACACAAGATGAAATTCACTCCTTCCCGCTTCTAGGAGAAGTAGATGAGTATTCAGAGTCGTCAACGGAGGTATGTTTTTCACCGCTTAACCTTTTGCCAATGTATTGGTATTTTGTAGAACAAAATTAATTTACGAACGGTCCAATTGCTTCCGCTGTAACGGAATTGGGAATTCCAATCCTTTCAATTGGTATCAGAGCCGATCGTAGATTTTAATTTTGTTTCCTAAAATTTGCATTGGTTCTTTGGTGGGAATTTTCTACATTATGAATGTTTGGTTTGCTTAAAGACTGTTTTGGTGTTTTGGCATTAGATTTACAATTTTTGTATGATTTGATCATGTAAGGACCCATGTTTTTGGGGCAAATTGTTGTAAATCGAGTCTTGTAAGTCCGTGTCTAGAGATTTAGGATCAATTTGTTGATCGGTGTTCGAATCGGGGTTGAAATCGGAGAAGAACGGCTGCTGGAATCGAAGACAGTATGCTGCCCAGAGGCGTAGTGTCGCGACCCTGCTCAACGGAGTCGCAACGCTGAGGAACAGGCGCTGGAAAAATCGGGACAGCGTCGAGACGCTTTGCCTTCAGCGTCGAGACGCTGACGGAAGTTTCCGAATTCGCGGCACGTTGAGCGAGACGTGCGGCGTGAAGCGGTTACTTCAGGCGGTTACGAATATATATATTTTGCGTTCATTTAAGTTCGAACTCTGGTGGCTGGAGTAGTTGGTGTGCACTCGTGCCTACTATTTGTGAGAGCGCGAGTTTGAGGCAGGTTCGAGGCAATTTTTTTCTCCGTGCGCGCGTGATGGTATGGGTGGTTCAGAGTTCGGTTCGGTCCGGTTCACTGAGTGTTTGGTCCGGTTCAAAGCTGGTTGGTCCGGTTCAGGGAGAATTTGGACCAGTTTGAGAAATTTGGGTCCGGTTTGGGCGATTCTGACATTGTTCGGGTTGGTTCTGAGCAGTTCAAGGCGGTTCAGACCATTTTCAAGGCGGTTTAGGGCTAGATTTTGACTAATTAATGTAATTTTTCATTATTTTTGCCCTAGGATGCCAAAATACCGGTCTTTATAGCTATTTAATTGCTTTATGGATGTCATATAGCTTAAAATCCCACCATAGGTTAAGCATATTCATGCATTTTTAATTATAATTGTTATAATATAAATATTATGCATGAATTTAATTTTCATGGGTATTTAATATAAATAGTTATGATTAAATGGATGAAAATTGAGAAGCATTGAGCATGAAATTACTTTAGTAAAAATATAAAAAGTTATATTTATGAAAGTAATTTATATGCTTATTTATTTTCATGAGCTATTAATATAAAGTGTTATGTTAATGTATGAAAATGTGAATGCTTATTTTAATTTTCTTGGGTAATTAATTTAAGAGTTAGATTAATTGAAGAAAATTAATTTGAATTTAGCATGAAATTACTTTAGTTTAAAAAAAAATATAAGAATTATATTTATATTAGTAATTAACATGCTTAATTAATTTTCATGATATATTAATATAAATGTTATGTTAATGTATGAAAATGGTAATGCTTAATTTTAATTTTCTTGTATTATTAATTTAAGAGTTAGGTTAATTAAAAGGAAATTAAATTGCATTGAGCATGACATTACCGTAGATTAATATAATTGTTATATGTTTGGTATGTCATGTATACTAATGTATGGTTTTATAAATTAATTAGAATTTGTTTGTTAATTTATTCACCATAGTAGCATGTTATAGGGTTAATTCATTAAAATTTATAATAGTTATAAAATTAATGAATAGAAACTGTTAACCTATAACAAAGAATTGCATGCAAACATAGGATCTTAGGATAAATGAATTAATTTTAAAATGTTTAAAATTAATTACATCTAAGATCACATTTCTAATAGGATTAGAATTATTCTTACTTAGAATTAAAATTAGTTTTAATTGACTATGATTATAAGGGAACTCCACCGGTTAAGTTCTGTCTAAGGCTGGGGGTATTTAAGCTGACGGTTTACGGAACACCTCCTACCTGGGAACTGACCTGGAATACCGGAGTTGAATTAATCATAGCTAAATGTTAGCATGCAATGTCACTAGGTTTGTTAAAAGTGTTTAATGCACCTAGATCTTTAGAGTAAAGACCTTACATTACTGTGGTTATAAGGGAACTCTCTCTGTAACGTTCTGTCTAAGGTTGGGGGTATTTAAGTTGACGGTTTACGGAACACCTCCTACCTGGGAACTGACTCGAATCTTGAGTTGAATTAACCATAGTAATGTTGACTTGCAATGTTGGGTTTATTAAAAGAAGTTTAATTCACCTAAAACATTGTGGTTGAATCCTTTCCATAATTGTTATAATAGGATCAAACTTAGATAGATTGACTTAGCCGAATTTTATCTAAGTTAAAAAACCCTAAATTAACCTTAGGACATTTTCAGTGGGAGGAAAATTACAAAACGAGATTTAAATCAAGTTTTGCTCCTACGTCCCTATATTCACAACGTGAGGTTCATGCTCGGCTTCGAGTCGCCCTAGGAGCGGCCTCCCTTCGGAAAGTGTTTGCATGAATCAATAACAAGGTGAATGGGAAAAATGTCTAGAGTAAGTGGGAGCGGGACACGTGTCAACGTATCCCTCGGTCTCCGCCCCTAGTTCACACCGTGAGAGTCCTATGATCCGCCTGCAGGTTGTCCTGGCGCAACCATCCCTTCGGAGGGCCTGATCATAGGATTCGGAACATCGTGAACTCCTGAATAGGATAGGAACTCTTATGCTAAATACCAACAGTTGTCTTTCCCTTCGGTAGCCTGTTGGTGCGTGCCTCTGAGATCTGAAAGTGGGAGGGTTACACTTACGGGGATGAGTTAAATGTGTTAACTAATCCTTGACCGAACAACGGTAACTAAACGCTAACGGAATATGAGTTATTCTGGTGTTAGAGTTTGGTTGAGATTGTCTCAATTCAGAGGAGGAGTAGCTGACCACCCTTCGGTGGCTGTTGTTCTAAACCTTTGAAGTATCGTTGCAAAAACCAAATCAATAGTTTTATAGGGTTTCTTTGATTGCTTATTTGTTTTTGCAGAATTTGATTGGATTAGTTGTAATGGGTTAGTGCTATAAATAATACAAGTAATTTGTTACTTTAGCAATTATATAATAATTTTATGTGTATTGTCTTACGTCATTTTATAAATAACGGTAATACAACAAACTTAAACGACAAATTGTGGTAAATAAGTCTAGGATTATTCTTAACTGAGGAATGTCCTCATGCCCCATATGTTTAAATCATAAAGAATTGTTCTTGATGAATATGACATAGAACCCTGCTTAGCAAAAAGAGAACTTGTTCAAGACCGTAATTTTCATTTACTTATCTTGAAAACGTGATTAGTGAAGAATAGTGATTCTCCCTGAATACTTGATTCAGGAGCCACAAATCACGTGTGTTCTTCTTTTAAAGGAATAAGTTCCTGGGAACAGCTTGTTGCTTGTGTAATAACTCTCAAAGTTAGAATTAGAGAGGTTATTTTGGCTAAAGCAGTGGGGAACATTAAGTTATTTTTCTCAGTGGGAGAAAATACATATTATTAGATAATGTGTATGTAATTCCTAAGATCAAAAGAAATTTGATTTATGTGTCTTGTTTGCTGGAACAATGTTACTCTTTACCTTTCTCTGCTAACGCAATTTAATTCAAGAAAGGGGGTTGACATTTGTTTAGCATTACTGGAAAGTAACCTAAATGTTTTAAGACTAATCAAGAGTAAAGCAGTCATGAACACTGAGTTGTTTAAGACTGCTACTACTCAATGTGAAAAGAGGCAAAGGATTTCTCCTAAAGGAAAATACCTTTCTTTGGTTCTAAGGTAGACCATATTAATCTCAATTTGATTGGGAGATTGGTCAAGAGTGAACTTCTAAGCGGGTTAGAAGATGACTCTCTACTACCTTGTAAGTCATGCCTTGTGGGCAATATGACTGATAGATCTTTTACTGGAAAACCGTTAAGAATATCCTCAAGTATCTTAGGAGAACGAGGAACTATATGCTTGTGTATGAGACTAAGGATTTGATCCTTACAGGATACACTGACACGGATTTTAAGACTGATAAGGATTTGAGGAAATCTACATCAGTATCCATGGTCAATCTTTACAGAAGGAGTTATAGTATGGACAAGTTACAGTCTTGACCAAAATAAAGCTACTTGTGAAGCAGCGATAGAGACTGTAAGGCTTAGGAAGTTCTTGACTGATTTGGAATGTGTTCCAAATGTGAACTTGCCCATCACACTTTATAGTGATTCAGTGGTGCTGTCGCAAATTCAAAAGAACCTCGCAACCCAAGACAAACAGACACATTGAATTGAATGGAATTTTGCTGATTCATTCACGAAGGCTCTCTCGGCTAAAGTGTATGAGGGTCATCTAGAAGGTCTAGGTCTACGAGTTATGTACAAAGATGAAATCTACGACAAGTGGGAGAAATGTAATGGGTATAGTGATACCATTATGTAATGGGTATAGTGATGCCCTAGTTTATTGTATTTGTACATTGTACATGTTTTATACATGTATTTATACACCCACTGTTGTATAGATTATTGTACATCCCACTAAACTAGAGTTTTAGTTCAAGTGGGAGTTTGTTGGGTTTTATGCCCTAAAACTCGTAGATAGTGAATGTAAACAAATTGTATACCTGTTTCAATAAAGTGTTATTGAGTTTCTACAATAAAGTGCTATTGTTAAATATTCCACAATTTGACCCAAATCCAATAAACTAAGATCCAAGGTTGTTTGTATGTAACTTGAACTAGTATGTGGGGACATACGGGGATCGATGTTCAAGTAACAACCTAAAAGGTCTATAGTACAAGGATAAGGTTGGGTACCTTATCCTGGTAACACTATGAGATACGACCCACTTTGTATTTGATACAGATGTATTGATCCAAAACGTCCATGTAGTAGACATGCGAGCGGGGGTATCCTATGCAATGAGTTTGCATAAGACCAGACCACGGAATAGTCAACCATTAGTTGTAACACCGTTAACTAGTTAGGTTACTGTTTCAATAGGATGACCTAGGTAAGTCAATCTTAATCCTGAGTGTGTCATGAACTCCTTCTCACGAGGGATTGTCCTTTGATTAGTATGGGTGAGAGTGGCCTGCACGCCGACTCAATAAGCCTACCTTCTTGGGGATAAGATCGAATGAGGGGCTGGGGACATGACAACACAAGATGGAACTCACTCATTCCCGCTTCTAGGAGAAGTAGATGAGTGTTCCCTTAAGTGGTGACTCCGGGACTTGAACAAAGGGATTCCGCCCTCTCACTGGCCCAAGAGGGACTTTCTGTTTAATGGTTGGACCATAAACAGGTTGTTCATTATAGGAGCGCTAGTACTTAAGGAGACAGATGTAACACAGGGGTAAAATGGTAATTTGACCCAGCTGTGATTACAGACACTTGTGAAGGATTGACTTACCGGCATAGGTCTACATCCATGGACACAGAAATGTTCTACAGTGAGAAGAGTTCAACTGTGGGTCTTTAGTGGAATGACCCACAGTTAATGAATATTGGTTAACTTGATTAATGAGTTTAATGAGTTAACCTCATATCATTGGAGCTTATGATCTATAGGTCCATTAGGTCCCCCTGCTAGCTCGTAAAGAGTAATTAGGAACAAATATATCTTGAGAGAATTTGAATAGTTCAAATTCATATTGGGAATTAAGTTAATTGTATGAGATACAAATTAATATAATGTATAGTGATGCATTAAAATATAAAGTCTAATTTGAGATTAAACTTTATTATATTGAGAGATTGATATATTTGAAAGAGTTCAAATATATGTCTAATTAAATATATGGTATTTAATTAGAAGATGAATTAATTAATTATTCAATTTAGTTTAAATTAAATGATATTTAATTAAACTATAGTCTATGAGGGAATTATTAGAATATGATTCTAATATGTAATTAATTGAATATGGGAGATATTTAATTAATTGTAAAATTAATTAATTATTGAAATTAATTAATTGATTAGTTTAATTAAATTAATTAAATGTGATTTAATTAAGTTTAATTAAAATATATTATGTGAGGAAATTACATTTAAATAAGATTTAAATGTGCATGAGATTAATTAATTAATATGATTAGTTAATTAACATTTAATTAATTGATTTAATCAATTAATTAATTGATCTTGATCTAACGGTCAAGATTGTTTCCTAACCTCACATTAGGGTTTCCTCTCTTATAAAAGGAAAGGTTATGAGAACCCTAGCCCTAAGGTCTCATTCTAGCCTCCCTCACATATTCTCTCAAGAACTCTAGAGAGAAATTTTCTCTCTAAGAGTTTTTCCCAATCAAGATTATTAGTCCCACAACTACGTTCCTAATCTCAGAGTTATAGCAGGGTAGCCTCATGGTGGTGTCTGTTGAAGTATTCAGAGTCGTCAACGGAGGTATGTTTTTCACCGCTTAACCTTTTGCCAATGTATTGGTATTTTGTAGAACAAAATTAATTTACGAACGGTCCAATTGCTTCCGCTGTAACGAAATTGGGAATTCCAATCATTTCAAAGCTCCAGTACGTGGGTGGAGTTGTACATTGAGTCTGTCTATATTGTAAATGTTTTTGTAAGGATTGGATAATTTACGGTTTGTGTAAGTTTTAGAGATCGTGGTTGTATAAACCCCAGTTGTATATGTTTTTTGTTGTGATATCTATATCAGGTTATTTTCAAAACCGAGTTATGTCAGGGTTGCACCTCTTGTATGTTAAAAGGTTTTCAGGGATTCCGCTGTGTTGTGTTTCATGTAGAATATTTTATATCTAAGATTAGTATGTTTATCAGGTTCAACATTTTAGGAGGATTAACGGGTATCATTAGAGGAGGACGATGTCCGTTGGCTTCACGCCATCTTTCGGACTAAGCTAGCAGGTGGTCCGGGAGGGGGTGTGACAACTTGGTATCAGAGTAGTTAGCTCCATGGGAAATGAGACAGAGTAATTAGCTCTAAGAAGAAACTAGAAAGTAGATAGTTAGACGTTGAGTCAGTTTGGATAGAACTGGCAGAGTATGGTCCAAGTATTTTTTAGCGTGAGTCCAGTTAGAACTAGAATGTGGGTAGCAGTTTAGTATCATGCATTTGAGTTCAGTATCTATAACATGTCTGATGTATTGATATGTTATAAGAGTCATGCCCCCACGTACCAGCAGACGACACAGGCAGAATCAGGACGGGACGTGCAGGATCCTACCTAGGGTCAATCTGAAAGTGGATCAAGTACCCGAGAGTTCAGACTAGGGTAGGAAGCGAGCATTTTTCTAGATCTGAACCGGAGGTCAGTAGGCCAGAGAGAGCAGGGCCTAGTGATCCAGAAAAGATGTATGGGATAGAACGGCTGAAGAAATTAGGAGTCGCAGTGTTTGACGGTTCCACAGATCCAGCTGACGCCGAGGTTTGGTTAAATATGCTGGAGAAATGCTTCGACGTGATGAGTTGTCCTCAGTAGCAAAAAGTCAGATTAGCTACATTCCTTCTGTAGAAGGAGGCGGAGGGATGGTGGAAATCCATTTTAGCCAGGCGCAGTGATGCACGTACGTTAGACTGGCAGACTTTTAGAGGCATATTCGAGGACAAGTACTATCCCACCACATATTGTGAGGCAAAGAGAGATGAGTTTCTGGGGCTGAAGCAAGGATTGGAATTCCCAATTCCGTTACAGCGAACTTCTACCACCCTAATCTGCGCAATCATGAGAACTTCTCGTACTCAAACTCAAATAATGTTTTGCAGCCACCGCCAGGTTTTGCATCATCTAGTGCGCCTGAAAAGAAGAATAACCTGGAGGAGATGGTGGCTATATTTATCAAAGAACAAAAAGTGTTGAATGTCAATCTCCAGACGGCAGTCAATAACCACGACACTGCTTTGAAAAATATGGAAGTTCAAATAGGTCAGATAGCTTCAGCAGTGAATGCCCTTCAGAAGGGGAAGTTTCCAAGCGACACTGAACCTAACCCAAGAGAGCAGTGCAAGATGGTGACACTAAGAAGTGGTAGGAAGCTGGAGATCAGTTCAGAACAGAAAAAGAAAGAAGAAAAGAGCAAGGATGAAGATGAAAGGGCTGAGGCACAAAAAGCCTCCTCTGAAAGGTCCCAACATCCTCCTAACTCTATTGATTTTAATTGTGATGTTTCTAACTCTTTTGCAGGAAAAGAAGAAAGGCAAGAGGAGAAACTGAACGAGGAAGAAGTGGTTCCATGCAACCACCATGACAAAGGTTCGCACATCAACCCGCCCAAGCGGAGGGGCGAATGTCCAACCTTTGACTACAGGGAGTTACCTTTTCCTCAACGCTTTAAGAATGTTAAATTAGATGAGCAGTTTCAGAAATTCCTTGAAATGTTTAAAAAATTGTCTGTGAATATTCCCTTGGTAGATGCTTTGTATAACATGCCTAATTATGGGAAATTCATGAAAGAGATGCTTTCTAAGAAGAAAAGTTTGAAAAAAGAAGTTTTTAAATTGTCTGAAAGTAGTAGTACCATAGTTTTTGGAAAGATGCCTTCTAAACAGAAAGATCCAGGGAGTTTTACCATTCCCTGCACCATAGGAGAAGTATCTTTCAATAGGGCCTTGTGTGATCTTGGTGCTAGTATAAATTTAATGCCCTATTCTGTATATAGGAAGATTGGCTTAACAGGAATGAAGGACACCGACGTCACTCTCCAGCTTGCTGATAGATCAATTACCCACCCGATGGGTGTTGTGGAGGACGTACTGGTGAAGGTCAATAAATTTATCTTCCCTGTAGACTTTGTGGTACTAGACATGCAGGAGGACAGAGAGGTGCCCATTATTCTAGGCAGACCCTTCTTAGCTACAGGTAAAGCTGAGATTAGTGTGCATACAGGTAAGCTTACCTTGAACATTGATGATG
Source organism: Luffa aegyptiaca (assembly GCA_017139565.1). Classification (NCBI taxonomy): domain Eukaryota; kingdom Viridiplantae; phylum Streptophyta; class Magnoliopsida; order Cucurbitales; family Cucurbitaceae; genus Luffa; species Luffa aegyptiaca. The sequence continues at coordinate 23,555,147 of CM029401.1, read as the reverse complement.
AAAAAGTCGTGTTTAGTATTTTTGGCCAGGATGAGTCTGTATGTAGTATGCATACTTGTTTTTCTATTGGTCCTGAATACTTGACTGACGATGATGAGGAGGTAGAATATAATCTTGGCCTAGGATTAGGAGAGGTGCTTATGGATGATGGGGATTTAGATCATAATGCTTTATTAGATGACCCTCTGTTTGAGAATGAGCTGAATGATTTAGAATTGCCTGACTTTGAAAATGAATTGGAATTGCCTGCTTATGAGAATGAAATATCTGCAGTTGATGATTTACCTTCTTTTGAAAATGAGTTGGATTTGCCTGAGATTGATGATTTTGATGATGATATTGATTTGCCTGACATTGAGAATGAGCATGTTCTGCATAAAAAGGATTACTTGATACATAATTTTGAGTTTGATCATGATAATGCTGAATCTATTGAGTCTGATCTTGATATTCCTGAGTGCATGAAACCTGACAATGCTAATAACTTTGATTCGTGTCCTGATGATGTATATAGCATAGAATCTGACCCAGAGGAACTCGAATCTGTGCATAGTATAGAATCTGACCCTGAAGAGCTTGAATTCTTTAATTTTGATAGTGAGTCATATGATAGCTTAGTCGAATCATTTTTTAATTCTGAGTCTGAGGAATCTTCTGAGCAAATAGATATTGAATCTAATGAATGGACTGGCATGATTGATAGGCCACCTTTAGATCCCAAACCGGTTGATATCATAACGCTTGATGACTCTATTAACAATTGTTTTGTGAATAGAGATCTAGAAAAGAGATTTGACACTGTTGCATATTTTCTGAAATGTTATTATAATAATCTCTTTAGCGAAGATGGGCCAGGGGAAAAAAAAAATTCTCCCCTGTTTGCAGTGTGCAATTCGGTGCGCGATTTTTTGCAGGGCCCGGAGGATGATGAAAACTTTTATTTCGAGCCTCCGTAAGCGTGCCGAGCCTCGTCTAGCTAAAGACATTAAAGAAAGCGCTGCTTGGGAGGCAACCCAAGGATTTAAGTTTAAGTAGTTGTTTTTGCGGTAAATAATTTTCTTTGCTTCGTGATCCAATTTTGTTTTGCAGGATCACCTTAGCAAATCCCAAAGCTCCAAAAAAATCCCATTTTTTTTAATCCAAAAGGAAGAGGATGAAGCGCTCCTAGCTTAGGGAAGTCTCAGTATCCCTCTATTTGCTTTATTGTTTTTAAAACATTGGGGACAATGTTTAATTTAAGTTTGGGGGGGGGGGGGCTTTCGCTGTGTTGAGCATATTTGAATTTTGTTGGATGCATGAATAGATAGCCATGATAGCCAAGGATATGATTTTAGAAGTGTTGGGAGAAAATGGTTTATATGTTGTGGAATCTGGTAGCACGGCAGAAATTGTGAAATTTTAAAATTTTTTGATACTTAGTTTTGATGTCTAAAGCATGCAATAGTCTTATCTAATGACGTCTTTGAAAATCTAGATTCTTATTATGATTTTTAAAGTTTGTTGTCACCCCGATAGGCTTAGTTTCTAATACTAGGAAGTTCATGCTTGATTGTTCTAAAGAGCTAGGTAGGAAAAAAAATGTTATGCCTGCTGAGAGAAAAGCAAAAGCAACAAAAGAAAATGAGAGAAAAGAAAAATCTGTTGAAAAAGAAAAATTTTTTGCTCGCACAAAAGAAAAAGCCTAGGGGTAAAAAGAGCTACCTGCGGTGTGATCAATTAGGCCAACCAAAGAATAAAATTCGGGTTAAGGTTCCCTGCACCGTAGTGTGAAAGCTAGTGCCATTAGATATCAAAATGCAAGTTTGGGGGAGTAGCAAAAGAAAAAGAAAAAGAAAAAGAAAGTGAAAAATCAATTGAGAGTTTTGCTCCCCCATGAAAAAGAAAAAAATAAGGCGCCCTAGTTTCTTTTTTTTTTGCATGATAGAAGAACTCCGACCTATTAGGGGCTCTTAGCCAGTGTAGGGGGAAAACAAATGGAGAAAGTCGTAAGACTAATCTAGGTTAGTAAAAGAATCAATAGATAAGTCTTGAGCATCCTATTCATTAATCTTAAGTTCAAACTAGTTTAAGATTTCTTCATGAGTATGCGGTGCTTGCTTATTCCACTTGCATGTTTTCCATTCTATCTTAAGAATTCCAAAATCATTGAGGCTTGAGCGATTCTATTTCATGCATCTTTAGAATTTATTTTGCTTTGGACTAGCAAAAGTTTATGTTTGGGGGTGTGATATCGAGCAGAAATGTCGCTATTTTAGTCCCAATTTATTAGGCTTTTTTGTGCTTTCATTGTGTTTTTATTGAAAATATTTCATATATTGTGTTATTTGGTCTTTAGGAGCAAACTATGGATTTTGGTGATAAAAGTGCTCAAAATGAAGCCATTCAAGCCCAATTTCCATGCTTGGGTCAAGGGGAGTCAAAAGAGGACAACTATGAAGAAAAAGCCCAAAAAGAATTGAAGTTGGCCCAAGAAAAGAAGCCAATCCGTAGCTGGAAGTTCTGGAAAATGCCTAGCGTCGAGACGCTATAAGGACAGCGTCGCGACGCTGTCCATTTCTTGGCCGGCAAGTCGATGATGTCACAGCGTCGTGACGCTGTGCCGTATAGCATCGCGACGCTACCCCCTTTCCGAGCCTATAAAAGGCGCCCCTTGGTGCCTCATTTTACCATCAATCATCATATTCTTCCATTCCTTTCTTGCTTTCTTGGCTCCTTTGGGAGCCTCTCTCAAGGCTTTCAAGCCTTTTTGAGAGTTTCTTTAGTGGGAAACTTTTGGGGAATTTTGGGGAGCATTCTAGGAGGCTCAAGGAGTGTTCGGAGGGACTCCAAGCGTCAGCAAAGGGGTCTTTGATAGCGAGCATAGCTAGCTATTTTTCTCTGATTAATTAAGCTAGTCTTTTACAATTATTTGCCCAAATTTATGCATTTTTATGTTTTATTTGTAGGAAGTATGTGTTTGAAGCTTAATTTAGCAATTGGAGTCAAATGGAGTCTTCAATCTAAAAAAAAAAAAAAAAAAAGCAAATTTTCCAAAAATGCGGTATCGTGACAGCGTCGCGACGCTGTCCATAGCGTCTCGACGCTGTCGCCAGATTTTCTATAAATTCATCTTTTCATGCTACGGCCAAGGGGAGTCCAATTGGTGAGATTTTAGCCCTAATTTCGACTAGAGACCTTTTGTGGGAGCTAAAGGCAAGGCCAAGGAGCGGGAATCAAGCGAGAAGACGTGGAGATCGTGACGGGGACGTGCGGTGTCGGCGGATTCGAGTTTTCCTTTCTCTTTCCCTTAACTCTTGTAGTTTTTATGGTTTTTCTTTCAATTAGTGTTTGTAGTTTAAAGACTATGAATTGCTAGTTGTTTGTCTTAGGGATTGATGTAGTTGTTTTAGGTTGTTGGATTGATTTGTGGTATGAATATGCATATATTTTACCTATGCAATTATGGTTAAATGCTTTCAATTACTTGATCACTAGTTGAATGATTTGAGTGTTGAATCTTGCTCGGGAGAGGGGATTTGGCCTAAGACTTACTTTATTTAATTGCATGACTAAAGTAGAAATTCTATGTTTGTGACGGGATTTGGAATAACTTTAGAAGTTGCTTGAAGAACTAAACCCAAAGTCTTGCATGTTAATGAACTTAGATAGGGATATCAAGTTGGTTGCATGCATGAGAATCAATTATGCTCGGGAGAGATAGTTGTGATAAAAGGTTCCTAGACTTGGTAGAATAATTGCATGCTAAATTCATCCCATTAATTTATCCTCAATCTCAACAATGAAATCAATTCCCTAAGAGTCTTTCCATTTGAGTCTCCACCTTTATTTTATGCTTTTTGTCTTTACTTTTATCTTTATCTTTGAGTTTTGCTCCCTAAATAAAATTGAACAAAAGTATCCACGGTACTTAATTTGCTAGAAATCCAATCCAGAGGACGACACTCGTTTTACACGAAAACACTATATTATTACTTGACCCGTACACTTGCGGTTAGCAAATTGCGCATCAAGTTTTTGGCGCCGTTGCCGGGGATTGGTATATTTAGTTAAATTAATATTGTGGAAAAATTGTCTGGTCTTAGTTTAGGGTGTATTTTATTTTTTTGTTATTTTTGTTAGTTTTGTTTTTAGGTAGATTGCATTTTTTTCCTTTGTTGGTTTGTTTTCCATATTTAGATTTTTCCATATTTGTTTGAGTTTTCCATAGATAGAATTTTTCTTTTTAGTTTTTTCCTTTTTAGTATAGTTTTTCCTTATTTGCTAGTTTCCTTATTTGTTTTTGCCATATTTGTTTTTGCATTCCTTATTTGTTTATCTTTTTCCTTTTGTAGATTTTTTTCTTTTTCCTTATTTAGATTTAGCATTTTCCTTTTCTAGTTTCTTTCCTAATTTATTTTCTCTCCTCCTAGGTAAGATTAATGCTTATTTTTGAGTCAGAGTCTCTTTATTTTGATCTTTCTCCTTTTATGTTTATTTTATACAAAAATACTAAAAATAATTCTGTTTCAGGGGCCCATGAGAAACTAGTAAGCTTGCTAGCGATAGTGAGTTTTATTGATTCAAGAAAGAAGGGTCCAAAGAAATACGATAATTTTTATGTGCCTTGACAGAGACTGCACGAGCACGTCGAGCTAATGACGTTAAACAAGCGCTTATGGGAGGCAACCCAAGTAAGTTCAGTTGTGTTTTTCTTTGCGTTTTTTATTTATTGTTTGTTTTTGTTTTGTAGGTCTTGGTTCCAGTTTCCTCTTTGCTTGCAAGCTTTCATGAAAAGGTCATCATTCCAGGGCAGTATTGTTCACCCCTTCCATTCTTTATTTGTTCTCATGCTTGATTATGCCTTATTTTCGTTATACATTGAGGACAATGCATGCTTTAAGTTTGGGGGTGGAATAGCATGTTTGTGGAGCCCTTGAGCATCTGAGTTCGGGCTATAGTTTTGAGCTTTCTTTGAATTGAGCATATGGTTGTTTTCTGGATGCTATTTTTGCATGACTATGATTTCCTAGGATAGGCTTTCTTGTCAATTTTCAAGTTTTCGATGAGTTGTAAGCATGAGTGCCCAAAAAGGGAGACTTTTTAAACTTTTTCTAGGAGATGTCTTGCATGAGTAGAGTATTTGTCTTGGCTAGATTTGGATTTGAATGCTTAGGAGCGAATTATTAGGTTCATATGCTTGTTGTCACCTCGATAGGTGTAGGGAAGAGCTAAAAAGTTAATTTTTTTGAAAATTAGCATGTTTGATCTTGCTTAGGAGGAAAGAAAAGAATATATGCTTATCATGCTCTTAAAGAAAAATCACTCTTGTTGTCACAATTTGAAAGAAAAAAAAAAGTCATGGCCTGTGCACAGTTTGCAATGAGTAATAAAGATTTAGGCAAAAAGAGCTACCCCTGTTGTGATCAGTTAGGCCAACCAGAGAAAACTCAGGTTAAGGGTCCCTGCAATAGGTGTGTGAAAGCTAGTGCCACATATAAATGCTTGATTAAATTTTCAATTATAAGCACCTAAGTATGGATGAAAACAAACTAATTTGTTCCATTGACTCGTTAGTGAATCCTTAGTGCCAGTGTAGAGGGAAGATGAGTTGAGAGTTTAATAATCCAATCTTGGGCTAGTAGAGTCTGATCTAGTTGAGTTAGATCTCGCTTGTGCAAGTTAATTTTGGAAAACTTTTGATTTGTCTCCCTCATTGGTCTTTATGTGCATGTCTCTTGATTGCTTGACTATTGACTTTTGAGCCTTGAGGATTGAGTCATGTTTGTTGCATCCATTCTTCCACTGTATGCTTGATTTTTAGTTTGCTCGAGGACTAGCAAAAGCTTAAGTTTGGGGGTATTTGATAGCGAGCATAGCTAGCTATTTTTCTCTGATTAATTAAGCTAGTATTTTACAATTATTTGCCCAAATTTATGCATTTTTATGTTTTATTTGTAGGAAGTATGTGTTTGAAGCTTAATTCAGCAATTGGAGTCAAATGGAGTCTTCAATCTAAAAAAAAAAAAAATAGCGCCGTGACGCTATGACCAGCGTTGCGACGCTATAGGCAAATTTTCCAAAAATGCGGTATCGCGACAGCGTCGCAACGCTGTCCATAGCGTCTCGACGCTGTCGCCAGATTTTCTATAAATTCATCTTTTCATGCTACGGCCAAGGGGAGTCCAATTGGTGAGATTTTAGCCCTAATTTCGACTAGAGACCTTTTGTGGGAGCTAAAGGCAAGGCCAAGGAGCGGGAATCAAGCGAGAAGACATGGAGATCGTGACGGGGACGTGCGGTGTCAGCGGATTCGAGTTTTCCTTTCTCTTTCCCTTAACTCTTGTAGTTTTTATGGTTTTTCATTCAATTAGTGTTTGTAGTTTAAAGACTATGAATTGCTAGTTGTTTGTCTTAGGGATTGATGTAGTTGTTTTAGGTTGTTGGATTGATTTGTGGTATGAATATGCATATATTTTACCTATGCAATTATGGTTAAATGCTTTCAATTACTTGATCACTAGTTGAATGATTTGAGTGTTGAATCTTGCTCGGGAGAGGGGATTTGGCCTAAGACTTACTTTATTTAATTGCATGACTAAAGTAGAAATTCTATGTTTGTGACGGGATTTGGAATAACTTTAGAAGTTGCTTGAAGAACTAAACCCAAAGTCTTGCATGTTAATGAACTTAGATAGGGATATCAAGTTGGTTGCATGCATGAGAATCAATTATGCTCGGGAGAGATAGTTGTGATAAAAGGTTCCTAGACTTGGTAGAATAATTGCATGCTAAATTCATCCCATTAATTTATCCTCAATCTCAACAATGAAATCAATTCCCTAAGAGTCTTTCCATTTGAGTCTCCACCTTTATTTTATGCTTTTTGTCTTTACTTTTATCTTTATCTTTGAGTTTTGCTCCCTAAATAAAATTGAACAAAAGTATCCACGGTACTTAATTTGCTAGAAATCCAATCCAGAGGACGACACTCGTTTTACACGAAAACACTATATTATTACATGACCCGTACACTTGCGGTTAGCAAATTGCGCATCAGTCTTCAACGGTCAATTCCTTCCCTTTTATTATGTTCTTAATTATGCTTTCCATTGTAATTATTGTGAATATTTTAGCTATGTATAGCTAAACCCCAATTTGGGGTCTTGAAATGAGATTATAGTTTAAATGTTGTTATAATTGCCTATCTCTAGCCCTTTGTCCTAATTATTTGTATGGATGTGCTTAATGCTTTATGCAATCTGGCCAATTGTGTACTGATCTGATTCTTAATGGAAACTCGACGGAGAGAAGTTAGGATAGATCATAATCCATGCAACTAGTTTAATTGCCCGTCGTGACAACGAGATTAGTTGATTAAACTTAGATTCCTAAAATGAATAAGAGCGTAATAATTAATGATTTTTAATGGCGCTAAGGACACTTAGGTTGTTAAAATGAATTAATTACAATTAGGGGAGACCGACAGGAGAACCTATGTTATTAACGGAGATTCTAGGAGTATAATTAGTTGGGCGATGAGATAGGACAATCGTAGCAATTGTTTAGCTAATAATTGATTTTCAAGACCCCTCTTCCCATTAGAAAACTCTTTCTCCGTATTTTATTTTTACTGATTGATCAAATTTTCTCTCTAATTGTTTTGATTTTTTTTTATTTTCTTTGATTGCATGATCTGGTCCCTAAATATTGTTTATCCCAAGTATTTTTAGTGCTCTATGAATCTTTGCTTGCTTAAATTTCGTTTCGCCTCCCTGTGGATTCGATACTTGGTATACCTACCGTTTTATATTACTTGTGATGACCCGTGCGCTTGCAGTGTGAAAGTCGTAAAACGGCTAATAGTAGTCGTGTCGCCAACAGTTTTTCCAGCTGATCTATCAGGTTTGCCACCTGATAGAGAGGTGAAGTTCACTATTGAATTGTTACCAGGAACAACACCTATTTCACAGGTGCCGTATAGAATGGCTCCGAGCGAGCTTAAGGAGCTGAAGGTGCAGTTACAAGAACTAGTTGACAAGGGATACATCAGGCCTAGTGTATCACCTTGGGGAGCTCCGGTATTATTCGTGAAGAAGAAAGATGGTACCCTGAGATTATGCATTGATTACAGGCAGTTAAACAAGGTCATGATACGTAACAAGTATCCTCTACCACGCATCGATGACTTGTTTGATCAGTTAAGGGGAGCAGCAGTGTTCTCTAAGATTGATTTGAGGTCAGGATATCACCAGTTAAAGGTTATGGAATCAGATATTCCTAAGACAGCATTCAGGACAAGGTATGGGCACTATGAGTTTTTAGTGATGTCGTTCGATTTAATGAATGCGCCAGCAGTTTTCATGGACCTTATGAACAGGATCTTCCATCAGTATTTAGATCAGTTTGTGATAATGTTCATCGATGACATACTAGTTTACTCAATTGATAGGAAAGCCCATGAGGAACATCTGAGGATTGTTCTACAGACACTACGTGATAAACAGTTGTACGCTAAGTTCAGCAAATGTGAGTTCTGGTTGAAACAAGTAGTGTTCTTAGGGCATGTAGTCTCAGCGAACGGAGTTAGTGTTGATCTGCAGAAAGTGGAAGCTGTTGTCAACTGGGAGACACCAGCTAGTGCAACAGAGGTACATAGTTTCCTCGGCCTGGCCGGATACTACAGACGTTTTGTTGAGGATTTCTCACGATTAGCATTACCCTTGACAGCTTTGACAAGGAAGAATGCTAAGTTTGAGTGGTCGGATAAATGCGAACAGAGTTTCCAGGAGCTGAAGAAGAGATTAGTGACAGTACCTATTCTGACACTTCCTGTAACAGGGACGGAGTATGTGATCTATTGTGACGCTTCGAGGCAAGGATTAGGTTGTGTGCTTATGCATGAAGGAAAGGTAATAGCTTATGCTTCAAGGCAGTTGAAGAAGCATGAATGTAATTACCCTACCCATGATCTTGAGCTAGCAGCAGTTGTTTTAACACTGAAGACCTGAAGACATTATTTATTCGGTGAGAAGTGCAACATTTTCACAGATCATAAGAGTTTGAAGTATATCTTTGATCAGAAAGAGCTGAATCTGAGGCAGAGGCGATGGCTAGAACTAATCAAAGACTATGACTGTACCATAGAATATCATCCAGGTAAGGCTAACGTGGTAGCAGATGCTTTAAGTAGGAAGTCGAGACTTCCGAAGAGTGCCTTGTGTGGTATTTGAGCAAACTTGCAAAGTGAGTTAAGAAGTTTCAAGGCGGTTGTGACTGCAGAAAGCTCAGGGAGTCTTTTAGCTCAATTTCAGGTTAGGTCTTCTCTAGTAGCAGAGATTGTGAGAAGACAGCCAGAGGATGGTAACTTACAGAAGATGCTTGCAAAGTCCAAGCAAGGCCCAGAGGCAGAATTTGAGTTGAGAGCAGACAGAGCCATAGTTAAGCAGGGAAGACTATGCGTTCCGAGTATTAGTGAGCTTAAGGGTGCTATACTAGAGGAAGCTCACAGTTCAGTTTACACTATCCATCCAGGAAGCACCAAGATGTACAGAACTCTGAAGAAAACTTATTGGTGGCCTGGTATGAAGCAAGAGATAGCCGAATATGTTGATAGATGTTTAATCTGCCAACAGGTTAAACCAGTGAGACAGAGGCCAGGAGGACTCCTGAATCCACTGGCAGTGCCGGAGTGGAAGTGGGAGCATATTACCATGGATTTTCTGTTTGGATTACCTCGTACTTCTAGTGGACATGATGGTATACGGGTAATAGTGGACAGACTCACCAAGACAGCGTGGTTTATACCGATTAAAGCGACGTCTACACTAGATCAGCTAGCTAAGTTATACGTCGACAGGATTGTGAGTCAACATGGAGTGTCAGTGTCCAAAGTTTCAGATAGGGATCCGAGGTTTACTTCTAAGTTTTGGCCTAGTGTGCAGAAAGCTATGGGAACAAAGTTGAAGTTCAGTACAGCGTTCCATCCCCAGACAGATGGTCAGTCAGAGAGGACCATCCAGACCTTAGAAGACATGTTGAGAGCATGTGTCCTTCAGTTTAAGGGAAGTTGGGATACCCACTTATCACTTATGGAGTTCGCTTATAATAACAGCTACCAGTCTAGTATCGGCATGGCACCATTCGAGGCTTTGTATTGCAGACCATGCAGAACTCCTGTGTGCTGGAACGAAGTGGGAGAGCGAAAGCTAGTTGGTCCTGAGTTGGTACAAGTCACGTCAGACAGTATCAAGCTGATTAAAAAGAACCTGAAAATAGCTCAGGATCGACAGAAGAGCTATGCAGATAAGCGACGAAGAGACTTAGAATTCCAGGTTGGAGATCAAGTTTTCTTAAAGTTATCTGCGTGGAGAGGCGCTTTGGGAGGAAAGGTAAGCTGAGTCCTAGATACATTGGTCCTTACCAGATAATAGAACGAGTTGGACCAGCAGCCTATAGACTTGAGTTGCCAGCGGAACTCGCTCGAATACATGATGTTTTTCATGTGTCCATGTTGAGGAAATATATTCCAGATCCATCCCATATGTTGCAAGTGCAACCGATTGAGCTGAAAGAAGACTTGAGTTATAAAGAGGAAGCGGTTCAGATCCTCGACAGAAAGGAGCAAGTTTTGAGGAACAAAACGATCTCACTCGTGAAAGTTCTTTGGAGACATCATGGAGTGGAGGAGTCAACCTGGGAGTCAGAAGACGAGATGAGGAGGAGTTACTCGACACTCTTCACCTAAGACTTCTAAATTTTGAGGACGAAATTTCTAAAGGGGGAGGTAAGTTGTAAACCCGAGACTTCCCTTGGATTATTTTCTCTTGTCATCTTTTGTGAAAGTTGAATTTATGTTGTTGGGATTTACTAATTTAAAAGAAGAAAGACAAGAAAGGAAATAAAGAAGAAAACAAAAGAAAAGAAAAGGAAAAGGAAAAAGGAAAAAGGAAAGAAAAAAAAAAGAGAAAATGGGAAAAATTCTGGCGGTGCTTTAAAACCCACCACCGACAATCATCTATATCAGCTCATTTCAGCCCATTTCTCCATCTTTTCCCCAACCAAACTTCAGAGCATTTGAGGGAGAGAGTGAAGGAAGAAGAAGAAGAAGATTTTCGGGGTTTTGAGGTTGAAGAAGATAGGAAACAGCTCAAGTAAGGGCAGCCATGGCAGAGTCTGGATTCAACCTGCCTATCTCTGGTTTTTTATTCGGTTTGAGCTGCACAAGAAGAACTAAGAGGTGAGGTTTGATTTTCTTGAAAGTTAATCTATTTTCTAACAAATTTCATGAAGAAAGCTTGAGCTAAATCTGATGATAAGTTAATGGTTTTTGAAATGGAAAACAGAGCACATAATTTTCGTGCAAACCAGGAGGATCTCTGGTTTTCTCTGGTTTTTCGAGTATTCTGGGGTGTACAAGTCGAATCAGAAGCTCCATTTGGTATGGTTGGAAAGCTTATTCCATTTCCTATAACTTTCATGAAGAATTCGTGAGCCCAAAATGACTTGAAGTAGGTTTAATATCAGGAGAAAGATAGAGGGTAGCAGAGAAGCTCGAATATGTGTTTTCTGTGTTCGAGGCATTTCTGGACAAATCGGTTGGGAATCGCGTTTTCCGTTCTTCAGGTAAGTTGTAGAGTGTTTGAAAATGAAGATTTTGATATATAGTACATTAATTGTGGTCACGTTTTGAGGATGTTATGGGTGTTGGAAGTTAGGGTATAGAATCTGGAAAATCTGGAAAAGTAGAATGTGAAGTGTGATTTTTGATTCAAGTGTTTAGAATTCATGGGCATGGAAAGACAAAACTACTTATGGTTCTAATGCTCGGTTTTGGTTGTTTGACAGGCCAAGAGGAAATAGGTCGAGTCTACAGACCAGGAAACTAGCTAAGACAGTGAGTGACAAAACAAATTTCGAAAATTATTTCCGAAACGGTTGTTCCTGATTAGATGTTTTACATTTTTTCTATGAATGATACATGATTTCTATGAATGGTTTCAAGCATAAGTTTTGAGCTTAGATTTTCTAATGAGGTTTATATAAGTAGTTGAAACGATATCATTTAAAGTAAAGTATGTATTAGCAAGTACTGTTTAAAGATTTTTCAGTTTTTCCACGAGCAAGCTGAATAAGCTTAAGTTTTACGAAAGATAACGATAAGCAGGCATGTTTTAATGTTTTCATGTGATTTTCTGAGATTTCCATTGACTACATGAATGAGATATTGAGCCCGAGGCTATATGGTACCGTGTGCACACAGGTTATATTCCGTTTTTTACGTTGAGTGTACTCCGTGACAACGATGCTGTCGTGAGTGCTGGGCGGGCCCCACTACGACAAAGACGATGGGAGTGCTGGGCGGGCCCCACTACATCGTAGAGCTAGTAAACGTTGGTTGTACTGGGCGTGCCCTACACAACGTTGATTGTTCATGTTAGTTAAGATGTTTTATATAATTGATATGCCTTGCTAGATTTTAATGACATACTTGCGAAATATTTGAGAAAGCTTTTATCGTTACATGATTATGTTTAACGCTTTCATTGAACAGATTTATACGTTTAAAGGTTTATCACATGTTATGATTTGCGGATTTACAGTTTTAAATTTAGTCACTCACTGGGCTTCGTAGCTCACTCTTTCAAAATGTTTTCCCACTTTTTAGATAGAGATCGAGCTCCCGGTGCCTAATACACTACCAACGTCTACTGAAAGTTCCAGTTCAAGCTCCAGTACGTGGGTGGAGTTGTACATTGAGTCTGTCTATATTGTAAATGTTTTTGTAAGGATTGGATAATTTACGGTTTGTGTAAGTTCTAGAGGTCGTGGTTGTATAAACCCCAGTTGTATATGTTTTTTTTGTGATATCTATATCAGGTTATTTTCAAAACCGAGTTATGTCAGGACTGCACCTCTTGTATGTTAAAAGGTTTTCAGGGATTCCGCTGTGTTGTGTTTCATGTAGAATATTTTATATCTAAGATTAGTATGTTTATCAGGTTCAACGTTTCAGGAGGGTCAACGGGTATCATTAGAGGAGGACGATGTCCGTTGGCTTCACGCCATCTTCCGGACTAAGCTAGCAGGTGGTCCGGGAGGGGATGTGACAACATACATACATTCATAACCTAATGAATATCTAGATTAAGCATGTTCAAAATCTATATAATCTAATTCTAATTTACATATAGTAACAAGTTACTTACTCTCGTTGACGACTCAGATTAAATTCACCAACTGCTTGAGAAATAATCACGAACAACTTAGAACACTTCCACAGGGAAACACTGGTATTCTCTGGCGAATTTGAGGCCAAGGTAGTGGGAACCTTCTTCTTGATTTTAGGGAGAATTCTTTTAATTCAGAGTGAATGAATGGAATTGTATGCTTCAACTGGGAGGCATTCTATGGCTTATATAGAGTGTCATATCCCTTTCTTATTTATAACAGGTTATGGACATTTAATTAATTAATAACGAATTACTCTTCCTAGTTGTAATATGATTGAGATTTATTTAATTAGTTAAATCATTTCATTTAAACCATATTTAAATGAATATTTCACACATATCCTATATTTTTAATATGAATCTAATTCATATTAATATTTAAACTCATTGAAATATTTAATTAATTTTGAATCATATCCAAAATTAATTATAATGTATCATTATACATTATATTATATCCCCTATCAATCAAGATTTTAATTTCCTCAATTATCCTTTATGAGTTACCAGTGGGACCTAATGGACCTACAGATCAGAAGCTCCAACGATATGAGATTAATTGGCTAAACTCATTAACCAAATTAATTAATGTTCGTTAACTGTGGGTACACTCCACCATAGACCCACAGTTGCACTCTTCTCACTGCAGAATATTTCTGTGTCCACGGATATAGACCAATAACAGCAAGTTAGTCCTCCACAAGTGTTTGTAACACTAGCTGGGTCAAATTACCGTTTTACCTCTAGGTTACCTCTACATCCTTAAGTACCAGTGCTCCTCTAATGAACAACCTGTTTGTGGTCCAACAACTAAACATAAACCCCTCTCATGCCCGTGAGAGGGTAGGGCCCTTTGTTCAAGACCTAGAGACACCACTTCAGGGAACACTCATCTACTTACCCTAAACTCGAGAAGAAGTGAATTCCATCTTTTGTTGTCATGTCCCCAGCCCCCCACTCGATCTTGTCCCCAAAATGGTAGGCTTATTGAGTCAGTGAATCTGGCCATTCTCACCTATACAAATCAAAGGACAATCCCTCGTGAAAAGGAGTTCATAACACACTCAAGATTGAGACTAAGTTGCCCAGGTCATCCTAGTGAAATATAAACCTAACTAGTCAATGGTGTTACAGCTAGCGGTTACTATTTCGTGGTCTGGTCTTATGCAAACTCATTGCATAGGATACCCTCACTCGCGTGTCCCCTACACAAACGCGTTGAATCATTGCGTTTGTATCAAATACAAAGTGGGTCGTATCCATAGTGTTACCAGGATAAGGTACCTAGCCTTATCCCTATACTATAGACCCTTTAGGTTGTATCTTGAAGACTGATCCCCGTATCTCTCCACATACAGTTCAAGACTCATGCAACAACCTAGGATGTTAGTTTATTGGATTTAGGGTTATTTAAGACAAAACAACTAATAATTCAATAACACTTTATAGAATAACATTCAATAACAGTTTATTGATAATAGTCAATAATTTACATTTAATATCTACGAGTTTTAGGACATAAAACCCAACAAAATGGTAATTTGACCCAACTGGTGTTACGAACACTCGTGAAGGACTAACTTGTTGTTATTGGTCTATATCCGTGGACACAGAAATATTCTGTAGTGAGAAAAGTGCAGTTGTGGGTCTATGGTGGAATGTACCCACAATTAACAAATTAGTTTGGTTAATGAGTTTAGTCAATTAATTTCATATCGTTGGAGCTTCTGATCTGTAGGTCCATTAGGTCTCACTAGTAGCTCATGAAGGGTATTGAGGCAATTAAGTCTTGATTGTAAAATTGAAGTGTTCAAAAGGGAAATAATGTAATGTATGGGGATACATTATTTAATTTTGGATATGATTCAAAATTAATTAAATATTTGAAGGAGTTCAAATATTAATTTTTAATATGAATTGGATTCATATTAAAACTATAGGTTGTGAGAGAAATACAATTAAATATGATTTAATTGTAGTCTTAAATTAAATATATGATATTTAATTTAATAATTAATTAATTAAGGAATTAATAATTCATTAAAAATATGAATTATCTACTAATTCGGTTCAAAATTGATTAGATAATTAAGGAATTATCTATAGAGAAATTTTGAACTCACCATTCACACGTATAAATAGGCCTTCACGCTTATGGCTTTTGCATCCCAAGAGTTCTCTTTGAAATTTCCCTAAAAATCAAGAAGAAGGTTGCCATTGCCTTGGCCTCAAGATCCCTAGAGAATACCAGTGTTTCCCTGTGGTAGTGTTCCAAGACAGAGGAGTTGTTGTGATCGTGATTCTCCCTAGGCAGTTGGTACAATCAATTAAAGCCTACAGCGAGAGTAAGTAAATCAATTCTCTCTGAAAAATCAGCATGCTTAATCTATTTTACAGTAGGATTATACTATATTGTATGTTTACCATCGTAGAGAGTTTCATGATTATAATTATATTGAGTTTGATCCTGATTGCTTCCGCTGCGTTGGGACTTTGATCCCTTCAATTGGTATCCCGAGCCATCTCAATAGACTAATTTTAATCATAAAAATTGTGATGGTTTAGCGGGATTAAAATTGCATTATGAATGTGATGGTTTACGAATGTATGTTTTTGATAGATTTGGCCTTAGAATTTACTGTTGATTCGATCAAAATTGTAAGGGCCCTTGTGTTTTTTGCAATTATTTGTAAATTCGAGTCTATGTAAGTCCGGGTCTAGAATTAGGCTCAAAATTTGATGGAGATCGAGACCAATTTGGCTAAAACCGGAAGAACAGGTCGCAGATTGGCCATATTTTGCCTCCAGACGCAACAACGTGTCAATACTGGTTCACAACGTGTCGACGCTGTGTTAAATCCCAACAGCGCACGGGAACGTGACAGCGTCTCGACGCTGTGTCGAGTTGCAACGGCGCCAGCTAGGGTTTCAAGTGGTGCAGTTCGTGATATAGGCGATTCAGTTCAGTTGGTTTTGGATGGTTTAGCTTCGGTTCATGATGGGTTGGCCTGGTTCGAGGTTTTGGAGGCCGGTTCAAGCTGACTCGGGTCGTTTCGGTCTAATTCTGGAGTGGCTGAAGACTTATTAGTATAAAATTTTGCTAATTTAATGTAATTAATTGCTTTATTTTATCCTAGGGGCCAAATTATCGGTTCATTTGCTATTTAAATGCTCTGTGGATGTCATTTAGATTAAGTCCCACCTTAGGTTAAGCATGATCATGCATTTTAATATATTATAAATGTTATAATGAATGGTATTAATGCATGATGGATGGATTTCATGAGTAATTTAATATAATGGTTATGTTAAATATATTAAATTGAATATGCATGTAGCATGACATTACTTAGTTTAAATATAAAGAGTTATATTTGATGTCTTGTGGATGCTTGAGTGATTTTGAAGATTTGTTTGATATAAGTGTTATATTAATAAAATATAAAAATCAATTTGCATTGAGCATGACACATCCATAGTTTAATATAATTGTTATATTAAGTCATGAAATGTAAATATTATGGTTTATAGATTAATTTGAATTTGATTGTTAATTAATTAAACCATAGAAAGTTTATTATAGGCCTGATAAGTGCCAAAAATATAATTATTTTAACCCTTATTCTTAGCTTATTCCTTGTGAAACTTGTATGTTTTAGATCAAATTTACTATTCCCGAGCTTAAAAAGTATGAAAGATGGTGAGTTAGGTCTTTAAGAGTCATGTGTGTCGAATTATACATAATTGTGTTTAATTGGACTGATTTTTATGTGCTGCAGAAAAACAGAGGAAACAGGGCAAGATAGTAGAAATGCGATCGCATTTCTACCAAGGCCAAATGAAATGCGACCGCATTTCTGGGCAGAAACAGATAGGTCCAAGTTCGTCGTGGGTCTTTTTGAACGAGCTTTCTGTTGGGTTTTATGCTCTAAAACTCGTAGATAGTGAATGTAACGGTTGACCGAATATTAATGAAATAATATTGATATATTTTTCCATTAAATGTTGTTAGTTATATTATGTTTGTCTTTGCCTAAAATAACCCTAATCCAATAAACTAGACATCCTAGGCTATAGTATGAATCATGAATGTATGTAGAGACATATGGGGATCATTGTTCAAGAAACAGCCTAAACGGTCTATAGTATAGGGATAAGACTGGGTGCCTTATCCTGGTGACCCTATGGATACGGTCGACTTTGTATTTGATACAAACGTCATGATTCAACGCGTTCGTGTAGGAGACATGCGAGTGGGGGTATCCTATGCAATGAGTTTGCATAAGACCGGACCGCAAAATAGTAACCACTGTTTATAACACCATTAACTAGTTAGGTTTCTATTTCACTAGGACGACCTAGACAACTTAGCATTAATCCTGAGTTGATTATGGACTCCTGCTCATGATGGATTGTCATTTGATTTGTATGGGTGAGAGTGGCCAATACGCCGACTGAATAAGCCTACCATTTTGGGGACAAGACCAAGTGGGGAGCTGGGAACATAATCACACAAGATGAAATTCACTCCTTCCCGACTTTAGGAAAGGAGATGAGTGTTCCCTTAAGTGGTGACTCCGAGTCTTGAACAAAGGACCCTATCCTCTCGATGGCACGAGAGGGTTTTCTGTTTGATGGTTGGACCATAAACAGGTTGTTCATTAGAGGAGAACTGGTACTTAAGGAAATAGAAGTAACCCAGGGGTAAAACGATAATTTGACCTAGCTGGTGTTACGAACACTCGTGAAGGACTAACTAGTCGTTATTGGTCTATATTCGTGGACATAGAATATATGTCTGCAGTGAGAAGAGTGCAATTGTGAGTCTATAGTGGAATGTACACACAATTAACGAATATTGATTAATTTGGTTAATGAGTTTGACCAATTAATCTCAAATCATTGGAGCTTCTAATCTGCAGGTCCATTAGGTCCCACTGGTAGCTCATAAAGTAATAAATGTAAATTGAAAGTGTTCAATTTACTAAGGAAAACAATATAATATATATTGATATATTATTATGAGAGAAATAAATATTTGAAGAAATTCAAATATTAATGTGAATTTATTCATATTAAATTTATATTAATTTGAAATAGTTCAAATATGAATTAATTAATTTAAGGCCTAAAATTAAATTGGGTGATTAATTAATTAATTTGATTAATCAATTATGGAAATGATTAATCACTTATGGAAGTAATTAATCATTTATGGAAATGATTTAATCACTTATTGAAGTGATCAATTATTTATGGAAAAGATTAATCAATTATGGCATTGGTTAATCATGCAATTGATTAAATATGAAAAAGATTAAATCAATTATGGAAGTGATTGATTTTAAATGAATATTTTATTCATGACATTTTCTCATATAAATAGAACACTACTAAACACCTATGATTAAAAGTCTACACCACTAAAAAACAAAAATTCTCGTACATGCCGCTTTCATTCTTGTCATCATAATCTTGCTCGTACATCAAACTTGAAGAACCTAAGAAAAAAAAATTGTAATTAGGTTCGATACAACGCCAAAACAAGAACTTACATAACAAACATATGTCCAACAACTCGAAGAACCTAAGAAAAACAAATTTAGTTAACAATAAAATACACAAAAAAAAAAAAAAACAATCTCGATGAGTATCGGAAAAAATTGTTAGAAAACCCAATAAACTTCAAAAGTTTACAAACTTTAAGATATCAAGTTTAACCCCTTCAGAGAACCTGTAATGCTCTAGGTTTCTATACTCCTAGAGACATTACTAAAGCATCTATCCTAATTCTAACCGGTTGCTCTAGAAATTTTGACAGCATAACGACATACATATGACAAACCCAAAAATTTTTAAACCTGTTAAACAAGAGAAACACACTCCTACATAAAAAAAAAATCACCGAACTACAGCATCACAACACTTCAGGTTCACAACAAGACCCCAAATATCCTAAAACTAAGCAGCTTAGTTTTAGCATGAAAAACTAATAAGTGACAGACTTTTAATGACGAAAAAACTATAAATATCCATCGCCTTACAACCGAAACAAGGAATCATACACTTAAAAGAAATGAGCTTAACATTGAAACTAATAAGCGTACAACCAGAACAAGCACATCCTACACTTAAAAGAAATGAGCTTAACATCGAAACTAATCAGTGGAGTTACAAAACTCTCCAAAGTAGCACAAGTAAATGAAAGATCATAGTTACAAAAGCTCTGTGCAAGAACTTCTTAAATTAACACGATATCAGATAGAGAGATGCCATATACAGAAAATAATGAAATACTTTGCATTCTAACCTTGATAGGGTGTTGAGCTACATGTTTACAACTTTAGTGCTCCATTATCACTTCAGAACATTTTTCTAATACACATATAAACACAATTTAGCATTGCGAGACTTCAGAGTGATCTTATGTTGGTGACTTCCCAAAAGATTGCAGACCACATCCATTCAAAGAAACAACCCCACTTGATCTTTCACTTCCAAATACAAGATATCCATGCACAAGTTAATTCCTTGTCACCTGCTCCACCCCCCCCCCCCCCCCATTTGGTTCTCATTTTTATGTTCTTTATATCAGAAGTTCCCATGTGCTACAAGGAGAAATGAAAATTAAAGGGAGAATAGTAAGTACCTTTTCAGCTTCTACAACCGGAAAAAAGAAATAGAATAATGTAAAGTGAAGGAAAATGGGGATTGAGAACAAGGAAATTGGATTCAAACATCACACATACAAATTCAAAATATTTTGGTAATTTTTCTCTTATACATTTTAGAGTATAAATTTCTTAGGCCACATTATAAGCCTCCTCCATAACTTCTCCAATCTCCACCAATCGGATTCAATACACAACAACCATTCTTGTGCTCTTGTGTAGCTACCACTCCCCCCCCCCAATTCAATAGGTACTGAACATGTCAAAAATAGAAACCTCAAGCGGAAAGCAAATGGAAACTTAAGAATAGAGCTAAAAATTAAAGATCCTACATTTTCAATATAATTGATCTGTTGAATATATGAAAATCAAACTCTGAAACAAAAATGAAAAATAAAACTCATAAGCATTCCATAATCACTATGTCAAAGTAGTGCCAAAATCAATTGTGGTTCATTGATTACTTAATGCTGCAAAGATATCTCATTTGATAGGTAATATTTGACCATTAACAAAGGCACTTGGATGATTCAACATATGTTATCAATCAGATTTACATTCAAAATATATGAAAAGAAATGTCTGGCACCGCAATTCTTATAACTCCAGAAAAGAAAAGAAAAATGTTGTCTAGCCATTAAATAAAATTAATAAACAACATACTTATATGATTCTTATATGCTTCAAAAAAGGCCAACACAGATTCAAATACAAGTGGACATCCCTATCTAAAGAGCAATTAAAGAACTATAAAATATGACAAAATAAACACACACATATATGAGCTTTCTTCCCTTTTTTATAAGTCCCAACACCATAACCTACCAAAATACGAGCATGGTTGAGAAGTAATTTCATCCATGGCATCATAAGCTCGATATGTGCAGCGCAATTGCAACACATGGTTCAAAAACAATCTTCAAAGATTCTAGCTAGATATCCTAACAAGTCACCAAAATAGACCCTATAATATCCACTTCGCTAGAAACATTTTGCAACGATCATAAACTGCCTTGGTTAACTTACTAGTCAAAAGAGAGAAATAAAAATTCTAGACCAGTACAACCAAAGTTCAGTAAGAAAAAGGTGAAGGAACACCATCTAGAAACCAAAAAAACAAAAAACAAAAAACAAAAAATTCAAGAAAGTTGAATAACATACAACATTTTTCACAATGAAAGAAGTTCTCACGACCACCAACTCTCCAAATCATATTACAAAGTCTACTTGTGTCAAGAAACTTAAAACTAAAAGCTAAGTTTATATTAGAATTAGAACAGGCAAAATGCAGACTAACCTACAGGAACCACATGCATCATAATGAAACTGCTTCTTCTTGGCTTGCATTCATAACATAAACTACTAGCATCGAGAATAAAAAAAATCATTCGTTTCCACATTTAAAAATTCAAAATTTGTTCTTAAAGAAAGGGAAACAGAAAAATGAAAAAGAAAGGGATTGATGGAAACTTCTCCTACATCATCATCGTAGAATTTACAGATGTCACAAAAGTATTGTCTCATATTAACATTACACTTGCGACAAACCTTGGCAACCTAAAATATACTAAATCCAAACGCTCAAGGCTTAACAAAAGCAAAAACAAGATTATATAAACACAAGGAATGAAAGTAGCCAAAAAGAAAAAAGCCCCCAAACCTCTTGCTCTCTGTTGCAAATCAAGCAAACCACCTAAAGCATCAATTCCAACAAATTTAATCAAATCCCATCTTGTAAACACCTTCCATAGAACACTTTATGCTCAAAAAAATCCAGGGGACAAGAAAAATTGCCAATATTCACAAACAAAAATAACTTATTTTAAAACTTGTGTAAAGAAGCAACTGCATCAGCTTCCTGACTGTTTGAATCAAAACATGAACCGTTTCTTGCGCTCCCATTACTTGCAAGATAACATAAATAGAAACATCCAAGAAAAAAATTGATTTTTTTTAAATAATAATCCAGATTCTAATAAGATTTTAAAAAAATGTACTGGAATACTTTTTTATAGGACTTACAATTTAGATATGTCTCCACTGGAATCTGTAAATGAACTTGGGCTTGCACGAGCACTTTGCCAGTCCATTGTCATTCCAGGATTTCCACTTAATCTTGGCTGTGAAAAGAAAAACAAGCGACATTGATGGTCAAAGTTGATATACAAAAAGGCTATTGTACAAGACATAAAAATTTCACAAAGTTGGGTTGTAGGCATCCTATATAACACTAGGGAACTTTCTAGAAAGCCTTCAAGTCAAGATAAGTGTAGAAGACAAGATGGAAGTCAAGATAAACATATATGGGAAACAAATATTTTATTCAACACAATTCATAGATTTAAGCCAAAATTTTAAGCTTTGATGGTTTAAAATAGTGCAAACAAGAATGCTATACGAAGATACCCCTTTTAGGTACCACAACCCTTTTTTATTCGAATGTAGATTCAGAAATTATAATATCTACTTCTTACACGACTTGCGTGCTTATTTAAGATGTTGTCGAGCCATGATTAATATGTTGAGGGACAGAATTGTGAAACAAGCAAAAAGGAACAGGGAAGCAGTTTATAAAAATTGTTTTTCTTTTTCCTAAAACAAAAGTTTAACGACAGGCAAAAAGAAATAATGCCATAAAGCAAAACCTCAGAGCAGCTGAAGTGCAAGTCCAAAGTTAACGGAGGCCATACCTAAAAACGCATTGAACTCTTCCGCGTTGTTAGAGAGATCATTCCTCTCTTTCTCATGCTTTCTCATTTCTAAGAGCAAAGCAAGCTCCATCCTCCTTATCCTTCATCACCGATGCCCTCAGTCCCCCAACTTGCTACTGCTGCTGCTTTATTGGAGCTTACATTTGCAATTCCAAAGCCCTAAAACTACGATTCATGTCTAAATCCCCCAAGTCTGGTGTCCAAAAATTTCAAAAATCACAGATAGCACCGAGAATACTTCAAAGCCAAAAATAGAAACAAAAAACCACACGATTCGATTACGATCTCAACTCCCAACACAACTCCAAGTAGCTCGACTGTAACGCTGGACGACAGCCACCTCAGTGTCGGATAATATCCTCTCCAGTTCGTCGCTTGTTTCGTGCTCGTTAGACAGCAACTTGGCGACAGCAGTATCGCCTTCGGCAGCAGAAACGGTTGACGAGCACGGTCTTCAGAAGCGGAACCCATCGTCTTCATTGTCTCTTCTCTAACCCTAAAAATCGTGAAAGGGAAGAAGAAAGTAAACAGAGGAAGTATAAATGCTTTTTAAAAAAAAAAAAAATCTTGCGTGTTTAAACTCAACCAGTTCAAAGAGTTCATAAAGAATGTAAACAATAACATGAAATCGATAAAACAATCTCGATGAATAGACATCTGAAGCGAGAGTAGTGTAAAATGAAAACCAACAATGTCAGAGGCAATCTATTTCAATCCGTTTGAGCAAAGAAATCAAAACTTTAGGTAATCTTAAAATGGAAGATCGAGAAAGACCTGGAGTAGGTTTGAAGCGATGGAGCAGGCGTGAAGTGAAGACCTTGTTTATCCCTTAAATCCCTCCATTTCTGAAAATGAAGAAAGTTGAGTCTCACTCCTAATTTTTGAAGAAGAGCTGAATAGAGAGATATTGAGAGTTAGGGCTCGGCGTATTGCGTTCTTTTTTGAGAATGGAACCGTTGATGATTCTTTGGAAAAAAAAAACCCACGACGAGCGGTGCCAATGCGATGAACGGGAGAATGGTGGCGCCAACACGATGAACAACGGTGACGAGAATGAGATAGAAGAGATTTAGGAGAGAAAGAAGAGCTCGAGGGAGAGAGGGGCAGTGAAAACTGGGTAGAGGAAGAGAGAAAAGAGGCTCAGGGAGAGAGAAACTCACCTTAAAAAAGGGTAAAGTTGTTTACTTTTAACGGCGGTCTTTGACCGCCATTAAAGGATCCTTTAGGTGAATCTCGTTTTCTTTTTAATTTTCGCGTTCTTTTGTTCGTCCGTCATTAAAGACCTACACATTTTTTTCATGACCGTCATTATAGAACTATTTTGTAGTAGTGAGTAAACAGCGTTATAAAATGAGAGTGACTTATTTCTCGGTCCTGGTCATATGCAAACTTATTGCATAGGACGCCCCCACTCGCATGTCTCCATATGGACGATTCAGGATCACATCGTCTGTATTCCCTACAAAGTGGGTTGCGTCTCATAGTGTCTCCACGATAAGGTACTCAGCCCTATCCCTATACTATAGACTGTTGTGGCTATTACTCGAGCCGGATCTACTTTTATGTCTCTACATAAAGCTCAATTGTTCATTCTATAGCCAGGGATCTTTGTTTATTGGATTTGGGTTATTTAATGTGCAATTTACTAATTTAGTAATGACTTTACTGAATGAATCTCGGTAATGACTTTATCGAACAAGTATATAATTCGTTTTAACATTCACTATCTACGAGTTTTAGGGCACCAATCCCAACAATTCCTACCTTGTAAGGGAGAGTAGAGTGTCGTGAGAACTCTAGAGGGATTGGATAAATTGAAAAAACCCTAGTTTTAACTATTGCACTATATTTTCAAGCATCTATTTCTTTCTATTATTCCTTGTATTTCTCATTCATTTATTCAATGAAAAGTTATTTTCTTGCATTATTATCATTCATGTGTATCTAAATTCTATTGAGGGGTTCGGTATAGTGAATTCCCTTATGGATTGAATGGCTTGAAAGTTGTTTATTTACCTTAGTTCTATTTTATGCATGTCATTCTTTATTGATTATCATTCCAATCTTGTTGAGTTTAACTCGATCACTTAAACTTAGCATTCTATGTGAGTTTGGTACCGAAAGGGTCAAACAATATCGGTTTTCATAAAGGTGATATAGGAGAAAGGGCTCGAAAGAGTGTATTCGCTGTTATAGGGGATGGTCGCTTATAATAACTATAGGGTTAAAGGTTGCATGAGTGAATAATCTATGTCGGAGTCGAATCACAGAAATGTGCATAATGGTACTCACTTAGTCTTCTAACGATTCTTGGGAGGAAGGCCAAATAGGAGTTAAACCTGACTCAATGCATATCTAGACATAGGTTAAATAAGCTATTACTAGAGTTATTTGCCTTAGAGTTGAAGCTTTACTAAATACCTCACTTTTATTACTGTTTATTTATTCTTTGTTTGCTAGCTTTATTATTTTTAAAAAACCCGCTCAGCAATTATTTTTACTTAGTTACCTTCTTAAGCAATTTAAGAGCAGTTTCTTCTTCAAATCTGTGTTTAAATTAGTCCCTGTGGGATCGATACTTTTAGAATACTTCAGAAGTTTTTATTACTGCATGTAATAGTGTATACTTGCATAGCTTGACTGAATTCATCTTTAATTATTATTTCCCATCTTATTCCTACATCCATCTTCAGTCCAACCATCGCAACAAATTTTTGGCGCCGTTGTAGCGGACTAAAAGTGAAACTAGTTTTTGTTTGTTTGAAATTGCGATTGAATTGCGACCGCATTTTTATCTTGAGAGAATCTAACTTTGGATTGCAGTTTCTTTTGCAGGAGTTGAGCGCACAGGAACATATTGAAGAAACTGCTTACACTCAAGAACTTCTAATAGATCCACCTGGAGTCGATCTTCCTTTTGACCAAAAAAAAAAAAGAAAAAAAAAGAAAAAGAAAAAAAGGCGATAGAAGATAAGGACAATGGAAGGGTTTGATAGCTCAAGATAATCCACTTGTGGAAGAAGGCATCATATCAACATTGAGTGCACAAATCACATCAATGGATTGTCATTCTAATTTCTTTTGTGTTTATTGTGCTAAGATTCATTCTTTGTTTGAAACTTGTCCATCTAATCCTTTTTATACAGGGCAACCAGACAACCAAAGTCCTATTTTCAATCCTTACTCAAAATGGTTGCAACACCCTTACTTCTCATGGGAAGACCAACAAGATGTTAGCAACAATAACCTAGTGCCTCATTTGGAGCAAGGATTTCTACCTACTCTTGCAGATCAATGTAAAGACCAGTATGCCCAACAAGAAATGCAACAAGAGATGGAACCACAAGTGTCAACTAGCTTGGAAGAACTCATAAGAGAATATATGGTGAGAAATGATGCTGAAATTCAAAGCAAGCCAAAACCTTGCAAAACTTGGAGATTCAAGTAGGGCAATTGATAGAGGAATTGAAAAACAATCAACAAGAAATCTTGCCTGACACCAAAGAGAATTTGGAACAAGGAGAAAAAGAGCAATATAAGGAGATAACATTTCAAAGTGGATTGAAGCATGAAGACCCTAAAATCCTAGTAGAAGCAAGAAGCATTCCAACACTTGAAAATACTGAGGAGACAAAAGAGAGAGAAAAGATTAAAGAATAATCGCCTCAAAAAGAGAATAAAGAGAAGACACCAAAGAAAGAAGTTGTAGTGAGCCATGCAGATGTCACTTCACAACAAGTGAACTGCAATGTGCTCCAGGCATTAGAACACCCTGATGAAATGAAGGGATGTTTTGCTTTTGATCCTATTGATTCTTTTACATATTGTAGCATGCAGAAAATGTTATTTGAGGACGATCTTAATGATTCCTTTGCTTGTTGTAGCTTGTAGAAAATGCTATTTGAGGAAGAAATCAAAGAGGAAATCATGGAGGATGAAAATGTGCAATATACGACAGAGGATGAGACTGCAAAGTCTAGATTCAAAGGTAGATTGAGTGAGCTGATAATAGTGACAAAGCACTCCATGATTAAAACGCCTCGGTTAAGACTCAAATCTCGTCCGTTATCAAGAAATAGGGTCAAGATGAAAGTTTACGACCGAAGAAGTAGGAATAAAGCTTTAATCTCCCTGTTGGAGATAAGCTAAGTCATTCTATTTCTTTCCCTAAATAAGTGTGTGATAGCGAGCATAGCAAGCTATTGTTCCCTATCTATTTTAGTTAGTATTTGAGAGTAAATTGGCCAAATTTATGCACTTTAATGTTTATTTGTAGGAATTGATTATTGGAGCTTAATTGGAGAAATCGAAGTCAATTGGGTGTTCGGGACACTAAAAGAGGCCAAAGAAGCAAAAAGAATCAAAGTTGGAGGCTTAAGTTTGAGTCAAACCCGAGAGCTAACGTCGAGACGCTGCTTTCTGGGCGTCTCGAGGCTTATTTTCCTTTTCTGTTTTTGGCGGTAGCAGGGACAGCGTCGCGACGCTACAGACAATTTTCCTATATATTCCTAACTTTGTGCTACAGATTAGTGGAGTCCATTTGGTTAGATTTTAGCCCTAATTTCGACTAGAGACCTTCTGTGGGAGCTGAAGCAAGGCCAAGGAGTGGGAACCAAGCTTGAAGACGTGGAGATCGTGACGGGGACGTGTTGGTTTCAACGGATTCAAGAGTTTTCCTTTTCTTTCCCTTACCTCTTGTTGTTTTTATGGCTTTTCTTTCAATTAGTGTTTGTAGTTTCAAGACTATGAATTGCTAGTTTTTTGTCTTAGAGTTTGATGTAGTTGTTTTAGTTTGTTGGATTGGTTCTTGGTATGAATGTGCTTTTATTTTATTTATGCAATTTTGTTTAATTCTTTTAATTACTTGATCACTAATTGGATGATTTGGGTGTTGAATCTTGCTCGGGAGAGGGGGTTTGGCCTAGACTCACTTATTTAATTGCATGACTAAAGTTGAGTTTCTAAGTTTGTGAAGGAATTTAGATTTCCTTTAGAAGTATAACAAGGACTAAACCAAATAATGCCTTGCATGCTAATAAACTTAGATAGGGATATTGGGTTTCTTGTATGCATGAGAATCAATTATGCTCGGGAGAGATAATTGTGATAAAAGTTTCCTTGGCTTGTAAAATAATTGCACGATAAATTCATTCCAATTAATCAATCCTCAATCTTAATCAATGAAATCAATTCCCTAAGAGTCTTTCCATTTGAGTCTCCACTTTTATTTTTATGCTTTTTGTCTTTAAATTTATCTTTTGCATTAAGTTTTGCTCCCTAAATAAAATTGGACAAGATTATTCACGGTACTTAATATGCTAGAAAACCAATCCAGAGGACGACACTCGTTTAATCACGAAAACACTATATTATTACTTGACCTGTACACTTGCGGTAAGCAAATCGCACATCAAGTTTTTGGCGCTGTTGCTGGGAATTGGCATATTTAGTTAAATTAATATTGTGGAAAAATTGTTCAGTCTTAATTTAGGGTGTATTTTTATTTTTTTTAGATAGATTGCATTTTTTCCTTATTTGTTTTCTTTCCATATTTGTTAGTTTCCTATTTTAGTTCTTTCCTTATTTTTTTTCTTTTTTTTCTTTTTTCCCCTTAATTGTCTTTTCCTTATTTGCTTTTGCTTTTGTTTTTGTTTTTTATTTTTTTTCTTTCCTTTTTTTGTTTGAGTCTTAGTCCTTTGTTCTTGTTGGGCTATTATTTGGTGTTTGCATCTAAATTGAAAGCTTATATATCATTGATGCTTTAATTGATTTAAATGACTTTTTATAATTTTGGGTGGCCCGTTAGGGAATCTGTGCCCGAAGAATCAACACCATATTCCAATTTTTCATCTTCAAGTTATACTCCTTTAAAAGAAAATTCTTCCTTAGAAAGCTTAGTTCAAAATTATATTGAGGAGTCTAGAGTGAGGAGTCTAAAAATTGATGAAATTATAAAAGGACTTCAATCCCCAAAGGAAGTTAGTGAGGTGAGATCCACTTCCATAGGATGTCTAGTGAGTCATGTGGCCACTGATTCATTAGCACCCATCCAGGAGTGTAATTCTTTCGATATTGCTAAGGTTGAGCATTTAGGGGTGAGTTGCATAAATAGTGGGGAAGAATTGGAGAGTGTTAGCACCGATCAAGAACATGTTTGTGAGGAAGAAAAAAAAAATAAGCTTGTAGTGTTAGAGGAAGTTTAGGAGGTAGAGATTGAGGTTGTAAAGCCTTCGTCTGTTTTATCTTCTCCATCCTCTATAGATTTTGATTGTTCTTTTTTCTATTCTCACGAGTCAGTTTTAGAGTATGAGTCTCTTTATTTTGATCTTTCTTCTTTTATGTTTATTTTATACAAAAATACTAAAAATTTTTTGTTTCAGGGGCCCATGAGAAACTAGTAAGCTTGCTAGCGATCGTGAGTTTTATTGATTCAAGGAAGAAGGGCCCAAAGAAATACGAGAATTTTTATGTGCCTTGACAGATTGCACGAGCACGTCGAGCTAAAGACATTAAACAAGCGCTTATGGGAGGCAACCCAAGATACTTTGTTATTGTTTTTATGTTGTTGTTTTTTTTTTGTAGGCGTTCTTGTGTTCTTGCCTTTGCCAAGCATTCATGAAAAGGTCATCAATCCTCAATCTTAATCAATGAAATCAATTCCTTACGAGTCTTTCCATTTGAGTCTCCACTTTTATTTTTATGCCTTTTGTCTTTAAATTTATCTTTTGCATTAAGTTTTGCTCCCTAAATAAAATTGGACAAGATTATTCACAGTACTTAATTTGCTAGTAAACCAATCCAGAGGGCGACACTCGTTTAATCACGAAAACACTATATTATTACTTGACCAGTACACTTGCGGTAAGCAAATCGCACATCAGTGTGTTGAAGGAGATTGTCATGTCATTACTTAAAATTAACGACGAAATTATAAATAAGTAAATTTGGGACCAATTAAAAACTGACATGTGTCCTAAATTTAATTTGAAGACAAAGTTGGCCAATTATAAATTTTTAGAGTCAAATGTCCATTTGATCAATTAATTAAAAATAAATTATTTTGATAAAATTAATTAATTTGACCAATTAATTAAAAAGTAATCATTAATTGGATCAAATTTGGTCTTTTAAATATTTGCAAATAGTTGAACCTAAGACCAATAAAGCCCAAGTCCAAGTTGTTAGGCCCAAAAGTCACCAAGGCCCATCCATGGAGAATTCTATAAATAGAGGGGTTCTCCTCTATTTCAAGGGTTCAGAATTTTGAAGTTCTCAGCCAGAGTCAGAGAATTGAGAGAAACTCCATCAAGACTAAAGACTGAAGACTCCCTAAAATCCATAAGTTTCAAAGTGCTGAACATTTCTTGTAGACTGAAGACTCCTTCAGGACTAGAAGACTTGAAGCTCCAAGAATCCATTGAAGCTTCTGTTCCTTTGTTATTCATTTGCTTAGCAATTTGTTTCAACAATAAATCATTGTGTTTTTTTTTTTAATTTCTTTGTTAAGTTTAACATTGTTAGTTTTATTCTTAGCATATTACTTTGTTAGTTTGTTGATGCTTAGGTTAGTTTTCTTGTAAGTGATAAGATAAAATAACTTGGGCAAGAGGGAACTGTATCTAAGGAAAATCCTGTCTAGGAAAGGGTACTTAAGCTGACCGTAGGGAACATCTTTTCCTGGGGATTTACCTGGGAGTTGAATTGACCAAGGTATTTTAGATTTGAATTCTATTTGGAAAATTTTCATCCGAAAATAATAATATTTAAGTGAGTGAACATTTTGATAAGTTTGTTATTGTTTCAGGCTATCTAAGAAAAGAAGGAAAGCAAAAAAAAAAAAAAAAAAAAAAAAAAAAAAAAAAAAAGCAAGGAAATTAAAAAATAAAGAGGGTAGTGAAACTAGGAAAATGCGATCGCATTTCTCCTAGTTCATCTGGAAATGCGATTGCATTTTCCAGTTGACAAAGGGTAGTGACGTCATTTAATGACAGTCACGTGACCTAATTGTTGGGTTTTATGTCCTAAAAACTCAAAGTTTTATAATCCTTTTGCAATAAAGATGTTATTCAGTGAATTATTTGTTTATATACTCTAAATCCAATAGATACATCCTTGGTTATAATATGAAATACTCGAACTACATTATGAATATGGATAGGGATCACGCTCTAGTATATAACCTAAATGGTCTATAGTATAGAGATAAGGTGTTGGGTTTTATGCCCTAAAACTCATAGATAGTGAATGTAAACAAATTGTATACTTGTTTCAATAAAGTGTTATTGTTAAATATTGCACAATTTGACCCAAATCCAATAAACTAAGATCCAAGGTTGTTTGTATGTAACTTGAACTAGTATGTGGGGACATACGGGGATCAATGTTCATCGATGTTCAAGTAACAACCTAAAAGGTTTATAGTAAACCACTAGATATAACACCGTTAACTAGTTAGGTTACTGTTTCAATAGGATGACCTAGGTAACTCAGTCTTAATCCTGAGTGTGACATGAACTCCTTCTCATGAGGGATTGTCCTTTGATTAGCATGGGTGAGAGTGACCAATACGCCGACTCAATATGCCTTCCTTTTTTGGGACAAGACCGAGTGGGAGGCTGGGGACATGACAACACAAGAAGGAATTCACTTTTTCCCACTTCTAGGAGAAGTAGATGAGTGTTCCCTTAAGTGGTGACTCCGGGACTTGAACAAAGGGATCCCGCCCTCTCACTGGCCCGAGAGGGACTTTCTGTTTAATGGTTGGACCATAAACAGATTGTTCATTAGAGGAGCGCTGGTACTTAAGGAGACAAATGTAACACAGGGGTAAAACAGTAATTTGACCCAGCTGTGATTACGGACACTCGTGAAGGATTGACTTACCGGTATAGGTCTATATCCATGGACACATAAATGTTCTACAGTGAGAAGAGTTCAGCTGTGGGTCTTTAGTGGAATGACCCACAGTTAATGAATATTGGTTAACATGATTAATGAGTTTAATCAGTTAACCTCATATCATTGGAGCTTCTGATCTGTTGGTCCATTAGGTCCCTCTGCTAGCTCGTAAAGAGTAATTAGGAACAATTATATCTTGAGAGAATTTGAATAGTTCAAATTCATATTGGGAATTAAGTTAATTGTATGAGATACAAATTAATATAATGTATAGTGATACATTAAAATATAAAGTCTAATTTGAAATTAAACTTTATTATTATGAGAGAAATAAATATTTGAAGAAGTTCAAATATTAATATGAATTTGATTCATATTTGATTTATAGGATATAAGAGAATTTGAAGGAGTTCAAATTTTAATATGAATTTGATTCATATTATAGAATTAATTAATTGAAGGCCTGAAATTAAATATGTGATATTTAATTGGGTAATAAATTAATTAACTAATAGAAGGTCTGAAATTAAATATATGATATTTAATTGGTGATTAATTAATTAAAGAATTAATTAATTAGAAATTAATCAATTATGGGAATGATTAATCACTTATGGAAGTAATTAATCATTTATGGAAATGATTTAATCACTTATGGAAGTGATCAATCATTTATGGAAAAGATTAATCAATTATGGAATTGATTAGTTATGGAAAAGATTAAATCAGTTATGGAAATAATTGATTTTAAATGAATATTTTATTCATGGTCTTTCTCTTATAAATAGAACACTAAGCCTAGGGTTTAGGGACTACAACATATGACCACCATAAGGTCATTCTTGCCTCCCTCTCATATTCTCTCAACCAAGAACTCTAGGGAGAATTTGCTCTCTAGAGTTTTTCCCATTCAAGATTAGGTAGTCCCACAACTACGTTCCTAATCTCAGAGTTATAGCAGTGAAGATCAATTGGTGGTGTCCCAATTGTTGACGCCTTGTCAAAAATCAAGAAAGACATTCTTGATATTTCAGAGACAACAACGACGGTATGCTTGCTTCTCCCCTTTAGATTAGTTCTAAGGTTGTATGCTTAGCCTTAAGTTTCTATAGAATTTGTTCTATGATTTTTGTCAATTTAATGGTATTTTTGGATAAACAAAATTAACTACGAATCGGTCCCACTTACGCTTCCGCTTTATCGGAATTAGGGAATTCCAAATCCATCATAAGGCTGGGTACCTTATCCTGGTGACGCTATGGATGCGGCCTACTTTGCGAACAAGGCAAACGACGTGATCATGGATCGTTCATGTAAAGACATGCGAGTAGGGGCATCCTGTGTAAAAGAAGTTTACACAAGATCAAACCAAGAAATAAGTCACTCTTATTTTATAACGCCGTTTACTGTTATGACTGACTATTTCATGCGATGACCTAGGTAACTCGATCTTAATCCTAAGCTTACAATGAACTCCTTTTTGTTTAGGATTATCCTTTGATCTGCATGGGTGAGAGTGGCCAAACAGCGCCGCTCAATAAGCCTACCATTTTGGGGATAAGACTGGATGAATAGCTGGGGACATAGTATTGCAAGATGGAATTCACTCCTACCCGAATTAGGGATAGTAGAAAGATTGTTCCCTTAAGTGTTGGCTCCAAGGCTTGAACAAGGGGCCCCACCCTCTCATTGGCCCAAGAGGGACTCTGTTTAGTGGTTGGACCATAAACAAATTGTTCATTAGAGGACCAGTGGGCTTAAAGAATCAACAAGTGTTATAGGGGTAAAATGAACCTTTTGACCTAACTATAGTAACGAACGACCTGTAAAGGATTGACTTACCAATCATGGTTATATCGAGTGGATGAAAATATATCTACAGTGAGGGGAGTTCAACTACTAGGCTATAGTGGAGTGACATGGTAGTTAATGGATGTTGGTTAACTAGGTTAAAAGAGTTTAATCGGTTAAACCTCGAACCGTTGGAGCCCATGATCTGTAGGTCCATTAGGTCCCCTTGTTAGCTTAAGGAATAAACTTTAGAACAATATGATGGATTCAAGAGGCTTTCACATTGTGATATGGATTCATATTGTGATATGGATTCAATCAATAATCCATTGCATGTACCTGAAGGACCAATCACAAGGAATAAGGCAAAGAAGATACAAGAGGCTTTCACATTACATGTTCAAAGGCTAGCAAATGCACAACAAGAGGCCAAGAATTTTGAACCCAAATTTTTGTATAATGTTAGTTCAGCAAGTCAAGAAGAGAATGAAGTCAAGATGGCAAGGGAAAAGTCGTATATTTTGGAAGATGGCATGGGGGACGAAAAAAGTGTGCAAAATTTGTGAAGAGGTGGCTGTCTAGCTTGCATCTCTTGGGATTTCGTGATGTCAAAGCTTGTCAAACGTTGTCATTATCTGGAGCGCGTCCCATAGTAGATATTTAAGACAATTTAAAGCAATTCTATCTTTTTAGTTTTGAGATATGGCTGCTTGTTTGACGTGCAATCACGTTTTAAGTTCCTAGGTCTTATTTTCTTAATTTTGCATTTAATGACTTTTGAAGACTTTTGTGTCTTTGGTATTGTGAATGACCATTTGGCCTTTAAAATGGCTTGTAATGTTCTTGAAAACTTAGATTATGAATATTAAAAAGCTTTTGCTTATTCAACCCTTTTGTGTTGTCTTTTCTTTCAAATCTTGTTTTAGGTTTGATGTTCAATCGATTCATTGGATTAGTTTTGATCAATCTAATTCTGGAGTGAGTCGTCTTAGGATCTAAGAGTGACCATCATAGATTCTAAGTTTGATCTAAGAGTGATTCATCTTCTAACTAAGCTCTTGGTTGGAATCATTCGGTAAGTTAGTCATATTTGTGTCCGATTACAAGGATCCTAGAAGGACCTCTAGCTTTGTAAACCTAGCATATTTTGGCGCTTATCATTTGGTATCAGAGACTTGGTCAACATCCTTTGGTCGACTCTAGAGGTGAAATATCTTTACTTTCTGTCATTTTTTTTCAATACGAATTTGTATTCTTGTGTCTTGCTCTCGGATTATCAAAAAAAAAAAAAAAATAGTAGCAAAAGAAAAAGAAATAAGTAGCAAAAGAAGAAAAAAATCAGTAGCAAATCGAAAAAAAAGGAAAAAAAAAAAGAAATCAGAAGGAAAAAAATTTTTTATTCGAAGATCCGAGGAACACGAAAAGTTAGTGTCATTATATTGAGTGTTTGTTCAAAATTGTAGGTTCTTATCTTCAGGTTGAGTTGCTCTAGTTTAGGTTGTGAAAGGTTGATCATTTGAATTGGTTATATCAAGCTTACAGCAAGATTGCACCAAAATTTAAGCCAACCCTTACATCTTTGACCTAGTACCAAAAGCCTACCCTTGAGTGATAAACACAAGTGTCCTTGAGTGAAATCCTTGTGAGAAGTGTGGAAAGGTCCTTGTTACTAAATACAAAATGTCGCATGATAGAGAAGAAGTTCCAGAAGTGATAGATCCAAATATGGCTATTTTTCAAGCAATTCAAGGTATGTTGGAATTGATGAGGGAAGATAGACAAGAAAGGAGGGCACAACAACAAAGGGAAGTACGAGCATTCCAAGAAGATGAAGGTATGTTTGACTTAGATGCACATGAAAGGCAGCTTGGAGGTAGAGGAAATGTGAGAGGGAGAGGAAGAAATAACCTCGCCAATGTGATGCAACCTACAAGGATGGAAAGAGTGTATGAAGATAGAGATGGAGGAGTTAAACTCAAGATCCCACCTCTTACTGGAACGGCGGATTTGGAGACATATTTGCAATGGGAAAGGAAGATAGAACATGTGTTTGATTGCAACACATTTAGTGAGAATAAGAAGATGAAACTTGTCATTGCCGAATTCACCAATTATGCATCTGAATGGTATCATTATCTCAAGTCCGAGAGAAGGAGGAAAGAGGAGGATCCAATAGAAACTTGGGAAGAACTTAAAGAAGCCATGAGGAAAAGGTTTCTCCCAAAACATTATGAAAGAGATTTGAAAACTAAATTGCAAGCTTTGAGGCAAGGTACAAAAAGTGTTGCTGAATATTATCGAGAGATGGAAACTTTGATTGGAAGAGCAAAAATCCGAGAAGAGGAGGAAGACACCATGTCTAGGTTCCTGGGAGGTTTGAATCAAGAAATTGCTCATCTTGTTGATAGAAATCTACCACCTTATATGGAAGATATGTATCATTATGCTATCAAAATTGAAGCTCAATTGAAGGAAGAAAAGGAGCGTTCAAAGAGGTATGTATCTAAAACTCACACCTTTTCAAGTTCTAATACGTGGAACAAGGATGGTTTTGTAAATAGGAATGAATCAATGCAATCAAAGGGGAAATTTGTGCCTGCCAAAAGAGTGGAGGCCGAGAGCTCTAATACTAAGAAGGTTGAAGCTTCAAAGGAGGTAAGGGAGAAGACTAGCTCTATTCAATGTTGGAAGTGCAAAGGGTTTGGACACATGAGCAAAGAGTGTGTCAATAAAAGAGTCATGGTGGTATGAAATGGCGTGATTGATTCGGAAGATGAATGTGAGGAAAATGATGCACAACTTGAGGAAGAATATGAAACACCCGATGACGAGTATATTGAAGAAGGTAATTCCATATCCTTGATTACAAGGTGGGTACTTAATGTGCAAATCAAGGAAGTGAAAGATCAAAGGGAAAACTTGTTTCACACAAGATGTTTTATTGAAGGAAGCCCATGCAGCTTGGTGATTGATAGTGGAAGTTGCACAAATGTGGTGAGTAGTTTTCTTGTAAAAAGGCTTCAACTTGCTAGTCGTCCACATCCGAAACCATATAAGCTTCAATGGTTGACAAACAAAGGAGAACTTAAGGTAAACTCCCAAGCTCTCATTTCTTTTACTTTAGGGAGATACAAGGATGAAGTTCTTTGTGATGTTGTACCTATGCATGCGGGAGATATTTTGTTAGGTCGACCTTGGCAATATGATAGAGAGGTTACATATAATGGGCATTTCAACAAGTATACCTTTACTTTGGATGGGAAGAAATTTACTTTACTTCCATTATCTCCATATGAGGTACATTGTGATCACTTGAAATTAGAGAAGAAAAGAAAAGAATTTGAAGAACAAGAGAGGAGAGAAGAAAGTAAGTCTAAAGAAAGAGAGAAGAGTGAAAAAAGAGAGAAGAGTGAAAAAAGAGAGAAAAGTGAGGGGCAAAAGGTGAGTGAAAACCAAGTGGGAAAAAAGAGTGATTTTGAGGAAAAAAGAAAGAATGTGAGTTTGGTTCTAAGAAAGGGGGAAGTGAGGAATGTGTTGCTATCTCAAGCACCAAATCTTGTGCTTATGTGCAAAGGAATGTGTTTGGCAACCGAACCAAAATCTGATTATGTTTTGCCAAGTGCTTTTAAGTCTCTTTTGCAGGAATTTAATGACATGTTTCCATATGAAGATGCACCTACGGGTTTACCTCCACTAAGAGGGATTGAACATCAAATTGACTTCATTCCGGGTGCAACTCTTCCAAACATGGCTGCCTATAGGACCAATCCAACCGAGATTAAGGAGATCCAAAGGCAAGTGGAAGAACTCATGGATAAAGGATATATTAGAGAAAGCATGAGTCCTTGCTTGGTTCCGATGATTTTGGTACCCAAGAAAGATGGTACATGGAGGATGTGTGTTGATTGTCGAGCTATCAACAAAATAACGGTAAAGTATCGACATCCTATTCCTCGTTTAGATGACATGTCAGATGAATTACATGGTGCTAATCTGTTTTCAAAAAAAAATCTTAAAAGTGATTATCATCAAATTCGTATGCATGTAGGAGATGAATGGAAAACGACTTTCAAAACAAAGTTTGGGCTTTATGAGTGGCTTGTTATGCCATTTGGCCTTACTAATGCACCAAGTACTTTTATGAGTCTCATGAATCATGTTTTGAAGGAATACATTGGAAAATTTGTGGTTGTATAGTTTGATGATATCCTTGTTTACTCAAAGGGCTTGAATGATCATATTTTGCATGTTAAGACAATTTTACTTAAACTTAGAGAAGAGAAGCTTTATGCCAACTTCAAAAAGTGTAGTTTTTGTCTAGACCAAGTCAATTTCCTAGGGTTCATTGTTGGGAAGGATGGAGTGAAAGTTGATGAAGAAAAGGTAAAGGCTATCAGAGAATGGCCAATCCCTACCAATGCATCCGAGGTAAGATCCTTTCATGGTTTGGCTAGTTTCTATAGGACATTTATTAAAGATTTCAGTAGCATAGCCTCACCATTAACTGAACTTCTGAAAAAGCATGTGAAATTTGAATGGAAAGAAAAGCAAGATAATGCATTCAATGAGCTAAAAGAAAAATTAACCAATGCACCTTGTCTTGCTTTACCTAACTTTGATAAATCTTTTGAGATTGAATGTGATGCAAGTGGGATAGGTATAGGAGCTGTTTTGATGCAGGAAAAACGACCAATAATGTTCTTTAGTGAAAAGCTAAATGGAGCTCAACTCAACTATCCGACTTATGACAAGGGGCTACATGCACTTATGAGGGCTTTGAAAGTTTGGCAACATTACCTATGGCCAAAAGAGTTTGTTATCCACACGCATCATGAAAGCTTGTAGCACCTCAAAGGTCAAACGAAGCTTAACAAGAGGCATGCGAAATGGGTGGAATTCATTGAAACATTTCCTTATTTTATTCATTACAAAAAAGGTAAGGACAATGTGGTGGCCGATGCATTATCAAGAAGGTATGCTTTATTCTCATCCCTTAGTGCAAAAGTTCTTAGTTTTAAACACATGATTGAGTTGTATAAAGTTGAGAAATCTGAATTTTATGATGTGTATGCACAATGTTTAGAAGGGAAAAATGCACAAGACTATATTGTGTTTGATGGGATGCTTTTTAGGAAGGGTAAGCTTTGTATTCCTAAGTGTTCCATTAGAGAGTTACTTGTGAAGGAGGCTCATGGGGGGAGGACTTATGGGACATTTTGGAGAATTTAAAACATACAACATGTTGTGTGAACATTTTTATTGGCTGAAAATGAGGAAATATGTGAACAAAGTGTGCAAGCAATGTTTCAAATGTAAGGAGGCTAAGTCTAAGACACAACCACATGACCTTTACACACCTTTAGATGTTCCTAGTGAACCATGGGTAGACATTAGCATGGATTTTTTTCTAGGATTACCAAAGACTAGACGACATCATGATAGTATTTTTGTGGTGGTTGATAGGTTAATAAGATGGCGCATTTCATTCCATGTAACAAAACCGATGATACTACCAACATATCTAATCTTTTCTTTAGGGAAGTGGTTAGATTGCATGGCATTCCCAAAACTATTGTTTGTGATAGGGATGTTAAATTTTTAAGTCATTTTTGGAAAGTTTTGTGGGGAAAATTGGGGACTAAGCTTCTATTTTCTACAACTTGTCACCCACAAACCGATGGGCAAACTAAGGTGGTTAATAGAACATTGGGGGCCTTGCTTAGGTCACTAATTTCTAAAAATCTTAAGTCTTGGGAAGAGACTCTACCTTTTGTGGAGTTTGCACACAATAGGGTGATTCATAGCACAACTCATTGTTCACCTTTTGAGGTTGTGTACGACTTTAATCCTTTGACTCCTCTAGATTTATCACCTTTGCCGCCTAATATGTTTACTAGTGATGCAGCTTCTTCTAGGGCCGAATACAACAAAACTTTGCACAAAGAAATCAAAGAAAGGATTGAAAAGAAGAATCAAAAGCTAGTCACTCGTAAGAACCAAGGAAGAAAGGAATTAATTTTTAAACCGAGTGATTGGGTTTGGGTTCATCTGCGAAAGGAAAGGTTTGCCGATCAAAGGAAATCTAAACTTCAACCAAGGGGAGATGGTCCTTTTCAAGTGTTTGAACGGATCAATAACAATGCATACAAATTAGATCTACGAGGTGTGTACAATGTAAGTTCTACTTTTAATGTGGCTGACTTGACTCCTTTTGATGTAGGCAATGAAGACCTTGATTTGAGGACAAATCCTTTTAAATAAAGGGGGGATGATATGGATTCAATCAATAATCCATTGCCTGTAGCTGAAGGACCAATCACAAGGAGTAAGGCAAAGAAGATACAAGATGCTTTCACATTACATGTTCAAAGGCTAGCAAATGCACAACAAGAGGCCAAGAATTTTGAACCCAATTTTTTGTATAATGTTAGTTCAACAAGTCAAGAAGAGAATGGAGTCAAGATGGCACAGGAAAAGTCGTGTATTTTGGAAGATGGCACGGGGGACGAAAAAAATGTGTAGAATTTGTGAAGAGGTGGCTGTCCAGCTTGCATCTCTTGGGATTTCGTGATGTCAAAGCTTGTCAAACGTTGTCATTATGTGGAGCGCCTCCCATAGTAGATATTTAAGACAATTTAAAGCAATTCTATCTTTTTAGTTTTGAGATATGGCTGCTAGTTTGACATGCAATCAAGTTTTAAGTTCCTAGGTCTTATTTTCTTAATTTTGCATTTAATGACTTTTGAAGACTTTTGTGTCTTTCGTATTGTGAACGACCATTTGGCCTTTAAAATGGCTTGTAATGTTCTTGAAAACTCAGATTTTGAATATTAAAAAGCTTTTGCTTATTTAACCCTTTGGTGTTGTCTTTTCTTGCAAATCTTGTTTTAGGTTTGATGTTCAATCGATTCATTGGATTAGTTTTGATCAATCTAATTCTGGAGTGAGTCGTCTTATGATCTAAGAGTGACCATCATAGATTTTAAGTTTGATCTAAGAGTGATTCATCTTCTAACTAAGCTCTTGGTTGGAATCATTCGGTAAGTTAGTCATATTTTTGTCCGTTTACAAGGATCCTAGAAGGACCTCTAGCTTTGTAAACCTAGCATATTTTGGCGCTTATCATATTGGATACGTCGGGTTTTTGGTTAAACCTAATTTTGAGAGTTTGATATATTTTAATATGATTTAAATATCGAGCACGTGAATAGGGATTCATGGTTGAAAAATTACATTTCGGTAATGATCGGGATTGGTAGCAAAATATTAATTTAATATTAGATATTAAATTAATTATATAATTGATTATTTAATTATAATTAAATTAATTATGAATTGAAAATTTAAATTTTAGAATTAAAATTTCATATTATTAATTATTGAAATTAAAATAACTAAAATTCAATTTCAATTGGATTAATTAAATCCAAAAGAAATTGAATTTGAGGAGGTGGAGTGTATGGTGACTAAACCCATGCACTCCTCATTACGCCAACAAATCCCACTCAATTAAGAGGGGATTTGTTGTCAATCCATGATGCTTCTTCTCAACTAAGTTTCCTCTTTAAATAGAGGTTAGATTGCTGAAGAAAAGGAGAGGAAAAACCATCTGTTATGCTGCCAAAACTCTCTCAAGCTTGTGTTTCAAGCTCTTTCCCTCTCAAATTCCATCACTAGAGGATCCCACAATCTGTTCCAAAGGCTTGAGAATAGCAAGGAAGATCCAGTGGTGGTTCATGACAAGTTGATGAGGAAAAACAACCAACCAATTCGTTCAATTTCGAGCTCAAAGAGGTTCGTACCCACTGTCTCTGTTTTTTCCCCTTTTGGACAGCATGCTTTGTATGATCAAATTGATGTAATTATGTGCCTAATATCCAAAATTGCTTCCGCATGTTAGATATTAACACCTTCACTAATTTTTGAGAAACCTATAAATAGCAAGACTTATGGGTTTCATCTTCCACGATCATTTGAGCTTTTTCTTTGTATTCAAGTCAACTCAACAACCTCCACATTCTCTCTTGAAACCGAGAAGACCAAAGAAGAAGAAGCCATGAAAAACTCCAAGCCACTCGATTTCTCACAAGATTACTCATTCTCAAAGTAATAGAAGTAACCCACGCATAGAGCAAGCCGATTAACGCCGTGAGGAAGGCCCTAATTCACGCTTGCACGAAGGAGTAGTTGATAGCGAGCAGAAATGTCGCTATTTTAGTCCCAATTTATCAGGCTTTTCTGTGCTTTAATCGTGTTTTTAATGAAAATATTTAATGAATTCCGTTATTTGGTCCTTAGGAGCAAAGTTGGTGATTTTGGGAGAAAAAGTGCAAAAAAATGAAGCAAATGAAGCCCAAATCCAAGCTTGATCAAATGGGGGCCCAAAGAAGACACTCATGAAAAAATGCCCAAAAGAAATGAAGAAGAAGGCCCAAAAATCAGCCCAAAAAGAAGCTGAAAAATCTGGAATTTTAGGGCAGCGTCGAGACGCTATGTAAGCAGCGTCGCGACGCTACCCTTTTCGTGTTGCCCAAGCCGCGTGCGTTGCAGCGTCGCGACGCTGTGCAAGGTAGCGTCGCGACGCTACCCCCAATCCGGGCCTATAAAAAGGCACCCTTGGGTGCCTCATTTACCATCAATCAATTCATTCTTCAATCCATTCTTTCCTTCCTTTGGCTCCTTTGGAGCCTCTCTCAAGGCTTTCTAGCCTTTTTGAGAGAATTCTTTAGTGGGAAATATTTGGGGAATTTTGGGGAGCATCTTAGGAAGCTCAAAGGAGTGTTCGGCGGAGCTCTGAGCGCCAAGCGAAGGGGTTTTTCGACGGTCAATTCCTTTCCTTTTATGCTCTTAAATTATGCTTTCTATTGTAAATGTTGTGGATATTTTAGCTATGTATAGCTAAACCCCAATTTGGGGTCTTGAAATGAAATTATAGTTGAAATGTTGTTATAATTACCTGTCTCTTGCCCTTTTTCCTAATTATTTGTATGGATGTGCTTAATGCTTTATTCAATCTGGCCAATTGTGTAATGATTCGATTCTTAATGGAAACTCGACGGAGAGAAGTTAGGATAGATCATAATCCATGTAACTAGTTTAATTGCCCGTCGTGACACCGGGATTAGTTGATTAAACTTAGATTCCTAAAATGAATCAGAGCGTAATAATTAATGATTTTTAATGGCGCTAAGGACACTTAGGTTGTTAAAATGAATTAATTACAATTAGGGGAAACCGACAGGAGAACCTATGTGATTAACGGAGATTCTAGGAGTATAATTAGTTGGGCAATGAGATAGGATAATTATAACAATTGATTAGCTCATAATTGATTTTCAAGACCCCTCTTCCCATTAAAAGAAATCTCTTTCTCCATATTTTTATTTGATTGATCAAATTATTTTCCTGCTTTGAATTTTAAATTTCTCTTATTTGCATGGGTTGTTCCCTAAATATTATTTTGCCTAAGTACTTTTAGTGCTCAAGAGATTTTTTGCTTAATTTTCGCTTCGCTTCCCTGTGGATTCGATACTCGGTATTACTACCGTTTTATATTACTTGCGGCCCGTGCACTTTGCGGTCATCAGTAGTCGAAAGACGCACGGGTTCTACAAGGACCGTCGTGGAAAAGAGACCCACGTCGCAAACTCCTTTGGCGACGAGAATGTCGACCTCCACGCACGCCAATCCGAGTGTTTCA
The DNA here is from genome assembly GCA_017139565.1 of Luffa aegyptiaca. Taxonomy (NCBI): domain Eukaryota; kingdom Viridiplantae; phylum Streptophyta; class Magnoliopsida; order Cucurbitales; family Cucurbitaceae; genus Luffa; species Luffa aegyptiaca. Next base: position 23,512,168 of record CM029401.1, on the reverse strand, counting down.
CGACAAGGGAAGACCAAATCCACCGATAGCCTCCACCACACGCAACAGTCGGTGGAGCGACCTCTGAAGAAGTAATCCAAGGAGTGGTTCGCCATGATCCGAGCCATGGGAGCTCAAAGGCGTGCCGCCATTGAGGAAGAAGAGAAAAGTCGCTGGGATCGTGGGGCTGAAAATCCATTCCCTATCGCTAGTGAAAGCTGAAGATAAGGTACTTCAACGAGTAAGTCTAAAAGTTCTCTAACCGATTCTGATTCTTGCAGGGGGAAGTCGTTCGTAACCTACCATTCAAAGAAGAAGAGTGCAAAGAAAACGGGTAACATATTTGAAACTGAGAAGCCACTGGTTATTCAGCCACTCATGAAGGCAAGAATGTCGGTGGGTGTTTTTGAGAATATGATTCGGTTGGCCGTGGAACAAGCACTGGTTATTGCCGAAGGTTACAGAGTTGAGCAAGACACTTTGGTTGAATTGAGGCTGAAAGAGAAGAGGAACTTAGGGAAATTCGGTGCATGCAGACTGTTGCAATTCTGAAGTGGTTAAAAATATAGATAGATCTCACTTCAAAATACTCTGCAAGTATACACAATCTAGCAGCAAGTGATAAGTATTTATCGTATCCACAAGGTCTTGAAATTGCCTACCTCTATGGATTTAATTTTCCTTTTTAGTGATTTCAAATAGTTGGTTAAATTGATTGGGTTTTTAAAATGCTGAAACAAAAGAAATACGAAAGCAGTAAATTATTACGACTAGAGAAAACAGAATGGAAACAGACACAGGTTAAGACTTCTGTAATTGTTTATAAAGATGATCCAGCAATTCTTTTGATCCGTCAATCTCATGCAGTATTATCAGCGGGATCCTCCCGGAACTCCGGATTTTTTGGAATGTGTTTCAACTCCAATGACGCTCTACCGATCAAGCACTAGGCGACTAGTTATCCCTAACTCAATCACTAGCGTTCACCAACACATAATGGTCTAGTGTGAATTATCGCCACACAACTCTTAAATCATCCCTGAAACTAGGAGAAGCTATACATACCGGCTAGCTAGGCGGGCACATAATGGAATTGAAGAACAACAATAACTCAAGATGACATAATCAAATAGAATTTCCAGATTTTATAAATATAACAATCACATAATTCTTAACCCATGCCTACAAAGCAATTAGTTCATGATTGAAAACATAAAATACGTTACAATCTCGATAAGCACATCCATAATGCGAAATACACAAGAAATACTAATCCTTTTAGTAATTGGGGAGATGAAACGGCTGCTCCAAACCACCAAGAACTTGGAAGAACTTTGTCTTCTTGAGAGGAATTGCAAATGGTCTTCTTAGATCTCCATTCTACCGTCAACTTGGCCTACAGCAGATTGATTCGGTCTCCCAATCGTGAATGAGTTTATCTTTGACGACTCCTCCTTTTATAAGATGAGGTTTAACCTAATTAGTTTAAATTGGACACATGGCAGGCTTTCCAAGCTTCTTAGATCCGAAAATAATTCAGCTAATGCCACTTTATTAAAATGGATTACGAGTTGTTACGTGGTAGTTTTGCTCCCAGCTTTGCTAGATCACAGATTTTTCTCCTTCAAGTCGCTCAGCAATATTTTCTACACAAAATAACTCCAAAGCCTTCATTCTTCCAAATGGGTTAAAACATATAATATTCATCTAAAAGCAACCCTATTTAGCACAAATGACACACAAATCATTATAAAACTAAGGCCTAAATAACTCCCTTTCGGAGAGTTATCACACCCCCAAACTTGAACTATTGCGCGTCCCGAGCAATACTAACCAACACTCCCTTTTGAATTCAAAACATTAGACAAAGCATAACTTAATCAACACAGATAATCCAACACAACTTTCAACCTTTACCTGAGCATTCTGCACAACCAAGCTCTGCTGCAGAAAAATTCTGGCATGGACAAATGATCACCACCTTTAACTCAATCCTAAGAACTTTCCACAGCCTAGCTCTATTATCAGACATATTAAAACACATTTTTAAGGGGTTTATATATATATATATATTTTATTTTTGTTCTTCAGACTTAAAGCAGTCCTACAGTCATAAGTTCTTAAGCATGGGATGACCCACTTTATGTGCAGTATACCCTTGCCTCAAACTCATCACTAATTAGGCTAAATACTCATTGTTTGCTAAAAAATCCTTAGTTATCCTATCTCTTGCTCCTCAGAATGGCGACATTTTATGATGAAGCTCACCTAAGTCCTGGGAGACAGAAAAATGCTAGATTATCATTCATCCTTCAAAAGTTTTGCTCTATGAATTTTCTCAGCAAAATTTTCACAATAATTTTTTTCAGCAAATAATCATTTTTATCATCATTTTTTCTTTTCCTAGGTCATCTTTTGACGCAAAGACAAACTGTGGGTGTCACAAATGTCCCTGGTTACTCAACAACCTGGAAAAATAATTAATGAAGGAGAGGAATGCTCAAGCAAAACAATTGGAGTAGCTAAAAGTCCCCCCAAACTTAAATTATTCATTGTCCCCAATGAATCATTAACATCTGAAATTATACCCCCAAACTTGAATTTTTCTATCTGATTTTTTAAACTAGGCGTGGGACTAGAATTAAGCTTAAGGAGAATCACACGAGTCAACACTACCTTAGAATCTTCTTGCCGCAGCGATGACCAGGCTAGAAGAAATGCTCAAGCAAAAGGTTTCTGGAGATTAGAATACCTTGATCTAATTAAGCTAATTCAGTCCAAGCTTCAAAAATTCAAAAGAAAATCAAGTTAGATACTCAGATGTGCCAAACAAAACAATATTTGATTTCATTAAAGATCAAGATCACAAATTTACGTAATCATTACAGAGATAGATTTTAAAGCAACAGATAAAAACCAAGAAGCAGAACAAAACATAAGCAGAAAGAACAAAACACATGCAAGGCGAGCACACAAAATCATTCATCAAAATATTTGCTCGAAGAAACTGAAACTTCCCTTTCATTCTTCTTCATATTCAGGCTCTGGGTTTTCTTCTTCCTCTCAAATGATGGGCGGGGGTGGAATGCATAGGTTCATAAGATCATTAATGAAAGTTAGGAAGGCTTGATATGGCTTAGAAAAATTCACTTGCATAGCCCTCCTTAATGTGGTGTCCCTGCAACGATCATAGCTCTAGTAGGTTTTAAGTTATCTCTCAATGAATTCTAGCCTATTGAGAATCATCTCAAGTTGCTCCAACACTCTATGGACACCTCACAGCAAACCACCCTGGCACGCCTCACCTTTTTTAAGCCTAGCCAGATTGGTAGTGTCAGTAATCCCCTTATCAAACAAGTTTGGATCATTGGAACTCTTTGAGACTTTAAACCTTCAAGTGCACTCGATTACGGGGGATAGTGGAGGCGTACGTTGTAGGCAATAATCTCTGCTTGACAAAGTTGAGCCATGTGTTAGCCTCACACTTCAGGTATGCTGACTGGAATGTTCTCTCCACTGGGCATTTAGTTGCTCGTTTGAGGAAGCAACTAATATTTCGTTGAAAACAGCGTGGGGGAAGTCTTGCAAATTAAATAAAAAATTAATCACTCCAGGGCTCCAGTCGACATCAACTCTTCAAACAATAACCAAGAATCCTTCATTTTCATCGATGTTGGCATAGAACTCCCGTTCTAGTTGATCAACAGTGGGCTCCGGCTTTGCGCACAACCTTTCCCAAACGTTATTAGTGATGTCCGCTCAAGGAAAATGTGGGAACTCTTTGCCATCATCGAAGTCGCGCTCCATTAGAACATTTTGCTTCAGGACTTCTTGATATTTTTGTCTTGCCTCTTCATGAATAAATCTCCCGTACCGAAATCTTTCATCAAGCTCAACTTCTTCACTCAATTTCATCTCAGTCTCAACTTCATTCCCCTTATCTTTTTTTTCCTCTTTTGGCTTTTCTTTTTCAAAAACAAATGGTCAGGAGAAGGGGTTGGGGTAGGGGTTCTTACTTTTTTCTCTCTTAGACCTCTTCTTCTTTTCTTTGGTCTCTACGAAGCCTCTTCAACCCTCTCTTCCACCATATCTTCATCCACCGACACTTCTTCCTTCAACTCTCTTTCTTTCCTTGCTCGTGCTTTTTTTCCTCACAATAATAATACACACAGAAAAAAAATCACATCAGTAGTAATAAAAGATAAGAGTGAAAAACGTACCTGATAGGAGCTTGTATAAATAGGGCACTAACTCCAGAATCTTCAACAAATAATTAGCCCCTAATTATCTCCTAATTAATTTAAGTTACCGTTTTAACCACATGGATTCATGAAATTTTTTTATTATCTGTCAAACGGTAAGATCTTCCATTTACTGTACTCCCTCTGTGTGTAACAACCATAACGCCAGCTGCCCTTTGCTCAACACATGACATCTTTGGTAATTAACTGCATGCCCACTTAATTATCCTACTAACAACAATAAAATCTCAACGGTAAAATTATAATCTTATCTCACAAAAAATCTTAACCGAATAAAATCTCTGATATTCTCAACAAAACTATGAAATCAAATCTTTTTTTTAAATAAAATCCACAAGATATATTATTTTAAATCTGGAAAAATCTCCGATTTATTAAATATTCAAAATAAAATCTGAAGGTGTACATATTACACATGCGGAAGCAATTGAAGATCGAAAGCACTTAAGACATTCAATTTTGCTCCTAAAGCATGCATGTTCTATAAAAGACAGAAAAGAGAGTTTATAGAAAACCAACCTTTGTAGCTCACAAATGAGGTACTCCTTGTGGTGTTTTCCTTCTCCAACTTCTCTTGGACAACCTTTAGAGTCTTCCCTACTATTCTCCGGGCCGAGAACGACTTGTGGGAGTCTATAGTGATAGGGAATGGGAAGGGAATGCTTGAAGGTTCAAGCTCTATGGAGATATGAGATGAGAGAGTGATTGAGGAAGAAATTCAGCAGCATAACATTAAGGTAAATGCTCTCTATTCCTCCAATCTGATTCTTCTTCTACTTATAGAGAGAATCCATGCAAGAAGAAGCCTCAAGATGCAAGACACATGGTGGTCTTAAGGGTGAAAGTGGAAGCTAGGTGTTCAAGCAACATTACATGCAAGTATGCATGTTTGTGGTGTAATTCCACTTTGAATCTTCATGCAAGAGTGGAATTACAAAATTTTCCACTTACCATGATTCAAAATCAGATTTCAAATATTCATTTATAATATTAATATCAATTCTAAATGTGACATTAATATATAAGATCATATTTGAACCTTGCCCAATTGATTATAAATGATTAAGCAAGTTAATCACCTTAATATTGTGCATCTTTTATATATGAATCTTAATTCATGTATATAGTATTTTAAACCCTTTTAAATACTTTATCTCTCATTTTCTAATTTAATTCATAATTAAATTATTGTGTCAAACACAATTTTACGATAATACCCTTTTTCCCGACTTTGAACAATTCAAAGAATCCTATCAATTTGTTCTAGGCTATATTCCGATATGAGCTAGTAGGGGGACCTAATGGACCTATAGATCATGGGCTCCAACGATTCGAGACTAACCGACTAAACTCATTATCCAAGCTAGCCAACATTCGTTAACTACCGGGACACTCCACTATAGCCCGATAGTTGCACTCCCCTCACTATAGATATATTTCCGTCCACTTGATTTAACCATGTTCAGTAAGTCGTTCCTTCACAGGTTGTTCATAGCTATAGCTAGGTCAAATAACCGTTTTACCCCTATAGTACTTCTTGTTCCTTAAGTTCCACTAATCCTCTAATGAACAATCGGTTTGTGGTCCAACCATCAAACCTAAGTCCCTCTCGATCCAACGAGAGGGTGGGGCCCCTTGTTCAAGTCCTGGAGTTAGTACTTAAGAGAACAACCTCTCTACTATCCCTGAAAAGGGTAGGAGTGAATTCCGTCTTGCGAAACTATGTCCCCAGCTATCTATTCGATCTTATCCCCAAAATGGTAGGCTTGTTGAGTCGGCGATGCTGGCCACTCTCACCCATGCAGATCAAAGGATAATCTCGTATAAACAGGAGTTCATAGCTCGCTCAGGATTAAGAACGAGTTACCTAGGTCATCTATGAGAAATAGTCAGTTTCTACGGTAAACGGCGTTATAAAGAGAAAGTGACTTATTTCGTGGTCCTGTCTTATGCAAACTCATTGCATAGGACGCCCCCACTCGCATGTCTCCACATGAACGACTTGGGATCTCATCGTTTGTACTTAATACAAAGTGGGCCGCGTCCATAGTGTCACCAGGATAAGGCACCCAACCGTATCCTTATACTATAGACTATTTTGACTATAAACTTGAACTTGATCCTACGATATGTCCCTACATATAGTTCGAGTATTCATTTTATAGTCAAGGATCTTAGTTTATTGGATTTAGGTTAATCATTCGCAATGTATATATTCAATAACATCTTTTACTGAATAACCTCAATAACGTCTTTATTGAAAATAGAATATGTTTAATGATTTACAAACTACGAGTTTATAGGACATTAAACCCAACAAAATCTAAACTAACCAACAAAATAAAAATAAAATAAACAAAATACAAATCTAACCGAATAAAAACCATATCAAATCAAAATAATATCAAAACAGACAATAAATCAAAATTAAAAAAATGAGATCAAATAATGGGAGCTTCTGATTAGAATGCTGAAATTTTGCTCCCTCAAAACTTGCGCTCCCTTAATCTGCCAGCAACTTCAGAGAAGAATATTTCAGAATTAAATCAGGAAGATATATTATTAAAAATCTAATCTAAACAGAAATTAAAAATTCAAACTGAAATTAAATCTAAACAGAACTAATCCGATTAAATTAAGAATTAAATCGGCCAAAATAAAAATAAATAAATAAAACGAACATAAACTCTACGAAAATACCAACGAATTAAAATAAATCAGATAAAATTGAAATCAATAAAATCTTATTCAAATTAATTCAAACCAGAATAAAATCCACGAGATAAAATAAAATCGCAACAACACTAGGAGCTAAAAATATTGCAATATGAAATGCTCCCGCAAAACTCTTGCTTTCTCATTCATCGACCAATTTTAGGGAAGGATATTTTGAACGAAACTCCTCCCCCCATAATGCTTTATTCGCTGCCCTTTTACTTTAAACTCACAGCCATCATCAACACATTGTCTAACCACAGATGCATCATTTGATAAATAAAACTTCACCCCATGGAAAAATTCTTTCATCTATTCTTTTGATAAACCAGGAGGCAAATTTCCAAAATCAAGGTAATTGGAAAAGTCATCATACCAAGGTGTTTTCAATGCCTTAATATGAGCTACAGTAAATAACCGCTCATCAGGGAAAGATTTCCTAATCTCAGGTTGCTGGGGCAATGTCAATGAATTATAAGGTTCAATAGGCTTGGATTTCTCATCTATTGGCTCTAAGGATTCAAAATTCTTCTTAAAACTAGAAATCTCACCTACATCTTTATGTTCTTACTCCAATCCACCTATTTCCAAATCCTCAATTTGGATTTCTCCAAATTTTTGGGTATGGTACTCCATCAATTCCTTCTCAAAGTGGTCCTCAACCATTTCATCCAACACCTGAATGCACGAGCAATCCTCAATATCATTAGGATATTTCATTGCATCAAACACATTGAACTTCACCTTTCGGTTGCACCTTCATCGTAAGCTCCCCCTGTTGGACATCCATCAAAGAACTACCAGTTGCCAAAAATGGACGACCAAGAATAATTGGGACATTCTTATCTGCCTCATAATCTAGAATAATGAAATCGACAGGAAAAATAAATTTATCTACCTGGACCAGAATATCCTCAATTTTACCCTCAGGATATGTGATAGACCTATCTGCTAATTGGAGTGTGATTGTGGTAGGCCTAGCTTCACCTATACCTAGCTTTCGATAAACTGAAAGAGGCATAAGGTTTATGCTTGCGCCTGAATCACAAAGTGCTCTCCCAAACTCCTTTCCACCTATAGAGACAGGAATAGTGGATGATCCTGGATCCTCAACCTTGGAAGGTAGCCCATTCTTAAGAATAGCACTACATTCCTCAGTAAGAGCCACAGTTTCAAACTCTCCTAATCTCTTCTTTTTAGTCAAGACATCCTTAAGAAATTTTGCATAATTTGGCATTTGTTCTAAAGCCTCTACTAAAGGTATATTTATATGCAACTGTTTTAGAATCTCCAAAAACTTCTTAAATTGAACATCATGGTTCTTCGGTTTTTGCCTTTGTGGAAATGGTAAGGGTGGGTCATAGGGTGGGGGCGGTACATAAGGTGGGGGTTCTACATCTGGAACAAAACTAGATGCTCCAGCATCTTTACTACTGCCTCCATCATTTTTACCAGACTCCAACTCTTTTTCGACAACATTACTATCACTACTCTTTTCTACTTCCTGGGGTTTACTAGGCTCTTTCCTTTCTTCTAGTGGCTTACCACTCCTTAAAGTCACTGCTTGCACCTGCTTCTTACCTTCCCTTATAGGGTGTTCAGTATCCGAAGGAGGCTTTCCTTGAGGACGTGCCTTCAGCTCATTAGCTAGCTGACCCATTTGCAATTCCAGGGCTCTCATTGAAGCTTGATTACTTTGAATTGCGACATCTGTACGAGCCATATATTCTTTCATCATTGCCTCAAGAGAACTCTTTGAATTATGCTGGGGCAAAACCTGCTTATTTTGCTGTGGCAATGCCTGTGATTTAGCAAATCCTGACTGGTTTACCACCTTTTGCTGTGCTTGGGGGATTTGCGAAATGCTTTCTTGCCCTCCCCATGCAAAGTTAGGGTGGTTACGCCAACTTGGATTATAAAAAAATTGAATATGGGTTATTCCTCTGATTACCTACAAAAAACATAGAAGTTGGATTGTTAGGACAAAACTCATAATTATGCTCTTCACCACAATAGACGCATGATTCTTCTATAACTTGATTTACAACTGCAGCAGGCTCCACAACTGGCGGCTGCTGAACATGGCTTACCACAGTTACGTTTTTAAGAGCATTAGCTAACATTGCAATATCGGCCCTAATGGTAGACAAACCATCTACTTCTATCACACTCTTAACTTTCTTGCTAGAGCCTCTAATATCTGACCATTGACAACTGTAGGTTGATATTCTCTCTAAAATCTCATAAGCTTTATCAAAGGTTTTTGCCAAAAGGGTCCCTCCCGCAAAAGCATCAACCATACACTGGGTTGCTAAGTTTAACCCATTGTAAAATGTTTCCATTTGAATACAATGTGGTAAACAATGGTGGGGACACTTTTGCAAAAGCTCCTTAAACCTTTCCCAAGCCTCACTAAAAGTTTCTTCCTCATTTTGCCTAAATCTCACTATCTCCCTCCTCAACTTGGCATTCCTAATTGGTGGAAAATACTTACTAAGAAATTTCTCCGCTAAGTCGTTCCACGTACTTATCGCGCTGGAGCAAAAGAATTCAACCACGCCTTTGCTCCATCTCTAAGGGAATAAGGAAATATGGTTAATCTAAGGGCATCTCTCGACACTCCCTGAATAACAAATGAATCACTAACTCCTAGAAAAGACTTAAGATGTAAATAGGGGTCCTCAGATGATAAACCATGAAACTGGCCAACCATCTATAAGATGTGAAACATGATCGGTTTCAATTCGAAGTTTGTTGCCTCAATTACTAGACGTATTATCACTGGATTTAACTCGTCAACTATTGGAAAAGCATATGCTTGAATGGCTCTGGCCCTATCATTCGCTACAAGGATAGGATTCTCAGCCTGATTATTTTGCTGCCCATTTTGCTCTCTCGGCAGATTTTGCTGCATCGCACGATTCCTCTTCGAGATTCACTTGAACTTCTTGAAAATCTAATCCCAAGGGGATCGTTCATACACCAAAGTCACACCTACTAAACAAAAAGAAACAATCAAAAAGTTCACGCACAAAATCACCAAAAATACACACAAAAAAAAATCAATCAAATAGAACAATTTCAAGTCCCCGGCAACGACGCCAAAAACTTGTTGCAATTTTGAAGTGGTTAAAAATATAGATAGATTTCACTTCAAAATACTGTGCAAGTATACACAATCTAGCAGCAAGTGATAAGTATTTATCGTATCCACAGGGTCTTGAAATTGCCTACCTCTATTGATTTAATTTGTCTTTTTAGTGATTTCAAATAGTTGGTTAAATTGATTGGGTTTTTAAAATGCTGAAACAAAAGAAATACGAAAGCAGTAAATGATTACGACTAGAGAAAACAGAATGGAAACAGACACAGGTTAAGACTTCTGTAATTGTTTATAAAGATGATCCAGCAATTCTTTTGATCCGTCAATCTCATGCAGTATTATCAGCGGGATCCTCCCAGAACTCCAGATTTTTTGGAATGTGTTTCAACTCCAATGACGCTCTACCGATCAAGCACTAGGTGACTGGTTATCCCTAACTCAATCACTAGCGTTCACCAACACATAATGGTCTAGTGTGAATTATCGCCACACAACTCCTAAATCATCCCTGAAACTAGGAGAAGCTATACATACTGGCTAGCTAGGCGGGCACATAATGAAATTGAAGAACAATAATAACTCAAGATGACATAATCAAATAGAATTTCCAGATTTTATAAATATAACAATCACATAATTCTTAACCCATGCCTACAAAGCAATTAGTTCATGATTGAAAACATAAAATACGTTACAATCTCGATAAGCACATCCATAATGCGAAATACACAAGAAATACTAATCCTTTTAGTAATTGGGGAGATGAAACGATTGCTCCAAACCACCAAGAACATGGAAGAACTTTGTCTTCTTGAGAGGAATCGAAAATGGTCTTCTTAGATCTCCATTCTGCCGTCAACTCGGCCTACAACCGATTGATTCGGTCTCCCAATAGTCAATGAGTTTATCTTTGACGGCTCCTCCTTTTATAAGATGAGGTTTAACCTAATTAGGTTAAATTGGACACATGGCAGGCTTTCCAAGCTTCTTAGATCCGAAAATAATTCAGCTAACGCCACTTTATTAAAATGGATTACGAGCTGTTACGTGGCAGTTTTGCTCCCAGCTTTGTTGGATCACAGATTTTTCTCCTTCAAGTCGCTCAGCAATATTTTCTGCACAAAATAACTTCCAAAGCCTCCATTCTTCCAAATGGGTTAAAACATATAATATTCATCTAAAAGCAACCCTATTTAGCACAAATGACACACAAATCATTATAAAACTAAGGCCTAAATAACTCCCTTTTGGAGAGTTATCACAGACCGAGGAAGACTTGTGTAAGAAGAAAGATGTAGAAGATGAAACGAAAAAGAAAGAAGAAGAGAAAATAAGAGAAAATGAGAGAAAAGAGGAGGAAGAAAGACAAAAGGCTGAGAGGATGTCAAAACTGCCTTTACAAAAATTCTCTTATCCATAGCTACATATTACGACTATGAAATATGGCAGATGGATGTCAAAACTGCCTTTCTAAATTGCAAACTTGAAGAGAACATCTTTATGTCTCAGCCCGAGGGGTTCGTATCTCAAGGTCAGGAGCAAAAAGTTTGCAAATTGAATCGATCCATTTATGGATTGAAACAGCCATCTAGATCTTGGAATATGAGATTTGATACTGCGATCAAGTCTTTCGGTTTTGACCAAAACCTTGATAAACCTTGTGTGTACAAGAAAATCGCCAAGAGTAAAGTAGCTTTCTTGATACTATATGTGGACGATATCCTACTCATAGGAAATAACGTAGGATACCTTACTGATGTGAAACACTAGCTAGCAACCCAATTCCAAATGAAAGATTTGGGAGAGGCGCAGTTTGTTGTTGGCATCCAGATAATCAAGGACCGCAAGAACAAAACGCTAGCGTTGTCTCATGCGTCGTATATCACCAAGATGTTGGTATGATATTCGATGCAAAACTCCAAAAAGGGTTTGTTACCTTTCAGGCACAGAGTTCACTTGTCAAAGGAACAATGTCCTAAGACACCTCAAGAAATTGAGGATATGAGATGTATTCCTTATGCCTCAACTGTAGGCAGTCTGATGTATGCAATGCTCTGTACTAGACCAGACATTTGTTACATAGTAGGAATAGTCAGTAGGTACTGGTGCGTGGTTAGCTGGATGAATATGTTAGTAAAAGATAGATAATGAAACGAGAATAATTCAACCAACCTTAGTGCAAGTATACACTGTCGCACGTAGTAATAAAAACCTTAGAAGTATTCCAAGGGTATCGATCCCACGAGGACTAAATTGGAAACACAGATTTGAAGAAGAAACTGTTCAAAGATTGCTTAGAATAGGTAACCAAAGAAATAATTGATGATTGAGTTTTTTGAAAATAAACAAAACAAATAAGTAAAGAAATACAATGATAAAATAACTTTAATCATAGATTATTCAACTTAAGCCTATTCAATGCATTAGGTCAGATTTAACTTCTATTTGGCCATGCTCCCTAGAACCGTTAGAATGCTCAGAGGGTACCGTTATGCACATTTCTGTGACTCGACTCCGACATAGATAAAACAAGCATGCAATCTATAACCCTATAGTTATTATAGGGTGCCGTAGGCAACCTCGCCCTATAACACCGAATACTCTCTTTCGAGCCCTTCCTCCTATATCCCCTTTATGAGAACCAATATCGTTCGTCCCTTTCGAGATCAAACTCACATGGCATGCAAAGTCTAAGTGATCAAATTAAACTCAGCAAGATTCAGAATGATAATCAAAAAAGGATGACATGCACTGAATAAAACTTAAGCAAATAAACACTTTCAAGGAATTGAACCATAAGGGAATTCACTATATTGAACCCCTCAACGGAATTTAGCTAAGCATGGTGGGATAAAGTGAAAATGAACAACTTTCCATTGAAATAAAATATAAAGAATACAAATGAATGAAAAGTGACAAGTGCTGGAAACAATGAGTAGTAGCTAAATACTATGGTTTTTTCTTTTATCCAATCCTTCTAGAGTTCGCTCGACGCTCTACTCTCCTTTACAAATGGGAATAGGGTGAAAATCCCTACAAACACTAAGGTTTGATGTCTAACTCAAGGTTAGAATTCAGTCATCTAAGAAGGACCTCAGGCATCCCTACTCATGGGCGTCTACTAGAGATCTGTCACCACCCTCTTCTTCCCAGTGAGTTCTGCTTGGATTTCTCTGCGAATCAAGGGCTTATATAGTGTCGGCAGTAGTTGAGGAGCTGCAAAAATGGTGCTGGTAGGTAGCACAGTCGATTTCGGGGTCAAAACGACCGGTTAGGTGCGCAAAAGTCTCTTTCAAAACGACCCGCGACAGACTCAGAACGACCTCTGTTTTTCCAGAAATGCGGTCGCATTTCTGGGTAATTTCCAGTTTTCCTCTATTTTCCTGCACAACACCAAATTGGGTCAAATTCATATCAAATTGAGTCTTTTTAAGCACTTTTAAGCATAATTTGACAAATGTGACTCTCAACTCCCTAATTCATCAACTTTAACATATTTTGAGCTCGAGAATAGTAAAATTGACCTAAACATGCAACTTTCGACAAGAAAATGAGCTAAAGATAAGGGTAAAATAGGTATATTTTTTACCCTTATCAGGTACTAGTCCAATCCAGGGTTAGACCACTATACTACGGTTAAAATCATCCTCAAGTATCTTAGGAGAACAATGGACTACATGCTGGTGTATGGATCTAAGGATCTAATCCTTACAGGATACACCGATTCTAACTTCCAAACTGACAAAGATTCAAGGAAATCTACGTCAGAGGTAGTTTCACCCTGAACGGGAGAGTAGTAGTTTGGCAAAGCATCAAACAGGGATGCATCGCAGACTTTGTCGCTGCGTGTGAGGTAGCTAAAGAAGCAATATGACTCAGAAAGTTCCTAACAGATTTGGAAGTTATTCCAAATATGAACTTGCCCATTACTTTATATTGTGACAACAGTGGGACAATAGCCAATTCTAAAGAACCTCAAAGCCATAAACAAGGTAAACACATAGAGAGGAAGTATCACCTGATTCGGGAGATTGTGCAGCGCGGAGATGTGATCGTCACAAAGATTGCTTCAAAGCACGACATAGCTGACCCATTTACGAAGACTCTCTCGGCTCAAGTGTTCAAGAGTCATCTACATAGGTTAGATCTACGAGATATGTATATAGCATAACCTAGGGCAAGTGGGAGATCTAATAGGGTATGTGTTGTGAGTTGATTCGCAAGCACACGGGTCACAAGTAATATAAGACGGTAAGTAAAACAGAATATCGTATTCCACAGGGAGTAGCGTGACTTAGACAAGGAAAGATTTTAACCACTAAAATTATCAAGAATGCACATTATCTAGGTAATCCAACTCAAAGAGAAGACAGATCAAAACAAACGAAATATTAAAGCAATAAATGATCAAGCCGGTATGCAACACATTGAGGGACACAGATAGGATGAGAGTACGAGTCTTGAAATCCAATATATAATCTACTAGATATTTGACTACTTATTATTTTGCCCACCAATTATAGATCTAGAATCTACTTATTAACATAGGATCTCCTGTTGGTTTCCCCTAATTATCGTTAACTCATATTAATAACCTAAGTGTCCTTAGCGCTATTAATTGGGTTAAGTCTTAAGTCTTGATTCATTTTAGATCTCTAGACCTAACCAACTACTCTCGCTGTCACTACGAGCAGTTAATTCTAGTCAATTGAGCTATCATGACTTAGTTTCTCTCCGTTGAGTTTCTACTAAGTAACAGATCAATATAAATTTGGCCAGAATTTATAAGGCATTACGACCCCTTGATTAGTCTAAATTATTATGCACTTAGAATCTCCCAATTTGCTTATCTTAGTTGAATTCCTTGCGAAAAATGCTTTGAAATGAGTATAATATGTCTATAGGTCCTCATCGGAGCTTTGGAAGCAAATCAGGGCATAAACGAGTGAAACTGGAGTGGAAAATGACCATTCTGCCCTGGGAGCTTCATCAGCGACGACACCCTCAACTTTCAGCATCGACACGCCGTTCAAATAAGGAAAATACTTGGGCATGAAGCTGAAGTAGCAGTGTCGAGACGCTGTATCATAGCGTCTCGATGCTATGAAGATCCGTGAGATAATTTCCTTATATGAAGGCCTAGCGTCGCGACGCTGTGTCCTAGGTAGCAAATAGGTTAACGTTATGATATTATGCATGCGTCCCTAGAACTAAATGATTTAATCAATTGTAATTGTGGTTTGTTGCCCGTTGCATGTGAATTAATTCGGCTAGATCCCATAGCAGTTTAGATTAATTAATCGACCAATTAATTAGTTTAAACTAGAATCAAACTTAGCGTTTGCATGTTTGTGATAGTTGGATCATGGTTCTCGGTTTGTTACCGGAATACGCCGGATTAAACTTGTTTTGACTTATTAGTGAGATTAATGATTTAATTGAATTGAACTTACTATGACAATCCTGATTGCATGATCTTTGAGGTATTGATCTCTTTCCTTTATTTGATTCTCTTACTTCCTCTTTTGATATTTTCCATATTTAAATTTCTTTCGATAATTATTTTTCTCCAATTACAAAACCCCCCTTTTTTGTTACTTAAAACAAATAAGGAAATTAAGATTTGTTTGCATAGACTCCCTGTGATCGACCCCGGTCGCTACTGCTACAAGTTAGCTTTAGAGGTTGAGGATTACAAATTTATTTGATAAGAGACCACGACAATCTCTTCTATCAAATTGGTGTTGTTGCCGGGGAGTCTTCGGCAAATTTTTCTTTCCTTTTTTGTTTTCATTTGACTCTTCTACTTTTTGTCTTTAGTTTATGCGAACTCGTTCTTCCCAGGATAGAGAATTTACTTCGAAGGGAAGCAAAAAGAGAGGAAGTCAATGAACCACAAGCTATGGCCGAGCAAACATTGAAACAACTCGCGGCCTCGAATTTGAATCATCCGCCCCCATGCATCATTTATCCGGACGAAGGTAATTTCAAACTTAATGTTGATTTTAGCTTACTCCCTTCCTTTAGTGGTTCAACAGGAGAAAATCCTTGCCTCCACGAGTTGGACTTCTTCGAGCGTTATTCCGACTTGGTGAAATGCGATAGACGTATCGAAGACCATATCAAATTAAGGATTTTTCCTTATTCCTTAAAAGGTGAGGCTAGGGAGTGGTTATATCAGTTACCTTCCAGATCGGTTTCAACGATTTATGCGCACAACCTCATTACTCGCTCGAAGAGGAATCCTACATCGAGATCTTCACTGAAGGCTTAGGATCAGAAGGAAAAGGGATTCTTCTAGGAAGCGGTGGGGCAAATGGTAAGACACCTAGCGAGGCGAGGGAGTTAATTGCAAATTTGGTAGAAAGTTCTCGGCTCTGTGCAATGCAGAATTTGAATCAAATTTTAGAGTAGGAAAGCGATCAAACTGCCACCTCCCTCGATGACGTAGAAAGCCAAATTCCAGAGCGACAACAGCAAGGTAGGTTAGAGGAAATTCTTCTCGAGGTCAGCGAAATCGAACTTTCCTTAGACTCTGAGTTTGATTCTTGTAGTTTGTCATGCATGATAGGAGAGATAAAAACTAGAAATGTTGAGTTAGACTCGATTCATTCCATGACTATCTCTGTTTTCCTAAGATTCATAACTCTGAATTGCATGAATTAGACTTTCTGATTCCAGTAGCTGACCATACTGCCGTTTGGCTTAAATGGCTTTTATTGAGAATGCTTGAGATAATTGATGATTATGTGCTTAAATTTTCTTATGTTGTGCACTTTGTGTGCAAGTTGAATCTGTTGATGCAGGAGTTGATTATGAAGATAAAGAAAGATCCTCTCAAGATCAAAGAAGTAGATTTCAGTTGAGCACGTGTGAATCACGTCAAGCATAACGACGTTAAAAAATTGCACTTATGGGAGGCAACCCAATTAGTTCTATCCTTTCCTTTTCGATTTAGTAGTTTATTTCTCTGTTCTCTTAATTGCCTTTCTTTATTGCTTTATAGGATCCCTACACCAAATCTTTGCAATTTTTTTCCAACCGTGGGAGTTTCCATCTTTTCCAACCCAATGCTCAAACAGGGGAGATTTTCTGTTCCCTTTCTACTTTTGTTCATTAAGATGCATGTTTAGTTTACATTGAGGACAATGTAATGTTTAGGTTGTGATGACTGCAAAGTGCACGGGTCGCAAGTAATAATAAAATGGAAAGTATTCCGAGTATCGAATCCACAAGGAGGAAGAACGACGATTAAGCAAGATAATAAAATGAGCACTAAAAGTACTAAGGCAAAATAATATTTAGGTGCCAAAACATAATGATGAAGCAAATCAAGAAATAAAGCAATAACGAATTCAAGTGATCAATCGAAAATAAAAATGGTGGAGAAAGAATCGAATGAGAGACGGGGTCTTGAAAATCAGATTATAGTTAATTAATTATTCTAATTGTCATATCTCATGCCCGACTAATTATAAACCTAGAATCTTCGTTTAGCATATAGGTTCTCCTTTCGGTTTCCCCTAATTGCAACTAACTCATATTAATAACCTAAGTGTCCTTAGAGCTATTAAACTCGTTAATTAATTAGTCCTGATTCATTTTTGGTCTATAAGTCTATCCAACTACTCTCGTTGTCACTACGAGCAGTTAAACCTAGTTGAGTGGACTATGATCTATCCTAACTTCTCTCCGTCGAGTTTCCATTAGGGATCTAATCATTATACAATTGGCCAGATTATATAAAGCATTAAGACCATCCACACAAATAATCAGTATTTGGACAAAAGATAGATAATTATGAATAATAGTCAACTATAAATCTTCATTTCAAGACCCACAAATGGGATTAGCTATACATGGTCAAAATTTCCCAAATGTACATATTATAAAGCATAAAATTGAGCAAGATAAGAGTAAGGAGAATGACCGTCGAGAACCCCTTGCTTGCGCTATGGATCCTCTTTGAAACAAGCTCCGAGCCCTCCAAAAATGCTCGTTACAATGATTTCCCACTAATTCTCACACTCGACCCTCAAATAGGCTTTAAGAGACTTGAAAGGAGACTAAAGGAGAGGAAAAGGAAGGATGATTGATGGTTGATTGATTGATGCCAAAATGCGCCTTATATAGGCCTGGAAATGGGGTAGCGTCGCGACGCTGACGTCACAGCGTCGACCCTGTGACGATTCCAGAAACATCTATGCGCGGATTTGAGCTGATTTCTTGGGCTTCCTTCATTCGTTTTGGCCCAACACTTTGAATGATGAATTTTGGGCTTCCTTCTTGACTCATTGGAAATTATGGCTTGGAATTCACATAATTGGGCTCTTTTTCTCCATATTTCCACAAATTACTCCTAGGGACAAAATAATGAAATTCAATAGATATTCAATATAAAGATACCATAAAAGCACACAAAAGCCTATTAATTTAGGGACAAAATAGCACCATTTCTGCCTGCTATCAGGTTGGGGGTGGAAACATATGCATGTTTGCTTTATGCTTTGATTGACCTATTATTTTAAGCAATTTAAAAATAAATTAGAACCTAAATCGGTGAAGTTTTGTCTAAGGTTGGAGGTATTTAAGTTGATGGTTTACGAAACACCTCCTACTTGTGAACTGACCCGAACCAGTGAAGTTCTATCTAAGGCTGGAGGTATTTAAGTTGACGTTTACGGAACACCTCCTACCTGGGAACTGATCTAAATCGGTGTTCAAGTTTATTTTTAAAATTGAGCAAACTTTAAAAAAAAAAATTGAGATTTTATGCCTTGCTTTAAAAAAAATTGATTATGAAATTTCCAGGATAAGAAAAGCATGAGTATATATTTTTCTTATAGTTGAATTGCTTGTATTCTAGCATCTTTAGAGACTTAATTAAAATTTTTCAAAATTTTTCTTGACTAAATTGAGCATGAGTCCTTCGTAGCGTAGTTTTGTTGGTTTTAGATGGCTTAATAGGATTCAAGCCTCCGTTGTCACCTCGATAGGATAGGTAGCATGTTTAGAGGAAATTTTTGCAAAATAGCTTGTTTTATGCTTTGGGGAGTGAGAAAAAGAATATCTACCTTGTGAGCTTCAAAAGAAAAATCATTTACTTTATGAAGAAAAAGAATGTGAGAAAAAAAAAGTATTTTTAGTTTGCTGGGGTAAAAAGAGCTGCCTATAGTGTGATCAGTTAGGTCGTCCAAGAGTTAAACTCGGGAAATGTGGTCCTGCATTAGTTGTGTGAAAGCTAGTGCCCCTTAAAAAAATAATTTTCATGCAAGCTTAGGGCCCTTTAGTTAAAAAGAAAGAAAAAGATTAAGGGGGCGTTTGGGGCACCGGAATGGAATCTGGATGCCTGGGAATCAGATTCCCATGGGAATGTTTTTCTAGAATCTGGATGTCTGGGAATCTGGATGCCTGTGTTTGTTGCGCTGGAATTGGGCTGGAATGAACCTGATGCCTGTGTTTAGGGTGCAGGGTTGGAATTGGGCTGGAATTTAGTTGGTTGTTTTATTGTAAGCTGTTTTTTCCGCTATTTTTTTCCCCGTTGTTTTGAACTTTTCCACTTCAAATTGATATGTATATAGTTGAACAATTTTGTTATTTATTCCACCTTTGTTTCAATACTCACACAATTTAGGTTTTGAATTATTTTAATTTAATCTCACATACGTGGTGTAAGCATCCTCAGCTTCATCGACTATGTCGTAAGATTGATATACTGCCATTATTTCATTATAACTAAATTTGACAATGGGTTTGTTTAAATCATCCATATTTTGGTTAACCAAAATGCACTTCTTTTGAAAATAAAGACAAAAGGGTTGGTTTATTTTAGGGGAATTGCAATGGGTAGCAAAAAATATTAGGATATTTGCAAATTTAGCTATGATTTTTTAGATTTGCAAACATAGCAAAATTTTAAAAATCTGATTTCCGTTTTTTTTATTATTCCAATTTTACCCTTGTTGGTATATAAATAGGTATATTAGTAGTATATCTGATATACTTTATATTTACTGATATACGAAATATAAAGTATACTAAATTTGATATACTCGAATGAATATAATGATATACCTAATATACTAATGATATACCTAATATATACTTGATTTGATAAGCATAACATTTGATATACCAATGATATACTTGATATGTTTTACTTTCTTTACTTATATTTGTTATATTTTCTTTATCTTTATTGAATTATGTTGTGTTATTTACATATTTTAAATGAAATGTTTGTCTTCTATACCTGTTATGAATGTTGATACACCATTGATATACCTCATTTGTGTTTTTTTTTTAACTTACCTCATTTTTTATACTACTCAAATAATTAATAACATTAATATACCTGATTATGAGTGGCTAAATACATCAATGATAGACTTGTTATTAAAAAAATCATTGATATATACACATTCAACCAAGAGGTTAGAGGTTTAAATCCTCTACCACACATATTGTCCCAAAATAAAGCTAATATATCTAATTCTTTATTGATGAAGTATATCAAAGATATCTAAACTAATGAAAGCTCATGTGTATACTTCATAAATGTTATTTCTAAAAGAAAAAAAATACTTCATAAATGAAGTATATTATATTCATGAAATATACATATGATATATTATATATTTAGTATATCAGTTGATTGATATACCAAATATCTAGTATATTTTTAGGGTTTAATATACTAGATATTTGGTATATCAGTGGACGACGAGCTGAGGTTATTTTAGTCTTTTTACATTATTGTCTGGGCTGGGCCAAACTGTTTTTGCTATATCTGCAAACCCAATAAATGGAAGACACGCTTGCAATTACCAATTTTTTTTTTGCTATTGATGCAAACGCCCCTTTATTTTATTAAGTTTAAGAACAAGTTTCTTCAAATCATCCATGAATTTGGGACTTGTGAAAAAAAAAGGTTACATTAATTTAAAATATAACTAATTTTAACAATATGCTCAATTTAAATCATGAACTTGTTTTGAAATATGTCATTTTCAATTTTCTGTTCGTGTTGAAAAGTAATGAACGAAAAAAATATCGATGTAGTTAAATTAAGAACGTTGTAATATCGACGTACTTACCAATTTTGCAACCAAAAAAAAAAAATGTGGACCAAACTTATTTACCCTTGTCATGGACAAATTTGTAAACTTTGTCATTATGAAAAAATCTTTTGACATTGTAATATGCTAGTTGGAAAGACTAATTGTGAATTAATCCAAAGGAAGAAAACATTTATTTTTGTTGCCAAGAAGTGATAATTTGAATACATATCCACTTTAAATTTCCAAATTATAGTTAATTCGAATTGCATCATGAGAAACATGCACATGCTGTCATTTTTTCTATTTTGGGCAAATGCTAATCTTCTTGTTCATTTCAAAGCCTCCATTCTGTGTACATTCGATAACAAAAAATAGAAAGGAGACAGAATCATATGAAACAACAAATCCAACACAAAAAACATACAGATTGTTGGTTTACGGTGGAGGCCTTAGGAAATTAAAAATCATCAGTTTCATTTAAAAAAAAACGTCCTACAGACGCGTCATCATCGGCCATAAGGAAGAGAACCCAACTTACCCACTCACCTACCAAGCTCGAGACGACCGATCCCTTCCCTTACCAAGCATTCTTTCTCGCAGTTGTGCTTCTCCATCGGAGAAGTTTTTTTTAGAAACTGAGACTCAGGTCGTCGGACAAAAAAAAAAAAAACCATCAACATCGTCGAGGCGGCAAGAGAGAGGGGACGAACCTCTCAAGCGGCAAGAGAGAAGGAAAGGGCTTCTCAAGCGGTAAGCGTCTGGAAGAGGGCCAAATCGCAGATCGACGGTGAAAAACCTCGGTGGAAAAGACGGATCAACAAGTATATGGCGAAGAAACGTCAGATCCGTAGAAACCCATCTCGCGTGTGGAGAAAGAGAGGGTTTCGAAGAAGAAAATCGAGGAAGAAGGTCGAAAAAGGCGGAAAAAAACCCCTGACCAAATCAACGCTGAAGGAGTCGACAGAGGAGACGGATCGACGACCATGCAAGCTCAGATAGGGCTGAGAGACGGAGGAATCAGTCGATGCAATGACGTTGAGGGTGGGAGACGAAGAGATCAGAGAACAAAGTGAAGAGAGAGAGATTCGAGATCAGAGAAGGCATGGAAGAGAGAGAAAGAAATGTATTCAATGGAGATCAGAGAATAGCGTGAAGAGAGAGAGGGAGCATTAATGAAGCATTCAGAAAAGAGAGTGAGGAGAGAGTGATTCCAAGGAATGGGGTTGGAATCAAATGGGAATCATCATTCCAAGCCCAAACCCATGGGCCAAACGTGGGAACCCCATGTCATTCCAATCCATTCCCATGCCAAACCCAAGGGCCAAACAGCCCCTAAAGCACCCCTTTTGCATCCTTAAAACAAGTTAGTTTGTTCCTTTCCTTTAATGAATTATGCCTTTGTCCAGTGTAGAGGGAAGATGGAATAGGAATTTTATAAGTCCTTCTCGAACTTTTCAAAACATCTCTAGGGAAGACTTAACTCGCATTTATGTATGAGAAAGAATTTGATTAATTTTTATTTGTCTCTAACCATGCCAGCCTTGCATTTAATTCTCTTGAGTAAAATGTTGATCATGCTTATATTTGAGAAATCGAGTCATGAATATTGCATTGCATAATAATCTCTTCTCATTATAATCTTAGCTTGCTCGAGGACTAGCAAGGTTTAGGTTGGGGGTATTTTGATAAGTCTAAATTATTATGCACTTAGAATCTCCCAATTTTCTTATCTTAGTTGAATTCTTTGCTAAAAATGCTTTGAAATGAGTATAATATGTCTATAGGTCCTCATCGGAGCTTTGGAAGCAAATCAGGGCATAAACGAGCGAACCCGAAGTGAAAAATGACCATTTTGCCCTTGGAGCTTCATCAGCGTCGAGACCCTCAACTTCCAGCGTCGAGACGCCATTCAAATAAGGAAAATACTTGGGCGTGAAGCTGAAGGAGCAGCGTTGAGACGCTGTATCATAACGTCTCGATGCTATGAAGATCCGTGAGATAATTTCCTTATATGAAGGCCTAGTGTCGCGATGCTGTGTCCTAGCGTCTCGACGCTAGGTAGTTTTTCAGATTTGAAGTTTTCCTAATTTGGTTGGCGACTTTCCCATATTTGGAGGCTCCATTCAGCACCAAAATACCACGAATTGAAGGCCAAGACTCCCTATAAATAGAGGCCTTTGGTGTAGGTTTAGAATCATCCTTCAACACACAATTCACTACAACATTGTAGTCCATCTCCCCCTTTTCCACCATTCTTCTTAGTTTTAGTCTTTTTTGCTTTCCTTGATGTATTCCATGAAGAATTCAGCTTGCTCTTGCTCCATGAGAGGCTAAACTCTTCATTCATGTAACCAGGGCGTCAAAGTGTAAGTTCAAATTCTTTTAATGAAATCTCTTGTTTGAATTCTCAAGGCATGTATATGTGATTTTAGTTCTTTTTCTATAAGTTTAGATTGTGGTAGGAAAGATTGACAACCTTGACCGCGCCCTCTCTAAATTTACTTGCTAAATCTAAGTAGCAAATAGGTTAACGTTATGATATTATGCATGTGTCCCTAGAACTAAATGATTTAATCAATTATAATTGTGGTTTGTTGCCCGTTGCATGTGAATTAATTCGGCTAGATCCCATTGCGGTTTAGATTAATTAATCAGCCAATTAATTAGTTTAAACTAGAATCAAACTTAGCGTTTGCATGTTTGTGATAGTTGGATCATGGTTCTCGTTTTGTTGTCGGAATACGCCGGACTTAAACTTGTTTTAACTTATTACTGAGGTTAATGATTTAATTGAATTGAATTTACTAAGACAATTCCGGTTGCATGATCTTTGAGGTATTGATTTCTTTCCTTTATTTGATTCTCTTACTTTCCTCTTTTGATATTTTTCATATTTAATTTTCTTTCCATAATTATTTTTCTCCAATTACAAAACCCCCCTTTTTGGTTACTTAAAACAAATAAGGAAATTAAGAGTTGTTTACATAGACTCCATGTGATCGACCCCGGCCGCTACTGCTACAAGTTAGCTTTAGAGGTTGAGGATTACAAATTTATTTGATAAGAGACCACGACAATCTCTTCTATCACCCCTCAATCAAATAATCATTAATTCGACACAAAAATAGTAGACAAAATATCTTTCAATTATATATTCTCATTCAAGACCTGAATGTCGGGATATTAGCTATACATCATCATATGAACAATCAAAAGTTCCAGCATATACATGTATAAACAGTAATATGAACAAGATAAAGGGTATAGAACTTATCCCGACGTCGAACCGTTGCTTACACCTTGATCAGCCGTAGGAAAGCCTCGATTGGAGCCCCATCATAAGCCCAAATCAACCAAAAAATGCTCACAAAACTCTGTAAAACATCTCTCTCAATCCCTCCCTCTAAGAGGCCCTAGGAGCCTTTGGAAAATGCTCCAAATGATTGCTTGATGGTTGAAAACCGAGGCCAAGGGTCCCTTTAAATAGTGCCAGTTGGCCTAGCGTCGAGACGCTGACGTCACAGCATCTCGACGCCGTGATGTCACTTTTGTGTTCTCCAAGTTGCCTCAGCGTCTCGACGCCGAGGGTGGTGTCTCGACCCCATCCCTCTTTTTTGACTTCCATCTCTTGGCTTGTGGGCTGGTCTTGGGCCTTTCTCACCAGATTTTTGGCCTTCGGTCTTCAATTTTGAGTCCTTGAATTCTTCCTTTGACCCACATCTTCATTATTTGGGCCAAAACTCCATCTGTCTCTCCAAAATTCATGACAAAGCTCCTTTTGGACATAATTGCTGAAATTAACATAATTAGACATTAAATCTACAATAAAACCAAGCAAAGACACTTAAATCTAGGGATAAAATGTTAGCATTTGTGCATGCTAACAGTATGAGTATGTCCTAGTTTATTGTATTTGTAACATTTCCTTGCTTATGGTACTTTGATTGCATATACATTCCACTCACTAGAGTTTTAGTGCAAGTGGGAGTTTGTTGGGTTTTAGGCCCTAAAACTAGTAGATAGTAAATGTAACATTTGACGACTGATTATAAAAAAAATGTTATTTCATTTCAATAAAGCATTATTGATTTAATAATGATTAGTATTGCCTAAATAACCACAAATCCAATAAACTAGGAACCTTTGGCTATGTTATGAAAACTTGAACTTTATGTAGTGGCATAAAAGTGGATCAAGTTCAAGTAATAGCTTAAACGATCTATAGTATAGGAATAAGGCTGGGTACCTTATCCTAGGAAAACTATGTGACGCGGCCAACTTTGTATGTAGTGCAAACGATGTGATCCTGAATCGTTCATGTAGAGACATGCAAGTGGGGGTGTCTTATGCAAATGAGTTTGCATAAGACCAGGACCGAGAAATAAGTCACTCTTGCTTTGTAACGTCGTTTACTGACAAGACTGACTATTTCAAGCGATGACCTAGGTAGCTCGATCTTAATCCTGAGCTAACTATGAACTCCTGTTTATTCGGGATTATCCTTTGATTTGCATGGGTGAGAGCGGCTCAGCATCACCGACTCAATAAAGCTACCATTTTGGGGATAAGACCGGGTAGATAGCGGGGACATAGTCCTGCAAGACGGAATTCACTCTTACCCAATATAGGGATAGTAGAGATGTTGTTCCCTTAAGTGATGACTCCGGGACGTGAACAAAAGGGATCCGACCCTCTCATTGGCTCGAGAGGTATTAGGTTTAGTGGTCGGACCACAAACCAATAGTTCATTAGGGACTCAATGGGGACTTAAGGAACCAAATGTGACTTTAGGGGTAAAACGGACATTTGACCCAGCTGTAGTTACAAACAACCTGTGAAGGGTCGACTTACTAATCATGGTTATATCTGGTGGACATAAATATATCTACGTGAGGGGAGTTCAATTATCGGGCTATAGTGGTGTGTCCCGGTAGTGAATGAATGTTGATTAACTAGGTTGAAAGAGTTTAGTCAGTTAATCTCGGATCGTCGGAGCCTGTGACCTGTAGGTCCATTAGGTCCCCCTGCTAGCTCATACAGAATAAACCTTAGAACAAGTGTGATAAAGAATTTGAAATGTTCGAATTCATAAAAGGGAGTTACCATTAAATTATATTTGATATATTTAACGTAATAGTTTAATTACAAATTAAACTATAATAAGAGAGAGTTGGAAATATTTAAACATCGATTTAAATATTGCAATATGTATGTGATACATACTTCAATTAGAACTTGACATATGAATAGGGATTCATATCGGTTTGGGAGAGATTGGGATTAGTACATGGTTAATTTTTAATATTTGATATTAAAATCATTCTTTAAAATTGATTTCAATTAAAATTAATTTTGCAAATTGATTTTAGTTTTGTAAATTTATTTTACTTTTCTCAATTAGTGGATTATTTCATGTCTTCTTGAAATTCATTCTTAAGATGGATTTCTCATGCATTAACTATGGACAAGACACATGCCCTCATGACTAATCCTTCTCTAAAATTGAAGTTGCTCCATCATATTTAACTTGAGATTGATTCGTCTCTGAGAGAGAGTTTTTTGCTTGGATTTACATGCATCAAGTTGATTGAATCTCTCTCAAAATCAAGCCATTTCTCTCTCTTAAAAGCTTGTATTGTCAAGCTCTTTTCTCTCCAAATTCTCCCAAATTTCATCACCAATGCGTGTCCCACAACACGTTCTAAGGCTGGAGGATAATGGGGAAGATCACGGTGGTCGTTCATGTCGTGTTCGTGCTGAGAATTACATCAAGAAGCTCACAGATTTTGCACCAAAGAGGTTGGTAAATAAATGCTCTGTTTTCGGTTCAAACGAAAGTGAAGTCCTTGATAGCAAGTGACTTGAAACCCGAACTAGCGGTATGGCTTCACTTTATAAAGAACCGTTTGATGCCTACCACCCACGACAACACTATCTCTGTAGAAGGTGCTGGAGCTCAACATTGGGAGCATTATTTGTGAAGAGATTCTCTCTTGTGGGAGAAAAAGAGTTGGGAAGTTGCTCTTTGGGTCACTAATAACCCAATCATGCCAGAGGGTCAAGATTGTTCCAGGGAAAGATGAGGAACGAAATTTCTACAAGCCTACCATCGATCTACCTCTGATAGGGAAGCTGCAACATTATAATGAGCAGAGGAAAGACAAAGCTTCCACTTCCCAGGCTACTCATTCACTAGGGTCAACACCTACTTCACCACCACCATCCACTCTTGTATCAGGGCCTACTTCATCATCTGAGGCTCTTGGATTCACTCTTAGCTAGTTAGACTGAATTGAAGACCGTTTGAAAACTTATTGGGTCTATTCCAAAGAGCGGGATGAAGCCATTAGAGAGTTTTATCTCTTTATTGCCCCTAGCATCACTCCTGTCTTTCCTTACTTTCCACGGAGTCTATTGCCTCATGATCCTGAAGATTCTGATGAAGATGAAGAAGAAGAGAATGAAGATGGTTCCTCAGAGGAGGAATATGGGAGTTTTCTGTTTCCCATACACTTTTACATGCTTTGTTGAGATTTTGTTAATAGTTTTTAGTTGCTATTTTTTTCTTCTAGCAGCAGGTTAGTTACTGTTTTTATAGATTAGTTTTTGTGTTGTTTTATTGCTTTAAATGAATAGTTAGTTGTTTAGTTTACATTTTTATGATAGTTTAGTGATGGCTTACTGATAGAGTAGGTTTAAAATCACTTGGGGTTTTAAGTTTTCTGGAAAAAAATCTTCTGTTGTTGACGAGGCGTGCACTGTGACACTGTTCGAATGCAAGTATACACTATCAAGTAATAAAGTGGAAAGTATTCCAGATATCGTACCCAAGGGAGATAGTGACTAGTTGGGAAACACACGATTCTGAAAAATGGGAATCTCCTCTAAATTTGCGGCCACAGTTGGTAACCAAGAAAAATAGTTTGATTGAGGTTTTGGTTTAAGACAAAAATAAATTGAGCAAGTAAATGAAAACAGATAAAAATCTATAAGATAAACAGGGGAATTGAAATAGTTTGATTGAGGTTTTGGTTTACTCAAGCATTGTAGTCGGCAGAGAAACACTATCTATGTTGCCCACATAGACATGGTGCAGATAGCATCTCTTAATTGCGCCTGCAATTGCCCTAACAACTAGATTGTGAGTTAAGTCCAACTTCTATTCAGCTCCACTGTAGGTGCCTTTAGAAGACTAAGCCAACTAGACATCTATTTCTAAGGCTAGTTTAAACTTAGATAAATGTGCTCACAACTTCTTAAAACTCTAGTGGTTCCAGTCCT
The DNA here is from genome assembly GCA_017139565.1 of Luffa aegyptiaca. Taxonomy (NCBI): domain Eukaryota; kingdom Viridiplantae; phylum Streptophyta; class Magnoliopsida; order Cucurbitales; family Cucurbitaceae; genus Luffa; species Luffa aegyptiaca. Next base: position 23,483,768 of record CM029401.1, on the reverse strand, counting down.
ATTTCTAGGATGCAAGAAAACAAAGTCCTATTTCTAGGATCTTTTCCACTATTGTTTTTGCGAACCCGCGCATTCAACTCTAACCTTTCGGCCATCAGCTAAATACAAACTATGTTAACCTAAGTGGCCAATTTAAGATAACAATAAACTTTAATTTTCAGTAAGATCAAACAATGCTACGAGGGAGCAAAGTTGCTTTTGCATAGGCGGGGCTCTCTTCTACTCAAGGAATCCACATATTTGAATCTCCAAGTAGAAGCTTAACTCATAATTGAAAGTAAAATGCTAGACGTAAAAGAAAGTAAACTCAGAATATAAGAATAAGTTGAATTCATATTAAATAAAGACTTGAGTACAAAAATTTAACTTACAACTGAAAAGTAAAGAAAAACGAGTACAATGATGTTGAAAATAAAAGAACAGAAAGTACAAAATGTAAAGACAAGACTAACCATGGATTTTCCCCTCTCTATCTAGCTTGCTCTTGTCCTCTTTCAAGGGGAGACAAGCCTTTCTCGTTTTCTTCTTTCGAATGGAGGAGCCGACAGAGGATGGAAAATTGATAGCGAGCATAGCTAGCTATCTTTACTTATTTAATTTAGCTAGTCTTTGATGATTATTGGCCATTTTATTGCACTTTATTGTTTATTTTGTAGGAAATGGTTGATTGGAGCTTTAGCGCAATATTAGAGTTAATCGGGTGCTCGGGACGTGAAAAGAGGCAAAGGATTGAAAAGATTTGAAGAGGAAAAAAGTCAAATTTCGGTCAACAGCAGGCTAGCGTCTCGACGCTAGCTCTTGAGCGTCTCGACGCTCACATTCCATATCAGAATAGGCGCAAAAAGGTCACAGCGTCTCGACGCTGCGACCTTAGCGTCTCGACGCTGTGTTATTTCGCTTACTGAAACGCGCGTTTTGAAGGCAGCGTCGAGACGCTGTCTGGATAGCGTCTCGACGCTACGACGAAAAATCAGTATAAATCATTCTTTTCGGCTAGGTTTTAAAAAAAAAACCAATTTTGGGGACTTCTTAGAGCCGTAAACAGAGGAAAAACAGAGGAATTCAAGGCTGAAGCAAAAGGGAAAATTCGGAAATCAACCCATTGTTCGTGGGGATCGTGACGGGGACGTTCGGTCTCGGCCTACAACGAGTTTAATTCTTCTTTCCCTCACTTTAGTTAGATTTTTATGGCTTTTACATGTTTAGTTGAGCTTGTAATTTTGATCATGAGTAGCTAAACTTGTAAGCTTAGGGATTGATGTAGTTGATTGTGTTTATGGATTGATTTATGGTTTAAGTTGTGCAATGTTATTATGTTTGTAATCTTGATTTAATGCTTTCAATTAATTGGCCATTAGTTGGATGATTTAAGTTTCGAATCTAGCTCGGGAGAGGGGATTTGATTTAGACTTACTCAAGATTGCATGACTAAAGTTTAGTTTCTAATTCGTGACGGTTTTAGATTAACTTTAGAATTGGTTAAAAGATCTCATTGCCTTGCATGATTAATAAACTTAGATAGGGATATCAAGTTGGTTAATTTGCATGAGAATCAATTATACTCGGGAGAGGTAGTTGTGATTAAAGGGTCTTTGGCTCATAATTTCATTGTGCATAATAACTTATTCCTTAAAATCAATCCTAAACTAAATCGGCGAAATCAATTCCCTAAGTAGTTTTCCCAATTGAAATTCCACACTTTTTACTTGCTTTGATTCGGTTTTCTTATCATTCATTCATCACTTTTTGATCCCTAAATAAAATTGGGCAAGATAATTCACAATACTTGATTTGCTTAAAAATCCAATCCAGAGGACGACACTCGTTTATACGAACTCTTTATTATTACTTGACCCGTGCGCTTGCGGTTAGGAAAAGTCCACATCAAAAATCCAAAACTCAGAGTGGGTACAAAATGAGAAGAGAAAAACTTAAAAATCTATCTTAAGGACGAAAACTCCAAGCTCTCTTTGCTTCTTGCATCTTGGTCCCCTTTATAGACCTTGGAAGGTGAGATTGGCTGTCGAGATCAGTGTGAGAAGGTCTCCTTTTATAGACCTTGCAAGCATACACTATCAAGTAATAAATTGGAAAATATTTCGAATATCGTACCCAAGGGAGATGGTGACTAGCTAAGTTAACACACGATTCTGCAAAATATGAACTTCCTCTAAATTTGCGGCCACGATTGGTAACCAAGAAAAATAGATTGATTTGGGGTTTTGATTTTTAAGACAAAAGTAAATCGAGCAAAAAAATAAAGACAGATAAAACTATGAGATAAACAGGGAAATTCAAATAGTTTCAACCTTGAGCTTTAGGCTACACCCACCTATGCGCCTGAAAATCACTCAAGCATTGCAGACGATTGAGAAACACTATCTATGTTGCCCACATAGACATGGTGCAGACAACCTCTCCTAGTTGCGCCCGCAATTACCCTGATAACTAGATTGTGAGTTAAGTCCCACTTCTATTCAGCTCCGCTGTAGGTTCCTTTAGAAGACTAAGCCAACTAGACATCTATTTCTAGGGCTAGTTGAAACTTAGATAAATAATGCTCACGACTCGTAAAACCCTAGTGGTTCAAGTCCTATTTCTAGGATGCAAGAAATCAAAGTCCTATTTCTAAGATCTTTTACACTATTGTTTTGCGAACCCACGTCTTTAACTTCAACCTTTCGGCCATCAGTTAAATACAAACTATGCTAACCCAAGTGATCAGTTTAAGCTAACAATAAACTTTAATTTCAAAAAAATCAAACATTGCTAGAGGGAGCCAAGTTGCTTTTGCATAGGCGGAGCTTACTTCTACTCAAGGAATCCACATATTTGAACCCCCAAGTAGTAGCTTAGCTCATAATTGAAAATAAATTGCAAAACATAAAAGAAAGCAAACTCAACATGGAGAAAAGATAACTGAGATTAATATTAAAGAATGAATGTCATACAAAAGCTTAACTTACAATGGAAAGTAAATGAAAAACAATAACAACTTGCTGGAAATTAAGAATGCAAAACAAAGGTAAAGACAAGACTCTATTAAGGATCTCTCCCTCTCTATCTAGCTAGCTCTTGCCCTCTTTCGAGGAGAGACAAGCCTTTCTCTTCTTCTTCTTTCGAATGGAAGAGCCGACAGAGGCTGAAAGACCTGTAACTCTGAGTGGTTACAAGATGAGAAGAGAGAACTGAAAATTAAATCCTAAGGACGAAAACTCCAAGCTCTCTTTGCTTCTTGCACCTTGGTCCCCTTTTATAGACCTTGGAAGGTAAGGTTGGTTGCCGAGATCAGTGTGAGAAGGCCTTGGAAGGTAAGAATCCATAATATTCAGAGATTTGATACCAAATTGGGGATTTTCGAACCAATCTGTGTAGATCCCACGAATCTCAGAAATTTGTCAGAAAGCGCAGTTGCGGCCGCATATCGGAAACAATTCTTCCTCTGTATAGCTTTGACAAGCTTGTCTTAAGCATGGGGCTTCTTTCCTTATATGGCTTCCGGGCGCATCTTGATCGCATTCCTCACATCCTCAGGTCTAGATTTAGGCGCAATTCTTTAGCTTCACCTCAATTGCTCTGCTACCTTTTATCTCCTCTTGTGGGCGCATCCTCCTCGCAAACACTTCTGTACAAAAACATTAACTTGGATAAATTCTTTACAAAAGTAATCCCCTAATGTAAAATTTAAGCTTAAATTCTATAATTCTAAGATTTTCTTCATGATTCTAATACTTTTGCTAAAATGACTTGAAATGATAAGATTTTGAACACAAAGTCCTTGCTTTCCAAACAATAACCTAGGTTTTTAAGGCTAAATAACGCACATAAATGAGTGTTATCACAAGGTAAAGGTGACAATGAGGATTCTCTTAGGAAAAAGAAAAGAAAGTTGAATAAAAAGAGCATTAGCTGTCAAACATGTTTGGGGGAGATAGAAAAGAAAAAGAAAACACACATGTATGCTCATTACCTCAAGATTAGTTTTTCTTAATTAAAAGAACTATACTAGGCTCTATGAGTAAGAGTTAGGTAGCTTAAGCATATTGGTTAGGATGGACTAGGGAGAGTTTTGCTTTGAAAAAAAAAGTAGAAATCCTCATGCCTAGGAAACTTAGAAGTTGTAACTGGCACTAGAGTAGAAACCTTTCATGAAAGGCAACTTTTTAGAAAACGATCTTGAGAAGCATGTTTACTTGATTTCATATGGTTGAAATCTAACATTTTGATTTGCAATTACATTTGATCTCTAACATTCTGATTTGCAATTGCTTGAGGACAAACAATGAGTTAAGTTTGGGGGTATGATAAGTGCCAAAAATATAACTATTTTGCTCCTTATTCTTAATTTATTCCTTGTGAAAGTTGTATGTTTTAGATCAAATTTACTATTTCCGAGCTTAAAAAGTATGAATGATGGTGAGTTAGATCTTTAAGAGTCACGTGTGTCAAATTATACATAATTGGACTTATTTTGATAAGAATTTGATCGATTTTTATGTGCTGCAGAAAAACAGAGGAAACAAGACAAGATAGCAGAAATGCGATCGCATTTCTGCCAAGGCCAAATGATATGAGACCACATTTCTGGGCAGAAACAAACAGGTCCGAGTCCGTCGTGGGTCATTTTGAACGAGCTTTCCACGCACATAAATGGCTGATTTGACTTCGAAACTGAATGGGCTACCTGAAAGCACCATTTTCGTGACTTCTCAACCACTCCCCACACTATAAAAGGCCATGATTCGAAGGTAAAAGCAAGCAAAACTCACTGGGAAGAAGAGGGCAGTGACAAAACCCTAGTAGACGCCCATGAGTCGTGATGCCCGAGGTGCTTGCTAGAAGACTAAATTGTAACCTTAGTTAGACATCAAACCTTTGTGTTTGTAGAGATTTCATCATATTCCTACCTTGTAAGGGAGAGTAGAGTGTCGTGAGAACTCTAGAGGGATTGGATAATTGAAAAACCCCTAGGTTTAGCTACTGCATTATATTTTCTAGCATTTATTTCTTTCTATTATTCCTTGTATTTCTCATTCATTTATTCAATGGAAAATTATTTTTTTGTATTATTATTCATCATGCGTAGCTAAATTCCATTGAGGGGTTCGGTATAGTGAATTCCCTTATGGATTGAATGGCTTGAAAGTTGTTTATTTACCTAAGTTCTACTTTATGCATGTCATCCTTTATTGATTATCATTCCAATCTTAATGAGTTTAACTCGATCACTTAGACTTAGCATGGTATGTGAGTTTGGTACCGAAAGGGTCAAACAATATCGGTTTTCATAAAGGTGATATAGGGGAAAGGGCTCGAAAGAGTGTATTCGTTGTTATAGGGGATGGTTGCTTATAAGAACTATAGGGTTAAAGGTTGCATGCGTGAATAATCTATGTCAGAGTCGAATCACAGAAATGTGCATAACAGTACTTGCTTAGTCTTCTAACGGTTCTTGGGAGCAAGGCCAAATAGGAGTTAAACGTAACTCAATGCATATCTAGACTTAGGTTAAATAAGTTATTACTAGAGTTATTTGCCTTACGGTTGAAGCTTTACTTTATACCTCGCTTTTATTACTGTTTATTTATTCTTTATTTGCTGGCTTTATTATTTTTCAAAAACGCCCTCATAAATTATTTTTACTTAGTTACTGTTGAAAAAGAAATTTTGACCAATCGCAAATTGCCACGACATTTTTTAAAATTAATGACGAAATTATAAATAATTAAATTTGTGACCAATAATAAATTGACATGTGTCCCAAATTAATTTGAAGACAAAGTTGGCCAATTATAGGTTTATAGAGCCAAATTTCTATTTGATGAATTAATTAAAAATAAATTATTTTGATCAAATTAATTAAAAAAAATTAATTGGATTAAATTTGGGTCATATGGTTTTGGGTCAAATACAAACCAAACCCAAGACTAAATAGTTGAACCCAAGACTAATTAAGTCCAAGCCCAAGTTGTTAGGCCCAAAAGTCACCAGGGCCCATCCAACGAGAACTCTATAAATAGAGGGGTTCTCCTCCATTTCAAGGGGTCAGAATTTTGAAGCTCAAAGCCAGAGTCAGAAAATTTAGAGAAACTCCATCAAGATTGAAGATTGAAGACTGAAGACTCCCTGAAATCCATGAGTTTCAAAGTGCTCAACAATCCTTGAAGACTAAAGACTCTTCAAGATTTCAAGACTCCAAGGCTTCAAGACTTCAAGACCTCAAAACTTCTTGAAGACTGAAGACCCTTCAAGACTAGAAGACTTCAACAATCCTTGAAGACCAAAGATTCTTCAAGACTTGAAGACCAAAGACTCAAGACTTCAAGACCCCAAGACTTCTTGAAGACTGAAGACCCTTCAAGACTAGAAGACTTCAACAATCCTTGAAGACCAAAGACTGTTCAAGACTTCAAGACCCCAAGACTTCTTGAAGACTGAAGACCCTTCAAGACTAGAAGACTTCAACAATCCTTGAAGACCAAAGACTCTTCAAGACTCCAAGACTTCAAAAGCTCCAAGAATCAATTGAAGCTTCAGACTCGAGAATAAGCGCTACAGCCCTCGAGTGAAACACATTCACACACAAGAGAGAGAATCAGAGGATTAAAGTTAGAGATTGTACACCCACACGCATATTATATCAATACAAATATATATATTTATTCCACATGTCTCCATTCTTTGAAGTTACGTATGAACAACTTGAAACGCCCAGTGGGACCATCTCTACCTCTCATCTCTCTCTCTTGTCTCAAAACACAAGTGTAAACATGTCGTTCAAGACTTCTTCTATGGTCGCTGTCATGAACAAGTCACATGGGTTCTACTGCCCATTGTTGCTTCAATGAACTGACATTGCAAGAAGATAAAGCTTCTATCGTTGCAGGCCAAGAAACAACCTTGCAGGGGGCATGTACTAATGACAAGTTTCTTGTTAAGTATAACCCTCTATTTGAACGTGATTCTGACGTAGTAACTGTCATGCTGACTGAGACAAAAACTATGGAAGAAAGAATGACTAAGATGCAGGAGCACATCAATACCTTGATGAAGGTGATTGAAGAAAGAGATTCTCAAACTGAGCACCTAAAGAGTCAGATTGAGAACCAACATATCGCTGAATCAAGTCAAACCCAAGTCATAAAAAATCACGACAAAGGAAAAATGATAGCATGCATAAATGCCACTATTTTACCCTTAAATTTTATAGCTTTTGTTGTGCTTTAATGTGTTTTTATTGTACAAATTCATTTAATTGATTATTTTTGGTCCCTAGGAGCTTTTATTGGAATTTTGGAGAAAAAGAGGAAAAAGAAGCCCAAATAATGAAGTATTTTATTCATGAAGATTCATGGTGGGTCAATTGGAAGAGTCCAAGACCTTGAAAGAAGATGATTTGGGCCAAAAATTAAAGGAGAAGCCCAAGAATCAGCCAAGCCTCGATTATGGAATTTTTCAGTCGAAGGACAGCGTTGAGACGTGATGACCGCAAAGTGCACGGGCTGCAAGTAATATAAAACGGTAGGTAATACCGAGTATCGAATCCTCAGGGAATTTGAATTATATCCATTAAGTACCAAGAACCATCATGTTCAATTTTATTTAGAATTCCAACTCGAATGATAAAGCGAAAAATTAAAGAAGCTAATAAAAAGAAACATGCAACAACAAAATGGAAATAACCAATTAAGGGAACTTGACCTAGGGTGTTATCTAGCTTTCTTGGATTTGTAGCTCAATTACATGGATGCATGTAACTAATAATCTTCAATTTCATAAATCTAGAAGTAATTTTAAGCGGAATTCTCTTTCAAGCTCCTCCACATCTCATACTAACATAACTAATTCATGTGTCCATCTCCTTAGTTAATCATAGTATGGCATTAAGCAACTTCATCATCAATTTCTAACAATTCTTTTTCACTCTCGTGTTCCAAGCAATTATTAGCCATGCAATTTGGATCTAATCTAAATTCTCTCTGTCGAGTATCAATTTAGACCAACAAATCAATTAATCCGTGATCAAGAGATTAAAGGCATTAAGCATAAATTGCATAGATGAAATATGAAGAAATTCATTACATAATCCAAGTAATTGCGCTACAATATCCAATTAACTAGAATAACGACCCCTAGGTCTCAAGATCTACTCACAATTGGAAATAATTTTGCCAAAATGATCTTGATCCATATGCCTAACTCAAATTAAAATAAGAAATTACAAAGAAGTAAGGAAGAAATAACCGATAAGTTGATCCCAAGCTCCTGTCACGAGCATCTCGAATCCCGAGCCTTGGAATCTCGCTCAATTCCTCCTTTTTCCTCACAATTCTTCTCACTTTTTCTCTCTATTGAGCTAGGGGAGAGCTCCCCAAAATGGGATGATTTGATCCATGGAGAAGGGGGCTTTTTATAGGTGCTGGACAGACCTTTCTTGCTGCCCAAGACGCACAGCGTCGAGACACTACGTCACAGCGTCGAGACGCTGTGACGTCAGGTTTTCTTGGAGTAGAAGTTGTCGCAGCATCCCGACGCTACCGCGATTCTGGAATTTTCTTCACTGATCACCTAGCGTCGAGACGCTCTGGTCCTAGCGTCTCGACGCTTGGCCTTCTAGAAGCCCTAAACACGGATTTTTGCCTCCTTTTTTCATTCTTTTGGGCTTTTTAGGCCTCCACTTCAAATGTTCTCTTTTCTTTTCTTCTTTTATGGCCCAAAGTCTTCTTTTTATACCCAAAATACGTAAAATTCTTGGTTTTGCTTCTCGAACTCGATTTTCTACAAAATCAATATAAAAATGCATTAAAGCTCACAATTCATGCACAAAACTAGCTAAAATTAATAGGAAAATGATGACATTTTTGCATGTCATCAAGACGCTATCCCTTAGCGTCTCGACACTGGGATACCTTGGGGAACAAGCCGATTACGTCACAGCGTCGCGACTCTGTCTACCCTGAAGCTCTATATAAGGCGCGATTTGGCACTCGTTTTTGGCATCAAGCAACACATTCATCCACCTTTCTAAAGGCTCTTTGAGTCATTTTTTAGGGTCGGGTTGATAGCAAGTGAGAGGAGAGAAAATTTCTTATTTTGGGCATTTTTTTGGGGCGATCGGGAGCTTGTTTCGTGGAGGATCCAAGGTGCAAGCACGGGGTTCTTCGACGGTTCATCTCCTAACTCCTTTATTTGTTCATTTATTGCTTTATACCATGTATAGACGAGAAAGTTTGGTACTTATAGTATACATGTATAGCTAAAATCCCGGTTTACGGGTCTTGAATGAAGAAATGTAGTTTAATGTTATTCTGATCGCTTATCTTTGTGTCCACTTTACTGATTATTTGTGTGGGTGTTCGTAATGCTCTATAGACTCTGGCCAAATTTATAGTGATTAGATACTTAGTGGAAACTTGACGGAGAGAAACTAAGTCGGATCATAACCCACTCAACTAGGCTTAATTGCTCGTAGTGACAGCGAGAGTAGTTGGTTAGGCTTAGAGATCAATAATGAATCAGGACTCATTAATTAACCCATTTAATAGCGCTAAGGACACTTAGGTTGTTAAAATGAGTTAATTATAATTAGGGGAAACCGACAGGAGAACCTATGTGATTAACGGAGATTCAAGATCTATAATTAGTCGGACACAAAATTAAGTAATTAGGATAACTATTAAGCTGCATTTTGGAATTCAAGACCCCGCCTCTTATTCGACTCAATCTACCTGTTTGCCAAATTGCTTGATCAGTTTGTTTAATTGCTTTGTTTAAATTTCAATTGCATCTTTCATCATGGTTAGTTTCGTAAATAATAATCAATCTTAGTATTTTTTAGTGTTTAGTTTTCTACCTTGTCTAAGTGCACTTCTCCCTGAGGATTTTTTTTTTTTTTTTTTTTTTTTTTTTTTTTTTTTTTTAAGATGATTCCTTTTAGATGTAGCGCCTTCGTTCTGGCTTGCCAACATTGGTGATGAAAGCATCCAACTACGAGCGCCTCATCTTTCAGGTTACCGAGGCATGCTCATTTCTTTCCAGCGCTTTCATGCAAAGGCAAATGATGGGTGTCATGAATGCCCCTGGTTACTAACGCTCTCAAGAAAGTGGAGCATTCATCATTTTTTTTTTGGCAAATCAAAGCATTTCTTTTTCCCAAAGCTCAGTATTACTTACTATTATGCAAGAAAGCTATCTAGGCAAACTTTACACCTATCGGAGTGACAACGAACTTCCAAAGCATATAACTTTCATCTAGGCTTTCAAAATCATAATAAAACAAGTGAATCATCATACTTTGCAAGGGAATCAAAGAAAAAATTTTAAAATTTCTTGAATTTAGGCATGCTTTCAAATTTGCAGCAATAAGAGAGAATCATGGCTAAAAGCAAATCAGCAGACGTCATCATCATCAACATGCATTTAATCATCATAAGCATTACCAAAGCAAAACCTAAGCAGAGCAAATCTCCCCCCCAAACTTAAAATATACATTGTCCTCAATGTATAAACATTTAATCAGATAAAGAGAGATTGATACTGCCCTGAAAAAAATGAGAGAATCTGAATCGTCTTGAATTGTCGTCCGAGGAGAGCTAGGCACGAATTCACAAGCTTCCTGCATAAGGATCGATCTCAAAGGAGCATTAGGATCAACACAAAAACTAAAATGAAATCTACGAAAAACTTTAAAAGCTTGGGTTGCCTCCCAAGAAGCGCTTGTTTAACGTCCTGAGCTAGACGAGGCTTGGTCACCCTGGATCCATCAAAATTATTTTTTCGACCTTTCGCTCTTCGAATCCACAATAGTGTTTCACTCTTTGAGCATTGACTTTAAAAGTTAACTCGCTGCTATCCATCAATTCAATTGGTCCAAATAGAGACACTTCCTTGACTATGAACGGACCAGACCATCGTGACTTTAATTTTCCTGGGAATAACCGTAATCGAGAATTGAACAGAAGAACCTGCTGGCCTGGATCAAAAGAACATTTCTGAACTATACGATCATGCCATCTTGTCGTTCTTTCCTTGTAGAGCTTAGCGTTTTCGTACGCCTGGCTCCTAAATTCTTCTAATTTGTTGAGCTGCAGTAGCCGATGTTCCCCAGCCTTCTCTGCGTCCAAGTTCAACTTCTTGATAGCCCAATATGCTTTGTGCTCGAGCTCCACAGGCAGGTGACAGGCCTTACCATACACTAATCGATACGGGGATGTACTGATCGGAGTTTTGAAAGCCGTCCGATAGGCCCACAAAGCATCATCCAACTTGTATGCCCAGTCCTTCCTGTTGATGCGTATTGTCTTCTCCAAGATTTGCTTAATCTCCCTGTTAGAAACCTCAGCTTGACCATTAGTTTGAGGATGATAAGCGAGAGAAGTCTTATGCTTGACACCATATTTTCTAAGTAATGATTCAAACAATTTATTGCAAAAATGGGATCCCTCATCACTAATTATAGCCCGTGGCATGCCAAATGTAGTGAAAATATTTTTATGCAGAAAACGTAGTACAACACGTGCATCATTAGTCTTAGTGGCTACTGCCTCTACCCATTTAGAAACGTAATCAACAGCAACCAAAATGTATGAGTATCCATTGGAAGAGGGAAAAGGGCCCATAAAATCCATGCCCCACACATCAAAAAGTTCTACTTCTAGAATAGGGGTTAGGGGCATTTCATGGCGTCTAGAAATATTACCTGTCCTCTGGCATCTATCACATGTTTTTACAAAAGTATAACAATCTTTAAATAGAGTAGGCCAATAAAAACCCGATTGAAGTACCTTTGCTGCCGTACGAGTTGGTCCAAAATGACCACCACAAGGAGAGACATGGCAATCATGTATAATCTTACCTACTTCTTCTGCTGGAATGCACCTTCGAATTATTTGGTCAGAACATACCTTAAAGGGAAATGGGTCATTCCACAGGTAGGATTTCACATCATGGAAAAACTTCTTTCTTTTTTGAGCATTTGAGTCTGGTGGTATTTCTTTTCCTGCAAGAAAGTTTGTACCAAGGAAAAAAAGTTTTAACAGCATATAATCTCTCATCTGGAAAAAATTCTTTAATGGGAAAGGTTTCGATATTCTTTTCATGCTCTATCCTAGACAAATGGTCTGCGACTACATTCTCACAACCTTTTCTATCCTTGATCTCATAGTCTAACTCTTGCAATAACAGAATCCATCTTATGAGTCTAGGCTTGGAATCCTTTTTACTACTCAGATAACGAATAGCAGCGTGGTCAGTGTGCACTATAACCTTCGTACCAAGTAAATAGGGCCTGAATTTATCAAATGCAAACACAACAGCAAGCATCTCTTTTTCTGTAATGGTATAATTCTACTGAGCGCTGTCTAGAGTTTTACTTGCATAATATATAGCCCTAAAGAACTTATTTAATTTCTTATAATCAATACACACATGCCAGCCAGTGACTGTCCTAGTGGATATGGACTCATCTTTTTCATTCTTAATAACAATCATTCCCCCTTTCTTAGGCACTACTTGAACAGGACTCACCCAAGGGCTGTCAGATATAGCATAAATAATTCCTGCATTTAATAATTTTAATACCTCGGCTTTTACTACTTCCTTCATTGCTGGATTTAATCTTCTTTGGTGCTCTACTGTAGGATTAAAGGCATCTTCCATTAAGATTTTATGCATGACAATTGAAGGACTAATACCCTTAATATCACTAATAGACCATCCTAAGGCAGATTTATGCTTTTTCAAAACATCCAACAATTTTTTTTCTTCTACTTTACTTAAATCAACAGAAATAATAACGGGAAAAGTAGAAGAGTCTCCTAAGAAAGCATAACGTAGGTGGGCAGGCAATTGTTTTAATTCAGGGGAAGGGACATCAACTTGAGCACAAATATCTAATGATAATGTTTCTTCCCTTCCTAAAGATTTATCAATTAAAGCATTTTCCTGATCAACATCTAATAATTCACCTCCAAACACGTCAGGCATGCTTATTTCATAATGATCAACAGGAGACTCTGACTCTACACATGCATAGATAATAGTGTCAACTGAATCAATCAAAAAGCAGGAACTAACCTCTTCTGGATGTTTTAATGCATTAAAAAGGTTGAACACTACCTCGTCGTCTTCTACTCTGAGAATCAAGGTTCCTTTCTGTACCTCAATTAGCGCACGAGCGGTTGCCAAAAATGGTCTCCCAAGAATGATTGGGACTTCGGGGTCTTCTTCCATGTCTAACTCTACAAAGTCTGCAGGGAATATGAATTTGTCAACGTTGACCAAAACATCCTTTAACACACCTCTAGGGTATGTCATCGAACGATCTGCCAATTGCAGAACAATTGTAGTTGATTTTAATTCCCCCAAACTGAGTTTCCTGTAAACACTAAAAGGCATTAGGTTAATACTTGCCCCCAAGTCACATAAAGCTTTTTTAATAAACAAACTACCAACAGTACAAGGAAGAGTGAAACTCCCTGGATCTTTTAATTTTGGTGGTAGATGTTTTTGGATTATGGCACTACACTCTGCTGTCATATTTACTATCTCATGATTCTCGAAATTCTTTTTCTTTGACAATATTTCCTTCATAAACTTGGCATAGTGTGGCATCTGTTCCAAAGCATCAGCAAAAGGAATGTTAATATGGAGTTGTTTAAAAATATCAAGAAACTTTGAAAATTCAGCATCCAACTTTTTCTTTTGAAATCTCTAAGGATAAGGAATTTGGTTAAGAACTAAAGGAATAGAATCAGAAGACTTATCTGGCACTGAAGGTGCTGACTCTTCCTCTGGTTTGTTTTCATCTTCCTCATCCACTATCCTTCTAGTGATGGGCTTTGTTTCTTCTTTTTTTTCAATTTCTCTTAACTGTTTCCCACTTCTGAGAGATATGGCAGGGCATTGTTCTTGTGGGTCCATGGCGACGACATTGGATAAATTTCCTTGCTGGATCTCCTTCATGAATATTGTCATTTGATCCATTTTTGCTTCCATCTTATTAATGACAATATCTACTTTGGCTAGAACATTTTCATTCAAATTTCTAGTCTCATTTATGAAGTTTCTTAGCATTTCTTCTAGAGGACTTTTCTTTTCTTCAGATTTAGGTTCTTCTTTTACTTCGGCTTTCGGTGAACTTGGAATTTCTGCTCCTGTGAGCTTGGTTAGAACCTTGGTTAGAGCTTCGACTTGCAACCTTAAAGCACTCACCTCATTATTCTCACGTGGTTTCTCCTTAATTTTGGGCCCTGGTTGCCATTGGTAACTCGTCAAAGCCAACTCTTCTTGTAAACCCGAGACTTCTCTAGGATCATTTTCTCTTGTCATCTATTGTGGAAGTTGAACTAAAAGTTGTTGTTATTCATTGTCTAGGAAAAATGGCAAAGTTTTGTCGTTCTTTGTGGTTCATTGTTGGTTGAAGTTGTTGGGATTGCTAAGTTAAAAGAAGGAAGGAAAGAAAAGAAAAGCAAAAGGAAAAGGAAAATGGAAGGAAAAGAAAAAAAAGAAAATAAATCAGCAAAAAAAAAAAAAAAAAGAACAAAAGTGAAAAAAAAAAAAAGAAAAGAAAGGAAATGGGAAAAGGCAGCAAAGAAACCCACCACCGCTGCACCCTATTTCAGTCCATTTTCCCATCATTTCCCATCCAAAATTTCAGAGAACTTGAGGGAGAGAGTGAAGGAAGAAGAAGAAGAAGAATTTCGTGGTTTTAAGGTTGAAGAAGATAGGAAAAGCTCATGCAAAGCCAGCTACAGCAGAATCTGGGTTCAACCTGTCAACCTCTGGTTTTGGATTCGGTTTGAGCTACACAGAAGGAACTAAGAGGTGACGTTTGATTTTCTTGAAAGTTAGTTCATTTTATAAAAAATTTCATGAAGGACGCTTGAGCTAAATCGTATGAGAAGTTAATGGTTTTTGGAATGAAAAACAGAGCACAGGATTTTCGAGCAAAGCAGGAGGATCTCTGGTTTTCTCTGGTTTTTCGACCATTCTGGGGTGTACAAGTTGAATCAGAAGCTCTATTTGGTATGGTTGGAAATCTTATTCAATTTCCTACAACTCTCATGAAGAATTCGTGAGCCCAAAATGACTTGAAGTAGGTTTAATGTCAGGAGAAAGATAAAGGGTAGCAGAGAAGCTCAAATCTGTGTTGTTTGTGTTCGGGGCGTTTCTGGGACAATTGGTTGGGAATTTCGTTTTCATTTCTTCAGGTAAGTTGTAGAGTGTTCGAAAATGAAGAGTTGGATGTGTATTACATTAATTTTGGTTAAGTATTGAGGAAGTTATGGGTATTGGAAGTTAGGGTATAGAATCTGGAAAATCTGGAAAGTAGAATGTGAATGTGATTCTTAATTCAATTGTTTAGAAATTCATGAGCATGGAAAGACAAAGCTATCTATGGTTCTAATGCTCGGTTTTGGTTGTTTGACAGGCTAAGAGGAAATAGGTCGAGTCTACAGACCAGGAAACTAGCTAAGACTGTGAGTGACAAAATGAATTTCGAAAATTGTTTCCAACGGTTGTTCATGTTTAGACGTTTTATTTGCTTTTCTATGAATGATACATGATTTCTATGAACGGTTTCAAGCATAAGTTTGGAGCTTAGATTTTCTAATGAGGTTTATATACGAGCACGTGGTTAATGACTTTAAGACAAGTAGTTGAAACGATATCTTTTAAAGTAAAGTATGTATTAGCAAGTATTTTTTTAAAGATTTTCAGTTTTTTCATGAGCAAGCTGAGTACACTTAAGTTTTACGAAAGATAACGATAAGCAGGCATGTTCTAATGTTTTCATGTGATTTTATGAGATTTCTATTGACTACATGACTGAGATATTGAGCCCGAGGCTATATGGTACCGTGTGCACACAGGTTATATTCCGTTGTTGACGTTAAGTGTACTCCGTGACAACGATGCTGTCGTGAGTGCTGGGCGGGCCCCACTACGACAAAGACGATGGGAGTGCTGGGCGGGCCCCACTACATCGTAGGACTAGTAAACGTTGGTTGTATTTTGCGTGTCCTACACAACGTAGATCGGTCATGTTAGTTAAAATGTTTGATGTACTTGATATGCCTTGCTAGATATTTAATAACGTACTTGCGAGTTATTTGAGAAAGCTTTTATCGTTACACGTTTATGTTAAACGCTTGATTGAACAGATTTATACGCTTAAAGGTTTATCACGTGTTCCGATTTGCAAATCTACAGTTTTTAAAGCTAGTCACTCACTGGGCTTCATAGCTCATTCTTTCAAAATGTTTTTCCACTTTTCAGGTAGAGATCGAGCTCCCGGTGCCTGATACACTGCTAACGTCTGCTGAAGGTTCCAGAACAAGCTCCAGTACGTGGGTGGAGTTGTATATTGAGTCTGTTCATATTGTAAATGTTTTGTAAGGATTGGATAATATTGTCCTAGAGGTCGTGGTTGTATAAACCCTAGTTGTATATGTTTTTGGTTGCGATATCTATATCAAGTTATTATCTGAACCAAGTTATGTCAGGGCGACACCTCGTGTTTGTTGAAAGTTTTTTTTTCAGGGATTCCGCTGTGTTCTGTTTCATGTAGAATGTTTTATATCTATGATTAGTATGTTTATCAGGTTCAGCGTTCAGGAGGGTCAGCAGGTATCGTTAGAGGAGGACGATGTCCGTTGGCTTCATGCCATCTTTCGGGCTAAGCTAGCAGGTGGTCTGGGAGGGGGTGTGACACTTCTACTATGGCTCGTGCCTCCCTGACAGTTTTGGCTAAAAAGTTTCCTCCAGCCGTAGTGTCAAGAATTGTCTTTAAATCCCTATTCAACCCATCGTAGAAAAGTTGTATCTGGAGCCAATCATGGTATCCATGTTGTGGGCATTTTCTTAACATATCCTTATATCTTTCCCAAGTTTCATGCAGTTGCTCTTCCTCCAATTGTTTAAACGTTCGAATTTCAGTTCTAAGCTTGGTAATTTTGGCTAATGGGAAAAATTTTGTAAGGAAAGCTTTGACTAAATCATTCCAACCAAGGATGCTATTTGAGGTTAACGAGTCTAACCAATCTCTAGCCTTATCTTGTAAAGAAAATGGGAATAACTGCAAACGAATTGAGTCAGGGCTAACTCCTCCCATTTTTACAGTTCCACAGATATTCAAAAATGATCTTAGGTGATTGTGTGGATCTTCTGATGGATGGCCTTTGAAAGCATTCTCTCTCACCATTTGAATGAGACTAGCTTTGAGCTCAACATTATCGACAGTGACTGGCTCGTAAGCTATTCCAGAATAGTTTAATGAAAATTCAGGCAAGAAATAATCTCTGATTGCTTTGTCTTCTGCCATGATTAAATCTCAAAGAACAGATTATCCACCTTATAACTCCTCAAATTTTGCCACAACTTCTTAAACTAAAAATTTAAAATGCAAAAATAAAATTTCTAAATTAAAAACAAACACTTAATTCTCAATATTAACGGAAAAATTACAAATTCCCCGGCAACGGCGCCAAAAACTTGATGACCGCAAAGTGCACGGGCCGCAAGTAATATAAAACGGTAGGTAATACCGAGTATCGAATCCTCAGGGAATTTGAATTATATCCATTAAGTACCAAGAACCATCATGTTCAATTTTATTTAGAATTCCAACTCGAATGATGAAGAGAAAAATTAAAGAAGCTAATAAAAAGAAACATGCAACAACAAAATGGAAATAACCAATTAAGGGAACTTGACCTAGGGTGTTATCTAGCTTTCTTGGATTTGTAGCTCAATTACATGGATGCATGTAACTAATAATCTTCAATTTCATAAATCTAGAAGCAATTTTAAGCGGAATTCTCTTTCAAGCTCCTCCACATCTCATACTAACATAACTAATTCATGTGTCCATCTCCTTAGTTAATCATAGTATGGCATTAAGCAACTTCATTATCAATTTCTAACAATTCTTTTTCACTCTCGTGTTCCAAGCAATTATTAGCCATGCAATTTGGATCTAATCTAAATTCTCTCTGTCGAGTATCAATTTAGACCAACAAATCAATTAATCCGTGATCAAGAGATTAAAGGCATTAAGCATAAATTGCATAGATGAAATATGAAGAAATTCATTACATAATCCAAGTAATTGCGCTACAATATCCAATTAACTAGAATAACGACCCCTAGGTCTGAAGATCTACTCACAATTGGAAATAATTTTGCCAAAATGATCTTGATCCATAGGCCTAACTCAAATTAAAATAAGAAATTACAAAGAAGTAAGGAAGAAATAACCGATAAGTTGATCCCAAGCTCCCGTCACGAGCATCTCGAATCCCGAGCCTTGGAATCTCGCCCAATTCCTCCTTTTTCCTCACAATTCTTCTCACTTTTTCTCTCTATTGAGCTAGGGGAGAGCTCCCCAAAATGGGATGATTTGATCCATGGAGAAGGGGGCTTTTTATAGGTGCTGGACAGACCTTTCTTGCTGCCCAAGACGCACAGCGTCGAGACGCTGTGACGTCAGGTTTTCTTGGAGCAGAAGTTGTCGCAGCGTCGCAACACTACCGCGATTCTGGAATTTTCTTCACTGATCACCTAGCGTCGAGAGGCTCTGGTCGTAGCGTCTCGACGCTAGGCCTTCTAGAAGCCCTAAACACGGATTTTTGCCTTCTTTTTTCATTCTTTTGGGCTTTTTGGGCCTCCACTTCAAATGTTCTCTTTTCTTTTCTTCTTTTATGGCCCAAAGTCTTCTTTTTATACCCAAAATTGGTAAAATTCTTGGTTTTGCTTCTCGAACTCGGTTTTCTACAAAATCAACATTAAAATGCATTAAAGCTCACAATTCATGCACAAAACTAGCTAAAATTAATAGGAAAATGATGACATTCTTGCATGTCATCAAGACGCTGTCCCTTAGCGTCTCGACACTGGGATACCTTGGGGAACAAGCCGATTACGTCACAGCGTCGCGACTCTGTCTACCCTGAAGCTCTATATAAGGCGCGGTTTGGCACTCGTTTTTGGCATCAAGCAACACATTCATCCACCTTTCTAAAGGCTCTTTGAGTCATTTTTTCGGGTCAGGTTGATAGCAAGTGAGAGGAGAGAAAATTTCTTATTTTGGGCATTTTTTTTGGAGCAATCGGGAGCTTGTTTCGTGGAGGATCCAAGGTGCAAGCAAGGGGTTCTTCGACGGTTCATCTCCTAACTCCTTTATGTGTTCATTTATTGCTTTATACCATGTATAGACGAGAAAGTTTGGTACTTATAGTATACATGTATAGCTAAAATCCCGGTTTACGGGTCTTGAATGAAGAAATATAGTTTAATGTTATTCTGATCGCTTATCTTTGTGTCCACTTTACTGATTATTTGTGTGGGTGTTCGTAATGCTCTATAGACTCTGGCCAAATTTATAGTGATTAGATACTTAGTGGAAACTTGACGGAGAGAAACTAAGTCGGATCATAACCTACTCAACTAGGCTTAATTGCTCGTAGTGACAGCAAGAGTAGTTGGTTAGGCTTAGAGATCAATAATGAATCAGGACTCATTAATTAACCCATTTAATAGCGCTAAGGACACTTAGGTTGTTAAAATGAGTTAATTATAATTAGGGGAAACCGACAGGAGAACCTATGTGATTAACGGAGATTCAAGATCTGTAATTAGTCGGACACAAAATTAAGTAATTAGGATAACTATTAAGCTGCATTTTGGAATTCAAGACCCCGCCTCTTATTCGACTCAATCTACCTGTTTGCCAAATTGCTTGATCAGTTTGTTTAATTGCTTTGTTTAAATTTCAATTGCATCTTTCATCATGGTTAGTTTCGTAAATAATAATCAATCTTAGTATTTTTTAGTGTTTAGTTTTCTACCTTGTCTAAGTGCACTTCTCCCTGAGGATTTGATACTCGGTATTCTTACCGTTTTATATTACTTGTGGCAACCGTTCACTGGCGGTCATCGTCAACAAGTTTTTGGCGCCGTTGTCGGGGAGTTGTGTTTAATTTAGGCAATTTAATTTTCTAACATTAAAAAAAGGGTGAATATTAATTTAGGGTGTATATAATTAAGTTTTTGAATTTTTGTGAATAGTTTTATTTTTGTTTTGGAAACCTTGGGGCTGTGCATGCGAAGATATAAGGAGGCTGATCTCTTTCTATTAGATCTTGAAATTAATAGGACTCTTAGAAATATTCGAAAAGGAGAAACACTAACTAAAGAGATGGCCCAACAAGAAGAAGCACCCAAGGTTATCAGAGACTTTTTGCAGCCTATTCTCCCCAAATAAAATTTCGGCGTCGTTTATGCTCCCATACAAGCCAATAATTTTGAACTAATGACGGGTTTGATAAAGATGGCAAGGGATTGCTCATTCAAGGGGCACCCTCCAGAAGATCCCCATTCCCACCTTCACTCCTTTTTAGAGATATGTGGGACTGTAAAGATGAATGGAGTAACCATGGATGCCGTAAGACTAAGATTATTTCCTTTCTCCTTGCAAGATAAAGCAAAAGATTAGCTCGAGTCGTTGAAGCCTGGTAGCATCAATACCTGGGAAGAGCTGGCTTAGGCATTCCTTACGAAGTTTTTCCCGCCCGCTAAGACCACCAAACTCCGCGCGGAGATTGGAACGTTCAAACAGAATGATGATGAGCAGTTGTACGAGGCGTCAGAGCGATATAAAGAGATGTACGGGTACAATTATTTTATAACGAGCTTAATAGTTCCACTTAAACTGTTTTGGATACATTTGCAGGTGGAAGTTTTCTGTCCAAGACTGTCAATGATGCAAAGGACCTGTTAGAGGAAATGGTGTCCACGAGGTATCAATGGCCCACGAAGAGGGCACCAATGAAGAAGGCTGAAATATATGAGCTCGATGATTCAAGTTCGTTGAAAGCGCAGATGGCTTCCTTGACAAGCGCCCTGAACAAGCTTTCATCCTCTTAGGTGGTGAAATCTATTGCCACCTTAGCGGAAAGCCATTCGAAGAAGGAACATCAAGAGGTGGAGGAAGTTCAATTCATAGGCAACAGAGGATTCAATCAGAGTCAGAACCTGCCGAACTTTTACCACCCAGGTCTGCGTAATCATGAAATTGTTTCTTATGCTAACTCGAAAAATGTTTGCAGCCACCCCCAGGTTTTGCATCCACATTGAATTCCCGAGAGAAGAAAAGCAACTTGGAGGACATGGTGGCGCTCTTCATCAAAGAACAAAACGTTTTGAATGTCAATCTCCAGACAACGGTGAACACTCTGGTAATTTCGGTGAATAACCATGACATTGCTTTGAAGAACAAGGAAGTCCAACTGGGACAGATCGCAACTGCAATGAATGCCCTCAGAAGGGTAAATTCCCCAGCGACACAGAGGTAAATCCTAGAGAGCAGTGCAAGATCATCACGCTCCGGAGTGGGAAGCAGTTGAAGAGTCCATTGGATGAAGAGTAGAAGAAGAAGGAGGAAAAGAGCAAGGATGAAGACGGAGGGGCTCAGACAGAGAAAACCTCCATAGAAAGGTCCCAAAATCCTCCTAGCTCATTTAATTTTGATTTGACTAACCCAATTGCAGGAAACCAAGAAAAGAAGAAGATTGATGAGAAAGAGAAGATAAAAGAAGAAGAGAAAGAAGAGGAAGTCCCGTGCAATCATCACAATCGAGGGTCCCACATTAGCCCACCCAGGAGGAGGGGCGAATGTCCGACTTTTGACTATAAGGAGTTACCTTTTCCCCATCATTTTAAGAATGTGAAATTAGATGAGCAATTTGCCAAGTTTTTAGAGATGTTTAGGAAATTAACTGTAAATATTCCTCTGGTAGATGCTCTATCTAATATGCCTAATTATGGGAGATTCATGAAAGAAATGATTGCTAGGAAGAAGAGTTTAAAGAAAAAAGAAGTTTTGAGACTGTCTGAAAATAGTAGCACGGTAGTTCTAGGGAAAATGCCTCTTAAAAGAAAAGACCCAAGGACTTTTACTGTTCCCTGTACCATAGGAGAGGTATCGTTTGATTCGGCATTGTGTGATTTAGGTGCTAGTATCAATCTAATGCCTTATTCCCTTTTCAGAAAAATTGGACTTGCAGGATTGAAGGAAACTGACATCACCCTCCAGTTGGTTGGTCGATCAATAACCCAACCCATGGAGATTGTGGAGGATGTGTTGGTCAAGATGAACAAGTTCATTTTTCCTGTGGACTTCGTGGTACTAGATATGCAGGAGACAAAGAAGTGCCCATCATCCTGGGTAGACCTTTGTTGGCCACAGGTAAGGTCGGGACAAGTGTACACACAGGTAAGCTAACTCTGAATGTTGATGATGAGAAAGTAGTTTTTAGCATTTTTGGCCAGCATGAATCTGTCTGTAGCATTCATACATGTTTTTCTATTGGCCTTGAATTTTTGCCTGATGAAGAGGATGAGGAGTTAGACATAGCTTTAGAACTAGAAGGTTTGCCTATTGATGATGATTTTGACCGTGATGAATTTTTTGATGATGTTATGTTTGATGATGAAGAAATGATGGAAGGTTTTGAATTACCTGTCTGGACTTTAATGAATATGAATTAGATGATTGATAGCGAGCATAGCAAGCTATTGTTCCCTATCCATTTTAGTTAGTCTTTGAGAGTAAATTGGCCAAATTTATGTACTTTAATGTTTATTTGTAGGAATTGATTATTGGAGTTTAATTGGAGAAATCAAAGTCAATTGGGTGTTCGGGACACTAAAAGAGGCCAAAGAAGCAAAAAGAATCAAAGTTGGAGGCTTAAGTTTGAGTCAAACCCGAGAGCTAGCGTCTCGACGCTGCTTTCTGGGCGTCTCGACACTAGTTTTCCTATTCTGTTTTTGGCGGTAGCAGGGACAGCGTCACGACGCTACAAACAATTTTTCTATATATTCCTCACTTTGTGTTGCGGATTAGGGGAGTCCATTTGGTTAGATTTTAGCCCTAATTTCGACTAGAGACCTTTGGTGGGAGCTGAAGCAAGGCCAAGGAGTGGGAACCAAGCTTGAAGACATGGAGATCGTTGCGGGGACGTGACGGTTTCAATGGATTCAAGAGTTTTCCTTTTCTTTCCCTTACCTCTTGTTGTTTTTATGGCTTTTCTTTCAATTAGTGTTTGTAGTTTCAAGGCTATGAATTGCTAGTTGTTTGTCTTAGGGTTTGATGTAGTTGTTTAGTTTGTTGGATTGAATTTTTGTATGAATGTGTTTTTATTTTATTCATGCAATTTTGTTTAATGCTTTCAATTACTTGATCACTAATTGGATGATTTGGGTGTTGAATCTTGCTCGGGAGAGGGGGTTTTGCCTAGACTCACTTTTTTAATTGCATGACTAAAGTTGAGTTTCTATGTTTGTGACAGAATTTAGATTTCCTTTAGAAGTATAACAAGGACTAAACCAAATAAAGTCTTGCATGCTAATAAACTTAGATAGGGATATTGGGTTCATTGTATGCATGAGAATCAATTATGCTCGGGAGAGATAATTGTGATAAAAGTTTCCTTGGCTTGTAAAATAATTGCACGATAAACTCATTCCAATTAATCAATCCTCAATCTTAAACAATGAAATCAATTCCCTAAGAGTCTTTCCATTTGAGTCTCCACCTTTATTTTATGCCTTTTGTCTTTAAATTTATCTTTTGCATTAAGTTTTTCTCTCTAAATAAAATTGGACAAGATTATTCACAGTACTTAATTTGCTAGAAAATCAATCTAGAGGACGACACTCGTTTAACCACGAAAACACTATATTATTACTTGACCCGTACACTTGCGGTAAGCCAATTGCGCATCAAGTTTTTGGTGCCGTTGCTGGGGAGTGACATATTTAGTTAAATTAATATTGTGGAAAAATTGTTCGGTCTTAATTTAGGGTGTATTTTTATTTCTTTTGGTAGATTGCATTTTTTTTCCTTATTTGTTTTTTCTCCATAATTGTTTTTTTTTCTTTTTTTTTTGTTTTTATTTCGATAGTTGTAATTTTCCTTTGTAGTTCTTTCCTTATTTGTTTGATTTTTTTCCTGATTTGTTTTTGTTTTCTTTTTTATTCTTTTCCTTTTTTGTTTGAGTCTTAGTCCTTTGTTCTTGTTGGGTTATTATTTGATTGGAAGCCTAATTATCAATGTTGCTTTAATTGATTTGTATGGATTTTTATTCAACACCATATTCCAATTTTTCATATTCAAGTTTTACCCCTTTAAAATAAAATTCTTCCTTAGAAAGCATAGTTCAAAATTATATTGAGGAGTCTAGAGTGAGGAGTCTTAAAATTGATGAAATCATAAGAGGACCTCAGATCCAAAGAGAAGTTAGTGAGGTGGGATCCACTTCCATAGGTTGTCTAGTGAGTCATGTGGCCGATGATTCATTGGCACCCATTCATGAGCTTAGTTCTTCCGATCTTGCTAAGGATGAGCAGTTAGGGGTGAGTTGCATTAATAGTGGGAAAGAATTGGAGAGTTGTAGCACCTATCAAAAACATGTTTGTGAGGAAGAAAAAGAAAATGAGCTTGTAGTGTCAGAGGAAGTTCAGGAGGTAGAGTTTGAGGTTGAAAAGCCTTCATCTGTTTTATCTTGTCCATCCTTTGTAGAATATGATTGTTCCTTTTTCTATTCTCATGAGTCATTTTTTGAGTCATAATCTCTTTATTTTGATCTTTCTCCTTTTATGCTTAATTTATTCAAAAATACTAAAAATAATTCGATTTCAGGGGCCCATGAGAAGTTAGTAAGCTTGCTAGCGATCGTGAGTTTTATTGATTCCATAAAGAAGGGCCCAAAGAAATACGAGAATTTTTATGTGCCTTGACAGACTGCACGAGCATGTCGAGCTAAAGACGATAAACAAGCGCTTATGGGAGGCAACCCAAGTTAATTACTTTGTTATTGTTTTTATGTTGTTGTTGTTTTTTGTTTTGTAGGAGATCCCGTGTTCTTGCCTTTGCCAAGCATTCATGTGGTCATCATTCCAGGGCAGTGTTGTTCACTCCTTCCATTCTTCTCTTGTTCTCATGCTTGATTAGGCTTTAGTTTTCTATACATTGAGGAAAATGCATGTTTTAAGTTTGGGGGTGGAATGCTTTGCTTGTTGAGCCCTTGAGCATCTGAGTTCAGGCTATATTTTTTAGCTTTTTATGAATTGAGCATATGGTTGTTTTGTGGATGCTACTTTTGCATGATTATGATTTCTTAGGATAGGCTTTCTTGTCAGTTTGTAAGCTTTTGATGAGTGATAAGGGTAAAAATTATACCTATTTTACCCTTGTATTTACCTCATTTCTTGGTCAAATATTGCATGTTTAGATCAATTTTACTATTCCCGAGCTCAAAATATGTTAAAGTTGATAAGTTAGGGTGTTGAGATTCACTTTTGTCAAATTGTTCTCATTTGTGCTTAAAA
Source organism: Luffa aegyptiaca (assembly GCA_017139565.1). Taxonomy (NCBI): domain Eukaryota; kingdom Viridiplantae; phylum Streptophyta; class Magnoliopsida; order Cucurbitales; family Cucurbitaceae; genus Luffa; species Luffa aegyptiaca. The sequence continues at coordinate 23,458,379 of CM029401.1, read as the reverse complement.
GGACTCAATTTTAAGACAATTTGATTAAGTTGTTGCTGTGTAGGAAAACAAAGGAAAAGCTGGAATCTGCCCAGAAATGCGACCGAGTCGTTCGCGGGTCGTTGTTGACGAGTCTTCTTCGCACCAAACCGGCTGTTTTGACCTCGAAACCGACTGGGCTACCTACCAACACCTATTTCGCAACTCCTCAACCATTTCCCACACTATATAAGCTCTAGATTCGAAGTCAACTTCAAGTAGAACTCATTTGGAAGAAGAAGGTGGTGACAGAACCCTAGCTTGACGCCTATGACTAGGGATGCCCGAGGTCCTTCTTAGATGGCTAAATTCTAACCTGAGTTAGACATCAAACCTTAGGGTTTGTAGGGATTTTCACCCATTCCCACTTGTAAAAGAGAGAGAGTGGAGTGTCTTAGCGAACTCTCGAAGGATTGAGTAAATAGAAAACCCATAATATTTAGCTATCTCCATTAGTTCTAGCTTTTGATACTTTTCATTATTCTGTATTCTTTGCATTCTTATTTCAATGAAAATGTATTCATTTGAACTTTATCTCACCATGAGTAGCTAAATTCCGTTGAGGGGTTCAATATGGTGAATTCTCTTATGGTTCAATAGCTTGAAAGTGTTTTATTTCCTTAAGTTTTGTTCAATGCATGTCATTCTTTATTGAATACCATTCTGATATTGTTGAGTTTAAATTGATCACTTAGACTTTGCATGCTATGTGATTTTTTTCTCGAAAGGGACAAACGATATCGGTTCTCATAAAGGTGATATAGGAGAAAAAGCTCGAAAGAGATAACGGTACTCACTTAGCCTTCTAACGGTTCTTGGGAGCAAGGTCAAATAGAAGTTAAATCTGACCCAATGCATTGAATAGGCTTAAGTTAAATACTTCATGATTAAGGTTGTTGCCTTTGGGATGAATCCATGTTGAGTACCTCGTTGTTTTATTTTATTGTATTCTTTACTTATTTGCTTGTTTATTCTATTTTTTAAAAACCAATCAATCAAACTTATTTCTTTGGTTACCTTTTCAAAAGCAATCATTTGAGCAGTTTCTTATTCAAATCTGAATTTCCAATTTAGTCCTCGTGGGATCGATACCCTTGGAATACTTCTAAGGTTTTTTTATTACTACGTGCGACAGTGTATACATGCACTAGGGTTAGCTGAATTTATCTTTATTATTATTTATCATCTTATCTCACATCCATCCATTCAGCTGATGACGCACCAAGTTTTTGGCGCCATTGTCGGGGACCAAAAGTGAAACCAGTTTTGTTTTTGAAATTGCGATCAGATTGCGACCGCATTTCTGTCTTTAAGGGAATTTGACTTCGGTTTGCATTTGTTTTTCTTTTGCAGGTTTGAGTTAGTGCATGAATAAGGGGTGTCCACTCCTTGAGATTGATCCAGAGATAGAAAGAACCTTTCGTCGTCGAAGGAAGGAACAAAGACGAAAAAGAAGGGAACAACTAGAGTTGAGCGCACAGGAACCTCTAGAAGAAGCTTCTTACATACAAGAGTTTCCAATGGAACCTCCTGGAGTCGAGCCTCACGTTGATCCACAGAATCGTGGAAGGGAGCAAAATGGTGGGAGAATTCCTCCATTTCCATCGGTGCCACAACAAGAAAATCCAATTTATATTGCTGACGACCGCAATAGAGCAATAAGGGACTTCGCTTTACTAGTTTTCCAGACATTAAATCCAGGAATTTTGGAGCCACCGATAGATGCTCCACAGTTTGAACTCAAACCAGTGATGTTCCAGATGTTGAATACCATGGGCCAATTCTCTGGACTTCCAAATGAAGATCCACACAAACACATTAAGCTATTTTTGAGAGTTTTCAATTCTTTTGAAGATACAGGAGTGCCTGAAGATATTTTGAAGCTAAAGCTTTTTCCAATATCTTTGTAGGGAGATGTTGAAGCTTGGTTGGATTCATTCCCTCCAAACTCCATCACTTCTTGGAATGATTTGTCTGAGAAATTCTTAGAGAAGTTTTTTCCTTCTAATAAAAATGCCAAGTATAGAGCTGAAATTATTGTTTTCAGACAATCTTACAATGAACCTTTGGATGCAGCTTGGGAGAGATTCCAAAGGCTGGTTCGGAAGTGTCCACACCACGGATTGCCTGCTTGCATCATCTTGGAGCATTTTTATAGTGGCTTAGATCAAGCTTCAAAGGCACTAGTAAACGCATCTGCAAACAAATCTTTCTTGAAGAAGTCTACAAATGAGGCGCATGCTATCTTGGACACCATAGCCACAAACAATCGCCATTGGGGAGAGACTGAGCCAACAACAATCTTAAAGAATCCAGTTAAGGCAGTGGAAACAGAGGCTAATTCTAGGATGCAAGCCGAGATCAAGGCTATTCATAGCATGATGATGGGCATGACCATGAACAATCAAGCCAACATAGCCCCTGCCAATGCTATCTCTTCCTCCTGTTGTGAAATTTGTGGTGAGGAACACATCACTAATAACTGTCCACTAAATCCCACGTCTGTCTTTTATGTAGGTCAATAGGGGAACCAGGACCAGAATAGATGGAATCAATATTCAGCCACGTACAACCCAGGTAGGAGACAACATCCGAGCTTCTCTTAGGGAGGACAAGCTGGCACGAGTAACTCAAATCAATTTGGGAAACCTCCTACACAACAACAGCCGCAGAAAAACTTCCAACAAGTCTAAGTGCAGAGTCAAGAGTCAAATCTAGAGACTCTTATGAAGGAGTACATAGCAAGAAATGGTGTTGCAGTAAGAAATTTGGAAGTTCAGCTTGAACAAATTGCTCAGGAGATTAAAAACCGACCACAAGGGACGTTGCCTAGCAAGATCGAGATTCCTCACAGAGAAGGAAAGGAACAATGCAAGGCAGTGACTTTAAGAAGTGGATTAGAATACGATGGCCCAAAGTATCCAGAAGCAGAAATCCCAGAAGAAGCTCGAGAAAAGATTTTGGAAAAGAAGTCAGACATTACCTCAGCTATACAGAATAAAGAAGATAAAGAAGAAAAGACTAAGGAGCAGGAAACCTTGGTAGAAAAAGAAGAAAAATCAAAGTTAGAGAAAAAACAGGGGAATGCGACCGCAAGACCTCAAAAATTTGTAATAGATCCAGAATACCGACCACCTCCTCCATACCTTTAGAGATTCAAACATGCCTCGCAAAATGTACAATTCAAGAAGTTTTTGGATGTATTAAAGCAATTACACATCAATATTCCATTGGTGGAGGCACTCGAACAGATGCCTACCTATGTGAAATTCCTGAAAGATATCCTATCAAAAAAGAGAAGGTTGGGAGAATTCGAAACTGTTGCACTCACCGAATGTTCCAGTGCACTAGTCAAGAACGAGATCCCTCCCAAGCTCAAAGACCCAGGAAGTTTTACCATTCCATGCTCCATGGGAGGAAGGGATGTAGGCAGAGCTTTGTGCGACTTAGGAGCAAGCATCAACTTAATGGCATACTCAGTTTTTAAACAGTTAGGAATAGGTGAAGCATGACCAACAACTGTAACCTTACAGTTAGCGGACAGATCACTTACACATCCTTTGGAAAGATCGAAGATGTGTTGGTTAAGGTTGACAAGTTTGTACTCCCAGCAGATTTCATCATTTTAGATTGTGAAGCTGACAAGGACGTGCCAATCATCTTAGGGCGATCGTTCCTAGCCACCGGCAGAACCTTGATAGATGTGCAGAAAGGAGAATTAACCATGAGGGTCAATGATCAGGAAGTCACGTTTAATGTGATGAATGCAATGAAGTACCCTGGAGATTTCAAGGAATGTTCGATGATTGATGAAATTGACGAACTCTCTCGGTCTAGTTTTCAGGAATTGATGAAAAGAGAAACTTTGGAGGATATACTTGGAGATGAAGAACCAGAAGTAAGAGGTGGGAAAAAGATTGAAGTTGAAGAGATCAATCAACCCATGAAAAGGCGAAGGATCAAATCATATTGGGGAAAGGGCTTCGAGGAAGAGGAAGCCCATGTCTCCGTGATTGACCTGGTATGACTTCTATACTTTGAAAAAGTAAATTTTGTTATTATCTGGATCTATAGTCAAATAATAATACAGACGGGGACTCCAAAAATATCTTGACAAGAGTAAAAACTCTGTCTACGAAAATCCTGTCTAGGAAAAGGTATTTAAACTAACCGTAGGGAACACCTTTTCCTGGGGATTTACCTGGGAGTTTTGAAAAGTCCATATTATTTTGTACCCTATCTATTGTTAAAAGAAAGAAAAAAAAAGAGAGAAAAGAAGAAAAAATAAAAATATAAGTTTTGAATAAAAGGATTTCTTGGATCAAGAGGGAACTTTGTCTAAGGAATGTTCTGACTAGGCTGAGGTATTTAAGCTAACCATTGGGAACACCTCTACCTGGGGACTTACCTGGAAGTTGAATTGATAAAAAACTTTTTGATTTAATTTTCTCTTAAAAAGAAGAAAAATTATTCATAAAAATAAATCATGATTAAGCATGTGAACTTTCTAACATGTTTATGAGTGTTTCAGCAAAGAAGAAAAGGCAAAGGAAATCGAAAAGTCAGAAAAACAGTGAAGGTAGAAAAACTAGGTGAAATGCGATCGCATTTCTCCCCAGTGTATTTGGGAATGCGATCGCATTTGTCCGAATAAGAGGGAAGTCACCAAAATTCTTTGACCTGCACTTGACCTAATTAGAAAACTATAAATAGCTGACTTATAGTCTTTCCCTCTTCACCAACCCCTCAACTCTTTTGCATTCAAGTCAAAACCTCAACTCTCCATATTCTCTCATCTTGAAACCGAAAAACCCATATCAAAAACCCATGAAGAACACGCAAAAGCCATCATCATCACGCAAGATTACTCGTTCCCAGAGTAATCTAACAGCCCACGAAGTTGAAGCTAGCATGCGACGACAAGAGGAGAACCCCGAAACAGCCATGCACGACACACGAAGAACGAGATCCACGGGTTTTTCGCCGACGGTCGTGAACCTCAAACCCAGCACTCAAACTCCCTCTTCTTCGACAATGCCGACCACGTCGAGGGAGAATCCGAGTTCGTCTTCACCTAAGAGGTTCACGCGCGCCACTGTCGTTCGCCAAACCCAAAAACCCGCCACTCCACAATTTAGAAAAGCTCGCGGGAGTGGTTTTCAATGATCTGGGCGATGGGAGATCAGAGACGTGCTGCCCTTGAAGAAGAAGGAAACAGACAAGATGAAGAAGAAGCCGCCAAGACAGCTGGAAGCTCTTGGCAAGAGGGAACTTCAACGGGTAAAGCTTATGAACCTTCAACTAACCCCTCTTCATCTTGCAGAGCCAAACCATTCGTTACCTACAGTGCAAGGAGGAGGAATCCCAAAAAGGTTGTGCCCGAGAAGCCGCTTGTTATTGAGCCCCTAAAAACAGCAAGAATGCCACCAGACGTGTTCGAAGGAATAATTCGCCAAGCTATGGCAAAGGCTCTTGCTATTGCTGATGGTTACAAGGCTGAACAGGAAGCCTTGAACTATATTGAGGTTGAGAGAAAGATGGAAAATCAGCACATGATGGAGGAAGATGAGTCTGCAAGAAAAAGAGATTTTGAAGAAGAGGAAAGATTGGAGGCCGAGAGGGCCAAGTTAGCTGAAGAAGAAGAGATGAAATTAGATGAAGACCTTAGGAGGGCAGCTGCTGATTTGCAACTCCTCGAGGAAGAGAAAGAGAAGAGAAGAATTGAAAGAAGATGAAAAAAGAAGAAAGGAAGCAGAAGACTTCCTTGTAGCTTTTGAGCCACTCCACAAGGCTCAAAGTGAAGCCGAGATGCTGCGAGGAAGGGAAGAAAAGGCCCAACAGGGGCCACATGAAGGAAGTTCATAAAAAGAAAAAGAAAGAGAGCAAAAGGATGAAGGCCAGAATGCGACCGCATCTGGGCCGCATTCTGAAGAAGGCCTAGCCGAGGCAACTGAAGCTCAGCCTGCTTGTAACGCCCATAATTTGAGAGAAATTTCAAATTTCCTAAGTTAGGGTTAATTTATAATTTAGAGGGAAATTTTCAAATATTAAAGATTTGAAAATTTGTGGGAAAATAGCATTTATCTTGGTCTTTGTGTTTCCTTAAAGGAAAAGGATAAAGGTGGCAATTTGGTAAATATTTTGGAATTGGAGCAAAACCCTAAGCCTTCATTCTTTTTATTTAAAGTCGCACGCAGCCCAAGAGTAGCCATTTAAGCCACCATCTTCTTCCTTCTCCTCTCCCATTCACGATTTCAGCCCCTTTCTTCTCCCACCTTCTTGATTTTTTTTCTCTTCAGCAACCCCGTCTCCAGCCAGCAGCAGACCTCACGGCGAGCTCCACGATTGCGCGTTCTCTCCGGCGAGTCCCGACGGTGCAGCGGCGTTCGCAGACAGTAGTGCGCAGGCGTGGGTGCGAGCTTCAGCGATAGTTTTCGGGAGCAAGTAGATCCTCCTATGGATCAGTATGAGGAAGATCTCCCTGATGAGCAAGCTCCTGCACCTCCAGCACCAGCACAAACTGTTACTCTGACTTTAGAGGATCTTCAGGACCTTATAAATAATGTCGTTACCAATCAGGGGCCCCAAGTGAACCAAAATGAGAACCAGGGTCAGGTAAGCTCAACTGCGGGAGCTCGGTGTCTTAAGGATTTTAAGAAGTATGACCCACCGACGTTTAGCGGAAAGACTGTGGATCCCACAGAGGCCGAAGCTTGGACTGCCACAATTGAAGAGATTTTTCGCTATATGGGATGCCCTGAGGCGCAACAGGTGCCGTGCGCGGTTTTTATGCTAAGGGATGATGCCCTGTTGTGGTGGAGATCGGCTGAGAGATCCATCGACGTGAGTTTTGGTCTGGTCACTTGGTTGCAGTTCAAGGAGGTGTTCTTCCAGAAATACTACTCAGCCATTATCAGTTACAGAAAGGAGAAGGAGTTCCTAGCCTTGACGCAAGGACAAAAGTCAGTAGAAGAGTACGAACTGGAATTCACCCGACTGTCCCGATTTGCCCCTGATGCGGTGGATATGGAGGCGAAGAAGACAAAGAGGTTCATCTTGGGCCTCAAAGATGACGTCCAGAGGGTTGTTGGAGCCCTTGGCCCAGCGGCCCTTCGAGCGGCCACCTTTATGGGCATGCCAACTGTTAATGCAACTCCAGTAGCCAAGGAGTCGGAGCCCAACGCAGGACAGAAGAGGAAGCACAAGCAGACCACTGCTAACTCCCAGCGATCCCAACACTCTTCCGAAAGTTCTAGACAGAAAACTCAGCATGGCAAACAAGAGGGTAATGGAAGCGATAAACCAAAGTGCAACTCTTGTGGAAGACAACATTGGGGTCAATGCATGGCAGGGAAATGTGTGTGTTTCAGATGTCACCAAGAAGGGCATATGGCAAACAACTGCCCTCAGAAGAAAGCAAGAGGCTTGTGAAGAAAGACCTTAGTAGTTACTTTTGTTTTATTTGCTTTGATTGTGAAGATGAGACTTTAGTTATTTGTTTTAATTTTAGTTTGTTTGGTCTTTGTTTTTCTTTAAATATTAAGTTTGAATCCTGAGGTAGCGGATCATTTCCCTACCTTCCATTGTTATTGAATTTATAGAAAGGAGATTAATAAAGTATGTTTGGTTTGATGCTCTTTTCCTTCTTCTAGTAGTAGCTTGTGAATTATGTCGTTATGCTTCCAAAAATTTCGGTGCATTCGATTATTATTAAGATAAAAGTTTAAGTAATGTCGCTAACTTGAATTGGAACTTAGGGCATTACGTTTGTCAAGTCAGCACATTCCTTTTAATTATGCATGCTTACTTTGCAAATAAGTGTTTAGAGCTCTTCAAGACCAACAACTTTCGAGGACGAAAGTTCTTAAGGAAGATTGTAACGCCCATAATTTGAGAGAAATTTCAAATTTCCTAAGTTGGGGTTAATTTAGAATTTAGAGGGAAATTTTCAAATATTAAACATTTGAAAATTTATGGGAAAATAGCATTTATCTTGGTCTTTGTGTTTCCTTAAAGGAAACGGATAAAGGTGGCAATTTGGTAAATATTTTGGAATTGGAGCAAAACCCTAAGCCTTCATTCTTTTTTATTTAAAGTCGCACGCAGCCTAAGAGTAGCCATCTAAGCCACCATCTTCTTCCTTCTCCTCTCCCATTCACGATTTCAGCCCCTTTCTTCTCCCACCTTCTTGATTTTTTTTCTCTTCAGCAACCCCGTCTCTGCCCAGCATCAGACCTCACGGTGAGCTCCACGACGGTGTGTTCCCTCCGGCGAGTCCCGACAGTGCAGCGGCGTCCGCAGACAGTAGTGCGCAGGCGTGGGTGCGAGCTTCAGCGACAGTTTTCGGGCATGGGTCTTCATCTTCTCCAATTCGCAGGCGCGGCAGCGAGTTCCAGCTGGTCGCGGCGGCGGATCTCCACAGCTCCGGCGGGCGCGCATGTCCGGCGAGCAAACCCACGAACATCAGCTCTTCATTGTGTTTCCAACTTTGGGTACCCATATCGATTAAGGGTCAGATTAGGGAGTAAGAGTGATTTTTGGAACGCCGTTCAGCAAGCATCGCTCAACTTTGACTTTGTTAAAGGTCTTAGAGCTAAGGAATTTATTTAGATTTTTGTGAGATTATTTAACCAAGGTAAGTGAACTTACTATTGAACCCTTTTTAATTGGGTGCGAATATTTGATTTTCTAAAATATTCGTGTTTATGAGTTGTTCTCGAAGTTTATTATGATTATTGAAAGCATGAAATTCATTATCATTGCTTGCATTTGTTAATGTTTAAAATAGTTGAGTTGGTGGTCTCTCAAAATTCCATTAAAGGAATGAGTTTAAATTCCATTAAAGGAATAAGTTTAAATTAGTGTACATAAAATTGATGTACATTCTGTGATGCTTACACAGGGCTTAGGGACATGAAATTGATGTACCTAAGTCGAGGTTTGTGAAATTGACGACCTCGAGGTTTCGTGAAATTGACGACCTTCGTAGGAGACACATGAAATTGATGTGTCTAGGATATGCATGAAATTGATGTATATTCTCTCTCATTAGAAAGACACATGAAATTGATGTGTATAGGATATGCATGAAATTGATGTATATCATCTTTCATTAGAAAGTTTAAAATAAAGTTTAGAGCCACCAAAATTATATTTGTTGTTGATTTTTAAAAATGTTTTTAAAGCGTGACCCAACCTCAATAGTAGGGTCACTTACTGAGTATTTAAAATACTCATTCTTTTCAAAAATATTTTTTTTTCAGGTAAAGGCAAGGGCAGATGAAAGGCGATTGATGAGAATCCGATAGACAACCATGAGAGGACTTGAGTTTCATATTTTATTTTTCTTCCGCTTAAAGAACTCTGTTTTACTTTATTGAATTGTAAATTTGTTTTGAGATATTTCCAGAGGCCATGTACATTTATATTTTAGAAATTAATTTAGCATATTTAAAACCTTTAAAATTAGGGATCCCGAATAAAAGTTTTGTTTTAAAGTTTTTACTTAAGTTAGGTGTTTATGTTTTAAAATATTTTTATTTAAAAAGGCCTCCAAAGCATGCATTGTCGTTACGGTCCCTTAAAGGCTTATTAAGAAGTGGGGTCGTTACACTACTGATGAGGTTTTCGAACCTTTATTCAAATATGACCCACCAGCAACTAATAGCACCTCTTCGGGAGAGAAGAGGGATGAAGAAGAGAAAGAAAGCAAGGAGGTCGAGACCTCCAGTGACTCCGAAACAGAATCCGATTCAGAGATCAAGGAACTAGTGTTGGGTTTTATGTCCTAAAACTCGTAGATAGTGAATGATTAACGAATTATACACTTGTATCAATAAAGTGTTATTGAGGTTCATGCAATAAAGTGTTATTGTCATATTAAGTCTAGAATTGCACAATATGACCCAAATCCAATAAACTAAGATCCTAGGTTGTTTACATGTAACTTGAACTAGTATGTGGGGACATACGGGGATCAGTGTTCAAGTAACAACCTAAAAGGTCTATAGTACAGGGATAAGGCTGGGTACCTTATCCTGGTAACACTATGTGATACGACCCGCTTTGTATTTGATACAGATGTATTGATCCAAGGCATCCATGTAGGAGACATGCGAGCGGGGGTATCCTATGCAATGAGTTTGCATAAGACCGGACCACGAAATAGTAAACCACTAGATGTAACACCGTTAACTAGTTAGGTTACTGTTTCAATAGGATGACCTAGGTAACTCAATCTTAATCCTGAGTGTGTCATGAACTCCTTCTCACGAGGGATTGTCCTTTGATTAGTACGGGTGAGAGTGGCCAGCACGCCGACTCAATAGGCCTACCTTCTTGGGGACAAGACCGAGTGGGGGGCTGGGGACATGACAATACAAGATGGAATTCACTTCTTCCCCTATTGGGGCAAGTAGATGTGTGTTCCCTTAAGGGCTGATTCCGGGTCTTGAACAAAGGCGCGCCGTCCTCTCCTGGCCCGAGAGGAACTCTTGTTTAGAGGTTGGAACCTAAACAAATTGTTCATTAGAGGGATCAGTGGTACTTAAGGATCCAGAGGTAACCTAGGGGTAAAACGGTAATTTGACCCAGCTGGTGTTACGAACACACGTGAAGGATTGACTTACTGCATTGGTCGATATCCGTGGACACAGAAATATTCTACAGTGAGAAGAGTGCAGCTGTGGGTCTTTAGTGGAGTGACCCACAGTTAACGAATGTTGATTGACTCGGTTAATGAGTTTAACTGATCAATCTCGTATCGTTTTTTTTTTTGAATCGCAATCTCGTATCGTTGGAGCTTCTGATCTGTAGGTCCATTAGGTCCACCTGCTAGCTCATAACGGGTTCTGAGATAATATAGTCTTGATTATTAAAGGGAATATAAGTTAATTGTATTTTGATGCAATTAATATAATGTATGGAGATACATTATAGTATAAGTTTAATTAATGAATTAAACTTTATAATAAAATTAATTTTGGATATGATTCAAAATTAATTAATGAGAGAATTATGAATTTAATTAAATATGTGATATTTGATTAATTCATGAATTAATTAATTGGGGAATTAATTAATTTAATTTTAATTTGGTTAAATGTGATTTAATCAAATTAAAACTATAGTTTATGTTAATGTACATTTTAATGCACATTAAAACTATAGGTTAAATGAGAGAGATAAAATTGAATATGATTCAATTATAAAATCAATTAAATATTTGATATTTAATTAATGTGGATTCAATTAATAGAATTAATTGAATGGCCAATTTAATTCAATTGAATATGATTCAAATTGAATTAAAAACTTTATATTATAATTCATTTAATTAATATTGATTTAATTAAATTAATTATAATTAATTAATTAATTAAATATTTATTATTTAATTAGTTAATGGCCGAGATCGTTTTGATTAAGATCTAAGTCTAGATCTAGTAGGGTAATAACTCCCTCCCCACTTATCGTACAGGGGAGAGGGAGTTCCCAAGAGATCACTCATTCCTCTCATTCACGTTTTTGACAGAGAAAGAAAGTTCTTTCTTTTCTCTCTTCCTCTCTCAAAAATACAGCAAGGTTTCTTGCTGAAAATTCCCTTTTCCAAGACGATCTTTTGGTTCCCACAAACCAATCTCAGAAATCCAAGAGATATAGCGGGTGAATTCGTGTGGTGGTGTCCATTGGAAGATCAAGAACATTATTTGGGAGCATTGTGCAGTGTTCTTCGAAATTCGGTAAGTGCTTGAATCAATTTTAGCATGCTTAATCATTTTTAATTTAGAATTTTGTTTCTGAATTTTAATTGCCAATGTATTGGTTTTTCGTAAACGAAATTGTGAAACGAATTGGTCTTGATTGTTTCCGCTGCCAAAGGGATTTTAACCCTTACAACTAGATGATGACCAAGTTTCTATCTCTGCGGCATTGAGAAGAAAGAGAAAAGAGAGATTAAAGCTGAACGGAGGACCAAGAACAAGAATGACCCCATATGGCCAACAAGGGAGTTCAATGGAAAGAGTCCCAGACGAAGGTGAAGACTCTAGTGCCAAGCGACCTAAAGCCAAAATCGGCAGTTTGGCTTCACTTTCTGAAGAACTGTTTGATGCCAACCACCCACGACAGCACAATCTATGTGGATAGAGTCATGCTACTCTATTGCATTATGAAGGGGTTGGAGATCAACATCGGGGGCATAATTAGGGATGAGATTTTAGCATGTGGGAGAAAATGAGCAGGTAAACTTTTCTTTGGATCACTCATCACCCAGCATTGTCAAAGGGTGAAGATAGTTCCAGGCAAGGACGAGGAGTGTCATTTCTTCAAGCCAACCATCGACCTGTCCTTGATTGGGAAGCTCCAACAGAACAATATCCAGAGGAAAGATAAAGGCCCCACATCTCAGGCCACCACTCCACCTTCAGGGCCGAGCATGGCTTCTCCATCCCAGCACACTTCTTTTACATGGCCCTCACCGTCATCGGAAGCCCTAGCTATTACCTACTGCCCGTTAGATCAAATCAGGGAAACCTGAGGACTTATTGGGCATATGCAAAGGAGAGGGATGAAGCCATTAGAGAGTTCTATCTCTCTATCACCCCGAGTATTGCTCCGGTTTTTCCTAATTTCCCTCAGTCGCTGCTGCCTCAAGGAAACAAGGATTCTGATGATGAAGATGATGAAAATGATGATGAAGAGAATGAAGAGAAAGAGAGTTCCTCGGACGAGGACTAGGGGAGTTTTATGACCCCTTTACTTGCTATTTTTGTATATAATACTGTTTTTGTTGCTTGCTGTTTTTTAGTTTTAGCATGATTTAAATTCTGTTTTTAAATGTTAGTTGATAGTTATTATCATAGGGTAGTTTAGATAGCTTGTTGATAGTTAGATTAGATAAACTTGGGTTTTAAATCTTTTCTTTAAAAATATGCTTGTTGTTTTTGAGCTTACCTATGAACTTTTTGAAAGAAAAATCAACTTTAAGAAAAAAATTGCTTGATATAATGTTTTGGGAAGAAAAACATGTTTTCAAATGAGTTTTCTTTTAAGCCCTTGATGATGATAACTAGAGTTTTGTTCTATCTCAAGAGTGCCACCGTCACAACCGAATTGTTTTCTAGTCATAGGCTTTCCGTTAGTCTTTTTCTTTACAGAATTTTCTTAAGTCTAAACTTCCTCATGTTTAACCTTTCTAACACTCTAGGAGAGTTTAGCCTTGAAGTTTTGAAAGATAAAAAGCCTCATGTTAAGCCCATGCCTCAAAAACAAAGCCAATGAGGACATTGTCTAATTTAAGTTTGGGGGGGGGGGGGTGCTTTATGCTTTATATGTTACACCATGCTTTATGTAAATTTGTACTGCTGGAAAAGAATGTGCTCAGTGCTCAGTATCTTTTTTTTAAAAAAAATGAAAAACCGAGAGTTACTCCTCCTTCCTAGGGTTTACTGAGTAACCAGGGGCATTCATGACACCCATGGTTTGCCACTGCATGAAAGGTTTACTTAGGGAAGTGAGTATCATTCCAAGCTTGTGAACTTTGCTCATAGCTAGATATCTTCACCACAAAGTGTCGATAAGCTAGAACGAAGGTAAAGATGACAGCAAGGGTACTCTTAGGGGAAAAAGAAGTGAATAACAAGAGCACCAGCAGTCAAATAAGTTTGGGGGAGATAGAAAAGGTCTAGTAACTCATGTATGCTCATTTTTACCTCAAGATTATTTTTCTTAACTAAAAGGGCTACACTAGGCTCTATGAGTAGAAGTTAGGTAGTTTAAGCATATTGGTTAGAATGTACTAGGGAGAGTTTTGTTTTGAAAAAGAACAATAGAAATCTTCATGCCTAGGAAACTTAGACGTTCTGACTGGCACTAGAGTAGAACCCTCTCCTAAAAGGCAGACTTTTGAGAAAACGATCTTGAAAAACATGTTTACTTGATTCCATGCCACTTGATTTGAAATTTAAAGTTGATACTAGTACCTGTTGGGTTTTATGCCCTAAAACTCGTAGATAGTGAATGTAAACAAATTTTATACTTGTGTTTAATAAAGTGTTATTTAGTTTCTGCAATAAAATGTTATTATTAAATATTGCACTATTTGACCCAAATCCAATAAACTAAGATCCAAGGTTGTTTGTATGTAACTTGAACTAGTATGTGGGGACATACGGGGATCGATATTCAAGTAACAACCTAAAAGGTCTATAGTACAAGGATAAGGCTGGGTACCTTATCCTGGTGACACTATGGATACGGCCCACTTTGTATTATGATACAAACGCTATGATCCAACGCGTTCATGTAGTTGACATGCGAGTGGGGGTATCCTACGCAATGAGTTTGCATAAGACCGGACCGCGAAATAGTTAACCACTAACTATAACACCGTTAGTTGGCTTGGTTTCTATTTCACTAGGATGACCTAGACAACTCAGTCTCAATCCTGAGTGGATTATGAACTCCTGTTCACGAGGAGTTGTCCTTTGATTTGTATGGGTGAGAGTGGCCAGCACGCCGACTCAATAAGCCTACCATTTTGGGGACAATACCGAGTGGGGAGCTGGGAACATAATCACACAAGATGGAATTCACTCCTTCCCGACTCTAGGGTAAGTAGAGGTGTGTTCTCTTAAGTGGTGTCTCCGGGACTTGAACAATGGGCCCAACCCTCTCTATGGCACGAGAGGGACTTCTGTTTGTTGGTTGGACCTCAAACAGGTTGTTCATTAGAGGAGCATTGGGGACTTAAGGACAAAGATGTAAACCAGGGGTAAAACGGTAATTTGACCCAGCTGGGATACGAACACACGTGAAGGACTGACTTGTGGTATTGGTCGATATCCGTGGACACAGAAATATTCTGCAGTGAGAAGAGTGCAGCCGAGGGTCTTTAGTGGAATGACCCACAGTTAACGAATGGAGACTAACTTGGTTAATGAGTTTAAGCCGATTAGTCTCGTATCGTTGGAGCTTCTGATCTGTAGGTCCATTAGGTCCCACTGGTAGCTCGTAAAAAGACTTGAAGCAAACAAATATAAATTGTAAATTGAAAGTGTTCAATTTATTTGGGGAATCGTATAATGTATATTGATGCATTATAATATAAAGTTTATGAAACTTTATAATATAATTTTTGAATTAATTTCAAAAATTAATTCTTGAGAGAAAATGTTTGAAAGAGTTCAAATAAATTTAATATGAATTGGATTCATATTAATTTTAATAAAATCCCTAAGATTAAATATATGATATTTAATTGGGTAATTAATTAATCATGGAATTAATTAATTATTTATTAAAATTAGAAACCTTTTCCTATTAGGAAAGAAAATATTTGAAAGAGTTCAAATAAATTTAATATGAATTGGATTCATATTAATTTTAATTTTAATAAAATCCCTAAGATTAAATATGTGATATTTAATTGGGTAATTAATTAATTATGGAATTAATTAATTATTAAAATTAGATATTGTTCAGATAATAGATTTTAACTTATTCCTAGACCTTTTCCTATTAGGAAAAGGTCTTGGCCTTTACCTATATATAGGACCCCTGGGGTGGGGTGAAAGGCATCCCATTGTCTCTCCTTCTCTCAGAGATCTCTCCCAAAAGACTCCCACAAGTCTCCTGCTTCAAGAAGTCTTAGAGATATATCGGTGTAGCCGATTGGTGGTGTTCGCACAAGAGGGTTGCTGCATTTTCAATCTTATTGACAAGAAAAGGGGAATTGATCAAGGCTTTCTACAAAAGTAAGTTTTCTATGAAATCCTTGATCACTAGGATCAATCTAGTTGATCTTTTAGCATGTTTATAGCCTATGTACAGCCCTTTAAATAGAGATTTATTGCTGTAATATCTTGCAAATTTTATTGGTATTTCAATTAGAATCTAAGACTCTGAGTAGGTTCGGTAATACTTTCCGCTGTGTGGGGCTTTTATCCCTTCAATTGGTATCAGAGCTTAGTTTAGAGTATACTTCTAAGTTAGTTAGAAGAACACTCTCTAATACCGATTAAGTCATGCCTTATGGGCAATATGACTGATAGATCTTTTACTGGAAAAGAGCAAAAAGAGCCAAAGAGCCCTTAGAGCTTGTACATTTGGATCCTTGTGGTCTAATATGTTAAAGCAGTGGGAGGGTATGAATAATTCATCTATATTATAGATAATTATTCAAGGTATGTGTATCTCAACCTAATGCAACTTAAGTCTAAAGCTCTTGAGAAATTCAAAGTGGTTTGAGACTGAAGTTGGAAACTTGTTAGGTGAGATGATAAAAACACTTCGATCTGATCGAGGTGTAGAGTAGATGAGACTTGAGATTCCAAGACTATTTGATAGAACATGGAATTACATCTCAACCACCCCTGAAGCACCTTAAGGAAACGGTGTATCAGATAGGAGAAATAGAACCCTATTGGATACGGTTCGATTCATTATGAGCTTTGCTCATTTGCCTGACTCGTTTTGGGGTCATGCAGTGTTGACTGCAGCACATATTTCGAACAACGTTCCATCAAAAGTGTTTCTGAAACATCTTTTGGATTGTGGATAAGACGTAAAAGTAGTTTACGTTATTTTGGGGAGTTCAACACACGTGCTTGTGACTAACCCAAAAAGAAATTGGAACACTGTTCAACAGTATACCTATTCGTAGGCTACCCCATGAAAACGAAAGATGTGGATACTTCTTCAATCCGCAAGAAAATAAAGAATTTGTACCGACAAATTCTACATTCTCAGAAGAATACCACATAAGAAAAAATAAGCCACAAAGTAAGGTCGTTTTACGTAAATTAACTGATGAAGCTACAGAATTATCAACAAGAGTTGTTGATGATGTTGGACTTTTGACAAGAGTTGTTGATAAGGCCAATACAACTGGTTAGTTACATCTATCTCAAGAGTTGAGAGTGCCTCAATGAAGTGGGAGGGTTGTTCTACAATCTGACCGTTCCATGGGCTTAATTGAAGCCCAGATCATCATACTTGATGATGGCTTTAAGGATTCATTGTCTTAGAGCAGGACAATGTTTGATGTTAACAAGAACCAATTGGATTAAAGCAATGGACCATTAACAAGAGTTGTTGACGGGGTCAACACAACTGGTTAGTTACATCTATCTCAAAAGTTGATTGTGCCTCAATATAGTGGGAGGATTGTTCTACAATCTGACCGTTACATGGGCTTAATGGAAGCCCAGATCGTCATACCTGATGATGATTTAGAGGATTCATTGTCTTAGAGCAAGGCGATGAATGATGTTAATAAGAACCATTTGGATTAAACTGATGGACCCGGAATTGAAATATGTGGTTTCAGTTCCATCTAGAATCTTGTAGATCTATCAAATGAATCTACAAGAAGAAATGAGACATAATCTTATGGTTAGACTTATGGCAAAAGGGTTATACCCAGAGACAGGGGACTGTAAGAAATTCTTATCTCCTGTCGTCATGTTAGAACTCTTGTCCATTTAGAATGGATGTCAAGACTACCCTTTTGAATGGTAATCTTGAGAAAAGTATCTACATGTCTCAAGCAGAATGGTTCATTTAGCAAGATCAGAAGCAAAAGGGGTTTGCAAGCTTAAGTGATCCATTCATGGATTGACCTAAGCAATTCGATCTTGGAATATAAGATTTGATACTGTGATCAAATCTTTTGGCTTTGATCAAGAACATTGATGAATCTTGTCTTTACAAGAAGATCGTCAATAGTTCAGTAGCTTTATTAATGTTCTATGTGATTGATATCCTAGTCATTGGGAATGATGTAGGTTATCTTACTGACTAGTAAAATAAGCTAGCAGCTCATTTCCAAATGAAAATTTGGGAGAAGCTAAGTTTGTTCTTCGGATCCAAATCATTAGGAACCGTAAGAACAAAAAGCTAGCCTTGTCTCAAGTGTCTTATATCTACGAGATGTTAGTTAGATATAAGATGCAGAATTCCAAGAAGGGTTCACTACCTTTCAGGCGTGGAATTCATTTTGTCTAAGAAACTGTTTCCTGAGACACCTCAAAAAGTTGAGGACATGAGACGAATGCCCTATGCAATAGGGATTGTCAGTAAGTACCAATCTAATCCAAGATTTGATCATTAGAAAACCGTTAAGAATATTCTTAAGTATATGAGGAGAAAGAAGAACTATATGCTCGTGTATGGGACTAAGGATTTGATCCTTACGGGATACACTGACATGGATTTTAAGACTAATATGGATATCTGTCTGACGTAAAAGAATGGCTAGCGGCCCAATTCCAAATGAAAGATTTAGGAGAGGCCTAATATGTTCTTGGAATCCAAATAATCCGGGATCGGAAGAACGAAACGCTAGTCCTGTCTCAAGCAACGTATATTGACAAAATGTTGTCTCGATATTCGATGCAGAACTCCAAGAAGGGCTTATTGCCTTTCAGGCATGGGGTTCACTTGTCTAAGGAATAGTGTCCTGATAGCGAGCATAGCTAGCTATCTTTATTTATTTAATTTAGCTAGTCTTTGATGATTATTGGCCATTTTATTGCACTTTATTGTTTATTTTGTAGGAAATGGTTGATTGGAGCTTTAGCGCAATATTAGAGTTAATCGGGTGCTCGGGACGTGAAAAGAGGCAAAGGATTGAAAAGATTTGAAGAGAAAAAAAGTCAAATTTCGGCCAACAGCAGGCTAGCGTCGAGACGCTAGCTCTTGAGCGTCTCGACGCTCACATTCCATATCTGAATAGGCGCAAAAAGGTCACAGCGTCTCGACGCTGCGACCTTAGCGTCTCGACGCTGTGTTATTTCGCTTACTGAAACGCGCGTTTTGAAGGCAGCGTGACAGCGTCTCGACGCTATGACGAAAAAACAAAATATAAGCTTCTTTTCGGCTAGGTTTTGGGGGATTCAATTTTGGGACCTCTTAGAGCCGTAAACAGAGGAAAAACAGAGCAATTCAAGGCTGAAGCAAAGGGGAAAATTCGGAAATCAACCCATTGTTCGTGGGGATCGTGACGGGGACGTTCGGTCTCGGCCTACAACGAGTTTAATTCTTCTTTCCCTCACTTTAGTTAGATTTGGATGGCTTTTACATGTTTAGTTGAGCTTGTAATTTTGATCATGAGTAGCTAAACTTGTAAGCTTAGGGATTGATGTAGTTGATTGTGTTTATGGATTGATTTATGGTTTAAGTTGTGCAATGTTATTATGTTTGTAATCTTGATTTAATGCTTTCAATTAATTGGCCATTAGTTGGATGATTTAAGTTTCGAATCTAGCTCGGGAGAGGGGATTTGATTTAGACTTACTCAAGATTGCATGACTAAAGTTTAGTTTCTAATTCGTGACGGTTTTAGATTAACTTTAGAATTGGTTAAAAGATCTCATTGCCTTGCATGATTAATAAACTTAGATAGGGATATCAAGTTGGTTAATTTGCATGAGAATCAATTATACTCGGGAGAGGTAGTTGTGATTAAAGGGTCTTTGGCTCATAATTTCATTGTGCATAATACTTATTCCTTAAAATCAATCCTAAACTAAATCGGCGAAATCAATTCCCTAAGTAGTTTTCCCAATTGAAATTCCACACTTTTTACTTGCTTTGATTTGGTTTTCTTATCATTCATTCATCACTTTTTGATCCCTAAATAAAATTGGGCAAGATAATTCACAATACTTGATTTGCTTAAACATCCAATCCAGAGGACGACACTCGTTTGTACGAACACTTTATTATTACTTGACCCGTGCGCTTGCGGTTAGGAAAAGTCCACATCATGTCCTAAGACACCTCAAGAGATTGAGGATATGAGACAGATTCCCTACGCCTCCGCTGTGGGCAGCTTAATGTATATAATGCTTTGCACGAGGCCTGACATCTGTTATGCTGTAGGGATAGTCAGCACATATCAATCAGTATCCATGGTCAAACTTTACAATGGAGCTATAGTGTGGCATAGTTACAGTCTTGACCATATAGGCCGAAAATATAGCTACTTGTGAAGCAGCGATAGAGACTGTAAGACTTAGAAAGTTCTTGACTGATTTGGAATGTATTCCAAATGTGAACTTGCCCATCAGACTTTATAGTGATACAGTGGTGCTGTGGAAAATTCATAAGAACTTTGCAGCCCAAGACAAGCAAGCACATTGAATTAAATTGAAATATTCACGAAGGCTCTCTCGGCTAAACGGTATGAGGGTCATCTAGAAGGTCTAGGTCTACGAGTTATGTGCAAAGGTGAAATCTAGGGCAAGTGGGAGAAATGTAATGGGTATAGTCATACCATTATGTAATGGGTATTGTGATGCCCTAGTTTATTGTATTTGTACATTGTATATGTTTTGTACATGTATTTATACACCCACTGCTGAATAGATTGTTGTACATCCCACTAAACTAGAGTTTTAGTTCAAGTGGGAGTTTGTTGGGTTTTATGCCCTAAAACTCGTAGATAGTGAATGCCAGTTGGGATACGAACACACGTGAAGGACTGACTTGTGGTATTGGTCGATATCCGTGGACACAGAAATATTCTGCAGTGAGAAGAGTGCAGCTGAGGGTCTTTAGTGGAATGACCCACAGTTAACGAATGGAGACTAACTTGGTTAATGAGTTTAAGCCGATTAGTCTCGTATCGTTGGAGCTTCTGATCTGTAGGTCCATTAGGTCCCACTGGTAGCTCGTAAAAAGACTTGAAGCAAACAAATATAAATTGTAAATTGAAAGTGTTCAATTTATTTGGGGAATCGTATAATGTATATTGATGCATTATAATATAAAGTTTATGAAACTTTATAATATAATTTTTGAATTAATTTCAAAAATTAATTCTTGAGAGAAAATGTTTGAAAGAGTTCAAATAAATTTAATATGAATTGGATTCATATTAATTTTAATAAAATCCCTAAGATTAAATATATGATATTTAATTGGGTAATTAATTAATAATGGAATTAATTAATTATTTATTAAAATTAGAGACCTTTTCCTATTAGGAAAGAAAATATTTGAAAGAGTTCAAATAAATTTAATATGAATTGGATTCATATTAATTTTAATTTTAATAAAATCCCTAAGATTAAATATGTGATATTTAATTGGGTAATTAATTAATTATGGAATTAATTAATTATTAAAATTAGATATTGTTCAGATAATAGATTTGAACTTATTCCTAGACCTTTTCCTATTAGGAAAAGGTCTTGGCCTTTACCTATATATAGGACCCCTGGGGTGGGGTGAAAGGCATCCCATTGTCTCTCCTTCTCTCAGATATCTCTCCCAAAAGACTCCCACAAGTCTCCTGCTTCAAGAAGTCTTAGAGATATACCGGTGTAGCCGATTGGTGGTGTTCGCACAAGAGGGTTGCTGCATTTTCAATCTTATTGGCAAGAAAAGGGGAATTGATCAAGGCTTTCTACAAAAGTAAGTTTTCTATGAAATCCTTGATTACTAGGATCAATCTAGTTGATCTTTTAGCATGTTTATAGCCTATGTACAGCCCTTTAAATAGAGATTTATTGCTGTAATATTTTGAAAATTGTATTGGTATTTCAATTAGAATCTAAGACTCTGAGTAGGTTCGGTAATACTTTCCGCTGCGTGGGGCTTTTATCCCTTCAGTACCATGATTGATTACTACACATGAACCTTAACATTTTGGTTTGCAACTCATATTGAGCTCTTACATTTTGATTGGCAATTAAAGAGTTGATCTCTAACATTTTGATTGGTTGCTTGAGGACAAGCAATGAGTTAAGTTTGCGGGTGTGATAAGGGTAAAAAATATACCTATTTTACCCTTATATTTAGCTCATTTCTTTGTCAAATATTGCATGTTTAGATCAATTTTACTATTCCCGAGCTCAAAATATGTTAAAGTTGATAAGTTAGGGTATTGAGATTCAGTTTTGTCAAATTGTGCTCATTTGTGCTTAAAAGGACTCAATTTTAAGAGAATTTGACTAAGTTGTTGCTGTATAGGAAAACAGAGGAAAAGCTGGAATCTGCCCAGAAATGCGACTGCATTTCTGGGAAGGTGTTGGGATTCCAGAGTGAGTAAAAATAAGATATAAAAAGACTCTAGAACTCTGTGCAAGTATACACAGTCTGCAACAAGTAATAAGTATTTATCGAATCTAGGGTCTTAATGAGCTTTCACTTTATCTATTTTGTTTAGTTTTTCAATGGTTTCAAAACTGGTTAAAATGATTGGTTTTTATAGAATGCTGAGGCAAAATAAATGACAAAATAGAAAGTAAACAAATAGGCAGACAGATTAGAAACAGGCGCTGGTCAGGATTTAGTAATTGTTTTAAAAGATGCTCTAGCAATATTATTGATCATGCAAAATCTCGCAGTATTATTAGCGGATTCCTCCCGGAACTCCGGATTTTTTAGAATGTGTTTCAACTCCAATGAAGCTCTACCGATCAAGCACTAGGCAACTGGCTATCCCTAGCTCAGTCACTGGCGTTCACCAATACACAATGATCTAGTGTGATTAACCGCCACACACTCCCTAAATCATCCCTAAAACTAGAGAGAGGTATTCATACCGGCTGGCCAGGCGGGCATAAAATAGAAATGAACACAACAATTAATCAAGATGCATCAAATCAATATTTATTACTAGAAATTAAGCACGGCAACTACATGTTCCCTAACCAATGCCTAAAGCTACTTAGTTCATAAAATGCATGGAAACACACGTTACAATCTGAGTAAGCATATCCATAACTACAAAATAATGCAAGAAAATATTAATTCCCTTGGTCATCTTGCAGTTGATGGTCTTCTTGTAGGTCTCCAATCTCTCTCCTCTATTCAGCTCCCAAAATGGAAATGAGAAATGATCCTTCCAAAAGTGGAATGTTCCTCACAAGGATGGAATTCCCTTCCCAAAAAGGAATGAATTTGGCTTGGGCGACTATCTCCTTTTATAGAGTGATATGAGGCTTGAATTAGGTTGACCTAGACACGTGGATGGCTCTCCTTGCTCCATAAATCCGAGAATAGCATAACAGAATCCAGTTTGTTAAATTGGCTAACGAGCTGTGACGTGGCAGTTTTGCTCCCAAGCCTTGCTCCAGCACAGATTTTGCTCCCTTAAGTCACTCAGCAATATATTCTGCACAAAATAACTTCCAAAGCATCCATTCTTCCAAATGGGTTAAAACATATAATATTTATCTAAAAGCAACCCTATTTAGCACAAAAGACACACAAATCAATATAGAAATAAGGCCTAAATAACTCCCTTTTGGAGAGTTATCACACCCCCAAAGTTGAACTATTGCGCGTCCCGAGTAATACTAACCAACCTTCTCGTAAGAATTCAAAACATCAGACAAAAGCTCTTAAGCATGGGATGACCCACTTTATGGTGCAGTATACTCTTGCCTCAAACTCATCACCAATTAGACTAAATACTCATTGTAAAGCTAAAAAATCCTTAGTTATTCTATCTCTTGCCCCTCATAATGGCGACATTTTATGATGAAGCTCACCTAAGTTCTGGGAGACAGAAAAACTGTTGGATTATCATTCATCCTTCAAAACTTTTGCTCCATGAATTTTCTCAGCAAAATTTTCAATAATCAACTTTTTTTTCAGCAAATAATTGTTTCATTTTTCATATTTCCTAGGTCATCTTTTGACGCAAAGACAAACTGTGGGTATCACAAATGTCCCCTGGTTACTCAACAACCTAGCAAATTATTTAATGAAGGAGAGGAATGCTCGAGCAAAACAATTGGAGTAGCAAAAAGTCCCCCAAACTTGAATTATTCATTGTCCCCAATGAATCATTAATTTTCAAAATTATACCCCCAAACTTAAATTTTTCTATCTGAATTTTCAACCTAAGCGTGGGACTAGAACTAAGCTTAAAGTGGATCAAATAAATCAACACTACCTCAGAATCTTCTTTGTCGCAGCTGTGACCAGGCTAGAAGAAATGCTCAAGCAAAAGGTTTCTGGAGATCAGAATACCTTGATCTAATTAAGCTTAACCATTCCAAGCTTAAAAAATTCAGAAGAAAATCAGTTAAGTTTGAATTACTCAGTGCCATAGAACAGAAACAACTTTGGAAATTTCATTAAAAACAAAGCGAAAATATTACAAAGCAAAAGATTTAATGGCCTAGAGAAGCAAAAACATAGAAACAGAAAAAAAAAAAAACATTCACAGAAAATGAGGTTAGAAAATGCGCGAGCAAACAAAAATTTCAGAACAAAAATCATGCTCGCTCAGGGCCACTTCATCCGTCAGTCCTCCTGACCCTGCTCATTTTCATCATCCTTTTCTTCTCTTTCAACCGGTGGGGGCGGAATCCAGGGGTTCAATAAATCATCAGGGAACACTGGAAGGGCTGGAAATGGTTTGGAAAAATTTTCCTGCAGCGCCATCGTCAGGTTGGCATCACGCCGTTTAACATAGTTCCAGAAAGTTTGAGATTGCCTCTCGACAAACTCTTGCCTGCTGGCCGACAGTGCAAGTTGTTCTATAATCTTGTGAATGCCAAAAACAAGCCCACCCTGACGTGCCTCTTGCGTACGCTGAAGTCGTGCCAAGTTAGGCGTATCAATGATTCCCTTGTCAAATAAAGTAACATCTCCTTCATTCTCTGGAACCCCTGCTCGATTGCAAAGCATGGTAATCATATTCGGGAAAAACAGCTTCCCCACTTTATTCTTCCAACATCCAAATATTTCACTAGCAATAATCTTCCCTACATCAATACTGAGAGACCTTAAAATTGCAAACGCCAGCAGATCACGTTCCCTAAAAACCGTCGAGTAATGAGTCGTTGGAAGCAACCTCTGTTTGATAAATCCCATCCATGTATTTGCTTCCTTCTTTAGATAGGCTGACTGAAATGTCCTTTTCTCAGTTTTTGAAAGTCTCCACTGCCCCCCTTCAACACCAACTTCCCTCACAACATCACTCAACTGCTCGTTAGATGGCGCCACAGCCATCTCATTGTATCCTGCGTGTGGGAAATCTTGAAGGTTATACAGTGCGTTAATAGCACCAGGACTCCAGTTGACCTCAACACCTCGAACGATCACTTGAAAACCGTCTTCTTTGTCAATATTTGCATAAAATTCGCGCACTACCTGCGCGTTCATAGATTCAGGCTTTGAGCAGAATAATTCCCAACCATGGTTCGTAATGCCGGCCCTCAGAAAATGTGGAAGATCACCACTAAATCCTCTTTCAAAGAGGAAAACTCTCTTCAACAACTCAGCATACTTTGCTCTAGCAAGATTGTTGACGAAGCGGACATACGGCAACTGTGGCTCTTCTATCTTGTCAGGTTCCTCCGATGCTGCAGCAACACTCTTGCCCTTGTCTGCCCTTTGCTTGAGCAACCTTTCTTCTTCAGCCTTCTTCTCTGCTTCCTCTCTTTCTTTGGCCTCGTCCTCTTTTTTCTCCTGTTCCTCTCTTTCTGCATTTTCTCTTTCGGAATCAGTAGTTGGAGGCGAGGGAATATCAGTTCTGACTACCTTGACGCGACTCACTTTTCGCTTTACGCGGCGACATTTGGGCACTTCCGACATGATCACCTCTACTCGAGCTTCCTGTACTGGCTCATTACCTTTTTCAGGCGCAACTTCTGCCTGTTCTTCTTGCACATCCTCAGTCTGCCTTTCTTGAACTTCCTCTGCATTTTCTTCTCGAACTTCCTCTGTATTTTCCTCTCGAACTTCCTCTGTATCCACAACTCTCGGCTCAGTCTGCTCTGGGTTTTGTCCTTCAGGCTCCTTCGGATTGCCTTCTTCAACTGCCTCGGCAGCAACCTCCTTGACTACCTTCTGTGCTATTTCTTAATCCTCAGCCCTCTGCTGTCTTCTTCTCCTCTTAGCTTCTTTCTCTTCTGGTGTTTTCTTTTTCTTTGCCTTAGCTTTCTGTACTTCGGGGGTAACAGGCACCTCCTCTTCCTCATTGTCTCTCTCTTTTCTTGCTTTCGTTTTCGCCATTGGAGACTCAAAGAAATTCTTCCGCACACAGAAGCAAAAAAAAAAAAAAAGAAAAATACAAATGGCAAGGGATGAACAAGAAGATGAAGTAAGAAGAACTTATCGAAGGCTTGTGAATAAATAGAGCTTCAGCAAAACAAATCGTAACCGAAAGTTTTGCCCCTCATTAAATGGAATTACCGTTCAAACCTCATTTAATTTGTAAATCAAATCCATCAACGGTAAGATCTTGAATTTCAATCACCCATGGTAAATAATTATGTGCTGCCAAACGGCTAAACCATTGGATTACCCCTACGCAACACGTGGCAGCATCCATGTAATTTACTTGCCCACAGAAAATTCAAAATCAAACGGTAAAAGTAATTAATTCACAACAAAACCCTTCCTATTCGGACGAGAGATTTGCTTCAGCCATAACCTTGCCGCAACAACCTTCTGAACAAAAGATTACCTGAAGAATCTTGGATACGGAATTTAAATTCAAAATAGAAAAATCAAATCAGGAAATTTAAATTTGAATTAACCGCTAAAATCAAATCTTATCTTTTATTCTTATCCGAATCAGGAAAAATCTTATTAAACCTAATCTAAACAGAATTAAAATAACCAAAAACTGAATTAAAATCGAATTAAATCTAATCGGAATAAATAAAAACTAAACTTGCAAAAATAATAAAAATACTCAAGAATAACCTCTACTGAATTAAAAATAAAAGAATAAAATAAATCATGCAAGATTTAAACAAACCAAATCTAACCTAATTCAAATTAAAATCAAATCATATCAGCGAGAAAATAAAAACAAACACTGGGAGCTCAAAATATTGCTCTGTGAAATGCTCCCGCAAAAATCTCGCTCTCTCATTCATCAACCAACTTTAGGGAAGGATATTTCGTCTGGAACTCCTCTCCCCAATAATGTTTCACACGCTGTCCATTGACTTTGAACACATAGTCATCATCAACACATTGTCTAACCATAGATGCATCATTTGATATATAAAACTTCACCCCATGGAAAAATTCTTTCATCTGTTCTTTTGATAAACCAGGAGGCAAATTTCCAAAATCACGGTAATTGGAAAAGTCATCATACCAAGGTGTTTTCACTGCCTTAATATGAGCTACCATAAATAACCGCTCATCAATGAAGCACACTTGGAACACTGATTTGAGAAGAATACACAAAGGAAACTTTATTAAGGTCTCTTCATGCTCTGGCATTAAATCTGATGCAACAATCATGGGCAACGTCTCACCCTCCCCAAGATACACATACTTTAGATGATCCGGCAAGGGTTCCAAATCTAAAGTGGGTGCCTCAATCAGGGATGGCTTAATAGGAGGAGCCTTCCTTTGTTCTAAATCTAAAGACTCAAAAACATCCTCACAGCTAAACATTTCTTTTTCATTTTTTCTTTCTAAAGAACAAACTTCTAAATCCTCTTCACTAATCTCTCCATGATCTTCCAAATGCTTGTCAGCCGAATCCTGCATTGCTGTCTCAACAATTGTGTTCTCCAGAATCCTAATGAAAGAGCAATCTTCCATTTCGTCTGGATACTTCATGGCCTTAAAAACATTAAATTTTACTTTCTGATTATAAACCCTCATGGTTAATTCCCCTTTTTGAACATCTATCAACGCCCTACCAGTAGCCAAAAATGGACGACCAAGGATAATTGGGACATCTTTATCAGCCTCATAGTCTAAGATAATAAAATCAACAGGAAATATGAATTTATCCACTTTTACTAAGACATCCTCAATTTTACCCTCTGGATATGTGATAGACCTATCAGCTAGTTGGAGTGTGACTGTGGTAGGCCTAGCTTCACCAATACCTAGCTTTCGATAGGCCGAAAGAGGCATAAGGTTAATGCTTGCACCTAAATCACAGAGTGTTCTACCTAACTCTTTTCCACCTATAGACACAGGTATGGTAAATGATCCTGGATCCTTAGCCTTGGTTGGTAGCCCATTCTTAAGAATAGCACTACATTCCTTAGTAAGAGATACAGTTTCAAACTCCCCTAACCTCTTCTTTTTAGTTAAAATATCCTTAAGAAATTTAGCATAATTAGGCATTTGCTCAATAGCTTCTACTAAAGGGATATTTATGTGCAATTGCTTAAAAATCTCCAAAAACTTCTTAAATTGACCATCCTGATTCTTAGGCCTTTGCCTTTGTGGAAAAGGTAGAGGTGGTACATAAGGTGGGGGCGGCACATAAGGTGGTTCTACATCTGGAACAGAACCAGATGCTCCAGCATCATTATTGCTGCCTCCAGCACCCTGACCAGACTCCAACTCTTTCTCAACAACAACATTTTTATCACAATTCTTTTTCTATATCCTGGGTTTTACTAGGCTCTTTTTTTTCTTCTAGTGGCTTACCACTCCTAAGAGTCACTGCCATGCTCCTTACCTTCCCTTCTAGGGTGTTCAGTATCTGAAGGAAGTTTCCCTTGAGGCCTTGCCTTCAGCTCATTAGCTAGCTGGCCCACTTGCAATTCCAGGGCTCTCATTGAAGCTTGATTACTTTGAATTGCGGCATCTGTACGAGCCATATATTCTTTCATCATTGCCTCAAGAGAACTTTCTGGATTTTGCTGGGGCAAAACCTGCTTATTTTGCTGGGGCATTACCTGCGCTTTAGCAAATCCCGATTGGTTCACCTTTGGCTGTGCTTGCACATTGCTTCCTTGTCCTCCCCATGAGAAGTTGGGGTGGTTGCTTCAATCTGGATTATAAAAGTTAGAATAAGGGTTATTCCTCTGATTACCTACAAAAAACACAGAAGCTGGATTGCTGGGGCAAAACTCGTAGTTGTGATCTTCACCACAATAGACACATGCTTCCTCTGCAACTTGGTTCACCACTGCAGCAGGCTCCACAGCTGGCGGCTGCTGATGACTAACCACTGTCACATTTTTAAGAGCATTAGCTAACATTGCAATATCAGCCCTAATGGTGGACACACCATCAACCTCTAACACACTCTTAACCTTTTTATTTGTGCCTCTAACATTCGACCACTGACAACTATTAGTTGATATTCTTTCTAAAATTTCATGGGCTTCATTAAAAGTTTTTGCCAAAAGGGCCCCTCCAGCCGAAGCATCAACCATACCTTGGGTTGCTCCGTTTAACCCATTGTAAAATGTTTCCATTTGAATACAATGAGGTAAACCATGGTGGGGACACTTTCGCAAAAGCTCCTTAAACCTCTCCCAAGCCTCACTAAAAGTTTCATCTTCAAGTTGCCTAAACCCTACTATTTCACTCCTCAATTTAGCATTTCTATTTGGTGGGAAATATTTACTCAAAATTTTTTCTGCTAACTCATTCTATGTTCTAATTGATCCTGGAGCAAAAGAATTTAACCATGCCTTTGCTCCATCTCTAAGAGAATACGGGAACAATGTTAATCTAAGGGCATCTCTAGACACTCCTTGAATTACAAAAGAATCACTAACTCCTAGAAAAGACTTAAGATGTAAATGGGGGTCTTCAGATGACAAACCATGGAACTGACCCACAGTTTGCAACATCTGAAACATTACCGGTTTTTTAGAATTTGCCACTTCACCACTATTATCACAGTAAAGGGTGATTGGCAAGTTCATATTTGGAACAACTTCCAAATCCATCAAGAACTTCCGTAGCCATACAGCCTCCTTAGCTGCTTCACAAGCAGCGACATATTCGGCCTCCATGGTGGAGTCTGCAATGCATCCTTGCTTGATGCTACGCCAGACTACAGCTCCCCCGTTGAGGGTAAATACTGACCCTGATGTGGATTTCCTAGAATCCTGATCAGTCTGAAAGTCAGAGTCTGTGTATCCTGTAAGGATCAAATCCTTAGAGCCATACACAAGCTGATAGCCCCTCGTTCTCCGAAGATACTTGAGGATGTTTTTAACTGCAGTCCAGTGGTCTAACCCTGGATTGGACTGGTACCTGCTGACTATCCCAACTGCATAGCAAATGTCAGGCCTAGTACACAACATGGCGTACATAAGACTGCCCACAGCTGAAGCATAAGGGATGTGTCTCATATCCTCAATTTCTTGAGGTGTCTTAGGACACTGTTCCTTAGACAAATGAACTCCATGCCTAAAAGGTAGTAAACCCCTCTTGGAATTCTGCATCTTATATCTAGACAACATCTTGTCTATATATGATGCTTGAGACAGGGCTAGCGTTCTGTTCTTACGATTCCTGATAATTTGAATCCCTAGAACATACTGAGCTTCACCCAAATCTTTCATTTGGAACTCAGTCGATAGCCATTTTTTAATGTCAGCTAGGTATTCTACATCATTCCCAATGAGTAAAATATCATCTACATACAACACCAGAAAAGCTACTGAACTGTTGATAATCCTTTTGTAAACACAAGGTTCGTCAACGTTCTGGTTAAAGCCATAAGATTTGACAGCAGTGTCAAACCTTATATTCCAAGATCTGGAAGCTTGCTTCAACCCATAAATGGATCGTCTAAGCTTGCAAACTTTTTGCTCCTGATCTTGAGCAATGAACCCCTCTGGTTGAGACATAAAGATGTTCTCATCAAGATTGTCATTTAGAAAAGCAGTCTTGACGTCCATTTGCCAAATCTCATAATCATAAAATGTGGCAATGGACAAGAGAATCCTTATTGACTTTAACATGGCAACTGGGGAGAAGGTTTCCTCATAGTCCACCCCCTCCATTTGGGTATAACCCTTTGCCACCAGTCGAGCTTTGAAAGTCTGCACTTTCCCAGCTGCGTCTCGTTTTCTCTTGTAGATCCATTTGGACCCTATGGGTTTAGCCCCTTCAGGTAGGTCTACAAGATCCCAAACTTGATTGAAGTACATAGACTCCATTTCTAGGTCCATAGCTTTGACCCACTGGTCATGGTATCATTCATTGCCTGTCTAAAGGTCAATGGATCCTCGATTCCATCATCAGATATGACAGCTGGAGTTTCTGCTAAACTCAGATAGCGTTCAGGTTGAGTAACAACCCTCCCACTACGTCGAGGCATTCTCAACTGTTGAGAAGGATGGGCTTGACCAGATGTACTGGGCTCATCTACAACTCTTGTTGAAGGTCCAGTCTGTGTACTGGGCTCATCAACAACCCTTGTTGAATGTCCAGTCTTATCAACAACTCTTGTTGATTCATTCGTAGCTTCACCAGAAAGTTCACTTAACACCATTTTACTGCGTGGCTTGTGTTCTCGAACGTGGTCTTCTTCTAAGCATTTGTCGAAACAAACACTTTATTTTCTTGTGGATCGAAGAAGTATCCACCTCTTGTTTCTTTTGGGTAGCCTACGAATAGGCATAATTTTGAACGTGAATCCAATTTCTTTGGGTTTGCCACTAGCACATGTGTAGGACAGCCCCAAATTCTGAAATGACGTAAACTAGCTTTACGCCCTCTCCAGATCTCAAATGGTGTTTCAGAAACACTCTTTGAGGGAACTACATTCAAAATATAAATTGCAGTCTCTACTGCATAACCCCAAAAAGAACTAGGCAGTTGAGCATAGCTCATCATAGATCGAACCATGTCCAACAAGGTTCTGTTTCTCCTTTCAGATACACCATTCTGTTGAGGTGTACCTGGCGCTGAGAGTTGAGACGAGATTCCATGTTCTATCAAATAGTTCTGGAATTTTAAGTCCAAATACTCTCCACCTCGATCAGATCGAAGTGTTTTAATGGTCTTACCTAACAAGTTCTCAACTTTAGTCCTGTACTCCTTGAACTTTTCAAGGGCTTCAGACTTATGACTCATTAGGTATAAATAACCATACCATGAATAATCATCTATGAAAGAGATGAAATATTCATACCCTCCTCGAGCTCTTACATTCATTGGACCACAGAGATCCGTATGTACGAGTTCTAAGGGCTCCTTGGCACGATAACCTTTTCCAGTAAAAGGTCGTTTGGTCATCTTACCTTCGAGACATGACTCACACGGAGGTAAAGTACCATCTTCTAACTGGCTTAGAAGTCCGTTCTTAACCAATCTCCCAATCCTATTGAGATTTATGTGGCCAAGTCTCAAGTGCCAAAGATAGGTACTTTGAGAAACTTTCTGCCTTTTTGGTTGAGTCTCGACTGTTTTAAACATTTCATTGTTCAAAATAGCCCTAGACTATATTAGTCTTAAAACATACAAATTGTTCTCCATTTTTGCAGAACAGATATCAGTACCCCTTTTAGTAATGAAAGCTTCATTCACAGAAAAGGACACTGAATATCCTTGTTCTAGCAAACAAGAAACATAAATCAAATTTCTTTTTATTTTGGGAACTATATATACATTATCTAATAACATATAGTGTTCCCTGGAGAAGAACATTTTAATATCTCCCACTGCTTTAGCTGAAATGAGCTCCCCAGTCCCAACTTTGAGAGTCATTTCCCCAGCATCCAACTGTTGCCAGGAGCTCATTCCCTCAAAGGAAGAGCATACGTGATGAGTGGCACCTGAATCAAGGATCCAGGCTGTATCATCATTTTCCACTATACACGTTTCAATGACCAATAAATCAAATTTATTTTCATTCAGATGTGCTAAGCAGTCTATGTCATATTCATCATGAACAATTTCAGATGAATTAGACATGTGGGCTTGAGGACCGTCCTCAGTTAAGACCAATTCCACGCAATTAATGTTTAAGTTCATTTTCTTAGTTGTATTAGAAATACCAGTTTTGTAGTTGGCGTTATTCGAGGCATACAAAGAACGTTTCATTGCTGAGAACAAACAAATTAACTTAATAAGTATTGTTGCATTAACCCATTACACAAAATAATATTATTATTTTAATCCAATCAATTTAGCAAAAGTAATGATCGACCCATAGAATAAACATTCATTTTGCAACGATACTTCAGAGGTTTAGAACAACAGCTACCGTAGGGTAGTCGGCTACTCCTCCTCTGAATTGAGACAATCTCAACCAATCCCTATTTCCGGAATAACTCACATTCCAATAGTTCTTAGCTACGTTTTTTCGGTCAGGAAATTATTAACACCTTAACAATTTCCCGTAAGTGTGACCCTCCATTTTTCAGATTTCAGAGGTCGACCCCAACAATGCTACCGTAGGGAAAGTCAAAGTTGGAAATGGACCTAAGAAACCCTATCCATTTCTGGAGTTTGCGTTGTTCCGACTCCCATGATCAAGCCCTCCGTAGGGTGATCGCTCCCAGGGCGACTCGCAGGCAGATCATGGGGATCTCACGGTGCAACCTAATGGAGGAGACCGTAGGATACGTTGACACGTGTCCTGCTCCCACTTACTATAAAATACTCCCCCATTCACCTTGATATTGATCCATGCAAACACCATCCGTAGGGGGTCACTCCCAGGGTGACTCGAGGCCAAGCATGAACCTCACGTTGTGAACTTTTGAGGACGTGAGAGCAAAACTTGATTTATGAAAATCTTGTTTTGATATATTTCCTCCCACTAAGTATTTTTATAATTATAGGGTTTATTACTTAGGTAAATTCCGGCTAAGTGAATTTATCTAAGTCTATGCCTGTATATAACTTTTATATATATAGGTCTTTTCTCTAATGTCTAGGTGGATTAAACACTTTTAATTACCTAGAGACATTGCATGCTAATATAACTATGGTTAATTCAACTCAAGTTCCGGCTCATTTCCCAGGTAGCAGGTGTTCCGTAAACCGTCATCTTAAGTACCTCCAGCCTTAGATAGAACTTTGTCGGTAGAGTTCCCTTATAACCAATAGTTATGATAAATCTTTACTCTAAAGATCTAGGTGAATTAAACTCTTTTAATTGACCTAGTGATATTGCATGCCAACATAACTATGGTTAATTCAACTCAAGTTCCGAGTAAGTTCCCAGGTAGCAGGTGTTCCGTAAACCGTCATCTTCAGTACCTCCAGCCTTAGACAGAACTTCATCGGGAGAGTTCCCTTATAACCATAGTAAAGTAAACTCTTTACTCTAAAGATCTAGGTGAATTAAACTCTTTTAATAAACCTAGTGATATTGCATGCTAACATTTAACTATGATTAATTCAACTCCGGTATTCTGGGTTAGTTCCCAGGTAGGAGGTGTTCCGTAAACCGTCATCTTAAGTACCCCCAGCCTTAGACAGAACTTAACCGGTGGAGTTCCCTTATAATCATAGTAATGTTTTTCCTACTTAGTCAATTAAAACTATTTTTAATTCTAAGTAAGAAAATAATTCTAATCCTATTAGAATTATAATGAGCTTAGGTCTAATTAATTTTAAACATTTTAAAATTAATTCATTTTAACCTAAGGTCCTATGTTTGCATGCAACTCTTTGTTATAGGTTGACGGTTTCTAATCAATTTTATAACTTATTATAAAATTTTAATGATTAGCCCTATAACATGCTTCTATGGTGTTGGAAAAATAACAATCATATTCTAATTATTCAACACCATATTATTATGACGCCGATAATGATAATATAACGATTATATTAATCTAAAGTGGTGTCATGCTTCATGCAATTTCAATTTCGTTTAATTAATATCGATTATATTAATTAAACATCCATGAAATTAAATTACATGAAATTTGACATTAATATAATATAACTCTTATATTAATCTAATTAATATCATGCTCAATGCTATTCCATTTTCATTTAATTAATATAACATTTTATATTAAATCATACATGAAAACAAGCATTGATTTATATTTATTATTTTCATTCATAATATAACTAATTATATTATTTCTCATGAAAATAATGCTAAGCATGCATGCTACATTAATAAAATATAACAATTATATTTATCTAATTAATGTCATGCATCATGCTTTTCCAATTTCATATATTTAATATAACAATTATACTAAATAACTCATGAAATATAAATTCATGCATAATTATCATATATTATAACATTTATAACATAAATATGCATGAAACATGCTTAACCTATGGTGGAAATTTAAGCTATATGACATCCATAAAGCAAATAAATAGCAATTGAACTGGTTAATTTTGGCCCCTAGGATAAAATAAAGCATAAATTACAATAATTATAGCTATATTCTATCCTTAAAGTCCTTCTGCAGCTCCAAATACTGGTCTAGACCGCCCGAACCAACCCGAACCACTTCGAACCAACTACGAAAATCACGAACCGAGCTAAATTCCAGCTGAATCGGAACAAATTGGTCACAGCCCAGCCAGACCGCATGAATCGGACCGCCCAACAGCCTTGAACCGTCCTGTTGCGAATTTCTAGCGCGTGCTGTAATCGTGACAGCTTCGCAATTTCTCCGATTTTTATCTCATAAAAACCTATTCTAGACCCGGACTTACATAGGACTCGATTTTACATAAAATACCCGAAACACCGGGCCCTTACATGATCAAATCACATAAAAACAGTAAAATCTATGGCCATAAAATTAACCTAAACAGTTCAATGCAAATCATACATACATTATGTATTAATCAATCCCACCAATAGCCAATGCAAATTTTAGAGAAACATAATTAGATCTACGATCGTCTCTGATACCAATTGTAGGATTGGAATTCCATAATTCCGCAAAGCGGAAGCGTGATTGGGACCGATTCGTAATTAATTTTGTTTAATCTAAAATACCAATACATTGGCAATAATATTAGAACTATTCTAAATATATATTAAGGCTAAGCATACAAAAATATTAGATCTAAATCTAATTTGTAAAGTAACAAATTACTTACTCTCGTTGACGACTCAGATTAAATTCACCAACTGCTTGTGAATTAATCACGAACTAGTGTGAACACCACCATTATGGCTACACCGGTATGACTCTGAGACTTCTAGAGGCAGGAGACTTGTGGGAGCCTTTGGGAGAATTCTCTGAGAGTAGGAGAATGAATGGGATCCCTTTCACCCCACCCCAGGGGTCCCTATATATAGTAAAGGCAAAGACCTTTTTCCTAATAGGAAAAGGGAGACCTTTTCCTAATAGGAAAAGTCTCTAATTTTAATAAATAATTAATTAATTCCATAATTAATTAATTTCCCAATTAAATATCATATATTTAATCTTAGGGATTTTATTAAAATTAAAATTAATATGAATCCAATTCATATTAAATTTATTTGAACTCTTTCAAATATTTTCTTTCCTAATAGGAAAAGGTCTCTAATTTTAATAAATAAATAATTAATTAATTCCATAATTAATTAATTTACCCAATTAAATATCATATATTTAATCTTAGGGATTTTATTAAAATTAAAATTAATATGAATCCAATTCATATTAAATTTATTTGAACTCTTTCAAATACTTTCTCTCAAGAATTAATTAATTATATTATAAAGTTTCATAAACTTTATATTATAATGCATCAATATACATTATACGATTCCCCAAATAAATTGAACACTTTCAATTTACAATTTATACTTAATTGCCTCAAGTCTCTTTACGAGCTACCAGTGGGACCTAATGGACCTACAGATCAGAAGCTCCAACGATACGAGACTAATTGGCAAAACTCATTGACCAAGTTTAGTCAACATTCGTTAACTGTGGGTCACTCCACTAAAGACCCACAGCTGCACTCTTCTCACTATAGAATATTTCTGTGTCCACGGATATCGACCAAGCAGTAAGTCAATCCTTCACGTGTGTTCGTAACACCAGCTAAGTCAAATTATCGTTTTACCCCTAGGTTACCTCTGGTTCCTTAAGTACCACTAATTCCTCTAATGAACAAGTTGTTTAGGGTCCAACCACTAAACAGGAGTTCCTCTCAGGCTAGGAGAGGACGGCGCGCCTTTGTTCAAGCCCTAGAATCAGCCCTTAAGGGAACGCACATCTACTTACCCCAATAGGGGAAGGAGTGAATTCCATCTTGTACTGTTATGTTCCCAGCCCCCATTCGGTCTTGCCCCTGAAATGGTAGGCTTATTGAGTCGGCGAACTGGCCACTCTCACCCATACAAATCTAAGGACAGTCCCTCCTGGAAGGGGTTCATAACAGACTCAGGATTGAGATTGAGTTACCTAGGTCATCCTATTGAAATAGAAACCTAAACTAGTTAACGGCGTTACATCTAGTGGTTACTATTAAGCGGTCCGGTCTTATGCAAACTCATTGCATAGGATACCCCCACCCGCATGTCTCCTACATGGATGCTTTGGATCATTGCATCTGTATCGAATACAAGGTGGGCCGTATCACATAGTGTCACCAGGATAAGGTACCCAGCCTTATCCCTATACTATAGACCATTTAGGTTGTTACTTGGACACTGATCCCCGTATGTCGCCACTGTTGGGTTTTATGCCCTAAAACTCGTAGATAGTGAATGTAACCGTTGACCGGATATTAATGAAATAATATTGATATGTTTTTTATTAATTGTTATTAGTTATTTTATATTTGTCTTTGCCTAATAATAACCCTAATCCAATAAACTAGACATCCAAGGCTGTAATATGAGTCTTGAACTATATGTAGCGACATATGGGATCATTGTTCAAGAAACAGCCTAAAGGGTCTATAGTATAGGGATAAGACTGGGTGCCTTATCCTGGTGACACTATGGATACGACCCACTTTGTATTTGATACAAACGCTGCGATCCAACGCGTTCGTGTAGGAGACATGCGAGTGGGGGTATCCTATGCAATGAGTTTGCATAAGACCGGACCGCGAAATAGTAACCACTGGTTATAACACCGTTAACTAGTTGGTTTTCTATTTCACTAGGACGACCTAGACAACTTAGTCTTAATCCTGAGTTGATTATGGACTCCTGCTCATGAGAGATTGTCCTTTGATTTGTATGGGTGAGAGTGGCCAATACGCCGACTCAATAAGCCTACCACTTTGGGGACAAGACCGAATGGGGAGCTGGGAACATAATCGTACAAGATGGAATTCACTCCTTCCCGACTTTAGGGAAGCAGATGAGTGTTCCCTTAAGTGGTTACTCCGAGTCTTGAACAAAGGGCCCTACCCTCTCAATGGCACGAGAGGGTTTTCTGTTTGATGGTTGGACCACAAACAGGTTGTTCATTAGAGGAGAATTGGTACTTAAGGAAATAGAGGTAACCCAGGGGTAAAACGGTAATTTGACCCAGCTGGTGTTACGGACACTCGTGAAGGACTAACTAGTCGATATTGGTCTATATCCGTGGACACAGAAAATATGTCTGCAGTGAGAAGAGTGCAACTGTGAGTCTATAGTGGAATGAACACACAGTTAACGAATATTGATTAATGTGGTTAATGAGTTTGACCAATTAATCTCACATCGTTGGAGCTTCTGATCTGCAGGTCCATTAGGTCCCACTGGTAGCTCATAAAGTAATTTGAGGCAACTAAGTAATAAATGTAAATTGAAAATGTTCAATTTACTAAGGGAAACAAATATAATATATATTGATATATTATTATGAGAGAAATTAATATTTGAAGAAATTCAAATATAAATTTATGGAAGTTTGAAAGAGTTCAAATAATGAATTAATTAATTTAAGGCCTAAAATGTGTTTGGGCAAATTAATTAATTCTAGGCCGGAAATTAAATATGTGATATTTAATTGGTGGGAATTAATCAATTATGGAAATAATTAATCACTTAAGGAAGTGATTAATCATTTATGGAAATGATCTAATCACTTATGGAAGTAATTAGTCATTTGTGGAAAAGATTAATCAATTGTGGAATTGATTGAT
Source organism: Luffa aegyptiaca (assembly GCA_017139565.1). Taxonomy (NCBI): domain Eukaryota; kingdom Viridiplantae; phylum Streptophyta; class Magnoliopsida; order Cucurbitales; family Cucurbitaceae; genus Luffa; species Luffa aegyptiaca. The sequence continues at coordinate 23,419,643 of CM029401.1, read as the reverse complement.
CATGATTGATTAATTAAGGAATAAGATTGAATCAATTTTGGAAAAGATTGATTTAATTGAATATTTTATTCATGGCCTCTCTTCTATAAATAGAACACTAGACCTAATTGGTCTAGGACACTTGACACTTTGCTCTTGGTCTTAGACTCTCAAGACAAGACCTAGAATTCTCTCTAGCCTCCCTCTTAGAGAAAGACTCCCACAAGTCTTTTGCCTCCTAGACCTAGAGTCATACTGGTGTAACCTCTGTGGTTATTGTGTCATTCAAGAAGAATTTTCCAGCGATCACAAGACAAAGGAGGCTGCTGCGTTTTGTTCGTTGGAGCATCGTTGGCGACGAACGGTCAAGTCTACAACGGAGGTTTGTAACGGTTCTTCCCCTTTTCTTTAGAAAAGCATGAAAATAAATTTAGATTTATTTTTAAGCATGTTTAAGCTGATTTTCCAGCAACTTTAAAGAGTGTTTAAAGTTTGTTTGAGTTTTCGTAACGGTATTTTAATGTTAATTAATATACGGCGTAAGGTCCAATCGATGCGCTTCCGCTGCGTGGGGACTTTTATTCCCTTCACCCACATACTAGTCCAAGTTTCATTTAAACAACCTTGGATCTTAGTTTATTGGATTTAGGGTTTATTAATGCAAACTCGATTATTCAATAACCAAATTACTGAATTACTCAAATAACACTTTATTGAGATCGATTAATTTGTTTCATTTACTATCTACGAGTTTTAGGGCATAAAACCCAACATCAGGATGGTCAATTTAAAATGTTTTTAGAGATTCTTAAGCAATTGCATATAAATATCCCCTTAGTAGAAGCTATAGAGCAAGTGCCTAATTATGCTAAATTTCTTAAGGATATTTTAACTAAAAAGAAGAGGTTAGGTGAGTTTGAAACTGTATCTCTTACTGAGGAATGTAGTGCTAATCTTAAAAATGGGCTACCAACCAAGGCTAAGGATCCAGGATCATTTACTATACATGTGTCTATAGGTGGAAAAGAGTTAGGTAGAGCACTCTGTGATTTAGGTGCAAGCATTAACCTTATGCCTCTTTCGGTCTATCGAAAGCTAGGTATTGGTGAAGCTAGACCTACCACAGTTACACTCCAACTAGCTGATAGGTCTATCACATATCCAAAGGGGAAAATTGAGGATGTCTTAGTAAAGGTAGATAAATTCATATTTCCTGTTGATTTTATTATCTTAGACTATGAAGCTGATAGAGATGTCCCAATTATTCTAGGACGTCCGTTTTTGGCTACTGGTAGGGCGTTAATAGATGTTCAAAAAGGGGAATTAACAATGAGAGTCTGTAATGAGGAAGTAAAATTTAATGTGTTTAAAGCCACGAAGTATCCAGACGAGATGGAAGATTGCTCTTTCATTAGGATTCTGGAGAGCACAATTGTTGAGAGAGCAATACAGGATTCGGTTAGCAAGCATTTGGAAGATCATGGAGAGGTTAGTGTAGAGGATTTAGAAGTTTGTTCTTTAGAAAGGAAAAATGAAAAAGAATTGTTTAGGTGTGAGGATGTTTTTGAGTCTTTAGATTTAGATCAAAGAAAGGCTCCCCCGATTAAGCCGTCCCTGATTGAGGCACCTACTTTAGATTTGAAGCCCTTGCCGGATCATCTAAAGTATGTGTATCTTGGGGAAGGTGAGACGTTGCCCATTATTGTTGCATCAGATTTAATGCCGGATCATGAGGAGGCCTTAATAAAATTGCTGCAGCAATACCGCAAGGCTATTGGTTGGACATTGGCTGACATTCAGGGGATTAGCCCATCTTTTTGTATGCACAAAATCACTCTAGAGGAGGGATCCTTTAGGAGTATTGAGCAACAAAGAAGGCTTAACCCTACAATGAAAGAAGTGGTTAAAAAGGAGGTGATTAAATTGTTGGATGCTGGCATCATTTATCCAATTGCAGACAGCAATTGGGTAAGCCCTGTCCAATGTGTTCCTAAGAAAGGAGGTGTCACTGTGGTGAGCAATAAAGACAATGAGTTGATCCCAACTAGGACAGTAACTGGTTGGAGGGTTTGCATGGATTACAGGAGGCTTAATAAAGCCACCCGTAAGGACCACTTCCCTCTGCCATTTATTGACCAGATGTTGGATAGGTTGGCTGGTCAGGCCTACTACTGTTTCTTGGATGGTTATTCTGGGTATAACCAGATTACTATTGCTCCTGAGGATCAGGAAAAAACCACGTTCACCTGCCCTTATGGGATGTTTGCTTTCAGGCGAATGCCTTTTGGCCTTTGCAATGCTCCAACAACATTTCAGCGGTGTATGTTGGCAATTTTTTCTGATATGATTGAGTCCACTGTTGAGGTATTCATGGACGATTTTTCAGTTTTTGGAGGGTCTTTTCAGAGTTGTTTAGATAATTTAGGTCAGGTATTAAAAAGATGTGAGGATACCCATCTAGTTCTTAATTGGGAGAAATGCCACTTCATGGTGAAGGAGGGCATACTGTTGGGTCATAGGATTTCTAAGAATGGTTTAGAATTTGATAGAGCAAAAGCTGAGGTTATTGAAAGATTAGAACCACCGAATTCAGTGAAGGGGATTCGGAGTTTTTTAGGTCATGTTGGATTTTATAGAAGATTCATAAAGGATTTTTCAAAAATTAGTAAACCTCTTTGTAACTTATTGTGCACTGATCATGTTTTTGACTTTAATGCAGATTGTAGGAAGGCTTTTGAGACATTAAAGGCTGCTTTAATCTCAGCACCCATTCTTTGTGCACCTAATTGGAATTTACCATTTGAGGTAATGTGTGATGCGAGTGATGCTGCGGTAGGTGCAATGCTGGGGCAAAAGCAGGGCAAATTTATTCATCCTATATATTATGCAAGCAGGGTTCTAAATAAGGCACAAGTCAACTACACAACTACTGAAAAGGAGTTGTTAGCTGTTGTGTTTGCCTTTGAGAAATTCCGGCCATATTTGGTTGGATCCAAAGTCACGGTGTTCACAGATCATGCAGCAATAAGGTATTTAATGTCTAAGAAAGATGCAAAGCCTATACTAATTCGTTGGGTTTTATTATTGCAGGAGTTCGACTTGGAAATAAAGGATAAGAAGGGATCAGAGAATGTCATTGCAGATCATTTGTCTCGTCTTGATTCATCATCATCTTTGCTGGAGCAAACTGCCATTTCCAATTCTTTTCCAGATGAACAGCCTTTTGCTGTTCAGGTAAAGGTAGTCAGGGAAGTCCCTTGGTATGCTGATATGGCCAACTTTTTAGTCAAGGGAGTCACTCCTGTTGACATGGATTGGAGGCAGAAGAAAAAGTTTAAGCATGATGCAAAATTTTTCTATTGGGATGAGCCATTTATGTATAAGCAATGCTCTGATGGTATTATTCGTAGGTGTGTTTCAGGTGATGAAGCAAAGGAAATCCTGGAGCAATGTCACTCTTCGCCGTATGGAGGCCATTTCAGCGGTCAAAGGACAACTATGAGGATTTTGCATTGTGGATTCTTCTGGCCTACCTTGTTTAAGGATGCCCATTGGTTCTACAAGCAATGTGATGCTTCCAAAGGAGAGGAAACTTAGGGCCTAGAGATGAAATGCCTCGTACTTACATTCTAGAAGTTGAATTATTCGATGTATGGGGTATTGATTTTATGGGGCCATTTCCCCCTTCTAATGGCAATGTTTTTATCTTATTGGCAGTGGATTACGTGTCCAAGTGGGTGGAGGCCATTGCATGCCATCAGAGTGATGCCAAGGCGGTTTCAAGGTTTCTCCAATCGCACATTTTTGCGTGGTTTGGAACACCTAGAGCTCTAATAAGTGATGAGGGTACACATTTTTTTAATAATATTTTAACTAAGCTTTTAGCTAAGTATGGAATCAAGCATAGGATAGCTACCCCTTATCACCCACAGGCTAACGGTCAGGCTGAAATAAGTAATAGGGAAATTAAATCAATTCTAGAAAAAGTAGTCCATCCATCTAGGAAGGATTGGTCTTTTAGGTTGGATGAGGCTCTTTGGGCTTATAGGACAGCCTATAAGACTCCTCTAGGTATGTCTCCCTATCGGTTAGTATATGGGAAAGCTTGTCATTTACCATTAGAGCTAGAGCATAAAACGTTTTGGGCTTTGAAAAAATTAAATTTTGATCTGAGTCGTGCAGGAGCAATGAGAATGCTACAGCTTAACGAATTGGAGGAATTTCGCCAATTTTCTTATGAGAATGCGAAAATGTATAAAGAAAAGACTAAGTTGTGGCATGACAAGAAAATTAAGCCTAAAGAGTTTGTCAAAGGTCAAAAGTTTTACTTTATAATTCTAGATTGAAATTGTTTCCTGGGAAACTAAAGTCCAAATGGTCAGGTCCGTTTGTGGTGATTGAGGTTTTCCCCCATGGAGAAATTACTTTGCAAGATGAAAAAGATGGAAGAGTATTCAAGGTGAATGGTCAGCGTGTCAAGCATTATTGGGGAGAGGAGTTTCAGTCGAAATATCCTTCCCTAAGGTTGGTTGATGATTGAGAGAGCAAGATTTTTGCGAGAGCATTTTACAGAGCAAAATTTTGAGCTCCCAGTGTTTGTTTTTATTTTTCGCTGATTTGTTTTTAAATTCGATGAGGATAGATTTGGTTTGATTGAATTTTTGCATGGTTGATTTTAATTTCGTTGATATTTATAATTTTGTAGAATTTATTTTTGTAGATTTTATTTCGCTTTATTTAATTTATTTATTTAAATTATCTTTGTATTATCTTTTAATTAGGTTTTCGATTATTTAAATTTCTGTTTAGATTAGGTTTAATAATATATTTCCTGATTTATTCGGTTTAAGATAAAAAGATATGATTTGATTTTGGCGGTTTGAATTTGAATTTTCCCGTGTGAAAAGATTCTTCTAGAAGGAGATTTTGTTGCTCAGTTTGTCTTTGCAATCTTTTGGTTAGAGCAACCATATCATCAGAATATTACGGGATTTGGTTGTGAATTAAAAATTTTACCGTTGAGATTTTATTAGCAGGATAATTACGTGGGCATGCAGTTAATTACCAAAGATGTCATGTGTTCAGCAGAGGGCAACTGGCGTTATGGTTGTTACACACAGAGGGAGCACAGTAAATGGAAGATCTTACCGTTTGACAGATCAAAATTTTCCACGAATCCATATTGTTAAAACGGTAACTTAAATTAATTAGGAGATAGTTAGGGGCTAGTTATTTGTTAAAGATCTTTGAGTTAGTGCCCTATTTATACGATCTCCCGTCAGGTACGTTTTTCACTCTTATCTTTTATTACTACTGATGTGATTTTTTTTTCTCTCTGTGTGTATTATTATTGTGAGGAAAAAAACACGAGCAAGAAAAAAATGTTGAGACTGTTGAGACTGAGATGGAACTGAGTGAAGAAGTTGAGCTTAATGAAAGATTTCAGTACGGGAGATTTATCCATGAAGAGGCAAGACAAAAATATCAAGAAATCCTGAAGCGAGATGTTCTAATGGAGTGTGGCTTCGATGGTGGTAAAGAGCTCGCACATTTTCCTTGAGCAAACATCACTAATCACAGTTGGGAACGGTTGTGCGCAAAGCCAGAGCCCACTGTTGATCAATTAGAACGGGAGTTCTACGCCAACATCGATGAAAATGAAGGATTCTTGGTTATTATTTGTGGAATTGTTCTCGACTGGAGCCATGTAGGGATTAATTCTCTGTTTAATTTACAAGACTTTCTCCCACGCTGCTTTCAATGAAATATTAGTTGCTTCCTCAAATGAGCAACTAAATGCCTAGTGGAGGTTGTCTAAGATGAGGGCAAGAACATTCCAGTCAGCATACCTGAAGCGTGACGCTAACACTTGGCTCAGCCTTGTCAAGCAGAGATTATTGCCTACAACATATGCCTTTATTATCCCCCGTGATCGAGTGCACTTGAAGGTTCAGAGTCCCAAAGAGTTCCAGTGGTATAAACTTGTTTGATAAGGGGATTATTGACGCTGCCAATCTGGCTAGGCTTAAACAAGGTGAGGTGCGCTAGGGTGGTTTGTTGTGCGGTGTCCATAGAGTGTTGAAGCAACTTGAGATGGTTCTCAGTAGGTCAGTATTCACTAAGAGACAACTTCAAACCTACTGGAGCTATGCTCGTAGAAGGGACACCGCACTAAGGAGGGCCATGCAAGCAAATTTTTCTAAGCCATATCAAGCCTTCCTAATTTTCCTTGATGATCATATGAACCCATGCATTTCACCCCATCCATCATTTGAGAGGAAGAATAAAACCCAGAGCCTGACATGAAGAAGAATTAAAGGGAAGTTTTAGTTTCTGCAAGCAAATATTTTGATAAATGATTTTGTGTGCTCGTCTTGCTTGTGTTTTGTTCTTTCTGCTTATGTTATGTTATGTTTCTTTGTTTTTATCTGTTGCTTTAAAATCTATCTCTGTCATGATTACGTAAATCTGTGATCTTGATCTTTAATGAAATCAAATATTGTTTTGTTTGGCACATCTGAGTATCTAACTTAATTTTCTTCTGAATTTTTGAAGCTTGGACTGGTTAAGCTTAGTTCGATCAAGGTATTCTGATCTCCAGAAACCTTTTGCTTGAGCATTTCTTCTGGCCTGGTCGTTGCTGCGGCAAAGAAGATTCTGGAGGTAGTGTTGACTTATTTGATCCACTTTAAGCTTAGGTCTAGTCCCACGCTTAGTTTTACAATTCAGATAGAAAAATTTAAGTTTGGGGTTATACTTGCAAAACTGATAATTCATTGAGGACAATGAATAATTCAAGTTTGGGGGACTTTTTGCTACTCCAATTGTTTTGCTCGAGCATTCCTCTCCTTCATTAAATAATTTGTTAGGTTATTGAGTAACCGGGGACATTTGTGATACCCACAGTTTGTCCTCGCGTCAAAAGGTGACCTAGGAAACATATATAAAAAAAATGATGAAAAATTATTTGCTGAAAAAAGTGATTGTTGAAAATTTTGCTGAGAAAATTCATGGAGCAAAAGTTTTGAAGGATGAATGATGAACTAGCAGTTTTTCTGTCTCCCAGAACTTAGGTGAGCTTCATCATAAAATGTTGCCATTCTGAGGGGAAAGAGATGGAATAACTAAGGATTTTTTAGCTTAGCAAATAGTATTTAGCCTAATTGGTGATGAGTTTGAGGCAAGGGTATACTGCACCATAAAGTGGGTCGTCCCATGCTTAAGAGCTTATGACTGTAGGGCTGCTTTAAGTCTGAAAAACAAAAATATAAACCCCTTGAAAATGTGTTTTAATATGTCTGATAATAGAGCTAGGCTGTGGCAAGTTCTAAGAACTGAGTTAAAAGTGGTGATTATTTGTCCATGCCGGAAGAATTAATTTGCTGCAGCAGAGCTTGGTTTTGCAGAATGCTCAGGTAAAGGTTGAAGGTAGTGTTGGATTATCTGTTTTGATTAAGCTATGCTTTGTCTAATGTTTTGAATTCTTAAGGGAAGGTTGGTTAGTATTGCTCGGGACGCGCAATAGTTCAAGTTTGGGGGTGTGATAACTCTCCAAAAGGGAGTTATTTAGGCCTTATTTCTATCATGATTTGTGTGTCTTTTGTGCTTAATAGGGTTGCTTTTAGATGTATATTATATGTTTTAACCCATTTGGAAGAATGGAAGCTTTGGAAATCATTTTGTGCAGAATACGTTGCTGGGCGACTTGAGGGAGCAAAATCTGTGCTGCAGCAAAGCTGGGAGCAAAACTGCCACGTCACAACTCGTTAGCCAAATTGCCAAACTGAATTCTGTTAAGTTAATCTCGGGATAAAGGAGCAAGGAGAGCCATCCACGTGTCTAGATTGACCTAATTAGGGCTTCCTATCACTCTATAAAAGGAGCAGCCGTCTCAAGTCAAAGTCATTCCACACTTGGGAGAAAACATTCCATTCTTGGGAAGTTCCTTCCACCTTTGGGAGCCGAATAGAGGAGAGAGATTGGAGACCACCTAGAAGGCCATCATTGCAAGCTGATCAAGGAGATTAATATTTCCTTTTATTATCTTGTAATTATGGACGTGCCTACTCAGATTGTAACGTGTGTTTCCATGCATATTATGAACTAAGTAGCTTAGGCGTTGGTTAGGACACAATGTGATTGCCATGCTTAACTTTAGTAATATAAATTGATTCTATGCATCTTGATTAATTGTTGTGTTCATTTCTATTTTATGCCCGCTTGGCCAGCCGGTATGAATACCTCTCTCTAGTTTCAGGGATGATCTAGAGAGTGTGTGGCGATTAATCACACTACGATCATTGTGTATTGGTGAACGCCAGTGACTGAGCTAGGGATAGCCAGTTGCCTAGTGCTTGATCGGTCGTACTTCATTGGGGTTGAAACACATTCCAAAAAATCCGGAGTTCCGGGAGGAATCCGCTAATAATACTGCGAGAGTTTGCATGATCAATAATTTTGCTAGAGCATCTTTTAAAACAATTACTAAATCTTAACCAGCGCCTGTTTCTAATCTGTCTGCCTATTTGTTTACTTTCTGTTCTGTCATTTCTTTTGCTTCAGCATTATTCTTAAAAAACCAATCATTTTTACCATCTTTGAAACCATTAAAGGATTATACAAAATAGATAAAGTGAAAGCTAGTTCAGGCCTTGGATTGATAATACTTATTACTTGCTGCGGACTGTGTATACTTGCACAGAGTCTAGAGTCTAATTATATCTTATTTCTTATTGCATTTTTACTCACTCTAGGAACCCAACAGTTAGTTACATCTATCTCAAGAGTTGAGAGTGCCTCAATGAAGTGGGAGGCTTGTTCTACAATCTGACCGTTCCATAGGGCTTAATTGAAGCCCAGATCATCATACTTGATGATGACTTTGAGGATTCATTGTCTTAGAGCAAGGCAATAATTGATGTTAACAAGAATCAATTGGATTAAAGCAATGGACCATTAACAAGAGTTGTTGATAGGGTCAACACAACTGGTTAGTTACATCTATCTCAAAAGTTGAGAGTGCCTCAATATAGTGGGAGGATTGTTCTACAATCTGACTGTTACATGGGCTTAATTGAAGCCCAGATCGTCATACCTGATGATGATTTAGAGGATTCATTGTCTTAGAGCAAGACGATGAATGATGTTAACAAGAACCAATTGGATTAAAGTGATGGACTCGGAATTGAAATATGTGATTTCAATTCCATCTAGAATCTTTAGATCCATCTAATGGGGTAACACCTATGGATTACAAATGAATCTACAAGAAGAAACGAGACATAATCTTATGGTTAGACTTATGTGATAGCGAGTAGAAATGTCGCTATTTTAGTCCCCATTTATTAGGCTTTTCTGTTCTTTAATCGTGTTTTTAATGAAAATATTTAATGAATTCCGTTATTTGGTCCTTAGGAGCAAAGTTGGTGATTTTGGGAGAAAAAGTGCAAAAAATGAAGCAAATGAAGCCCAAATCCAAGCATGGATCAAAAGGGGATCCAATGAAGCCAATCATGATGAAAATGCCCAAAAGAAGTGAAGAGAAGGCCCAAAAATCAGCCCAAAACCGAAGTTGGAAATTCTGAAAATTGGGGCAGCATCGCGACGCTACCCATTTCTTGGGCAACAAGACGCGTGCGTTGCAGCGTCGCGACGCTGTGCAATGTAGCGTCGTGACGCTACCCCCAATCCGGGCCTATAAAAGGCACCTCTTGGTGCCTCATTTTGCATCAATCAATCAAAATCATTCTTCCATCCTTTCTTTCCTTCCTTAGGCTCCTTTGGAGCCTCTCTCAAGGCTTTCTAGCCTTTTTGAGAGAATTCTTTAGTGGGAAATATTTTAGGGAGTTTTTGGGAGCATCTTAGGAAGCTCAAGGGAGTATTCGGCGGGGCTCCAAGCGTCAGCGAAGGGGTTTTTCGACGGTCAATTCCTTTCCTTTTATGCTCTTAATTATGCTTTCTATTGTAAATGTTGTGGATATTTTAGCTATGTATAGCTAAACCCCAATTTGGGGTCTTGGAATGAAATTATAGTTGAAATGTTGTTATAATTACCTGTCTCTTGCCCTTTTTCCTAATTATTTGTATGGATGTGCTTAATGCTTTATTCAATCTGGCCAATTGTGTAATGATTCGATTCTTAATGGAAACTCGACGGAGAGAAGTTAGGATAGATCATAATCCATGCAACTAGTTTAATTGCCCGTTGTGACACCGGGATTAGTTGATTAAACTTAGATTCCTAAAATGAATCAGAGCGTAATAATTAATGATTTTTAATGGCGCTAAGGACACTTAGGTTGTTAAAATGAATTAATTACAATTAGGGGAAACCGACAGGAGAACCTATGTGATTAACGGAGATTCTAGGAGTATAATTAGTTGGGCAATGAGATAGGATAATTATAACAATTGTTTAGCTAATAATTGATTTTCAAGACCCCTCTTCCCATTAAAAGAAAACTCTTTCTCCATATATTTTTTTTTTTTATTGATCAAATTATTTTCCTGCTTTGAATTTTAAATTTCTCTTATTTGCATGAGCTGTTCCCTAAATATTATTTTGCCTAAGTACTTTTAGTGCTCAAGAGATTTTATTTTTGCTTAATTTTCGCTTCGCCTCCCTGTGGATTCGATACTCGATATTACTACCGTTTTATATTACTTGTGCGACCCGTGCGCTTGCGGTTATCAACAAGTTTTTGGCGCCGTTGCCGGGGAGGCTTGATTTTTAAGCAAATTAATTTTTCTTGACATCGAAAAGAAAGGGACAAATAGTAATTTAGGTGTAAATATTTTTCTTTTATTATTTTGTGAATATCATTTGTTTTTGTTTTATTTTGTTTGGTTCTCTTGATTGATTGGGAGTATTGTATGCGAAGGAACAAGGTGGTTAATTTGTTTCCGCTAGATCTTGAAATTGACAGGACTCTTAGAACCATTCGAAGAGAGAAAAGATTAGCAGAAGCAATGGCCCATCAAGAGGAAGCTCCCAAGGCAATCAGAGATTTGTTACAGCCAGTTCTTCCCACCGAGAATTCTGGAATTGTCTACGCCCCGATCCAAGCTACCAATTTTGAGTTAAAGACAGGATTGATTCAGATGGCGCGCAATAATTCATTTAAGGGACATCCTTCTGAGGACCCACACTCACATCTGCGATCATTCCTGAAAATTTGTGGGACGGTGAAGATGAACGGAGTTCCAGCAGACGCGATAAGATTGAGGTTGTTTCCATTTTCTCTACAAGACAAAGCTAAGGATTGGCTCGAATCAGTCGAGACGGGCAGTATTAGTACATGGGATGAGCTTGCCCAGGCTTTTCTGACAAAATTTTTCCCGCCTGCCAAAACTACGAAGCTCCGGACTGAGATTGGGACGTTTAGACAGCTTGACGAGGAGCAGTTGTACGAGGCATGGGAGAGATACAAGGAGATGCTCAGGCGGTGCCCCCAGCATGGATATCCTGATTGGCTCCAAGTGCAATTATTTTACAATGGATTGAATCCCTCCACCAAGACAGTCCTAGACACATCAGCAGGAGGAAGTTTTCTTTCCAAGACAGTGACAGAAGCCAGGGATTTGTTAGAGGAAATGGCGGCAACCAGTTATCAATGGCCGACGGAGAGGGGAGCAGTTTCAAAGAAGGCTGGAATCTATGAATTTGATGAGTCGAGTTCGTTGAAAGCTCAGATTGCATCGCTGACCAACGCCCTGAACAAGTTAACTTCATCTGAGGTGGTCAAATCCATTTCCACCTTAGCTGAAGGCTATTCGAAGAAGGAAGGTCAGGATGTGGAAGAAGTCCAGTACGTGGGGAACAGACCATTTACGCAAGGAATACCGAACTTCTACCACCCGAATCTGCGCAATCACGAGAACTTCTCGTGCTCAAACACAAAGAATGTTTTGCAGCCGCCGCTAGGTTTTGCATCGTCCAGTGCGCCTGAAAAGAAGAATAACCTAGAGGAGTTGGTGGCTATGTTTGTAAAGGAACAGAAAATTTTGAACGTCAATCTCCAGACAGTAGTCAATAACCACGACACTGCTTTGAAAAATATGGAAGTTCAAATAGGTCAGATCGCTTCAGCAGTGAATGCCCTTCAGAAGGGAAAATTTCCAAGCGACACTGAGCCTAACCCAAGAGATCAGTGCAAGATGGTGACACTAAGAAGTGGTAGGAAGCTGGAGATCAGTTCAAAGAAGAAGGAAGAAGAAAAGAGCAAGGATGAAGATGAAAGGGCTGAGGCACAAAAAGCCTCCTCTGAAAGGTCCCAACATCCTCCTAACTCTATTGATTTAAATTGTGGTTTTTCTAACTCTTTTGCAGGAAAAGACAAAGAAGAAAGGCAAGAGGAGAAACTGTACGAGGAAGAAGTGGTTCCATGCAACCACCATGACAAAGGTTCGCACATCAACCCGCCCAAGCGGAGGGGCGAATGTCCAACCTTTGATTACAGGGAGTTACCTTTTCCTCAGCGCTTTAAGAATGTTAAACTAGATGAACAGTTTCAAAAATTTCTAGAAATGTTTAAGAAGGTGTCAGTGAATATTCCCTTAGTAGATGCCTTGTATAACATGCCTAATTATGGGAAATTCATGAAAGAAATGCTTTCTAGAAAGAAAAGTCTGAAAAAAGAAATTTTTAAATTGTCTGAAAGTAGTAGTACCATAGTTTCTGGGAAGATGCCTTCAAAACAGAAAGATCCAGGGAGTTTTACCATTCCCTGCACCATAGGAGAAGTATCTTTCAATAGGGCTTTGTGTGATTTAGGTGCTAGTATAAACTTGATGCCCTATTCTGTTTACAGGAGGATTGGCTTAACAGGAATGAAGGACACCGACGTTACTCTTCAGTTAGCTGACAGATCAATTACCCACCCGATGGGTGTTGTGGAGGACGTACTGGTGAAGGTCAACAAGTTTATCTTCCCCGTAGATTTTGTGGTATTAGACATGAAGGAGGACAAAGAGGTGCCCATTATTCTAGGTAGACCTTTCCTAGCTACAGGTAAAGCTGAGATCAGTGTCCACACAGGTAAGCTTACCTTGAACATTGATGATGAAAAAGTTGTGTTTAGTATTTTTGGACAAGATGAGTCTGTATGTAGTTTGCATACATGTTTTTCTATTGGTCCTGAATACTTGACTGACGATGATGAGGAGGTAGAGTTTAATCTTGGCTTAGGCTTTGGAGAAGTGCCTATGGATGATGAGGATTTTGATCACAATGCATATTTGAATAATCCTCTGTTTGAGAATGACTTAGAACTGCCTGACTTTGAAAATGAATTAGACTTGCCTGCTTCTGACAATGAAAGATCTGCAGTTGATGATTTACCTTCCTTTGAGAATGAATTAGATTTGCCTGAAATGGATAATTTTGATGATGATATAGAGTTGCCTGACATTGAGGATAAGCATGAAAAAGATTACTTGGTAGATAATTTTGAGTCTGAACGTGATTACACTGAATCTAGTGAGTCTAATCTTGACATTCCTGAATGCATGAACCCCGACAATGTTAATACCTTTGATTCCTGCCCTGATGATGTTTATAGCATAGAATCTGACCTAGAGGAACTCGAATCTGTGCATAGTATAGAATCTGACCCTGAAGAACTTGAATTTTTTAATTCTTCTGATGATGAGTCATATGATAGCTTAGTCGAATCATTTTTTAATACTGAGTCTGAGGAATCTGAGGAGCATGTAAATGTTTTTTCTAATGAATGGTCTGGCATGATTGATAGGCCATCTTTAGATCCTAGACCGGTAGATATTATAACGCTTGATGACTCTGTTAACAATTGCTTTGTGAATAGAGACTTAGAAAAGAGATTTGATGCTGTTACATATTTTCTGCAATGTTATTATGATAATCTCTTTAGTGATGATGGGCCAGGGGAAAGTTTTTTTTCTCCCCTGTTTGCGGTATGCAACTCGGTGTGTGATTTTTTGCATGGCCCGGAGGATGATGAAAATTTTTATTTCGAGCCTCCGTAAGCGTGCCGAGCCTCGTCTAGCTAAAGACGTTAAAGAAAGCACTGCTTGGGAGGCAACCCAAGGATTAAAGTTTAGATAGTTGTTTTTGCGGTAAATAATTTTCTTTGCTTCGTGAACCAATTTTGTTTTGCAGGATCACCTTAAGCAAATCCCAAAATTCCAAGAATCCCATTTTTCTGGATCAAAAGGAAGAGGATGAAGCGCTCCTAGCTCAAGGAAGTCTCAGTATCCCTCTATTTGCTTTACTGTTTTAAAACATTGGGGACAATGTTTAATTTAAGTTTGGGGGGGAGGCTTTCGCTGTGTTGAGCATATTTGAATTCTTTTGGATGCATGAATAGATAGCCATGATAGCCAAGGATGTGATTTTAGAAATTTTGGGAGAAAATGGTTTATATGTTGTGGAATCTGGGAGCACGGCAGAAATTGTGAAATTTTAAAATTTTTTGATACTTAGTTTTGATGTCTAAAGCATGCAATAGCCTTATCTAATGACGTCTTTGAAAATCTAGATTCTTATTATGATTTTTAAAGTTTGTTGTCACCCCGATAGGCTTAGTTTCTAATACTAGGAAGTTCATGCTTGATTGTTCTAAAGAGCTAGGTAGAAAAAATGTTATGCCTGCTGAGAGAAAAGCAAAAGCAACAAAAGAAAACGAGAGAAAAAGAAAAATCCGTTGAAAAAGAAAAAAAAAATTTGCTTGCACAAAAGAAAAAGCCTAGGGGTAAAAAGAGCTACCTGCGGTGTGATCAGTTAGGCCAACCAGAGAATAAAATTCGGGTTAAGGGTCCCTGCACCGTAGTGTGAAAGCTAGTACCATTAGATATCAAAATGCAAGTTTGGGGGAGTAGCAAAAGAAAAAGAAAAAGAAAAATTATTTGAGAGTTTTGCTCCCCCATGAAAAAGAAAATGACAGGCACCCTAGTTTCTTTTTTTTTTTTTGCATGATAGAAGGACTCCGACCTATTAGGGGCTCTTAGCCAGTGTAGGGGGAAAACAAATGGAGAAAGCCATAAGACTAATCTAGGTTAGTAAAAGAATCAATAGATAAGTCTTGAGCATGCTATTCATTAATCTTAAGTTCAAACTAGTTTAAGATTTCTTCATGAGTATGCGGTGCTTGCTTATTCCACTTGCATGTTTTCCATTCTATCTTAAGAATTCCAAAATCATTGAGGCTTGAGCGATTCTATTTCATGCATCTTTAGAATTTATTTTGCTCGGGACTAGCAAAAGCTTAAGTTTGGGGGTGTGATAGCGAGAAGAAATGTCGCTATTTTAGTCCCAATTTATTAGGCTTTTCTGTGCTTTAATCGTGTTTTTAATGAAAATATTTAATGAATTCCGTTATTTGGTCCTTAGGAGCAAAGTTGGTGATTTTGGGAGAAAAGGTGCAAAAAATGAAGCAAATGAAGCCCAAATCCCAGCATGGATCAAAAGGGGATCCAATGAAGCCAATCATGATGAAAATGCCCAAAAGAAGTGAAGAGAAGGCCCAAAAATCAGCCCAAAACCGAAGTTGGAAATTCTGAAAATTGGGACAGCGTCGAGATGCTATGCAAGGCAGCGTCGCGACGCTACCCATTTCTTGGGCAACAAGACGCGTGCGTTGCAGCGTCGCGACGCTGTGCAATGTAGCGTCGCGACGCTACCCCCAATCCGGGCCTATAAAAGGCACCTCTTGGTGCCTCATTTTGCATCAATCAATCAAAATCATTCTTCCATCCTTTCTTTCCTTCCTTAGGCTCCTTTGGAGCCTCTCTCAAGGCTTTCTAGCCTTTTTGAGAGAATTCTTTAGTGGGAAATATTTTAGGGAGTTTTTGGGAGCATCTTAGGAAGCTCAAGGGAGTATTCGGCGGGGCTCCAAGCGTCAGCGAAGGGGTTTTTCGACGGTCAATTCCTTTCCTTTTATGCTCTTAATTATGCTTTCTATTGTAAATGTTGTGGATATTTTAGCTATGTATAGCTAAACCCCAATTTGGGGTCTTGGAATGAAATTATAGTTGAAATGTTTTTATAATTACCTGTCTCTTGCCCTTTTTCCTAATTATTTGTATGGATGTGCTTAATGCTTTATTCAATCTGGCCAATTGTGTAATGATTCGATTCTCAATGGAAACTCGACGGAGAGAAGTTAGGATAGATCATAATCCATGCAACTAGTTTAATTGCCCGTTGTGACACCGGGATTAGTTGATTAAACTTAGATTCCTAAAATGAATCAGAGCGTAATAATTAATGATTTTTAATGGCGCTAAGGACACTTAGGTTGTTAAAATGAATTAATTACAATTAGGGGAAACCGACAGGAGAACCTATGTGATTAACGGAGATTCTAGGAGTATAATTAGTTGGGCAATGAGATAGGATAATTATAACAATTGTTTAGCTAATAATTGATTTTCAAGACCCTTCTTCCCATTAAAAGAAAACTCTTTCTCCATATATTTTTTTTTTTGATTGATCAAATTATTTTCCTGCTTTGAATTTTAAATTTCTCTTATTTGCATGAGCTGTTCCCTAAATATTATTTTGCCTAAGTACTTTTAGTGCTCAAGAGATTTTATTTTTGCTTAATTTTCGCTTCGCCTCCCTGTGGATTCGATACTCGGTATTACTACCGTTTTATATTACTTGTGCGACCCGTGCGCTTGCGGTTATCAACATTATGGCAAAAGGGTTATACCCAGAGACAGGGGACTGTAAGAAATTTTTATCTCCTGTCGTCATGTTGAAGTCTGTTAGAACTCTTGTCCATTTAGAATGGATGTCAAGACTACCCTTTTGAATGGTAATCTTGAGAAGAGTATCTACATGTCTCAAGCAGAATGGTTCATTTAGCAAGATCAGAAGCAAAAGGGGTTTGCAAGCTTAAGTGATCCATTCATGGATTGACCTAAGCAATTCGATCTTGGAATATAAGATTTGATACTGTGATCAAATCTCTTGGCTTTGATCAAGAACATTGATGAATCTTGTCTTTACAAGAAGATCGTCAATAGTTCAGTAGCTTTATTAGTGTTGTATGTGATTGATATCCTAGTCATTGGGAATGACGTAGGTTATCTTATTGACTAGTAAAATAAGCTAGCAGCTCATTTCCAAATGAAAATTTGGGAGATGCTAAGTTTGTTCTTCGGATCCAAATCGTTAGGAAACGTAAGAACAAAAAGCTAGCCTTGTCTCAAGTGTCTTATATCTACGAGATGTTAGTTAGATATAAGATGCAGAATTCCAAGAAGGGTTCACTACCTTTCAGGCGTGGAATTCATTTTGTCTAAAGAAACTGTTTCATGAGACACCTCAAGAAGTTGAGGACATGAGACGAATGCCCTATGCAATAGGGATTGTCAGTAAGTATCAATCTAATCCAAGATTTGATCACTGGAAAACCGTTAAGAATATCCTCAAGTATCTGAGGGGAAAGAGGAACTATATGCTCGTGTATGGGACTAAGGATTTGATCCTTACAGGATACACTGACATGGATTTTAAGACTAATAAGGATATCTGTCTGACATAAAAGAATGGCTAGCGGCCCAATTCCAAATGAAAGATTTAGGAGAGGCCAAATATGTTCATGGAATCCAAATAATCTGGGATCGGAAGAACAAAACGCTAGCCCTATCTCAAGCAACGTATATTGACAAAATGTTGTCCCGATATTCGATACAGAACTCCAAGAAGGGCTTATTGCTTTT
This sequence comes from Luffa aegyptiaca, assembly GCA_017139565.1. Taxonomy (NCBI): domain Eukaryota; kingdom Viridiplantae; phylum Streptophyta; class Magnoliopsida; order Cucurbitales; family Cucurbitaceae; genus Luffa; species Luffa aegyptiaca. The sequence continues at coordinate 23,401,958 of CM029401.1, read as the reverse complement.
CAAGCATGGGGTTCACTTGTCTAAGGAATAGTGTCCTAAGAGACCTCAAGAGATTGAGGATATGAGACAGATTCCCTACGCCTCCGTGTGGGCAACTTAATGTATGCAATGCTCTGCATGAGGCCTGACATCTGTTATGCTGTAGGGATAGTCAGCAGATATCAATCAGTATCCATGGTCAAACTTTACAAAGGAGCTATAGTGTGGCATAATTACAGTTTTTACCATATACGCCGAAAATGTAGTTGCTTGTGAAGCAGCGATAGAGACTGTAAGGCTTAGAAAGTTCTTGACTGATTTGGAATGTGTTCCAAATGTGAACTTGCCCATCACACTTTATAGTGATACAGTGGTGCTGTGGCAAATTCATAAGAACTTTGCAGCCCAAGACAAGCAGGCACATTGAATTAAATTGAAATATTCACGAAGGCTCTCTCGGCTAAAGGGTATGAGGGTCATCTAGAAGGTCTAGGTCTACGAGTTATGTACAAAGATGAAATCTAGGGCAAGTGGGAGAAATGTAATGGGTATAGTGATGCCCTAGTTTATTGTATTTGTACATTGTATATGTTTTATACATGTATTTATACACCCACTGCTGAATAGATTGTTGTACATCCCACTAAACTAGAGTTTTAGTTCAAGTGGGAGTTTGTTGGGTTTTATGCCCTAAAACTCGTAGATAGTGAATGTAAACAAATTTTATACTTGTATTTAATAAAGTGTTATTTAGTTTCTGCAATAAAATGTTATTGTTAAATATTGCACTGTTTGACCCAAATCCAATAAACTAAGATCCAAGGTTGTTTGTATGTAACTTGAACTAGTATGTGGGGACATACGGGGATCGATGTTCATGTAACAATCTAAAAGGTCTATAGTACAAGGATAAGGCTGGGTACCTTATCCTGGTGACACTATGGATACGGCCCACTTTGTATTATGATACAAACACAATGATCCAACGCGTTCATGTGTTTGACATGCGAGTGGGGGTATCCTATGCAATGAGTTTGCATAAGACCGGACCGCGAAATAGTTAACCACTAACTGTAACACCGTTAGTTGGCTTGGTTTCTATTTCACTAGGATGACCTAAAAAACTCAGTCTCAATCCTGAGTGGATTATGGACTCTTGTTCACGAGGGGTTGTCCTTTGATTTGTATGGGTGAGAGTGGCCAGCACGCCGACTCAATAAGCCTACCATTTTGGGGACAATACCGAGTGGGGAGCTGGGAACATAATCACACAAGATGGAATTCACTCCTTCCCGACTCTAGGGTAAGTAGAGGTGTATTCCCTTAAGTGGTGTCTCCAGGACTTGAACAATGGGCCCAACCCTCTCTATGGCACGAGAGGCACTTCTGTTTGTTGGTTGGACCACAAACAGGTTGTTCATTAGAGGAGCACTGGGAACTTAAGGACAAAGATGTAAACCAGGGGTAAAACGGTAATTTGACCCAGCTGGAATACGAACACACGTGAAGGACTGACTTGTAGTATTGGTCGATATCCGTGGAAACAGAAATATTCTGCAGTGAGAAGAGTGCAGTTGTGGGTCTTTAGTGGAGTGACCCACAGTTAACGAATGGAGACTAACTTGGTTAATGAGTTTAAGCCGATTAGTCTCGTATCGTTGGAGCTTCTGATCTGTAGGTCCATTAGGTACCACTGGTAGCTCGTAAAAAGACTTGAAGCAAATATATATAAATTGTAAATTGAAAGTGTTGAATTTATTTGGGGAATCATATAATGTATATTGATGCATTATAATATAAAGTTTATGAAACTTTATAATATAATTTTTTAATTAATTTAAAAAATTAATGAGAGAAAATATTTGAAAAGTTCAAATAAATTTAATATGAATTGGATTCATATTAATTTTAATTTTAATCAAATCCCTAAGATTAAATATGTGATATTTAATTGGGTAATTAATTAATTATAGAATTAATTATTTATTTATTAAAATTAGATATTGTTCAGATAATAGATTTGAACTTATTCCTAGACCTTTACCTATATATAGGACCCCTGGGGTGGGGTGAAAGGCATCCCATTGTCTCTCCTTCTCTCAGAGATCTCTCCCAAAAGACTCCCACAAGTCTCCTGCTTCAAGAAGTCTTAGAGATATACCGGTGTAGCCGATTGGTGGTGTTCGCACAAGAGGGTTGCTGCGTTTTCAATCTTATTGGCAAGAAAAGGGGAATTGATCAAGGCTTTCTACAAAAGTAAGTTTTCTATGAAATCCTTGATCACTAGGATCAATCTAGTTGATCTTTTAGCATGTTTATAGCCTATGTACAACCCATTAAATATAGATTTATTGCTGTAATATTTTGCAAATTGTATTGGTATTTCAATTAGAATCTAAGACTCTGAGTAGGTTCGGTAATACTTTCCGCTGCGTGGGGCTTTTATCCCTTCAGATGTGTATTCCCTTAAGGGCTGATTCCAGGTCTTGAACAAGGGCGCCCATCCTCTCCTGGCCCGAGAGAAACTACTGTTTATTGATTGGACCATAAACAGATTGTTCATTAGAGGAATCAGTGGTACTTAAGGATGCGGAGGTAACCCAAAGGTAAAACGGTAATTTGACCCAGCTGGCGTTACGAACACTTGTGAAGGATTGACTTACCGTTATTGGTCAATATCCGTGGACACAAAAATATTCTATAGTGAGAAGAATGCAGCTGTAGGTATTTAGTGGAGTGACCCACAGTTTACGAATGTTGACTAACTTGGTTAATGAGTTTAGCCAATTAGTCTCGAATCGTTGGAGCTTCTGATATGTAGGTCCATTAGGTCCACCTGCTAGCTCGTAATGGGTAATGAGATTAATTAGTCTTGATTAGAATTTGAAGTGTGTTCAAGTTCGTTAAGGGAATTTTATTTAATTGTATTTGGTACAATTAATATAATGTATGAAGATACATTATGATATAAGTTTAATTGGTGAATTAAACTTTATAATATAAAATTAATTTTGGATGTGATTCAAAATTAATTTATGAGAGAATTGAATATTTTAAATGGTTCAAATATTAAATATGAATTAGATTCATATTAATACTATGGGTTAAATTTTATGTGAATAAAATTCATATTAAACTATAGTATATGAGAGAATGATTTGAATTTGATTCAAATTATAATTTAATTAAATATTTGATATAAAATATGAGAAATTAATTAATTAGACAATTAATTAATCTATTTAATTTGATTAAATATGATTTAATTAAATTAAAACTATAGTTCATATTTAATGTACATTGGATGCACATTAAAACTATAGGTTAAAGGAGAGAGATGTTATTAATTGAATATATGATATTTGATTAATAGGTTAACCTAGTTAGTTCAATTAAATGTGATTTAATTGAATTAAATAGGGAAACTATATGTTAGAATTAATTTAATTAAATTAGATTTGATTAAATTAATTTATTTCATGATATATAGTTTTTTTATTTGAATTATTATTAATATTTAATCATGGTTTAAATCTCAACCGTTGGATCTAAGATGGGAGTTACAGATTGTGTAACTCCCTCCCCAATCGTGGAAGGCAGTTCGTCTTCCTCACTCTCTCGTTGGTTGGTGTTCAAGAAAAAAGGACACAAAAAGTGATTCTCTCTCACTCTCATACTGATAACAAAGAAAATCACAGCATCATCTTGGTGTGATTTTTATTCCCAATCTAAGACAAAGGAGTTCTCGCAAACTCAAACCTCAGTAATCCAGAGGATACCGGGTGTTCGCAAATTGGTAATGTTCGTGGGATAATCTCTCTGTACGTGTTTGGAGCATAGTGTTGTGGTGAATCCCGGTCTCCAACAAGTAAGTACATATTTCTCTAAATAGTTTAGGGATGGTAGCATGCTTAATCTGTGTTTTCGTTTTAGAATTGTTATGAAATTATAAGGCCAATGTATTGGTATTTCCATGAAACCCAATTAAGAACGAAACGATCTGATACACGCTTCTGCTGCAAAGGATTTTCATTCCTTCAATAAGTGGCCCAGAGGAGGACCGAGAATTTTAACTTCGAACCTCCATGAGCTGATCGAGCCTCGTCTAGCTAGAGATGTTAAAGAAGCGCTGCTTGGGAGACAACCCAATGATTAAAATAGTTAGTTGTTATTTTCTTTTAGCGAATGTAAATAAACCCCCTCGCTTCGTGCTCCAATTTTGTTTTGCAGGATCCATGTAGCAAGCCCCGAAAAATCCAAAAAGTGTGCTCTCCCAACTCGGAAGATGTTGAATTTTTCTCCAAAAGAAGTCAAGGAAGTCTCAGTATCCCCTCTTTAAGCTTTAATTGTTTAAACATTAGGGACAATGTTTAGTTTAAGTTTGGGGGGGGGGGGGCTTTCGCTGCTTTTGAACTTATTTGAATTCTTCTGGATGCATGTTAGGATAGCAAGGACAACCTAGGATTTGATTTAGAGATTTTTTGGGGATATGGTTTACATGTGATAGCAGTCAGAAATGCTGCTATTTTATCCCTAAATTTATGGGCTTTTGTATGCTTTTATGGCGTTTTTATATTGCATATCTATTTAATTTCATTACTTTGTCCCTAGGGGAAATTTGTGAAGAAATGGAGAAAAAGAGCCCAAAAATCATGGATTTCAAGTCATGAGCATCAAGTTGGGTCAAGAAGAAGCCCAAGATCCATTACATGAAGTATTGAGGCCAAAGGCATAGTGGGAGGCCCAAGTTTCCGTGCAAATCCGATTCTAGAAGGTTCTGGAGCTGGGACAGCGTCGCGACGCTGTCCTATTCTTGCCGCCCAAGCCAAGGTGATGTCATAGCGTCACAACGCTGTGACCTTAGCGTCGCGACGCTGTCCTTGTTGAACAACTATAAAACGGGCCATTTGCATTCGAATTGAGGGAGCTAATTTGTGGGTTTTCACCCCATTCTAGAGTCCACACTAAAATTGGGAGTTTTTGGGAGAGTTTTGGAGCTTTGTTGAAGATCTTTGGAGATCGGGATCGATGGAGGTCGCCGCGGGATTGAGGAGATTGACACTTTTATGAGCATTCCTCATCCCTTTTCCTTTATGTTTTAGTTCCTAGAATTGTTGTGATTAGGAATTATTGGATTTTAGTGATTATGAGTTGTTAATACCTAAATTCTTTGAGTTCGATTTAGTTGATAAACATTTGCTTGATTAATGAATTAATTTAGTTTAATTGTCATTATCATTCATTTGTGCATTTTGTCCCTAATGCTTTTAATCACCTGATCACCGATTAACTGAATCGTTACTGTTGGGTTCCTAGAGTGAGTAAAAATAAGATGAAAATTGACTATAGACTCTGTGCAAGTATACACAGTCCGCAGCAAGTAATAAGTATTATCAATCCAAGGCCTGAACTAGCTTCCACTTTATCTATTTTGTATAACTCTTTAATGGTTGCAAAGATGGTAAAAATGATTGGTTTTTATAAGAATAATGCCGAAGCAAAGGAAATGATAGAACAGTAAGTAAACTGATAGACAGACAGATTAGAGACAGGCGCTGGTCAGGATTTAGTAATTGTTTTAAAAGATGCTCTAGCAATAGTATTGATCATGCAAAACTCTCACAGTCTTATTAGCAGATTCCTCCCGGAACTCCAGATTTTTTAGAATATGTTTCAACTCCAATGAAGTACTACCGATCAAGCACTAGGCAACTGGCTATCCCTAGCTCAGTCACTGGCATTCACCAATACACAATGATCTAGTGTGATTAACCGCCACACACTCCCTAAATCATCCCTGAAACTAGAGAGAGGTATTCATATCGGCTGGCCAGGCGGGCACAAAATGTAAATGAGCACAACAATTAATCAAGATGCACTAATCAATATTTATTACTAGAAATTAAGCACAGCAATCACATTGTTTCCTAACCAACGCCTAAGCTACTTAGTTCATACAATGCATGGAAACGCACGTTACAATCTGAGTAAGCACATCCATAATCACAAGATAATAAAAGAAAATATTAATCTCCTTGATCAGCTTGCGAATGATGGTTTTCTTGATGGTCTCCAATCTCTCTCCTCTATTCGGCTCCCAAAAGTGGAAATGAGAGTGAACTCGTTCCCAAAAGTGGAATGAATTTGACTTTGGCTGCTATCTCCTTTTATAGTGTTGAGGAAAGCTTGAATTAGGTTGACCTAGACACGTGGATGGCTCTCCTTGCTCCTTTATCCCGAGATTAGCTTAACAGAATTCAGTTTGGTAAATTGGCTAACGAGCTGTGACGTGGCAGTTTTCACTCCCAGCTTTGCTCCAGCACAGAGTTTGCTCCCTCAGGTCGCCCAGCAACATATTCTGCACAAAATGATCTCCAAAGCTTCCATTCTTCCAAATGGGTTAAAACATATAATATCTCTCTAAAAGCAACCCTATTAAGCACAAAAGACACACAAATCATGATAGAAATAAGGCCTAAATAACTCCCTTTTGGAGAGTTATCACACCCCCAAACTTGAACTATTGCGCGTCCCGAGCAATACTAACCAACCTTCCCTTCAAGAATTCAAAACGTTAGACAAAGCATAGCTTAATCAAAACAGATACTCCAACACTACCTTCAACCTTTACCTGAGCATTCTGCAAAACCAAGCTCTGTTGCAGCAAACTAATTCTTCTGGCATGGACAAATAATCACCACTTCTAACTTAATTCTAAGAACTTGCCACAGCCTAGCTCTTATTATCAGACATATCAAAACACATTTTCAAGGGGTTTATATTTTCTGTTTTTCGGACTTAAAATAGCCCTACAGTCATAAGCTATTATGCATGGGATGACCCACTTTATGGTGCAGTATACCCTTGCCTCAAACTCATCACCAATTAGGCTAAATACTCTTTGTAAAGCTCAAAAATCCTTAGTTATTCCATCTCTTGCCCCTCAGAATGGCAACATTTTATGATGAAGCTCACCTAAGTTCTGGGAGACAGAAAAACTGCTGGATTATCATTCATCCTTCAAAACTTTTGCTCCATGAATTTTCTCAGCAAAATTTTCAACAATCACTTTTTTTTCAGAAAATAATTTTTCATAATTCTTCACATTTCCTAGGTCACCTTTTGACGTGAAGACAAACTGTGGGTATCACAAATGTCCCCGGTTACTCAATAACCTAACAAATTTTATTTTTTTTTTTAATGAAGGAGAGGAATGCTCGAGCAAAACAATTGGAGTAGCAAAAAGTCCCCCAAACTTGAATTATTCATTGTCCCCAATGAATCATTAAAACTTTAAATGACACCCCCAAACTTAAATTTTTCTATCTGAATTTTAAAACTAAGCGTGGAACTAAACCTAAGCTTAAAGTGGATCATATAAGTCAACACTACCTCCAAAGTTTTCTTTGCCGCAACAACGACCAGGCCAGAGAAAATGCTCAAGCAAAAGGTTTCTGGAGATCAGAATACCTTGATCTAATTAAGCTTAGCCAGTCCAAGCTTCAAAAATTCAGAAAGAGAATTAGTTAAGTTAGAGTTACTCCATGCTTATGGAACAGAAATAACTTTGGAAATTTCATTAAAAGCATAGCAAAAGAAATTACATAAGCAGATATATTTTTTAGCATCAGAAAAATTAAAAAGAAATAGAACAAATCAAGCAAACATAGAAAAAGATGTGGTCAGAAATGCTCGAGCAAAAAAATTAATTCATCAAAAAGTTTGCTCGTCAAATTTTCCTTCTTCAATCCTCTTGACCAGGATCTTCTTCTCCATCTCCTTCTCTCTCGATAGGCGGTGGTGGAATCCAGGGGTTCAATAAATCTTCAGGGAATGCTGGAAGGGCTGGAAATGGTTTGGAAAAATTCTCCTTTAGCGCCTTCTTCAGATTGGCATCACGAGTTCTAACATAGTTCCAGAAGGTTAAAGCTTGCCTCTCGGCAAACTCCTGCCTGCTGGCCAAAAGTGCGAGTTGTTCTAAAATCGTGTTGATGCCGTAGACCAGCCCACCCTGAGTGCCTCTTGCGTACGCTGAAGCCGCACCAAGTTAGGCATGTCAATGATTCCCTTGTCAAATAATATCACATCTCCTTCATTCTCTGGAACCCCTGCTCGATTGCAAAGCATGGTAATGGTATTCGGGAAAAACAGCTTCCCCACTTTCTTCTTCCAACATCCAGATATTTCATCAGCAATAATTTTTCCCACATCAATACTGAGAGACCTCAAAATAGCGAAAGCCAGAAGCACTCGTTCTCTAGAAACCGTCGAGTCATGAGTCGTTGGAAGCAACCTTTGTTTGATAAATCCCATCCAAGCATTTGCTTCCCTCTTTAAATAGGCTGACTGGAACGTCCTTTTCTCTGTTTTCGAAAGCCGCCACTGCGCCCCTTCAATACCAACTTCCCTCACAACGTCACCCAGCTGCTCATTGGATGGCACTACAGCCATCTCATTATATGCTGCGTGGGGGAAAGTTCGAAGGTTATACAGTGCGTTAATAGCACCAGGACTCCAGTCGACCTCAATACCTCGAACAATCACGAGGAACCCTTCTTCTTTGTCAATATTTGCATAGAATTCACGCACTAACTGCGCGTTCATAGATTCAGGCTTTGAACAAAACCGTTCCCAACCGTGGTCTGCAATACCGGTCCTCAGAAAATGTGGAAGATCACTACTAAATGCCCTTTCAAACAGGAAGTCTCTTTTCAGCAACTCTGCATATTTTGCTCTGGCAAGATTGTTGACAAAGCGATCATACGGCAATTGTGACTCTTCTATTTCATCAGGTTCCTCTGATGCCGCAGCAACACTCTTGCCCCTGCCTGCCCTTTGCTTGTTCAATCTTTCTTCTTCAGCCTTTTTCTCTACTTCCTCTCTTGCTTTATCCTCGGCCTCCTTCTTCTCACGCTCTTCTTTCTCAGCATTCTCTCTTTCAGAGTCAGTAGTAGGAGGCGAGGGGGTATCAGTTCGGACTACCTTAACACGACCCGCTTTTCGCTTAATACGGCGGCGTTTGGGCACTTCCGGTATGATCACCTCCACACGAGCCTCCTGTTCTTGCTCATTAACTTCTTCAGGCGCAACCTCTGCCTGTTCTTCTTGCACTTCCTCTGTATTTTCTTCTCGAACTTCCTCTGTATTTTCTTCTCGAACCTCCTCTGTATCCGCAACTCCTGGCTCAGACTTCTCTTGATTCCGTCCTTCTGGTTCTTTCGGATCTTCTTCCACAATAACATCCTCCGCCGCTTTCTGAACAGCTTCTTGATCTTCAGCCCTCTGCTGTCTTCTTCTTCTTTTAGCTTCTTTTTCTTCTGGTGTCTTCTTCTTCTTTGCCTTTACTTTCGGTGCTTCGGGGGTCACGGGTACGTCCTCTTCCTCATTATCTCTCTCTTTTCTTGCTCTCGTTTTAGCCATAGAAGACTCAAAAGAATTTTTTTTCTTTACAGCACACAGAAAAAGAAGAAGAATACAATTGGCAAGGAACGAACAAAAAGATGAAGTGAGAAGAACTTACCGAAGGCTTATAATAAATAGGGCTTCAACAAATCAAATCATAACTGAAAGATTTTGCCCTCATTAAATGGAATTACCGTTCAAATCTCATGCAAATCTAAAAATTAAATCCATCAACGGTAAAATCTCGAATTCCAATCGCCCATGGTAAATAATTGTGTGCTGTCAAACGGCTAAACCGTTGATTTATCCCTGTGCGACACGTGGCAGCATCCATGCAATTTACCTGCCCTCAGAAAATTCAAAATCACACGGTAAAGGTAATTATTTCACAAGAAATCTCTTCCTATTCGGACGGAATATTTGCTTCAGCCATAACTTTGCCGCAACAACCTTCTGAACACAAGATTATTTTCACGAAAAATCTCGGATACAAAATCAAATCAGGAAATTCAAGTTTAACCGCTCAAATCAAATCTTTTATTTTTTTATTTGAAGCTGAATAAATCAAGAAAATCTTTATTAAATCTAAACCTAAATAGAAATTCAAATAACTGAAAATAAATACAGAATTTAAAATATAATTAAATTTAATCAGACAATAAAAGTAAACCAACTCGAATCTAAACTAATCAAATCAAATAAAATATCTAGCGAAAATAAAATAAAATCTACGGAATTAAAAATAACTACAAATAGAGATAAATCTTGCAGAATTTAAAGCAATTAAATCCACTATAATTAAAATTAAAATTAAACCAAATCATAACAGCGAAAATAAAATCACAACAAAATCTGGGAGCTCAAAATTTTGCTCTGCGAACTGCTCCCGCAAAAATCATGCTCACTCAATCATCAACCAGCTCTAATGAAGGATATTTCGACTGAAACTCCTCTCCCCAATAATGCTTGACACGCTGTCCATTCACCTTGAATACTCTTCCATCTTTTTCATCTTTCAAAGTAATTGCTCCATGGGGGAAAACCTCAATCACCACAAACGGACCTGACCATTTGGACTTTAGTTTCCCAGGAAACAATTTCAAATCTTTTATTTTTTTATTTGAAGCCGAATAAATCAAGAAAATCTTTATTAAATCTAAACCTAAATAGAAATTCAAATAACTGAAAATAAATACAGAATTTAAAATACAATTAAATTTAATCAGACAATAAAACTAAACCAACTCGAATCTAAACTAATCAAATCAAATAAAATATCTAGCGAAAATAAAATAAAATCTACGGAATTAAAAATAACTACAAATAGAGATAAATCTTGCAGAATTTAAAGCAATCAAATCCACTATAATTAAAATTAAAATTAAACCAAATCATAACAGCGAAAATAAAATCACAACAAATTCTGGGAGCTCAAAATTTTGCTCTGCGAACTGCTCCCGAAAAAATCATGCTCACTCAATCATGACCCAGCTCTAAGGAAGGATATTTCGACTGAAACTCCTCTCCCCAATAATGCTTGACACGCTGTCCATTCACCTTGAATACTCTTCCATCTTTTTCATCTTGCAAAGTAATTGCTCCATGGGGGAAAACCTCAATCACCACAAACGGACCTGACCATTTGGACTTTAGTTTCCCAGGAAACAATTTCAATCTAGAATTATAAAGAAAAACTTTTTGACCTTTGACAAACTCTTTAGGCTTAATTTTCTTGTCCTGCCACAACTTAGTCTTTTCTTTATACATTTTCGCATTCTCATAAGAAAATTGGCGAAATTCCTCCAATTCGTTAAGCTGCAGCATTCTAATTGCTCCTGCACGACTCAGATCAAAGTTTAATTTCTTCAAAGCCCAAAACGTTTTATGCTCTAGCTCTAATGGTAAATGACAAGCTTTCCCATATACTAACCGATAGGGAGACATACCTAGAGGAGTCTTATAGGCTGTCCTATAAGCCCAAAGAGCCTCATCCAACCTAAAAGATCAATCCTTCCTAGATGGATGGACTACTTTTTCTAGAATTGATTTAATTTCCCTATTACTTATTTCAGCTTGACCATTAGCCTGAGGGTGATAGGGAGTAGCTATCCTATGCTTGATTCCATACTTAGCTAAAAGCTTAGTTAAGATATTATTAACAAAATGTGTACCCTCATCACTTACTAAAGCTCTAGGTGTCCCAAACCACGCAAAGATGTGCGATTGGAGAAACCTTGAAACTGTCTTAGCATCATTCTGATGGCATGCAATGGCCTCCACCCACTTGGACATGTAATCTACTGCCAATAAGATAAAAATATTGCCATTAGAAGGGGGAAACGGCCCCATAAAATCAATACCCCACACATCGAATAACTCCACTTCCAAAATGTAAGTAAGAGGCATCTCATCTCTGGGCCCCAAGTTTCCTCTCCTTTGGCAGGCATCACATTGCTTGTAGAACCAATGGGCATCCTTAAATAAGGAAGGCCAGAAGAATCCGCAATGCAAAATCCTCATAGCTGTCCTCTGACCGCTGAAATGGCCTTCATACGGCGAAGAGTGACATTGCTCCAGGATTTCTTTTGCTTATCCACCTGAAACACACCTACGAATAATACCATCAGAGCATTGTTTATACATAAATGGCTCATCCCAATAGAAAAACTTTGCAACATGCTTAAACTTTTTCTTCTGCCTCCAATCCATATCAATAGGAGTGACTCCCTTGACCAAAAAGTTGGCAATATCAGCATACCAAGGGATCTCCTTGACTACCTTTACCTCAAAAGCAAAAAGCTGCTCATCTGGAAAAGAATCTGAGATGGCAGATTGCTTCAGCGAAGATGATGATGGATCAAGACGAGACAAGTGATCTGCGATGACATTCTCTGATCCTTTCTTGTCCTTTATCTCCAAGTCGAATTCCTGCAATAATAAAACCCAACGAATTAGTCTAGGTTTAGCATCTTTTTTAGACATCAAATACCTTATTGCTGCATGATCCGTGAAAACCGTGACTTTGGATCCAACCAAATATGGGCGGAATTTCTCAAAGGCAAACACAACAGCTAACAACTCCTTTTCAGTAGTTGTATAGTTGACTTGTGCCCCATTTAAAACCCTGCTTGCATAATATATAGGATGAATAAATTTGCCCTGCTTTTGCCCCAGCATTGCACCTACTGCAGCATCACTCGCATCACACATTACCTCAAATGGTAAATTCCAATTAGGTGCACAAAGAATGGGTGCTGAGACTAAAGAAGCCTTTAAAGTCTCAAAAGCTTTCCTACAATCTGCATTAAAGTCAAAAACATGATCAGTGCACAATAAGTTACAAAGAGGTTTACTGATTTTTGAGAAATCCTTTATGAATCTTCTATAAAATCCAGCATGACCTAAAAAACTCCGAATCCCCTTCACTGAATTCGGTGGTTCTAGTCTCTCAATAACCTCAATTTTTGCTCTATCAACTTCTAGACCATTCTTAGAAATCCTATGACCTAACACTATGCCCTCCTTCACCATGAAGTGGCATTTTTCCCAATTAAGAACTAGATGGGTATCCTCACATCTTTTCAATACCTTACTTAAATTATCTAAATAACTTTGAAAAGACCCTCCAAAAACTGAAAAATCGTCCATAAATACCTCAACAGTAGACTCAATCATATCAAAAAAAATTGCTAGCATACACCGCTGAAATGTTGCTGGAGCATTGCAAAGGCCAAAAGGCATTCGCCTAAAAGCAAACGTCCCATAAGGGCAGGTGAAAGTGGTTTTTTCCTGATCCTCAGGAGCAATAGTAATCTGGTTATACCCAGAATAACCGTCTAAGAAACAGTAGTAGGCCTGACCAGCCAATCTATCCAACATTTGGTCAATAAATGGTAGAGGGAAGTGGTCCTTACGGGTGGCTTTATTAAGCCTCCTGTAATCCATGCAAACCCTCCAGCCAGTTACTGTCCTGGTTGGAATCAACTCATTATCTTTATTACTCACTACCGTGACACCTCCTTTCTTAGGAACACATTGGACAGGGCTTACCCAATTGCTATCTGCAATTGGATAAATAATGCCAGCATCCAACCATTTAATCACCTCCTTTTTAACAACCTCTTTCATTGCAGGGTTAAGCATTATTTGTTGCTCAATACTCCTAAAGGATCCCTCCTCTAGAGTGATTTTGTGCATACAAAAAGATGGGCTAATTCCCTGAATGTCTGCCAATGTCCAACCTATTGCCTTGCGGGATTGCTGCAGTAATTTTATTAAGGCCTCTTCATGCTCTGGCATTAAATCTGATGCAACAATAATGGGCAACGTCTCATCCTCCCCAAGATACACATACTTTAGATGATCCGGTAAGGGCTTCAAATCTAAAGTGGGTGCCTCAATTAGGGATGGCTTAATAAGAGGAGCTTTTCTTTGACCTAAATCTAAAGACTCAAAAACTTCCTCACACCTAAACACTTCTTTTTCATTTTTTCTCTCTAAAGAACAAACTTCTAAATCCTCTACACTAACCTCTCCATGATCTTCCAAATGTTTGCTAGCCGAATCTTGCATTGCTGTCTCAACAATTGTGTTCTCCAGAATCCTAATGAAAGAGCAATCCTCCATCTCGTCTGGATACTTCATGGCCTTAAACACATTAAATTTTACTTCCTCATTACAAACCCTCATTGTTAATTCCCGTTTTTTAACATCTATCAATGCCCTACCAGTAGCCAAAAATGGACGACCTAAAATAATTGGGACATCTTTATCAGCCTCATAGTCTAAGATAATAAAATCAACAGGAAATATGAACTTATCTACTTTCACTAAGACATCCTCAATTTTCCCCTCAGGATATGTGATAGACCTATCAGCTAATTGGAGTGTGACTGTGGTAGGCCTAGCTTCACCAATACCTAGCTTTCGATAGACCGAAAGAGGCATAAGGTTAATGCTTGCACCAAAATCACAGAGTGCTCTACCTAACTCTTTTCCACCTATTGACACAGGTATAGTGAATGACCCTGGATCCTTAGCCTTGGTTGGTAGCCCATTCTTAAGAAAAGCACTACATTCCTCAGTGAGAGATACAGTTTCAAACTCACCTAACCTCTTCTTTTTAGTTAAAATATCCTTAAGAAATTTAGCATAATTAGGCATTTGCTCAATAGCTTCTACTAAAGGGATATTTATATGCAATTGCTTAAGAATCTCTAAAAACTTCTTAAATTGACCATCCTGATTCTTAGGCCTTTGCCTTTGTGGAAAAGGTAGAGGTGGTACATAGGGTGGGGGCGGCACATAAGGTGGTTCCACATCTGGAACAGAACCAGATGCTCCAGCATTATTATTGCTGCCTCCAGCACCCTGTCCAGACTCCAACTCTTTTTCAACAACAACATTTTACACAATTCTTTTCTATATTCTGGTCTTTACTAGGTTCTCCTCTTTCTTCTAGTGGCTTACCACTCCTTAGAGTTACTGCCTTTACCTGCTCCTTACCTTCCCTTTTAGGGTGTTCAGTATCTGAAGGAAGTTTCCCTTGAGGCCTTGCCTTCAGCTCATTAGCTAGCTGACCCATTTGCAATTCCAGGGCTCTCATTGAAGCTTGATTACTTTGAATAGCGGCATCTGTTCGAGCCATATATTCTTTCATCATCATCTCAAGAGAACTCTCTGAATTTTGCTGGCGCAAAGCCTGCTTATTTTGCTGGGGCAATACCTGTGCTTTAGCAAATCCTGACTGGTTCACCTTTTGTTGTGCTTGCGCATTGCTTCCTTGTCCTCCCCATGAGAAGTTGGGGTGGTTGCGCCAACCTGGATTATAAAAGTTAGAATAAGGGTTGTTCCTCTGATTACCTACAAAAAACACAGAAGCTGGATTGCTGGGGCAAAACTCGTAGTTGTGATCTTCACCACAATAGACACATGCCTCCGCTGCAACTTGATTCACCACTGCAGCAGGCTCCACAGCTGGGGGCTGTTGATGACTAACCACTGTCATATTTTTAAGAGCGTTAGCTAACATAGCAATATCAGCCCTAATGGTGGACACACCATCAACCTCTAACACACTCTTAACATTTTTATTTGTGCCTCTAACATCTGACCATTGACAACTATTAGTTGATATTCTTTCTAAAATTTCATGGGCTTCATTAAAAGTTTTTGCCAAAAGGGCCCCTCCAGCCGAAGCATCAACCATACCTTGAGTTGCTCCATTTAACCCATTGTAAAATGTTTCCATCTGGATACAATGTGCTAGACCATGGTGGGGACACTTTCGCAAAAGCTCCTTAAACCTCTCCCAAGCCTCACTAAAAGTCTCATCTTCAAGTTGCCTAAACCCTACTATTTCACTCCTCAATTTAGCATTCCTATTGGGTGGGAAATATTTACTCAAAAATTTTTCTGCTAACTCATTCCATGTCCTAATTGATCCTGGAGCAAAAGAGTTTAACCATGCCTTCGCCCCATCTCTAAGAGAATACGGGAACAAAGTTAATCTAAGGGCATCTCTAGGCACTCCTTGAATTACAAAAGAATCACTAACTCCTAGAAAAGACTTAAGATGTAAATGAGGGTCTTTAGATGACAAACCATGGAACTGACCCACGGTTTGCAACATCTGAAACATTACCGGTTTCATTTCAAAATTTGCTGCCTCAATGTGAGGACGGGCAATCCCTGGATTAAACTCATCAAACATTGGAAAAGCATACGCTCGAATGGCTCTGGCCCTATCGTTCGCTACCAAGATAGGATTCTCAGCCTGATTATTTTGCTGTCTATTTTGCTCCAGCGGCTGCTTTTGCTGCAGCACACGATTCTGCTGGGGATCAACTGGATCTTCTGGACCCTGCGGGAGACGCGGCACGTCAGCCATTTGATTTTGCTATCAACGCCGCTCTCTCCTTCTTATCCTGAATGTCCTCTCGATTTCTGGATCAAGCTCGAACCTCACCCCATGCGGATCGCTCATGCACCAAACTCACGCCTGCAAAAAAAAAGAAACAATCAAAAAGTTCTTGCACCAAACCACTAAAACACATACACAAAACAGATCAGATAAAAACTTATTCAAGTCCCCGGCAACGGCGCCAAAAACTTGTTGGGTTCCTAGAGTGAGTAAAAATAAGATGAAAATTGACTCTAGTCTCTGTGCAAGTATACACAGTCCGAAGCAAGTAATAAGTATTATCCATCCAAGGCCTGAACTAGCTTCCACTTTATCTATTTTGTATAACTCTTTAATGGTTTCAAAGATGGTAAAAATGGTTGGTTTTTATAAGAATAATGCTGAAGCAAATGAAATGACAGAACAGTAAGTAAACGGATAGACAGACAGATTAGAAACAGGCGCTGGTCAGGATTTAGTATCTGTTTTAAAAGATGCTCTAGCAATAGTATTGATCATGACAAACTCTCGCAATCTTATTAGTAGATTCCTCCCGGAACTCCGGATTTTTTAGAATATGCTTCAACTCCAATGAAGTACTACCGATCAAGCACTAGGCAACTGGCTATCCCTAGCTCAGTCACTGGCGTTCACCAATACACAATGATCTAGTGTGATTAACCGCCACACACTCCCTAAATCATCCCTGAAACTAGAGAGAGGTATTCATACCGGCTGGCCAGGCGGGCACAAAATGTAAATGAGCACAACAATTAATCAAGATGCATTAATCAATATTTATTACTAGAAATTAAGCACAGCAATCACATTGTTTCCTAACCAACGCCTAAGCTACTTAGTTCATAAAATGCATGGAAACGCACGTTACAATCTGAGTAAGCACATCCATAATCACAAGATAATAAAAGAAAATATTAATCTCCTTGATCAGCTTGCGAATGATGGTTTTCTTGATGGTCTCCAATCTCTCTCCTCTATTCGGCTCCCAAAAGTGGAAATGAGAGTGAACTCGTTCCCAAAAGTGGAATGAATTTGACTTGGGCGGCTATCTCCTTTTATATAGTTGAGGAAAGCTTGAATTAGGTTGACCTAGACACGTGGATGGCTCTCCTTGCTCCTTTATCCCGAGATTAGCTTAACAGAATTCAGTTTGGTAAATTGGCTAACGAGCTGTGACGTGGCAGTTTTCACTCCCAGCTTTGCTCCAGCACAGAGTTTGCTCCCTCAGGTCGCCCAGCAACATATTTTGCACAAAATAATCTCCAAAGCTTCCATTCTTCCAAATGGGTTAAAACATATAATATCTCTCTAAAAGCAACCCTATTAAGCACAAAAGACACACAAATCATGATAGAAATAGGGCCTAAATAATTCCGTTTTGGAGAGTTATCAGTTACTAAGTGGAAACTCAACGAAGAGAAGCTTAGACTAGAACTGAATGCATGACTGACGTTTATTTACCCGAGTGACACGGATAAGATAAATAACGTTAGAGGTTGTATTGAAGGGTCGTAATGCCTTGCTAAGTAAATGAAGAGAAAACCGAAAGGAGATTCTTTATTAAAAGACATGAGATAGGAGGAAACCGACAGGAGAGTCCTTGAAATTAGGCTTCTAGACTTGTGAATTGGATGATTAATTAATCTAAGTTAGTTAATTGTTTAAGTGATTAAAGACAGTAAATTTTGATTTACTAGTTTTGGAAGCGTGATTTGTAGAGAATGGTGATTCTGCCTGAATACTTGATTCAGGGGTCACAAATCACGTTTTGTTCTTCTTATTAAAAGGAATAAGTTTCTGGCAACAGCTTGATGCTGGTTGTATAACTCTCAAAGTTGAAACTAGAGAAGTTATCTTGGTTGTAGCAATGGGGAACGTTAAGTTATTTTTCCCAGTGGGAGAAAATACATATTATTAGATAATGTGTATGTATTTTCTAAGATTAACAGAAATTTGATTTCTGTATCTTATATGCTGGAACAATGTTGCTTTGTACCTTTCCCTGCTAAAACAGTTCATTTCAAGAAAGGGAGTTAACTTTTGTTCAGCTGACCTGAAAAATGACATAAATGTTTAAAGACTAATCAAGAGTAAAACATTCATAAACACTAAGTTGTTTGAGGCTGCTACTACTCAAAGAAATGAAAGGCAAAGGATTTCTCTTAAAGAAAAATACCTTTTCTTTGGCGCTTAAGGTTAGGCCATATTAATCTCAATATGATTGGGAGTTTGGTCTAGAGTGGACTTCTAAGCAAGTTAGAAGATGACTCTTTACTACCTTGTACGTCATGCCTTAAGGGCAATATGACTAATAGGTTCTTTTGCTTGAAAAGAACTATAGAGCCAAAGAGCCCTTGGAGCTTGTACATTTGGATCCTTGTGGTCCAATATGTTAAAGTAGTGGGTGGGCATGAATAACTAATCAATATTATAGATAATTAATCAAGGCATGGGTATCTCAACCTAATGCAACTTAAGTCTAAAGCTCTTGAGAAATTGGTTTGAGACTGAAGTTGGAAACTTGTTAGGTGAGATAATAAAAGCATTTCGATCTGATCGAGGTGTAAAGTATGTGAGACTTGAGATTCCAAGACTATTTAATAGAATATGGAATTACATCCTAACTCTCAAACCCCTGGAACACCTTAGGAGAACGGTGTATCAGATAGGAGAAATAGAACCCTATTGGATATGGTTCGATTCATTATGAGCTATGCTCATTTGCCTGACTCGTTTTGGGGTCATGTAGTGTTGACTGCAGTGTGTATTTTGAACAACGTTCCATAAAAAATGTTTCTGAAACATCTTTTGATTTGTGGATAAGGCGTAAAAGTGGTTTACGTTATTTTTGGGGAGATTGTTCAAAAGTATACCTATTCGTAGGCTGCCCCATGGAAACGAGAGATGTGGATACTTCTTCAATCCACAAGAGAATAAAGAATTTGTACCGACAAATGCTACATTCTCAGGAGAAGACCACATGAGAAATAATAAGCCACAAAGTGAGGTCGTTTTAAGCATGCAAATATGCTATATTTTTCCCATATATTTTGGCTAGTTTTGTGCGTTAATTGTGAGCTTTAATGTCTTTTTATGTTGATTTTGTAGAAAACCGAGCTCGTGAGGCAAAACCGTGAGTTTACTAATTTCGGGTACAAAAAGAAGACTTTGGACCATAAAAGAAGAAAAGAAAAGAGAACATTTGAAGTGGAGGCCCAAAAAGCCCAAAAGAAAGGGAAAAGAGCGTCCAAATCCGAGAAGATGGCTTCTAGAAGGCCCAGCGTCGCGACGCTAAGGCTAGAGCGTCGCGACGTGGATGCAGTGTGCGACAATAAAAGTTTACGTCACAGCGTCGCGACGCTGTCGACTTGGGCAGCAAGAAAAGTGGCGATCTTCACCTATAAATAGTCCCCTTCCTAATGGTTCAAAGCATCCAATCTTGGGGGTTCTCCCCTAGCTCAATATAGAGAAGAGTAGAATTGTGAGGAAAAATGTGGAATTTATTGAGATTCCAAGGCTTGGGAATCGATATGATCGTGACGGGAGCTTGGGATCAACACAACGGTTATTTCTATCTTATGTCTTTGTAATTTCTTATTTTAGATTAAGTTAGGACCATGGATCAAGATCACTGGGCCGAATTTATTCCCATTTGTGAGTAGATCTTGAGACCCAGGGTCGTTAATTTAGCTAATTGAATATTGTAGCTTAATTACTTGGGTTATGTAATGAATTTCTTCATATTTCATCTATGCAATTTGTGTTTAATGCTTTTAATCCCTTAATCACGGATTGATTGATTTGTTGGTCTAAATTGATACTCGACAAAGAGAAGTTAGATTAGATCCTAATTGCATGGCTAATGATTGCTTGGAACACGAAAGTGAAAGAGAATTGTTAGAAATTTACGATGAAGTTGTTTAATGCCATATTGTAATTAACTAAGGAAATGGACACATAAATTAGTTATGTTTATGAGATGTGGAGGAACTTGAAAGAGAAGTCCACTTAAAATTACTTCTAGATTTATGAAATTTAAGATTAATAGTTACATACATCCATTTACTTCAGCTGCATATCCAAAAGGCTAATTAGCACCCTAGGTTGAGTCCCCTTGATAGGAAAATTCCCTTTTACTTGCATGTTTCTTTTGTTAGTCTTTTTAATTTTTGCTTAATCATTCGAGTTGGAATTCTAAATAAAATTAAGCATGATAGTTCTTGGTAATTAATGGATTCAATTCAAATTCCCTGAGGATTCGATACTCGGTATTACCTACCGTTTTATATTACTTGCGGCCCGTGCACTTTGCGGTCATCTGTTGTTGACAAGTCAACAAGGATTGTTGGTGATGCTAGACCTTTAACAAGAGTTGTTGATAGGGCCAATACAACTGGTTAGTTACATCTATCTCAAGAGTTGAGAGTGCCTCGATGTAGTGGGAGGGTTGTTTTACAACCTGATTGTTACATGGGCTTAACTGAAGCCCAGATCGTCATACCTGATGATGACATTGAGGATCCATTGTCTTAGAGCAAGGCAATGAATGATGTTAACTAGGACCAGTGGATTAAAGCCATGCACCTAGAAATGGAATCTATGCGTTTCATTCCATTTCTATCTAGGATCTTGTAGATCAACCTTAGGGGGTAAAACCTATAGGTTGCAAATGGATCTACAAGAGAAAACGAGACGTTGAGAGTGTCTACCTGTCTCAACCAGAAGGGTTCATTTAGCGAGGTCAAGAGCAAAAGGTTTTGCATGCTTAATCGATATTCATGGATTGAAATAAGCATCTTTATCTTGGAATAGAAGATTTGATACTGCGATCAAATCTTTTGGCCTTTAATCGGAACATTGATGAATCTTGTCTCTACAAGAAGATCATCAATAGTTCAGTAGCTTACTTAGTGTTGTATATGATTTATATCCTAGTCATTGGCAATGATGGAGGTTATCTTACTGGCTAGTAAAAGAAGCTAGCAGCTCATTTCCAAATGAAAATTTGGGAGAAGCCGAGTTTGTTCTTGGGATCCAAATTGTTAGGAACCGTAAGAACAAAAAGCTAGCCTTGTCTCAAGTGTCTTATATCTACAAGATGTTAGTTAGATATAAGATGCAGAATTCCAAGAAGGGTTTACTACCTTTCAGACATGAAATTCTTTTGTCTAAGAAATTGTTTCCTGAGACACCTCAAGATGTTGAGGACATGAGACGAATGCCCTATGCAGTAGGGATTGTCAGTAAGTATCAATCTAATCCAAGATTTGATCACTGGAAGACCTTTATCTTAGGAGAACTAGGGACTATATACTCGTGTATTAGACTAAGAATTTGATCCTTACACAGGATACACTGACACAGATTTTAAGACTGATAAGGATTTGAGGAAATCTACATCAGTATCCATGGTCAATCTTTACGAAGGAGCTATAATATGACATAGTTACAGTCTTGACCATATAGGCCGAAAATATAGTTACTTGTGAAGCAGCGATAGAGACTGTAAGGCTTAGGAAGTTCTTGACTGATTTGGAATGTGTTCCAAATGTGAACTTGCCCATCACACTTTATAGTGATACAGTGGTGTTGTGGCAAATTCAAAAGAACCTCGCAGCCCAAGACAAAAAGACACATTGAATTCAATGGAATTTTGTTGATTCATTCACGAAGGCTCTCTCAGCTAAAGTGTATGAGGGTCATCTAGAAGGTCTAGGTCTACGAGTTATGTACAAAGATGAAATCTAGGGCAAGTGGGAGAAATGTAATGGGTATAGTGATACCATTATGTAATGGGTATAGTGATGCCCTAGTTTATTGTATTTGTACATTGTAAATGTTTTATACATGTATTTATACACCCGCTGCTGTATAGATTATTGTACATCCCACTAAACTAGAGTTTTAGTTCAAGTGGGAGTTTGTTGGGTTTTATGCCCCAAAACTCATAGATGGTGAGTGTATACAAATTGTATACTTGTTTCAATAAAGTGTAATTGAGTTTCTACAATAAAGTGTTATTGTTAAATATTGCACAATGATAAGACCAATTTTTTATACACTTGGAATCTCCCAATTTGCTTATCTTAGTTGAATTCCTTGCGCAAAATGCTTTAAAATGAGTATAATGTCTATAGGTCCTCAAGGGAGCTTTGGAAGCAATTCGGGGCTTAAACGAGCGAAGCCGGAGTGCAAAATGACCATTCTACCCCTGGAGCCTCATCAGCGTCAAGACGCTTGTCATCAGAGTCGAGATGCTTGCCCACAGCGTCGAGACGCTTGCCCACAGCGTCACAACGCTAGGGCAATCCGAGAAATATTTTCCAAAATTGAAGGGGGCAACGTTGTGACGCTCTCCACAACGTCGCGACGCTAGGCAAATTTCCAGAATCAAATTTTTCCTTCTTTGAAGACCCAATTCAGCACCATTCTACCACGAATTGAAGGCCAAGAAACACTATAAATAGAGGGTATTGGTGTAGGTTTAGAATCTTCCCTTGAATCCCTCACTAACATTTTGTAGCCACTTTTCTCTCTAGTTTCAAAAGTTCTTTTAAGTTTTCTTAGTTCATGGGTCGGTTGATCGAGCCTCGAGCTTGGAGGTGCTTGTCTATGGCCAACTAAGCTCGGATCGTTGTAATTGGGACCTCGGTTTGTAAGTTTGATTCAATTTTATGAGATTTTTATTCTTCATTACTTAGTTAATTGTCTTTGTGATTTTAGTTCTTTGCATACAAGTTTAGATTGTGGTAGGAAAGATTGACAACCTTGACCGCGCCCTGTCTAAATTTACTCGCTAAATCTAAGTAGCAAATAGGCTAATGTTATGATTTTACGCTTGCGTCCCTTGAACTAAATGATTTAATCAATTGTAATTGTGGTTTGTTGCCCGTTGCATGTGAATTAATTCGGCTAGATCCCAATGCGGTTTAGATTAGTTAATAGGCCAATTAATTAATTTAAACTAGAATCAAACTTAGCGTTTGCATGTTTGTGATAGTTGGATCATAGCTCTCGGTTTGTTGTCGGAGTACGCCAGACTTAGATAGTTAATTGAATATAAATTGATAATCGATGAATGAAATTAATCAAACTTAACGCCGAGTTCAACCCCGATTACAGTGATCCTCGTGGTAAGATCAACTAACCCCACATTTACTTTCCTTGCATTTAATTTTCCTTATTTATTTTCCCGCTTTTACTTTATGTCTTAATCTTTTATCAATAAACCCCCCTTTTGGTTACCTTAAAAACACAAAAGAATTTAGAAATAAACCGATTGTTCCCTGTGATCGACCCCGACCACTACTGCTACAAGTTAGCTTTAGGAATCGTGGATTATAAATTTGTTTGACAGGAGACTGCGACAATCTCTTCTGTCACACAATTTGACCCAAATCCAATAAACTAAGATCCAAGGTTGTTTGTATGTAACTTGAAATAGTATGTGGGGACATACAGGGATCGATGTTCAAGTAAAAACCTAAAAAGTCTATAGTACAAGGATAAGGTTGGGTACCTTATACTGGTAACATTATCAGATACGGCTCGCTTTGTATTTGATATAGACGTATTGATCCAAAGCGTCCATGTAGTAGACATGCAAGCAAGGGTATCCTATACAATGAGTTTGCATAAGACCAGACCACGAAATAGTCAACCATTAGTTGTAACACCGTTAACTAGTTAGGTTACTATTTGAATAGGATGACCTAGGTAACTGATGACCGTAAAGTGCACGGGTCGCAAGTAATAATAAAACGGAAAGTATTCCGAGTATCGAATCCACAGGGAGGAAGAACAGTGATTAAGCAAGATAATAAATTGATCTCTAAAAATACTAAGATGAAGTATTATTTAGGAGCCAACACTTCATGCAAAAACCAATCAAGAAATATGTTGGGTTTAATGTCCTATAAACTCGTAGTTTGTAAATCATTAAACATATTCTATTTCCAATAAAGACGTTATTGAGGTTATTCAGTAAAAGATGTTATTGAATATGTAAATTGCGAATGATTAACCTAAATCCAATAAACTAAGATCCTTGGCTATAAAATGAATACTCGAACTATATGTAGGGACATATCATAGGATCAAGTTCAAGTTTATAGTCAAAATAGTCTATAGTATAAGGATAAGGTTGGGTACCTTATCCTGGAGACAGTATGGACGCGGCCCACTTTGTATTAAGTACAAACGATGAGATCCTAAATCGTTCATGTCGTGACATGCGAGTGGGGGCGTCCTATGCAATGAGTTTGCATAAGACTGGACCACGAAATAAGTCACTTTCTCTTTATAACTCCGTTTACTGAAGAAACTGACTATTTCTCATAGATGACCTAGGTAACTCGTTCTTAATCCTGAGCTATCTATGAACTCCTGTTTATGCGAGATTATCCTTTGATCTGCATGGGTGAGAGTGGCCAGCATCGCCGACTCGACAAGCCTACCATTTTGGGGATAAGATCGAATAGATAGCTGGGGACATAGTTTCGCAAGACGGAATTCACTCCTACCCTTTTCAGGGTTAGTAGATAGGTTGTTCCCTTAAGTACTAACTCCAGGACTTGAACAAGGGGCCCCACCCTCTTGTTAGATCGAGAGGGACTTAGGTTTGATGGTTTGACCGCAAACCGATTGTTCATTAGAGGATTAGTGGAACTTAAGGAACAAGAAGTACTATAGAGGTGAAACGGTTATTTGACCTAGCTATAGCTACGAACAACCTGTGAAGGAACGACTTACTAAACATGGTTAAATCAAGTGGATGGAAATATATCTATAGTGAGGGGAGTGCAACTATCGGGCTATAGTGGAGTGTCCCGATAGTTAACGAATGTTGGCTAGCTTAGATAATGAGATTAGTCGGTTAGCCTTGAATCGTTGGAGCCCATGATCTATAGGTCCATTAGGTCCCCCTACTAGCTCATATCGGATTAAAGCCTAGAATATTTTGATAGGACACTTTGAATCGTTCAAAAACGGGAAATAGGGTTTTATCGTAAAACATGTTCGACACAATTATTTAATTATGAATTAAATTAGGAATTGAGAGATGAGGTATTTAAAAGTGTTTTAAATACCATATATATGTATTAGGAATCATATATAATTCATGGCATTAGGTGATAAAGATTGATTAGATCAATCATATAAAAATTACTTGGAAATGTCCCAATTAATTGCCTAGAAATCAATTTCAATTTTGAATTGAATTTGAAATGAATTGAAAGCTTAAAATTCACAATTAGGATTCAATTCATAGTGGATTTAGTGGTTTTTCCACTCTTGCATAATGATACATAGTGGAAAACAACACAAACATGCATTAGATGCATGTGTTGTGAAGTAGACACCTAGAATCCACTTTGAGTTGCATCTTGACCATGTGGCTAAGTGTCATGAAGCTTGTCTTTGCATGGGAGATGTCTATAAAAGGGGCTTGAATTAGATTCAAGAAGAGCAAGCTTTCATTTAGTGTTATGCTGCAAATTTTCTCCCTCAAATTCTCTCATTTCATCTCCTTCCAAAAGCTTGTACCATCAAGCATTCCCTTCCTATTTCTTTCTTCTATAGACTCCCACAAGTCTTTCTAGGCCCAAGAGAATAGTAGGGAAGACTCTAGAGGTTGTCCAAGGAGCATAGGAGAGGCAAACACCACAAGGAGTTCCACATAAGTGAGCTACAAAGGTTGGTGTTCTCTCAACTCTATATTCTGTCTTTTATAGAACATGCATGCTTTAGGAGCAAAATTGAATGTCTTAAGTGCTTTCGATCTTCAATTGCTTCCGCATGTGTTATATGAACACCTTCAATTGGTATCAGAGCATGATTAGAGCACTGAATTCGTTTTAATTTTGCTTTGGTGGGTACCATTTTGAAATTGAATTTTCTGTGTGCTAAAATGGAAGTGTTCTGGTTTGGCAATTTTTTGAGCATTCAAACCTTCATGAAATTGTAATTTCTCGGATATGTAAGAGCGTTAATGTGTGTACTATAGTCTGTAATTTTTATAGAGTCATTAGAGTCCATATAGGCTGTAAAATCGAAGAAAAACCGGAGAAGACGCAGCAGAAAATGAAAATTCCAGCAGCAGTTTGTTTTTTCTTCTTCTTTTCCAGTCCGGTTCGGTCTGCTGCAGCTTATTTACACATATTTGAAGGCCGGTTCACTCCATGGAGGGTCGCTTCGGGTCGGTTCGTAAAGCTCGGGATCATCACAAGCTATTTTATTGATTATTATTGTAATAATTAGTTGATTGTTTGTTTTAAATTGCCAAACCATTCCATTTTAGCTTGATTTAATTTCTTTTATGCATTGAGAATGTATGATTTAATTGGATTAAATGTATGTGCATTATGAGCATGCCATATAGTTTAAAATCCCACCATAGGAAAGCATGTTCATGCATTTTTAATAAGTGTTATTAATAGTTCAAATGCATGAGGGAAATTTAATGTTTAAATTGATATAAATGTTGTATTGATTTAGGGAGATTCATGCTTGAATGGTTAATTAAAATTGATTAATTGATATAAAAGTTATATTAATCAAAAGATAAAATTAACCTAGCATGAAGCATGAAATTTCCTTAGAATTTTGTTTATAAGAGTTATATTCAAAAGGCAAGTTTGTTATAGTTTAGATTTATAATTGTTATAAATCACATAGAAATTTAAAATCTATAACAAAGAAAAAGGTGCATGCTCACTTAGGGTTAATTTGATCCAACTCTCGATCGATTTCAATTAGATTCAAATAGGTCGATAAGCTTGTAAAACATAGGTTACAAGAGAACTCACCCGACGAGATGCTGTCTAAGGCTGGAGGTATTTAAGTTGACAGTTTACGGAACACCTCCTACCTGGGCATCGAGTCGGTTCTTGAGTTAAAGTTAACCCAGTTTTATGAGCATGCACGTGTGTGATGTGAGGTTTTAATCGTTATCACCTAGACATCGTAAGTTTAAATGAACTTAGACTTAGGGTTATTCAATTAGCCGGAATTCGCCTAAGTATAAGTATACCCAAAACCGTTTAAAATACTTAGTGGGAGGGGAGAGATATATCAAATCCATTTCCTTCTCACGTTCTCCCTTTAGTTCACAACGTGAGATTTATGCTTGGCCTCGTGTTGATTATACCTCAACTGCTCCATTCGGAAGGTGTTTGCATAAATCAATAACAAGGTGAATGGAGAAAGTATTTATAGTAAGTGAGTGAAGGAAGTGTGTCAACACATCCTGCGGTCTCCTCCGTTAGGTTGCACCGTGAGATTTCCATGTTGCGCCTGCTTGTATGCCCTGGAGCTACTAACCATTCGGAGGGTTGTAACATGGAGATCGGAACAACGCAAACTCCAAAGATGGATAGGATTACTTAGGACCATTTCCAACATTAGCTTTTCCATTCGGTAGCATTGTTGGGGCCGTTCTCTGTAATCTTAAAACGGCGGGTCACACTTACAAGGGTTACTAAGTGTTAGTAAATTCCTGACCAAACGTAACGATAACTAAACCACTATAGGAATAAGAGTTATTCTGGGATTAGTATTTAGTCAAGAACATCTTGATTTAGTGAAGGAGTAATTGACTGCCCCTCGGTAGCGGTTGCTCTAACTCACTAAAGTGTCGTTGCAAAATAATAATCCTGGGTACATTATTACTTTTGCTAAAACCTGATTGGATTTTGTCTAAAAATGGTTAATAAGCAATTTCTAATAGCTTTGTTTAATTTTTCAGCATGTCTAGCTCACTAGTACAATTACTCGCTTCAGATAAGCTTAACGGGGATAACTATGGAACTTGGAAGTCTAATCTAAACACAATACTAGTAATCGAGGATCTTAGATTTGTCCTTACCGAAGAGTGTCCGCCTAACCCTGGCTCGTCAACAAACCGAATTGTTCGGGAAGCATATGAGAAATGGACTCGAGCTAATGATAAAGCAAGAGTCTATATTTTAGCAAGCATTTCGGATGTCTTGTCTAAAAAGCACGAAAGGATGGTCACCGCAAAGGAGATCATGACTTCGTTGCAAGGTATGTTTGGACAACCGTCCTCGCAAATCAGGCACGAAGCTCTCAAGAATGTTTACAATTCCCGAATGAAGGAAGGTGCTTCAGTTAGGGAACATGTTTTGAACATGATGGTTCAGTTTAACATTGCTGAAGTAAACGGTGCTACCATTGACGAGGGTAGTCAAGTAAGTTTCATAATGGAGTCTCTTCCGAAGAGCTTCATTCAGTTCAGGACAAACGTTGTCATGAACAAAATAGACTTTAACCTGACTACCTTGCTAAACGAGCTCCAGACTTACCAAAGTCTCACTAAGAGGGGACATGAAGGGGAAGCAAATGTTGCCACAACCAAAAGGTTCCAAAAGGGATCGTCCTCAGGAACCAAGTCTGGACCTTCCACTTCAAAGAATAAGAGTATTCAGATGAAGAAAAAGAAGGAAAAAGGGAAAGGAAAAGCTCCAATGGGAAGCAAGGCAAAAACGAAAGCTGCAGATAAAGGAAAATGTTTCCATTGTAATGTAGACGGACATTGGAAACGCAATTGTCCCAAGTACCTTGCAGAAAAGAAGGCTGAAAAAGAAAAACAAGGTAAATTTGATTTGCTCATTATCGAAACATGTTTAGTTGAGCAAGATAGCTCTACCTGGATATTAGATTCAGGAGCGACTAACCATGTATGCTCTTCTTTACAGGAAATTAGTTCCTGGCATATGCTGGAAGACGGCGAAGTAACTCTCAAAGTTGGAACTGGAGAGGTCGTCACAGCCAGAGCTTCAGGAACTCTTAAGTTGTCTTTTGGAGATAGATTTTTGTTACTAGAAAATGTCTTGTACGTTCCCGATATAAAAAGGAACTTAATTTCTATCTCTTGTTTGATTGAACATGAATACCAAGTATCTTTTGATATTAATAAAGTGTTTGTTAACAAAAGAGGTATGCATATATGTTCTGCAAAACTTGAAAGCAACTTATACGTGTTAAGGCCAATTCAAGTTAAAGCTATTTTTAATACGGAAATGTTTAAAGTAGCGGAAACTCAAAACAAAAGGCGAAAATTTTCTCCGAATACCTATCTTTGGCACTTGAGATTAGGCCACATAAATCGCAATAGGATTGAAAGATTGGTAAAGAGTGGACTACTAAATCAGTTAGAAGATGACTCGTTACCACCATGTGAGTCCTGCCTCGAGGGAAAAATGACTAAACGACCTTTTTCGGAAAAAGGTTATAGGGCCAAAGAACCCTTAGAACTCGTGCATTCGGATCTCTGTGGTCCTATGAATGTCAAAGCATGAGGAGGGTATGAATATTTCGTCAGCTTCATTGATGATTATTCAAGGTATGACTATCTTTACCTAATGCATCATAAGTCTGAAGTCCTTGAAAAGTTCAAAGAGTACAAGACCGAGGTTGAGAACCAATTAGGTAAAACAATTAAAACACTACGATCAGATCGAGGTGGAGAATATATGGACCTACAATTCCAAGACTATTTGATAGAACATGGAATTACGTCTCAACTCTCAGCCCCTGCTACACCACAACAAAATGGTGTATCAGAAAGGAGAAACCGAACTCTGTTAGACATGGTTCGATCGATGATGAGCTATGCTCAGTTGCCTGATTCGTTCTGGGGATATGCAGTTGAGACTGCCGTATACATTTTGAACATGGTTCCCTCTAAAAGTGTTTCTGAAACACCTTATGAGCTATGGAAAGGGCGTAAAGGTAGTTTACGTCACTTCAGGACTTGGGGATGCCCGACACACGTGTTAGTACAAAACCCAAAGAAGTTGGAACGACGTTCAAAACTGTGCCTATTTGTAGGATATCCTAAAGAAACGAAAGGTGGTCTATTTTACGATCCTCAGGATAATAAAGTGATTGTATCGACAAACGCAACGTTCCTTGAGGAAGATCACATAAAAGATCATCGACCTCGCAGTAAACTAGTATTAGATGAGATTTCAAGAAAAACTACAAAAGAATCTACAAAAGTTGTAGATCAAGCTGGTCCATCAAAAGTTATTGATCAAACACATCCATCTCAAATAGTGAGAGAGCCTCGACGTAGTGGGAGGGTTATAATACAACCAGACCGCTACATGGGTTTAACAGAAACTCAAACCATCATGTCTGATGATGGTGTAGAGGATCCATTGTCCTTTAATCAGGCAATGAATGATGTTGATAAGGACCAGTGGATCAAAGCCATGGATCTCGAAATGGAGTCAATGTACTTCAATTCGGTCTGGGATCTTGTAGAGCAGCCAGATGGGGTAAAACCTATTGGTTGCAAATGGATCTACAAGAGAAAACGAGACCAAGCCGGTAAGGTTCAAACCTTTAAGGCTCGACTCGTGGCAAAGGGTTTTACCCAGCGGGAAGGAGTTGATTTTGAAGAAACTTTTCCCCTGTTGCCATGCTTAAGTCGATTAGAATACTCTTATCCATTGCCACATACTATGATTATGAAATATGACAAATGGATGTCAAGACAGCCTTTTTGAACGGCAATCTTGAAGAGACTATCTATATGGCTCAACCAGAGGGATTTATAGTCCAGGGTGAAGAGCAAAAGGTTTGCAAACTTAAACGATCCATTTATGGATTGAAACAAGCATCAAGATCCTGGAATATACGTTTTGACACTGCGATCAAAACGTATGGCTTTGAGCAGAATATTGACGAACCTTGTGTTTACAAGAAAATCGTCAAATCCACTGTAGTTTTTCTAGTTCTATACGTAGATGATATCCTACTTATTGGGAATAATGTAGGATTCCTGACTGACGTAAAACAATGGCTAGCGACTCAATTCCAAATGAAAGATTTGGGTGAGGCTCAATTTGTTCTAGGCATTCAAATCATTAGAAATAGAAAGAACAAAACGCTAGCACTGTCTTAAGCATCATATATCGACAAAATGTTGGTACGATATTCGATGCAGAACTCCAAGAAAGGATTATTACCTTTTAGACACGGGGTTCACTTGTCAAAGGAACAAAGTCCTAAGACACCTCAAGAAGTTGAGGAAATGAGACGAATTCCCTACGCATCAGCAGTTGGTAGTTTGATGTATGTTATGCTGTGTACCAGACCCGACATATGCTATGCCGTAGGAATTGTCAGCAGATTTCAGTCCAATCCTGGTCATGCGCATTGGACTGCCGTTAAAAACATCCTTAAGTATCTAAGGAGAACTAGGGATTATACGCTCGTGTATGGAGCTAAGGATCTGATCCTTACAGGATACACTGACTCAGATTTTCAGACCGATATAGATTCAAGAAAATCAACATCGGGATCTGTGTTTACTCTAAATGGAGGAGCGATAGTATGGAGGAGTATTAAGCAAGGTTGCATTGCTGACTCCACCATGGAAGCAGAGTACGTAGCCGCCTGTGAAGCAGCAAAAGAGGCAGTATGGCTAAGAAAATTCCTAACAGAGTTGGAAATTGTTCCAAATATGCAACTACCTGTCACCCTCTATTGTGACAACAGTGGTGCAGTTGCAAACTCTAAGGAACCTCGAAGTCACAAGCGAGGAAAGCATATTGAGTGCAAATACCATCTCATCAGGGAGATCGTGCAACGAGGAGATGTGATCGTCACGCAGATTGCTTCGGAGCACAACATGGCTGACCCGTTTACAAAACCCCTCACGGCTAAAGTTTTTGAGGGTCACCTAGTTAATCTAGGATTACGAGCTTTATTAGACTAGGGCAAGTGGGAGAAATGTAAGGGTATGGTTGATACCCTAGTTTACTGTCTTTATACTTCTCTCACACCTAACTTTATTTACCCCACTAGAGTTTCTAGTCCAAGTGGGAGTTTGTTGGGTTTAATGTCCTATAAACTCGTAGTTTGTAAATCATTAAACATATTCTATTTCCAATAAAGACGTTATTGAGGTTATTCAGTAAAAGATGTTATTGAATATGTAAATTGCGAATGATTAACCTAAATCCAATAAACTAAGATCCTTGGCTAT
This sequence comes from Luffa aegyptiaca, assembly GCA_017139565.1. NCBI lineage: Eukaryota > Viridiplantae > Streptophyta > Magnoliopsida > Cucurbitales > Cucurbitaceae > Luffa > Luffa aegyptiaca. The sequence goes on along the minus strand of CM029401.1, from coordinate 23,369,637 downwards.
AAAATGAATACTCGAACTATATGTAGGGACATATCATAGGATCAAGTTCAAGTTTATAGTCAAAATAGTCTATAGTATAAGGATAAGGTTGGGTACCTTATCCTGGAGACACTATGGACGCGACCCACTTTGTATTAAGTACAAACGATGAGATCCTAAATCGTTCATGTGGTGACATGCGAGTGGGGGCGTCCTATGCAATGAGTTTGCATAAGACTGGACCACGAAATAAGTCACTTTCTCTTTATAACTCCGTTTACTGAAGAAACTGACTATTTCTCATAGATGACCTAGGTAACTCGTTCTTAATCCTGAGCTATCTATGAACTCCTGTTTATGCGAGATTATCCTTTGATCTGCATGGGTGAGAGTAGCCAGCATCGCCGACTCGACAAGCCTACCATTTTGGGGATAAGATCGAATAGATAGCTGGGGACATAGTTTCGCAAGACGGAATTCACTCCTACCCTTTTCAGGGTTAGTAGATAGGTTGTTCCCTTAAGTACTAACTCCAGGACTTGAACAAGGGGCCCCACCCTCTTGTTAGATCGAGAGGGACTTAGGTTTGATGGTTTGACCGCAAACCGATTGTTCATTAGAGGATTAGTGGAACTTAAGGAACAAGAAGTACTATAGAGGTGAAATGGTTATTTGACCTAGCTATAGCTACGAACAACCTGTGAAGGAACGACTTACTAAACATGGTTAAATCAAGTGGACGGAAATATATCTATAGTGAGGGGAATGCAACTATCGGGCTATAGTGGAGTGTCCCGATAGTTAACGAATGTTGGCTAGCTTAGATAATGAGATTAGTCGGTTAGCCTTGAATCGTTGGAGCCCATGATCTATAGGTCCATTAGGTCCCCCTACTAGCTCATATCGGATTAAAGCCTAGAATATTTTGATAGGAAACTTTGAATCGTTCAAAAACGGGAAATAGGGTTTCATCGTAAAACATGTTCGACACAATGATTTAATTATGAATTAAATTAGGAATTGAGAGATGAGGTATTTAAAAGTGTTTTAAATACCATATATATGTATTAGGAATCATATATAATTCATGGCATTAGGTGATAAAGATTGATTAGATCAATCATATAAAAATTACTTGGAAATGTCCCAATTAATTGCCTAGAAATCAATTTCAATTTTGAATTGAATTTGAAATGAATTGAAAGCTTAAAATTCACAATTAGGATTCAATTCATAGTGGATTTAGTGGTTTTTCCACTCTTGCATAATGATACATAGTGGAAAACAACACAAACATGCATTAGATGCATGTGTTGTGAAGTAGACACCTAGAATCCACTTTGAGTTGCATCTTGACCATGTGGCTAAGTGTCATGAAGCTTGTCTTTGCATGGGAGATGTCTATAAAAGGGGCTTGAATTAGATTCAAGAAGAGCAAGCTTTCATTTAGTGTTATGCTGCAAATTTTCTCCCTCAAATTCTCTCATTTCATCTCCTTCCAAAAGCTTGTACCATCAAGCATTCCCTTCCTATTTCTTTCTTCTATAGACTCCCACAAGACTTTCTAGGCCCAAGAGAATAGTAGGGAAGACTCTAGAGGTTGTCCAAGGAGCATAGGAGAGGCAAACACCACAAGGAGTTCCACATAAGTGAGCTACAAAGGTTGGTGTTCTCTCAACTCTATATTCTGTCTTTTATAGAACATGCATGCTTTAGGAGCAAAATTGAATGTCTTAAGTGCTTTCGATCTTCAATTGCTTCCGCATGTGTTATATGAACACCTTCAAAATAAACAAATAAACAAATTCAGGCAATCAATCAAAAATAAAGATGTGGAGAAAGAATCGAATGAGAGATGGGGTCTTGAAAATCATAATATAGCTAATTAATTATTGTAATTGTCTTATCTCAATGCCCGACTAATTATAAACCTAGAATCTCCGTCTATCACATAGGTTCTCCTTTCGGTTTTCCCTAATTGTAATTAACTCATATTAATAACCTAAGTGTCCTTAGCGTTATTAAATTTATTAATTAATAAGCTCTGATTCATTTTCGGTCTCTATGTCTAACCAACTACTCTCGCTATCCCTACGAGCAGTTAAACTCAGTTGCATTGATTATGATCTATCCTAACTTCTCTTCGTCGAGTTTCCATTAGGAATCAATTCATTATACAATTGGCCATATTATATAAAGCATTACGAACATCTATACAAATAAATAGTAATTGGACAAGAGATAGGCAATTATGAATAACGACTATCCATAAGCTTTCATTCCAAGACCCCCAAATGGGATTAGCTATACATGGTCAAAATTTACCACATGTACATAGTATAAAGCATAAAATAGAGAAAAATAAGAGTAAGGAAAGTGACCGTCGAGAACCCCTTGCTTGCGCTACGGAGTCCCTTCGAACCACGCTCTCGAGCCTCCTAAAATGCTCGTTACAATGTTTCCCACAAGAATCTCACACTCGACCCTCAAAAAGGCTTTAAGAGCCTTGAAAGGAGACTAAAGGAGAGGAAAAGGAAGGATGATTGATGGTTGATTCATGCCAAAATGGGGAGCAAGAGGCGCCTTTTATAGGCTTGAAATCGGAGCAGCGTCGCGACGCTAACGTCACAGCGACTTGTGCGGCAAGAAATGGACAGCATCGCGACGCTGTCCTCCTAGCGCCGCGACGCTAGGTCGATTCCAAAAGCTTCAGCGCAGATTTGAGCATTTTCCTTGGGCTTCCTCCAATTCTTTTGGCCCAACACTTTAAATGATGAATTATGGACTTCCTTCTTGACCCATCTTGGAAATTATGGCTTGAATATCTCAAATTTGGGCTCTTTTTCTCCATATCTCCACAATTTACTCCTAGGGACAAAATAATGAATTTTATTAGATATTCAATATGAAAATACCAAAAAAGCATACAAAAGCCTATTAATTTAGGGATAAAATAACGGCATTTCTGCCTGCTATCACACCCCCAAACTTAAGCTTTTGCTAGTCCGGAGCAAAATAAGTTCTAAGGATGCATGAAATATAATCACTCAAGCCTCAAAGATTTTAGAACTCTTAAGCAAATAAGGAAAACATGCAAGTGGAATAAGCAAGCACCGGATACTCATGAAGAAATCTCAAAGAATTCGAACTTAAGATTAACGAATAGCATGCTCAAGACTTATCCAATGGTTCTTTTACTAACCTAGATTAGTCTTATGGTTTTTTCCATTTGTTTTCCCCTTACACTGGCTAAGAGTCCCTAACAGGTCGGAGTTCAACTATCATGCAAACAAAGAAACTAGGGCGCCTGATATTTTTCTTTTTCAGGGGGAAGCCAAACTTCACAAATATTTTTCTTTTTTTCTTTTTAGGAATGCATCCCCCCAAAACTTGCATCTTATGATTCTAATGGCACTAGCTTTCACACTATGATGCATGGACCCATAACCTGAATTTTATTCTTGGTTGGCCTAACTCATCACACCGTAGGTAGCTCTTTTTACCCCTAGCCTTTTATTTTTCATGCAAGCAAAAAAAATAATTTTTTTTTGTTTTTTTCAACAGATAATTCTTTTTTCTCTCTTTTCTTTTCTCTCGGCAGGCATAGCATTTTTTCTTTTTCTTTTTCACCTAGTTCTTAAAACATTCAAGCATGAACTCCTAGTGATAGAGACTAAGCCTATCGGAGTGACAACAAACTTATAAAAACCATAATAAAAATCTAGATTTTCAAAGATCTTCAAAAGATAAGTCTATTGCATGCTTTAGACATTAAAACTAAGTAACAAATTTTCAAAATTTCACATTTTCTGCTATGCTCCCAAATTCCACAACATATAAACCATATCCCCAAAATTTCTAAAATCAAATCCTTGGCTATCATTGCTATCTACTCATGCATCCAAAAGAATTTACACATGCTCAACATAGTGAAAGCCTCCCCCCCCCCCAAACTTAAACTAAACATTGTCCCCAATGTTTAAAAACAATAAAGCATAAAGAGGGATACTGAAACTTCCCTGAGTCAGGAGAAAATCGTCCTCATCCTTTGGGCCGAGAAAATTAGATTTTTTGGAGCTTCGGAACTTGCTAAGTAGATCCTGCAAGACAAAATTGGATCACGAAGCAAGGGGGATTTATTTACCGCAAAAAAAAAAAAAAAAAAAAAAAAAACTAACTAACAAAGAATTTAAAATTTTAATCATTGGGTTGCCTCCCAAGCAGCGCTTTCTTTAACGTCTTTAGCTAGACGAGACTCGGCACGCTCATGGAGGCTCGAAGTAAAAATTTTCGTCATCCTCCGGGCTCTGAATAAAATCGTGAATCGATCTGTCCAACACAAACAGTGGAGAAAACAAACCTTCCCCTCACCCTTCATCGCTAAAGAAATTTTCATAAAAACAATCCCATAAAAAATTCAATAGAATTAAATATTTTTTTCCAAATCCCTATTCACAAAGCATTTATTTACAGAGTCATCTAGCGTCATAATATCAACTGGTCCCGGATCTAAAGGCGGCCTATCCATTGAGCCTAGCCATTCATCAGGTATTATCTCTATATGCTCATGAGACACAGTATTCATAACAGACTCGATAGGGCTATCATTTGACTCATCATCATCAGTATCAAAAAATTCAGCAATTTCAGGGTCAGATTCAAAACTATCATAAATTTCAGGATCAGATTCAATAATTTCAAGATCAGATTCAAAGCTATCATCTATCATGTGATCTTCTAAATTTAACGCAGGTTAGTCATGCTCATAGATATGTACAGCAGGCATTTCAATATCGTTCATCAATTCATTCTCAAATAAAGGATCATCAAAGAATTCACCAGGATCTAAATCTACATCATCCATAGGTAACTCTTCTAGCTCTAAGCCTAGATTAAAGTCTTCCTCCTCATCATCATCCGTCAGTAATTCTAAGCCAATGGAAAACCAGGTATGTATACTACACACAGAATCATCATGGCCAAAAATACTGTATACAACTTTTTCATCATCAACATTCAGAGTCAACTTACCAGTGTGAACACTGATTTCGGCTTTACCTGTGGCTAGGAATGGTCTACCAAGGATAATGGACACCTCTGTGTCCTCCTGCATGTCTAGCACCACGAAGTCAACTGGGAAGATGAACTTATTGACTTTCACCAATACATCCTCCACTATACCCATTGGTTGGGTGACTGATCTATCTGCAAGTTGGAGTGTAATATCAGTGTCCTTCAAACCTGAAAGTCCGATCTTCCTGTACAGAGAGTAGGGCATTAGATTAATGCTAGCTCCTAAATCACAAAGAGCCCTATCAAAAGACACCTTTCCTATAACACAGGGAACAGTGAAACTCCCTGGGTCTTTCTGTTTTAACGGCATCTTTCCTGTAACTATCGTGCTGCTTTTCTCTAATAATCTAAAAACTTCCTTCTTAGTCAAATTTTTCTTTCAAGACATCATTTCTTTCATGAACTTCCCATAGTTAGGCATGTTATAGAGAGCATCAACCAAAGGAATATTAACAGAAAGCTTTTTAAACATCTCTAAAAATTTCTGAAATTGCTCATCTAACTTAACATCCTTAAATCTATGGTGAAAGGGCAACTCCCTGTAATCGAAGGTTGGACATTCGTCCCTCCTTTTGGATGGGCTAATGTGTGACCCTCTGTCATGATGGTTGCATGGGACTACCTCTTCATCGTCCATCTTTTCTTTCAATTTCATCTTTTCATCCTGCTTCTTTGAACCTGCAAAATTGTTAGTATAACCAAAATTTAAATCAAAAGAGCGAGGAAGACTTTGGGACCTGTCTACGGAGGCTTTTTGTGCCTCAGTCCGTTCATCTTCATCGTTGCTCGTCTTTTCTTCCTTCTTTAGCTTTCTCTCTTCATCTGAGCAGTCCTCCAATTTTCTCCCACTCCGTAATGTAACCATCATACACTGCTCTCTGGGATTTGTCTCAGTATCACTTGGGAACTTGCCCTTCTGAAGGGCTTTTACTGCAGAAGCAATTTGTCCTATTTGCACCTCCATGTTCATGGAGAGCTACATCATGGTTATTTACTGCTGACTGGAGACTTACGTTCAACACTTTCTGCTCTTTTATGAAGAGAGCCACCATTTCTTCAAGGTTGCTTTTCTTCTCTAGCTGACTTGTGGAAGCAAACCCCGGTGGTGGTTGTAAAACATTGTTGGTATTAGAGTATGAGAAGTTCTCGTGATTGCGCAAATTCGGGTGGTAGAAGTTCGGCAGTCCTTGAGTGAATGCTCGGTTTCCAACATACTAAACTTCTTCCACATCCTGACTCTCCTTCTTCGAGTATCCCTCTGCCAAGGTGGAACTAGATTTGACCACCTCGGAAGAAGTTAACTTGTTCAATGCGTTGGTCAGCGACGCCATCTGCACTTTTAAAGAACTTGACTCGTCGATTTCGTAAATACCAGCCTTCTTTGATATTGTTCCCCTTTCTATAGGCCATTGATAGGTTGCCGCCATTTCTTTCAAGAGATCTTTTGCCTCAGTCACCGTCTTAGATAGAAAACTTCCACCAGCAGACGTGTCGAGAACAGTCTTGGTAGAAGAGTTCAACCCATTGTAGAACAGTTGCACTTGTAACCAGTAGGGATAGTCGTGCTATGGGCATCTCCTCAGCATTTCTTTGTACCTTTCCCACGCCTCATATAACTGCTCCTCATATAGCTGTCTAAACGTCCCAATCTCCATAAAGAGCTTGGTGGTCTTCGCAGGCGGGAAAAATTGGTTAGAAACGCCTGAGGAAGCTTGTCCCTAGTACTAATGCTTCTAGGTTCAACTGATTCTAGCCAATCCTTGGCTTTGTCTTGGAGAGAAAAAGGAAACAACATCAGTCTAATTGCATCGGTCGGAACTCCGTTCATTTTCACCATCTCGCAAATCTCCAGGAATGATCGAAGATGGGAATGTGGGTCCTCTGAACGATGCCCTTTGAAAGAATTGTCTCTCGCAATCTGGATCAACCCAGTCTTTAATTCAAAATTGTTTGCTTGAATTGGGGTGTAAACAATACCGAAATTCTCAGTCGGGAGAACTGGCTGAAGAAAATCTCTGATCGCCTTGGGATTGTTGCCTTGTTGGGCCATTGCTTCCGTTAGTCTTCTTTCTCTACGAATTGCTCTGTTAGTCTTGTCAATCTCAAGATCTAATGGAAACAAATTAACCACCTTATCTCTTCGCATACAATTACACCCAAGCTTAATCAGAATTTTAAAACAAAAACAAAAATATTCACAAAAAAGAATAACAGAAAAATATTTACAACCTAAATTAATATTCAACCCGTTCTTTTTACTGTCACAATATTATGTTGCCTAAACAAACCTATCCTCCCCGGAAACGGTGCCAAAAACTTGATGACCGCAAAGTGCACGGGTCGCAAGTAATAATAAAACGGAAAGTATTCCGAGTATCGAATCCACAGGGTTGAAGAACGGTGATTAAGCAAGATAATAAATTGATCACAAAAAATACTGAGATGAAGTATTATTTAGGAGCCAACACTTCATGCTAAAACCAATCAAGAAATAAACAAATAAACAAATTCAGGCGATCAATCAAAAATAAAGATGTGGAGAAAGAATCGAATGAGAGACAGGGTCTTGAAAATCAGAATATCGCTAATTAATTATTCTAATTGTCCAATCTCAATGCCCGACTAATTATAAACCTAGAATCTCCGTCTATCACATAGGTTCTCCTTTCGGTTTCCCGTAATTGTAATTAACTCGTATTAATAACCTAAGTGTCCTTAGCGCTATTAAATTCGTTAATTAATAAGCTCTGATTCATTTTCGATCTCTAAGTCTAACCAACTACTATCGATGTCACTACGAGCAGTTAAACTCAGTTAGAAGGATTATGATCTATCCTAACTTCTCTCCATCGAGTTTCCATTAGGAATCAATTCATTATACAATTGGCCAGATTATATAAAGCATTACGAACATCCATACAAATAATTAGTAATTGGACAAGAGATAGGCAATTATGAATATCAACTATCTATAAGCTTTCATTCCATGACCCCCAAATGGGATTAGCTATACATGGTCAAAATTTCTCACATGTACATAGTATAAAGGATAAAATAGAGCAAAATAAGAGTAAGGAAAGTGACCGTCGAGAACCCCTTGCTTGCGCTACGGAGTCCCTTCGAACCACACTCTCGAGCCTCCTAAAATGCTCGTTACAATGTTTCCCACAAAAATCTCACACTCGACCCTCAAAAAGGCTTTAAGAGCCTTGAAAGGAGACTAAAGGATAGGAAAAGGAAGGATGATTGATGGTTGATTCATGCCAAAATAGGGAGCAAGAGGCGCCTTTTATAGGTCTGGAATCGGAGCAGCGTCGCAACGCTGACGTCACAGCGACTTGTGCGGTAAGAAATGGACAGCGTCGCGACGCTAGGTCGATTCCAGAAGCTTCAGCACGGATTTGAGCATTTTCCTTGAGCTTCCCCCAATTCTTTTGGCCCAACACTTTAAATGATGAATTATGGACTTCCTTCTTGACCCATCTTGGAAATTATGGCTTGAATATCTCAAATTTGGGCTCTTAGGAACAAAATAATGAATTTTATTAGATATTCAATATGAAAATACCATAAAAGCATACAAAAGCCTATTAATTTAGGGATAAAATAGCGGCATTTCTGCGTGCTATCAGTAACACAGTCTTAATCCTGAATGTGTCATGAACTCCATCTCATGAGGGATTGTCCTTTGATTAGCATGGGTGAGTGTGGCCAATACGCCGAATCAATATGCCTTCCTTTCTGGGGACAAGACCGAGTGGGAGGCTGGGGACATGACAACACCGGAAGGAATTCACTCCTTCCCACTTCTAGGAGAAGTAGATGAGTGTTCCCTTTAGTGGTGACTCTAGGACTTGAACAAAGGGATCCCGCCCTCTCACTGGCCCGAGAGAGACTTTTTGTTTATTGGTTGGACCATGAAAAGTTTTTTCATTATAGGAGCACTGGTACTTAAGGAGACAGATGTAACACAGGGGTAAAACGGTAATTTGACCCAGCTGTGATTACGGACACTCGTGAAGGATTGGCTTACCGGTATAGGTCTATATCCATGGACACAGAAATGTTCTACAGTGAGAAGAGTTCAGCTGTGGGTCTATAGGGGAATGACCCACAGTTAAAGAATATTGGTTAACATAATTAATGAGTTTAATCAGTTAACCTCATATCATTGGAGCTTCTGATATGTAGGTCCATTAGGTCCCCTGAAGGATTGGAATTCCGTAATTCCGTAAAGCGAAAGCGTGATTGGGACCGATTCGTAATTAATTTTGTTTAATCTAAAATACCAATACATTGGCAATAATCTTAGAACTATTCTAAATTTATATTAAGGCTAAGCATACAAAAATACTAAATCTAAATCTAATTTATAGAGTAACAAATTACTTACTCTCATTGACGACTCAGATTAAATTCACCATTTGCTTGTGAAATAATCACGAACTACTGCGAACACCACCACTATGGCTACACCAGTATGACTCTGAGACTTCTAGAGGCAGGAGACTGGTGGGAGTCTAGAGGGAGCTTTCAGGGGAATTCTCTGAGAGTAGGAGAATGAATGAGATGCCTTTCACCCCACCCCAGGGGTCATATTTATAGGAAAAGGCCAAGACCTTTTCCTAATAGGAAAATGCATGAATAAGATCAAATATGTTATCTTATTCATATCTAATTTTAATAAATATTTATTTAATTCCATAATTAATTAATTACCCAATTAAATATCACATATTTAATCTTAGGGATTTTATTAAATTATTTATATTAATATGAACCCAATTCATATTAATTATTTGGACTCTTTCAAAATTTTCCTCTCGAGAATTAATTTTGAAATTAATTCAAAATTATATTATAAAGTTTTATAAACTTTATATTATAATGTATCAATATACATTATATGATTCCCTTAAATAAATTGAATACTTTCAATTTACAATTTATACTTAATTGCCTCAAGTCTCTTTATGAACTACCAGTGGGACCTAATGGACCTACAGATCAGAAGCTCCAACGATACGAGACTAATTGGCTAAACTCATTAACCAAGTTAGTCAACATTCGTTAACTGTGGGTCACTCCACTAAAGACCCACAGCTGCACTTTTCTCACTGTAGTATATTTCTATGTCCACGGATATCGACCAATGCAGTAAGTCAATCCTTCACGTGTGTTCGTAACACCAGTTGGGCAAATTACCGTTTTACCCCTAGGTTACCTCTGGTTCCTTAAGTACCACCGATCCCTCTAATGAACAAGTTGCTTAGGGTCCAACCACTAAACAGGAGTTCCTCTTGGGCCAGAGAGGACGGCGCACCTTTGTTCAAGCTCCGGAATCAGCCCTTAAGGGAATACACATCTACTTACCCCAATAAGGGAAGGAGTGAATTCCATCTTGTACTGTTATGTTCCTAGCCCCCATTCGGTCTTGCCCCTAAAATGGTAGGATTATTGAGTCGGCGAACTGACCACTCTCACCCATACAAATCTAAGGACAATCCCTCCTGAAAGGAGTACATAATAGACTCAGGATTGAGATTGAGTTACCTAGGTCATCCTACTGAAATAGAAACCTAAACTAGTTAACGGTGTTACATCTAGTGGTTACTATTTTGCGGTCCGGTCGTATGCAAACTCATTGCATAGGTACCCCCACCCGCATGTCTCCTACATGGATGCTTTGGATCATTGCATCTGTATCGAATACAAGGTGGGCCGTATCACATAGTGTCACCAGGATAAGGTACCCAGCCTTATCCCTATACTATAGACCTTTTAGGTTGTTACTTGGACACCGATCCTCGTATGTACCCACATACTAGTCCAAGTTTCATTTAAACAACCTTGGATCTTAGTTTATTGGATTTAGGGTTTATTAATGCAAACTCGATTATTCAATAACCAAATTACTGAATCACTCAAACAACGCTTTATTGAGATCGATTAATTTGTTTCATTTACTATCTACGAGTTTTAAGGCATAAAACCCAACATCCCCCTGCTAGCTCGTAAAGAGTAATTAGGAACAATTATATCTTGAGAGAATTTGAACAGTTCAAATTCATATTGGGAATTAAGTTAATTGTATGAGATACAAATTAATATAATGTATAGTGATGCATTAAAATGTAAAGTCTAATTTGAAATTAAACTTTATTATTATGAGAGAAATAAATATTTGAAGAAGTTCAAATATTAATATGAATTTGATTCATACTAAATTTATAGGATAGAAGAGAATTTGAAGCAGTTCAAATTTTAATATGAATTTGATTCATATTATAGAATTAATTAATTCAAGGCCTGAAATTAAATATATGATATTTAATTGGGCAATTAATTAATTAACTAATAGAAGGTCTGAAATTAAATATATGATATTTAATTGGTGATTAGTTAATTAAAGAACTAATTAATTGGAAATTAATCAATTATGGAAATGATTAATCACTTATGGAAGTAATTAATCATTTATGGAAATGATTTAATCACTTATGGGAGTGATCAATCATTTATGGAAAAGATTAATCAATTATGGAATTGATTAATTATGGAAAAGATTAAATCAGTTATAGAAATAATTGATTTAAATGAATATTTTATTCATGACCTTTCTCCTATAAATAGAACACTAAACCTAGGGTTTAGGTGATACAACATAAGGCCACAAGAATGCACTCTTGCATTCTCTCTAGACTCCCTCTCATATTCTCTCAACCCAAGAACTCTAGGGAGAATTTTCTTTCTAGAGTTTTTCTCATTCAAGATTAGGTAGTCCTACAACTACGTTCCTAATCTTAGAGTCGTAGCGGGGAAGATCAATTGGTGGTGTCCCAATTGTTGACGCTTGGTCCCTATGAAATCAAGAAAGGCGTTCTTGATATTTCAAAGACGACAACGACGATATGTTTGCTTCTCCCCTTTAGAATTAGTTCTAAGGTAGTATGCTTAGCCTTAATAATTGATTTAGAATAGTTTGGTATTTTGCCAATGTATTGATATTTTGGTAGAAACAAAATTAACTATGAATCGGTCCCAATTCACTTCCGCTAACGGAATTAGGGAATTCCAATCCTTCAACAGCGTCGCGACACTGTCTGCCCTGAAGCTCTATATAAGGCAAGGTTTGGCACTCATTTTTGGCATCAAGCAACACATTCCTCCACCTTTGTAAAGGCTCTTTTTGCCATTTTTTAGGGTCGGGTTGAGAGCGTGTGAGAGGAGGGAAAAATTCTTATTTTGGGCATTTTTTTGGAGCGATCGAGAGCTTGTTTCGCGGAGGATCAAAGGCGCAAGCAGGGGGTTCTTCGACGGTTCATCTTCTAACTCCTTTATTTATTCATTTATCTCTTTATACCATGTATAGAAGGGAAATTTTGGTACTTATTGTATACATCTATAGCTAAAATCCTAGTTTAAGGGTCTTGAATGAAGAAATATAGTTTAATGTTATTCTGATCGCTTATCTTTGTGTCCACTTTACTGATTATTTGTGTGGGTGTTCGTAATGCTCTATAGACTCTGGCCAAATTTATAGTGATTAGATACTTAGTGGAAACTCGACAGAGAGAAACTAAGTCAGATCATAACCCACTCAACTAGGCTTAATTGCTCGTAGTGACAGCGAGAGTAGTTGGTTAGGCTTAGAGATCAATAATGAATCAGAACTCATTAATTAACCCATTTAATAGCACTAAGGACACTTAGGTTGTTAAAATGAGTTAATTATAATTAGGGGAAACCGACAGGAGAACCTATGTGATTAACGGATATTCTAGATCTATAATTAGTCGGACACAAAATTAGGTAATTAGGATAACTATTAAGTTGTATTTTGGAATTCAAGACCCCACCTCTTATTCGACTCAATCTACCTGTTTGCCAAATTGATTAATCAGTTTGTTTAATTGCTTTGTTTAAATTTCAATTGCATCTTTCATCATGGTTAGTTCCCTAAATAATAATCAATCTTAGTATTTTTTAGTGTTTAGTTTATTACCTTGTCTAAGTGCACTTGTCCTTGAGGATTCGATACTCGGTATTCTTACCGTTTTATATTACTTGTGGCAACCATTCGCTTGCGGTCATCATCAACAAAAGACTATAGTGCAAGACGATCAAGCTCAATATTTTAGTTCGATCGCTTCACTATCCATCACACAGCTCCAAGATATGATCACAAACTGTATCAGAGCTCAGCACGGTGGCGCAACTCAAGATTCCCTATTGTATTCCAAACCTTATACTAAGAGGATTGATAACTTGAGAATGCCAATCGGGTATCAGCCACCAAAATTTCAGTAGTTTGATGGAAAGGGCAATCCTAAACAACATATTGCCCACTTCGTTGAGACATGCGAGAACGTTGGTACTCGAGGGGATCTACTAGTCAAGCAGTTCGTTCGAACACTTAAAGGAAATGTTTTTGACTGGTACACTGATATAGAACCTGAGTCAATAGACAGTTGGGATGAACTAGAAAGAGAGTTTTTGAATCGCTTCTACAACACTAAACGAACTGTTAGCATGTTCGAGCTCACCAACACTAAACAACGAAAAGGTGAACTCGTTGTTAACTATATAAATCGCTGGAGAGCCATGAGTCTAGATTGCAAAGATCGCCTCATTGAACTTTCTACTGTTGAAATGTGCATTCAAGGCATGCATTGGGAACTCCTCTACATCCTTCAAGGTATAAAACCTCGCACCTTTGAAGAACTAGCAACTCGCGCCCACGAAATGGAGCTAAGTATTGCTAGTCGAGAAAACAAGCACCTTCCACTCCCTAACTTGACGACAAAAGGAAAGAATGTCGAAGCGACTACAGAAGAATCTATGATTGTAAACGCAATTCTTCTCAAGCCATCTGCAAAAGAAAAGTGACAAGAAAATGGAACACGTCGCTTAACTTTAAAGGAAAGACATGACGAGACCGATTTGGGAGGGTGTCGAATTCTCCAACGTCCGTGCCAAATAAATTTATAATCAGCGTACACTAAACTACTTTGCAACAGTAGTTGCTGGGGTTGAACACAGGGAGCGCGTTTATAATTTGTCTGTCCTAGATTTATTGAGATGACCGGACTAAAGGGGGGATTTGAAATGCGAGAGGTAAAGGCAAAGGAAATTAAATAGTGAGAATTTAAATGACAAAAAATAAATTGCAGAAATTAAATAACGGAAAATTAAAGGGAGTGGTTGATCGAACCTCAGATTCATGTAGTCGGTACATTCGTGGTTCGTTTGGATGGATCTTAATCATAGATTGTCTAATGATGAAATATACGTTCTAAGCTAGAGAGTCATAATATCCCTATTTTATTAACCCGACCAATGCATCGAAGCTAATCTAATTGTTTACTAATTAACCTGGCCGAATTAACTAGCTACAATGCATTACGATTAGGATAGTTAGATAGCCAATTTTATAACTAGGAAAACCCTAAATTATAAATTAACTAAGTGTTCAACTCTAGGCTTACATGCAAATTGCTACAATGTTAGGGATAAAACGCCTAAAATACAGCCACATGCTTCACCTATTTACTACCAATAGCAAGGATGATTAAAACAACGGAAAACGGGGTTGTCAATCCCAACTATAATTCTAATCATGAATAAAAACAGAATTGAAACACACATAGAACAGTAAATCAGAATTCAAATACTCTAAATCTCATAAAATCCAACCAAACATACAACCGAGTTCCCAATTACATGAATAATGAGCTTAGCTCGTCATTTGCAATGTCGAACCTCGCTCCCGGGCTCGATCCACCATGAAGACTAAGAAAATCTACTCTAAGACCTAAGAACTATGAAAATTACAGAGGGAATCAGGGAGAAAGAAGAGAAAAACGGCTAGAGACGGACATAGGATGACCTAAAATTGGAAAAGGTAGTATTTATAGAAATTGCAGCAGCGTCAAGACGCTGATGCTGTTTTGGCCCGCACGGACTTCCGTGGTGTCGAGACGCCGTGAGGCAGCATCTCGAAGCCAGCTCTCAGGAAAATGAGTGAATTCTTGCTCCTTGTTGACTTTTTGGTTGACTTCGCTTCAATTACCAAAATGCCCTTCTTGATCCCGAGAACACCGAAATGACCTATGCATCAATAACACTCAAAATTATCCAATTATCACAAATAATAGCATTAGGATAAGCAAAATCTACAGAAATAATTAGCACCGAATTTGGTGTTATCAAGATATAAGAAAATCTATCCTTTCCCTGATTCTGACATCCCTGACATGTTGGAACAACTGTTGGAAGCGAAAATAATAGGGCTTCATAAGTGTAAACGACCAGAAGAGATGAAGAAAGTCGATGATCCAAAGTATTGCAAGTATCATCGAGTTCTTGGTCATTCGGTGGAAAGATGCTTCGTCCTAAAAGACTTAATTCTAAAGCTAGCTAAGGAAGGAAAAATTGAGCTCGATCTTGATGAAGTAGCTCAATCAAATCTTGCTACAATCAAAGGAAAGAGCAAACGTCAAAGAAAGAAGAATCCTAAGAAACCTCAAGCTTAGAGGAAGAGAAGTAAAGAGTTTTCTGTTCGGACGACGACTACTATTTGCCGTTTTACGACTTTCACACCACAAGCGCACGGGTCGTCACAAGTAATATAAAACGGTAGGTATACCGAGTATCGAATCCACAGGGAGGCGAAGCGAAATTTAAGCAAGCAAAGATTCCTAGAGCACTAAAAATACTTGGGATAAATAATATTTAGGGACCAGATCATGCAATCAAAGAAAATTAAAAATCAAAACAATTAAAGAGAAAATTTGATCAATCGATAAAAATAAAATACGGAGAAAGAGTTTTCTAATGGGAAGAGGGGTCTTGAAAATCAATTATTAGCTAAACAATTGCTACAATTGTCCTATCTCATCGCCCAACTAATTATACTCCTAGAATCTCCATTAATAACATAGGTTCTCCTGTCGGTCTCCCCTAATTGTAATTAATTCATTTTAACAACCTAAGTGTCCTTAGCGCCATTAAAAATCATTAATTATTACTCTCTGATTCATTTTAGGAATCTAAGTTTAATCAACTAACCCCGTTGTCACGACGGGCAATTAAACTAGTTGCATGGATTATGATCTATCCTAACTTCTCTCCGTCGAGTTTCCATTAAGAATCAGATCAGTACACAATTGGCCAGATTGCATAAAGCATTAAGCACATCCATACAAATAATTAGGATAAAGGGCTAGAGATAGGCAATTATAACAACATTTAAACTATACACTACAACAAAAATGACTTTTAATGTCGGACATAAAAAAATGCGCGTGGCCTTTAATGTCGGACCTTTAAAAAAAGGCGCGGGTTGGGCTAAAATTTTCATTGAGCCTTTAATGTCGGGCATAACCCGACATTGTATGTTGGGTTTATTTTTTTATTTTTTTATTTTTTACTTTTAATAGCAGACCTATGCTCTATTTTCTCTCCCCTCAAAAAAAACCCACTTTCCCTTTCTTTTGTCTCTCTCACCGACGACGCTTGATTTTTTCTTTCCCTTGTTGTTTCGATTTTTCCCCTCACCAACACGATTTTCTTCCTTTCACCGGCGGAACGACTTTCTTCCTCTCACCGGCGTGGTTTTTTCTTCTTGTTCGACACGTTTTTTCTTCTTCTGTGGCGCGGTTTGCTTCCTCTCTCACTACCGGCAAATGATTTCTTTCACCATCGTTATTCCTTCTTCTTCTTGTTCATTGTATGTGGGTTTTCTCCGTGGCTACTCGTAGGTTCCGTTAGCTACGAGGAGTTGTTCGTCGTTCGTCGTGGAGGGTCATGGGTATCAGATCTGAAGCCGTGGGTAGCAGATCTGAGGTAGTTGTTCATGAGTGTGCCTATATCAGATCTGAACAACAGGCTGTTCATTTGTGGTCGTGGTGGTTGTTCGTGGACATGGGTATGGGATATCGGAACTGTGGGTTGTTCGTCCGTGGTCGTGGTAGGTGTTTATGGGCATGAGTATAACAGATCTAAACTGTGGACCATTCATTCACATGATCCTGGGTAGCAGATCTGAATCACCATCTATTCTCAATCCTCATTTTCCATCTGCAGGTTCTTTACATTATTCTATTTTATCCAATGGAGAAGCAAAATGAGAATTTGATGGATGTGAGTATGCCTATATGTTTTTTCCCATATTTCCATAAATATACATGTTCTGTGTACTATATCAGTTAATTACGTAGATATTTAATCTATTTTGCCTTTTGTTTTTGGTATTTCTTTAGAAATTTATGGTAATTATTTGCATTACATCGGTAATATAACTCATTTACCTAGCTAATAGCAAAAATTTATTTCATTAGGCTTTCTTTTGCTCTATCAACTGGTAAAATAAAGGAAAAGGCTAGAGTAATTGTGATGGATATTAGAAGGACATGGAAAATCATCTTCTGAGAATGATCTTGGCTTATCAATTGAGGTACTGATATGCTAATTAAATGATTGTTCACTACTTTACTGGGAACTTGTTAGCTACTAGTCGAGAAACACGTGCATTGTAGTTTTTAAATTAAAATAAGAGAAAATAGTAATTTATTCTTCATATTGTAATGCTAGTTACGGAGAAGAAGGATATACCATTAGATTAATCTCTTAGATGTGTTGTTTTTAAATCTTTTAGTCTCTTGTAAAAGGAAAATGTTGCCACATATTGTAATGAATTTCCTTATATAATTTGATTTTTAAGGTTACATTTTTTCCCCACTTTGATATCCAAAGCGTTGAGGATTATTTGCATCTATGGTTTTCTTCAACATTCCTTTTTTTTTTTTTTTTTGAAAAGCTTTAACATTCCTTTTTTGAACAACGCAAAAGCAAATTTTAATACAGTTTTGTATTGTTCCAACGGGAGGGAGAGTTTTCTATTTATTCCAAATTGTGACTTTGCTAATTTTAGTTGTTTTTTTTTTTTAATTTTATTCAGGTGATTGAGGAGCTTGGTGGTTCTCTTATCTCTGATGGGAGCACAAGCACCCATGTCATTACAGGAAAACTGTGGAAAACTCTAAATTTCTGCACTGCTCTCTCTGTTCAGGGTTAGTCTTGCAACTTTAGACGAACATTCTTCGAAGTAGTTTATTGTTGTAAATTTTGACTTTTGAATACAATTATCATCTCATGTGTGCCAAAGTTAGAAATTCCATGCACATTTGGCCTTTGCCGTTATTCTTCCACTGCCTTACAGTTGTGCTTAGGCTGCAAATTGTTGTGAACCTTAAATTTATCAGAGAAAAGTTTCTTATTCTACTGCCTATTTTTTAAGTTGAAGGTCAAAATCATGTTATGATTCCCCTAACAAGAAAACACTCCATAGAACTATATTGCAATATTAAGAGAAATTACAATATCAATAACCTTTCAAGAGGACTAAGTCTCTTCCAAAGTCTCACACTCGACAATACTCAAAATCATCCCCTCTGAGATCCCTAACTCCCTTATTTATAACCAAGTCACTTCTAACTATGTATCACTGCCCTTACTAATATCCTACTAATATTTCCCATATATCCCTTACTGGTACTCTCACAATCAATTCTTATGTTGGATTGTGTTATGTTTTTCCTTTCCTTTTACTTTTTGTTTAGTGTTTTAAATTCTCCACTTGTGCAGCTACATATGAATTTGTTGCTATCGTGATGTTTAAAGATATCCCATTTCACGGAAATGGTAGGCATGAGAAATGTTAGGAAAGCAATGTGTTCTCGAAGATGTTGTGTTGTATTACTTGATAATCAGTTTGGATTTTTTGTTGGGTGCACTGGATATGTGCGAGTGTTATGACTCATTATGATTGCAAAATGTTTATGGTTTTACAGCCCTTGCTTGCTTTGCCTTTGGCCACAGCAAGTACCTTAAGCCAATTGTTGTGACATATTGGAAGCCCTATTGTAATTCTTTAAAAGAGATTATAATGTGTTGATGTATTTCTACTTTCATTATTATTTCTTATTAAATAGAAGTTGTCAAATTTGGTAGAAATTGGTAGGTAATGTTAATAGTTTGGCAGGTTGGCTCAAGATCTGAAGCAAATGGTATTGCAAAATCAGGGGTAAAAATAGTCATGGAAGTTTCTTGTGCAAAGGTCCGTTTTATCTGTTCCTTCTTATTAAAAATTATTTGAATGTTGCGACTGATATCTATCAATCCATAAAAAATAGGCTAGATATGTATGTGATGACCACTAGTACCTAGGAAGTGGTTGTCATTTAATGCACGAAAGAATGTTATTAAGGACATCGAATGAAAATTTGATGGTAACTCTTTTGATTAATGTTAACGTGCTTTCTTTCTTTAATTTCTTTATCAATATTCATTCATACTTATTATTTTCTCTTCTTGTTAAAGTTAGTAGAATTTTTTCTTTGTTGAAACAAATAAGTAGTGACATTATAACTTTGGTTTTTTTTTTTTTCCCCTGATGGTCAGATTTGTAAGCAAGGTTCTTGATAAGAAGCATTTGAGAAACAAACTAAATGTTGGAGAAGCTTGTTTGGATTTGATTGGAGATGTTTGCCGATTGTCATTCACTTATACGTTTTTTATTTGTATAAGGTTTGGAATTCATCTTGTTAAGCGAGAATTGTTGCAGATGATGAAATGGATATACTTGAAAAGAAGCTCGAAGATGAACTTGGGAAAGAGCATTTAAGGAGTTGTATACTTATTTTGTTTAGTAATTTTACTTTTTCTTTGTAAATTTGGTTCATGGATGTGATTTGTGGATGGACGGAAAGTTTCATGTATTATATACACTGTTATATTTTATTAATTAAATTCATGTTCGTTGAGTTTTAGTTGTGTAAAAATACTTTCGAGATTTTATTTTGTGTATATGTTTAAATTCTATTTTGTATACAGGTTTTTACAAAATGAAGAAATAGTATTGTTGGTTAGCTACGTGTGCAACCAACAATTTTTCTTTAATTTAATATCGCACATTTAATGTCGGACACTTTTAATGTCACAGCTTTTAATGTCGGGCAATGACCGACATTAAAAACTGACCGACATTAAAAGTGACTTTTAATGTCAGACAAAGAGTGGTTGACCGACATAAAAAGTTCACTTTTAAGGTCAGGCATTGACCGACATTAAAAAGTCACTTTTAATGTCGGTCAAAGCTTGTTGAATGACATTAAAAGGGCCCTTTTAATGTCGGGCAATGACCGACATTAAAAGGGTACTTTTAATGTCGGACAGAGCTTTTAATGTCGGTCAATGACCGACATTAAAAGCGACCGACATGAAAACTTTTAATGTCGGTGTTTTTAATGTCGGTCAGTGACCGACATTAAAGACTTTTAATGTCGGGCATTGCCCGACATTAAAAGCCAAATTTGTTGTAGTGATAATTTCATTTCAAGACCCCAAATTGGGGTTTAGCTATACATAGCTAAAATATTCACAATAATTACAATGGAAAGCATAATTAAGAGCATAACAAAAGGGAAGGAATTGACCGTTGAAGACCCTCTTGCTGACGCTTGGTGTCCCTCCGAACACTCCTTGAGCCTCCTAGAATGCTCCCCAAAATTCCCCAAAAGTTTCCCACTAAAGAAACTCTCAAAAAGGCTTGAAAGCCTTGAGAGAGGCTCCCAAAGGAGCCAAGAAAGCAAGAAAGGAATGGAAGAATATGATGATTGATGGTAAAATGAGGCACCAAGGGGCGCCTTATATAGGCTCGGAAAGGGGGTAGTGTCGCGACGCTATACGGCACAGCGTCGCGACGATGTGACGTCATCGACTTGTCGGCCAAGAAATGGACAGCGTCGCGACGCTGTCCTTATAGCGTCTCGACGCTAGACATTTTCCAGAACTTCCAGCTGCGGATTGGACTTCAATTTGGGCCTCTCCACATTTCTTTTTAGACCTTTTTCTTCGTAGTTGACCTCTTTTGACTCCCCTTGACCCAAGCATGGAAATTGGGCTTGAATGGCTTCATTTTGGGCACTTTTATCACCAAAATCCATAGCTTGCTCCTAAATACCAATTAACAAAATACATCAAATATTTTCAATAAAAACACAATTAAAGCACAAAAAAGCCTAATAAATTGGGACTAAAATAGCGACATTTCTGCTCGCTATCACACCCCCAAACTTAATCTTTTGCTAGTCCCGAGCAAAATAAATTCTAAAGATGCATGAAATAGAATTGCTCAAGCCTCAATGATTTTGGAATTCTTAAGATAGAATGGAAAACATACAAGTGGAATAAGCAAGCACCGCATACTCATGAAGAAATCTTAAACTAGTTTGAACTTAAAATTAATGAATAGCATTCTCAAGACTTATCTATTGATTCTTTTACTAACCTAGATTAGTCTTATGGCTTTCTTCATTTGTTTTCCCCCTACACTGGCTAAGAGCCCCTAATAGGTCGGAGTTCTTCTATCATGCAAAAAAAAGAAACTAGGGCGCCTGATATTTTTCTTTTTCATGGGGGAGCAAAACTCTCAATTTATTTTTCACTTTCCTTTTCTTTTTCTTTTGCTACTCCCCCAAACTTGCATTTTGATATCTAATGGTACTAGCTTTCACACTACGGTGCAGGGACCCTTAACCCGAATTTTATTCTTTGGTTGGCCTAACTGATCACACCGCAGGTAGCTCTTTTTACCCCTAGGCCTTTTCTTTTGTGCAAACAAAAATTTTCTTTTTTCAACAGATTTTTCTTTTCTCTCATTTTCTTTTGTTGCTTTTGCTTTTCTCTCAGCAGGCATAGCATTTTTTTTTCTACCTAGCTCTTTAGAACAATCAAGCATGAACTTCCTAGTATTAGAAACTAAGCCTATCGGGGTGACAACAAACTTTAAAAATGATAATAAGAATCTAGATTTTCAAAGACGTCATTAGATAAGACTATTGCATGCTTTAGACATCAAAACTAAGTATCAAAAAATTTTAAAATTTCACAATTTCTGCCGTGCTCCCAAATTCCACAACATATAAACCATTTTCTCCCAAAACTTCTAAAATCACATCCTTGGCTATCATGGCTATCTATTCATACATCCAACAGAATTCAAATATGCTCAACACAGCGAAAGCCTCCCCCCCAAACTTAAACTAAACATTGTCCCCAATGTTTTAAAAACAATAAAGCAAATAGAGGGATACTGAGACTTCCCTGAGCTAGGAGCGCTTCATCCTCTTCCTTTTGGATTGAAAAAAATGGGATTTTTGGAGCTTTGGGATTTGCTAAGGTGATCCTGCAAAACAAAATTGGATCACGAAGCAAAGAAAATTATTTACCGCAAAAACAACTACTTAAACTTAAATCCTTGGATTGCCTCCCAAGCAGCGTTTTCTTTAACGTCTTTAGCTAGACGAGGCTCGGCACGCTTACGGAGGCTCGAAATAAAAGTTTTCATCATCCTCCGGGCCTTGCAAAAAATCGCGCACCGAATTGCACACTGCAAACAGGGGAGAAAAAAAACTTTCCCCTGGCCCATCTTCGCTAAAGAGATTATCATAATAACATTTCAGAAAATATGCAACAGCATCAAATCTCTTTTCTAAATCTCTATTCTCAAAACAATTGTTAACAGAGTCATCAAGCGTTATGATATCAACCGGTCTGGGATCTAAAGATGGTCTATCAATCATGCCAGTCCATTCATCAGATTCAATATCTATATGCTCAGAAGATTCCTCAGACTCAGAATTAAAAAAAGATTCGACTAAGCTATCATATGACTCACTATCAGAATTAAAGAATTCAAGCTCTTTAGGGTCAGATTCTATACTATGCACAGATTCGAGTTCCTCTGGGTCAGATTCTATGCTATATACATCATCAGGACACGAATCAAAGTTATTAACATTGTCAGGTTTCATGCACTCAGGAATATCAAGATCAGACTCAATAGATTCAGCATTATCATGATCAAACTCAAAATTATCTATAAAGTAATCCTTTTTATGCAAAACATGCTCATTCTCAATGTCAGGCAAATCAATATCATCATCAAAATCATCAATCTCTGGCAAATCCAACTCATTTTCAAAAGAAGGTAAATTATCAATTGCAGATATTTCATGCTCATAAGCAGGCAATTCCAATTCATTTTCAAAGTCAGGCAATTCTAAATCATTCAGCTCATTCTCAAACAGAGGGTCATCTAATAAAGCATTGTGATTGAAATCCCCATCATCCATAAGCTCCTCTCAAAATCCTAGGCCAATATTATATTCTACCTCCTCATCATCGTCAGTCAAGTATTCAGGACCAATAGAAAAACAAGTATGCAGACTACATCCAGACTCATCCTGGCCAAAAATACTAAACACGACTTTTTCATCATCAATGTTCAAGGTAAGCTTACCTGTATGCACACTAATTTCAGCCTTACCAGTTGCTAAGAAAGGTCTGCCTAGAATAATGGGTACCTCTCTATCCTCCTGCATGTCGAGTACCACAAAGTCTACAGGGAAGATAAATTTATTGACCTTCACCAACACGTCCTCCACAACACCCATCGGGTGGGTAATTGAACTATCAGCAAGCTGGAGAGTGACGTCAGTGTCCTTCATTCCTGTTAAACCAATCTTCCTGTAAACAGAATAGGGCATTAAATTTATACTAGCACCTAGATCACACAAGGCCCTATTGAAAGAAACTTCTCCTATGGTGCAGGGAATGGTAAAACTCCCTGGATCTTTTTGTTTAGAAGGCATCTTTCCAGAAACTATGGTACTACTACTTTCAGAAAATTTAAAAACTTCTTTTTTCAAACTTTTCTTCCTAGAAAGCATTTCTTTCATGAATTTCCCATAATTAGGCATGTTATACAAAGCATCAACCAAAGGAATATTCACAGACAATTTTTTAAACATTTCAAGGAATTTCTGAAACTGCTCATCTAATTTAACATTTTTAAAGCGTTGAGGAAAAGGTAACTCCCTGTAGTCAAAGGTTGGACATTCGCCCCTCCGCTTGGGCGGGTTGATGTGCGAACCTTTGTCATGGTGGTTGCATGGAACCACTTCTTCCTCGTTCAGTTTCTCGTCATGCCTTTCATCTTTTGTTTTCCTGCAAAAGAGTTAGAAAAACCACAATTCAAATTAACAGAATTAGGAGGATGTTGGGACCTTTCAGAGGAGGCTTCTTGTGCCTCAGCCCTTCCATCTTCATCCTTGCTCTTTTCTTCTTCCTTCTTCTTTTCTGAACTGATCTCCAGCTTCCTACCACTTCTTAGTGTCACCATCTTGCACTGCTCTCTTGGGTTAGGTTCAGTGTCGCTTGGGAACTTCCCCTTCTGAAGGGCATTCACTGCTGAAGCTATCTGACCTATTTGAACATCCATATTTTTGAAAGCAGTGTCGTGGTTATTGACTGCCGTCTGGAGATTGACATTCAGCACTTTTTGTTATTTGATAAACATAGCCACCATCTCCTCCAGATTATTCTTCTTTTCAAGCGCGCTGGATGATGCAAAACCTGGCGGTGGCTGCAAAACATTCTTCGTGTTTGAGTACGAGAAGTTCTCGTAATTGTGCAGACTAGGGTGGTAGAAGTTAGGTATTTGAGTAAATGGTATGTTCCCTACGTATTGAACTTCTTCCACATCTTGACCTTCCTTCTTCGAATACCCTTCAGCTAAGGTGGAAATGGATTTGACCACCTCAGATGAAGTCAGCTTGTTCAGGGCATTGGTCAGAGATGCCATCTGTGCTTTCAATGAACTCGACTCATCTAATTCATAAATTCCAGCCTTCTTAGAAATTGCTCCTCTCTCGGTCGGCCACTGATAACTGGTTGCTGCCATTTCCTCTAACTGATCTTTGGCTTCCGTTACTGTTTTGGAAAGAAAACTTCTTCCTGCTGATGTGTCTAGAACTGTCTTAGTGGAGGGATTCAATCCATTGTAAAATAACTACACCTGGGGCCAATCCGGATATCCATGTTGTGGGCATCGCCTGAGCATCTCCTTATATCTTTCCCATGCCTCGTACAACTGCTCCTCGTCAAGTTGTCTAAACGTTCCAATCTCAGTCCGGAGCTTCGTAGTTTTGGCAGGCAGGAAAAATTTAGTTAGGAAAGCCTGGGCAAGCTCATCCCATGTACTAATACTGCCCGTCTCGACTAATTCGAGCCAATCCTTAGCTTTGTCTTGTAGAGAAAATGGAAATAACCCCAATCTTATAGCGTCTGCCGGAACTCCATTCATCTTTACTGTCCTGCATATTTCCAAGAATGATCGCAGATGTGAGTGTGGATCCTTAGAAGGATGTCCCTTAAAAGAATTATCGCGTGCCATCTGAATTAATCCCGTCTTTAACTCAAAATTTGTAACTTGTATCGGGACGTAAACGATTCCTGAATTTTCGGTCGGGAGAACTGGCTGTAAAAAGTCTCTGATCGCCTTGGGAGCTTCTTGTTGGGCCATTGCTTCTGCTAATCTTTTTTCTCTACGAATGGTTCTAAGAGTCCTGTCAATTTCGAGATCTAGCGGAAACAAATTAACCACCTTGTTGCTTCGCATACAATACTCCCAATCAATCAAAAGAACCAAACAAAAACAAAAATAAAATGATATTCACAAGACAATAAAAGAAAAATATTTACACCTAAATTACTATTTATCCCTTTCTTTTTTATGTCAAGAAAAATTGGTTTGCTTAAAAATCAAGCCTCCCCGGCAACGGCGCCAAAAACTTGTTCGGACGACGACTACTATTTGTCGTTTTACGACTTTCACACCGCAAGCGCACGGGTCGTCACAAGTAATATAAAACGGTAGGTATACCGAGTATCGAATCCACAGGGAGGCGAAGCGAAATTTAAGCAAGCAAAGATTCCTAGAGCACTAAAAATACCTGGGATAAATAATATTTAGGGACCAGATCATGCAATCAAAGAAAATTAAAAATCAAAACAATTAAAGAGAAAATTTGATCAATCGATAAAAATAAAATACGGAGAAAGAGTTTTCTAATGGGAAGAGGGGTCTTGAAAATCAATTATTAGCTAAACAATTGCTACAATTGTCCTATCTCATCGCCCAACTAATTATACTCCTAGAATCTCCGTTAATAACATAGGTTCTCCTGTCGGTCTCCCCTAATTGTAATTAATTCATTTTAACAACCTAAGTGTCCTTAGCGCCATTAAAAATCATTAATTATTTACGCTCTGATTCATTTTAGGAATCTAAGTTTAATCAACTAATCCCGTTGTCACGACGGGCAATTAAACTAGTTGCATGGATTATGATCTATCCTAACTTCTCTCCGTCGAGTTTCCATTAAGAATCAGATCAGTACACAATTGGCCAGATTGCATAAAGCATTAAGCACATCCATACAATTAGGACAAAGGGCTAGAGATAGGCAATTATAACAACATTTAAACTATAATTTCATTTCAAGACCCCAAATTGGGGTTTAGCTATACATAGCTAAAATATTCACAATAATTACAATGGAAAGCATAATTAAGAGCATAACAAAAGGGAAGGAATTGACCGTTGAAGACCCCTTTGCTGACGCTTGGAGTCCCTCCGAACACTCCTTGAGCCTCCTAGAATGCTCCCCAAAATTCCCCAAAAGTTTCCCACTAAAGAAACTCTCAAAAAGGCTTGAAAGCCTTGAGAGAGTCTCCCAAAGGAGCCAAGAAAGCAAGACAGGAATGGAAGAATATGATGATTGATGGTAAAATGAGGCACCAAGGGGCGCCTTATATAGGCTCGGAAAGGGGGTAGCGTCGCGACGCTATACGGCACAGCGTCGCGACGCTGTGATGTCATCGACTTGCCGGCCAAGAAATGGACAGTGTCGCGACGCTGTCCTTATAGCGTCTCGACGCTAGACATTTTCCAGAACTTCCAGCTGCGGATTGGGCTTCAATTTGGGCCTCTCCACATTTCTTTTTGGACCTTTTTCTTCATAATTGACCTCTTTTGACTCCCCTTGACCCAAACATGGAAATTGGGCTTGGATGGCTTCATTTTGGGCACTTTTATCACCAAAATCCATAGTTTGCTCCTAAAGACCAATTAACAAAATACATCAAATATTTTCAATAAAAACACAATTAAAGCACAAAAAAGCCTAATAAATTGGGACTAAAATAGCGACATTTCTCCTCGCTATCATTTTCTCAACGTCGACAGTCAGTGACTTTGAATGAATTCTTCTCCAAAACTTTCCACAAAAAGGAAAAAGAAAACTTTGCAACTTCCTATTGCATCAACGTAGAAGAAGTTGACAATTCCAAGAAGGGTGAACAAAGGACTTCCGTCTTCGATCACATCAAGCCTCCAACTACTCGTCCTTCGGTATTCCAAAGAATGAGTATGGTCGCGGTAGAAGAAGAAAATCAATGTTTGGTGTCCACCTCCACTCGACCTTCAGCTTTCCAAAGGATAAGTGTCTCCACATCGAAAAAGAGTTGATCTTCGATATCTGTCTTTGCTCGCCTCAAAGTAACAGACGATCAACCTCAAAGAAAGGTGGATAACTTAGAAGTGAAACTGTTTGATGAAGTAAGCAGCGACAAGAAGCTTCAAAGTATTGTCCCGTCACGTATGAAAAGAAAGTTCTCTGTTCTCATAAATATAGAAGGTTCCTTGATGGTGAAGCCAAACCTCATTATCCTGACCAATTCTACAGGCGAAGGATCTGATCCAGACCATGATGAAGATGTGCATAATATAGACAATAACTCCTTATTGAAAAAACATCAAACAATACTTTATTTATGTTCGGTCAATTGTTACATTTACTATCTATGAGTTTTAGGGCATAAAACCCAAAGTCCGTGCCAAATAAATTTATAATCACCTTACACTAAACTACTTTGCAGCAGTAGTGGCCGGGGTCGAACACAGAGAGCGCGTTTATAATTTGGTTAATTAGATTTATTGAGACGACTGGACTAATGGGGCGTTTGAGATGCGAGAGATCAAAATGCGAGGGGAAATTAAAGTACTGAAATTTAAATGACAGAAACTAAATTGTAGAAATTCAATGGTGGGAAAAAAAGGGGAGTGGTTGACGGGTGCTAGCTTGGCTTGCTTATCGACGGTCCGGATCAAAGTGAATTTACATTCACAGACTCAGGCGCATCGGTGTCGTGGGGCTCGCGTCAAAACAAATTTATAGTCCATGGACACCAAGCTACCTTGCAGTAGTAGTGGTCGGGGTCGATCTCAGGGAACAACTGGTTCACTTCTAATCTCTTTTGTGTTGTGGGGTGGCAAACAAAAGGGGGTTTGAGACAGATGGCGAAAATTGTGGGCGAAGGAAAGATGTAAGAAGGTAAACTGATAGAAAGTCAGTTCTTAAGAAGATAAACTGACAGAAAATTAAATAATGGGAAAATAAATGGGGAGGTTGAGAAAATAAATGGCTGCACTGTGGCCATTCACCGTGATGTTGATGGCAATGACTGCCTCCTCTAGCTTGGTTGTCCTGTTACTAGATTCTGCAATAAAAGCTCCAACAATATCCCCTAAAGATTGTTTATTTTCTTGCTTTTGGGGGGAAAATAAGGAGGATTAAAAACATTCTTAGTGTTAGCATAAGAGAAATTTTCATGGTTCCTATTGTTAGGGTGATAATGTGTAGCTGTAGAGTTATTATTATATCCCCTAAAATTAGAATTAGATACGTACTGAACCTGTTCTATGGTTTCCTCCTGAGACTGAGATGCTAAAGCAGCAACTGACTCAATGGTTTGTGCACTCTCTGTACCTGAAAACTTCAAGAAAGCATTAGCAAGGGTAGACATTTGAGCTTGGAGGGCACTTTCATTATCAATTTCAAATACCCCAGCTACAATCTTCTTTGGTGTAGACCGCTCAGATGGCCACTAGTAGCTGTTGGTGGCCATACCTCCAATAAAGTACGTGCATTCTCTACGGTCTTGGACAACAGTGAAGGTGATCATATAACACATGCGGAAGCAATTTTAGGATCGGAGCACTTAACTACATCAATTTTAGAAAATGAAAACATGCTGTCAAAATACCGTAAGGAGAGAGCAGAATTTTTACCAACCTTTTGGAGACCGATTCAACAACTCCCTTTGATTCCTTTGATCACGAACGGTGTGTGGACCACCTCTAGTGTCTTCCCTACTATTCTCCGGGCCAAGAACGACTTGTGGGAGTCTATAGAGATAGGGAATGGGAAGGGAATGCTTGAAGGTTCAAGCACTAGAGAGATATATGGAGATGAGTGAGTTTGAGACCAAAATCCAGCAGCATAACAATATGGAAAATGGCTCTCCTTCCTTTGAATCTGATTCATACTCCTTATATAGACATCTTCCATGCAAAGAGAAGCCTCATGACACTAGACACATGGTGAAATTGCAACTCAAAATGGATTCTAGGTGTTTAATTCACAACACATGCAACTAGTGCATGGTTGTGTTGTTTTCCACTATGCATCAACATGCAAGAGTGGGAATGCCACTAAATCCACTTAAAATTGAATCTAAATTCTCAATTTTCAGCTTGCAATTCATTCCTATTTCAATTCAAAATTGAAATTGATTTCTAGGCAATTAATTTGTACAATTCCAAGTAATTTTTACATGATTAATCCAATTAATCTTTATCACCTAGTGCCATGAATTATATATGATTCCTAATACATATATATGGTATTCAAAACACTTTTGAATAATCCATCTCTCATTTTCTAATTTAATTCATAATTAAATTACTGTGTCAAACACAATTTACGATAATACCCGTTTTCCCGATTTTGAACGATTCAAAGCTTCCTATCTTTTTGTTCTAGACTTTGTTCCGATATGAGCTAGTAGGGGGACCTAATGGACCTATAGATCATGGGCTCCAACGATTCGAGGCTAACCGACTAATCTCATTATCCAAGCTAGCCAACATTCGTTAACTACCGGGACACTCCACTATAGCCCGATAGTTGCACTCTCCTCACTATAGATATATTTCCGTCCACTTGATTTAACCATGATTAGTAAGTCGATCCTTCACTGGTTGTTCGTAGCTATAGCTAGGTCAAAAGCCCGTTTTACCCCTATAGTACTTCTAGTTCCTTAAGTCCCACTGATCCTCTAATGAACAATTGGTTTATGGTCCAACCAATAAACCGAGACCCTCTCGAGCCAATGAGAGGGCGAGATCCCTTTGTTCAAGCCCCGGAGTCAGCACTTAAGGGAACAACCTCTCTACTATCCCTAATTCAGGTAGGAGTGAATTCCTTCTTGCACGACTATGTCCCCAGCTATCTACCCGTTCCTATCCCTGAAATGGGAGGCTTATTGAGTCGGCGATACTGAGCCACTCTCACCTATGCAGATCTAAGGATAAGTCCGAATAAACAGGAGTTCATAGTTAGCTCAGGATTAAGATCGAGTTACCTAGGTCATCACATGAAATAGTCAGTCTCGTCAGTAAACGGTGTTATAAAGCGAGAGCGACTTATTTCTTGGTCCTGGTCTTATGCAAACTCATTGCATAGGACGCCCCCACTCGCATGTCTCTACATGGACGATTTAGGATCACATCGTCTATACCATCTATAAAGTGGGCTGCGTCTCATAGTGTCTCCAGAATAAGGTACCCAACCCTATCCCTATACTATAGACCGTTTTGGCTATACTCAAGCTTGATCCACTTTTATGTCTCTACATAAAGCTCAAGTGTTCATCCTATAGCCATGGATCTTAGTTTATTGGATTTGGGTTATTATATGTGCAATTTACTTTATTTAGTAATAACTTTACTGAATTAATCTCGATAACGCCTTTATCGAATAAGTATATAATTCGTTTAACATTCACTATCTACGAGTTTTAGGACACCAATCCCAACAATCTCCCACTTGAACTAAAACTCTAGTTTAGTGGGATGTACTATAATCTATAACAGCAGTGGGTGAATAAATACTTGTATTAATAACAAAGTAAAAATACAATAAACTAGGGCATCTAAATACCCAGTATACTGAGGCATCGATATACCGGTTACAATTCTCCCACTTGACCTAGATTATTTCTCGTACATTTCTCGCAGACCTAGACCTTCTAGATGACTCTCGAACACTTTAGCCGTGAGAGCCTTCGTGAATGGATCAGCAATGTTGTGCTCCGACGCTATCTTCGTGACGATCACGTCTCCTCGGTCCACAATCTCCCTGATGAGATGGTATTTCCTTTCGATGTGCTTGCCTCTCTTATGGCTGCGAGGTTCCTTTGAGTTTGCAACTGCGCCGCTATTATCACAATACAAGGTGATAGGCAGATGCATATTCAGAATGACTCCCAAGTCAGTTAGGAACTTCCTAAGCCATACTGCCTCTTTTGCTGCTTCGCAAGCGGCTACATATTCGGCCTCCATGGTCGAGTCTGCAATGCATCCTTGCTTGATGCTACGCCATACTATTGCTCCTCCATTTAGAGTGAATACTGACCCCGATGTAGATTTCCTCGAATCTTTATCGGTTTGAAAGTCAGAATCAGTGTATCCTGTAAGGATCAAATCCTTTGAACCATACACGAGCATATAGTCCCTCGTTCTCCTTAGATATTTGAGGATACTTTTAACGGCTGTCCAGTGATCGAATCCTGGATTTGATTGATATCTACTGACAATCCCTACTGCATAACAAATGTCAAGCCTTGTACACAACATGGCATACATTAGGCTACCTACTGCAAAGGCATAGGGAAAACGTCTCATGTCCTCAACTTCTTGAGGTGTCTGAGGACACTGTTCCTTAGACAAAATAATTCCGTGCCTGAAAGGTAATAGTCCTTTCTTGGAATTTTGCATTTTATATCTAACCAACAATTTGTCGATATAAGACGCTTGAGACAGGGCTAGCGTTTTGTTTTTCGGTTTCGAACAATTTGGATCCCTAGAACAAATTGTGCCTCACCCAAATCTTTCATTTGGAATTGAGTTGCTAGCCATAGTTTAATGTCAGTTAGATAACCTACATCATTCCCGATGAGTAGGATATCATCTACATACAGTACTAAGAAAGCTACGGAGTTGTTGATGATCCTTTTGTAAACACAAGGCTCATCAACGTTTTGTTCAAAGCCATAAGATTTGATTGCAGTATCAAATCTCATATTCCAGGATCTAGATGCTTGTTTTAATCCATAAATGGATCGTTTAAGCTTGCAAACTTTTTGCTCTTGATCATGAGCTATGAACCCCTCTGGCTGAGACATGTAGATACTTTCTTCAAGATTACCGTTCAGAAAGGCAGTCTTGACATCCATTTGCCATATTTCATAATCGTAAAACGTGGCAATGGACAAAAGTATCCGGATCGACTTTAACATGGCAACAGGGGAGAAGGTTTCTTCATAGTCAATCCCTTCCCGCTGGGTAAAACCCTTTGCCACAAGTCGTGCCTTAAAGGTCTGTACCTTTCCAGCAGCGTCTCGTTTTCTCTTGTAGATCCATTTACACCCTATAGGTCTAACCCCTTCAGGTTGATCTACAAGATCCCATACTGAATTAAAATGCATGGACTCGATTTCCAAGTCCATGGCTTTAATCCACTCGTTCTTGTCAACATCATCCATTGCCTGTTTAAAGGTTAATGGATCCTCGATTCCGTCATCAGGTATGACGACTGGAGTTTCAGTTAAACCCAAAAAGCGATCAGGTTGTCTAACAACCCTCCCACTACGTCGAGGTTCTCTTATTTCTTGAGAAGGACGCGATTGACTCGAGGTGCCAGCATCATCAACAACTCTTGTTGATGTTTCTGTAGCTTCGTTTGATAGTTCACTTAAAACGACTTTACTTCGTGGCTTGTGATCTCTGAGGTGGTCTTCTTCTAGGAATGTAGCATTTGTCGATACAAGTACTTTATTTTCCTCTGGATCGAAGAAGTATCCACCTCTCGTTTCTTTGGGATAGCCAGGCAAAATTTAGAACGAGGTTCTAATTTCTTTGGATTTGCTTCTAGCACGTATGCAGGGCATCCCCAAATTCTGAAATGTCGTAAACTAGCTTTACGTCCTTTCCAGAGCTCAAACGGTGTTTCAGAAACACTCTTTGAGGGAACTACGTTCAAAATATAAAGTGCAGTCTCTACTGCATAACCCCAAAACGAGTTAGGCAACTGAGCATAACTCATCATCGAACGAACCATGTCCAACAAGGTTCTATTTCTCCTTTCTGATACACCGTTTTGCTGAGGTGTACCAGGGGCTGAGAGTTGGGACGTAATTCCATGCTCTATCAAATAGTCTTGAAAACTTGAGTCCATGTACTCTCCACCTCGATCGGATCGAAGTGTTTTTATCGTCTTACCTAATAGGTTCTCAACCTCGGCCTTGTACTCTTTGAACTTTTCAAAAGCTTCGGACTTATGATGCAACAGGTAGAGATAGCCATACCTCGAATAATCATCAATGAAACTGATGAAATATTCGTACCCTCCTCGAGCTCTAATGTTCATTGGTCCACAGAGGTCCGAATGAATGAGCTCTAAGGGCTCTTTGGCACGATAACCTTTTCCGGTAAAAGGTCGTTTTGTCATCTTGCCCTCAAGGCATGACTCACAAGGAGGCAACGAGTCGTCTTCTAACTTGTTTAGAAGTCCACTCTTGACCAATCTCCCAATCCTATTGAGGTTGATATGACCTAACCTCAAGTGCCAGAGATAGGTATCTTGAGAAACTCTTCGCTTTTTAGGTTGAGTCTCAGCGGTCTTAAACATCTCATGATTTAAAATAGCTTTAGACTCAATTGGTCTCAAAACATACAATTTATTCTTCAAGTTTGCAGAGCAAACATCAATACCTCTTTTAGTTATGAACGCTTCATTAACAGAAAAAGAAATTGAGTAACCTTGTTCTAATAAACAAGATAAAGAAATCAAATTTCTTTTAATTTTCGGAACTATGTATACATTATCTAATATCATGTAACATTCCTTGGTGAAGAATAATTTTACATCTCCCACTGCAATAGCCGAGATGACTTCTCCTATTCCAACTTTAAGAGTCATCTCTCCAGCTATTAGCTGTTGCCAGGAACTCATTCCTTGAAATGAAGAACATACGTGATTAGTGGCACCTGAATCGAGTATCCAGGCAGAATCGTCGTTTTCCACTAAACACGTTTCCAAGACTAATAAATCGCATTTAGAGTCGTGGATCATGTTTTTCTTGGCTATGCAGTTAGTTTGAGGACATTCCTCAGTTGAGACCAAACCTAAATTCTTTGCCACGTGTTTAGTATTTAAGCAAGTATTCTTAGTCGTATGTACTAAACCGTTTAATTTGGCATTTGACAAAGCACATACGTTTTTCGACATATTGCTGAAACAAACAAATTAATCTCTATTAGAAACATGCACTAAACCCATTAATCACATTTATCCAATCAGATTTAGCAAAAGCAATCATCGACCCATATATACAATTGATTTATTTTGCAACGATACTTCAGGGGTTTAGAATAACCGCTACCGTAGGGTAGTCAGCTACTCCTCCTCTGAATCGAGACAATCTCGGCCAAATACTATTCCCAGAATAACTCTTACTCCAATAGTTATTAGCTAACGTTAATTTGGTCAAGACCATCTTGTAAGTGTTACCCATCATTTTCAGATCGCAGAGGACGGCCCCAACAATGCCACCATAGGGAAGAGCTAATGTTGGGAATGACCCTAGGAAACCCTATCCATTTCTGGAGTTTGCGTTGTTCCGAATCCCATGCGCAAGCCCTCCGTAGGGTGATCGCTCCCAGGGCGACTCGCAGGCAGCGCATAGGAATCTCACGGTGCAACCTAATGATGGAGACCGCAGGATACGTTTGACACGTTTCCTTCTCCCACTTACTATGAACACTTTCCCCATTCACCTTGATATTAACCCATGCAAACACCATCCGTAGGGGGACGCTCCCAGGGCGCCTCGAGGCCAAGCATGGATCTCACGGTGTGAACTCAGGGGGACGTGAGAGTAGAAACTTAATATGAATATTTCGTTTCTATACTTTTCCTCCCACTAAAGTGTTGTAAAGTTTTAGGGTCTTATTACTTAGGTAAATTCCGGCTAAATGAATCTATCTAAGTCTATGCCTTATTAAACAAGGTCTTTGCACTAAATGTCTAGGTGATTAAACACTTTTAATAACCTAGTGACATTGCATGCTAGTAAGACTATGGTTAATTCAACTCAGGTTCCGAACCATTTGCCGGGAGAGTTCCCTTATAACCAAGGTCTTATGTCCTACTTACTCGAATTTTAAAACTATTTTAAAAACTAAGTAAGACATATTTCTAATCCTATTAGAAAAAGGCGATCTTAGGTCTATTTCATTTTAAACCATTTAAAGAATGACAAGATCCTAAGATCCTATGTTAGCATGCAACTCTTTGTTATAGATTTTACGGTTTCTATTCATCAACTTTTATAACTCTTATAACTTTTAATGAATAAACCCTATAACATGCTTTCTAATGGTGTTTTAAAGCATATAACAATCAATCATTCAAGTTATAAGAAAAGCACCCTTTAGAAACAACCTATGTCTAGGTTTGTATAACTCTTTATACTACGATGTCTAGGTGATAACACTTTAAAACCTCACACTGCTCACGCATGCTCATAAAACTCGAGTTAACTTAACTCAAGAACCGACTCAATGCCAAGGTAGGAGGTGTTCCGTAAACCGTCAACTTAAATACCTCCAGCCTTAGACAGCATTTTGTCGGGTGAGTTCTCTCGTAACCGTTGTTTTACAAGATATCGACCTAAACTATGCAAGTTGATCGAATTGTTGAACGTTCATTAACCTAAGTGAGCATGCTCTTTATCTTGTTATAGATTTTAGATTTCTATCTCTTTTATAACAATTATAAAACAAATCCATAACAACCTAATTTGAGTATAACAATTATAATCAAACTAATGAAATTTCATGTTCATGCTTGGTTAATTTTATCATTTAATAATTATAACTATTATAAGAATTAATCAATTTTAATTAACCATTCAAGCATGAATCTCTCTAAATTAATAGAACTCTTATATTAATAAAACATGAAATTTCCCTCATGCATTTGAATTAATAAATAACACTTATTCAAATTAAACAAATGCATGAACATGCTTTCCTATGGTGGGGTTTTAAATATAAATGACATACATTATGCACATAAAATACTATTTAATTAAAACATAAATTCAATAATGCATAATTAATTAAATTTACTAAAGTGAATTGGTTTTGGGATTTTTAATCAAGCAAAAATAAAAACTAAAATTATTACAATAATAATTTCAAATAGGGCTTGGACCGCTTCCGAACTATTCGAACCGACCCGAACCACCTTTGGATTGCTTGAACCGGACCATTTTACCGTTACGAGAAGAACGTACTTGAGCTGGAACTAAAAAACAGCATGCTGGAATTTTCGGCCAGCAGCGAGCAATCTCCGAATTTCTTCAAATTGACGGCCTAAATGGACTCTATTGACTCTCAAATTTTACAGACTCCATAAGAACACATTAAAGCCCATAAACATGTAGGCAATTACAATTAATTCCAACGAATTGACTGAAAATTAAAATCAATCCCAAAACCAATTTTCTTTAGTTTTTACACAGTTTCATCATATGAAAAGCTACCCACCAAGCTAAAATTAATGCATGTTAGGTGCCTTAATCATTCTCTGATACCAATTGAAGGTGTTCATATAACACATGCGGAAGCAATTTTAGGATCGGAGGCACTTAACTACATCAATTTTAGAAAATGAAAACATGCTGTCCAAATACCGTAAGGAGAGAGCAGAATTTTTACCAACCTTTTGGAGACCGATTCAACAACTCCCTTTGATTCCTTTGATCACGAACGGTGTGTGGACCACCTCTAGTGTCTTCCCTACTATTCTCCGGGCCAAGAACGACTTGTGGGAGTCTATAGAGATAGGGAATGGGAAGGGAATGCTTGAAGGTTCAAGCACTAGAGAGATATATGGAGATGAGTGAGTTTGAGACCAAAATCCAGCAGCATAACAATATGGAAAATGGCTCTCCTTCCTTTGAATCTGATTCATACTCCTTATATAGACATCTTCCATGCAAAGAGAAGCCTCATGACACTAGACACATGGTGAAATTGCAACTCAAAATGGATTCTAGGTGTTTAATTCACAACACATGCAACTAGTGCATGGTTGTGTTGTTTTCCACTATGAATCAACATGCAAGAGTGGGAATGCCACTAAATCCACTTAAAATTGAATCTAAATTCTCAATTTTCAGCTTGCAATTCATTCCTATTTCAATTCAAAATTGAAATTGATTTCTAGGCAATTAATTTGTACAATTCCAAGTAATTTTTACATGATTAATCCAATTAATCTTTATCACCTAGTGCCATGAATTATATATGATTCCTAATACATATATATGGTATTCAAAACACTTTTAAATACTTCATCTCTCATTTTCTAATTTAATTCATAATTAAATTATTGTGTCAAACACAATTAACGATAATACCCGTTTTCCCGATTTTGAACGATTCAAAGCTTCCTATCTTTTTGTTCTAGGCTTTGTTCCGATATGAGCTAGTAGGGGGACCTAATGGACCTATAGAACATGGGCTCCAACGATTCGAGGCTAACCGACTAATCTCATTATCCAAGCTAGCCAACATTCGTTAACTACCGGGACGCTCCACTATAGCCCGATAGTTGCACTCCCCTCACTATAGATATATTTCCGTCCACTTGATTTAACCATGATTAGTAAGTCGATCCTTCACTGGTTGTTCGTAGCTATAGCTAGGTCAAAAGCCCGTTTTACCCCTATAGTACTTCTAGTTCCTTAAGTCCCACTGATCCTCTAATGAACAATTGGTTTATGGTCCAACCAATAAACTGAGTCCCTCTCGAGCCAATGAGAGGGCGGGATCCCTTTGTTCAAGCGCCGGAGTCAGCACTTAAGGGAACAACCTCTCTACTATCCCTAATTCAGGTAGGAGTGAATTCCTTCTTGCACGACTATGTCCCCAGCTATCTACCCGTTCCTATCCCTGAAATGGGAGGCTTATTGAGTCGGCGATACTGAGCCACTCTCACCTATGCAGATCTAAGGATAAGTCTGAATAAACAGGAGTTCATAGTTAGCTCAGGATTAAGATCGAGTTACCTAGGTCATCACATGAAATAGTCAGTCTCGTCAGTAAACGGTGTTATAAAGCGAGAGCGACTTATTTCTTGGTCTTGGTCTTATGCAAACTCATTGCATAGGAAGCCCCCACTCGCATGTCTCTACATGGACGATTTAGGATCACATCGTCTATACCATCTATAAAGTGGGCTGCGTCTCATAGTGTCTCCAGAATAAGGTACCCAACCCTATCCCTATACTATAGACCGTTTTGGCTATTACTCAAGCTTGATCCACTTTTATGTCTCTACATAAAGCTCAAGTGTTCATCCTATAGCCATGGATCTTAGTTTATTGGATTTGGGTTATTATATGTGCAATTTACTTTATTCAGTAATAACTTTACTGAATTAATCTCGATAACGCCTTTATCGAATAAGTATATAATTCGTTTAACATTCACTATCTACGAGTTTTAGGACACCAATCCCAACAAACAGCCCTTCCTGCAGCTGCATCAACAATAGTCTTAGTACTAGGATTTAAACCATTATAAAAGAGTTGAATTTGCAACTAGTCAGGATATCCATGCTGGGGGCACTTCCTCAACAGCTCTTTGTAATGCTTCCATGCCTCGAACAACTGCTCATCAAATTGCTGTTGGAACGTTCCAATTTCAGCCCTCAACTTGACCGTCTTTGCAAGAGGGAAAAATTTATTAAAAAAGGCCTGGACCAAAGCATCCCAGGTGTTAATGCTTCCAGGGGGAATAGACTGCAACCAATCACGGGCTTTATCCTGCAAAGAAAAAGGAAACAAGCGTAAGCGAATGACATCCTCAGTGACTGCATTTATTTTTACAGTCCCACATATGTCTAAAAAGGATTTTAGATGAGAGTTTGGGTCCTCGGTGGACGATCCTTTATAAGCACAATCTCGAGCCATCTGCATGAGACCGATCTTTAGCTCAAAGTTGTTGGCATTAATCGGGGCATAGATAATCCCCGATTGTTGCCCTTGAAACACGGGCTGAAAATAGTCTCTAATAGGCTTAGGCTCCTCTTATGGATTTAGGTCGTCCATTTGGATAGTTTCTCTAGTCTCCCTTCGAAGCGTATGAATTGTTCTTTCTATCTCGGGGTCTAAAGGTACTAAGGCCAAATTCCTTCGCATACACAATCTAAACTACCCTAAAAAGGAAAGTAATAGAAAAAGAAAGAAAACAATTAAGAAAAGAAACTAGAAAAGGAAACAACTAAACCAAATATGGAAAATATAATTTAGAAAAGGAAAATACTATCAAATAAGGAAAGCAAAAACAAATATGAAAAATAACTCTCTTTGCTGCTTTAAGGTAATCTTCTATTTCTATTCTTTAATATCCTGTACCGATTATGTTTTTCCCCCCTTTCTATTGGAGCTTGTGTATATTGTAGATCTACTGATTTTGTTTTGTTTTTTTTTTTTGGTTCAGTTTTGGTATAGTTTAGTGGTTTCTATATCTTTTTCTGGTCAATACTAATTTTTGTCATCTACATGAAGTAATTGATGGGTTGTTGAGATATCAAATTATGAGTTTGAGGGTTCAAAACACAAGCCCCATTCTTGTGATTTGTCAGATTCTTGCTTTGTTTTTCATTTTTTCCTGTCGAAGAGCGGAATAGAAGTAAATGAATTCAATACAAACCATTTAATATTTCAAAATATCAGGACATTTCAATTAGAATTCAGACTTTAAAAAAAGCAATCAAACTAAGTCGGTTGATTAATTTTGGTCATTTTGATTAGTTTTGGTTAGTTAGACAAGTACATCCGAATTGACGAGAGCCAACGACTTGTACTTATATCAGCATAATTGGTGACAGATAGCATTTTCCAATCCATAATCTCGTCTATACGAACCTCAAGCGCATAGCTGTTATCTTGTTCCAATACCACTGCTTTCATATTGACATGTAGTTGTTGCCATTTTAAGGACTCTTACAGTTGATATGCTAAACAACATTCTCCTTGGAGATTTCATCTAGTTTGACTTAGTCTTTGGAGCAAATTATTGTTACAGCCCTGTGATTTTTTCCAACCAACGCATTTCTGGATTAACCATTTGCGTGAAGTTCGAAAAAGAAAGCAGATTTACCATAAATTGAAGCTTAAAAATAAAATTTAATCTTAATAATGCACTTTAGTAATGAGTTGTATGAGCTCTACTAGTTTTAGTGATCTAAGTCTTGTCAAGATGCTGAGTGTTCACCCATCGGCATGTTCAAACTGTAGGAATATGTTCTGTCAGTTGGCTTAATTAGTTGTCCAAAGAATGTGTTGTGATTGACCTACTCTTGGAACTTCCTGCCACTCTGGGTTTGTTTTTATTTCTTTCTTCTTTTCAGCAAAACATTCAGAATATTGAACAACTACATTGTTTAGAAGAATTTAAGCAATTAGAATTGGGAGTACTATAAATGAAAACCAACAAACGGGAGCAAAAATCTCGAAGGGCGAGATAACACACATTTGTAAAGTAAAAACTGGAGATTTGAGGTAGTTGGTCAGTCTTTTTTGAATCATGTAGAAGTAACATAATGCACTTATTCTCCAGAATGCCATATATTTGGATCAGGTGCTGTGTGATTGAAGCATGTATTGGTGAAGTGTTGTCTTGTGGGTCCATCTATTGATGAAGCATTTTTTTCTTGTATTACTCATTTGTTTGGATCTCTCATGTACCTTATTCTTCAGATTCACTGATTTGAAAGACTCCATTCTTTTCTTCAAGCAGATCGGTGTACTAGATACATTTTTTTTCCCAAAAGTTCTCCAGATTCTGAAGTTGGGAGACGTGGCCAAGGACCTCACTACTGAGGTTCGCAGGTTAGTGTTTTCTTACTTAACAAATTTAGACCAGATATTAAAACTATATATAACTCTCAAGTAAAATTTCAACACCAGAACTATGAGAAGTTTCTTGTTTTCCCTTGGATTAATAATTGTACTTGGAAAAGATAATTTATGTTTATATGAGAATACTTTGTACGAGTTCTGCGACTTAGTCTGGGCCTGCTATGCTGTTTTGAAATAAGTTGGATGGCCTAGTTGGTTTTTTCCAGAAAGTAGTAGTATTCTTTTCGAAGTCTCATTTGTAAACCATGAAACTTGGCCGGTTACTGCAATAGTTAAAAATTTTTATCTTAGTTTTAGGGTGAGTTTGCAACGACTCATGAGGGTAGTGTCTTCTGAAACACTTCTTTTAGCAAAAGCACTAATGGAGTGCTTTCTATATGCTTTCAAGTACTTTTTTAAGAACACTTTTAACATTTTAACCAAGCATATCAAGTGACTTTTTTCCCAACCAGAAACTACGCTAACTCGCCCTTACATTTAGATAGCACATGCGTTATTTACGGCTGTTTTTCCCTCCTAATTTATGAACTCCTCACAGGAGTATGTTTGGAGATGATCTTCTGGGTGCTTTAAACTCAACTTAGTAGTCGCAAATTAGTGGACTGGTTAAGGCATCAATAATAATTTTCTCTAAAAGTCCTTTTTTTTAAATCTCTAATTCTATACTTGTAATGTTATTGTTTATGGTTTAATTGTTATGTTCATAAATTTTGATAAGTTAGTTTAAGTATTGTTATCATGGTGATAAGTATTGATAAGTTTAATTGTTCGTCCGTCCTATTTTGGTGAGTTTAATATTTATGTTCATGATAAGTCTAGTTGATATGTTCCTAAGTTGTGATAAGCTTAGTTTAATTGTTATGTTCACGTTTTGATAACTTTAATAATTCGTGTTAGTTTTCTATGAGTCTAATATTTGTGTTCATTTTAAGTTTTTCTAAGTTTTGTTTAATTGTTGTGTTCATGAATTTTTATAAGTTATTTAAGAGTTTTATATTTATATTCAATAAAGTTTTATAATTAACTTTAGTTGTTTTATGCTAATTTGATGAGTTTAGTTGTCTATCATCCTTTGAGTATATGTTATTCATACCTCAAATCTTAAATCTCTTGCTTACCTTATTTGCATTGTTTCTTATGTGCCAGATTTGTTGTTCCTATGCATCGTCAATGGCTTTAAGTACAAATTGCCCCACATTCAATCAACCTTCAAAGAGTTATGTGGATTTTTTTGTTTTTCCTTTTTTTGCAATTGACAATATTGTACTTTGACAAACATCGTAATGTTATGGAAATTATATGTGACCATGTTATACTTATTTTATTGGGTTAATATTTCTTGTAATTTTGGAATTGATGTTATTGGTGGAAATTTGGTTGATACATCTTGAATGTGTATTGTTTATTTGGTTGACGAAATTATGCCTTTTTCAATATATCAAAATTGCAAGAGATTCAAGATAATAGGAAACAACTATTATAATTGAAAAAAAAATGTCCACAAACAAACATGACATGTAAAATATGTCAAGATAACAATTAATTTGACAGTCATAGAATGTCAAGTTATAGTATTATTGATATGTAAAAAGTGTCAAGGTCTTATAAACATGACATTTTATCGTTTTCTTTTCTGACGGTTAATAAACGTCAGGTATCAAGCCAACCTTGACATGATTGAAGTATCAAGAAATGTATAACATGACGCGTGCTCGTAGTCAAGTTTTAACAAACTTATTCTTGATGGTCGGTTCGTCGACGCTAATAAA
The DNA here is from genome assembly GCA_017139565.1 of Luffa aegyptiaca. Lineage (NCBI taxonomy): Eukaryota > Viridiplantae > Streptophyta > Magnoliopsida > Cucurbitales > Cucurbitaceae > Luffa > Luffa aegyptiaca. The sequence goes on along the minus strand of CM029401.1, from coordinate 23,326,789 downwards.
AACGTCAAGTCTAAAGTTACTTGACATTTCAAAAACGTCAAGTAACTTAATTTTTCTTGTAGTGTCACCCCCTCCCTTTGGGTATAACCCTTTGCCACAAGTCGAGCTTTAAAAGTCTGTACTTTCCTAGGTGTGTCTCGCTTCCTCTTGTAGATCCATTTGCACCCTATGGATTTAACCCCTTCAGGTTGGTCTACAAGATCCCAGACTTGATTGAAGTACATCCACTCCATCTCAAGGTCCATAGCTTTGGTCTTTATCCACATCATTCATTGCTTGGTTAAAGGTCAATGGATCCTCAACTCCATATCAAGTATGACAGCTGGAGTTTCTGCTAAACCTAGATAGCATTCAAATTGAACCACTACGTCGAGACATTCTCAACTCTTGAGAATGATGGGCTTGACCAGATGTACTAGGCTCATCAACAACCCTTGTTGAAGGTATGTATATGTAGCTTCACCAGAAAGTTCACTTAACATAATTTTACTTCGTGGCTTATGTTCTCTAACGTGGTCTTCTTCCAAGAAAGTAGCATTTGTCGATACAAACACTCTATTTTCTTGTGGATCGAAGAAGTATCCACCTCTTGTTTCTTTTGGGTAGACTACAAATAGGAATAATTTTGAACGTGAATCCAATTTCTTTGGATTTGCCACTAGCACATGTGCAGGGCAGCCCAAATTCTGAAATGACGTAAACTAGTTTTATGCCATCTCCAGAGCTCAAAAGGTGTTTCAGAAACACTCTTTGAGGGAACTACATTCAAAATATATACTGCAGTCTCTATTGCATAACCCCAAAAAGAACTAGGCAATTGAGCATAGCTCATCTTATAGATCGAACCATGTCTAACAAGGTTTTGTTTCTCCTTTCTGTTACACCATTTTGCTGAGGTGTACCAGGTGCTGAGAGTTGGGACGTGATTCCATGTTCCATCAAATAGTTTTGGAATTCTAAGTCCATATACTCTCCATCTCAATCAGATCGAAGTGTTTTAATGGTCTTACCTAACAATTTCTTAACTTCAGCCTTATACTCCTTGAACTTTTCAACGGCTGATAGGACCTAAATAGTCCTATTTTATCACCTCTAATCTAAGCTTGTTAGAGTTATTTTATGCTTGTCTTATTTACAGGTTAATTGAGCTTAGGCTATGTCGAGAGCTGATTACGCTAATTGGTGTTAATTCGGGCCAATTACGGAGTTTTGGAGCCATCTCTGTCACACCCCCTCTCAAACTACATGCTAGCTTAGTCTAGGAGACGGCGTGAAGCCAACTGACATTGTCCTCCTCTAACAATACCTGTTGATCCTGCAGAACCGTTGAACCTGATAAACATACTAATCTTAGATATAAAATACTTTACATGTAACACAACACAGCGGAATCCTTGAAACCTTTAGACATACACGAAGTGCAGCCTTGACATAACTAGGTTTGGAAAATAACCTGATAGAGATATCACAACCAAAAACATATCCAACTGGGGTTTACACAACCACGACATCTAGTGCTTACACAACCATAAACTATCCAGTTCTTACAAGGTCATTTACAATACAAACAAACACAATGTACAACTCCATCCACGTACTGGAACTTGATCTGGGAGCTTTTAGCAGACTATGGCAGTTTATCAAGCACCAGGAGCTCGATCTCTACATGGAAAGTAGGAAAACATTTAGAAAGAGTGAGCTGTGAAGCCCAGTGAGTGACTAAATTTAAAACTGTTAATCCACAAATCAGAACACATGATAAACCTTTAAACATATAAATTTGTTTAATCAAAGCGTTAAACATAAACGTGTAATGATAAAAGCTTTCTCAAATACTCTGCAAGTACGACATTAAAATCTAGCAAGGCATATCAAGTATATCAATCATTTTAACTATCATGACCGATCTACGTTGTGTAGGACACGCCCAGTACAACCAACGTTTACTAGCTCTATGATGTAGTGGGGCCCGCCCAGCACTCCCATCGTCTTTGTCGTAGTGGGGCCCACCCAGCACTCATGACAGCATCGTTGTCACGGAGTACACTCAACGTCAACAACGGAATATAACCTGTGTGCACACGGTACCATATAGCCTCGAGCTCAATATCTCAGTCATGTAGTCAATAGAAGTCTCAGAAAATCACATGAAAACCTTAAAACATGCCTACTTATCTTTCGTAAAACTCAAGCTTACTCAGCTTGCTCGTGAAAAGCTGAAAATCTTTAAACAATACTTGCTAATACATACTTTGCTTAAAATGATATCGTTTCAACTACTTTTCAGAAAGTCAATAATCACGTGCTCGAATTTAAATCTCATTAGAAAATCTAAGCTAAAAAATTATGCTTGAAACCATTCATAGAAATCAGGTAACATTCATAAGTTCATATTCAAGCATGTAAACCATTGAAGCGTAAATAACAGTTTAGAAATCATTTTCGAAATTCGTTTTGTCACTCACAGTCTTGGCTAGTTCCCTGGCCTGTAGACTCAACCTATTTTGTCTTGGCAGGTCAAACAAACCAAAAGCGAGCATTAGAACTATAATAGTCTTGTCTTTCCATGCTCATGAATTCAAAGCTCTAGAAATAAAATCACATTCCACACTTTTTTTTCTAGATTTTCCAGATTCAAAACCCTAACTTCCAACACGCATAACTTCCTCAATACTTGACCAAAATTATTGTACTATTTATCAAACTCTTCCTTTTGGAACCCTTTACAACGTACCGGAAGGAATGAAAACGATATTCCCAACGGATTTGCCCATAAATCCATCGAACACAGCAAATACAGATTCGTGCTTCTCTGCTACCCTCTACTTTTCTCCTGAAATTAAACTCACTTCTAATCATTTTGGGCTCACGAATTCTTCATGAAAGGTATAGGAAATTGAATAAGCTTTCCAACCATACCCAATTGAGCTTCTAATTCAACCTGTACACCCCAGAATGATCGAAAAACCAGAGAAAACCAGAGTTCATCCTGATTTGCACGAAAATTCTGTGCTCTGTTTTCCATTTCAAAACCCATTAACTTAACATCAGATTTAACTCAAGCTTCCTTCATGCAATTTGTTAGAAAATGGATTAACTTTCAAGAAAGTCAAGCCTCACCTCTTATTTCTTCTTGTGTAGCTCAAACCGAATTAAAAACCAGAGATACATAGGTTGAACCCAGATTCTGCCATGGTTGCACTTGCATGAGCTTTCCTCTCTTCTTCAACCTCAAAACCCTAGCAAGCTCCTTCTTCTTCTTCCTTCACTCTCTCCCTCGAAAGTTCCTGAAGTTTTTGGGAAATGATGGGAAAAATGAGCTGAAATGACTGAAACGGTGGTGGGTTTTTCCTTAAAATAGTAAGCACCAAATGCCTCCCCACTTTCTTCTTTATTTTCTTTTTTTTTTCTTCTTTTCTTTTCCTCATTTCTTTTTTTTTTTCCATTTCCTTTCATTTCCTTTAATTCCTTTCCTCTTTTAAATTAACAAATTCCAACAACTTTAACCCAACAATGAGACCACAATGAAACCACAAAGCTTTGCCATTTTTTTCAACAAGGAACACAACTACTTTAATCAACCTTCCCATAATTTGTGAAAAGAGAAAATAATCCAAGGAAAGCCTCGGGTTTACAATCTCGGTGTCTTGGATAGGGAGGAGGTGAAAAGACCCAATTGTGTTGAAGCGGGCCTGAAAGAACGACACCAAAAGTCGAAAATTTAAGCCTCGTATCAAGAAGAAGCAAGACAAGACCGAGAATCAAAGCAGAAAGTCGAGATTCAAGGCTGGTTTCTAGACGCTGCCCTTGGCGTCTTGACGCCGACGCGAAAATCATCCGGAGTATAAAGTTCGCAGCATCTCGACCACGCCGTATTTTCGGCTTAGTCTGCCGTTGGTTAGAATTTTGGTCTCTTTACGATTTCCTTTGTTCCTTTTACATTGCAGCATTGTTGTAGATCATTCTTGGTCATATTTTATGGATTCTTTCATGTCTATTGTTGATTTTACTTCATCTATGCGTAGCTAATCTCGTTTAGATCGTTGGATTAGGTTTATGTCTTGATTCTTAATAAGATTGGCTGAGTTTTCTGAGTTTTACTTGTTGTTCTTGCTGTCTTTTCATTAAGTTTTGCATGTTATCCCGTTTAAACCAATACATGAGGCTAGTCTATTAGGATTGACGCCCTATGTGATTACCGCTTGTGTATTCTATCAGTAATTTTTAGATAGCCACTAGGTTGAGGCAAGCCACTCTCTACGTGAGACGACCCTTGATAGGCCTAGGATGCATGTTAAAGGTTGTAGGAATTAGATCTAAATTGCATTTGAATTTGGTTCTTACGATTCCGGACCCACGATCCCAAAGCGACTAGTTTTAATAGGTAGTTGCGAAATTGCTCGTTAATTAACTAGTTAGATATAATTAGTAACAGTTGCAGAGATCTCGGATGGTTGCTAAATTATGTATAAGGGGTGGCAAGCGATAAAGTTTATATTAATTAATCTTGTTAATTGCAGAATTCACGGTTAGCAAGATAATTAGCACAGGTTAGTGTAGGGGGTCCTCCGAGTAACCTAGAAGCCGACCGGACTGAAGAAATCAGCTTAGAACAATTATTAGAGAAAACTAGGAAGCCAACGAATTAGAATCAAGCATAATAAATCCCAATCCAACGATCCCTTTTCATGTTATTGTTTCCGTCTAATTTCTCTTCTGCATGCTTATTTTGTTTCATTTAAATTTCAGTATTTAATTATTTTATTACTTTTGCTTGTCCTTCATTCCAAAAATCCCCCCATTGGACTTCTTCTTGCCACTGAGCCCGGTAGAAGTCGTGGAATAACGCAGGGGCATAGTTGCGAGGGTTTTCGCAAACTGTTTCCCATTTGCGCTGGGAGATCTGCTCAGTCATCGTTGGCGAGAGGGTGTAGCTGAAACCTCTTTCTTCTTGGAACTTCCCTCATTCCTCGCCCACTTTTTCTTTTCCTGCGCCCACTTTTTCTTTTCCTTTGCCTTTGGATGCGGTGGGCGCTTTCCTTTTCTTGCTTGGGGCTGCCGCAGGTCTTTCAGAGGGCTCTCGGATGACTACCCCCATGGACTGGATGTTGCGGTGATGAGTTAGGGGGAGCTCATCCTCGGAATCAGTAGTTTCTACGTCCAGAGCTGCCACAATGATGGCTAAGTTGGTTGCGGCAATTTCTGCGGCGATCGGATCTTGCACTGACTTGCTGGTGCCTTCTTTTTCTTTGGCCGCTTTTTCATCTGTGGCGGCCTTGCGTGCAGTTTCCTCTGTGGCAGCCTTTTCTTGCTCTTCTCGCAGACGAATTGCATCGCCTTCCTCGCCTAATTCTCCCATCAGGGAGTTCCATGTGGCCACTTCCCGCTCAAAAAACTAAGGTGAGGTGGATGGTGGATGGGAAATGTTTGCGGGAGGAGAGGAAGATGAAGGGATGGAGTTTGATCCGAGGGAAACTGAGGAGTCTGGTGGTGGAAGAAGGAGGGGTACCAAAGGGAATGGGGAAGGAAATGGAGATAGGTTTCAAGGGGCTGAAATGTTTTGGGCAGGTTGGAGGGTGACTGGTTGGATGGTGAAGGTGGAGGTGTCTAGAGGTGTAATATCGACCACCTCTGAAGGGTTGGCTGTGGAGATGGAAGGTTCGGCCATGGGTGTTTGCTCGACGTCGATGACCTCATGCTCTTCTGTTTCCATGGGGACTTGCTTTGGCTCTCCTTCGGTGTGGCTCTCATTTTCCTCACTAGGGGAGGAAATGGGGTCTCGGTTAGGGCCTTCAACCTCCGGCGATGAGGGGGAGGCATTGTTTGCGTAGCCGGTAACTAAGAGGTTTTGCGAATCCGACATTGTGGCTTTCGGTGAAGACAGAGAGAGAGAGAGCTTCGCAAGAAGGAGGATCAAGGGTTTAGGGTTTTTGGAGAAGAATGCATCCCTTTATATAGCTAACGCAAGGTTAAGCTAGCCTAGGTAATGATGCCTTTTCGCATCCCACGTAGGTAGGAAGTCATGATAATTATGGGGGAATGTGAGCGGTTGCCTCGGGTAATGTACAAAGATAGGGATTAGTGCGGCTCATTAAATGTGAAATGATTTTGGTTGCGCCTCCAATGCGAGTGATATACAGATGGATTGGGACATGCGTTAGGGTTCTCCTTCTAAGGCTTTGTCGCAACGAAAATACTAACGCAACGAATTTACCAAAATTCTAACGCAACTAATGCGAGTAGAATGTGATGAGGTCTAAATTATCAAAAATATTTACGCAATAAAATAAACATGCGGAAGGAAACAAATAATTACAACTTCTAACCTGTTGTGCTCTTACCTTACGTTAGGTCCTGACGCAGCTGAGAGCACTTTTTGTCCTGGACCTATTTTTCCCTTGTTATTTTAAGGTGGATCTTTTAGAAGAATAATTTCAACTACCTCGTCCAAGGTCCCGTCAATGTACGGCTTTATTCCTTGTCCGTTGACCTTGAAAGTTTTCTTTCCGTCAGTAGAATGTAGGTCCACTGCCCCATATGGATATACCTTATGGATAGTATATGGGCCCGACCACCTTGATTTTAGCTTGCCTGGAAAGAGACGTAAGCGAGAATTGAATAATAATACCTTCATGCCTTCTCTAAGATCCTTCTTGCATATCCTTCGGTCATGCCATTGTTTTTGCTTTTCCCTATTGATCTTGGCATTTTCATATGCGCATCTTCTAAATTCTTCTAATTCTGACAACTGGCGCACTCGTTCCTGTCCTGCCGCATCTGGATCAAAATTAAGACGTTTTAGTGCCCAATGCGCTCTGTGCTCCAACTCTAAAGGTAAATGACAAGCCTTGCCAAACACCAACGCATAGGAAGACATCCCTATGGGTGTTTTGAAGGCTGTGCGGTATGCCCATAACGCGTCATCCAGATGTTGCACCCAGTTTTTCCTGCTTGTGCTAACAACTTGCTCGAGAATTTTCTTTATTTCCCTGTTTGATACCTCGACCTGTCCATTGCTTTGAGGGTGATAAGCTGTTGCGATATGATGTTTGACATTGTATTTTTCCAACAACTTATTCATGACTATATTCACGAAATGGGTCCCTTCATCGCTGATAAGTCTTCGTGGTACGCCAAATCTTGTAAAAGTATTCTTCCTAAGGAACTTCGCCATGGTAATCGCATCATTCTTAACGAAAGCGATGGCCTCCACCCACTTTGTGACGTAGTCTACTGCGAGGAGGATATATTGGTATCCTTGCGATGATGGGAAAGGTCCCATAAAATCAATGCCCCAGACGTCAAACAGCTCAATTTCTACTATATAGTTTTGCGGCATCTCGTTCCTTGCGCTGATATTACCAGTGCGTTGGCATTTGTCGCATCTATCCACATATTTCTTTGCGTCCTGCAACAAGGTGGGCCACCAATAGCCGCTTTTCAATACCTTCGGCGCAGTGCGCTGGCCTCCAAAGTGTCCTCCATATGGAGCTTCGTGGCAGGCTTTCAAGATTCTCATCGCATCCATACGTCCAATGCACGCATCTTATAATTATCTAGTCTGGTCCTCTACGATAGAGATAAGGGTCATCCCATAAATAAAATTTTAGTTCATGAAAAAAATTCTTACGATGTTGCGCTGAATATTCCTCAGGTAAGACCCCTGCGCACGAGGTAGTTTGCGATGTCCATAAACCATGGTTCTTCTTCTTCAATCATCAGTAGCTTCTCATCAGGAAATTCCTCTGTGATAGGGATTTATGACGCATCTACCTTCTCAGGATTCTCCAACCGCGATAAATGATTTGCGACCAAATTCTCACTCCCCTTCTTGTCCTTGATCTCTAAATCAAATTCTTGTAGCAATAAGATCCACCTAATCAACCTTGGCTTCGCATCTTTTTTTGTGATTAGGTATTTTATCGCCGCATGATCAGTGTAGACAATGACTTTTGAGCCAATTAAATAAGCACGAAATTTATCAAAAGCATAAACAACCGCTAATAATTCCTTCTCGGTCGTTGTTGTGTAATTGGTTTGTGTTTCATTCAATGTCCTGCTGGCATAATAAATAGGGTGCAGAATCTTCTCCTTTTTCTGTGCCAGGACTGCTCCAACTGCCACGTCACTAGCATCGCACATTAGGACAAAAGGTTCTTTCCAATCAGGAGTTGCAAGAATGGGTGCACTGACTAGCGCATGCTTCAGATCCTTGAACGCTTGGGCGCATTCCTCTGAAAATTCAAATTTTCTATTTGTTTCTAACAATGCACATAGTGGCTTTGTAATATGCGAGAAGTTCTTGATGAATCTGTGATAGAATCTCGCGTGACCCAAGAAACTTTGAATTCTCTTTACAGAGGTAGGTGGTGGCAATTTCTCAATGACTGAATTTTTGCCTTGTCGACTTCAATACCTGCGCGGGATATGCGATGGCCTAGGACGATGCCTTCTTCTACCATAAAATGGCATTTCTCCCAATTTAGCATTTGGTTATTCTCCACGCATCGCTCTAATACTCGTTCCAGCTGCGTTAGATAGTCTGCGAAAGACTTTCCATATACTGAGAAGTCGTCCATAAAAACTTCCACTGACTTTTCTAGCAATTCTGAAAAGATGGCCATCATACATCTCTGGAATGTTCCTGGCGCATTGCACAACCCAAAAGGCATCCTTCTAAATGCAAAGGTTCCATATGGGCAGGTGAAGGTAGTCTTTTCTTGGTCTTCCGATGCAATGGTTATTTGGTTATACCCTGAGTATCCGTCAAGAAAACAGTAATATGCTTGTCCCGCAAGTCGATCCAACATTTGATCAATGAATGGAAGAGGGAAATGATCCTTCTTCGTTATTGCGTTGAGTTTGCGGTAGTCCATGCATATGCGCCACTCAGTAGTGGTGCGTGATGGGGTCAATTCGTTGTTTGCGTTGGCTACCACTGTCATTCCTCCTTTCTTGGGCACGCATTGTACCAGACTCACCCATCTACTGTCCGCAATAGGGTAAATCACACCTGCGTCGAGCCACTTGATAATTTCTTTTCGCACAACTTCCATCATCGCAGGATTTAGCCTTCTTTGTCGCTCAATAAATTCATTGAATTCGTCTAGCAAGCGAATTTTATGCATGTAGTACGAGGGGCTAATTCCTTTAATATCTGCTAGACTCCATCCAATAGCCTTCTTGTGTTTTGCGAGGACCTGCATTAAAAGGTGCTCTTGCGGTTGATCAAGCTTTGATGAAATAATAACTGGCAGTGATTCTTCTTTTCCTAAAAATCTGTACTTCAAATGCACTGGGAGTGGCTTGAGTTCTAGCGTAGGGGGTTGTGCTATGGAAGGTAAGGTGAGGATTCTTTCTTTGAGATCTAGCGCATGGATAGTTTCTGTAGGTTGCATGATAACTGCCCAAAAGGTAGTTATTTAGGCCTCATTTATATAGGGTTTTGTGTGTCCTTTGTGCTTATTAGGGTTGGTTGTGGATAGATATTACATGTTTTAACCCATTTGGAAGAATGGAAGCTTTGGAAATCATTTTGTTCAGAATCTGTTGCTGGGCGACTTGAGGGAGCGGATTTTATGCTGGAGTAAACCCGGAGGCAACACTGCCACGTCACAACTCGTTATCCAATTTAGTAAACCGACTTCTGTTGAGTTATTTTTGGGATAAAGGAGCAAGGAGAGCCCTACACGTGTCCAAGTTGACCTAATTCAAGTCTCCTACCACCTCTATAAAAGGAGATAGCCGCCCAAGTCAAATTCATTCCAACTTCCCTTGGAAGCCGAGTAGTATAGAGAGATTGGAGATTACCAAGAACACCATCATCCGCAAGCTGATTAAGGAGATTATTATTTTCTTCATTATCTTGTGTAAATGGACATGCCTACTCAGATTGTAATTTGTGTTTCCATGCTTATTATGAACTAAGTAGCTTTAGGCGTTGGTTAAGGAATATGTAGTTGCCGTGCTTAAACTCTAATAATATTTATTGATTATTGCATCTTGGTTAATTGTTGTGCTTGTTTCTATTTTATGCCCGCTTGGCCAGCCGGTATGAATACCTCTCTCTAGTTTCAGGGATGATTTAGAGAGTGTGTGGCGATTAATCACACTACGATCATTGTGTATTGGTGAACGCCAGTGACTGAGCTAGGGATAGCCAGTTGCCTAGTGCTTGATCGGTCGTACTTCATTGGGGTTGAAACACATTCCAAAAGATTCGGAGTTCCGGGAGGAATCCGCTAATAATACTGCGAGAGTTGCATGATCAATAATATTGCTAGAGCATCTTTTAAAACAATTACTAAACCTAACCAGCGCCTGCCTCTAATCTATCTGCCTATTTGTTTACTTGTTGTTCTGTCATTCACTTTGCTTCAGCATAATTCTTATAAAACCCAATCATTTTTATTACCTTGAAACCATTAAAAGATTCATACAAAATAGATAGAGTGGAAGCTAGTTCAGGCCTTGGATTGACAAATACTTATTACTTGCTGCAGACTGTGTATACTTGCACAGGAATTCTAGAGTCTTTTCAGATCATAATTTTACTCACTCTAGGAACCCAACAAGTTTTTTGCGCCGTTGCCGGGGACTTGAATAAGTTTTTATCTGATCTGTTTTGTGTATGTGTTTTGGTGGTTTGGTGCTAGAACTTTTTGATTGTTTCTTTTGTTTTTGCAGGTGTGAGTTTGGTGCATGAGCGATCCGCCTGGGGTGAGGTTCGAGCTTGATCCAAAAATTGAGAGGACATTCAGGATAAGAAGGAGAGAGCAGCGTAGACAGCAAAATCAAATGGCTGACGTACCGCATCTACAGCAAGGTCCTAAAGGTCTAGCGAACCCCCAGCAGAATCGTGTGCTGCAGCAAAACCCGCCGCTGGAGCAAAATGAGCAGCAAAATAATCAGGCTGAGAATCCTATCTTGGTAGCGAACGATAGGACCAGAGCCATTCGAGCATATGCTTTTCCAATGTTTGATGAGTTGAATCCAGGGATTGCACGTTCTCAAATTCAAGCAGCAAATTTTGAAATGAAACCGGTAATGTTTCAGATGTTACAAACCGTAGGTCAATTCCATGGTTTGTCATCTGAGGACCCTCATTTGCATCTTAAGTCTTTTCTAGGAGTTAGTGATTCTTTTGTAATTTAAGGAGTGCCTAGAGATGCTCTTAGATTAACTTTGTTCCCGTATTCTCTTAGGGATGGAGCGAAGGCGTGGTTAAATTCTTTTGCTCCAGGATCAATTAGGACATGGGATGAGTTAGCTGAAAAATTTTTGAGTAAATATTTCCCACCTAATAGAAATGCTAAATTAAGGAGTGAGATAGTAGGGTTTAGGCAACTTGAAGATGAGACTTTTAGTGAGGCTTGGGAGAGGTTTAAGGAGCTTTTGCGAAAGTGTCCCCACCATGGCCTACCACATTGTATTCAAATGGAAACATTTTACAATGGATTGAATGCAGTAACTCAAGGTATGGTTGATGCTTCGGCTGGAGGGGCCCTTTTGGCAAAAACGTTTAATGAAGCCTATGAAATTTTGGAAAGAATATCTACTAATAGTTGTCAGTCGTCGGATGTTAGAGGCTCAAATAAAAAGGTTAAGAGTGTATTAGAAGTTGATGGTGTGTCCACCATTAGGGCCGATCTTGCAATGATTGCTAACGCTCTTAAGAATGTGACAGTGATTAGTCATCAGCAGCCGCCAGTTGTGGAGCCTGCTGCAGTGGTGAACCAAGTTGCAGAGGAAGCTTGTGTCTATTGTGGTGAAAATCACAACTACGAGTTTTGCCCCAGCAATCCAGCTTCTGTGTTTTTTGTAGGTAATCAGAGGAACAACCCGTATTCTAACTTTTATAATCCAGGTTGGCGCAACCACCCCAACTTCGCGTGGGGAGGACAAGGGAGTAATGTGCAAGCACAGCAGAAAGTGAACCAGCCGGGATTTGCTAAAGCGCAGGAATTGCCCCAGCAAAATAAGCAGGCTTTGCCCCAGCAAAATTCGGGGAATTCTCTCGAGGCAATGATGAAAGAATTTATGGCTCGTACAGATGCCGCTATTCAAAGTAATCAAGCTTCAATGAGAGCCTTGGAATTGCAAGTGGGTCAGCTAGCTAATGAGCTGAAGGCAAGGCCTCAAGGGAAACTTCCTTCAGATACTGAACATCCTAAAAGGGAAGGTAAGGAGCAGGTAAAGGCAGTGACTCTTAGGAGTGGTAAGCCACTAGAAGAAAGAAAAGAGCCTAATAAAACCCAGGATATAGATAATAATTGTGATAGAAATGTTGTTGTTGTTGAGAAAGAATTGGAGTCTGGTCAGGGTGTTGGAGGCAGCAATAAAGATGCTGGAGCATCTGGTTCTGTTCCAGATGTGGTACCACCTTATGTGCCGCCCCCACCTTATGTACCACCTCTACCTTTTCCACAAAGGCAAAAGCCTAAGAATCAGGATGGTCAATTTAAAAAGTTTTTAGAGATTCTTAAGCAATTGCATATAAATATCCCTTTAGTAGAAGCTATAGAGCAAATGCCTAATTATGCTAAATTTCTTAAGGATATTTTAACTAAAAATAAGAGGTTAGGTGAGTTTGAAACTGTATCTCTTACTGAGGAATGTAGTGCTATTCTTAAGAATGGGTTACCACCCAAGGCTAAGGATCCAGGATCATTTACTATACCTGTGTCTATAGGTGGAAAAGAGTTAGGTAGAGCACTCTGTGATTTAGGTGCAAGCATTAACCTTATGCCTCTTTCGGTCTATCGGAAGCTAGGTATTGGTGAAGCTAGGCCTACCACAGTTACACTCCAACTAGCTGATAGGTCTATCACATATCCAGAGGGTAAAATTGAGGATGTCTTAGTAAAGGTAGATAAATTCATATTTCCTGTTGATTTTATTATCTTAGACTATGAAGCTGATAGAGATGTCCCAATTATTCTAGGACGTCCGTTTTTGGCTACTGGTAGGGCATTAATAGATGTTCAAAAAGGGGAATTAACAATGAGAGTCTGTAATGAGGAAGTAAAATTTAATGTGTTTAAGGCCATGAAGTATCCAGACGAGATGGAAGATTGCTCTTTCATTAGGATTATGGAGAACACAATTGTTGAGACAGCAATTCAGGATTCGGCACATAAGCATTTGGAAAATCATGGAGAGGTTAGTGTAGGAGATTTAGAAGTTTGTTCTTTGGAAAGAAAAAATGAAAAAGAATTGTTTAGGTGTGAGGATTTTTTTGAGTCTTTAGATTTAGATCAAAGAAAGGCTCCCCCGATTAAGCCATCCCTGATTGAGGCACCTACTTTAGATTTGAAGCCCTTGCCGGATCATCTAAAGTATGTGTATCTCGGGGAAGGTGAGACGTTGCCCATTATTGTTGCATCAGATTTAATACCGGAGCATGAGGAGGCCTCAATAAAATTGATGCAGCAATACCGCAAGGCTATTGGTTGGACATTGGCTGACATTCAGGGGATTAGCCCATCTTTTTGTATGCACAAAATCACTCTAGAGGAGGGATCCTTTAGAAGTATTGAGCAACAAAGAAGGCTTAACCCTGCAATGAAAGAAGTGGTTAAAAAGGAGGTGATTAAATGGTTGGATGCTGGCATTATTTATCCAATTGCAGACAGCAATTGGGTAAGCCCTGTCTAATGTGTTCCTAAGAAAGGAGGTGTCACTGTGGTGAGCAATAAAGATAATGAATTAATCCCAACCAGGACAGTAACTGGTTGGAGGGTTTGCATGGATTACAGGAGGCTTAATAAAGCCACCCTTAAGGACCATTTCCCTCTGCCATTTATTGACCAGATGTTGGATAGATTGGCTGGTCAGGCCTACTACTGTTTCTTGGATGGTTATTCTGGGTATAACAAGATTACTATTGCTCCTGAGGATCAGGAGAAAACCACCTTCACCTGCCCTTATGGGACGTTTCCTTTCAGGCGAATGCCTTTTGGCCTTTGTAACGCTCCAGCAACATTTCAGCGGTGTATGTTAGCAATTTTTTCTGATATGATTGAGTCCACTGTTGAGGTCTTTATGGACGATTTTTCAGTTTTTGGAGGGTCTTTTCAGAATTGTTTGGATAATTTAGGTCAGGTGTTAAAAAGATGTGAGGATACCCATCTAGTTCTTAATTGGGAGAAATGCCACTTCATGGTGAAGGAGGGCATAGTGTTAGGTCATAGGATTTCTAAGAATGGTCTAGAAGTTGATAGAGCGAAAGTTGAGGTTATTGAAAGATTGGAACCACCGAACTCAGTGAAGGGGATTCGGAGTTTTTTAGGACATGCTGGATTTTATAGAAGGTTCATAAAGGATTTTTCCAAAATCAGTAAACCTCTTTGTAACTTATTGTGCACTGATCATGTTTTCTACTTTAATGCAGATTGTAGGAAGGCTTTTGAGACATTGAAGGTTGCTTTAATCTCAACACCCATTCTTTGTGCACCTAATTGGAATTTACCGTTTGAGGTAATGTGCGATGCGAGTGATGCTGCAGTAGGTGCAATGCTGGGGCAAAAGCAGGGCAAATTTATCCATCCTATATATTATGCAAGCAGGATTTTAAATGCGGCACAAGTCAACTACACAACTACTGAAAAGGAGTTGTTAGCTGTCGTGTTTGCCTTTGAGAAATTCCGGCCGTATTTGGTTGGATCCAAAGTCACGGTGTTCACGGATCATGCAGCAATAAGGTATTTAATGTCAAAGAAAGATGCAAAGCCTAGACTAATTCGTTGGATTTTGTTATTGCAGGAGTTCGACTTGGAGATAAAGGATAAGAAAGGATCAGAGAATGTCATTGCAGATCATTTGTCTCGTCTTGATCCATTATCATCTTTGCTGGAGCAATCTGCCATTTCTGATTCTTTTCCAGATGAACAGCTTCCCGCTGTTCAGGTAAAGGTAGTCAGGGAAGTCCCTTGGTATGCTGATATTGCCAACTTTTTGGTCAAGGGAGTCACCCCTATTGACATGGATTGGAGGCAGAAGAAAAAGTTTAAGCATGATGCAAAATTTTTCTATTGGGATGAGCCATTTATGTATAAGCAATGCTCTGACGGTATCATTCGTAGGTGTGTTTCAGGTGCTGAAGCAAAGGAAATCCTGGAGCAATGTCACTCTTCGCCGTATGGAGGCCATTTCAGCGGTCAGAGGACAGCTATGAGGATTTTGCAGTGTGGATTCTTCTGGCCTACCTTGTTTAAAGATGCCCACTGGTTCTACAAGCAATGTGATGCTTGCCAAAGGAGAGGAAACTTGGGGCCTAGAGATGAAATGCCTCTTACTTACATTTTAGAAGTCGAATTATTCGATGTATGGGGTATTGATTTTATGGGGCCATTTCCCCCTTCTAATGGCAATGTTTTTATCTTATTGGCAGTAGATTACGTGTCCAACTGGGTGGAGGCCATTGCATGCCATCAGAGTGATGCCAAGACAGTTTCAAAATTTCTCCAGTCGCACATTTTTGCGCGGTTTGGGACACCTAGAGCTCTAATAAGTGATGAGGGTACACATTTTGTTAATAATATCTTAACTAAGCTTTTAGCTAAGTATGGAATCAAGCATTCAGCTACCCCCTATCACCCACAGGCTAATGGTCAAGCTGAAATAAGTAATAGGGAAATTAAATCAATTCTAGAAAAAGTAGTTCATCCATATAGAAAGGATTGGTCTTTTAGGTTGGATGAAGCTCTTTGGGATTATAGGACAGCCTATAAGACTCCTCTAGGTATGTCTGCCTATCGGTTAGTGTATGGAAAAGCTTGTCATTTACCATTAGAGCTAGAGCATAAAACGTTTTGGGCTTTGAAAAAGTTAAATTTTGATCTGAGTAGTGCAGGAGCAATGCGAATGCTGCAGCTTAGCGAATTGGAAGAATTTCGCCAATTTTCTTATGAGAATGCGAAAATATATAAAGAAAAGACTAAGTTGTGGCATGACAAGAAAATTAGGCCTAAAGAATTTGTCAAAGGTCAAAAAGTTTTGCTTTATAATCCTCGATTAAAATTTTTCCTGGGAAACTAAAGTCCAAGTGGTCAGGTCCGTTTGTGGTGATTGAGGCTTTCCCCCATGGAGCAGTGACTTTGCAAGACGAAAAGGATGGGAGAATGTTCAAAGTGAATGGACAGCGTGTCAAACATTATTGGGGAGAGGAGTTCCAGATGAAATATCCTTCCCTAAAGTTGGTTGATGATTGAGAGAGCAGGATTTTTACGGGAACATTTCACAGAGCAAAATTTTGAGCTCCCAGAGTTTGTATTAATTCTATTTTTTGCTGATTTATTAATTAGGTTAGATTTAGTGTTGCATGGTTTGCTAGATTTTATCTTTAAGTATTTTTATCATTTTTGGTAGTTTAGATTTTATCCATTTCATTTTTGAATTTGATTTTATTTTATTTTCGGGTTATTTATTTAAATTATGTTTGAATTAGTTAGATTAGATTTTATCTAGATTTTATTTTCAGTTATTTGAATTCTAGTTTAAATTAATAAAGATTTTCTCTAATTTATTCGGCTTCGCTTGAAAAAGAATTAGATTTGAGTTGAATTGGCTAATTTAAATTTGAATTTGAAAGATTTGATTTTCCTATTTTGAAATTTAAAATTCCGTATCTAAGATTCTGCAGGGTCAGAAGGTTGTTGCGGCAAGGTGATGGCTGGAGTAGAATCATCCGAACTACGAAGGGATTTCGTTGAGAATTTATTAGTTTTACCGTTGGGATTTTCTATGAATTTTCGCAGGTAAATTTGCAAGTGTCATCTGATGAAGCCACGTGTCACGCAGTAATCATCCGAGGGCTTTAATAGAGGACAACACATAGTAATTTACCGTGGGCGATTGAACTTCACGATTTTACCGTTGTGGGTTTAAAATTTTTCGGTTGCATGCGATTAAAACGATAATATTATTTAATGCAGAGCAAATCCTTTCGGTTGAGATTGCATTTTGCTGAAGCCTTATTTATTCATAGACATTGGTGAGTTTCTTCTCATTTCGTCTTCTTGTTTCAATCTTTCTGCATTCTTTCTTTTTCCCTTTCATTCTCTAGAAAAATCCTTGAATCCTTCATGGCAAAAACACGAGCAAGGAAAGAAAGAGAAAGTGAGGATGAGGAGGTGCCCTTTACCCCTGAAGTTCAGAAAGCTAAAACCAAGAAGAAGAAAACGCCAGAAGAGAAAGAAGCTAAACGGAGAAGAAGGCAGCAGAGGGTTGCGGAGCAAGAGGCTATCCAAGAAGAACCAGTGAATGACCCAGATACGGAAGGAATTCAGAATCCTGAGGTAGAACCGATAGTCCAAGATTCTGTGCAAAAGGAGAATGTTGAGAAGAATCAAGAAACACAGGCGGAAGAAGTTCGAGACGAACAGACCGCAGTTGTGCCTGAGGAAGGGGATGAACAGGAAACGGTGCAGGAGGCTCATGTTGAGGTCATAATGCCTGAACCACCAAAGCGCCACCGCATCAAGCGGAAGGCTGGGCTCGTTCAGGTGATTCGGACTGATACCCCATCACCACCATCGTCGGATTCCGAGAAAGAGAAGGCAGAGCGAGAGGAACGAGAGAAAAAAGAAGCTGAGGAAAGAGTGCGAGAAGAAGGAAAGAAGGCTGAGGAAGAGATTTTGCAGAAGCGAAGAGAAGACAAGGGCAAAGGTATTGCCGAGGCATCAGGTGCGGCTGACGAGGTTGAGGCACAAGGGTTACCTTTTATTCGCTTCGTCAACAACCTTGCTCGAGCAAAATACCAGGAGATGCTGAAACGAGACTTTCTGTTCGAATGAGGATTTGGCAATGAGTTGCCTCGGTTCTTGAGGACTGGAATAGAAAACCTCGGCTGGAGCCAATTTTGTGCGAAACCAGAGCCTGTGAATTCCAACTTTGTTCGGGAATTTTACGCAAATCTTGACGATAAGGAAGAATTTCAGGTTATAGTTCGAGGAGTCCCAGTGGATTGGAGCCCAGAAGCTGTTAATGAATTGTTTGATCTCCAGGATTTTCCGCATGCAGTCTTCAATGAGATGGTGGTTGCCCAATCTAACGATCAGTTAAGTGCGGCTGTCCGAGAGGTTGGCATTGAGGGGGCCCAATGGAGGTTGTCGCAGACGCGGAAGCGCACATTTCAGGCAGCTTATTTGAAAAGCGAGGCCAACACCTGGATGGGTTTTATTAAGTTGCGCTTACTACCGACTACGCATGACTCCACAGTATCTCGGGACAGGGTATTGCTTGCCTTTGCTATTCTTCGCTCAATGAGTATTGATGTAGGAAAAATAATTTCGTCTGAGATTCTTGACTGCTGGCGGAAAAAGGTGGGGAAGCTGTTTTTCCCCAACACTATTACGATGCTATGCCGAAGGGCAGGGGTGCCAGAGAGTGAGGATGATATGATATTACCAGATAAGGGAATAATTGATACGCCAAATTTGGCTAGACTTTAGAGAACACAGGAAGCACGCCAAGGGGGTTTGGTGTGCGGCATCCAACAAATTCAGGAGCTGTTGCAATTGCATTCCAGCAGAATGGAATTCGCTGAAAGGAAATTTCAGACTTTCTGGGACTATGTAAAGAGAAGGGATGCCGCCTTAAGGGTGGCCTTGCAATCAAATTTTTCCGAACCATACCCGGCCTTACCCGTATTCCCTGAGGACCTACTGAACCCCTGGATTCCGCCCCCACCAATGGAAGGAGGAGAAGAGGAAGATGGAAATGAACCGGGCCAAGAGGACTGAAGGATGAAGTGGCCCTGAGCGAGCATGATTTTTGTTCTAACTTTTTGTTTGCTCGCGCATTTTCTACTTTCCTTTTCTGTTGATGTTTTGTTTGTTTCTTTTTAATATTTCTGTTTCTAAAAAATATATCTGCTGATGTAATTTCTTTTTCTATATTTTTAATGAAATTTCCAGATGTTTCTGTTCTATAGCACTGAGAATTGTAACTTAACTAATTTTCTTCTGAATTTTTGAAGCTTGGACTGGTTAAGCTTAATTAGATCACGGTATTCTGATCTCCAGAAACGTTTTGCTTGAGCATTTCTTCTACCCTGGACTGTTGCTGCGGCAAAGAAGAATTCTGGAGGTAGTGTTGACTTATATGATCCACTTTAAGCTTAGTTCTAGTCCCACGCTTAGGTTAAAAATTCAGATAGAAAAAATTTAAGTTTGGGGGTGTCATTTAAAATTTTAATGCTTCATTGGGGACAATGAATAATTCAAGTTTGGGGGACTTTTTGCTACTCCAATTGTTTTGCTCGAGCATTCCTCTCCTTCATTAAATAATTTGTTAGGTTATTGAGTAACCGGGGACATTTGTGATACCCACAGTTTGTCTTCGCGTCAAAATGTGACCTAGGAAATATGAAAAATTATGAAAAATTATTTGCTGAAAAAATTATTTGTTGAAAATTTTGTTGAGAAAATTCATGGAGCAAAAGTTTTGAAGGATGAATGATGATCCAGCAGTTTTTATGTCTCCCAGAACTTAGGTGAGCTTCATCATAAAATATTGCCATTCTGAGGGGCAAGAGATGGAATAACTAAGGATTTTTGAGCTTTATAAAGAGTATTTAGCCTAATTGGTGATGAGTTTGAGGCATGGGTATACTTCACCATAAAGTGGGTCATCCCGTGCTTAAGAGCTTATGACTGTAGGGCTGCTTTAAGTCTGAAAAAAAAAATTTAAACCCCTTGAAAATGTGTTTTGATATGTCTGATAATAGAGCTAAGCTGTGGCAAGTTCTTAGAATTGAGTTAAAAGTGGTGATTATTTGTCCATGCCGGAAGAATTATTTTGTTGCAGCAGAGCTTGGTTTTGCAGAGTGCTCAGGTAAAGGTTGAAGGTAGTGTTGGATTATCTGTTTTGATTAAGCTATGCTTTGTCTAATGTTTTGAATTCTTAAGGGAAAGTTGGTTAGCATTGCTCGGGACGCGCAATAGTTCAAGTTTGGGGGTGTGATAACTGCCCAAAAGGTAGTTATTTAGGCCTCATTTATATAGGGTTTTGTGTGTCCTTTGTGCTTATTAGGGTTGGTTGTGGATAGATATTACATGTTTTAACCCATTTGGAAGAATGGAAGCGTTGGAAATCATTTTGTGCAGAATCTGTTGCTGGGCGACTTGAGGGAGCGGATTTTATGCTGGAGCAAACCTGGAGGCAAAACTGCCACGTCACAACTCGTTATCCAATTTAGTAAACCGACTTCTGTTGAGTTATTTTCGGGATAAAGGAGCAAGGAGAGCCCTACACGTGTCCAAGTTGACCTAATTCAAGCCTCCTACCACCTCTATAAAAGGAGATAGCCGCCCAAGTCAAATTCATTCCAACTTCCCTTGGAAGCCGAGTAGTATAGAGAGATTGGAGATTACCAAGAACACCATCATCCGCAAGCTGATTAAGGAGATTATTATTTTCTTCATTATCTTGTGTAAATGGACATGCCTACTCAGATTGTAATTTGTGTTTCCATGCTTATTATGAACTAAGTAGCTTTAGGCGTTGGTTAAGGAATATGTAGTTGCCGTGCTTAAACTCTAATAATATTTATTGATTATTGCATCTTGGTTAATTGTTGTGCTTGTTTCTATTTTATGCCCGCTTGGCCAGCCGGTATGAATACCTCTCTCTAGTTTCAGGGATGATTTAGAGAGTGTGTAGCGATTAATCACACTACGATCATTGTGTATTGGTGAACGCCAGTGACTGAGCTAGGGATAGCCAGTTGCCTAGTGCTTGATCGGTCGTACTTCATTGGGGTTGAAACACATTCCAAAAGATTCGGAGTTCCGGGAGGAATCCGCTAATAATACTGCGAGAGTTGCATGATCAATAATATTGCTAGAGCATCTTTTAAAACAATTACTAAACCTAACCAGCGCCTGCCTCTAATCTGTCTGCCTATTTGTTTACTTGTTGTTCTGTCATTTACTTTGCTTCAGCATAATTCTTATAAAACCCAATCATTTTTATTACCTTGAAACCATTAAAAGATTCATACAAAATAGATAGAGTGGAAGCTAGTTCAGGCCTTGGATTGACAAATACTTATTACTTGCTGCAGACTGTGTATACTTGCACAGGAATTCTAGAGTCTTTTCAGATCATAATTTTACTCACTCTAGGAACCCAACATTGCGCTAGAATGTAATTTTATTCCACCTGTTCTTCCTTGTCCTCTTCTCTCGTGGTGTTGAACGCATTTGATTGTAGTATTTTCCGTGTGGAACATACATCTATGCGAGCTACCATGTCGCATTCTTTGTTGTCATCAGGGTATTTTAATGAAGTGAGAACATTAAAAACCACTTTTTGATCATTTTTGCACGTCAATCAATGTTTGGCCGGTTGCAGGGAACGACCTTCCCAAAATAATGGGAACTTCTCTGTCAGCTTTGTAATCAATTATGATAAAATCTGCAGGGAAAATAAATTTGTCAACTTTTACCAAAACGTCTTCAATTTTTCCTTCGGGGTGGACCACAAATTTTTCTGCCAATTGAAGCGTGACAGTGGTCGGTCTTGCCTCTCCAATTCCTAGGCGCTTGTAAACTGATAATGACATTAAATTTATGCTTGCCCCTAGATCACATAATGCTCTTGATGCCGCAAAGTGCACGGGCCGCAAGTAATATAAAACGGAAAGTATTCCGAGTATCGAATCCTCAGGGAATTTGAATTATATCCATTAAGTACCAAAAACCATCACGTTCAATTTTATTTAGAAGTCCAATCTCGAATGATAGAGCGAAAATTAAAGAAACTAATAAAAAGAAACATGCAACTAAAAGGGAATTTTCCTATCAAAGGGGGCTTGACCTAGGGTGTTAACTAGCTTTCTTGGATTTGTAGCTCAATTACATGGATATATGTAATTAATAATCTTCAATTTCATAAATCTAGAAGTAATTTTAAGCGGATTTCTCTTTCAAGTTCCTCCACATCTCATACTAACATAACTAATTTATGTGTCCATCTCCTTAGTTAATCATAGTATGGCATTAAGCAACTTCATTATCAATTTCTAACAATTCTTTTTCACTCTCGTGTTCCAAGCAATTATTAGCCATGCAATTTGGATCTAATCTAAATTCTCTCTGTCGAGTATCAATTCAGACCAATAAATCAATTAATCCGTGATCAAGAGATTAAAGGCATTAAGCATAAATTGCATAGATGAAATATGAAGAAATTCAGTACATAATCCAAGTAATTGCGCTACAATATCCAATTAACTAGAATAACGACCCTAGGTCTCAAGATCTACTCACAATTGGAAATAATGTTGCCAAAATGATCTTGATCCATAGGCCTAACTCAAATTAAAATAAGAAATTACAAAGAAGGAAGGAAGAAATAACCGATAAGTTGATCCCAAGCTCCCGTCACGAGCATCTCGAATCCCGAGCCTTGGAATCTCGCTCAATTCCTCCTTTTTCCTCACAATTCTTCTCACTTTTTCTCTCTATTGAGCTACGGGAGAGCTCCCCAAAATGGGATGATAATAACCAAAGGAAAAGGGGCTATTTATAGGAGCATGGGCGACCCTTTTCTTGCTGGACAAGCCAACAGCGTCGAGACGCTACGTCACAGCGTCACGTCAGGTTTTCTTAGAGCAGAAGTTGTCGCAGCGTCGCGACGCTAGGCCTTCTAGAAGCCCTAAACACGGATTTTTGCCTCCTTTTTTCATTCTTTTGGGCTTTTTGGGCCTCCACTTCAAATGTTCTCTTTTCTTTTCTTCTTTTATGGCCCAAAGTCTTCTTTTTATACCCAAAATTGGTAAAATTCTTGGTTTTGCTTCTCGAACTCGGTTTTCTACAAAATCAACATAAAAATGCATTAAAGGTCACAATTCATGCACAAAACTAGCTAAAATTAATAGGAAAATGATGACATTTTTGCATGTCATCAGCTCTACCAACATCGATTCCTCCTATCGAGCAAGGAATCGTGAAGCTTCCAGGATCTTTCAATTTAGGTGGGAGCTTGTTGGCAAGTATTGCGCTACATTCACTTGTTAACGCAACAGTCTCAAATTCTTTCCATGGTCGTTTATTCGTCAAAATGTCTTTCAAGAACTTTGCGTAGCTAGGCATCTTCTCCAATGCCTCCACAAGTGGAATGTTGATGTGCAGCTCTCGCAAGACATTTAAAAATTTCTTGAATTGGGCTTCATCATTTTTCTTCCTTAATCTTTGAGGGAAAGGGATTGCGGGCTTATATGTCTCAGGCTCCTTCTCTGCGTGAGCCTCCGTGTTTTTGAGTTTTTCTTCTTCAACTACTTTTTCTTCTTGCGCCTGGTTGCTGTCTCCTGCGGTTGCGTTATTGGTCAAATTTTTCTGCGTTGGTGAGGGGTCATTTGCCGTCAACTGTCTTCCACTGCGAAGAGTCACAGCATGACAGTGCTCTTTCCCTTTTTGATCTTCTGTGTTGCTGGGCAATGCTCTCGCAGGTCTATTTTTTAGCTATGACGCAAGCTGTCCTACCTGCATTTCCAGACTGCGTAAGGATGCGGCCTGAGTTTGTACCACCGCATCATTCTTTGCCATATATTCCTTCTGACTCGCCATAAACTCTTTCATCATTCTTTCCAACGCATTTGAAGATGATGCTCTTTGGTTTCCACCGTCTGTGTTGATGTTACGTTGAAACTGTCCCTGCGAGGATTGTTCATTGTTAGAATTAAATAATCTGGGCGCAGGGTTTACATTACCTTGTTGTGGCTATTTATTTGCGCCACCATTCCATGAAAAGTTCGGGTGATTTCACCATCCTTGATTGTATGTGTTTGAAAATGGGTTGTTGCGCAAAGCTCCTTGCGGTCCAACGTAGAAAACTTATTCTGGGTTTGAAGGACACTGGTCATGCGTGTGTCCCTCCTCGCAGATCCCACACCCAACTGCTTTGAGTTACGCGATCAAAGGTGCTGTGCTAGCCGTTAGGCCATCCATTTTCGTGGTCAACGCAACAATCTTTGCATTTACTGAAGTTATTGGATCAACCTCAAAACTTCCCGAGCTGGTTTTAATCGGTCTCCTTCTTCTATCTTCCACAGTGCCCCACTCGTAACTATTGCGTGCAATCAGATCGAGGATTGCGTGAGCTTCGTCATACGTCTTTTTGAGTAGCGCACCGTTTGTAGATGAATCCACCAAGACTTGCGAGTTCTTGTTAAGTCCCACGTAGAAGGTTTCTAATTGAATGCAGAGGGGTAGTCCATGATGCGGGCACCTCTGTAGTAAGCTCTTGAAACGTTCCCACGCCTCACTCAATGTTTCATCTTCCATTTGTGCAAAAGTCATTATTTCCTTTCTCAATCTAGAGTTTGCGGTGGGTGGAAAGTATTTTTCTAGAAACTTCTCGGCCAAATTATTCCATGTTGCGATGGAGTTTGCTGGCTGCTGATTTAGCCATACTTTCGCCGCATCTCTTAATGAATAAGGAAATAAGATGACTTGCAATTGCTCATGTGTTACTCCTGGAATAATAAATTTATTACAAATGTCCAAGAATGACTTTAGGTGAGAGTGTGGGTCTTCTGCTAGACTTGCTCCGAACTGTCCTGCAGCTGTCAGCATTTGAAACATAACAGGTTTTAATTCAAACCTTTCTGTTTCTAGAGTGGGCTGTACTATCCCTGGATTAAAATTACAGTTCGCAGGGGTTGCATAATCTCTGATCTCTCTGGCCCTATCATCGGCCAATTGGATGGGATTTACTGGTCTGTTTGGTTGGGTGTTGCCATTTCTCCTGATTGTCTTCGGGCTCTTTGATTTCTTCTTTTTCTATGATATGTTCTATCAATTTCAGGATCGACTTTGAAATCGATTTGTCGCACAGAACGCATGCAACCTCTGGTTACCTGGAGAAAAATACTCAACAGGGAACACAGTAAATAATATCAAACGGAGTGTCAGATCAGAAGAAATATTAAAAATTTGTTGCCCTTCCCCGGCAACGGGGCCAAAAACTTGGTGGTTCGTTAGTATGCTTAACAAATTAATAACAATTTGCCGAAGATATTTATCAACCCAAGTATAAATTGACAAAATCAAGTAGTACCTGGTGAGTCCAGGGTCGAATCCACAGGGAAGGTTATTTGCAAAGTTTGTAACAATATTTACTGATCTAAACTCGAAAACGTGTGATATTATATAAAGAAATGAATAAGAGATTTGGTATTCTTGAAAAATAAAACTTGCAGAAAGCAAAACATGCGACAAGAGTGAAAGGAAAAGTACTAAGGAGAGTAGAATCAAGGTTGTTGCGGTTGCAACCTCATGCGTTTATAAGAACCTTGTAGTGCATACTTTGGTTAATTGATCCATTAATGCCTAAGTGAGAAAAAATCATAAGTTTCCCTTCCGGTACTCCTTCTGCGTTTGGCATAAAACTATCAATTGATTATTTGGCTAGATCATGCGTAGGGCTTAGTTCTCTAAAACTTACAAGGGACCGTGTTAGTCTTAACGCAATCAAAGCTCATGCATGCACTATCTTTTAGCGGTAGTGTTTTAAGACTACCAAGACTACATGTCATGCGCTAACTTGTTCTACTTAGAGATGTCCGCATGCATTACCTGTCAGGGATTTAGCATACTGCTACCGCATCCGGCTAGCCAAGCGGGAGTTAGTAATGAAAATAGTATCGCAACTAAGTAGAAGGCAATTAATGTTTCATTTAAATCAAAATATGCGCTTACAAAACATATTTATCACCGCATGAGGTGCTTGCGCTAAGCCTCAAAGAAGAAATTAGCTCATGCGAGCAAAACAATACATCATGCAACAATACTGCAAACGCAAGTCTACTCTTAATCACAGCTCTCTGTGATTTCTCTTTCTCCTTGATCTTCGTCCTCTACTCTCGTCCCTCAATTCTTGTGAATATGAGTTGTTTTTCTTTGAGCAGGTGGCTTCTATTTATAGGTGAGGGAAGCTAACTTCTCCAAGTAATTAGCAACTTGCTTCAGTCATCATCAGCCAACTTGCAACTTTTCAGCCCTTTTTTTAGCCCACTTGCGTTAGTTGTATCAGTTGTGTCAGCGTTGTCCTTTCATCCATCTTGTCTGTCTCTTGATCGTCTTGGGATGTGTGCCTGCGCTGAGAAGAAACTTTGGAAAACAACTGAATTAGTTGCGTTAGCGCCGTATATTTTTATAATGTCTCACCGCATACATGAATATCTACCGCATAAAGTTATCACATTTTCCTTTCTTATTGCGTCGAAGCAACGCATCTTTGTTTCTTTTGGCCTTGTTTTAGCTTAAGTTTAAAGGACAAATAACTTGCTTTTTGCAAGTTATCAGCCACTAGGTTGAAGGAAGCCACTCTCTACGCGAGACGACCCTTGATAGGCCTAGGATGCATGTTAAAGGTTGTAGGAATGAGATCTAAATTGCATTTGAATTTGGTTCTTACGATTCCGGACCGACGATCCCAAAGCTGCTAGTTTTAATAGGTGGTTGCGAAATTGCTTGTTAATTAACTAGTTAGATATAATTAGTAACCGTTGCAGAGGTCTCGGATGGTTGCTAAATTATGTATAAGGGGTGGCGAGTGATAAAGTTTATATTAATTAATCTTGTTAATTGTAGAATTCACGGTTAGCAAGATAATTGCATAATTCACGGTTAGCAAGATAGGGGGTCCTCCGAGTAACCCTGAAGCCGACCGGACTGATGAAATCAACTTAGAACAATTATTAGAGAAAACTAGGAAGCAAACGAATTAGAATCAAGCATAATAAATCTCAATCCAACGATCCCTTTTCATGTTATTATTTCCGTCTAATTTCTCTTCTGCATGCTTATTTTTTTCATTTAAATTTCAGTATTTAATTATTTTATTACTTTTGCTTGTCCTTCATTCCAAAAATCCCCCATTTTCATAAGCACGAAATTGTACGATTGCTAGGTCCCCTTCCCTGTGTTCGACCCGGACCACTATTTCTACAGAGTAGTTGTAGTGCCGTGGATTATAAATTTATTTGGCGAGCCCTGCGACAGGCTTCCGTCAAGGGCTTCAGACTTATGACTCATTAGGTATAAATAACCATACCTTGAATAATCATCTATGAAAGTGATGAAATATTCATACCCTCCTCGAGCCCTAAGATTCATTGGACCACAAAAATCCGTATACAAGCTCTAAAGGCTCCTTGGCATGATAACCTTTTACAGTAAAAGGTCCTTTGGTCATTTTACCTTCGAGAAAAAACTCACATGGCGGTAAAGTACCATCTTCTAACTCGCTTCGAAGTCCGTTCTTAACCAATCTCCCAATCCTATTGAGATTAATGTGGCCTAGTCTCAAGTGCCAAAGATAGGTACTTCGAGAAACCTTTTGCCTTTTTGGTTGAGTCTCAACTGTTTTAAACATCTCATTTTTAAAAATAGCCCTAGACTCTATCGGTCTTAAAACATATAAGTTGTTCTCTATTTTTTTCAGAACATATATTAGCACCCCTTTTAGTAATGAAGGCTTCATTTACAGAAAAGGATACCGAATATCCTTGTTCAAGCAAACAAGAAATTGAAATCAAATTTCTTTTAATCTTGGGAACTATATATATGGTTTGAAATGTATTCACTTCTAATTATATTGAATTGATTAAAGAATATATCGTTGTTGTGCATTAATCCAAGTATAAATTATGCACTACCAAGTAATACCTGGAGTACTCCAGGGTCGAATCCACAGGGAAGGGGCGAGTAGTAAATGTGTCTTTCCTTAAATCCTATTCTAATGCATGGACATTAGGAATTACAAAAGAGATTGAGATGCGGTGAAGTAAACATGCGATAATATAAAAATAGAAGCTATGCGATAAAGGAAAAACAATGAGAGATGAGCTATCAAGGCTTTCACCGCAGCAACCACATATGACAAATAAGATATTAGTGCAGTGCATAACAATGAATCGACAGAATACTGATGCTTAAGCGAGAAATAAATATGTGATTCCCTTTCGGTATTATTCATGCGTTTGGCGTAGAATTAAGAACGTTTATGTTCACTTAATTCATGCGTTACTGCAGTTCTCTATTTACTTGCAAGCGGCTGAATTATTCCTAAGACAACCTAAAAACATCCATGAACTATCTCTTGCGGC
Source organism: Luffa aegyptiaca (assembly GCA_017139565.1). NCBI lineage: Eukaryota > Viridiplantae > Streptophyta > Magnoliopsida > Cucurbitales > Cucurbitaceae > Luffa > Luffa aegyptiaca. The sequence goes on along the minus strand of CM029401.1, from coordinate 23,298,672 downwards.
TGCACTATTACTAGCGCAACCAGACTACATGTAATGCATTATCTTGCTCTACTTAGATATTTCCACATGCGTTACCCGTTAGGGATTTATCATGCTGCTACTGCAACTGGCTGGCTAGGCGGGAATTAGTAATGAAAATATTAAAGCATCTAAGTAGAAAGCATCAATATCATTAATTCGTTGTAGCGCATACAAAAATAATCCTAAGGCCACATGGGCGCCTAGGCGAAGCCTTGATAAAAAGAAATTACTTCAAGCTACAATATAAAGCACACAATGCAATAAAACATAAAAATGTAGTAATGCCTTGGATGATTCTTGGATACCTTCATCTCCCCTCTATTCATAATTTCTTCTTACTTGGATCCAAAGGGTAACTCTTGGAGCCAAAGGATCATCACATGGATAGAAACTTGCTCCCTACTCAAACTTGCTCCCCACTCAATATTATTCACCAACTCATCAAGTTTCTCGAGCCTTGGGCTTAGATTAGGCTTGTTTATGGCCTTCTAAGTACCATTCGTTGTAGTTAGGACCTCGGGATTGTAAGTACATTTGTATTTTTATGAGATATATGAGCAATCTGAACTGATTCATTGTTTATCTTGAGATTCTCGAACTTTATGCATGATTTACTTGTTGTTTGTGGCTTTAGATTCCCGCTTTTATAATTAGCATGCGCAGTAGGTTAGATTGACGCCCTAACTCGCAGCTCGTATGTTAATAACTTGCTAAAGAATTAATCGCCAAGTAGCTAATGGAAGGTTAGTTCAATAGTTAGCATTAGATTGATTCGTGAGCACGGGTCCCAAGAGCAGACTCTGACTTTATTGCTGACACGATAGATCTAGGAGTCTAAATTGATGCTAGATGTCTCTCTAGTTGATTATGAGTGTTCTAGTCTAGAGCAACGATTGATTGATTTATTGACTGTGGCCAGGTTAGTTTATTGATTAATTGCATGTTAGCTCAGCGGGTCCGATGGGTTAGCGCTCTAGGGGTATCTAGTTCTTAATGCAGTCACTTAATTAATTGACTTTAACGGGTTCGTTGGGTTTAATTAATTAGTAGCTAGTAATTGAATCGATGGACGTTGGGATCGAGTCAATTGATTTAGAGTACCTATAGACAGCATGCATATAAATCATTATCTGCTAATCGATGAGTAAAAACGAATGTACTGATCCCGAGTGTCTCCAGCTTCAACGAGTGGCAAGGTGAGATTGACCAACCTCCCCATTTATCTTTTTCTGTCATTTAATTTTCTGTCAGTTTACTTTCTTATGAACTGACTTTCTGTCAGTTTACTTTCTTACGTTCGTCTTTCGCCCACAATTTTCACCATCTGTCTCAAACCCCCTTTTCTCTGCCACTCCAAAACACAAAAGAGTTTAGAAGTAAACCAGCTGTTCCCTGTGATCGACCCGGCGGCTACTACTACAGAGTAGTTTGGTATCCGTGGATTATAAATTCGTTTTGATGCGACACCGACGCGCCCAAACTGGTGAATGTAAATTCATTTTGGTTGGGAGCCTCGAAAAATCGTGCTCTGTCAAACTGGCACCGTTACTGGGGAACACGATGTTTATTTTTAATTAACCTTGTGTTTTTCACCTTTTTCTTGTCTCTTGTGTCAGTTTGTTTCTTGCAGATCCAGTGACAAATCTTTACGAGAGCAAACTCCTCCCTGCCAAGAAACAAGGAAAAACATCGAGCTTCATGAATATCCGGCAAGCTCTCGATCTTCTATCCGCTTAGATAGAAAGGGTCGAGAGTGTAGTGCAAGACAACTTTTCAGCTCCCAATTATCTACCACCCCCCTGTTGCATAAATCACGAAGAAGGTAATTCTATCTCCCTATCCGAATTTATTTTTTTAGTTCCTTCCTTTTGTGGTGAACCAGGAACAAGTGCCTACATTCATGTATCTGAGTTCTTCTCGAGATGTTCTGAAAAGAAACCCCCAGAGGTAACTTTATATCAATTCAAGTTGAGGGTGTTTCCGTACTCACTACAAGGAGAAGCTAAGAGGTGGATCTTCTCTCTACCTCCAAGGTCGATATTTTCTTGGAGTGAGATGAAGAGAATTTTCTTGAAGAAGTACCACCCCACTACGCTGCTGATAGAAGCCACCAGAAGAATTGTCAACGTTGCGCAAGCACCTGAAGAGTTGTTCCACGAGTTCGTGAGCCGCTTCAATCTATACTGCATGGAACATCACACCCCACTCTCAGAGGAGTCCTTGATAGAAAGCTTCTGCGGAGGGCTAACACTTGATGATAGAAGAATGCTCGACTAAGCTATCAGAGGTGATGTACTTGTCACAACACCCGATAAGGCGTGGGAGATTATTGCAAAGCTGGCGGAAGTCACTAGATTCCAAGCCAACTCCCCTGATGAGCTAAAGAGCCAAATCTTAGAGCAGCAGTTAGAAGAAGATCCCATCAAGGTCGGTAAGCTTGAACTAAATTTTTCCTTTAAGTCTAGGTCTGATTTAATTAGCGCATCAAGCATGTAAGGAGAGTTAAGGATTAGGAGTGCTAAGCTAAACTCTGATTATTACGCACCTAATTCCTTTGCGCCTGATGTCCCTACTTTTATAGATTATGATTTAGGCCTAGAAAATAAAGTGGCTGACCAAGTTATGCCTAGGATGCTTAGAATTAGCTTTATTTGGGCGGATGAGGATATGATGTTTATAATTTCTTACGTTGTGCACTCTGTGTGCAAGTCGAGTTTTCCTGTGCAGGAGCTGATAAAGAAAAAAAAGAAAGATCCTTTGTGGATCAAAGAAGTGGATTTCGGTTGAAGACTGGAAATCCCGTCGAGCAATCAACGTTAAAGATTTGCGCTTCTGGGAGACAACCCAATTTTCAAATAATTTCTATCCCTTCTCTTTATTTTCTAGTTGCTTCCTTCTAGTTAGTTTCTATTTATGCTTGTTTTCCTTTCTTTTCTTTAAGATTTTGTGACCCTATTTCAGCAAGCTGCTACCTTTCAAGTCATGGTGCATCATTCCCTTCCAACCATTGAGCTTAAGAACAGGGAGATTTTCTGTTCCCTTACTCTTTGTTCCTTTTACTTTTTCTTGACTAGATTCATTGAAAGGAGATGCATGATTCAAGGTAGGGGTGGAATCGATCTTGCATACCTGTTTGGGTTGAGTCTTGATGCACCTTAGCATCAGACTATTTTTATTATGCATGTTTTATTTTAACACTCTATGCTTTCTGGATCGAGGCCATGCATCTGAGTATTGGTCCTGTTTTTAAGTAAATTATTAATGATTGAGTGTTGATGTATGGATGGTTTAGTTGCTTTTTCTATGATCATGAAAATCAATGAGCCTTTTTAAAATTTTCTAGTATTTTTCTTGCAAGAGTAAACCTTAGCATGCCTAGGATTAGTTTGAAAGCTTAGGAGCGAATTATAGATCCATATGCTTGTTGTCACCTCGATAGGTGTAGGGATGAGCTATAGAGTCAAATACCTACAAATTAGCATGTAATATCTTGCTTAGGAGAAAAGAAAGAAAATATGCCTAAAGAAAGAAAAACAATTGAGCATGAGCTTAAAAAGAAAATCATATGCTCGTTTACATTACTTTTATTTTTTAGAAAAAGCATGCTTTATAATAAGGGGATAAAAAGAGTTGCTTGCGGTGTGATCAGTTAGGCCAACCAAGGGTTAAACTCGGGTTATGGGTCCCTGTATTGTAGTGTGAAAGCTAGTGCCCCGCAAAAAAAAAAAAAAATCGCTGAAAGAAAATGTCTTTTATTTTTAGGCACCTGGGTAAAGAGAAAAGCAGTCTAATTTGTCTTGTTTGCTCCTTGGTAAGTTCCTAGTGCCAGTGTAGAGGGAAGATAGGTTGAGGGTTATATAATCCAATCTCGGGCTAGTAAGACTAACTCTAGGAGACTAAGTGTGAGCTTGAGCAAGAAATCTCATGAAAACTTTTGATTTGTCTCTTTATTTGAGCCACATGTGAATGATTCTTGATTGCAATAATTTTGGCATCTTAGACATTGAGGTTGGAGTCTATGAATTTGCAACCAACGAATCCTATACTTCTATTTTGTGTTCCCTCGAGGATTAGCAAGGTTTAAGCCGAATATTTTACTTTTATCTTATATGCTTGCTCGAGGACTAGCAAGGTTTAGGTTGGGGTATTTGATGGGACCTAATTGCCCATGATTATTTGTCCTTAATATTGTTAGTTTTACGATAATTATTTCGCTTAAATTTATGTTTTGTAGGAGTTTGGTATCAAGTGCTTCAATAGGGCTCATATTTTGTTTTGGTGTTAATTTGAGGATTTTAGCGAGGTTTCGATCCATCTTGAAGTCCATGGGATGCCGAGGCGGTGAAAAAACCTAAGTGGAGTGCTCAGGACTCGGAAACGGCACCAAACGGATAAAATTTTGAAGCAGCCAAACCAAAGGGACCCGAGAGGTGGCGTCGAGACGCCATTCTCAGGCATCTCGATGGCTCGGAAACGGAGGGCCAACAACATCAACGTCGGCGTCTCGACGCCAGTTCGCTTATTTAAACAACAGTTGCTGTAATTTTAGGGCAGCAGCTTCGCAAAGGGGAAGAGTTCGATTTCTTGAAATTCTAGCAGTCGCCTCTCCTCGGTTTTGCTTATTTTTGTCCATTCTCCCATAATATTGAATAGTTTTCCTTTAGATTAGGTTGGTTTCTCGAGCCTTGGGCTTAGATTAGACTTGTCTATGGCATTCTAAGCACCGTTCGTTGTAGTTGGGACCTCGGGATTGTAAGTACATTTGTATTTTTATGAGATATATGAGCATTCAGAACTGATTCATTGTTTATCTTAAGATTCTCGAACTTTATGCATGATTTACTTGTTGTTTGTGGCTTTAGATTCCCGCTTTATAATTAGCATGCGCAATAGGTTAGATTGACGCCCTAACTCGCAACTCGTATGTTAATAACTTGCTAAAGAATTAATCGCCAAGTAGCTAATGGAAGGTTAGTTCAATAGTTAGCATTAGATTGATTCTTGAGCACGGGTCTTGATAACTCTCCAGAAGGGAGTTATTTAGACCTTAGTTCTATAGTGTTTTGTGTGTCTTTTGTGCTAAATAGGGTTGCTTTTAGATGAATATTATATGTTTAACCCATTTGGGAGAATGGATGCCTTGGAAGTTATTTTGTGCAGAACATATTGCTGAGCGACTTGAGGGAGCAAAATCTGTGATTCAGCAAAGCAGGGAGCAAAACTGCCACGTCACAACTCGTAATCCATTTTAATGAACTGAAGTTAGTTGAGCTATTTTCGAATCGAAGAAGCTTGGAGAGCCTTCCATGTGTAAAAATTGACCTAATTAGGGCTTGCCTTCATTCTATAAAAGGGAAGAGTCGTTTCAAGTCAAAGACATTCCACTTTTGGAGAAGGACATTTCCCATTTCCATCTTTGGGAGTGATAGCGGACAGAAATGTCGCTATTTCACTCCTAAATTATTAAGCTTTTTAGTGCTTTAATTGTGTTTTTATTGAGAAATTCTAATTTCATTCATTATTTTGTCCTAAGGAGCACTTTGTGGATTTTTGGTGGAAAAAGGCCCAAAAATGAGCATTCCAAGCCAAATATCCAAGCATGGGTCAAGGGGAGAGCCCAATAGTCAACTATCCAAGAGAAGATCCAAAAAGAATTGAAGTTGGCCCAAGTTTCAAGCCCAAACCGCGTGGACTGTTCTGGAATCCGCACAACGTCGAGACGTTGTGGGGACAGCGTCGCAACGCTGTCCCATTTCTTGGCGGACAAGTTGGGTGACATCACAGCGTCGCGACACTGTCACTATTCTGGGCCTATAAATAGCCTCCCTTGGTGCCCATTTTCTCATCAATCAATTCTCATTCCTTTCCTTCCTTTCCTTCCTTGGCTCTTTTTGAGCATTCTCTCAAGGCTTTTTAGCCTTTTGAGAGTTAGTAGTGGGAAAATTTTGGGGAGCTTTTGGGAGCACTCTAGGAGCCTCCAGGCGTGCTCGGAGGGACTCCAAGCGCTAGCGACGGGGTCTTCGACGGTCATTTCCTTTCCTTTTATTTTGCTCAAATTTATGCTTTCCATTGTATATCTTGTGGATATTATAGCCATGTATAGCTAAACCCCGATTTGGGGTCTTGAAATGAAAATATATAGTTAAATGTTATTATAATTGTCTTTCTCTTGCCCTCTTTTACTAATTATTTGTATGGATGCTTGTAATGTTGTATGCAATCTGGCCAATTGTATACTGATCTGATCCTTAATGGAAACTCGACGAAGAGAAATTAGGATAGATCATAATCCATCCAACTGGTTTAATTGCCCTTCGTGACAACGAGATTAGTTGATTAAACTTAGATTCCAATAATGAATCAGAGCATAATAATTAATGAATTTTAATCGCGCTAAGAACACTTAGGTTGTTAAAATGGATTAATTAGAATTAGGGGAAACCGACAGGAGATCCTATGTGATTAATGGAGATTCTAGGATTATAATTAGTTGGGCAATGAAATAGGATAATTGTAATAATTATTTAGCTATTAATTGATTTTCAAGACCCCGTTTCTCACTCAAAACTCTTTCTCCATATTTTTATTTCTTGATTGATCAAATTGATTTCCTTAATCGCTTTAATTTTTTTATTCATTTTTGTTTCATGATTTGGTCCCTAAATACTTTTTCACCCAAGTACTTGTAGTGTTCAAGAATTTATTGCTTTGCTTAATTTTTGCTTCACCTCCCTGTGGATTCGATACTTGGAATATTTTCGTTTTATATTACTTGTGGCCCGTGCACTTGCGGTTGGCAACAAGTTTTTGGTGCCGTTGCCGGGGAGGTTTGATTTTTAAGCAAAATAATTTTTCCTGACATTAAAAAGAAAGGGATAAATAGTAATTTAGGGTGTAAATATTTTTCTTTTATTCTTTTTGTGCATATTTTTTTTTTACTCTTGATTTGTTTGGGAGTAGTGCATGCGAAGAGATAAGGTGGTTAAATTGTTTCATCTAGATCTTGAAATTAACAGGACACTTAGAACCCTTCGTAGAGAGAAAAGATTAGAGGAAGCAATGGCCCACCAACAAGAAAATGCTCCCAAAGCAATTAGGGACTTTTTGCAGCCAGTTCTCCCAACCGAAAATTCAGGCATCGTTTACACCCCGATTCAAGCAAATAATTTCGAGTTAAAGACGGGATTGATTCAGATGGCGCAAGACAATTCTTTTAAGGGACATCCTTCGGAGGATCCACATTCGCATCTGCGATCATTCTTGGAGATATGCGGGACCGTAAAGATGAATGGAGTTCCGACCGACGCGATAAGATTAAGGTTATTTCCATTTTCTCTTCAAGATAAGGCAAAAGATTGGCTCGATCAGTCGAGACGGGTAGTATCAGCACATCGGACAAGCTTGCCCAGGCATTCCTGACAAAATTTTTCCTGCCTGCCAAGACTACGAAGCTCCGGATAGAGATCGAGACATTCAGACAGTTAGACGAGTAGCAACTTTACGAGGCTTGGGAGAGATATAAAGAGATGCTTAGGCGATGCCCGCAACATGGCTATCCAGATTGGCTCCAGGTGCAGTTATTTTACAATGGACTGAATCCTTCTACCAAGACGATTCTAGACACATTAGCAAGTGGGAGTTTTCTTTCCAAGACAGTAACAGAAGCCAAAGATCTTTTAGAGCAAATGGCAGCGACCAGTTACTAGTGGCCGACAGAACGGGGGATAATTGCAAAGAAGGCTGGCATTTATGAAATTGATGAGTCAAGCTCTCTGAAGGCACATATGGCATCATTGACAAATGCGCTGAATAAGCTTACTTCATCTGAGGTGGTCAAATCTATCTCCACCTTTGCTGAAGGATATTCAAAGAAGGAAAATCAAGATGTCGAAGAAGTTCAGTATGTGGGAAATAGAACATTCACTCAAGAAGTACCGAACTTTTACCATCCAAGTCTACGCAATCATGAGAACTTTTCGTATTCGAACACCAAGAACGTATCGCAGCCACCGCCAGGATTTGCTTCAACCAGTGTTCCAGAAAAGAAAAGCAACCTGGAGGAGATGGTGGCCATGTTTATCAAGGAGCATAAGGTTTTGAATGTGAATCTCTAGACAGCAGTAAATAACCACGACACAGCTCTTAAGAATATGGAAGTTCAGATAGGACAGATCGCTACAGTAGTGAATGCCCTTCAGAAAGGGAAGTTTCCTAGCGACACTGAAACCGATCCTAGAGAGCAGTGCAAGATGGTGACACTGAGGAGTGGTAGACAACTGGAGGTCAGTTCAGAGAAGAAGTTGAAGAAAGAAGAAGAGAAGAGCAAGGATGAAGATGGAAGGGCTGAGGCACAAAAAACCTCCTCTGAAAGGTGCCAACATCCTCCTAACTCTATTGATTTTGATATTGAATGCACTAACTCTTTTGCAGGATCAAAGAAAGATGAGAAGCAGAAAGAAAAGATGGTCGAGGAAGAAGTAGTCCCGTGTAACCACTATGATAAAGGGTCGCACATTAGCTCGCCCAAGAGGAGGGGCGAATGTCCTACCTTTGACTACAGGGAGTTACCTTTTCCTCAGCATTTTAAAAATATTAAATTAGATGAACAGTTTCAAAAATTACTAGAAATGTTTAGAAAGTTATCTGTGAACATTCCCTTAGTCGATGCTTTGTATAATATGCCTAATTATGAGAAGTTCATGAAAGAGATGCTATCTAGGAAGAAAAGTTTGAAAAAAGAGGTTTTTAGGTTGTCTGAAAACAGTAGCACCATAGTTTCAGGAAATATGCCTTCAAACAGACAGCTTGCAGGGTCGGTCCCAAGATTAGGATCAACTAGCTGTTTACAGAAAGCAAGGTGAGATTCAAGCGTTACAAATGATGATAGCTTGAAAGTTCTCAACTCATGCCTTTGCAATACAAGATTGAAGTCTTTTATAGACTTCGGACTTGAAATGAAAATTGAATGCAGAAAATTAAAAGATAAGATCGAATCAACAGGACAGGACCCCTGACAGATTCGTCTTTTTGAAAAGTAATAACGACAAAATTGAAAAGCAATACTAAATTATTATTCTGACAGGACAGGACCCCTGATCGGATAGATGTGATTTAAAGAAAAATAATTAAAGCAAATAATTACAAAAGACAAAATAGGAAAAGATAAGAAGATAAGATATCATGTCTGCCACTTTTCAACAGTTGAAGATGCTTCAGCTTTATCTCTTTTTAGTAGATAAGATTCTTTATCTTGTCGGCTGAATTATTAGCTCCAAACCTAACCCTCGATCACCCTAGGCGGATTATAGGCTAATTCCGGACTTACATCATCATCTGCCGGTAGACGCCAAACTAGGTCCTCACGATCTAGGAAAGTTGCTAACAATCTTTGCTTTCAAAACATTGAAGTCTTGTATCTTGATCGTACTGCTGCTTCATCTTCTAAAGCTGTGCTTTGGCAGAAATGTATTTACAGTGCAAACTGGAATAATTACAGAGTTTACACCTTTTAGATCTAAAGAAGAGAATTTACAATACTTTTTTTTTTTTTTTTTTTTAATTGACGGAATTACTTCCTTTTGAAGTATTCCTGAAATGCTGACTGCTTCTATGTGAAACAGGATTATTTGACTCGGAGCTCACATGGGTTGTGAGTCGAGGTATGGATCGTCCAGATCGTAGTCCGGATCTTCGTCATTTTCTTCTCCTTGGGCAGAAGAAGCTGGAGATGTGCTTCTGTCTGAAGCTGCCATTTGTAAGATTCTCTGGAAGTCTGCATCAGATGTAGTTTGTGCGAGAGCTGCCAGAAGTTTAGATTTGTCATTGAGAAACTCTGCGTTTCTCTTAATGTCGATATCCTGAAGATATCCGTTTGCTGCAAACCACTCCTTTACTTTATTGAGGGTTGCATTCTGGAAATTGAATTTGTCCCACCACTTGATCTTTAGGATCTTCGTGACGGTCTTGTATTGAGGTTGATTGCTGGTTGAGAAATTCCAGCAAAAAATCCATGGAACTTGAAAGTATAAACAGAATCTCATAGAATTATGAAACGCTGTTTTTTGAATGTTCCTTGCAAAGTGATAATATGATTCTTGCAAGGGAGTTGGTAAAATATCATCCGTAAGACCGAATGTATTCCACCATTGAATAAACCATAATGGAAATGTGATTTTGTAAGCATTTTGGCAGAAAGAAATGAACCAAGAATGCTTATAATTTGAATACCACATAACATTATACCAGGCTCTTATGTAGTCCCGATATGAATATGTTTGTGGAACGAAAGGTTTTGAAAAGGATTTATCAGTGTAAAGTCCTTGATTCCAGTGGGTCGGATTCAAGGCTTTGAAGATTTTTAGCTTTGAATATGCGATCTTCGAAGGATCGTTTTTGTCTGGAATATGAGTGATCTCGGCCGACTTGGTGTCGACGAGAATGAACTCGTAGAAGGTACGAGTTTTGTTTAGATCCTCAGGCATGAAGTTGAAGCCTGTAGGATACATGTTTGAAACGGTCTCTTCAAGATTGAGACCTTGAAATTCAGGTTCTATGATGGGTTCATAGATAACCTGGGATTTTTGAAAATAACCTTTGATTTCTGGGCGAGGTACAAACCTCTTTTCCGGTGTTACCGCCGCAGAGTAGGTTGAAGAGGATGGGATTGATGATCCCATGACTGAAGAGGGAGAGACAGGAGGTCTCAGTTGAACGACTCCGCCTGAAGGACGGACGAGGTTGGCCGAAGGCCGTGGAGGTGGAGTAGAAGACTCCATTGGAGGCATAGGGCGTATACCGCCTTGCCTTGATCTGGAACGGGTTACCGGAGTAAACCCTAATTCCATTGCATATTGATCTGCACTCATGGGAGGAGGTGCAGAGGAGGAAGAAGATGGGCGACTGCCCCTTGAAGAGGAGGCTCTGCCTCTGCTTCCGCTCATTAACTCTTTTTCTTTTCTTTCTCAGAGAGAGGGGGAGAGAGAGGAGAGAGTCTTTGAGTTAGAAACTCTCTTGAGAGATAATCTGCAAGAGGATTTTGAGTGCCTTTTATAGGCAAAACTTCGAAATCGAAACAAGATAAAATTGCTTGCCATCTGGCAAAAATTTGCTTTGAAACTAGATTTTTGACATCCTTTTCTAAAACAAATTTTGAAGCTTGAGAATCAGTTTTGATGGTAAATTTTTTGTTGATCAAATCACCTTGGAATTTTTGTACACAGAGCACTATTGCCAGTAACTCCCTTTTGACTGTTGAGTAATTCTTTTGGGTTTCGTTCCAGATTCCTGAGTGGAATCGGATTATTGACTCGTTCTTATCAAGACACTGTTTTAGGATTCCTCCATATCCAATGTCTGATGCATCTGTCTCTACGATCAGATTTGCTTTTTGATTGATAAGACTCAAACAGGGAATTGATTTTACTAAAGCTTTTATCTTTTGAACAGCTTTAGTGTGCTCCTCTTTCCATGGTTTTGGATTTTTTCGGAGCCTTTGAAAAAGCGGTTTGCAAATGGGTCTGAGGTTTTGGATAAAGTCAGACACATAATTGAGACAGCCCAAAAACCTTTGGAGTTGGGTTTTGTCTGTGATTTGGTCCGGGAAGTTTGAGGCAAAATTTATGGACCTTTGAATGGGTTTTATTAGGCCCATATGAATATCAAAGCCCAAAAATTTTATATGGGTTTGAAAAAGTTTGACTTTCGGTAGGGAGACTACCAAACCATTTTGTTTAATGACATTGATAAATATTTCCAAATGTTTGAAATGCTGATCGATGCTTGAGGAGAAAACCAAGACATCGTCAATATAAACTATCGTAAAATCTTGAAAATCATTGAAAATATCATTCATGATTTTTTGAAATTCCGATGGGGCATTCTTTAGCCCAAATGGCATAACATTCCATTCGTATTGTCCGAATGGTACATTGAAAGCAGTTTTATATTTATCCTTTTCAGTAATTTGAATTTGCCAAAATCCTGACTTCATGTCAAATTTTGAAAATACTTTTGCCTTTGAAATTCTCTTTAAAAGATCTTGTTTATTAGGAATTGGATATCTAATCCATTCCAAAACTTTGTTCAAAGGCTTATAATTGATAACTAACCTTGGCACACCACGCTCCTGTTCGGCTGCGTTGTTCACATAGAATGCTGCACATGACCACGGGCTTTTGGATGGTCGAATCAGCTTCTTATTGAGCAAATCCTGTATTTCTTTTTTACAGAATGTTAGTAGATCTGAATTCATTTGAATTGGTCTGGCCTTTGTGGGGATTTTTGACTCATCAAAATCCTTTGAATAAGGAAGTTGAACAATGTGTTTCTTCCTTGCCCAAAAGGCATTTGGTAAATTTGAACAAATTTCTTTTTCAATTTTGTCTTCTAAATCTTTGATTTTGATAATAACCGAAGGATTTTTGAGGTTTTCATCAATTTTTTTGTAACTGATCTCTTCTTTTAGAAAAGAAATCTGTTTTTGTTTTCTTTGGATTTCTTCCACGCCAATTTCCATAATATCATATTGAAAAATTGGAGATATGAACTCGAATATAATATTGGTTCCATCGAAATTGGAGACTAAACCTTTTTCGGTTATTCTCAAAGGATAGAGTTGGGTTAGGAATGGAGTTCCTAAAATCAACTCTTGTTTTAAATCTTTGACTAAAAGAAATGAGCAAATAATGCAAATTTCATTATTGCAAATATGAGCATTTGGTAATTTGTATTGAACATTTAACCCTTGACCATTTGCGCTACTCAGCTTTTGAGTAGTTTTTACAAAATATTTGGTAGGGATGAGACCTTGCTGGACACAATTTTGGTCAGCCCCTGAGTCAATTAAAGCTTTGAGGGTGATTTGAAAATCTTCTATTTTAAGAGTGATTAAAGAATACCATTTTTGAAACTGAGTTTTTGTGATTTGATTTAGAAGGAAATTTTCTTCTTCAGTGTCGGAACTGGAAGATTTTAGCCTTAAATTTTTTAGTTCGATTTTTATTAAATCAATTTCGGTTTTGTTGTTTCTTATCTCTTTTTTGAGATTGTTGATTTCAAATTGAAGATCTTTGATTGAAGCAGGTTGTGTTTCAGATTTTTCTTTGAAAAAATCTTTTCTTTGAAGGATTTCAGAAAGAGAGGGTTGCATAACCTCTATCTTTTCTTTGGTATAATCAGAGGTATTTGGAGAAGATAAAGATTCCTTCAGGACCTTAAGAATTTTCTTCTTCATCTCTTTGTCTTCTATATGATCTATAGAGTTGAAGAGGACCTCTTGTTCTGTTGTAAGAACATTTATGCAATGTCCTTCACAGTCTTTCTTACAGACTTTGACACCTTTTGATTGATCACTCTGACTATGGCTAGAGGCCTCAGAGTCAGTGTCATTGAATTGAAATTCGTTCAATTCTTGATCGGAGCTATCGTAAATAGAAGAATATTCTTCTTCTAGATCAAGCTCATTTATTCTTCTATTAGGACATCTATTAGCATAGTGTCCTTCCTTTTGACATTTAAAACAAAAGATTTTCCCTTTGTCTTTAAAGGATGCATGTTTTGGTTTGGTCGTGTGCCTAGCTGGTCTCCTCTTATTGCGAGGATTTGAAACGAATTGTTTTCTGGGAGTATAATTCCTTGACTGCCTTTGATAGAACTGAGGTCTATCATTGTATTGTTTTTTGAAATACCTTCGGCTATTATGCCGTCGGATGATTTTGCTAGTGGGGCGATTTGGTTCTTCTATCCGTTTGCACCCATATTGAGAGCAAAAGGCTTTCATATCTCTTAGCCTGCTCTTTTCGTTCTTTTGAACTTTTCGCTGGACTTTGATCTCATTGCAGATTTGAAGGCCACAATTAATGACATATGATGTTAGATCACCATAGGTCAAATTGTCCCAATTGATCTTTCCCTCGTAACGCTCATTGAGAATCATGTAGATTCTTTCAGATATGTAATTAGGAAGTCCATCTAAGAACTTTTCTTTCCAATGATTCCAATCTGGATCTTTCATATAAAAGACCCTGGAGAGGAACATATCTTTGTACCAATTGAAATTGGCAAGATTCTTGCATCTGAGATTTTTGAGAATGGTCCTTTGCGTGTCATCATGCTTCAGACTGTGTGAAGTTGTGAAGTGCCAGGAGATAGCAAAAATTAATGCTTCTACGGCATCTTGCTGTTCTACCTCTTCTTCAATGATGAGGACCTTTGGAGGGGTTTTTGAAGATTCAGGTTTAGTAATAGGTTCTCCTCCTATTCTTATACCTGGATCGATTTTTGGATCAGGAATTTCTCTTTTCCTTTTGACCTTAGTAGAATGGAGTTTGATTTCTAATTTCATGGCGGTATTCAGACTATCCCACCATGCTTTAAGGACACCTGTAAAGCCATTAATCAAGGTTATACAGGCTGAATGATTTGAATTCCCATTTTCTTGATATGCTGTAGAGGCTATGAGCATTTCTGACAGCGTATCTTGAATTTGTCTATCTGATTTTCCATCAATGTTCCAAACAACAATGGCATTTCCATCAAATTGTTTGGTTTTGACGAACTTGTGGCTTTGTTCGAAATTGAGATCTGGCATTGATGGTCTCTGATACCAATTTACACGGTCTCCTAGATTTAGATAACCCATTTTGTTTAGAGATTGAGGTTCATCAATCTTGAGACCTTGTAACTGGTCGATAAGAGAGTCTATATCACTCTCACTATCATTCAGAACATTAATTTGACTTGAGCTTTCTCCTCTTGATATAGCGGAAAGCTTTCTGTCAATTTCTTCTAACAGTTTGGTTTTTGGAGTTCTGAGATTGACTTTCTCGAGAGGGCTAAACATAGGTTTTATGGGTGCAGGAGGAGGATCGATAAGGTCCTCTAGCCGATACACCTGTTCAGCTATGGAGGTTAGCATTCGGTTGGAGAAATTATTCTGGAGCTGAATGCTTTTGATTTCTTTGTTGGTAGGAGGTTGAGCTTCTTCAGCTTCTTTTATGAGCTGAAAGGGTTTTGCGACAATTTTTTCATGATAAAAACTGTCAAACTCAACATCTTCCATTGGAGGATAGTTCCCTTGAACTTCTCCTCGTCTCATTGTTTTCCATCTTTCCTTTTCTCTAATGGCACATATGTGAGAATATTCTTTTCTCTGATTGAACCATCTGAAAAAGGAAACATGTTCTTGAAGCTTTTCAAGAGTTTGAAAGTACTCTTCTTTAATAGCTTTTCTCTGTTCTTCAGAGTAAATTTTAAAGAAGCGTTTTCTTTCTTCTCTATTAGCTTTATCCATAAACTCTTTTTGCAGAGCTTCTTTGTCAATTTTGAATTCGTTATCAGCAATGATAACGTTCAACTGGCTTTTGAAGACCGATTCTGTTTCCATATCGGTTTGGGTTGGAGAAGGAGGTTTCTCTTCTTCATATTGGAAATTTGGAACGCCGTGTTCCAATTTGACAGACTTTATTCTTAACGAATTAGTTCTGCCAATACCTTGAAGAGATTCTGGTCTGATGCCAGAGGTACTTGGTCTGGAACTCATGAACTCCTTTTTGCTCATGTTTTCTTTTACAATAGGGAATTGAAGTCCTTCGTCCTCAAATTTTATTTCTACTCTCCCATCTGGGTGCTCAATGATGTGAGAGAGTTCTTTTTCTTTCTTCTTTGGGACAAAAGCATTTTCAATTGTCCAAGAAGGGTTTTTGGTAAGGTTATCCCATGAAAGCATCTTTGGGACGCTAACAGAGGATTTATTGATATTGGTTTCAATAAGCATGGTTTTCCCTTTGGGGGACTGTACCAATGCTTTTGGTTCCATTGAGGAAGTAAGGGTTTTGTAGGTGATCTTGTATAGAAGTGTCATCTTCTTGACTCCTTCTTCAAGATCTAATCCTTTTCCCGTAACTTCCAGGGTTAAGGTTTTAAGGATATGGGGGTCATCAAGTGCCACCATAAAGTTGGGAAAACAATTGAAATATACTGGACCATCGGCAAGATTTGATTCGATGATCCCCAGGAGAGAGTTAGAGAAGTCTTTGTGACGTCTATCTCTCAGAATTGCCAGAACAGGAGTGTCTAGACCCGTTCTGAACATTGGGCGGAGGGCGACTTGAACAGCTCCGATATGGAGGAACTGAAAGTCTTTTCTATGTTTGAGGATATCGTCTTTTGGAAATAATTGAATTGAATCAATATTTCCATAGACTGGAATTTTGCGCTCAACAATCTTTATGCAATGTTGTTCTTTAAAATTGAACGTATTGTGCATATAGATTGTCTTGTTGTCAAGCTTGGGTAAACCCCATGCTTGAAGATTGTTTTCGATCTTTGCTATATGCAAAGCCTCGTTTGAGATGTCAGAGCCGGAAGAGACCATATGTTGGTCTTCGCTGTGTTGAGCATATTTAAATTCTGTTGGAAACATGAGTAGATAGCCATGATAGCCGAGGATGTGATTTTAGAAGTTTTGGGAGAAAATGGTTTATATGTTGTGAAATCTGGGAGCATAGCAGAAATTGTGAAATTTTAAAATTTTTTGATACTTAGTTTTAATGTCTAAAGCATGCAATAGACTTATCTTATGACATCTTTGAAAATCTAGATTTTTATTATGATTTTTAAAGTTTGTTGTCACCCCGGTAGACTTAGTTTCTAACACTAGGAGTTCATGATTGATTGTTTTAAGAACTAGGTAGAAAAAAAATGTTATGCCCGTTGAGAGAAAAAGCAACAAAAGAAAAGAGAGAAAAAAGAAAATTTTGTTGAAAAAGAAAATTTTTGCTTGCACAAAAGAAAAGACTAGGGGTAAAAAGAGCTACCTACGGTGTGATCAGTTAGGCCAACCAGATAATAAAATTCGGGTTAAGGGTCCCTACATCGTAGTGTGAAAGCTAGACCATTAGATATAAAAATGCAAGTTTGGGGGCGAAGCAAAAGAAAAAGAAAATGAAAAATATTTGAGTTTAGCTCCCCCATGAAAAAGAAAAATGTCAGGCACCCTAGTTTCTTTGTTTGCATGATAGAAGAACTCCGACCTATTAAGGACTCTTAGCTAGTGTAGGGGGAAAACAAATGGAGAAAGCCATAAGACTAATCTAGGTTAGTAAAAGAATCATTAGAAAAGTCTTGAGCATGCTATTCATTAATCTTAAGTTCAAATTCTTTTAAGATTTTTTCTTGAGTATGCAGTGTTTGCTTATTCCACTTGCATGTTTTCCATTTTAGCTTAAAAGTTCCAAAATCATTGAGGCTTGAGTAATTCTATTTCATGCATCTTTCGAATTTATTTTGCTCGGGACTAGCAAAAGCTTAAGTTTGGGGGTGTGATAGCGGACAGAAAAGTCGCTATTTCAATCCTAAATTATTAAGCTTTTTAGTGCTTTAATTGTGTTTTTATTGAGAAATTCTAATTTAATTCATTATTTTGTCCTAAGGAGCACTTTGTGGATTTTTGGTGGGAAAAGGCCCAAAAATGGGCATTCCAAGCCAAATATCCAAGCATGGGTCAAAGGGAGAGCCCAATAGTCAACTATCCAAGAGAAGATCCAAAAAGAATTGAAGTTGGCCCAAGTTTCAAGCCCAAACCGCGTGGACTGTTCTGGAACCCGCACAGCGTCGCGACGCTGTCCCATTTCTCGTCGGGCAAGTTGGGTGACGTCATAGCGTCGCGACGCTGTGCCGATAGCGTCGCGACGCTGTCACTATTCCGGGTGTCACACCCCCTCCTGGACCACCTGCTAGCTTAGCCCGAAAGATGGCGTGAAGCCAACGGACATCGTCCTCCTCTAACGATACCTGCTGACCCTCCTGAACGCTGAACCTCATAAACATACTAATCATAGATATAAAACATTCTACATGAAACAGAACACAGCGGAATCTCTGAAAAAAAACTTTCAATAAACACGAGGTGCCGCCCTGACATAACTTGGTTCGGATAATAACCTGATGTAGATATCGCAACCAAAAACATATACAACTAGGGTTTATACAACCACGACCTCTAGGACGATATTATCCAATCCTTACAAAACATTTACAATATGAACAAACTCAATATACAACTCCACCCACGTACTGGAGCTTGTTCTGGAACTTTCAACAGACGTTGGCAGTGTATCAGGCACCGGGAGCTCGATCTCTACCTGAAAAGTGGAAAAACATTTTGAAAGAATGAGCTATGAAGCCCAGTGAGTGACTAGCTTTAAAAACTGTAGATTTGCAAATCGAAACACGTGATAAACCTTTAAGCGTATAAATCTGTTCAATCAAGCGTTTAACATAAACGTGTAATGATAAAAGCTTTCTTTATTAAATATCTAGCAAGGCATATCAAGTACATCAAACATTTTAACTAACATGACCGATCTACGTTGTGTAGGGCACGCCCAGTACAACCAACGTTTACTAGTCCTACGATGTAGTGGGGCCCGCCCAGCACTCCCATCGTCTTTGTCGTAGTGGGGCTCGCCCAGCACTCACGACAGCATCGTTGTCACGGAGTACACTCAACGTCAGCAACGGAATATAACCTGTGTGCACACGATACCATATAGCCTCGGGCTCAATATCTCAGTCATGTAGTCAATAGAAATCTCAGAAAATCACATGAAAACATTAGAACATGCCTGCTTATCGTTATCTTTCGTAAAACTTAATTGTACTCAGCTTGCTCGTGAAAAAACTGAAAATCTTTAAAAAAAAAATACTTGCTAATACATACTTTACTTTAAAAGATATCGTTTCAACTACTTGTCATAAAGTCATTGACCACGTGCTCGTATATAAACCTCATTAGAAAATCTAAGCTCAAAACTTATGCTTGAAACCGTTCATAGAAATCATGTATCATTCATAGAAAAGCATATAAAACGTGTAAACATGAACAACCGTTGGAAACAATTTTCGAAATTCATTTTGTCACACACAGTCTTAGCTAGTTTCCTGGTCTGTAGACTCGACCTATTTCCTCTTGGCCTGTCAAACAACCAAAACCGAGCATTAGAACCATAGATAGCTTTGTCTTTCCATGCTCATGAATTTCTAAACAATTGAATTAAGAATCACATTCACATTCTACTTTCCAGATTTTCCAGATTCTATACCCTAACTTCCAATACCCATAACTTCCTCAATACTTAACCACAATTAATGTAATACACATAAAACTCTTCATTTTCGAACACTCTACAACTTACCTGAAGAAATGAAAACGAGATTCCCAACCAATTTTTCCAGAAACGCCCCGAACACAGACAACACAGATTTGAGCTTCTCTGCTACCCTTTATCTTTCTCCTAACATTAAACCTACTTCAAGTAATTTTTGGCTGATGAATTCTTCATGCGAGTTGTAGGAAATTGAATAAGCTTTCCAACCATACCAAAGAGAGCTTCTGATTCAACTTGTACACCCCTGAATGGTCGAAAAACCAGAGAAAACCAGAGATCCTCCTGCTTTGCTCGAAAATCCTGTGCTCTGTTTTCCATTCCAAAAACCATTAACTTCTCATACAATTTAGCTCAAGATTCCTTCATGAAATTTGTTAGAAAATGAACTAACTTTCAAGAAAATAAAACCTCACCTCTTAGTTCCTTCTGTGTAGCTCAAACCGAATAAAAAATCAGAGGTTGACAGGTTGAACCCAGATTCTGCTGTAGCTGGCTTTGCATGAGCTTTTCCTATCTTCTTCAACCTCAAAACCACGAAATTCTTCTTCTTCTTCTTCATTCACTCTCTCCCTCAAGTGCTCTGAAATTTTTGATGGGAAATGATGGGAAAATGGACTGAAAAAGGGTGAAGCGGTGGTGGGTTTCTTTGCTGGCTTTTCCCATTTCCTTTCTTTTCTTTTTTTTTTTTTTCACTTTTGTTCTTTTTTTTTTTTTTTTTTTTTTTTTTTGCTGATTTAGTTTTTTTTTTCTTTTCCTTCCATTTTCATTTTCCTTTTCCTTTTCTTTTCTTTCCTTCCTTCTTTTAACTTAGTAATCCCAACAACTTCAACCAACAATGAACCACAAAGAACCACAAAACTTTGCCATTTTTCCTAGACAATGAATAACAACAAGTTTTAGTTCAACTTCCACAATAGATGACAAGAGAAAATGATCCTAGAGAAGTCTCGGGTTTACACCGAGCCTATAAATAGCCTCCCTTGGTGCCCATTTTTCTCATCAATCAATTTTCCTTCCTTTCCTTCCTTTCCTTCCTTGGCTCTTTTTGAGCATTCTCTCAAGGCTTTTTAGCCTTTTGAGAGTTAGTAGTGGAAAAATTTTGGGGAGCTTTTGGGAGCACTCTAGGAGGCTCAAGGGGTGCTCGGAGGGACTCCAAGCGCTAGCGACGGGGTCTTCGACGGTCATTTCCTTTCCTTTTATCTTGCTCAAATTTTTGCTTTCCATTGTATATCTTGTGGATATTATAGCCATGTATAGCTAAACCTCGATTTGGGGTCTTGAAATGAAAATATATAGTTAAATGTTATTATAATTGTCTTTCTCTTGCCCTCATTTACTAATTATTTGTAGGGATGCTCGTAATGCTGTATGCGATCTGGCCAATTGTATACTGATCTGATTCTTAATGGAAACTCGACGGAGAGAAATTAGGATAGATCATAATCCATGCAACTAGTTTAATTGCCTGTCGTGACAACTTAGATTCCAATAATGAATCAGAGCGTAATAATTAACGAATTTTAATGGCGCTAAGGACACTTAGGTTGTTAAAATGGATTAATTAGAATTAGGGGAAACCGACAGAAGATCCTATGTGATTAACGGAAATTCTAATATTATAATTAGTTGGGCAATGAGATAGGATAATTGTAATAATTGTTTAGCTATTAATTGATTTTCAAGACCCCGCTTCTCACTCAAAACTCTTTCTCCATATTTTTATTGCTTGATTGATCAAATTGATTTCCTTAATCGCTTTAATTTTTTTATTCATTTTTGTTCATGATTTGGTCCCTAAATACTATTTCACCCAAGTACTTTTAGTGTTCAAGAATTTATTGCTTTGCTTAATTTTTGCTTCACCTCCCTGTGGATTCGATACTCGGAATATTTTCGTGTTATATTACTTGCGGCCCGTGCACTTGCGGTTGGCAATAGGGAGCCGAATAGAGAAGGAAAGATTGGAGACTTCAAGAAGACCATCAACTACGGATCTACTCAAGGGAATTAACATTTTCTTGTAATTTCTTGTAGTTATGGATGCACATACTCAGATTGTAGCGTGTGTTATCATGAGCTTTATGAACTAAATTTACTTAGGTGTTGGTTAGGAAGTATGTAATTGTCGTACTCTATTCTCTCTGCAATATATGTTGATTTGAACATCTTGATTAATTGTTGTGCATATTTCCATTTTATGCCCGCTTGGCCAGTCGGTATGAATATCACTTCTTAGTTTCAGGGATGATTTGAGAAGTGTGTGGCATTTAATCACACTAGATCATTGTGTATTGGTGAACGCCAGTGACTGAGTTAGGGATAACCAGTTGCCTAGTGCTTGATCGGTAGCACATCATTGGAGTTGAAACACATTCCAAAAAATCCAAAGTTCCGGGAGGATCCTGCTAATAAGACTGCGAGAGAATTGCTTAATCAATAATATTGCTAGAGCATCTTTTAAAGCAATTACTAAATCCTGACCAACGCCTGTTCCCAATTTGTCTGCTCTATTTGTTTACTTTCTGTTTTGTCATTTCTTTTGCTTCAGCATTTTACCAAAATCAATCATTTTAACCACTCTTGAAACCATTAAAGAGATATACAAAATAGATAAAGTTAGAGCTATTCAGCCCCGTGGATACGATAAATTACTTATCACTTACTGCGAATTGTGTATGCTTGCACAGTGTTCTAGAGTCTATTTTTACTATATTTTTACCCACTCTGGAAACCCAACAGGTCCCAAGAGCAGACCCTGACTTTGTTGTTGACACGATAGATCTAGGAGTCTTAATCGATGCTTGTGATTAATTAGATGTCTCTCTAGTTGATTATGAGTGTTCTAGTCAAGAGCAACGATTGATTGATTTATTGACTGTGGCCAGGTTAGTTTATTGATTAATTGCATGTTAGCTCAACGGGTCCGATGGGTTAGCGCTCTAGGGGTATCTAGTTCTTAATGCAGTCGCTTAATTAATTGACTTTAACGGGTTCGTTGGGTTTAATTAATTAATAGCTAGTAATTGAATCGATGGATGTTGGGGTTGAGTCAATTAATTTAGAGTACCTATAGACAACATGCATATAAATCATTATCTGCTAATCGATGAGTAAAAACGAATGTACTGATCCCGAGTGTCTCCAGCTTCAACGAACGACAAGGTGAGATTAACCAACCTCCCCATTTACCGTTTTCTGTCATTTAATTTTCTGTCAGTTTACTTTCTTACGTTTGTCTTTCGCCCGCATTTTTCACCATCTGTCTCAAACCCCATTTTCTCTGCCACCCCAAAACACAAAAGAGATTAGAAGTAAACCAGTTGTTCCCTGTGATCGACCCCAGCCACTACTACTGTCACACCCCCTCCCGGACCACCTGCTAGCTTAGTCCGGAAGATGGCATGAAGCCAACGGACATCGTCCTCCTCTAACAATACCCGTTGACCCTCCTGAAACGTTGAACCTGATAAACATACTAATCTTAGATATAAAATATTCTAAATGATACACAACACAGCGGAATCCCTGAAAACCACCTAACATACAAGGGGTGCAGCCCTGTCACAGCCCGGTTTGGAAAATAACCTGATATAGATATCACAACCAAAAGCATATTGAACTGGGGTTTATACAACCACGACCTCTAGAACTTACACAAATCGTTAATTATTCAATCCTTACAAAAACATTTACAATATAGACAGACTCAATATACAACTCCACCCACGTACTGGAGCTTAATCAGGAGCTTTCAGCAGACGTTGACAGTGTATCAGGCACCGGGAGCTCGATCTCTACCTGAAAAGTTGGAAAACATTTTGAAAGAGTGAGCTACGAAGCCCAGTGAGTGACTAAATTTAAAACTCTTAATCTGGAAATCAGAACACGTGATAAACCTTTAAACGTATAAATCTGTTCAATCAAAGCATTTAACATAAATGTGTAACGATAAAAGCTTTCTAAAATAACCCGCAAGTACGTCATTAAAATCTAGCAAGGCATATCAATTATATAAAACATCTTAACTAACATGACAAATCAACGTTGTGTAGGGCACGCCCAGTACAACCAACGTATACTAGCTCTACGATGTAGTAAGGCCCGCCCAGCACTCCCATCGTCTTTGTCGTAGTGGGGCTCGCCCAGCACTAACGACAGCATCATTGTCACGGAGTACACTCAACGTCAACAACGGAATATAACCTGTGTGCACACGGTACCATATAGCTTACTCATGTAGTCAATGGAAATCTCAGAAAATCACATGAAAACATTTAAACATGCCTGCTTATCGTTATCTTTTGTAAAACTTAAGCTTACTCAGCTTGCTCGTGAAAAACTGAAAATCTTTAAACAGTACTTGCTAATACATACTTTACTTCAAATGATATCATTTCAACTACTTTTCATAAAGTCATTAACCACGTGCTCGTATATAAACCTCATTAGAAAATCTATGCTCAAAAGTTATGCTTGAAACCATTCATAGAAATCATGTATCATTCATAGAAAAATATAAAACATCTAATCATGAAAAACCGTTTAGAAACAATTTCGAAATTTATTTTGTCACTCACAGTCTTAGCTAGTTTCCTGGTCTGTAGACTCGACCTATTTCCTCCTGGCCTGTCAAACAACCAAAACCGAGCATTAGAACCATAAGTAGTCTTGTCTTTCCATGCTCATGAATTCTAAACACTTGAATCAAAAATCACACTTCACATTCTATTTTTCCAGATTTTCTAGATTCAATACCACAACTTCCAACACTCATGACGTCCTTAATACTTAACCAAAATTAATGTACTAAAAATCAAACTCTTCATTTGTGAACACTCTACAACTTACCTGAAGAAAAGAAAACGAGATTCCCAACCAATTTGTCCAGAACTGCCCTGAACACAGAAAACACAGATTCGAGCTTCTCTGCTACCCTCTATCTTCCTCCTGACATTAAACCTACCTCAAGTCATTTTTCGCTCACGATTTCTTCATGCCAGTTATAGGAAAGTGAATCAGCTTTCCAACCATATCAAATAGAGCTTCTGATTCAACTTGTACACCCCAGAATGCTCGAAAAACCAGAGAAAACCAGAGATCCTCCTGGTTTGCACGAAAATCCTGTGCTCGGTTTTCCATTTCAAAAACCATTAACTTATAATCAGATTTAGCTCAAGCTTCCTTCATGAAATTTGTTAGCAAATGGATTAACGTTCAAGAAAATCAAACCTGACCTCTTAGTTCCTTCTGTGTAGCTCAAACTGAATAAAAAACCAGAGATAGGCAGGTTGATCTCAGATTCTGCCATGGCTGCCTTTGCTTGAGCTATTTCCTATCTTCTTCAACCTCAAAACCCTGAAAATCTTCTTCTCCATCTTCCTTCACTCTCTCCCTCGAATGCTCTGAAGTTTGGTTGTGGAAAAGATGGAGAAATTGGCTGAAATGAGCTGATATGAATTCTAGTCGGTGGTGGGTTTTAAAGCACCGCCAGAATTTTATCATTTTCTTTCTTTTTTTTTTCCATTTTTCCTTTTCCTTTTCCTTTTCTTTTCGTTTCTTTTCTTCTTTATTTCATTTATTTTCTTTCTTTAGATTAATAATTTCCAACAACTTAGTCCAACAATGAAACCACCAATAGATTACAAGAGAAAATAATCCAAGGGAAGTCTCGGGTTTACAACTTACCTCCCCCTTTTGAAATTTCGTCCTCGAAATTTAGAAGTTCTTAGGTGAAGAGGGTCGGGTAACTCCTCCTCATCTGATCTTTTGACTCCCAGGTTGCCTCCTCTACTCCGTGATGTCTCCAAAGAACTTTCACGAGTGGGATTGTTTTGTTCCTCAAAATTTGCTCCTTTCTATCGAGGATCTGAACCACTTCCTCTTTATAACTCAAGTCTTCTTCCAGCTCAATCGGTTGCTCTTGCAACACATGTGATGGATCTGGAATATATTTCCTCAACATGGACACATGAAAAACATCATGTATTCGAGCGAGTTCCACTGGCAACTCAAGTCTATAGGCTGCTGGTCCAACTCGTTCTATTATCTGGTAAGGACCAATATATCTAGGACTCAGCTTACCTTTCCTCCCAAAGCGAAGAACACCTCTCCACGGAGATAACTTTAAGAAAACTTGATTCCCAACCAGGAATTCTAAGTCTCTTCGTCGCTTATCTGCATAGCTCTTTTGTCGATCCTGAGCTATTTTCAGGTTCTCTCTAATCAGCTTAATATTGTCTGTCGTAACTTGTACCAACTCAAGACCAACTAGCTTCCGCTCTCCCACTTCGTTCCAGCACACAGGAGTCCTGCATGGTCTGCCATACAAAGCCTCAAATGGTGCCATGCCGATACTAGACTGGTAGCTGTTATTATAAGCGAACTCCATAAGTGATAAGTGGGTATCCCAACTTCCCTTAAACTGAAGGACACATGCTCTCAACATGTCCTCTAAGGTCTGGATGGTCCTCTCTGACTGACCATCTGTCTGGGATGGAACGCTGTACTGAACTTCAACTTTGTTCCCATTGCTTTCTGCGTCTGGCTAAAATGGATTTCCACTATCCCTCCGCCTCCTTCTGCAGAAGGAATGTAGCTAATCTGAATTTTCGCTCCTCAGGACAACTAATCACGTCGAAGCATTTTCTCCAGCATATTTAACCAGACCTTGACGTTAGCTGGATCTGTGGAACCCTCAAACACTGTGGCTCCTAATTTCTTCAGCCGTTCTATCCCATACATCTTTTCCAGATCACTAGGCCCTGTTCTCTGTGGCCTACCGACCTCCTGTAAAGATCTAGCAAATAGCACACTCCCTGGCTCATTCTGACCTCTCGGGGTACTGTATCCCCTTTCAGATTGACTCTGGGTAGGATCTTGCGTCCCGTCCTGATTCTGCCTGCGTCGTCTGCTGGTACGTGGTGGCATGACTCTTATAACATATCAACACATCATACATGCTATAGATACTTAACTCAGATGCATGATACTAAACTTCTACCCACATTCTAGTCCTGACTGGACTCACTCTCAACAATACTTGGACCATACTCCACTAGTTCTATCTGAACTGACTCAACGTCTAACTATTTACTTCCTAGATTCTTCTTAGCACGAACTACCATGTCTCTTTTCTCATGGAGCTAACTGCTCTGATACCAAGTTGTCACACCCCCTACTGGACCACCTGCTAGCTTAGTCCGGAAGATGGCGTGAAGCCAACGGACATCGTCCTCCTCTAACGATACCCGTTGACCCTCCTGAAACGTTGAACCCATCTTAGATATACAATATTCTCAATGAAACACAACACAACGGAATCCCTGAAAACCACCTAACATACAAGGGGTGCAACCCTGTCACAACCCAGTTTGGAAAATAACTTGATATAGATATCACAACCAAAAGCATATTGAACTGGGGTTTATACAACCACGACCTCTAGAACTTACACAAACCGTTAATTATTCAATCCTTACAAAAACATTTACAATATAGACAGACTCAATATACAACTCCACCCACGTACTGGAGCTTTATCAAGAGCTTTCAGTAGACGTTGGTAGTGTATTAGGCACCGGGAGCTCGATCTCTACCTGAAAAGTGGGAAAACATTTTGAAAGAGTGAGCTACGAAACCCAGTGAGTGACTAAATTTAAAACTCTAAATCTGGAAATCAGAACACGTGATAAACCTTTAAACGTATAAATCTGTTCAATCAAAGCGTTTAACATAAACGTGTAACGATAAAAGCTTTCTCAAATAACCCGCAAGTACGTCATTAAAATCTAGCAAGGCATATCAATTATATAAAACATCTTAACTAACATGACAAATCAACGTTGTGTAGGGCAAGCCCAATACAACCAACGTATACTAGCTCTACGATGTAGTGGGGCCCGCCCAGCACTCCCATCGTCTGGCCCGCCCAGCACTCACGACAGCATCGTTGTCACGGAGTACACTCAACGTCAACAACGGAATATAACCTGTGTGCACACGGTACCATATAGCCTCGGGCTCAATATCTCAGTCATGTAGTTAATGGAAATATCAGAAAATGACATGAAAACATTTAAACATGCCTGCTTATCGTTATATTTCGTAAAACTTAAGCTTACTCAGCTTGCTCGTGAAAAACTGAAAATCTTTAAACAGTACTTGCTAATACATACTTTACTTCAAATGATATCGTTTCAACTACTTTTCATAAAGTCATTAACCACGTGCTTGTTGGGTTTAATGTCCTATAAACTCGTAGTTTGTAAATCATTAAACATATTCTATTTTCAATAAAGACGTTATTGAGGTTATTCAGTAAAAGATGTTATTGAATATGTAAATTGCGAATGATTAACCTAAATCCAATAAACTAAGATCCTTGACTATAAAATGAATACTCGAACTATATGTAGGGACATATCGTAGGATCAAGTTCAAGTTTATAGTCAAAATAGTCTATAGTATAAGGATACGGTTGGGTGCCTTATCCTGGAGACACTATGGACGCGGCCCACGTTGTATTAAGTACAAACGATGAGATCCTAAATCGTTCATGTGGTGACATGAGAGTGGGGGCGTCCTATGCAATGAGTTTGCATAAGACTGGACCACGAAATAAGTCACTTTCTCTTTATAACGCCGTTTACTGAAGAAACTGACTATTTCTCATAGATGACCTAGGTAACTCGTTTTTAATCCTGAGCTAACTATGAACTCCTGTTTATACGAGATTATCCTTTGATCTGCATGGGTGAGAGTGGCCAGCATCGCCGACTCAACAAGCCTACCATTTTGGGGATAAGATCGAATAGATAGCTGGGGACATAGTTTCGCAAGACAGAATTCACTCCTACCTTTTTCAGGGATAGCAGAGAGGTTGTTCTCTTAAGTACTAACTCCGGGACTTTAACAAGGGGCCCCACCCTCTCGTTGGATCGAGAGGAACTTAGGTTTGATGGTTGGACCTCAAACCGATTGTTCATTAGAGGATTAGTGGAACTTAAGGAACAAGAAGTACTATAGGGGTGAAACGGTTATTTGACCTAGCTATAGCTACGAACAACCTGTGAAGGAACGACTTACTAATCATGGTTAAATCAAGTGGACGGAAATATATCTATAGTGAGGGGAGTGCAACTATCGGGCTATAGTGGAGTGTCCCGGTAGTTAACGAATGTTGGCTAACATAGATTATGAGATTAGTCGGTTAGCCTCGAATCGTTGGAGCCCATGATCTATAGGTCCATTAGGTCCCTCTACTAGCTCATATTGTATTAATGCTTAGATCATAATGATAGGATTTTTTGAATCGTTCAAAAATGGGAAATAGGGCTTTATCGTAAAAATGTGTTTTACACAATTTTTAATTATGAATTAAATAAGGAATTGAGAGATAAGGTATTTAAAAGTGTTTTAAATACCATGTATATGTATTAGGAATCATATACTATCAATGGCACTAGGTAAGAATGATTAATTAGATTAATCATGATATATTAACTTGGAAATGTCCCAATTTATAACCTAGAAATCAAATTCAATTTCAAATTGAATTAAGGAAAATTGCAAGCTGAAAATTCAAGTATGAAGGTTCAATTTAGTGGATTTAGTGGCATTCCCACTCTTGCATGTTGATGCATAGTGGAAAACAACACAACCATGCACTAGTTGCATGTGTTGTGAATTAAACACCTAGAATCCACTTTGACTTGCATTTTCACCATGTGTCTAGTGTCATGAAGCTTGTCTTTGCATGGAGGAGGTCTTTATAAGGAGCTTGAATCAGATTCAAAGTGGAGAGAGCTTTTACCTACTGTTATGCTGCTGGTTTTTCCTCTCAAAGACACACTCTTCCTTAGTTCTTTCAATAGCTTGATCCTTCAAGCATTCCCTTCCCATTCCTTATCTCTATAAGACTCCCACAAGTCATTCTAAGCAAGGAGAATAGTAGAGAAGACTCTAGAGGTTTTCCAAGGAGCATTGGAGAGGATAACACCACAAGGAGTTCTATATAAGAGAGCTACAAAGGTTGGTGTTCTCTAACTCTCTTTTCTTCCTTTTCTAGAACATGCATGCTTTAGGAGTAAAATTGAATGTCTTAAGTGCTTTCGATCTTCAATTGCTTCCGCATGTGTAATATGTACATCTTCAGTTCTCGTATATAAACCTCATTAGAAAATCTATGCTCAAAACTTATGCTTGAAACCATTCATAGAAGTCATGTATCATTCATAGAAAAACATATAAAACATCTAATCATGAACAACCGTTTAGAAACAATTTCGAAATTTGTTTTGTCACTCACAATCCTGGCCTGTCAAACAACCAAAACCGAGCATTAGAACCATAAGTAGTCTTGTCTTTCCATGCTCATGAATTCTAAACACTTGAATGAAAAATCACACTTCACATTCTATTTTTCCAGATTTTCCAGATTCAATACCACAACTTCCAACACTCATAACGTCCTTAATACTTGACCAAAATTAATGTACTATACATCAAACTCTTCATTGGCGAACACTCTACAACTTACCTGAAGAAAGGAAAACGAGATTCTCAACCAATTTGTCCAGAAATTCCCTGAACACAGAAAACACAAATTCGAGCTTCTCTGCTACCCTCTATCTTCCTCCTGACATTAAACCTACCTCAAGTCATTTTTGGCTCACGATTTCTTCATGCCAGTTATAGGAAATTGAATCGGTTTTCCAACCATACCAAATAGAGCTTCTGATTCAACTTGTACACCCCAGAATGCTCGAAAATCCAGAGAAAACCAGAGATCCTCCAGGTTTGCACGAAAATCCTGTGCTCTGTTTTCCATTTAAAAAACCATTAACTTATAATCAGATTTAGCTCAAGCTTCCTTCATGAAATTTGTTAGAAAATGGATTAACTTTCAAGAAAATCAAACCTGACCTCTTAGTTCCTTCTGTGTAGCTCAAACCGAATCAAAAACCAGAGATGGGCAGGTTGATCTTAGATTCTGCCATGGCTGCCTTTGCTTGAGCTATTTCCTATCTTCTCCAACCTTAAAACCCTGAAAATCTTCTTCTCCTTCTTCCTTCACTCTCTCCCTCGAATGCTCTGAAGTTTTGTTGGGGAAAAGATGGAGAAATGGGTTGAAATGAGCTGATATTAATTCTAGTCGGTGGTGGGTTTTAAACCACCGCCAGAATTTTCCCATTTTCTTTCATTTTTTTTTCCATTTTTCCTTTTCCTTTTCCTTTTCTTTTCGTTTCTTTTCCTCTTTATTTCCTTTCTTTTCTTTCTTTAGATTAATAATTTCCAACAACTTAGTCCAACAATGAAACCACCAATAGACGACAAGAGAAAATAATCCAAGGGAAGTCTCGGGTTTACAACTACTGCAGAGTAGTTTGGTGTCCGTGGATTATAAATTTGTTTTGATGCGAGCCCCGCGGCACCGATGCGCCCAATCATGTAAATGTAAATTCATTTTGGTTGGGAGCCTCGACAAATCGCGCTCCGTCAGTTTGCACCCACAGTTCGTCTCAATGAGAGTTTTTCATCTAGCTTGGACGAACTTTGTCCAAACATTCATCCGTTTTAGTTTTCGAGAATTTGGACCCATAGTTCGTCTCAATTGAACGTCTTTCATCTTCTCCGTTTGAGTTTTGGATAGTTTGCAAGAAAAGTTCTTCCCAATGATAGTGTTTCATCTAGTTTTGACGAACATGGCCCAAACTTTGATCCGTTTGAGTTTTGGACAGTTTGGACCCAAAGTTCATCCCAATTGAGAGTTTTTCATCTTCTCCGTTTGAGTTTTGCATAGTTATGAGGAAAAGTTCTTCCCAATGATAGTTTTTCATCTGGTTTGGACGAACATGGTCCAAACTTTCTTCCATTTATGTTTTGGAGAGTTTGGACCCAAAGTTCATCCCAATTGAGAGTTTTTCATCTTCTACGTTTGAGTTTTGGATAGTTTGCACCCAAAGTTTATCCCAATGAGAGTTTATCATCTGGTTTGGACGAACATGGTCCAAAATTTGCTCCATAAGAGTTTTTGATAGTTTGCATAGAAAGTTCGTCCTAATGATAGTTTTTCATCTGGTTTGGTCAAACATGATCAAAACTTTGTTCCGTTTGAGTTTTGGAGGATTTGGACCCAAAGTTCGTCCCAATGTGAGTTTTTCAGCTTGTTTGGACGAACATGGTCCAAACTTTGCTCCGTTTGAGTTTTGGACATTTTGGACCAAAAGTTCGCCCCAATTGAGAGTTTTTCATCTTCTCTGTTTGAGTTTTGGATAGTTTGGACGCAATGTTCTTCCCAATGATAGTTTTTCATCTGGTTTGAACGAACATGGTCCACACTTTCCTCCGTTTGAGTTTTGGAGAGTTTGAACCCAAAGTTCGTCCCAATGAGAGTCTTTCGTCTAATCTGGTCGAATATGATCCAAATTTTGTTTCGTTTTAGTTTTGGAGAGTTTGGACCTAATGTTCTTCACAAGGAGAGTTTTTCAGCTTGTTTAGACGAACATGGTCCAAACTTTGCTCCGTTTGAGTTTTGGACAGTTTGGACCCAAAGTTCGTCCCAATTGAGAGTTTTTGATCTTCTCCGTTTGAGTTTTTGATAGTTTGTACCGAAAGTTCGACCCAATGAGAGTTTTTAATCTTGTTTGGTTGAACATGGTCGAAACCTTGCTCCGTTGTGGTTTTGGATAGTTTGGACCCAAAGTTCCCACCAATGAGAGTTTTTCATCTTGTTTAGACGAACATGGTTCAAACTCTTCTCTGTTTAAGTCTTCGAGAGTTTGGACCCATAGTTCATCGCAATGAGAGTTTTTCATCTAGATTGGACGAACATGATCCAAACTTAGCTCCCTTTGAGTTTTGGTGAGTTTTGACCTAAAGTTAGTCCTAATGAGAGCTTTTCATCTGGTTTGGACGAATATTGTCCAAACTTTGCTCCGTTTGAGTTTTGGATAGTTTGGACCCAAAGTTTGTCCCAATGAGAGTTTGTCATTTGGTTTGGACGAACATGGTTCAAACTCTGCTCCGTCTGTGTCTTGGAGAGTTTGGATCCACAGTTCATCCCAATGAGAGTTTTTCATTTGATTTAGTCGAACATGATTTAAACTTTGCTCCCTTTGAGTTTTGCAGAGTTTGGACCCTAAATTACCAACGAGAGTTTTTCATCTTATTTAGAGGAACATGGTCAGAACTTTGCTCTGTGTTAGTTATGGATAGTTTAGACCGAAAGTACCTCCGAACGAGAGCTTTTCTTTTGGTTTGGACGAACATAGTTCAAACTCTGTTCCATTTGAGTCTTAGAGAGTTTTTACCCATAGTTCATCCCAATGAGAGTTTTTCATCTAGTTTGGACGAAAATGATCCAAAGTTTGCTCCCTATGAGTTTTGCAGAGTTTGGACCCAAACTTAGTCCCAATGAGAGTTTTTCATATGGTTTAGACGAACATGGTCCAAACTCTGCTCCGTTTGAGTTTTATATAGTTTGGACCCAAAGTTCGTGCCAATGAGAGCTTTTCTTTTGGTTTGGACGAACATGGTTCAAACTCTGCTCCATTTGAGTCTTGGACAGTTTGGACCCACAGTTCATCCCGATGAGAGTTTTTCATCTCGTTTGGACGAACATGATCCAAACTTTGCTTCTTTTGAGTTTTGAAAAGTTTGGACCCAAAGTTAGTCCATATGAGAGTTTTTCATCTGGTTTGGACGAACATGGTCCAAACTTTGCTCCGTAAGAATTTTTGATAGTTTGCACCCAAAGTTCGTCCCAATGACAATTTTTCATCTTGTTTGGTCAAAATGATCAAAACTTTTTTCCGTTTGAGTTTTGGAGAGTTTGGACCTAAAGTTCGTCCCAATGTGAGTTTTTCAGCTTGTTTGGACGAACATGGTCCAAACTTTGCTTCGTTTGAGTTTTGGACAATTTGGACCCAAAGTTCGTCTCAATTGAGAGTTTTTCATCTTCTCCGTTTGAGTTTTGGATAGTTTGGAAGCAAAGTTCTTCCCAACGATAGTGTTTGATCTGGTTTGGACGAACATGGTCCAAACTTTGCTCCGTTTGAGTTTTCGGCAGTTTGGACCCAAAGTTCGTCCCAATTGAGAGTTTTTCATCTTCTCCGTGTGAGTTCTGCACAGTTTGGAAGTAAAGTTCTTCCCAATGATAGTTTTTCATCCGGTTTGGACGAAGATGGTCCAAACTTTCCTCCGTTTGAGTTTTGGACAGTTTGGAGCCAAAGTTCGTCCCCATTGAGAGCTTTTCATCTTCTTCGATTGAGTTTTGGATAGTTTGGATCAAAATTTTGTCCAGATGAGAGTTTTTCATCTTGTTTGGACGAACATGGTCCAAACTTTCCTCCGTTTCAGTTTTGGAGAGCTTGGACCCAAAGTTCGTATCAATTGAGAGTTTTTCATCTTCTTCGTTTGAGTTTTGGATAGTTTGGAAGCAAAGTTATTCCCAACGATAGTGTTTGATCTGGTTTGGACGAACATTGTCCAAACTTTGCTCCGTTTGAGTTTTCGGCAATTTGGACCAAACTTCGTCCCAATTGAGAGTTTTTCATCTTCTCCGTGTGAGTTTTGCACAGTTTGGAAGCAAAGTTCTTCCCAATGATAGTTTTTCATCCGGTTTGGACGAAGATGGTCCAAACTTTCCTCCGTTTGAGTTTTGGACAGTTTGGAGCCAAAGTTCGTCCCCATTGAGAGTTTTTCATCTTCTTCGTTTGAGTTTTGGATAGTTTGGATCCAAAGTTCATCCAAATGAGAGTTTTTCATCTTGTTTGGACGAACATGGTCCAAACTTTCCTCCTTTTCAGTTTTGGAGAGCTTGGACCCAAATTTCATCCTAATGGAGAGTTTTTCATCTTCTTCGTTTGAGTTTTTGATAGTTTGTACCCAAAGTTCGTCCCAATGAGAGTTTGTCATCTGGTTTGAACGAACATGGTCTAAACTTTCCTCCATTTTAGTTTAGGAGAATTTGGACCCAAAGTTCGTACGAATTGAGAGTTTTTCATCTTCTCGGTTTGAGTTTTGGATAGTTTGGAAGCAAAGTTCTTCCCAACGATAGTGTTTTATCTGGTTTGGACGAACATGGTCCAAAGTTTGCTCCGTTTGAGTTTTCGGCAATTTGGACCTAAAGTTCGTCCCAATTGAGAGTTTTTCATCTTCTCCGTTTGAGTTTTGCACAGTTTGGAAGCAAAGTTCTTCCCAATGATAGTTTTTCATTTGGTTTGGACGAAGATGGTCCAAACTTTCCTCCGTTTGAGTTTTGGACAGTTTGGAGCCAAAGTTCGTCCCCATTGAGAGTTTTTCATCTTCGCCGTTTGAGTTTTTGATAGTTTTGACCGAAATTTTGTCCCAATGAGAGTTTTTCATCTGGTTTGGACGAACATTGTCAAAACTTTAACTTTCATGAAGAACGCGTGAGCCGAAAATGACCGAAAGTAGTTATAATTTCAAGAGAAAAGTAGAGGGTAGAAGAAAAACACGAATTTGGAATATCTGTGTTCGGGGGAGTTTTGGACAAATCCGTTGGGAATCTCATTTTCCTTCCTTCAAGTAAGTTGTAGAGGGTTCCAAAATGAAGAGTTTGATATACAGTATATTAATTATGATCAAGTATTGAGGAAGTTATGAGTGTTGGAAGTTAGGATATTGAATCTGGAAATTTTGGGAAAAGTGTGAAATGTTATTTTATTTCTAAAGTTTAGAATTCATGAGCAATATCTTTTGTACAAGACTTTTTATGGTTCTGATGCTCAGTTTTGGTTTGTTTGACAGACCAAGAGGAAATAGGCCGAGTCTACAGGTCGGGGAACTAGCCCAAGGCTGTGAGTGACAAAACAAATTTCGAAAATGATTTCTAAACTGTTATTTATGATTAAATGGTTTACATACTTGAATCTGAACATATGAATGATACATGATTTCTATGAATGGTTTTAAGCATAAGTTTTGAGCTTAGATTTTCTAATGAAAATTATATGTGAGCACGTGATTATTGACTTTTTAAAAAGTAGTTGAAACAATATCATTTTAAGCAAAGTATGTACTAGCGAGTATTGTTTCAAGATTTTCAGTTTTTCACGTGCAAGCTGAGTAAGCTTGAGTTTTATGAAAGATAAAGA
The DNA here is from genome assembly GCA_017139565.1 of Luffa aegyptiaca. NCBI lineage: Eukaryota > Viridiplantae > Streptophyta > Magnoliopsida > Cucurbitales > Cucurbitaceae > Luffa > Luffa aegyptiaca. The sequence goes on along the minus strand of CM029401.1, from coordinate 23,263,367 downwards.
TAAGCAGGCATGTTTTAATGTTTTCATGTGATTTTCTGAGACTTCTATTGACTACATGACTGAGATATTGAGCCCGAGGCTACATGGTACCGTGTGCACACAGGTTATATTTTGTTGTTGACGTTGAGTGTACTCCGTGAAAACAATGCTGTCGTGAGTGCTCGACTGGCCCCACTACGACAAAGACGATGGGAGTGCTAGGCGGGCCCCACTACATCGTAGAGCAAACGTTGGTTGTACTGAGCGTGCCCTACACAACGTAGATTAGTCATGGTAGTGAAAATGTTTAATATACTTGATATGCCTTGCTAGATTTTAATGACATACCTACTGAATATTTGAGAAAGCTGTTATCATTACACGTATATATATTTCATGCTTTGATTAAACAGATTTATATGTTTAAGGTTTATCATGTGTTATGATTTGCAGATTAACAGTTTTTAAATTTAGTCACTCCCTGGGCTTCATAGCTCACTATTTCAAAGTGTTTTCCCACTTTCCAGGTAGAGGTCGAGCTCTTGGTGCTTGATAAACGTCCATAGTCTGCTAAAAGCTCCCTGATCAAGTTCCAGTACGTGGGTGGAGTTGTACATCGAGTTTGTTTATCTTGTAAATGTCTTTGTAAGGATTGGATAGTTTACGGTTTGTGTAAGCTTTAGATGTTGTGGTTGTGTAAACCCTAGTTGGATATGTTTTTTGTTGTGATGTCTCTATCAGGTTTATTTTCCAAAGTGAGTTAAGTCAGGGCTGCGCTTCTTGTATGTCTAGAGGTTATCAAGGTTCCGCTGTGTTGTGTCGCATGTAAAGTATTCCATATCTAAGATTAGCATGTTTATCAGGTTCAACGGTTCAGCAAGGTCAACAAGTATCGTTAGAGGAGGACGATGTTCGTTGGCTTCACGCCATCTCCCGGACTAAGCTAGCAGGTAGTTCGGGAGGGGGTTGATGACCGCAAAGTGCACGGGCCGCAAGTAATATAAAACGGTAGGTAATACCGAGTATCGAATCCTCAGGGAATTTGAATTATATCCATTAAGTACCAAGAACCATCATGTTCAATTTTATTTAGAATTCCAACTCGAATGATAAAGCGAAAAATTAAAGAAGCTAATAAAAATAAACATGCAACAACAAAATGGAAATAACCAATTAAGGGAACTTGACCTAGGGTGTTATCTAGCTTTCTTGGATTTGTAGCTCAATTACATGGATGCATGTAACTAATCATCTTCAATTTCATAAATCTAGAAGTAATTTTAAGCGGAATTCTCTTTCAAGCTCCTCCACATCTCATACTAACATAACTAATTCATGTGTCCATCTCCTTAGTTAATCATAGTATGGCATTAAGCAACTTCATTATCAATTTCTAACAATTCTTTTTCACTCTCGTGTTCCAAGCAATTATTAGCCATGCAATTTGGATCTAATCTAAATTCTCTCTGTCGAGTATCAATTTAGACCAACAAATCAATTAATCCGTGATCAAGAGATTAAAGGCATTAAGCATAAATTGCATAGATGAAATATGAAGAAATTCATTACATAATCCAAGTAATTGCGCTACAATATCCAATTAACTAGAATAACGACCCTAGGTCTCAAGATCTACTCACAATTGGAAATAATTTTGCCAAAATGATCTTGATCCATAGGCCTAACTCAAATTAAAATAAGAAATTACAAAGAAGGAAGAAATAACCGATAAGTTGATCCCAAGCTCCCGTCACGAGCATCTCGAATCCCGAGCCTTGGAATCTTGCTCAATTCCTCCTTTTTCCTCACAATTCTTCTCACTTTTTCTCTCTATTGAGCTAGGGGAGAGCTCCCCAAAATGGGATGATTTGATCCATGGAGAAGGGGGCTTTTTATAGGTGCTGGACGGACCTTTCTTGCTGCCCAAGACGCACAGCGTCGAGATGCTGTGACGTCAGGTTTTCTTGGAGCAGAAGTTGTCGCAGCGTTGCGACGCTACGCGGACAGCGTCGCGACGCTACCGCGATTCTGGAATTTTCTTCACTGATCACCTAGTGTCTCGACGCTCTGGTCCTAGCGTCTCGACACTAGGCCTTCTAGAAGCCCTAAACACGGATTTTGGCCTCCTTTTTTCATTCTTTTGGGCTTTTTGGGCCTCCACTTCAAATGTTCTCTTTTCTTTTCTTCTTTTATGGCCCAAAGTCTTCTTTTTATACCCAAAATTGGTAAAATTCTTGGTTTTGCTTCTCGAACTCGGTTTTCTACAAAATCAACATAAAAATGCATTAAAGCTCACAATTCATGCACAAAACTACCTAAAATTAATAGGAAAATGATGACATTTTTGCATGTCATCACACCCCCAAACTTAAAGTTTTGCTAGTCCCGAGCAAAGTAATGCATATGAATCATAACTTGCATGCAAATAACTCTTTCCTCAATGCTTCTAGCCATGAATGCAAACTATTGAAACAAATAAGTAAGCATGAACAACCATCAAGAAGTTTAAAATCTAATCCTATCCTCCCTTGCAAAAACGAATCATCAACTGCCTTATCATAATTTTTACTAGCCCAGAATCATTTATACACTCCTCCATTCATCTTCCCCCTACACTGGTACTAAAGCTCGCCCTTTTAGCCATCATACTTATCTAGTAGGCACTACTTTACTGAGGTGCCCATAATTCTTGGATTGTCCCCCAAACTTTTTTTTTTTTTTTTTTTTTTTTAGATGATTCCTTTTAGATGTAGCGCCTTCGTTCTAGCTTGCCAACATTGGTGATGAAAGCATCCAACTACGAGCGCCTCATCTTTCAGGTTGCCGAGGCATGCTCATTTCTTTCCAGCGCTTTCATGCAAAGGCAAACGATGGGTGTCATGAATGCCCCTGGTTACTAACGCTCTCAAGAAAGTGGAGCATTCATCATTTTTTTTTGGCAAATCAAAGCATTTCTTTTTCCCAAAGCTCAGTATTACTTACTATTACGCAAGAAAGCTATCTAGGCAAACTTTACACTTATCGGAGTGACAACGAACTTCCAAAGCATATAACTTTCATCTAGGCTTTCAAAATCATAATAAAACAAATGAATCATCATACTTTGCAAGGGAATCAAAGAAAAAAATTTAAAATTTCTTGAATTTAGGCATGCTTTCAAATTTGCAGCAATAAGAGAGAATCATGGCTAAAAGCAAATCAGCAGACGTCATCATCATCAACATGCATTTAATCATCATAAGCATTACCAAAGCAAAACCTAAGCAGAGCAAATCTCCCCCCCAAACTTAAAATATAAATTGTCCCCAATGTATGAACATTTAATCAGATAAAGAGAGATTGATACTACCCTGAAAAAAAATGAGAGAATCTGAATCGTCTTGAATTGTCGTCCGAGGAGAGCTAGGCACGAATTCACGAGCTTCCTGCATAAGGATGGATCTCAAAGGAGCATTAGGATCAACACAAAAACTAAAATGAAATCTACGAAAAACTTTAAAAGCTTGGGTTGCCTCCCAAGAAGCGCTTGTTTAACGTCCTGAGCTAGACGGGGCTTAGTCACCCTGGATCCATCAAAATTATTTTTTCCACCTTTCGCTCTTCGAATCCACAATAGTGTTTCACTCTTTGAGCATTGACTTTAAAAGTTAATGCGTTGCTATCCATCAATTCAATTGGTCCAAACGGAGACACTTCATTGACTATGAACGGACCAGACCATCGTGACTTTAATTTTCCTGGGAATAATTGTAATCGAGAATTGAACAGAAGAACCTGCTGGCCTGGCTCAAAAGAACGTTTCTGAACTATACGATCATGCCATCTTGTCGTTCTTTCCTTGTAGAGCTTAGCGTTTTCGTACGACTGGCTCCTAAATTCTTCTAATTCGTTGAGCTGCAGTAGCCGATGTTCCCCAGCCTTCTCTACGTCCAAGTTCAACTTCTTGATAGCCCAATATGCTTTGTGCTCAAGCTCCACAGGCAGGTGACAGGCCTTACCATACATTAATTGATACGGGGATGTACCGATCGGAGTTTTGAAAGCCGTCCGATAGGCCCACAAAGCATCATCCAACTTGTATGCCCAGTCCTTCCTGTTGATGCGTACTGTCTTCTCCAAGATTTGCTTAATCTCCCTGTTAGAAACCTCAGCTTGACCGTTAGTTTGAGGATGATAAGCGAGAGAAGTCTTATGCTTGACACCATATTTTCTAAGTAATGATTCAAACAATTTATTGCAAAAATGGGATCCCTCATCACTAATTATAGCCCGTGGTGTGCCAAATCTAGTGAAAATATTTTTATGCAGAAAACGTAGTACAACATGTGCATCATTAGTCTTAGTGGCTACTGCCTCTACCCATTTAGAAACGTAATCAACAGCAACCAAAATGTATGAGTATCCATTGGAAGAGGGAAAAGGACCCATAAAATCCATGCCCCACACATCAAAAAGTTCTACTTCTAGAATAAGGGTTAAGGGCATTTCATGGCGTCTAGAAATATTACCTGTCCTCTGGCATCTATCACATGTTTTTACAAAAGTATAACAATCTTTAAATAGAGTAGGCCAATAAAAACCAGATTGAAGTACCTTTGCTGCCGTACGAGTTGATCCAAAATGACCACCATAAGGAGAGGCATGACAATCATGTATAATCTTACCTACTTCTTCTGATGGAATGCACCTTCGAATTATTTGGTCAGAACATACCTTAAAGAGAAATGGGTCATTCCACAGGTAGGATTTCACATCATGGAAAAACTTATTTCTTTTCTGAGCATACAAGTCTGGTGGTATTTCTTTTCCTGCAAGAAAGTTTACAAAATCGGCATACCAAGGAAAAGAAGTTTTAACAGCATATAATCTCTCATCTGGAAAAACTTCTTTAATAGGAAAGGTTGCGATATTCTTTTCATGCTCTATCCTAGACAAATGGTCTGCGACTACATTCTCACAACCTTTTCTATCCTTGATCTCATAGTCGAACTCTTGCAATAACAGAATCCATCTTATGAGTCTGGGCTTGGAATCCTTTTTACTACTCAGATAACGAATAGCAGCGTGGTCAGTGTGCACTATAGCCTTCGTACCAAGTAAATAGGGCCTGAATTTGACAAATGCAAACACAACAGCAAGCATCTCTTTTTCTGTAGTGGTATAATTCTGCTGAGCGCTGTCTAGAGTTCTACTTGCATAATATATAGCCCTAAAGAACTTATCTCGACGTTGCCCTAAGACAGGTCCTAAAGCATAGTCACTAGCATCGCACATGATTTCAAATGGTTGACTCCAGTCAGGCACAACAATGATAGGTGCGGAAATCAATTTTTCTTTTAAAAGATTAAAAGCTAGCAAACAATCTTTTGAAAACACAAATGGAGCATCCTTTTCAAGCAAATGGCACAGGGGTTTAGCAATTTTTGAAAAATCTTTTATAAAACGCCTATAAAACCCTGCATGGCCTAAGAAACTACGAACTCCTTTAACATTGATGGGCGGAGGAAGTTGTTCAATAACGGAAATTTTGGCTTTATCAACCTCCAAACCTCTTTCAGACACCTTGTGGCCTAAAACTATCCCTTCTTTTACCATAAAATGGCATTTTTCCCAATTTAAAACAAGGTTAGTCTATTGGCATCTTTGTAAAACACGAGAGAGATTATGCAAACAGTTATCAAATGATGAACCGAAAACAGAAAAATCATCCATAAATACCTCCATAATCTCTTCTACAAAGTCTGAAAATATGGTCATCATACAACGCTGAAAGGTAGCTGGAGCATTACACAGTCCAAATGGCATACGCCGGAAAGCATAAGTACCATAGGGACATGTGAATGTTGTTTTCTCTTTGTGTTCAGGCGCAATTGCAACTTGATTATAGCCTGAATAACCATCAAGAAAAGAATAATACGGATATCTAGCTAGCCTATCAAGCATTTGATCGATAAAGGGGAGAGGGAAGTGATCTTTCCTAGTGGCTTTATTTAATTTCCTATAATCAATACACACACGCCAGCCAGTGACTGCCCTAACGGATATGGACTAATCTTTTTCATTCTTAATAACAGTCTGGTTTGGACGAACTTTGGCTTCCGAGCTCTGAAAAAGTGAAACAGAGCAAAGTTTGGACCATGTGTCGTCCAAACCACCTAAAGAACTCCATCGGGTCGAAGTTTGAGTTCCTAACTCTCCAAAAACTCAAACGGAGCAAAGTTTGGACCAAGTTCGTCAAAACCATATGAAGAAACTCTCATTGGGACGAACCTTGGCTTCCGAGCTCTCAAAAAGTGAAACGAAGCAAAGTTTGCACCATGTGTCATCCAAACCACCTAAAGAACTCTCATTCGACCGAACTTTGAGTTCCTAACTCTCCAAAAACTCAAACGGACCAAAGTTTGGACCAAGTTTGTCCAAACCATATGAAAAACACTCATTCGTACTAACATTGGGTTTCGAGGTCTCAAAAACTTAAATGGAGCAAAGTTTGGACCATGTGTCGCCCAAACCACCTAAAGAACTTTCATTGGGCCGAACTTTGAGATCCTAACTCTCGAAAATCTCAAACAGAGCAAAGTTTGGACCAAGTTCGTCCAAACCATATGAAAAACTCTCATTGGGAAGAACTTTGGGTTCCGAGGTATCAAAAACTGGAATGGAGCCAAGATTTGACCATGTTTCGCCCAAACCACCTAAAGAACTCTCATTGGGCCGAACTTTAAGTTCCTAACTCTCCAAAAACTCAAACGGAGCAAAGTTTGGACAAAGATCGTCCAAACCATATGAAAAACTCTCATTGGGACGAACTTTGGCTTCCGAGCTCTCAAAAACTGAAACGGAGAAAAGTTTGGAACATGTGTCGTCCAAACCACCTAAAGAACTCTCATTGGGCCGAACTTTGAGTTCCTAACTCTCGAAAATCTAAAACGGAGCAAAGTTTGGACCAAGTTCGTCCAAACCATATGAAAAACTCTCATTGGGAAGAACTTTGGGTTCCGAGGTATCAAAAACTGGAATGGAGCCAAGATTTGACCATGTTTCGCCCAAACCACCTAAAGAACTCTCATTGGGCCGAACCTTGAGTTCCTAACTCTCCAAAAACTCAAACGGCGCAAAGTTTAGACCAAGTTCGTCCAAACCATATGAAAAACTCTCATTGGGACGAACTTTGGCTTCCGAGCCCTCAAAAACTGAAACGGAGAAAAGTTTGGAACATATTTCTTCCAAACCACCTAAAGAACTCTCATTGGGCCGAACTTTAAGTTCCTAACTCTCCCAAAACTCAAACGGAGCAAAGTTTGACCAAGTTCGTCCAAACCATATGAAAAACTCTCATTGGGACGAACTTTGGGTTCCGAGCTCTCAAAAACTGAAACGGAGAAAAGTTTGGAACATGTGTCGTCCAAACCACCTAAAGAACTCTCATTGGGCCGAACTTTGAGTTCCTAACTCTCCAAAAACTCAAACGGAACAAAGTTTTGACCATGTTCGTCCAAACCATATGACAAACTCTTATTGGGACGAACTTTGGGTTCCGTGGTCTCAAAAACTGAAATGGAGCAAAGTTTGGACCATGTGTCGCCCAAACCACCTAAAGAACTCTCATTGGGCAGAACCTTGAGTTCCTAACTCTCCAAAAACTCAAACGGCGCAAAGTTTAGACCAAGTTCGTCCAAACCATATGAAAAACTCTGATTGGGACGAACTTTGGCTTCCGAGCCCTCAAAAACTGAAACAGAGCAAAGTTTGGAACATATTTCTTCCAAACCACCTAAAGAACTCTCATTGGGACGAACTTTAAGTTCCTAACTCTCCCAAAACTCAAACGGAGCAAAGTTTGGACCAAGTTCGTCCAAACGATATGAAAAAACTCTCATTGGGACGAACTTTGGCTTCCGAGCTCTCAAAAACTGAAACGGAGAAAAGTTTGGAACATGTGTCGTCCAAACCACCTAAAGAACTCTCATTGGGCCGAACTTTGAGTTCCTAACTCTCCAAAAACTCAAACGGCGCGAAGTTTGAACCAAGTTCGTCCAAACCATATGAAAAACTCTCATTGGGACGAACTTTGGCTTCCGAGCTCTATAAACTGAAACGGAGCAAAGTTTGGAACATATTTCTTCCAAACCACCTAAAGAACTCTCATTGGGCCGAACTTTAAGTTCCTAACTCTCCCAAAACTCAAACGGAGCAAAGTTTGGACAAAGATCGTGCAAACCATATGAAAAACTCTCATTGGGACGAACTTTGGCTTCCGAGCTCTCAAAAACTGAAACGGAGAAAAGTTTGGAACATGTGTCGTCCAAACCACCTAAAGAACTCTCATTGGGCCGAACTTTGAGTTCCTAACTCTCGAAAATCTAAAACGGAGCAAAGTTTGGACCAAGTTCGTCCAAACCATATGAAAAACTCTCATTGGGAAGAACTTTGGGTTCCGAGGTATCAAAAACTGGAATGGAGCCAAGATTTGACCATGTTTCGCCCAAACCACCTAAAGAACTCTCATTGGGCCGAACCTTGAGTTCCTAACTCTCCAAAAACTCAAACGGCGCAAAGTTTAGACCAAGTTCGTCCAAACCATATGAAAAACTCTCATTGGGACAAACTTTGGCTTCCGAGCCCTCAAAAACTGAAACGGAGAAAAGTTTGGAACATATTTCTTCCAAACCACCTAAAGAACTCTCATTGGGCCGAACTTTAAGTTCCTAACTCTCCCAAAACTCAAACGGAGCAAAGTTTGACCAAGTTCGTCCAAACCATATGAAAAACTCTCATTGGAACGAACTTTGGGTTCCGAGGTATCAAAAACTGGAATGGAGCCAAGATTTGACCATGTTTCGCCCAAACCACCTAAAGAACTCTCATTGGGCCGAACCTTGAGTTCCTAACTCTCCAAAAACTCAAACGGCGCAAAGTTTAGACCAAGTTCGTCCAAACCATATGAAAAACTCTCATTGGGACAAACTTTGGCTTCCGAGCCCTCAAAAACTGAAACGGAGAAAAGTTTGGAACATATTTCTTCCAAACCACCTAAAGAACTCTCATTGGGCCGAACTTTAAGTTCCTAACTCTCCCAAAACTCAAACGGAGCAAAGTTTGACCAAGTTCGTCCAAACCATATGAAAAACTCTCATTGGAACGAACTTTGGGTTCCGAGCTCTCAAAAACTGAAACGGAGAAAAGTTTGGAACATGTGTCGTCCAAACCACCTAAAGAACTCTCATTGGGCCGAACTTTGAGTTCCTAACTCTCCAAAAACTCAAACGGAACAAAGTTTTGACCATGTTCGTCCAAACCATATGAAAAACTCTTATTGGGACGAACTTTGGGTTCCGTGGTCTCAAAAACTGAAATGGAGCAAAGTTTGGACCATGTGTCGCCCAAACCACCTAAAGAACTCTCATTGGGCAGAACCTTGAGTTCCTAACTCTCCAAAAACTCAAACGGCGCAAAGTTTAGACCAAGTTCGTCCAAACCATATGAAAAACTCTGATTGGGACGAACTTTGGCTTCCGAGCCCTCAAAAACTGAAACGGAGCAAAGTTTAGAACATATTTCTTCCAAACCACCTAAAGAACTCTCATTGGGACGAACTTTAAGTTCCTAACTCTCCCAAAACTCAAACGGAGAAAAGTTTGGACCAAGTTCGTCCAAACGATATGAAAAAACTCTCATTGGGACGAACTTTGGCTTCCGAGCTCTCAAAAACTGAAACGGAGAAAAGTTTGGAACATGTGTCGTCCAAACCACCTAAAGAACTCTCATTGGGCCGAACTTTGAGTTCCTAACTCTCCAAAAACTCAAACGGCGCGAAGTTTGAACCAAGTTCGTCCAAACCATATGAAAAACTCTCATTGGGACGAACTTTGGCTTCCGAGCTCTATAAACTGAAACGGAGCAAAGTTTGGAACATATTTCTTCCAAACCACCTAAAGAACTCTCATTGGGCCGAACTTTAAGTTCCTAACTCTCCCAAAACTCAAACGGAGCAAAGTTTGGACCAAGTTCGTCCAAACCATATGAAAAACTTTCATTGGGACGAACTTTGGCTTCCAAGCTCTCAAAAACTTAAACGGAGAAAAGTTTGGAACATGTGTCGTCCAAACCACCTAAAGAACTCTCATTGGGCCGAACTTTGAGTTCCTAACTCTCCAAAAACTCAAACAGAGCAAAGTTTTGAGCAAGTTTGTCCAAACCATATGAAAAACTCTTATTGGGACGAACTTTGGGTTCCGAGGTCTCAAAAACTGAAATCAAGCAAAGTTTGGACCATGTGTCGTCTAACCACCTAAAGAACTCTCATTGGGCCGAACTTTGAGTTCCTAACTCTCCAAAAACTCAAACGGAACAAAGTTTTGACCAAGTTCGTCCAAACCATATGAAAAACTCTTATTGGGACGAACTTTGGGTTCCGTGGTCTCAAAAACTAAAATGGAGCAAAGTTTGGACCATGTGTCGCCCAAACCACCTAAAGAACTCTCATTGGGCCAAAGTTTGGACCAAGTTCGTCCAAACCATATGAAAAACTCTCATTGGGACGAACTTTGGGTTCCGAGGTCTAAAAAACTGAAATGGAGCAAAGTTTGGACCATGTGTTGCCCAAACCACCTAAAGAACTCTCATTGCGCCGAACTTTGAGTTCCTCACTCTCCACAAACTCAAATGGCACAAAGTTTAGACCAAGTTCGTCCAAACCATATGAAAAACTCTAATTGGGACGAACTTTTGCTTCCGAGCTCTCAAAAACTGAAACGGAGCAAAGTTTGGAACATATTTCTTCCAAACCACTAAAGAACTCTCATTGGGCCGAACTTTAAGTTCCTAACTCTCACAAAACTCAAACGGAGAAAAGTTTGGACCAAGTTCGTCCAAACCATATGAAAAACTCTCATTGGGACGAACTTTGGGTTCCAAGCTCTCAAATACTGAAACGGAGCAAAGTTTGGAACATATTTCGTCCAAACCACCTAAAGAACTCTCATTGGGCCGAACTTTGATTTCCTAACTCTCCAAAAGCTCAAACGGAGCAAAGTTTGGACCAAGTTCGTCCAAACCATATGAAAAACTCTCATTGGGACGAACTTTGGCTTCCGAGATCTCAAAAACTGAAATGGAGCAAAGTTTGGAACATATTTCGTCCAAACCACCTAAAGAACTCTCATTGGGCCGAACTTTGAGTTCCTATATCTCCAAAAACTCAAACGGAGCAAAGTTTTGACCAAGTTCGTCCAAACCATATGAAAAACTCTTATTGGGACGAACTTTCGGTTCCGAGGTCTCAAAAACTGAAATGGAGCAAAGTTTGGACCATGTGTCACCCAAACGACCTAAAGAACTCTCATTGGGCCGAACTTTGAGTTCCTAACTCTCCAAAAACTCAAACGGCGCAAAGTTTGGACCAAGTTCGTCCAAACCATATGAAAAACTCTTATTGAGACAAACTTTGGGTTCCGAGGTCTCAAAAACTAAAATGGAGCAAAGTTTGGACCATGTGTCGCCCAAACAACCTAAAGAACTCTCATTGCGCCGAACTTTGAGTTCCTAGCTCTCCACAAACTCAAACGGCGCAAAGTTTGGACCAAGTTCGTCCAAACCATATGAAAAACTCTTATTGGGACGAACTTTGGGTTCCGAGGTCTAAAAAACTGAAATGGAGCAAAGTTTGGACCATGTGTCGCCCAAACCACCTAAAGAACTCTCATTGCGCCGAACTTCGAGTTCCTAACTCTCCACAAACTCAAACGGCGCAAAGTTTAGGCCAAGTTCGTCGAAACCATATGAAAAACTCTTATTGGGACGAACTTTGGGTTCCGAGGTCTCAAAAACTGAAATGGAGCAAAGTTTGGACCATGTGTCACCCAAACGACCTAAAGAACTCTCATTGGGCCGAACTTTGAGTTCCTAACTCTCCAAAAACTCAAACGGCGCAAAGTTTGGACCAAGTTCGTCCAAACCATATGAAAAACTCTTATTGAGACAAACTTTGGGTTCCGAGGTCTCAAAAACTGAAATGGAGCAAAGTTTGGACCATGTGTCGCCCAAACCACCTAAAGAACTCTCATTGCGCCGAACTTTGAGTTCCTAACTCTCCACAAACTCAAACGGCGCAAAGTTTAGGCCAAGTTCGTCCAAACCATATGAAAAACTCTTATTGGGACGAACTTTGGGTTCCGAGGTCTAAAAAACTGAAATGGAGCAAAGTTTGGACCATGTGTCACCCAAACGACCTAAAGAACTCTCATTGGGCCGAACTTTGAGTTCCTAACTCTCCAAAAACTCAAACGGCGCAAAGTTTGGACCAAGTTCGTCCAAACCATATGAAAAACTCTTATTGGGACGAACTTTGGGTTCCGAGGTCTAAAAAACTGAAATGGAGCAAAGTTTGGACCATGTGTCGCCCAAACCACCTAAAGAACTCTCATTGCGCCGAACTTTGAGTTCCTAACTCTCCACAAACTCAAACGGCGCAAAGTTTAGACCAAGTTCGTCCAAACCATATGAAAAACTCTCATTGGGACGAACTTTGGGTTCCAAGCTCTCAAATACTGAAACGGAGAAAAGTTTGGAACATATTTCGTCCAAACCACCTAAAGAACTCTCATTGGGCCGAACTTTGATTTCCTAACTCTCCAAAAGCTCAAACGGAGCAAAGTTTGGACCAAGTTCGTCCAAACCATATGAAAAACTCACATTGGGACGAACTTTGGCTTCCGAGATCTCAAAAACTGAAATGGAGCAAAGTTTGGAACATATTTCGTCCAAACCACCTAAAGAACTCTCATTGGGCCGAACTTTGAGTTCCTATATCTCCAAAAACTCAAACGGAGCAAAGTTTTGACCAAGTTCGTCCAAACCATATGAAAAACTCTTATTGGGACGAACTTTCGGTTCCGAGGTCTCAAAAACTGAAATGGAGCAAAGTTTGGACCATGTGTCACCCAAACGACCTAAAGAACTCTCATTGGGCCGAACTTTGAGTTCCTAACTCTCCAAAAACTCAAACGGCGCAAAGTTTGGACCAAGTTCGTCCAAACCATATGAAAAACTCTTATTGAGACAAACTTTGGGTTCCGAGGTCTCAAAAACTGAAATGGAGCAAAGTTTGGACCATGTGTCGCCCAAACCACCTAAAGAACTCTCATTGCGCCGAACTTTGAGTTCCTAGCTCTCCACAAACTCAAACGGCGCAAAGTTTGGACCAAGTTCGTCCAAACCATATGAAAAACTCTTATTGGGACGAACTTTGGGTTCCGAGGTCTAAAAAACTGAAATGGAGCAAAGTTTGGACCATGTGTCGCCCAAACCACCTAAAGAACTCTCATTGCACCGAACTTTGAGTTCCTAACTCTCCACAAACTCAAACGGCGCAAAGTTTAGGCCAAGTTTGTCCAAACCATATGAAAAACTCTTATTGGGACGAACTTTGGGTTCCGAGGTCTCCAAAACTGAAATGGAGCAAAGTTTGGACCATGTGTCACCCAAACGACCTAAAGAACTCTCATTGGGCCGAACTTTGAGTTCCTAACTCTCCAAAAACTCAAACGGCGCAAAGTTTGGACCAAGTTCGTCCAAACCATATGAAAAACTCTTATTGAGACAAACTTTGGGTTCCGAGGTCTCAAAAACTGAAATGGAGCAAAGTTTGGACCATGTGTCACCCAAACCACCTAAAGAACTCTCATTGCGCCGAACTTTGAGTTCCTAACTCTCCACAAACTCAAACGGCGCAAAGTTTAGGCCAAGTTCGTCCAAACCATATGAAAAACTCTTATTGGGACGAACTTTGGGTTCCGAGGTCTCAAAAACTGAAATGGAGCAAAGTTTGGACCATGTGTCACCCAAACGACCTAAAGAACTCTCATTGGGCCGAACTTTGAGTTCCTAACTCTCCAAAAACTCAAACGGCGCAAAGTTTGGACCAAGTTCGTCCAAACCATATGAAAAACTCTTATTGGGACGAACTTTGGGTTCCGAGGTCTAAAAAACTGAAATGGAGCAAAGTTTGGACCATGTGTCGCCCAAACCACCTAAAGAACTCTCATTGCGCCGAACTTTGAGTTCCTAACTCTCCACAAACTCAAACGGCGCAAAGTTTAGACCAAGTTCGTCCAAACCATATGAAAAACTCTCATTGGGACGAACTTTTGCTTCCGAGCTCTCAAAAACTGAAACGGAGCAAAGTTTGAAACATATTTCTTCCAAACCACCTAAAGAACTCTCATTGGGCCGAACTTTAAGTTCCTAACTCTCCCAAAACTCAAACGGAGAAAAGTTTGGACCAAGTTCGTCCAAACCATATGAAAAACTCTCATTGGGACGAACTTTGGGTTCCAAGCTCTCAAATACTGAAACGGAGAAAAGTTTTACCATGTGTCATCCAAACCACCTAAAGAACTCTCATTGGGCCGAACTTTGATTTTCTAACCCTCCAAAAGCTCAAACGGAGCAAAGTTGGGACCAAGTTCGTCCAAACCATATGAAAAACTCTCATTGGGACGAACTTTGGCTTCCGAGTTCTCAAAAACTGAAACGGAGCAAAGTTTGGAACATATTTCGTCCAAAGCACCTAAAGAACTCTCATTGGGCCGAACTTTGAGTTCCTAACTCTCCAAAAACTCAAACGGAGCAAATTTTTGGCCAAGTTCATCCAAACTATATGAAAAATCTTATTGGGACGAACTTTGGGTTCCGTGGTCTAAAAAACTGAAATGGAGCAAAGTTTGGACCATGTGTCGCCCAAACCACCTAAAGAACTCTCATTGGGCCGAACTTTGAGTTCCTAACTCTCCAAAAACTCAAACGGAACAAAGTTTTGACCAAGTTCGTCCAAACCATATGAAAAACTCTTATTGGGACGAACTTTGGGTTCCGTGGTCTCAAAAACTGAAATGGAGCAAAGTTTGGACCATGAAAGGATCTTACCTCGGATGCATGGGTAGGGGTTGGCCATTCTCGGATAGCTTTTACCTTTTCTTCATCAACTTTCACTCCATCCTTTCCAACAATGAATCCTAGGAAATTGACTTGTTCTAGACAAAAACTACACTTTTTGAAGTTGGCATAAAGCTTCTCTTCTCTAAGTTTAAGTAAAATTGTCTTAACATGCAAAATATGATCATTCAAGCCTTTTGAGTAAACAAGGATATCATCAAAGTATACAACCACAAATTTTCCTATGTATTCCCTCAAAACATGATTCATTAGCCTCATAAAAGTACTTGGTGCATTAGTGAGGCCAAATGGCATAACAAGCCACTCATAAAGCCCAAACTTTGTTTTGAAGGCCGTTTTCCATTCATCTCCTACATGCATACGAATTTGATGATAACCACTCTTAAGATCTATTTTTGAAAACAGATTAGCACCATGTAATTCATCTAACATGTCATCTAATCGAGGAATAGGATGTCGATACTTTACCGTTATTTTGTTGATAGCTCGACAATCAACACACATCCTCCATGTACCATCTTTCTTGGGTACCAAAATCACCGGAACCGAGCAAGGACTCATGCTTTCTCTAATATATCCTTTATCCATGAGTTCTTCCACTTGCCTTTGGATCTCCTTAGTCTCGGTTGGATTGGTCCTATAGGCAGCAATGTTTGGAAGAGTTGCACCCAGAATGAAGTCAATTTGATGTTCAATCCCTCTTAAAGGAGGCAATCCCGTAGGTGCATCTTCATGTGGAAACATGTCATTAAATTCCTGCAAAAGAGACTTAAAAGCACTGGGCAAACCATCATTAGAGTTAGGTTCAGTTACTAAACACTTTCCTTTGCACATAAGTACAAAGTTTGGTGCTTCGAATGAAAACAGATTTCTCACTTCCCCCTTTCTTAGAACCAAACTCACATTCTTTCTTTTTTCCTCAAAATCACTCTTTTTTCCCACTTCGTTTTCACTCACCTTTTTCCCCTCACTTTCCTCTCTTTTTTCACTCTTCTCTCTTTCTTTTAACTTACTTTCTTCTCTCCTCTCTTTTTCTTCAAATTCTTTTCTTTTCTTCTCTAATTTCAAATGATCACAATGTACTTCATATGGAGATAATGGCAGCAAAGTAAACTTCTTCCCATCCAAAGTAAATGTGTACTTGTTGAACAATCCATCATATGTGACTTCTCTATCATATTGCCAAGGTCGGCCTAACAAAATATCTCCCGCATGCATAGGTACAACATCACAAAGAACTTCATCTTTGTACCCTAAAGTAAAAGAAACAAGAACTTGAGAGTTTACCTTCAATTCTCCTTTGTTTGTCAACCATTGAAGTTTATATGGTTTTGGATGTGGACGAGTAGTAAGTTGGAGCCTTTTCACAAGAAAAGTACTTACCACATTTGTGCAACTTCCACTATCAATCACCAAGCTGCATGGGCTTCCTTCAATCAAACATCTTGTGTGAAACAAGTTTTCCCTTTGATCTTCAACTTTCTCTTCCTTGATTTTCACATTAAGTACCCGCCTTGTAATCAAGGATATGGAATTACCTTCTTCAATATACTCGTCATCATCGGGTGTTTCATATTCTTCTTCAAGTTGTGCATCATTTTCCTCACATTCATCTTCCGAATCAATCATGCCATTTCTTATCACCATGACTCTTTTATTGACACACTCTTTGCTCATGTGTCCATACCCTTTGCACTTCCAACATTGAATAGAGCTAGTTTTCTCCCTTACCTCCTTTGAAGCTTCAACCTTCTTAGTATTAGAGCTTTCGGCCTCCACTCTTTTGGCAGCCACAAATTTCCCCTTTGATTGCATTGATTCATTCCTATTTACAAAACCATCCTTGTTCCACGTATTAGAACTTGAAAAGGTGTGAGTTTTAGATACATACCTTTTTGAACGCTCCTTTTCTTCCTTCAATTGAGCTTCAATTTTGATAGCATAATGATACATATCTTCCATATAAGGTGGTGGATTTCTATCAACAAGATGAGCAATTTCTTGATTCAAACCTCCAAGGAATCTAGACATGGTGTCTTCCTCATCTTCTCGAATTTTTGCTCTTCCAATCAAAGTCTCCATCTCTCGATAATATTCAGCTTCACTTTTTGTACCTTGCCTCAAAGCTTGCAATTTAGTTTTCAAATCTCTTTCATAATGTTTTGGAACAAACCTTTTCCTCATGGCTTCTTTGAGTTCTTCCCAAGTTTCTATTGGATCCTCCTCTTTCCTCCTTCTCTCGGACTTGAGATAATGATACCATTCAGATCCATAGTTGGTAAATTCGGCAATGGCAAGTTTCATCTTCTTATTCTCACTAAATGTGTTGCAATCAAACACATGTTCTATCTTTCTTTCCCATTGCAAATATGTCTCCGAATCCGCCGTTCCAGTAAAAGGTGGGATCTTGAGTTTAACTCCTCCATCTCTATCTTCATGCACTCTCTCCATCCTTCTAGGTTGCATCACATTGGCGAGGTTATTTCTTCCTCTCCCTCTCACATTTCCTCTACCTCCAAGCTGTCTTTCATGTGAAAGGATTTGGAATTCCCCAATTCCGTTAAAGCGGAAGCGTAATTGGGACCGATTCGTAGTTAATTTTGTTTATCCAAAAATACTATTGCATTGGTTAAAACATAGAACAAATTCTATAGAAACTTAAGGCTAAGCATACAAAATTTAGATCTAAATCTATAATAAAGAAAAGAGAAGCAAACCTCCGTTGACTACTCTGAATACTTCAACGGATGATTCTTGATTGTTCTGCAACAACGAAGAACACCACCATTTGATCTTCCCCGCTATAACTCTGAGATTAGGAACGTAGTTGTGGGACTACCTAATCTTGAATGGGAAAAACTCTAGAGAGAAAATTCTCCCTAAAGTTCCTGAGTTGAGAGAATATGAGAGGGAGGCTAGAGATAATGCAAGAGTGCATTCTTGTGGCCTTATGTTGTTGTACTTAAACCCTAGGTTTAGTGTTCTATTTATAGGAGAAAGGCCATGAATAAAATATTCATTTAAAATCAATTATTTCCATAATTGATTTAATCTTTTCCATAATTGATTTAATCTTTTCCATAATTAATCAATTCCATAACCAACCAATTCCATGACCAATCAATTCCATAATTGATTAATCTTTTCCATAAATGATTGATCACTTCCATAAGTGATTAAATCATTTCCATAAATGATTAATTACTTCCATAAGTGATTAATCATTTTCATAATTGATTAATTTCCAATTAATTAATTCTTTAATTAATTAATCACCAATTAAATATCATATATTTAATTTCAGACCTTCTATTAGTTAATTAATTAATTACCCAATTAAATATCATATATTTAATTTGAGACCTTCAATTAATTAATTCTATAATATGAATCAAATTCATATTAAAATTTGAACTCCTTCAAATTCTCTTATATCCTATAAATTTAATATGAATCAAATTCATATTAATATTT
Source organism: Luffa aegyptiaca (assembly GCA_017139565.1). Lineage (NCBI taxonomy): Eukaryota > Viridiplantae > Streptophyta > Magnoliopsida > Cucurbitales > Cucurbitaceae > Luffa > Luffa aegyptiaca. The sequence continues at coordinate 23,244,959 of CM029401.1, read as the reverse complement.
GAACTTCTTCAAATATTTATTTCTCTCATAGACTATAGTTTAATTAAATCTCATTTAATTTAAACTAAATTGAATAATTAATTAATTCATAATTAATTAATTTATCTTCTAATTAAATACCATATATTTAATTAGACATGTATTTGAACTCTTTCAAATATATCAATCTCTCAATATAATAAAGTTTAATCTAAAATTAAACTTTATATTTTAATGCATCACTATACATTATATTAATTTGTATCTCGTACAATTAACTTAATTCCCAATATGAATTTGAACTATTCAAATTCTCTCAAGATATATTTGTTCCTAATTACTCTTTACGAGCTAGCAGGGGGACCTAATGGACCTACAGATCAGAAGCTCCAATGATATGAGGTTAATAGATTAAACTCATTAATCAGGTTAACCAATATTCATTAGCTGTGGGTCATTCCACTAAAGACCCACAGCTGAACTCTTCTCACTGTAGAACATTTCTGTGTCCATGGATGTAGACCTATGCCGATAAGTCAATCCTTCACGAGTGTTCGTAATCACAGCTGGGTCAAATTACCGTTTTACCCTTGTGTTACATCTGTCTCCTTAAGTACCAGCGCTCCTCTAATGAACAACTTGTTTATGGTCCAACCATTAAACAGAAAGTCCCTCTCGGGCCAGTGAGAGGGCAGGATCCCTTTGTTCAAGTCCCGGAGTCATCACTTAAGGGAACACTCATCTACTTCTCCTAGATGTGGGAAGGAGTGAATTCCTTCTTGTGTTGTCATGTCCCCAGCCTCCCACTCGGTCTTGTCCCCAAAAAGGAAGGCATATTGAGTCGGCGTATTGGCCACTCTCACCCATGCTAATCAAAGGACAATCCCTCATGAGAAGGAGTTCATGACACACTCAGGATTAAGACTGAGTTACCTAGGTCATCGTATTGAAACAGTAAACTAACTAGTTAACGGTGTTACATCTAGTGGTTTACTATTTCGTGGTCCGGTCTTATGCAAACTCATTGCATAGGATACCCCTGCTCGCATGTCTCCTACATGGACGCCTTGGATTAATACGTCTGTATCGAATACAAAGTGGGTCGTATCACATAGTGTTACCAGGATAAGGTACCCAACATTATCCTTGTACTATAGACCTTTTAGGTTGTTACTTGAACACCAATCCCCGTATGTCCCCACATACTAGTTCAAGTCACATGTAAACAACCTTGGATCTTAGTTTATTGGATTTGGGTCAAATTGTGCAATATTTAAAAATAACACTTTATTGTCGAAACTCAATAACACTTTATTGAAACAAGTATACAATTTGTTTACATTCACTATCTACGAGTTTTAGGGCATAAAACCCAACAAACTCCCACTTGAACTAAAACTCTAGTTTAGTGGGATGTACAATAATCTATACAGCAGTGGGTGTATAAATACATGTATAAAACATATACAATGTACAAATACAATAAACTAGGGCATCACTATACCCATTTCATAATGGTATCACTATACCCATTACATTTCTCCCACTTGCCCTAGATTTCATTTTTGTACATAACTCGTAGACCTAGACCTTCTAGATGACCCTCAAACACTTTAGCCGAGAGAGCCTTCGTGAATTAATCAGCAAAATCCCATTCAATTCAATGTGTCTGTTTGTCTTGGGCTGCGAGGTTCTTTTGAATTTGCCATAACACCACTGTATCACTATAAAGTGTGATGGGCAAGTTCACATTTGGAACACATTCCAAATCAGTCAAGAACTTCTTAAGCCATACAGTCTCTATCGCTGCTTCACAAGTAGCTATATTTTCGGCCTATATGGTCAAGACTGTAACTATGTCATACTATAGCTCATTTGTAAAGATTGACCATAGATGCTGATGTAGATTTCCTTAAATCCTTATCAGTCTTAAAATCCATGTCAGTGTATCCTGTAAGGATCAAATCCTTAGTCCCATACACGAGCATATAGTTCCTCGTTCTCCTAAGATGCTTGAGGATATTCTTAACGGTTTTCCAGTGATCAAATCTTGGATTAGATTGATACTTACTGACAATCCCTATTGCATAGGGCATTCGTCTCATGTCCTCAACCTCTTGAGGTGTTTTAGGAAACATTTTCTTAGACAAAAGAATTCCATGTCTAAAAGGTAGTGAACCCTTATTGGAATTCTGCATCTTATATCTAACTAACATTTTGTAGATATAAGATACTTGAGACAAGGCTAGCTTTTTGTTCTTACGGTTCCTAAACAATTTGGATCCCAAGAACAAACTCAGCTTCTCCCAAATTTTCATTTGGAATTGAGCTGCTAGCTCCTTTTACTAGTCAGTAAGATAACCTACATCATTCCCAATGATTAGGATATCAATCATATACAACACTAAGTAAGCTACTGAACTATTGATGATCACTTGTAAACACAAGACTCATCAATGTTCTGATTAAAGCCAAAAGATTTGGTCACTATATCAAATCTTATATTTCAAGATCGAAATGCTTAGGTCAATCCATGAATGGATCACTTAAGCTTGCAAACCCTTTTGCTTTTGATCTTGTTGTATGAACCCTTCTGGTTAAGACATGAATGTCTCATTTCCTCTCGTAAATCCACTTGTAACTAATAGGTGTTACCCATCAAGCAGATCTACAAGATCCCAAATGGAAGTGAAATACAAAAGACTTCATTTCTAGGTTCATGGCTTTAATCCTCTGATCGTTGTCAACATCATTCATTTTCTTTCTAAAAGATAATGAATCCTCTAATGCCATCATCAAGTATGATGACCTAGGCTTCAATCAAGCCCATGTAACGTTCAGGTTATAATATAACCCTCCCACTACATCGAGGCACTCTCAACTATTGAGATGGATGTGTCTGACTAGATGCATTGATCCATCAACAACTCATGTTGAACAACCAACCTCATCAACAACTCTTGTGGATGTTACTGTAGCTTCATTAGTTAACTTACTTAAACCGACTTTACTCTTGTGGTTTATGATTTTTGATGTGGACTTCTTCTGAGAATTTAGCATTTGTCGATACAAATTCTTTATTCTCTTGTGAATTGAAGAAGTATCCACTTCTCATTTTCTTTGGGGTTGCCTACTGCAGTATGCAATGCAGTCAACACTGCATGACCCCAAAACGAGTCAGACAATTGAGCATAGCTCAACATGGAATGAACCATATCCAATAGGGTTCCATTTCTCCTAAATGAGATTTAGGGTGTGATCCCATGTACTATCAAATAGTCCTGGAATCTCAAATCCCTATACTCAACACTTTGATCAGATCGAAGTGTTTTTATCATCTCACCTAACAAGTTTTCAACTTCAGTCCTAAGCCCCTTCGAATATCTCAAGAGCTTCAGACTTAAGTTGCATTAGGTAAAGATACTCATACCTTTGAATAATCATCCAAAAAAAAGATGAATTATTCATGCCCTCCCACTGCTTTAACATATTGAACCACAAGGATCCAAATGTACAAGCTCCAAGGGCTCTTTAGCTCTTAGATCTTTTCCAGTAAAAGACCTCTCAGTCATATTGCCCATAAGGCATGACTTACAAGGTAGTAGAGAGTCATCTTCTAACTTGCTTAGAAGTTCACTCTTGACCAATCTCCCAATCATATTGAGATTAATATGGTCTACCTTAAAACCAAATAAATGTATTTTCCTTTAGGAGAAACTTTGCCTCTTTTCACATTGAGTAGTAGCAGTCTTAAACAACTCAGTGTTCATGGCTGCTTTACTCTTGATTAGTCTTAAAACATTTAGGTTACTTTCCAGTAAAGCTAAACAAATGTCAACTCCCTTTCTTGAAACAAAACTGCGTTAGCAGAGAAAGGTTAAAGAGTAACATTGTTCCAGCAAATAAGACACAGAAATCAAATTTCTTTTGATCTTAGGAATTACATACACATTATCTAATAATATGTATTTTCTCCCACTGAGAAAAATAACTTAATGTTCCCCACTGATATAGCCAAAATAATCTCTCTAATTCTAACTTTGAGAGTTATTACACAAGCAGCAAGCTCTTGCCAGGAATTTATTCCTTTAAAAGAAGAACACACGTGATTTGTGGCCCCTGAATCAAGTATTCAGGGAGAATCACTATTCTTCACTAATCACATTTTCAAGACAGGTAAATAAAATTTACGGTCTTGAACAAGTTCTCTTTTTGCTAAGCAGGGTTCTATGTCATATTCACCAAGACCAATTCTTAATGAATTAGACATATGGGGCATGAGGACATTCCTCAGTTAAGAATAATCATAGACTTATTTACCACAATTTGTCGTTTAAGCTTGTTGCATTACCGTTATTTATAAAATGACGTAAGACAATACATAAAATTATTATATAATTGCTGAAGTAACAAATTACTTAATAGCACTAACCCATTACAAATAATCCAATCAAATTCTGCAAAAACAAATAAGCAATCAAAGAAACCCTATAAAACTATTGATTTAGTTTTTGCAACGGTACTTCAAAGGTTTAGAACAACAGCCACCGAAGGGTGGTCAGCTACTCCTCCTCTGAATTGAGACAATCTCAACCAAACTCTAACACCAGAATAACTCATATTCCGTTAGCGTTTAGTTACCGTTGTTCGGTCAAGGGTTAGTTAACACATTTAACTCATCCCTGTAAGTGTAACCCTCCCACTTTCAGATCTCAGAGGCACGCACCAACAGGCTACCAAAGGGAAAGACAACTGTTGGTAATTAGCCTAAGAGTTCCTATCCGATTCAGGAGTTCACGAAGTTCCGAATCCTATGATCAAGCCCTCCGAAGGGATGGTTGCGCCAGGACAACCTGCAGGCGGATCATAGGACTCTCACGGTGTGAACTAGGGGCGGAGACCGAGGGATACGTTGACACGTGTCCCGCTCCCACTTACTCTAGACATTTTTCCCATTCACCTTGTTATTGATTCATGCAAACACTATCCGAAGGGAGGCCGCTCCTAAGGCGACTCGAAGCCGAGCATGAACCTCACGTTGTGAATATAGGGACGTAGGAGCAAAACTTGATTTAAATCTCGTTTTGTAATTTTCCTCCCAATGAAAATGTCCTAAGGTTAATTTAGGGTTGTTTAACTTAGATAAAATTCGGCTAAGTCAATCTATCTAAGTCTGATCCTATTATAACAATTATGGAAAGGATTCAACCGCAATGTTTTAGGTGAATTAAACTTCTTTTAATAAACCCAACATTGCAAGTCAACATTACTATGGTTAATTCAACTCAAGGTTCGGGTCAGTTCCCAGGTAGGAGGTGTTCCGTAAACCGTCAACTTAAATACCCCCAACCTTAGACAGAACTTTACCGAGAGAGTTCCCTTATAACCACAGTAATGTAAGGTCTTTACTCTAAAGATCTAGGTGTATTAAACACTTTTAATAAACCTAGTGACATTGCATGCTAACATTTAACTATGATTAATTCAACTCTGGTATTCCGGGTCAGTTCCCAGGTAGGAGGTGTTCCGTAAACCGTCAACTTAAATACCTCCAGCCTTAGACAGAACTTAACCGGTGGAGTTCCCTTATAATCATAGTAATGTTTTTCCTACTTAGTCAATTAAAACTAATTTTAATTCTAAGTAAGAATAATTCTAATCCTATTAGAAATGTGATCTTATATCTAATTAATTTTAAACATTTTAAAATTAATTCATTTATCCTAAGATCCTATGTTTGCATGCAATTCTTTGTTATAGGTTAACGATTTCTATTCATTAATTTTATAACTATTATAAATTTTAATGAATTAACCCTATAACATGCTACTATGGTGAATAAATTAACAATCAAATTTTAATTAATTTATAAAACCATACATTAGCATACATGACATACCAAAAATATAACAATTATATTAATCTAAGGTAATGTCATGCTCAATGCAATTTAATTTTCTTTTAATTAACCTAACTCTTAAATTAATTATACAAGAAAATTAAAATTAAGCATTACCATTTTCATACATTAACATAACATTTATATTAATAGCTCATGAAAACTAATTAAGCATGTTAATTACTTATATAAATATAACTCTTATATTTTTAAACTAAAGTAATTTCTTGCTCAATGCAAATTAATTTTCTTCAATTAATCTAACTCTTAAATTAATAACTCAAGAAAATCAAAATTAAGCATTCATATTTTCATACATTAACATAACACTTTATATTATTTGCTCATGAAAATAAATAAGCAAATAAATTACTTTCATAAATATAACTCTTTATATTATTTACTAAAGTAATTTCATGCTCAATGCTTCTCAATTTTCATCCATTTAATCTTAACAATTTATATTAAATACTCATGAAAATAAAATTCATACATATTTCATACATTATAACATTTATAATAATAACTATGCACGAATATGCTTAACCTATGGTGGGATTTTAAGCTAAATGACATACTTTATGCAACAATCAATTAATTTAATACATACATCACATGCATAATTAAATTAAAAGTACCAAAATTGACCGGCATATTTGGTATATCCTAAGAAATTGAAAGCAATTTAAATTACAATAATTTAAATCCAAGACATATCTTGGTCTTCAAATATTTTCCTTTTTGGCATTTACAATTGATCTAATCAAAAGTATAAATCTAATGCCAACAAATATGCCTAAATAATCAATTTTGTAAATTAAAACAATATCACATATATGAAATTAAAATACCCACCATTGAACCAATGCTAATTTTAGAGAAACGAAATTAAATCTACGATCGGCTCTGATACCAATTCTAGGGACTACCGGACACTCACATATCTCCACAATGGTATGATATTGTCCACTTTGGGCATAAGCCCTCATGGCTTTGCTTTTGGTTCACCCCAAAAGGCCTCATACCAATGGAGATACTTGTCCTCCCTTATAAACCCATGATCATCCCCTTATCTAGCCAATGTGGGATTTTGGTCGCACTCCCAATATCATGTGCATCTAAGTCAAACATACCTTCATCTTCTTGGAGTGGCCGTACTTCCCTTTGTTGTTGTGCCCTCCTTTCTTGTCTATCTTCCCTCATCAATTCCAACATACCTTGAATTGCTTGAAGAATAGCAACATTTGGATCTATCACTTCTGGAACTTCTTCTCCATCATGCGACATTTTGTATTAAGTAACAAGGACCTTTCCACACTTCTCACAAAGATTTCACTCAAGGACACTCGTGTTTATCACTCAAGGGTAGGCTTTTGGTACTAGGTCAAAGATGTAAGGGTTGGCTTAAATTTTGGTGCAATCTTGCTGTAAGTTTGATATAACTAATTCAAATGATCAATTTTCACAAACTAAACTAGAGCAAATCAACTTTAAGATCAGCAACTACAAACTTTGAACAAACATACAATATAATGACACTAACTTTTGGTGTGCCTCGGATCTTCGAATAAAAGCTTTTTTCCTTTTTTTTTTTGTTTTTTTTTCTCTTTTTTTTTCTATTTGCTACTTATTTTTTTTTCTTCTTTTGCTACTGATTTCTTTTTCTTTTGCTACTGATTTTTTTTTCTTTTTTTTTCTTGATAATCCGAGAGCAAGACAAGAGAATACAAATTTGTAAAAAAAAATAAATGAAAAAAGTAAAGATATTTCACCTCTAGAGTCGGCCAAAGGATGTTGACAAAGGCTCTGATACCAAATGATAAGCGCCTAGTATGCTTAAGTTTACAAAGCTAGAGGTCCTTCTAGGATCCTTGTAAACGGACACAAATAAGACAAACTTACCGAATGATTCCAACCAAGAGTTTAATTATAAGATGAATCACTCTTAGATCAAACTTAGAATCTATGATGGTCACTCAAAGATCCTAAGACGACTCACTAAAGTTTTGACCAAGTTCGTCCAAACCATATGAAAAACTCTTATTTTGACGAACTTTGGGTTCCGTGGTCTAAAAAACTGAAATGGAGCAAAGTTTGGACCATGTGTCGCCCAAACCACCTAAAGAACTCTCATTGGGCCGAACTTTGAGTTCCTAACTCTCCAAAAACTCAAACGGCGCAAAGTTTGGACCAAGTTCGTCCAAACCATATGAAAAACTCTCATTGGGACGAACTTTGGCTTCCGAGCTCTCAAAAACTGAAACGGAGCAAAGTTTGGAACATATTTCTTCCAAACCACCTAAAGAACTCTCATTGGGCCGAACTTTAAGTTCCTAACTCTCCCAAAACTCAAACGGAGCAAAGTTTGGACCAAGTTCGTCCAAACCTTATGAAAAACTCTCATTGGGACGAACTTTGGCTTCTGAGCTCTCAAAAACTGAAACGGAGCAAAGTTTGGAACATATTTCGTCCAAACCACCTAAAGAACTCTCATTGGGCCGAACTTTAAGTTCCTAACTCTCCCAAAACTCAAACGGAGCAAAGTTTGGACCAAGTTCGTCCAAACCATATGGAAAACTCTCATTGGGACGAACTTTGGGTTCCAAGCTCTCAAATACTGAAACGGAGAAAAGTTTTACCATGTGTCGTCCAAACCACCTAAAGAACTCTCATTGGGCCGAACTTTGATTTCCTAACCCTCCAAAAGCTCAAACGGAGCAAAGTTTGGACCAAGTTCGTCTAAACCATATGAAAAACTCTCATTGGGACGAACTTTGGCTTCCGAGTTCTCAAAAACTGAAACGGAGCAAAGTTTGGAACATATTTCGTCCAAACCACCTAAAGAACTCTCATTGGGCCGAACTTTAAGTTCCTAATGAAGGTGTTCATATAACACATGCGGAAGCAATTGAAGATCGGAAGCACTTAAGACATTCAATTTTGCTCCTAAAGCATGCATGTTCTATAAAAGACAGAATATAGAGTTGAGAGAACACCAACCTTTGTAGCTCACTTATGTGGAACTCCTTGTGGTGTTTGCCTCTCCTATGCTCCTTGGACAACCTCTAGAGTCTTCCCTACTATTCTCTTGGGCCTAGAAAGACTTGTGGGAGTCTATAGAAGAAAGATAGAAGGGAATGCTTGATGGTACAAGCTTTTGGAAGGAGATGAAATGAGAGAGAATTTGAGGGAGAAAATTTGCAGCATAACACTAAATGAAAGCTTGCTCTTCTTGAATCTAATTCAAGCCCCTTTTATAGAAATCTCCCATGCAAAGACAAGCTTCATGACACTTAGCCACATGGCCAAGATGCAACTCAAAGTGGATTCTAGGTGTCTACTTCACAACACATGCATCTAGTGCATGGTTGTGTTGTTTTCCACTATGCATCATCATGCAAGAGTGGAAATGCCACTAAATCCATTATGAATTGTATCCTAATTGTAAATTTTCAGCTTGCAATTCATTTCAATTTCAATTCAAAATTGAAATTGATTTCTAGGCAATTAATTGGGACATTTCCAAGTAATTTTGATATGATTGATCCAATCAATCTTTATCACCTAATGTCATGAATTATATATGATTCCTAATACATATATATGGTATTTAAAACACTTTCAAATACCTCATCTCTCAATTCCTAATTTAATTCATAATTAAATCATTGTGTCGAACACGTCTTACGATAAAAACCCTATTTCCCGATTTTGAACGATTCAAAAATTCTTATCAATATGTTCTAGGCTTTAATCCGATATGAGCTAGTAGAGGGACCTAATGGACCTATAGATCATGGGCTCCAACGATTCAAGGCTAACCGACTAATCTCATTATCTAAGCTAGCCAACATTCGTTAACTATCGGGACACTCCACTATAGCCCGATAGTTGCACTCCCCTCACTATAGATATATTTCCGTCCACTTGATTTAACCATGTTCAGTAAGTCGTTCCTTCACAGGTTGTTCGTAGCTATAGCTAGGTCAAATAACCGTTACACCCCTATAGTACTTCTTGTTCCTTAAGTTCCACTAATCCTCTAATGAACAATCGGTTTGCGGTCCAACCATCAAACCTAAGTTCCTCTCGATCCAACGAGAGGGTGGGGCCCCTTGTTCAAGTCCTGGAGTTAGTACTTAAGAGAACAACCTCTCTGCTATCCCTAAAATGGGTAGGAGTGAATTCCGTCTTGCGAAACTATGTCCCCAGCTATCTATTCGATCTTATCCCCAAAATGGTAGGCTTGTCGAGTCGGCGATGCTGGCCACTCTCACCCATGCAGATCAAAGGATAATCTCTCATAAACAGGAGTTCATAGATAGCTCAGGATTAAGAACGAGTTACCTAGGTCATCTATGAGAAATAGTCAGTTTCTTCAGTAAACGGCGTTATAAAGAGAAAGTGACTTATTTCGTGGTCCAGTCTTATGCAAACTCATTGCATAGGACGCCCCCACTCGCATGTCACCACATGAACGATTTAGGATCTCATCGTTTGTACTTAATACAAAGTGGGCCGCATCCATAGTGTCACCAGGATAAGGCACCCAACCGTATCCTTATACTATAGACTATTTTGACTATAAACTTGAACTTGATCCTACGATATGTCCCTACATATAGTTCGAGTATTCATTTTATAGTCAAGGATCTTAGTTTATTGGATTTAGGTTAATCATTCGCAATTTACATATTCAATAACATCTTTTACTGAATAACCTCAATAACGTCTTTATTGGAAATAGAATATGTTTAATGATTTACAAACTACGAGTTTATAGGACATTAAACCCAACACCTAACTCTCCAAAAACTCAAACGGAGCAAAGTTTTGACCAAGTTCGTCCAAACCATATGAAAAACTCTTATTGGGATGAACTTTCGGTTCCGTGGTCTCAAAATCTGAAATGGAGCAAAGTTTGGACCATGTGTCGCCCAAACCACCTATAGAACTCTCATTGGGCCGAACTTTGAGTTCCTAACTCTCCAAAACCTCAAACGGAACAAAGTTTTGACCAAGTTCGTCCAAACCATATGAAAAACTCTTATTGGGACGAACTTTGGGTTCCGTAGTCTCAAAAACTGAAATGGAGCAAAGTTTGGACCATGTGTCGCCCAAACCACCTAAAGAACTCTCATTGGGCCGAACTTTAAATTCCTAACTCTCCAAAAACTCAAACGGCGCAAAGTTTGGACCAAGTTCGTCCAAACCATATGAAAAACTCTCATTGGGACGAACTTTGGCTTCCGAGCTCTCAAAAACTGAAACGGAGCAAAGTTTGGAACATATCTCTTCCAAACCACCTAAAGAACTCTCATTGGGCCGAACTTTAAGTTACTAACTCTCCCAAAACTAAAACTGAGACAAGTTTGGACCAAGTTCGTCCAAACCATATGAAAAACTCTCATTGGGCTGAACTTTGGGTTCTGTTGGGTTCCTAGAGTGAGTAAAAATTTAGTATAAAATACTCTAGAATTCCTGTGCAAGTATACACAGTCTGCAGCAAGTAATACTATCAATCCGAGCCCTGAATGAGTTTCCACTCTACCTATTTTTGTGTAACTTTTTAATGGTTTCAAGAATAATAAAATGATTGGGTTTTATCTGAATTATGCTGAAGCAAAATAAATGGCAGAACAATAAGTAAACAAATAGATAGACATATTAAAGACAGGCGCTGGTTAGGTTTTAGTGATTGTTATAAAATATGCTCTAGCAATATTATTGATCATGCATTTCTCGCAGTATTATTAGCGGATTCCTCCCGGAACTCCGGATCTTTTGGGACGTGTTTCAACCCCAATGAAGTACGACCGATCAAGCACTAGGCAACTGGCTATCCCTAGCTCAGTCACTGGCGTTCACCAATACACAATGATCGTAGTGTGGAGAATTCCCACACACTCTCTAAATCATCCCTGAAACTAGAGAGAGCTATTCACACCGGCTGGCCAGGCGGGAGTAAAATGAGAATAAGCACAACAATTAACCAAAATACGATAGTCAATATATTATTCGAGATGAAGCACAGTAATCACATTATTCCTAACCAACACCTTAAGCTACTTAGCTCATAACAGGCATAGGAATATGAGTTACAATCTGAGTATGCATGTCCATAACCACAAGTTAATAAAGAAAATAAACTCCCTAATCAACTTGCGGGTGATGGTGTTCTTGATGATCTTCAATCTCTCTACACTATACGGCTTCCACGGGAAGACTTGGAATATTTTCTCCCAAAAGTGGAATGAATTGGACTTGGGCGGCTCCTTCCTTTTATAGAGGTGATAGGAGGCTTGAATTAGGTCAACTAGGACACGTGTAAGGCTCTCCTTGCTCCTTTATCCCGAAAATAACTCAACAGAAGTCGGTTCATGAAGTTGGCTAACGAGATGTGACGTGGCAGTTTCTGCTCCCAGTTTTGCTGCAGCACAGAATTTGCTCCCTCCAGTCGCCCAGCAGCATAATCTGCACAAAGTGATTTCCAAAGCTTCCATTCTTCCAAATGGGTTAAATCATGTAATATCTCTCTAAAACCAACCCTATTAAGCATTAAAGACACACAAATCCTTATATAAATGAGGCCTAAATAACTACCTTTTGGGCAGTTATCAGGTTCCAAGCCCTCAAGTACTGAAACGGAGAAAAGTTTGACCATGTGTCGTCCAAACCACCTAAAGATCTCTCATTGGGACGAACTTTGATTTCCTAACTCTCCAAAAGCTCAAACGGAGCAAAGTTTGGACCAAGTTCGTCCAAACCATATGAAAGACTCTATTTGGGACGAACTTTTGGTACCCAACTCTCAAAAACTGAAACGGAGAAAAGTTTGGAACATGTGTCTTCCAAACCACCTAAAGAACTCTCATTGGGCCGAACTTTGAGTTCCAAACTCTCCAAAAACTAAAACGGAGCAAAGTTTTGACCAAGTTCGTCCAAACCATATGAAAAACTCTTATTGGGACGAACTTTGGCTTCCGAGGTCTCAAAAACTGAAATGGAGCAAAGTTTGGACCATGTGTCGTCCAAACCACCTAACGAACTCTCATTGGGCCGAACTTTGAGTTCCTGACTCTCCAAAAACTCAAACGGAACAAAGTTTTTACCAAGTTCGTCCAAACCATATGAAAAACTCTTATTGGGACGAACTTTGGGTTCCGTGGTCTCAAAAACTGAAATGGAGAAAAGTTTGGACCATGTGTCGCCCAAACCACCTAAAGAACTCTCATTGGGCCGAACTTTGAGTTCCTAACTCTCCAAAAACTCAAACGGTGCAAACTTTGGACAAAGTTCGTCCAAACCATATGAAAAACTCTCATTGGGACGAACTTTTGCTTCCGAGCTCTATAACCTGAAACGGATCAAAGTTTGGAACATATTTCTTCCAAACCACCTAAAGAACTCTCATTGGGCCGAACTTTAAGTTCCTAACTATCCCAAAACTCAAACAGAGCAAAGTTTGGACCAAGTTCGTCCAAACCATATGAAAAACTCTTATTGGGACGAACTTTGGGTTCCGTGGTCTCAAAAACTGAAATGGAGCAAAGTTTGGACCATGTGTCGCCCAAACCACCTAAAGAACTCTCATTGGGCCGAACTTTGAGTTCCTAACTCTCCAAAAACACAAACGGCGCAAAGTTTGGACCAAGTTCGTCAAAACCATATGAAAAACTCTTATTGGGACGAACTTTCGGTTCCGTGGTCTCAAAATCTGAAATGGAGCAAAGTTTTGACCATGTGTCGCCCAAACCACCTAAAGAACTCTCATTGGGACGAACTTTGAGTTCCTAACTCTCCAAAACCTCAAACGGAACAAAGTTTTGTCCAAGTTCGTCCAAACCATATGAAAAACTCTTATTGGGACGAACTTTGGGTTCCGTCGTCTCAAAAACTGAAATGGAGAAAAGTTTGGACCATGTGTCGCCCAAACCACCTAAAGAACTCTCATTGGGCCGAACTTTAAGTTCCTAACTCTCCAAAAACTTAAACGGCGCAAAGTTTGGACCAAGTTCGTCCAAACCATATGAAAAACTCTCATTGGGACGAACTTTGGCTTCCGAGCACTCAAAAACTGAAACGGAGCAAAGTTTGGAACATATCTCTTCCAAACCACCTAAAGAACTCTCATTGGGCCGAACTTTAAGTTCCTAACTCTCCCAAAACTAAAACGGAGACAAGTTTGGACCAAGTTCGTCCAAACCATATGAAAAACTCTCATTGGGACGAACTTTGGGTTCCAAGCGCTCAAGTACTGAAACGGAGAAAAGTTTGACCATGTGTCGTCCAAACCACCTAAAGATCTCTCAATGGGCCGAACTTTGATTTCTTAACTCTCCAAAAGCTCAAACAGAGCAAAGTTTGGACCAAGTTCGTCCAAACCATATGAAAAACTCTCATTGGGACGAACTTTTGGTACCCAACTCTCAAAAACTGAAACGGAGAAAAGTTTGGAACATGTGTCGTCCAAACCACCTAAAGAACTCTCATTGGGCCGAACTTTGAGTTCCTAACTCTCCAAAAACTCAAACGGAGCAAAGTTTTGACCAAGTTTGTCCAAACCATATGAAAAACTCTTATTGGGACGAACTTTGGCTTCCGAGGTCTCAAAAACTGAATTGGAGCAAAGTTTGGACCATGTGTCGTCCAAACCACCTAACGAACTCTCATTGGGCCGAACTTTGAGTTCCTAACTCTCCAAAAACTCAAACGGAACAAAGTTTTGACCTAGTTCGTCCAAACCATATGAAAAACTCTTATTGGGACGAACTTTGGGTTCCGTGGTCTCAAAAACTTAAATGGAGCAAAGTTTGGACCATGTGTCGCCCAAACCAACTAAAGAACTCTCATTGGGCCGGACTTTGAGTTCCTAACTCTCCAAAAACTCAAACGATGCAAAGTTTGGACCAAGTTCGTCCAAACCATATGAAAAACTCTCATTGGGACGAACTTTTTCTTCCGAGCTCTATAACCTGAAACGGAGCAAAGTTTGGAACATATTTCTTCCAAACCACCTAAAGAACTCTCATTGGGCCGAACTTTAAGTTCCTAACTATCCCAAAACTCAAACGGAGCAAAGTTTGGACCAAGTTCGTCCAAACCATATGAGAAACTCTTATTGGGACGAACTTTGGGTTCCGAGGTCTCAAAAACTGAAATGGAGCAAAGTTTGGACCATGTGTCGTCCAAACCACCTAAAGAACTCTCATTGGGCTGAACTTTGAGTTCCTAACTCTCCAAAAACTCAAACGGAACAAAGTTTTGACCAAGTTCGTCCAAACCATATGAAAAACTCTTATTGGGACGAACTTTGGGTTCCGAGGTCTCAAAAACTGAAATGGAGCAAAGTTTGGACCATGAGTCACCCAAACGACCTAAAGAACTATCATTGGGCCGAACTTTGAGTTCCTAACTCTCCAAAAACTCAAACGGCGCAAAGTTTGGACCAAGTTTGTCCAAACCATATGAAAAACTCTTATTGGGACGAACTTTGGGTTCCGAGGTCTCAAAAACTGAAATGGAGCAAAGTTTGGACCATGTGTCGCCCAAACCACCTAAAGAACTCTCATTGCGCCGAACTTTGAGTTCCTAACTCTCCACAAACTCAAACGGCGCAAAGTTTAGACCAAGTTCGTCCAAACCATATGAAAAACTCTCATTGGGACGAACTTTGGCTTCCGAGCTCTCAAAACTGAAACGGAGCAAAGTTTGGAACATATTTCTTCCAAACCACCTAAAGAACTCTCACTGGGCCGAAATTTAAGTTCCTAACTCTCCCAAAACTCAAACGGAGCAAAGTTTGGACCAAATTCGTCCAAACCATATGAAAAACTCTTATTGGGACGAACTTTGGGTTCCAAGCTCTCAAAAACTGAAAAGGAGCAAAGTTTGGAACATATTTCGTCCAAACCACCTAAAGAACTCTCATTGGGCCGAACTTTGAGTTCCTAACTCTCCAAAAACTCAAACGGAGCAAAGTCTTGACCAAGTTCGTCCAAACCATATGAAAAACTCTTATTGGGACGAACTTTGGGTTCCGTGGTCTCAAAAACTGAAATGGAGCAAAGTTTGGACCATGTGTCGCCCAAACCACCTAAAGTACTCTCATTGGGCCGAACTTTGAGTTCCTAACTCTCCAAAAACACAAACGGCGCAAAGTTTGGACAAAGTTCGTCCAAACCATATGAAAAAACTCTCATTGGGACGAACTTTGGCTTCCGAGCTCTCAAAAACTGAAACGGAGCAAAGTTTGGAACATATCTCTTCCAAACCACCTAAAGAACTCTCATTGGGCCAAACTTTAAGTTCCTAACTCTCCCAAAACTAAAACGGAGCAAAGTTTGGACCAAGTTCGTCCAAACCATATGAAAAACTCTCGTTGGGACGAACTTTGGGTTCCAAGCCCTCAAGTACTGAAACGGAGAAAAGTTTGATCATGTGTCGTCCAAACCACCTAAAGATCTCTCATTGCGCCGAACTTTGATTTCCTAACTCTCCAAAAGCTCAAACGGAGAAAAGTTTTGACCAAGTTCGTCAAAACCATATGAAAAACTCTCATTGGGACGAACTTTTGGTACCCAACTCTCAAAAACTGAAACGGAGAAAAGTTTGGAAAATGTGTCGTCCAAACCACCTAAAGAACTCTCATTGGGCCGAACTTTGAGTTCCTAACTCTCCAAAAACTCAAACGGAGGAAAGTTTTGACCTAGTTCGTCCAAACCATATGAAAAACTCTTATTGGGACGGACTTTGGGTTCCGAGGTCTCAAAAACTGAAATGGAGCAAAGTTTGGACCATGTGTCGTCCAACCACCTAAAGAACTCTCATTGGGCCGAACTTTGAGTTCCTAACTCTCCAAAAACTCAAACGGAAAAATGTTTTGACCAAGTTCGTCCAAACCATATGAAAAACTCTTATTGGGACGAACTTTGGGTTCCGTGGTTTAAAAAACTGAAATGGAGCAAAGTTTGGACCATGTGTCGCCCAAACCACCTAAAGAACTCTCATTGGGCCGAACTTTCAGTTCCTAACTCTCTAAAAACTCAAACGGTGCAAAGTTTGGACCAAGCTCGTCCAAACCATATGAAAAACTCTCATTGGGACGAACTTTTGCTTCCGAGCTCTATAAACTGAAACGGCTTCCAAACCACCTAAAGAACTCTCATTGGGCCGAACTTTAAGTTCCTAACTCTCCCAAAACTCAAACGAAGCAAAGTTTGGACCAAGTTCGTCCAAACCATATGAAAAACTCTCATTGGGACGAACTTTGGGTTCCATGCAGTCAAATACTGAAACGGAGCAAAGTTTGGAACATATTTCGTCCAAACCACCTAAAGAACTCTCATTGGGCCGAACTTTGATTTCCTAACTCTCCAAAAGCTCAAACGGAGCAAAGTTTGGACCAAGTTCGTCCAAACCATATGAAAAACTCTCATTGGGATGAAATTTGGCTTCCGAGCTCTCAAAAACTGAAACGGAGCAAAGTTTGGACCATGTTCGTCCAAACCATATGAAAAACTCTCATTGAGACGAACTTTGGCTTCCGTGCTCTCAAAAACTGAAACGGAGCAAAGTTTGGAACATGTGTCGTCAAAACCACCTAAAGAACTCTCATTGGGCCGAACTTTGAGTTCCTAACTCTCCGAAAACTCAAACGGAGCAAAGTTTGGACCATGTTCGTCCAAACCTTATGAAAAACTCTCATTGGGACGAACTTTTGGTTCCCAACTCTCAAAAACTGAAACGGAGCAACGTTTGGACGATGTGTCGTCCAAACCACCTATAGAACTGTGATCGAGTCGAAGTTTGCGTTCCTAACTCTCCAAAAACTCAAACGGAGCAAACTTTGGACCAAGTTCGTCCAAACCATATGAAGAAACTCTCATTGGGACAAATTTTGGCTTCCGAGCTCTCAAAAAGTGAAACGGAGCAAAGTTTGGACCATGTGTCATCCAAACCACCTAAAGAACTCTCATTGGGCCGAATTTTGAGTTCCTAACTCTCAAAAACTCAAACGGAAAAAAGTTTGGACCAAGTTCGTCAAAACCATATGAAAAACTCTCATTGGGACGAACTTTGGGTTCCGAGCTGTCAAAAAGTTAAACGGAGCAAAGTTTGGACCATGTGTCGTCCAAACCACCTAAAGAACTCTCATTGGGCCGATCTTTGAGTTCCTAACTCTCCAAAAACTCAAACGGAGCAAAGTTTAGACGAAGTTCGTCCAAACCATATGAAAAACTCTCATTGGGACGAACTTTTGGTTCCAAACTCTAAAAAACGGAAACGGAGCAAAGTTCGGCCCATGTGTCGTCCAAACCACTAAAGAACTCTCATCGGGTCGATGTTTGAGTTCCTAACTCTCCAAAAACTCAAACGGAGCAAAGTTTGGACAAAGTTCGTCAGAACCATATGAAAAACTCTCATTGGGACGAACTTTGGCTTCCGAGCTCTCAAAAACTGAAACGGAGCAAAGTTTGGACCATGTGTCGTCCAAACCACCTAAAGAACTCTCATTGGGCCGAACATTGAGTTCCTAACTCTCCCAAAACTCAGACGGAGCAAAGTTTGACTAAGTTTGTTCAAACCATATGAAAAACTCTCATTGGGACCAACTTTGGGTTCCGAGCTCTCAAAAACTTAAACGGAGCAAAGTTTGGACCATGTGTCATCCAAACCACCTAACGAACTCTCAACGGGTCGAAGTTTAAGTTTCTAACTCTCCAAAAACTCAAACGGAGCAAAGATTGGACAAAGTTCGTCCAAACCATATGAAAAACTGTCATTGGGACGAACTTTTGCTTCCGAGCTCTCAAAAAGTGAAACGGAGCAAAATATGGACGATGGGTCGTCCAAACCACCTATAGAACTCTCATCGAGTCGAAGTTTGAGTTCCTAACTCTCCAAAAACTCAAACGGAGCAAAGTTTGGACCATCTTCGTCCAAACCATATGAAAAACTCTCATTGGGACGAACTTTGGGATCCGAGCTCTCAAAAACTCAAACGGAGCAAAGATTGGAAAAAGTTCGTCCAACCCATATGAAAAACTCTCATTGGGACGAACTTTTAGTTCCCAACTCTCAAAAACTGAAACGGAGCAAAGTTTGGACTATGTGTCGTCCAAACCACCTAAAGAACTTTCATCGGGTCGAAGTTTGAGTTCCTAACTCTCCAAAAACTCAAACGGAGAAAAGTTTGGACCAAGTTCATCCAAACCATATGAAGAAACTCTCATTGGGACAAACTTTGGGTTCCGAGCTCTCAAAAATTTAAACGGAGCAAAGTTTGGACCATGTGTCGTCCTAACCACCTAAAGAACTCTCATTGGGCCGAACTTTGAGTTCCTAACTCTCCAAAAACTCAAACGGAGCAAAGTTTTTACCAAGTTCGTCCAAACCATATTAAAAACTCTCATTGGGACAAACTTTGGCTTCCAAGCTCTCAAAAACTGAAACGGAGCAAAGTTTGGAACTTGTGTCATCCAAACCACCTAAAGAACTCTCATTGGGCAGAACATTGAGTTCCTAACTCTCCCAAAACTCAGACGGAGAAAAGTTGGACTAAGTTAGTCCAAACCATATGAAAAACTCTCATTGGGACTAACTTTGGGTTCCGAGCTCTCAAAAACTTAAACGGAGCAAACTTTGGACCATGTGTTGTCCAAACCACCTAACGAACTCTGAACAGGTCGAAGTTTGAGTTTCTAACTCTCCAAAAACTCAAACGGAGCAAAGATTGGACAAAGTTCGTCCAATCCATATGAAAAACTATCATTGGGACGAACTTTTGCTTCCGAGCTCTCAAAAAGTGAAACGTAGCAAAGTTTGGACCATGTGTCGTAAAAACAACCAAAAGAACTCTCATTAGGTCGAACTTTGAGTTTCTAACTCACCAAAAACTCAAACGGAGCAAAGTTTGGACCAAGTCAGTCCAAACCATATGAAAAACCCTCATTGGGACGAACTTTGGGTTCCGAGCTCTCAAAAACTTAAACGGACCAAAGTTTGGACCATGTGTCGTCCAAACCACCTAAAGAACTCTCATTGGGTCGAAGTTTGAGTTCCAAACTCTCCAAAAACTGAAACGGAGCAAAGTTTGGAACAAGTTCGTCCAAACCATATGAAAAACTCTCATTTGGACGAACTTTGGGTTCCGAGCTCTAAAAAACTTAAACGGAGCAAAGTTTGGAACATGTGTCGTCCATACCACCAAAAGAACTCTCATTGGGCCGAACTTTGAGTTCCTAACTCTCCGAAAACTAAAACGGAGCAAAGTTTGGACCATGTTCGTCCAAACAATATGAAAAACTCTCATTGGGACGAACTTTGGGTTCCGAGCTCTCAAAAACTTAAACGGAGCAAAGTTGGGACCATGTGTCGTCCAAACCACCAAAAGAACTCTCATTGGGCCGAACTTTGAGTTTCTAACTTTCCAAAAACTCAAACGGAGCAAAGTTTGGACCAAGTTCGTCCAAACCATATGAAAAACTCTCATTGGGACGAACTTTTGGTTACGAGTTCTCAAAAAATGAAACGGAGCAAAGTTTGGACCATGTGTCGTCCAAACCACCTAAAGAACTCTCATTGGGCCGAACTGTGAGTTCCTAACTCTCTGAAAAACTCAAACGGAGAAAAGTTTGGACCATGTTCGTCCAAACCATATGAAAGACTCAAACGGAGAAACGTTCGGACCATGTGTCGTCGAAACCACCTAAAGAACTTTCATCAGGTCGAAGTTTGAGTTCCTAACTCTCCAAAAACTCAAACGGAGAAAAGTTTGGTCCAAGTTCGTCCAAACCATATGAAGAAACTCTCATTCGGACGAACTTTGGTTTCCGAGCTCTCAAAAAGTGAAACGGAGCAAAGTTTGGACCATGTGTCGTCCAAACCACCTATAGAACTCTCATCGGGCCGAACTTTGAGTTCCTAACTCTCCAAAAACTAAAACGGAGCAAAGTTTGGACCAAGTTCGTCCAAACCATATGAAGAACTGTCATTGGGACGAACTTTGGGTTCCGAGCTCTCAAATACTGAAACGGAGCAAAGTTTGGACCATGTGTCGTCCAAACCACCAAAAGAACTCTCATTGGGCCGAACTTTGAGTTTCTAACTTTCCAAAAACTCAAACGGAGCAAAGTTTGGAGCAAGTTCGTCCAAACCATATGAAAGACTCTCATTGGGACGAACTTTGGGTTCCGAGCTCTCAAAAACTGAAACGGGGTAAAGTTTGGACCATGTGTGGTCCAAACCACCTAAAGAACTCTCATTGGGCCGAACTTTGAGCTCCTAACTCTCCCAAAACTCAGACGGAGCGAAGTTTGACCAACTTCGTCCAAACCATGTGAAAAACTCTCATTGGGACGAACTTTGGGTTCCGAGCTCTCAAAAGCTTAAACAGAGAATGTTTGGACCATGTGTCGTCCAAACCACCTATAGAATTCTCATCGGGTCGAAGTTTGAGTTCCTAACTCTCCAAAAAGAGAAACGGGGCAAAGTTTGGACCATGTTCGTCCAAACCATATGGAAAACTCTCATTGGGACGAACTTTTGGTTCCCAACTCTCAAAAATTGAAACGGAGCAAAGTTTGGACGATGTGTCGTCCAAACCACCTAAAGAACTTTCATTGGGTCGAATTTTGAGTTCCTAACTCTCCAAAAACTCAAACGGAGCAAAGTTTGGACCAAGTTCGTCCAAACCATATGAAGAAACTCTCATTGGGACGAACTTTGGGTTCCGAGCTCTCAAAAATTGAAACGGAGCAAAGTTTGGACCATGTGTCGTCCTAACCACCTAAAGAACTCTAATTGGGCGAACTTTGAGTTCCTAACTCTCCAAAAACTCAAACGGAGCAAAGTTTGGACCAAGTTCGTCCAAACCATATGAAAAACTCTCATTGGGATGAACTTTAGGTACCCAACTCTCAAAAACTGAAACGGAGAAAAGTTCGAACCATGTGTCGTCCAAACCACCTAAATAACTCTCATCGGGTCGAAGTTTGAGTTCCTAACTCTCCAAAAACTCAAACGGAGAAAAGTTTGGACAGAGTTTGTCCAAACCATATGAAAAACTCTCATTGGGACGAACTTATGGTTACGAGATCTCAAAAAATGAAACGGAGAAAAGTTTGGACCATGTGTCGTCCAAACCACCTAAAGAACTCTTATTGGGCCGAACTTTGAGTTCCTAACTCTCTGAAAACTAATATGGAGCAAAGTTTGGACCATGTTCGTCCAAACCATATGAAAAACTCTCATTGGGACGAACCTTTGGTTCCCAACCCGCAAAAATTGAATCGGAGCAAAGTTCGGACTATGTGTCCTCAAAACCACCTAAAGAACTTTCATCGGGTCGAAGTTTGAGTTCCTAACTCTCTAAAAACTAAAACGGAGCAAAGTTTGGTCCAAGTTCGTCCAAACCATATGAAGACACTCTCATTGGGATGAACTTTGGCTTCCGAGCTCTCAAAAAGTGAAACGGAGCAAAGTTTGGACCATGTGTCGTCAAAACCACCTAAAGAACTCTCATTGGGCCGAACTTTGAGTTCCTAACTCTCCAAAAACTCAAACGGAGCAAAGTTTGGACCAAGTTCGTCCAAACAATATGAAGAACTGTCATTGGGACGAACTTTGGCTTCCAAGCTCTCAAATACTGAAACGGAGAAAAGTTTGGACAATGTGTCGTCCAAACCACCAAAAGAACTCTCATTGGGCCGAACTTTGAGTTTCTATCTTTCCAAAAACTCAAACGGAGCAAAGTTTGGAGCAAGTTCGTGCAAACCATATGAAAGACTCTCATTGGGACGAACTTTGTTTTCCGAGCTCTCAAAAACTGAAACAGGGAAAAGTTCGGACCATGTGTGGTCCAAACCACCTAAAGAACTCTCATTGGGCCGAACTTTGAGCTCCTAACTCTCCGAAAACTCAGACGGAGCGAAGTTTGACCAAGTTCGTCCAAACCATGTGAAAAACTCTCATTGGGACGAACTTTGGGTTCCGAGCTCTCAAAAGCTTAAACAGAGCAATGTTTGGACCATGTGTCGTCCAAACCACCTATAGAATTCTCATCGGGTCGAAGTTTGAGTTCCTAACCCTCCAAAAACAGAAACGGGGCAAAGTTTGGACCATGTTCGTCCAAACCATATGAAAAACTCTCATTGGGACGAACTTTGGCTTCCGAGCTCTCAAAAACTGAAATGGAGCAAAGTTCGGACCATGTGTCGTCGAAACCACCTAAAGAACTTTCATCGGGTCGAAATTTGAGTTCCTAACTCTCCAAAAACTCAAACGGAGCAAAGTTTGGACCAAGTTCGTCCAAACAATATGAAGAACTGTCATTGGGACGAACTTTGGCTTCCGAGCTCTCAAATACTGAAACGGAGAAAAGTTTGGACAATGTGTCGTCCAAACCACCAAAAGAACTCTCATTGGGCCGAACTTTGAGTTTCTATCTTTCCAAAAACTCAAACGGAGCAAAGTTTGGAGCAAGTTCGTGCAAACCATGTGAAAAACTCTCATTGGGACGAACTTTGGGTTCCGAGCTCTCAAAAGCTTAAACAGAGCAATGTTTGGACCATGTGTCGTCCAAACCACCTATAGAATTCTCATCGGGTCGAAGTTTGAGTTCCTAACCCTCCAAAAATAGAAACGGGGCAAAGTTTGGACCATGTTCGTCCAAACCATATGAAAAACTCTCATTGGGACGAACTTTGGCTTCCGAGCTCTCAAAAACTGAAACGGAGCAAAGTTCGGACCATGTGTCGTCGAAACCACCTAAAGAACTTTCATCGGGTCGAAATTTGAGTTCCTAACTCTCCAAAAACTCAAACGGAGCAAAGTTTGGTCCAAGTTCGTCCAAACCATATGAAGAAACTCTCATTGGGACGAACTTTGGCTTCCGAGCTCTCAAAAAGTGTAACGGAGCAAAGTTTGGACCATGTGTCGTCAAAACCACCTAAAGAACTCTCATTGGGCCGAACTTTGAGTTCCTAACTCTCCGAAAACTCAAACGGAGCAAAGTTTTGACCATGTTCCTCCAGACCATATGAAAAACTCTCATTGGGACGAACTTTTGGTTCACAACTCTCAAAAACTGAAACAGAGCAAACTTTGGACGATGTGTCGTCCAAACCACATATAGAACTCTCATCGAGTCGAAGTTTGAGTTCCTAACTCTCCAAAAACTCAAACGGAGCAAAGTTTGGACCATCTTCGTCCAAAGCATATGAAAAACTCTAATTGGGACGAACTTTGGGTTCCGAGCTCTCAAAAACTGAAACGGAGCAAAGTTTGGAACATGTGTCATCCAAACCATCTAAAGAACTCTCATTGGGCCGAACATTGAGTTCCTAACTCTCCGAAAATTCAAACAGAGCAAAGTTTGGACCATGTTCTTCCAAACCATATGGAAAACTCTCATTGGGACGAACTTTTGGTTCCCAACTCTCAAAAACTGAAACGGAGCAAAGATTGGACGATGTGTCGTCCAAACCACCTATAGAACTCTCATCGAGTCGAAGTTTGAGTTCCTAACTCTCCAAAAACTCAAACGGAGCAAAGTTTGGACAATCTTCGTCCAAACCATATGAAAAACTCTCATTGGGACGAACTTTGGGTTCCGAGCTCTAAAAAATTGAAACTGAGCAAAGTTTGGACCATGTGTCGTCCTAACCACCTAAAGAACTCTCATTGGGCCAAACTTTGAGTTCCTAACTCTCCAAAAACTCAAACGGAGTAAAGTTTGGAGCAAGTTCGTGCAAACCATATGAAAGACTCTCATTGGGACGAACTTTGTTTTCCGAGCTCTCAAAAACTGAAACGGGGTAAAGTTCGGACCATGTGTGGTCCAAACCACCTAAAGAACTCTCATTGGGCCGAACTTTGAGCTCCTAACTCTCCCAAAACTCAGACGGAGCAAAGTTTGACCAAGTTCGTCCAAACCATGTGAAAAACTCTCATTGGGACGAACTTTGGGTTCCGAGCTCTCAAAAGCTTAAACAGAGCAATGTTTGGACCATGTGTCGTCCAAACCACCTATAGAATTCTCATCGGGTCGAAGTTTGAGTTCCTAACCCTCCAAAAATAGAAACGGGGCAAAGTTTGGACCATGTTCGTCCAAACCATATGAAAAACTCTCATCGAGACGAACTTTGGCTTCCGAGCTCTCAAAAACTGAAACGGAGCAAAGTTCGGACCATGTGTCGTCGAAACCACCTAAAGAACTTTCATCGGGTCGAAATTTGAGTTCCTAACTCTCCAAAAACTCAAACGGAGCAAAGTTTGGTCCAAGTTCGTCCAAACCATATGAAGAAACTCTCATTGGGACGAACTTTGGCTTCCGAGCTCTCAAAAAGTGTAACGGAGCAAAGTTTGGACCATGTGTCGTCAAAACCACCTAAAGAACTCTCATTGGGCCGAACTTTGAGTTCCTAACTCTCCGAAAACTCAAACGGAGCAAAGTTTTGACCATGTTCCTCCAGACCATATGAAAAACTCTCATTGGGACGAACTTTTGGTTCACAACTCTCAAAAACTGAAACAGAGCAAACTTTGGACGATGTGTCGTCCAAACCACATATAGAACTCTCATCGAGTCGAAGTTTGAGTTCCTAACTCTCCAAAAACTCAAACGGAGCAAAGTTTGGACCATCTTCGTCCAAAGCATATGAAAAACTCTAATTGGGACGAACTTTGGGTTCCGAGCTGTCAAAAACTGAAACGGAGCAAAGTTTGGAACATGTGTCATCCAAACCATCTAAAGAACTCTCATTGGGCCGAACATTGAGTTCCTAACTCTCCGAAAATTCAAACAGAGCAAAGTTTGGACCATGTTCTTCCAAACCATATGGAAAACTCTCATTGGGACGAACTTTTGGTTCCCAACTCTCAAAAACTGAAACGGAGCAAAGATTGGACGATGTGTCGTCCAAACCACCTATAGAACTCTCATCGAGTCGAAGTTTGAGTTCCTAACTCTCCAAAAACTCAAACGGAGCAATGTTTGGACAATCTTCGTCCAAACCATATGAAAAACTCTCATTGGTACGAACTTTGGGTTCCGAGCTCTAAAAAATTGAAACGGAGCAACGTTTGGACCATGTGTCGTCCTAACCACCTAAAGAACTCTCATTGGGCCGAACTTTGAGTTCCTAACTCTCCAAAAACTCAAATGGAGCAAAGTTTGGACCAAGTTCGTCCAAACCATATGAAAAACTCTCATTGGGATGAACTTTAGGTACCCAACTCTCAAAAACTGAAACGGAGAAAAGTTCGGACCATGTGTCGTCCAAACCACCTAAATAACTCTCATCGGGTCGAAGTTTGAGTTCCTAACTCTCCAAAAATTCAAACGGAGAAAAGTTTGGACAGAGTTTGTCCAAACCATATGAAAAACTCTCATTGGGACGAACTTTGGGTTACGAGCTCTCAAAAAATGAAACGGAGCAAAGTTTGGAACATGTGTCGTCCAAACCACCAAAAGAACTCTCATTGGGCCGAACTTTGAGTTCCTAACTCTCCGAAAACTCAAACGGAGCAAAGTTTGGACCAAGTTCGTCCAAACCATATGAAAAACTCTCACTGGGATGAACTTTAGGTACCCAACTCTCAAAAACTGAAACGGAGCAAAGTTCGGACCATGTGTCGTCAAAACCACCTAAAGAACTCTCATCGGGTCGAAGTTTGAGTTCCTAACTCTCCAAAAACTCAAACGGAGAAAAGTTTGGACAGAGTTTGTCCAAACCATATGAAAATCTCTCATTGGGACGAACTTTGGGTTACGAGCTCTCAAAAAATGAAACGGAGCAAAGTTTGGACCATGTGTCGTCCAAACCACCTAATGAACTCTCATTGGGCCAAACTTTGAGTTCCTAACTTTCTGAAAACTCAAACGGAGCAAAGTTTGGACCAAGTTCGTCCAAACCATATGAAGAACTGTCATTGGGACGAACTTTGGGTTCCGAGCTCTCAAATACTTAAACGGAGCAAAGTGTGGACCATGTGTCGTCCAAACCACCAAAAGAACTCTCATTGGGCCGAACTTTGAGATCCTAACTCTCCCAAAACTCAGACGGAGCAAAGTTTGACCAAGTTCGTCCAAACCATATGAAAAACTCTCATTGGGACGAACTTTGGGTTCCGAGCTCTCAAAAACTTAAACAGAGCAATGTTTGGACCATGTTCGTCCAAACCACCTATAGAATTCTCATCGGGTCGAAGTTTGAGTTCCTAACTCTCCAAAAACTTAAACTGAGCAAAGTTTGGACCATGTTCGTCCAAACCATATGAAAAACTCTCATTGGGACGAACTTTGGCTTCCGAGCTGTCAAAAACTGAAACGGAGAAAAGTTTGGAACATGTGTCGTCAAAACCACCTAAAGAGCTCTCATTGGGCCGAACTTTGAGTTCCTAACTGTCCGAAAACTCAAACGGAGCCAAGTTTGGACCATGTTCGTCCAAACAATTTGAAAAACTTTCATTGGGACGAACTTTTGTTCCCAACTCTCAAAAACTGAAACGGAGCAAAGTTTGGACGATGTGTCGTCCAAACCACCTATAGAACTCTCATCGAGTCGAAGTTTGAGTTCCTAACTCTCCAAAAACTCAAACGGAGCAAAGTTTGGACCATCTTCGTCCAAACCATATTAAAAACTCTCATTGGGACGAACTTTGGGTTCCGAGCTCTCAAAAACTGAAACGGAGCAAAGTTTGGAACATGTGTCATCCAAACCACCTAAAGAACTCTCATTGGGCCGAACATTGAGTTCCTAACTCTCCGAAAATTCAAACAGAGCAAAGTTTGGACCATGTTCTTCCAAACCATATGAAAAACTCTCATTGGGACGAAATTTTGGTTCCCAACTCTCAAAAACTTAAACGGAGCATAGTTCGGACCATGTGTCGTCAAAACCACCAAAAGAACTCTCATTCGGCTGAACCTTGAGTTTCTAACTCTCCAAAAACTCAAACGGAGCAAAGTTTGGAGCAAGTTCGTCCAAACCATATGAAACACTCCCATTGGGACGAACTTTGGGTTCCGAGCTCTCAAAAACTAAAACGGGGTAAAGTTTGGACCATGTGTGGTCCAAACCACCTAAAGAACTCTCATTGGGCCGAACTTTGAGCTCCTAACTCTCCCAAAACTCAGACGGAGCAAAGTTTGACCAAGTTCGTCGAAACCATATGAAAAACTCTCATTGGGACGAACTTTGGGTTCCGAGCTCTCAAAAACTTAAACAGAGCAATGTTTAAACCATGTGTCGTCCAAACCACCTATAGAATTCTCATCGGGTCGAAGTTTGAGTTCCTAACTCTCCAAAAACTGAAACGGAGCAAAGTTTGGACCATGTTCGTCCAAACCATATGAAAAACTCTCATTGGGACGAACTTTGGCTTCCGAGCTCTCAAAAACTGAAACGGAGCAAAGTTTGGAACATGTGTCGTCAAAACCATCTAAAGAACTCTCATTGGGCCGAACTTTGAGTTCCTAACTCTCCGAAAACTCATACGGAGCCAAGTTTGGACGATGTTCGTCCAAACCATATGAAAAACTTTCATTGGGACGAACTTTTGGTTCCCAACTCTCAAAAACTGAAACGGAGCAAAGTTTGGACGATGTGTCGTCCAAACCACCTAAAGAACTTTCATCGACTCGAAGTTTGAGTTCCTAACTCTCCAAAAACTCAAACGGAGCAAAGTTTTGACCAAGTTCGTCCAAACCATATGAAGAAACTCTCATAGGGACGAACTTTGGGTTCCGAGCTCTCAAAAATTGAAACGGAGCAAAGTTTGGACCATGTGTCGTCCTAACCACCTAAAGAACTCTCCTTGGGCCGAACTTTGAGTTCCTAACTCTCAAAAAACTCAAACGGAGCAAAGTTTGGACCAAGTTCGTACAAACCATATGAAAAACTCTCATTGGGACGAACCTTGGGTTCCGACCTCTCAGATACTCAAACGGAGCAAAGTTTGGACCATGTGTCGTCCCAACCACCTAAACAACTCTCGTTGCGCCGAACTTTGAGTTCCTAACTCTCCAAAAACTCAAACGGAGCAAAGTTTGGACCAAGTTCGTCCAAACCATATGAAGAAACTCTCATAGGGACGAACTTTGGGTTCCGAGCTCTCAAAAATTGAAACGGAGCAAAGTTTGGACCATGTGTCGTCCAAACCACCTATAGAACTCTCATCGAGTCTAAGTTTGAGTTCCTAACTCTCCAAAAACTCAAACAGAGCAAAGTTTGGACCATGTTCGTCCAAACCATATGAAAAACTGTCATTGGGACCAACTTTGGGTTCCGAGCTCTCAAATACTGAAACGGAGCAAAGTTTGGACCATGTGTCGTCCAAACCACCTAAAGAACTCTCATTGGGCCGAACTTTGAGTTCCTAATTCTCAAAAAACTCAAACGGAGCAAAGTTTGGACCAAGTTCGTCCAAACCATACGAAAAACTTTCCTTGGGAAGAACTTTGGGTTCCGATCTCTCAAATACAGAAACGGAGCAAAGTTTTTTACCATGTGTCGTCCAAACGACCTAAAGAACTCTCATTGGGCCGAACTTTGAGTTCCTAACTCTCCAAAAACTCAAACGGATAAAAGTTTGGACCAAATTAGTCCAAACCATATGAAAAACTCTCATTGGGAGGAACTTTGGGTTTCGAGCTCTCAAAAACATAAACGGAGAAAAGTTAGGACCATGTGTCGTCAAAACCACCTAAAGAACTCTCATTGGGCCGAACTTTGAGTTCCTAACTATCCCAAAACTCAAACGTAGCAAAGTTTGGACCAAGTTCGTCCAAACCATATGAAAAACTCTCTTTCGAACGAACTTTGGGTTCCGAGGTCTCAAAAACTGAAGCGGAGCAAAGTTTGGACCATGTGTCGCCCAAACCACCTAGAGAACTCTCCTTGGGCCAAACTTTGAGATCCTAACTCTCCAAAAACTCAAACGGAGCAAAGTTTGGACCAAGTTCGTACAAACCATATGAAAAACTCTCATTGGGACGAACCTTGGGTTCCGAGCTCTCAAAAACTGAAACGGAGAAAGTTTGGACCAAGTTCATCCAAACCATTTGAAAACTCTCATTGGGATGAACTTTGGGTACCGAGCTCTAAGGAACAAAGTCCTAAGACACCTCAAGAAGTTGAGGAAATGAGACGTTTTCCCTATGCATCAGCAGTTGGTAGTTTGATGTATGCAATGTTGTGTACCAGTCCCGACATATGCTATGCCGTAGGAATTGTCAACAGATTTCAGTCCAATCCTGGTAATGCGCATTGGACTGCCGTTAAAAACATCCTTAAGTATCTAAGGAGAACTAGGGATTATATGCTCGTGTATGGAGCTAAGGATCTGATCCTTACAGGATACACTGACTCAGATTTTCAGACCGATATAGATTCAAGAAAATCAACATCGGGATCTGTGTTTACTCTAAATGGAGGAGCGATAGTATGGAGGAGTATTAAGCAAGGTTGCATTGCTGACTCCACCATGGAAGCAGAGTACGTAGCCGCCTGTGAAGCAGCAAAAGAGGCAGTATGGCTAAGAAAATTCCTAACAGAGTTGGAAATTGTTCCAAATATGCAACTACCTGTCACCCTCTATTGTGACAACAGTGGTGCAGTTGCAAACTCTAAGGAACCTCGAAGTCACAAGCGAGGAAAGCATATTGAGCGCAAATACCATCTCATCAGGGAGATCGTGCAACGAGGAGATGTGATCGTCACGCAGATTGCTTCGGAGCACAACATGGCTGACCCGTTTACAAAACCCCTCACGGCTAAAGTTTTTGAGGGTCACCTAGTTAATCTAGGATTACGAGCTTTATTAGACTAGGGCAAGTGGGAGAAATGTAAGGGTATGGTTGATGCCCTAGTTTATTGTCTTTATACTTCTCTCACACCTAACTTTATGCACCCCACTAGAGTTTCTAGTCCAAGTGGGAGTTTGTTGGGTTTAATGTCCTATAAACTCGTAGTTTGTAAATCATTAAACATATTCTATTTCCAATAAAGACGTTATTGAGGTTATTCAGTAAAAGATGTTATTGAATATGTAAATTGCGAATGATTAACCTAAATCCAATAAACTAAGATCCTTGGCTATAAAATGAATACTTGAACTATATATAGGGACATATCATAGGATCAAGTTCAAGTTTATAGTCAAAATAGTCTATAGTATAAGGATAAGGTTGGGTACCTTATCCTGGAGACACTATGGACGCGGCCCACTTTGTATTAAGTACAAACGATGAGATCCTAAATCGTTCATGTGGTGACATACGAGTGGGGGCGTCCTATGCAATGAGTTTGCATAAGACTGGACCACGAAATAAGTCACTTTCTCTTTATAACGTCGTTTACTGAAGAAACTGACTATTTCTCATAGATGACCTAGGTAACTCGTTCTTAATCCTGAGCTATCTATGAACTCCTGTTTATGCGAGATTATCCTTTGATCTGCATGGGTGAGAGTGGCCAGCATCGCCGACTCGACAAGCCTACCATTTTGGGGATAAGATCGAATAGATAGCTGGGGACATAGTTTCGCAAGACGGAATTCACTCCTACCCATTTCAGGGATAGCAGAGAGGTTGTTCTCTTAAGTACTAACTCCAGGACTTGAACAAGGGGCCCCACCCTCTCGTTGGATCGAGAGGAACTTAGGTTTGATGGTTGGACCGCAAAACCGATTGTTCATCAGAGGATTAGTGGAACTTAAGGAACAAGAAGTAATATAGGGGTGTAACGGTTATTTGACCTAGCTATAGCTACGAACAACCTGTGAAGGAACGACTTACTAAACATGGTTAAATCAAGTGGACGGAAATATATCTATAGTGAGGGGAGTGCAACTATCGGGCTATAGTGGAGTGTCCCGGTAGTTAACGAATGTTGGATAACTTTGATAATGAGATTAGTCGGTTAGCCTCGAATCGTTGGAGCCCATGATCTATAGGTCCATTAGGTCCCCCTACTAGCTCATATCGGAATAAAGCTTAGAATATTTTGATAGGAAACTTTGAATCGTTCAAAAACGGGAAATAGGGTTTTATCGTAAAACATGTTCGACACAATGATTTAATTATGAATTAAATTAGGAATTGAGAGATGAGGTATTTAAAAGTGTTTTAAATACCATATATATGTATTAGGAATCATATATAATTCATGGCATTAGGTGATTAAGATTGATTGGATCAATCATATAAAAATTACTTGGAAATGTCCCAATTAATTGCCTAGAAATCAATTTCAATTTTGAATTGAATTTGAAATGAATTGAAAGCTGAAAATTCACAATTAGGATTCAATTCATAGTGGATTTAGTGGTTTTTCCACTCTTGCATAATGATACATAGTGGAAAACAACACAAACATGCATTAGATGCATGTGTTGTGAAGTAGACACCTAGAATCCACTTTGAGTTGCATCTTGACCATGTGGCTAAGTGTCATGAAGCTTGTCTTTGCATGGGAGAGGTCTATAAAAGGGGCTTGAATTAGATTCAAGAGGAGCAAGCTTTCATTTAGTGTTATGCTGCAAATTTTCTCCCTCAAATTCTCTCTCATTTCATCTCCTTCCAAAAGCTTGTACCATCAAGCATTCCCTTCCTATTTCTTTCTTCTATAGACTCCCACAAGTCTTTCTAGGCTCAAGAGAATAGTAGGGAAGACACTAAAGGTTGTCCAAGAGAAGTTGGAGAAAGATAATATCACAAGGAGTTCCTTACAAGTGAGCATCAAAGAGGTTGGTACTCATTTACTCTCTTTTCTACCCTTTCTAGAACATGCATGCTTTAGGAGTAAAATTGAATGTCTTAAGTGCTTTCGATCTTCAATTGCTTCCTCATGTGTTATTTCGTGGTCCAGTCTTATGCAAACTCATTGCATAGGACGCCCCCACTCGCATGTCACCACATGAACGATTTAGGATCTCATCGTTTGTACTTAATACAAAGTGGGCCGCGTCCATAGTGTCTCCAGGATAAGGTACCCAACCTTATCCTTATACTATAGACTATTTTGACTATAAACTTGAACTTGATCCTATGATATGTCCCTACATATAGTTCAAGTATTCATTTTACAGCCAAGGATCTTAGTTTATTGGATTTAGGTTAATCATTCGCAATTTACATATTCAATAACATCTTTTACTGAATAACCTCAATAACGTCTTTATTGGAAATAGAATATGTTTAATGATTTACAAACTACGAGTTTATAGGACATTAAACCCAACAAACTCCCACTTGGACTAGAAACTCTAGTGGGGTACATAAAGTTAGGTGTGAGAGAAGTATAAAGACAATAAACTAGGGCATCAACCATACCCTTACAGTGTCGCCCAAACCACCTAAAGAACTCTCATTGGGCCAAACTTTGAGTTCCTAAATCTCGAAAATCTCAAACGGAGCAAAGTTTGGACCAAGTTCGTCCAAACCATATGAAAAACGTTCATTGGGACGAACTTTGGGTTCCGAGGTATCAAAAACTGAAACGGAGCAAAGTTTGAACCATGTGTCGTCCAAACCACCTAAAAAACTCTCATCGGGTCAAAGTTTGAGTTCCTAACTCTCCAAAAACTCAAACGGAGCAAAGTTTGGACCAAGTTCGTCCAAACCATATGAAAAACTCTCATTGGTACGAACTTTTGCTTTCGAGCTCTCAAAAACTGAAACGGAGCAAAGTTTGGAACATGTGTCGTCCAAACCACCAAAAGAACTCTCATTGGGCCGAACTTTGAGTTCCTAACTCTCCGAAAACTCAAACGGAGCAAAGTTTGGACAAAGTTCGTCTTAACCATATGAAAAACTCTCATTGGGACAAACTTTGGCTTCCGAGCTCTCAAAAACTGAAACGGAGCAAAGTTTGGAACATGTGTCGCCCAAACCACCTAAAGAACTCTCATTGGGACGAACTTTGAGTTCCTAACTCTCCGAAATCTCAAACGGAGCAAAATTTCGACCATGTTCGTCCAAATCATATAAAAAACTCTCATTGGGACGAACTTTGAGTTCCTAACTCTCCCAAAACTCAGACGGAGTAAAGTTTGACCAAGTTCGTCAAAACTATATGAAAAACTCTCATTGGGACGAACATTGGCTTCCGAGCTCTCAAAAACTGAAACGGTGCAAAGTTTGGAACATGTGTCGTCCAAACCACCTAAAGAACTCTCATTGGGCCGAACTTTGAGTTCCTAACTCTCCGAAAACTCAAACGGAGCAACGTTTAGACCATGTGTGTCCAATTCAGATGAAAAACTCTCATTGGGACGGAGTTTTGGTTCCCAACTCTCAAAAACTGAAAAGGAGCAAAGTTTCGACAATGTGTCATCCAAACCACCTAAAGAACTTTCATCGGGTCGAAGTTTTAGTTCCTAACTCTCCAAAAACTCAAACGGAGCAAAGTTTGGACCAAGTTCGTCCAAACCATATGAAGAAACTCTCATTGGGAGGAACTTTGGCTTCCGAGCTCTCAAAAAGTGAAACGGAGTAAAGTTTGGACCATGTGTCGTCCAAACCACCTAAAAAACTCTCATTGGGCCGAACTTTGAGTTCCTAACTCTCCAAAAACTCAAACGGAGCAAAGTTTGGACCAAGTTCGTCCAAACCATATGAAAAACCCTCATTGGGACGAACTTTGGGTTCCGAGGTCTCAAAAACTTAAATGGAGCAAAGTTTGGACCATGTGTCTCCCAAACCACCTAAAAAACTCTCATTGGGCAAAACTTTGAGTTCCTAACTCTCGAAAATCTCAAACGGAGCAAAGTTTGGACCAAGTTCGTTTAAACTATATGAAAAACTCTCATTGGGATGAACTTTGGGTTCCGAGGTATCAAAAACTGAAACGGAGCAAAGTTTGGACCATGTGTCGCCCAAACCACCTAAAGAACTCTCATTGGGCCGAATTTTAAGTTCCTAACTCTCCAAAAACTCAAACGGAGCAAAGTTTGGACAAAGTTCGTCAAAACCATATGAAAAACTCTCAATGGGACGAACTTTGGGTTCCGAGCTCTCAAAAAGTTAAATGGAGCAAAGTTTGGACCATGTGTCGTCCAAACCACCTAAAGAACTCTCATTGGGCCGAACATTGAGTTCCTAACTCTCCCAAAACTCAGACGGAGCAAAGTTTGACCAAGTTCGTCCAAACCACCTAAAGAACTTTCATCGGGTCGAAGTTTGAGTTCCTAACTCTCAAAAAACTCAAACGGAGCAAAGTTTAGACCAAGTTCGTCCAAACCATATGAAAAACTCTCATTGGTACGAACTTTTGCTTTCGAGCTCTCAAAAACTGAATCGGAGCAAAGTTTGGAACATGTGTCGTCCAAACCACCAAAAGAACTCTCATTGGGCCGAACTTTGAGTTCCTAACTCTCCGAAAACTCAAACGGAGCAAAGTTTGGACAAAGTTCGTCTTAACCATATGAAAAACTCTCATTGGGACAAACTTTGGCTTCCGAGCTCTCAAAAACTGAAACGGAGCAAAGTTTGGAACATGTGTCGCCCAAACCACCTAAAGAACTCTCATTGGGCCGAACTTTGAGTTCCTAACTCTCCGAAATCTCAAACGGAGCAAAATTTCGACCATGTTCGTCCAAATCATATAAAAAACTCTCATTGGGACGAACTTTGAGTTCCTAACTCTCCCAAAACTCAGACGGAGTAAAGTTTGACCAAGTTCGTCAAAACCATATGAAAAACTCTCATTGGGACGAACATTGGCTTCCGAGCTCTCAAAAACTGAAACGGTGCAAAGTTTGGAACATGTGTCGTCCAAACCACCTAAAGAACTCTCATTGGGCCGAACTTTGAGTTCCTAACTCTCCGAAAACTCAAACGGAGCAACGTTTAGACCATGTGTGTCCAATTCAGATGAAAAACTCTCATTGGGACGGAGTTTTGGTTCCCAACTCTCAAAAACTGAAAAGGAGCAAAGTTTCGACAATGTGTCATCCAAACCACCTAAAGAACTTTCATCGGGTCGAAGTTTTAGTTCCTAACTCTCCAAAAACTCAAACGGAGCAAAGTTTGGACCAAGTTCGTCCAAACCATATGAAGAAACTCTCATTGGGAGGAACTTTGGCTTCCGAGCTCTCAAAAAGTGAAACGGAGTAAAGTTTGGACCATGTGTCGTCCAAACCACCTAAAAAACTCTCATTGGGCCGAACTTTGAGTTCCTAACTCTCCAAAAACTCAAACGGAGCAAAGTTTGGACCAAGTTCGTCCAAACCATATGAAAAACCCTCATTGGGACGAACTTTGGGTTCCGAGGTCTCAAAAACTTAAATGGAGCAAAGTTTGGACCATGTGTCTCCCAAACCACCTAAAAAACTCTCATTGGGCAAAACTTTGAGTTCCTAACTCTCGAAAATCTCAAACGGAGCAAAGTTTGGACCAAGTTCGTCAAAACTATATGAAAAACTCTCATTGGGATGAACTTTGGGTTCCGAGGTATCAAAAACTGAAACGGAGCAAAGTTTGGACCATGTGTCGCCCAAACCACCTAAAGACCTCTCATTGGGCCGAATTTTAAGTTCCTAACTCTCCAAAAACTCAAACGGAGCAAAGTTTGGACAAAGTTCGTCAAAACCATATGAAAAACTCTCAATGGGACGAACTTTGGGTTCCGAGCTCTCAAAAAGTTAAATGGAGCAAAGTTTGGACCATGTGTCGTCCAAACCACCTAAAGAACTCTCATTGGGCCGAACTTTGAGTTCCTAACTCTCCCAAAACTCAGACGGAGCAAAGTTTGACCAAGTTCGTCCAAACCACCTAAAGAACTTTCATCGGGTCGAAGTTTGAGTTCCTAACTCTCAAAAAACTCAAACGGAGCAAAGTTTGGACCAAGTTCGTCCAAACCATATGAAAAACTCTCATTGGTACGAACTTTTGCTTTCGAGCTCTCAAAAACTGAATCGGAGCAAAGTTTGGAACATGTGTCGTCCAAACCACCAAAAGAACTCTCATTGGGCCGAACTTTGAGTTCCTAACTCTCCGAAAACTCAAACGGAGCAAAGTTTGGACAAAGTTCGTCTTAACCATATGAAAAACTCTCATTGGGACAAACTTTGGCTTCCGAGCTCTCAAAAACTGAAACGGAGCAAAGTTTGGAACATGTGTCGGCCAAACCACCTAAAGAACTCTCATTGGGCCGAACTTTGAGTTCCTAACTCTCCGAAATCTCAAACGGAGCAAAATTTCGACCATGTTCGTCCAAATCATATAAAAAACTCTCATTGGGACGAACTTTGAGTTCCTAACTCTCCCAAAACTCAAACGGAGTAAAGTTTGACCAAGTTCGTCAAAACCATATGAAAAACTCTCATTGGGACGAACATTGGCTTCCGAGCTCTCAAAAACTGAAACGGTGCAAAGTTTGGAACATGTGTCGTCCAAACCACCTAAAGAACTCTCATTGGGCCGAACTTTGAGTTCCTAACTCTCCGAAAACTCAAACGGAGCAACGTTTAGACCATGTGTGTCCAATTCAGATGAAAAACTCTCATTGGGACGGAGTTTTGGTTCCCAACTCTCAAAAACTGAAAAGGAGCAAAGTTTCGACAATGTGTCATCCAAACCACCTAAAGAACTTTCATCGGGTCGAAGTTTTAGTTCCTAACTCTCCAAAAACTCAAACGGAGCAAAGTTTGGACCAAGTTCGTCCAAACCATATGAAGAAACTCTCATTGGGAGGAACTTTGGCTTCCGAGCTCTCAAAAAGTGAAACGGAGTAAAGTTTGGACCATGTGTCGTCCAAACCACCTAAAAAACTCTCATTGGGCCGAACTTTGAGTTCCTAACTCTCCAAAAACTCAAACGGAGCAAAGTTTGGACCAAGTTCGTCCAAACCATATGAAAAACCCTCATTGGGACGAACTTTGGGTTCCGAGGTCTCAAAAACTTAAATGGAGCAAAGTTTGGACCATGTGTCTCCCAAACCACCTAAAAAACTCTCATTGGGCAAAACTTTGAGTTCCTAACTCTCGAAAATCTCAAACGGAGCAAAGTTTGGACCAAGTTCGTCAAAACTATATGAAAAACTCTCATTGGGATGAACTTTGGGTTCCGAGGTATCAAAAACTGAAACGGAGCAAAGTTTGGACCATGTGTCGCCCAAACCACCTAAAGAACTCTCATTGGGCCGAATTTTAAGTTCCTAACTCTCCAAAAACTCAAACGGAGCAAAGTTTGGACAAAGTTCGTCAAAACCATATGAAAAACTCTCAATGGGACGAACTTTGGGTTCCGAGCTCTCAAAAAGTTAAATGGAGCAAAGTTTGGACCATGTGTCGTCCAAACCACCTAAAGAACTCTCATTGGGCCGAACTTTGAGTTCCTAACTCTCCCAAAACTCAGACGGAGCAAAGTTTGACCAAGTTCGTCCAAACCACCTAAAGAACTTTCATCGGGTCGAAGTTTGAGTTCCTAACTCTCAAAAAACTCAAACGGAGCAAAGTTTGGACCAAGTTCGTCCAAACCATATGAAAACCTCTCATTGGTACGAACTTTTGCTTTCGAGCTCTCAAAAACTGAATCGGAGCAAAGTTTGGAACATGTGTCGTCCAAACCACCAAAAGAACTCTCATTGGGCCGAACTTTGAGTTCCTAACTCTCCGAAAACTCAAACGGAGCAAAGTTTGGACAAAGTTCGTCTTAACCATATGAAAAACTCTCATTGGGACAAACTTTGGCTTCCGAGCTCTCAAAAACTGAAACGGAGCAAAGTTTGGAACATGTGTCGCCCAAACCACCTAAAGAACTCTCATTGGGCCGAACTTTGAGTTCCTAACTCTCCGAAATCTCAAACGGAGCAAAATTTCGACCATGTTCGTCCAAATCATATAAAAAACTCTCATTGGGACGAACTTTGAGTTCCTAACTCTCCCAAAACTCAGACGGAGTAAAGTTTGACCAAGTTCGTCAAAACCATATGAAAAACTCTCATTGGGACGAACATTGGCTTCCGAGCTCTCAAAAACTGAAACGGTGCAAAGTTTGGAACATGTGTCGTCCAAACCACCTAAAGAACTCTCATTAGGCCGAACTTTGAGTTCCTAACTCTCCGAAAACTCAAACGGAGCAACGTTTAGACTATGTGTGTCCAATTCAGATGAAAAACTCTCATTGGGACGGAGTTTTGGTTCCCAACTCTCAAAAACTGAAAAGGAGCAAAGTTTCGACAATGTGTCATCCAAACCACCTAAAGAACTTTCATCGGGTCGAAGTTTTAGTTCCTAACTCTCCAAAAACTCAAACGGAGCAAAGTTTGGACCAAGTTCGTCCAAACCATATGAAAAACCCTCATTGGGACGAACTTTGGGTTCCGAGGTCTCAAAAACTTAAATGGAGCAAAGTTTGGACCATGTGTCTCCCAAACCACCTAAAAAACTCTCATTGGGCAAAACTTTGAGTTCCTAACTCTCGAAAATCTCAAACGGAGCAAAGCTTGGACCAAGTTCGTCAAAACTATATGAAAAACTCTCATTGGGATGAACTTTGGGTTCCGAGGTATCAAAAACTGAAACGGAGCAAAGTTTGCACCATGTGTCGCCCAAACCACCTAAAGAACTCTCATTGGGCCGAATTTTAAGTTCCTAACTCTCCAAAAACTCAAACGGAGCAAAGTTTGGACAAAGTTCGTCAAAACCATATGAAAAACTCTCAATGGGACGAACTTTGGGTTCCGAGCTCTCAAAAAGTTAAATGGAGCAAAGTTTGGACCATGTGTCGTCCAAACCACCTAAAGAACTCTCATTGGGCCGAACTTTGAGTTCCTAACTCTCCCAAGACTCAGACGGAGCAAAGTTTGACCAAGTTCGTCCAAACCACGTAAAGAACTTTCATCGGGTCGAAGTTTGAGTTCCTAACTCTCAAAAAACTCAAACGGAGCAAAGTTTGGACCAAGTTCGTCCAAACCATATGAAAAACTCTCATTGGTACGAACTTTTGCTTTCGAGCTCTCAAAAACTGAATCGGAGCAAAGTTTGGAACATGTGTCGTCCAAACCACCAAAAGAACTCTCATTGGGCCGAACTTTGAGTTCCTAACTCTCCGAAAACTCAAACGGAGCAAAGTTTGGACAAAGTTCGTCTTAACCATATGAAAAACTCTCATTGGGACAAACTTTGGCTTCCGAGCTCTCAAAAACTGAAACGGAGCAAAGTTTGGAACATGTGTCGCCCAAACCACCTAAAGAACTCTCATTGGGCCGAACTTTGAGTTCCTAACTCTCCGAAATCTCAAACGGAGCAAAATTTCGACCATGTTCGTCCAAATCATATAAAAAACTCTCATTGGGACGAACTTTGA
This sequence comes from Luffa aegyptiaca, assembly GCA_017139565.1. Classification (NCBI taxonomy): domain Eukaryota; kingdom Viridiplantae; phylum Streptophyta; class Magnoliopsida; order Cucurbitales; family Cucurbitaceae; genus Luffa; species Luffa aegyptiaca. The sequence goes on along the minus strand of CM029401.1, from coordinate 23,204,766 downwards.
GTTCCTAACTCTCCCAAAACTCAAACGGAGTAAAGTTTGACCAAGTTCGTCAAAACCATATGAAAAACTCTCATTGGGACGAACATTGGCTTCCGAGCTCTCAAAAACTGAAACGGTGCAAAGTTTGGAACATGTGTCGTCCAAACCACCTAAAGAACTCTCATTGGGCCGAACTTTGAGTTCCTAACTCTCCGAAAACTCAAACGGAGCAACGTTTAGACCATGTGTGTCCAATTCAGATGAAAAACTCTCATTGGGACGGAGTTTTGGTTCCCAACTCTCAAAAACTGAAAAGGAGCAAAGTTTCGACAATGTGTCATCCAAACCACCTAAAGAACTTTCATCGGGTCGAAGTTTTAGTTCCTAACTCTCCAAAAACTCAAACGGAGCAAAGTTTGGACCAAGTTCGTCCAAACCATATGAAGAAACTCTCATTGGGAGGAACTTTGGCTTCCGAGCTCTCAAAAAGTGAAACGGAGTAAAGTTTGGACCATGTGTCGTCCAAACCACCTAAAAAACTCTCATTGGGCCGAACTTTGAGTTCCTAACTCTCCAAAAACTCAAACGGAGCAAAGTTTGGACCAAGTTCGTCCAAACCATATGAAAAACCCTCATTGGGACGAACTTTGGGTTCCGAGGTCTCAAAAACTTAAATGGAGCAAAGTTTGGACCATGTGTCTCCCAAACCACCTAAAAAACTCTCATTGGGCAAAACTTTGAGTTCCTAACTCTCGAAAATCTCAAACGGAGCAAAGCTTGGACCAAGTTCGTCAAAACTATATGAAAAACTCTCATTGGGATGAACTTTGGGTTCCGAGGTATCAAAAACTGAAACGGAGCAAAGTTTGGACCATGTGTCGCCCAAACCACCTAAAGAACTCTCATTGGGCCGAATTTTAAGTTCCTAACTCTCCAAAAACTCAAACGGAGCAAAGTTTGGACAAAGTTCGTCAAAACCATATGAAAAACTCTCAATGGGACGAACTTTGGGTTCCGAGCTCTCAAAAAGTTAAATGGAGCAAAGTTTGGACCATGTGTCGTCCAAACCACCTAAAGAACTCTCATTGGGCCGAACTTTGAGTTCCTAACTCTCCCAAAACTCAGACGGAGCAAAGTTTGACCAAGTTCGTCCAAACCACCTAAAGAACTTTCATCGGGTCGAAGTTTGAGTTCCTAACTCTCAAAAAACTCAAACGGAGCAAAGTTTGGACCAAGTTCGTCCAAACCATATGAAAAACTCTCATTGGTACGAACTTTTGCTTTCGAGCTCTCAAAAACTGAATCGGAGCAAAGTTTGCAACATGTGTCGTCCAAACCACCAAAAGAACTCTCATTGGGCCGAACTTTGAGTTCCTAACTCTCCGAAAACTCAAACGGAGCAAAGTTTGGACCAAGTTCGTCCAAACCATATGAAAAACTCTCATTGGGCGAACTTTGGCTTCCGAGCTCTCAAAAACTGAAACGGAGCAAAATTTGGAACATGTGTCGCCCAAACCACCTAAAGAACTCTCATTGGGCCGAACTTTGTGTTCCTAACTCTCTGAAATCTCAAATGGAGCAAAATTTCGACCATGTTCGTCCAAATCATATGAAAAACTCTCATCGGGACGAACTTTGAGTTCCTAACTCTCCCAAAACTCAGACGGAGTAAAGTTTGACCAAGTTCGTCCATACCATATGAAAAACTCTCATTGGGACGAACATTGGCTTCCGAGCTCTCAAAAACTGAAACGGTGCAAAGTTTGGAACATGTGTCATCCAAACCACCTAAAGAACTCTCATTGGGCGGGACTTTGAGTTCCTAACTCTCCGAAAACTCAAACGGAGCAATGTTTGGACCATGTGCATCCAAATCATATGAAAAACTCTCATTGGGACGGAGTTTTGGTTCCCAACTCTCAAAAACTGAAAAGGAGCAAAGTTTCGACAATGTGTCATCCAAACCACATAAAGAACTTTCATCGGGTCGAAGTTTTAGTTCCTAACTCTCCAAAAACTCAAACGGAGCAAAGTTTGGACCAAGTTCGTCCAAACCATATGAAGAAACTCTCATTGGGAGGAACTTTGGCTTCCGAGCTCTAAAAAAGTGAAACGGAGCAAAGTTTGGACCATGTGTCGTCCAAACCACCTAAAAAACTCTCATTCGGCCGAACTTTGAGTTCCTAACTCTTGAAAAACTCAAACGGAGCAAAGTTTGGACCAAGTTCGTCCAAACCATATGAAAAACCCTCATTGGGAAGAACTTTGGGTTCCGAGGTCTCAAAAACTTAAATGGAGCAAAGTTTGGACCATGTGTCTCCCAAACCACCTAAAAAACTCTCATTGGGACGAACGTTGGGTTCCGAGCTCTGAAAAAGTTAAATGGAGCAAAGTTTGGACCATGTGTCGTCCAAACCACCTAAAGAACTCTCATTGGGCCGAACTTTGAGTTCCTAACTTCCGAAAACTAAAACGGAGCAAATTTTGGACCAAGTTCGTCCAAACCATATGAATAAACTCTCATTGGGACGAACTTTGGCTTCCGAGCTCTCAAAAAGTGAAACGGAGCAAAGTTTGGACCTTGTGTCGTCCAAACCACCTAAAGAACTCTCATTGGGCCGAACTTTGAGTTCCTAACTTTCCCAAAACTCAGACGGAGCAAAGTTTGACCAAGTTCATCCAAACCATATGAAAAACTCTCATTGGGACGAACTTTGGGTTCCGAGCTCTCAAAAACTTATACGGAGCAAAGTTTTGACCATGTGTCATCCAAACCACCTAAAGAACTCTCACCGGGTCGAATTTTGAGTTCCTAACTTTCCAAAAACTCAAACGGAGCAAAGTTTGGACCATGTTCGTCCAAATCATATGAAAAACTCTCATTGGGACGAACTTAGGGTTCCCAACTCTCAAAAACTGAAAAGGAGCAAAGTTTCGACGATGTGTCATCCAAACCACCTAAAAACTTTCATCGGGTCGAAGTTTGAGTTTCTAACTCTCCAAAAACTCAAACGGAGAAAAGTTTGGACCAAGTTCGTCCATACCATATGAATAAACTCTCATTGGGACGAACTTTGGCTTCCGAGCTCTCAAAAAGTGAAACGGAGCAAAGTTTGGACCATGTGTCGTCCAAACCACCTAAAGAACTCTCATTGGGCCGAACTTTGAGTTCCTAACTTTCCCAAAACTCAGACGGAGCAAAGTTTGACCAAGTTCGTCCAAACCATATGAAAAACTCGCATTGGGACGAACTTTGGGTTCCGAGCTCTCAAAAACTTAAACGGAGAAAAATTTGGACCATGTGTCGTCCAAACCACCTAAAGAACTCTCACCGGGTCGAATTTGGAGTTCCTAACTTTCCAAAAACTCAAACGGAGCAAAGTTTGGACCATGTTCGTCCAAATCATATGATAAACTCTCATTGGGACGAACTTTGGGTTCCCAACTCTCAAAAACTGAAAAGGGGCAAAGTTTCGACGATGTGTCATCCAAACCACCTAAAGAACTTTCATCGGGTCGAAGTTTGAGTTCCTAACTCTCCGAAAACTCAAACGGAGCAAAGTTTGGACAAAGTTCGTCCAAACCATATGAAAAACTCTCATTGGGACGAACTTTGGCTTCCGAGCTCTCAAAAACTGAAACGGAGCAAAGTTTGGAACATGTGTCGTCCGAACCACCTAAAGAACTCTCAATGGGCCGAACTTTGAGTTCCTAACTTTCCCAAAACTCAAACGGAGCAAAGTTTGACCAAGTTCGTCCAAACCATATGAAAAACTCTCATTGGGACGAACTTTGGGTTACGAGCTCTCAAAAACTTAAACGGAGCAAAGTTTTGACCATGTGTCATCCAAACCACCTAAAGAACTCTCACCGGGTCGAATTTTGAGTTCCTAACTTTCCAAAAACTCAAACGGAGCAAAGTTTGGACCATGTTCGTCCAAATCATATGAAAAACCGTCATTGGGATGAACTTTTGGTTCCCAACTCTCAAAAATTGAAAAGGAGCAAAGTTTCGACGATGTGTCATCCAAACCACATAAAGAACTTTCATCGGGTCGAAGTTTGAGTTCCTAACTCTCCAAAAACTCAAACGGAGCAAAGTTTGGACCAAGTTCATCCAAACCGGATGAAAAACACTTATTGGGACGAACTTTGGGTTACGAGCTCTCAAAAACAGAAACAGAGCAATGTTTGGACCATGTGTCGTCCAAACCACCTAAGAAACTCTCATCGGGCCGAACTTTGAGTTCCTAACTCTCCAAAAACTCAAACCGAGCAAAGTTTGGACCAAGTTGGTCCAAACCATATGAAGAACTGTCATTGGGACGAACTTTGGGTTCCGAGCACTCAAATACTGAAACGGAACAAAGTTTGGACCATGTGTCGTCTAAACCACCTAAAGAACTCTCATTGGGTCGAACTTTGAGTTCCTAACTGTCTAAAAACTCAAACGGAGCAAAGTTTGAAGCAAGTTCGTGCAAACCATATGAAGAACTGTCATTGGGACGAACTTTGGGTTCCAAGCTCTCAAATACTAAAACAGAGAGAAGTTTGGACCATGTGTCGTCCAAACCACCTAAAGAACTCTCATTGGGCCGAACTTTGAGTTCCTAACTCTCCAAAAACTCAAACAGAGCAAAGTTTGGACCAAGTTCGTCCAAAACATATGAAGAACTGTCATTGGGACGAACTTTGGGTTCCGAGCTCTTAAATACTAAAACGGAGAGAAGTTTGGACCATGTGTCGTCCAAACCACCTAAAGAACTCTCATTGGGCCGAACTTTGAGTTCCTAACTCTCCAAAAACTCAAACGGAGCAAAGTTTGGACCAAGTTCATCCAAACCGGATGAAAAACTCTCATTGGGACGAACTTTGGGTTACGAGCTCTCAAAAACAGAAACAGAGCAATGTTTGGACCATGTGTCGTCCAAACCACCTAAGAAACTCTCATTGGGCCGAACTTTGAGTTCCTAACTCTCCAAAAACTCAAACCGAGCAAAGTTTGGACCAAGTTCGTCCAAACCATATGAAGAACTGTCGTTGGGACGAACTTTGGGTTCCGAGCACTCAAATACTGAAACGGAGCAAAGTTTTGACCATGTGTCGTCCAAACCACCTAAAGAACTCTCATTGGGTCAAACTTTGAGTTCCTAACTGTCTAAAAACTCAAACGGAGCAAAGTTTGAAGCAAGTTCGTGCAAACCATATGAAGAACTGTCATTGGGACGAACTTTGGGTTCCAAGCTCTCAAATACTAAAACAGAGAGAAGTTTGGACCATGTGTCGTCCAAACCACCTAAAGAACTCTCATTGGGCCGAACTTTGAGTTCTTAGCTCTCCAAAAACTCAAACAGCGCAAAGTTTGGACCAAGTTCGTCCAAAACATAAGAAGAACTGTCATTGGGACGAACTTTGGGTTCCGAGCTCTTAAATACTAAAACGGAGAGAAGTTTGGACCATGTGTCGTCCAAACCACCTAAAGAACTCTCATTGGGCCGAACTTTGGGTTCCTAACTCTCCAAAAACTCAAACGGAGCAAAGTTTGGACCAAGTTCATCCAAACCGGATGAAAAACTCTCATTGGGACGAACTTTGGGTTACGAGCTCTCAAAAACAGAAACGGAGCAATGTTTGGACCATGTGTCGTCCAAACCACCTAAGCAACTCTCATTGGGCCGAACTTTGAGTTCCTAACTCTTCAAAAACTCAAACCGAGCAAAGTTTGGACCGAGTTCGTCCAAACCATATGAAGAACTGTCATTGGGACGAACTTTGGGTTCCGAGCTCTCAAATACTGAAACAAAGCAAAGTTTGGACCATGTGTCGTCCAAACCACCTAAAGAACTCTCATTGGGTCGAACTTTGAGTTCCTAACTCTCTAAAAACTCAAACGGAGCAAAGTTTGGAGCAAGTTCGTCCAAACCATATGAAAAACTGTCATTGGGACGAACTTTCGGTTACGAGCTCTCAAAAACAGAAACGGAGCAATGTTTGGACCATGTGTCGTCCAAACTACCGAAAGAACTCTCATTGGGCCGAACTTTGAGTTCCAAACTCTCCAAAAACTCAAACGGGGAAAAGTTTGGACCAAGTTCGTCCAAACCATATGAAAGACTCTCATTGGGACGAACTTTTGGTTCCGAGCTCTCAAAAACTGAAACGGGGTAAAGTTTGGACCATGTGTGGTCCAAACCACCTAAAGAACTCTCATTGGGCCGAACTTTGAGTTCCTAACTCTCCAAAAACTCAAACGGAGAAAAGTTTGGACCAAGTTCGTCCAAACCATATGAAGAACTGTCATTGGGACGAACTTTGGGTTCCGAGCTCTCAAATACTGAAACGGAGAGAAGTTTGGACCATGTGTCGTCAAAACCACCTAAAGAACTCTCATTGGGCCGAACTTTGAGTTCCTAACTCTCCAAAAACTCAAACGGAGAAAAGTTTGGACCAAGTTCGTCCAAACCATATGAAGAACTGTCATTGGGACGAACTTTGGGTTCCGAGCTCTCAAAAATTTAAACGGGGTAAAGTTTGGACCATGTGTGGTCCAAACCACCTAAAGAACTCTCATTGGGCCGAACTTTGAGTTCCTAACTCTCCAAAAACTCAAACGGAGCAAAGTTTGGAGCAAGTTCGTCCAAACCATATGAAAAACTGTCATTGGGACGAACTTTGGGATCCCAGCTCTCAAATAATGAAACGGAGAAAAGTTTGGACCATGTGTCGTCCAAACAACCTAAAGAACTCTCATTGGGCCGAACTTTGAGTTCCTAACTCTCCAAAAACTCAAACGGAGCAAAGTTTGGACCAAGTTCATCCAAACCGGATGAAAAACTCTCATTGGGACGAACTTTGGGTTACGAGCTCTCAAAAACAGAAACGGAGCAATATTTGGACCATGTGTCGTCCAAACCACCTAAGAAACTCTCATTGGGCCGAACTTTGAGTTCCTAACTCTTCAAAAACTCAAACCGAGCAAAGTTTGGACCGAGTTCGTCCAAACCATATGAAGAACTGTCATTGGGACGAACTTTGGGTTCCGAGCTCTCAAATACTGAAACAAAGCAAAGTTTGGACCATGTGTCGTCCAAACCACCTAAAGAACTCTCATTGGGTCGAACTTTGAGTTCCTAACTCTCCAAAAACTCAAACGGAGCAAAGTTTGGAGCAAGTTCGTCCAAACCATATGAAAAACTGTCATTGGGACGAACTTTCGGTTACGAGCTCTCAAAAACAGAAACGGAGCAATGTTTGGACCATGTGTCGTCCAAACTATCGAAAGAACTCTCATTGGGCCGAACTTTGAGTTCCTAACTCTCCAAAAACTCAAACGGAGAAAAGTTTGGACCAAGTTCGTCCAAACCATATGAAAGACTCTAATTGGGACGAACTTTTGGTTCCGAGCTCTCAAAAACTGAAACGGGGTAAAGTTTGGACCACGTGTGGTCCAAACCACCTAAAGAACTCTCATTGGGCCGAACTTTGAGTTCCTAACTCTCCAAAAACTCAAACGGAGAAAAGTTTGGACCAAGTTCGTCCAAACCATATGAAGAACTGTCATTGGGACGAACTTTGGGTTCCGAGCTCTCAAATACTGAAACGGAGAGAAGTTTGGACCATCTGTCGTCAAAACCACCTAAAGAACTCTCATTGGGCCGAACTTTGAGTTCCTAACTCTCCAAAAACTCAAACGGAGCAAAGTTTGGACCAAGTTCGTCCAAACCATATGAGGAACTGTCATTGGGACGAACTTTGGGTTCCGAGCTCTCAAAAACTTAAACTGGGTAAAGTTTGGACCATGTGTGGTCCAAACCACCTAAAGAACTCTAATTGGGCCGAACTTTGAGTTCCTAACTCTCCAAAAACTCAAAAGGAGCAAAGTTTGGAGCAAGTTCGTCCAAACCATATGAAAAACTGTCATTGGGACGAACTTTGGGATCCCAGCTATCAAATAATGAAACGGAGAAAAGTTTGGACCACGTGTCGTCCAAACAACCTAAAGAACTCTCATTGGGCCGAACTTTGAGTTCCTAACTCTCCAAAAACTCAAACGGAGCAAAGTTTGGACAGAGTTCATCCAAACCGGATGAAAAACTCTCATTGGGACGAACTTTGGGTTACGAGCTCTCCAAAACAGAAACGGAGCAATGTTTGGACCATGTGTCATCAAAACCACCTAAGAAACTCTCATTGGGCCGAACTTTGAGTTCCTAACTCTTCAAAAACTCAAACCGAGCAAAGTTTGGACCAAGTTCGTCCAAACCATATGAAGAACTGTCATTGGGACGAACTTTGGGTGCCGAGCTCTCAAAAACTTAAACGGGGTAAAGTCTGGACCATGTGTGGTCCAAACCACCTAAAGAACGCTCATTGGGCCGAACTTTGAGTTCCTAACTCTCCAAAAACTCAAACAGAGCAAAGTTTGGACCAAGTTCGTCAAAACCATATGAAGAACTGTCATTGGGACGAACTTTGGGTTCCGAGCTCTTAAATACTAAAACGGAGAGAAGTTTGGACCATGTGTCGTCCAAACCACCTAAAGAACTCTCATTGGGCCGAACTTTGAGTTCCTAACTCTCCAAAAACTCAAAAGGAGCAAAGTTTGGACCAAGTTCATCCAAACCGGCTGAAAAACTCTCATTAGGACGAACTTTGGGTTACGAGCTCTCAAAAACAGAAACGGAGCAATGTTTGGACCATGTGTCGTCCAAACCACCTAAGAAAGTCTCATCGGGCCGAACTTTGAGTTCCTAACTTTTCAAAAACTCAAACCGAGCAAAGTTTGGACCGAGTTCGTCCAAACCATATGAAGAACTGTCATTGGGACGAACTTTGGGTTCCGAGCTCTCAAATACTGAAACAAAGCAAAGTTTGGACCATATGTCGTCCAAACCACCTAAAGAACTCTCATTGGGTCGAACTTTGAGTTCCTAACTCTCCAAAAACTCAAACGGAGAAAAGTTTGGACAAAGTTCGTCCAAACCATATGAAAAACTGTCATTGGGATGAACTTTCGGTTATGAGCACTCAAAAAAAGAAACGGAGCAATGTTTGGACCATGTGTCGTCCAAACTACCGAAAGAACTCTCATTGGGCCGAACTTTGAGTTCCTAACTCTCCAAAAACTCAAACGGAGAAAAGTTTGGACCAAGTTCGTCCAAACCATATGAAAGACTCTCATTGGGACGAACTTTTGGTTCCGAGCTCTCAAAAACTGAAACGGGGTAAAGTTTGGACCATGTGTGGTCCAAACCACCTAAAGAACTCTCATTGGGCCGAACTTTGAGTTCCTAACTCTCCAAAAACTCAAACGGAGAAAAGTTTGGACCAAGTTCGTCCAAACCATATGAAGAACTGTCATTGGGACGAACTTTGGGTTCCGAGCTCTCAAATACTGAAACGGAGAGAAGTTTGGACCATGTGTCGTCAAAACCACCTAAAGAACTCTCATTGGGCCGAACTTTGAGTTCCTAACTCTCCAAAAACTCAAACGGAGCAAAGTTTGGACCAAGTTCGTCCAAACCATATGAAGAACTGTCATTGGGACGAACTTTGGGTTCCGAGCTCTCAAAAACTTAAACAGGGTAAAGTTTGGACCATGTGTGGTCCAAACCACCTAAAGAACACTCATTGGCCCGAACTTTGAGTTCCTAACTCTCCAAAAACTCAAACGGAGCAAAGTCTGGAGCAAATTCGTCCAAACCATATGAAAAACTGTCATTGGGACGAACTTTGGGATCCCAGCTCTCAAATAATGAAACGGAGAAAAGTTTGGACCATGTGTCGTCCAAACAACCTAAAGAACTCTCATTGGGCCGAACTTTGAGTTCCTAACTCTCCAAAAACTCAAACGAAGCAAAGTTTGGCTCAAGTTCATCCAAACCGGATGAAAAACTCTCATTGGGACGAACTTTGGGTTACGAGCTCTCAAAAACAGAAACGGAGAGATGTTTGGACCATGTGTCGTCAAAACCACCTAAGAAACTCTCATTGGGCCGAACTTTGAGTTCCTAACTCTTCAAAAACTCAAACCGAGCAAAGTTTGGACCAAGTTCGTCCAAACCATATGAAGAACTGTCATTGGGACGAACTTTGGGTGCCGAGCTCTCAAAAACTTAAACGGGGTAAAGTCTGGACCATGTGTGGTCCAAACCACCTAAAGAACGCTCATTGGGCCGAACTTTGAGTTCCTAACTCTCCAAAAACTCAAACAGAGCAAAGTTTGGACCAAGTTCGTCAAAACCATATGAAGAACTGTCATTGGGACGAACTTTGGGTTCCGAGCTCTTAAATACTAAAACGGAGAGAAGTTTGGACCATGTGTCGTCCAAACCACCTAAAGAACTCTCATTGGGCCGAACTTTGAGTTCCTAACTCTCCAAAAACTCAAAAGGAGCAAAGTTTGGACCAAGTTCATCCAAACCGGCTGAAAAACTCTCATTAGGACGAACTTTGGGTTACGAGCTCTCAAAAACAGAAACGGAGCAATGTTTGGACCATGTGTCGTCCAAACCACCTAAGAAAGTCTCATCGGGCCGAACTTTGAGTTCCTAACTCTTCAAAAACTCAAACCGAGCAAAGTTTGGACCGAGTTCGTCCAAACCATATGAAGAACTGTCATTGGGACGAACTTTGGGTTCCGAGCTCTCAAATACTGAAACAAAGCAAAGTTTGGACCATATGTCGTCCAAACCACCTAAAGAACTCTCATTGGGTCGAACTTTGAGTTCCTAACTCTCCAAAAACTCAAACGGAGCAAAGTTTGGACAAAGTTCGTCCAAACCATATGAAAAACTGTCATTGGGATGAACTTTCGGTTACGAGCACTCAAAAAAAGAAACGGAGCAATGTTTGGACCATGTGTCGTCCAAACCACCTAAAGAACTCTCATTGGGCCGAACTTTGAGTTCCTAACTCTCCAAAAACTCAAACGGAGAAAAGTTTGGACCAAGTTCGTCCAAACCATATGAAAGACTCTCATTGGGACGAACTTTTGGTTCCGAGCTCTCAAAAACTGAAACGGGGTAAAGTTTGGACCATGTGTGGTCCAAACCACCTAAAGAACTCTCATTGGGCCGAACTTTGAGTTCCTAACTCTCCAAAAACTCAAACGGAGCAAAGTTTGGACCAAGTTCGTCCAAACCATATGAAGAACTGTCATTGGGACGAACTTTGGGTTCCGAGCTCTCAAATACTGAAACGGAGAGAAGTTTGGACCATGTGTCGTCAAAACCACCTAAAGAACTCTCACTGGGCCGAACTTTGAGTTCCTAACTCTCCAAAAACTCAAACGGAGCAAAGTTTGGACCAAGTTCGTCAAAACCATATGAAGAACTCTCATTGGGACGAACTTTGGGTTCCGAGCTCTCAAATAGTGAAACGGAGCAAAGTTTGGACCATGTGTCGACCAAACCACCTAAAGAACTCTCATTGGGCCGAACTTTGAGTTCCTAACTCTCCAAAAACTCAAACGGAGCAAAGTTTGGACCAAGTTCGTCCAAACCATATGAAGAACTGTCATTGGGACGAACTTTGGGTTCCGAGCTCTCAAATACTGAAACGGAGAGAAGTTTGGACCATGTGTCGTCAAAACCACCTAAAGAACTCTCACTGGGCCGAACTTTGAGTTCCTAACTCTCCAAAAACTCAAACGGAGCAAAGTTTGGACCAAGTTCGTCAAAACCATATGAAGAACTCTCATTGGGACGAACTTTGGGTTCCGAGCTCTCAAATACTGAAACGGAGCAAAGTTTGGACCATGTGTCGTCCAAACCACCAAAAGAACTCACATTGGGCCGAACTTTGAGTTCCTAACTCTCCAAAAACTCAAGCGGAGCAAAGTTTGTAGCAAGTTTTACCAAACCATATGAAAAACTGTCATTGGGACGAACCTATGGTTCCAAGCTCTCAAATACTGAAACGGAGCAAAGTTTGGACCATGTGTCGTCCAAACCACCTAAAGAACTCTCCTTGGGCCGAACATTGAGTCCTAACTCTCCAAAAACTCAAACGGAGCAAAGTTTGGACCAAGGTCGTCCAAACCACATGAAAAAATCTCATTGGGACGAACTTTGGGTTTCGAGCTCTCAAATACTGAAACAGAGAGAAGTTTGGACCATGTATCGTCCAAACCACCAAAAGAACTCTCATTGTGCCGAACTTTGAGTTCCTAACTCTCCAAAAACTCAAACGGAGCACAGTTTGGAACAAGTTCGTCCAAACCATATGAAAAACTGTCATTGGGAGAAAGTTTGGGTTCCGAGCTCTCAAATACTGAGTGGAGCAAAGTTTGGACCATGTGTCGTCCAAACCACCTAAAGAACTCTCAATGGGCCGAACTTTGAGTTCCTAACTCTCCAAAAACTAAAACGGAGCAAAGTTTGGAGCAAGTTCGTCCAACCCATATGAAAAACTGTCATTGGGACGAACTTGTGGTTACGAGCTCTCAAAAACAGAAACGGAGCAATGTTTGGACCATGTGTCGTCCAAACCACCTAAATAAATCTCATTGGGCCGAACTTTGAGTTCCTAACTCTCTAAAAACTCAAACGGAGCAAAGTTTGGACGAAGTTCGTCCCATATGAAGAACTGGGACGAACTTTGGGTTTCGAGCTCTCAAATACTGAAACGGAGCAAAGTTTAGACCATATTTCATTCAAACCACAAAAACAACTCTCATTGGGCCGAACTTTGAGTTCCTAACACTCCAAAAACTCAAACGGAGCAAAGTTTGGACCAAGTTCGTCCAAACCATATCAAAAACTCTCAATGGGACGAACTTTGGGTTCCGAGCTCTCAAATACAGAAACGGAGCAAAGTTTGGACCATGTGTCGTTTAAACCACCAAAAGAACTCTCATTGGGCCGAACTTATAGTTCCTAAATCTCTAAAAACTCAAACGAAGCAAAGTTTGGACCAAGTTCGTGCCAACCATATGAAAAACTGTCATTGGGACGAACCTTGGGTTCCGAGCTCTCAAATACTGAAACGGAGCAATCTTTGGACCATGTGTCGTCCAAACCACTTAAAGAACTCTCACTGGGCCGAACTTTGAGTTCCTAACTCTCCAAAAACTCAAACGGAGCAAAGTTTGGACCAAGTTCGTCCAAACCATATGAAGAACTCTCATTGGGACGAACTTTGGGTTCCGAGCTCTCAAATACTGAAACGGAGCAAAGTTTGGACCATGTGTCGTCCAAACCACCTAAAGAACTCTCCTTGGGCCGAACATTGAGTCCTAACTCTCCAAAAACTCAAACGGAGCAAAGTTTGGACCAAGGTCATCCAAACCACATGAAAAACTCCCATTGGGACGAACTTTGGGTTCCGAGCTCTCAAATACTGAAATGGAGCAGAGTGTTGACCATGTGTCGTCCAAACCACCTAAAGAACCCTCATTGGGTCGAACTTTGAGTTCCTAACTATCCAAAAACTCAAACGGAGCAAAGTTTGAAGCAAGTTCGTGCAAACCATATGAAGAACTGTCATTGGGACGAACTTTGGGTTCCAAGCTCTCAAATACTAAAACGGAGAGAAGTTTGGACCATGTGTCGTCCAAACCACCTAAAGAACTCTCATTGGGCCGAACTTTGAGTTCCTAACTATCCAAAAACTCAAACAGAGCAAAGTTTGGACCAAGTTCGTCCAAACCATATGAAGAACTGTCATTGGGACGAACTTTGGGTTCCGAGCTCTTAAATACTGAAACGGAGAGAAGTTTGGACCATGTGTCGTCCAAACCACCTAAAGAACTCTCATTGGGCCGAACTTTGAGTTCCTAACTCTCCAAAAACTCAAACGGAGCAAAGTTTGGACAAAGTTCGTCCCATATGAAGAACTGTCATTGGGACGAACTTTGGGTTTCGAGCTCTCAAATACTGAAACGGAGCAAAGTTTAGACCATGTGTCGTTCAAACCACCAAAACAACTCTCATTGGGCCGAACTTTGAGTTCCTAACACTCCAAAAACTCAAACGGAGCAAAGTTTGGACCAAGTTGGTGCAAACCATATGAAAAACTGTCATTGGGACGAACCTTGGGTTCCGAGCTCTCAAATACTGAAACGGAGAGAAGTTTGGACCATGTGTCGTCCAAACCACCTAAAGAACTCTCATTGGGCCGAACTTTGAGTTCCTAACTATCCAAAAACTCAAACAGAGCAAAGCTTGGACCAAGTTCGTCCAAACCATATGAAGAACTGTCATTGGGACGAACTTTGGGTTCCGAGCTCTTAAATACTGAAACGGAGAGAAGTTTGGACCATGTGTCGTCCAAACCACCTAAAGAACTCTCATTGGGCCGAACTTTGAGTTCCTAACTCTCCAAAAACTCAAACGGAGCAAAGTTTGGACAAAGTTCGTCCAATATGAAGAACTGTCATTGGGACGAACTTTGGGTTTCGAGCTCTCAAATACTGAAACGGAGCAAAGTTTAGACCATGTGTCGTTCAAACCACCAAAACAACTCTCATTGGGCCGAACTTTGAGTTCCTAACACTCCAAAAACTCAAACGGAGCAAAGTTTGGACCAAGTTGGTGCAAACCATATGAAAAACTGTCATTGGGACGAACCTTGGGTTCCGAGCTCTCAAATACTGAAACGGAGCAAAGTTTGGACCATGTGTCGTCCAAACCACCTAAAGAACTCTCACTGGGCCGAACATTGAGTTCCTAACTCTTCAAAAACTCAAACGGAGCAAAGTTGGACCAAGTTCGTCCAAACCATATGAAAAACTGTCATTGGGACGAACTTTGGGTTCCGAGCTCTCAAATACTGAAACGGAGCAAGGTTAGGACCATGTGTCGTCCAAACCACCTAAAGAACTCTCATTGGGCCGAACTTTGAGCTCCTAACTCTCCAAAAACTCAAACGGAGAAAAGTTTGGACCAAGTTCGTCCAAAAAATATGAAAGACTCTCATTGGGACGAACTTTTGGTTCCGAGCTCTCAAAAACTGAAACGGGGTAAAGTTTGGACCATGTGTGGTCCAAACCACCTAAAGAACTCTCATTGGGCCGAACTTTGAGTTCCTAACTCTCCAAAAACTCAAACGGAGCAAAGTTTGGACCAAGTTCGTCCAAACCATATGAAGAACTGTCATTGGGACGAACTTTGGGTTCCGAGCTCTCAAATACTGAAACGGAGAGAAGTTTGGACCATGTGTCGTCAAAACCACCTAAAGAACTCTCACTGGGCCGAACTTTGAGTTCCTAACTCTCCAAAAACTCAAACGGAGCAAAGTTTGGACCAAGTTCGTCAAAACCATATGAAGAACTCTCATTGGGACGAACTTTGGGTTCCGAGCTCTCAAATACTGAAACGGAGCAAAGTTTGGACCATGTGTCGTCCAAACCACCAAAAGAACTCACATTGGGCCGAACTTTGAGTTCCTAACTCTCCAAAAACTCAAGCGGAGCAAAGTTTGTAGCAAGTTTTACCAAACCATATGAAAAACTGTCATTGGGACGAACCTATGGTTCCAAGCTCTCAAATACTGAAACGGAGCAAAGTTTGGACCATGTGTCGTCCAAACCACCTAAAGAACTCTCCTTGGGCCGAACATTGAGTCCTAACTCTCCAAAAACTCAAACGGAGCAAAGTTTGGACCAAGGTCGTCCAAACCACATGAAAAAATCTCATTGGGACGAACTTTGGGTTTCGAGCTCTCAAATACTGAAACAGAGAGAAGTTTGGACCATGTATCGTCCAAACCACCAAAAGAACTCTCATTGTGCCGAACTTTGAGTTCCTAACTCTCCAAAAACTCAAACGGAGCACAGTTTGGAACAAGTTCGTCCAAACCATATGAAAAACTGTCATTGGGAGAAAGTTTGGGTTCCGAGCTCTCAAATACTGAGTGGAGCAAAGTTTGGACCATGTGTCGTCCAAACCACCTAAAGAACTCTCAATGGGCCGAACTTTGAGTTCCTAACTCTCCAAAAACTAAAACGGAGCAAAGTTTGGAGCAAGTTCGTCCAACCCATATGAAAAACTGTCATTGGGACGAACTTGTGGTTACGAGCTCTCAAAAACAGAAACGGAGCAATGTTTGGACCATGTGTCGTCCAAACCACCTAAATAAATCTCATTGGGCCGAACTTTGAGTTCCTAACTCTCTAAAAACTCAAACGGAGCAAAGTTTGGACGAAGTTCGTCCCATATGAAGAACTGGGACGAACTTTGGGTTTCGAGCTCTCAAATACTGAAACGGAGCAAAGTTTAGACCATATTTCATTCAAACCACAAAAACAACTCTCATTGGGCCGAACTTTGAGTTCCTAACACTCCAAAAACTCAAACGGAGCAAAGTTTGGACCAAGTTCGTCCAAACCATATCAAAAACTCTCAATGGGACGAACTTTGGGTTCCGAGCTCTCAAATACAGAAACGGAGCAAAGTTTGGACCATGTGTCGTTTAAACCACCAAAAGAACTCTCATTGGGCCGAACTTATAGTTCCTAAATCTCTAAAAACTCAAACGAAGCAAAGTTTGGACCAAGTTCGTGCCAACCATATGAAAAACTGTCATTGGGACGAACCTTGGGTTCCGAGCTCTCAAATACTGAAACGGAGCAATCTTTGGACCATGTGTCGTCCAAACCACCTAAAGAACTCTCACTGGGCCGAACTTTGAGTTCCTAACTCTCCAAAAACTCAAACGGAGCAAAGTTTGGACCAAGTTCGTCCAAACCATATGAAGAACTCTCATTGGGACGAACTTTGGGTTCCGAGCTCTCAAATACTGAAACGGAGCAAAGTTTGGACCATGTGTCGTCCAAACCACCTAAAGAACTCTCCTTGGGCCGAACATTGAGTCCTAACTCTCCAAAAACTCAAACGGAGCAAAGTTTGGACCAAGGTCATCCAAACCACATGAAAAACTCCCATTGGGACGAACTTTGGGTTCCGAGCTCTCAAATACTGAAACGGAGCAATGTTTGGACCATGTGTCGTCCAAACCACCTAAAGAAATCTCATTGGGCCGAACTTTGAGTTCCTAACTCTCCAAAAACTCAAACGGAGCAAAGTTTGGACCAAGTTCGTCCCATATGAAGAAGTGTCATTGGGACGAACTTAGGGTTTCGAGCTCTCAAATACTGAAACGGAGCAAAGTTTAGACCATGTGTCGTTCAAACCACCAAAACAACTCTCATTGGGCCGAACTTTGAGTTTCCTAACACTCCAAAAACTCAAACGGAGCAAAGTTTTGACCAAGTTTGTCCAAACCATATAAAAAACTCTCAATGGGACGAACTTGGGGTTCCGAGCTCTCAAATACTGAAACGGAGCAAAGTTTGGACCATGTGTCGTTTAAACCACCAAAAGAACTCTCATTGGGCCGAACTTATTGAAAGGATTTGGAGTTCCCCAATTCCGTTAAAGCGAAGCGTAATTGGGACCGATTCATAGTTAATTTTGTTTATCCAAAAATACTATTGCATTGGTTAAAACATAGAACAAATTTTATAGAAACTTAAGGCTAAGCATACAAAATTTAGATCTAAATCTATAATAAAGAAAAGAGAAGCAAACCTCCGTTGACGACTCTGAATACTTCAACGGATGATTCTTGATTGTTCTGCAACAACGAAGAACACCACCATTTGATCTTCCCCGCTATAACTCTGAGATTAGGAACGTAGTTGTGGGACTACCTAATCTTGAATGGGAAAAACTCTAGAGAGAAAATTCTCCCTAAAGTTCCTGAGTTGAGAGAATATGAGAGGGAGGCTAGAGAGAATGCAAGAGTGCATTCTTGTGGCCTTATGTTGTTGTACTTAAACCCTAGGTTTAGTGTTCTGTTTATAGGAGAAAGGTCATGAATAAAATATTCATTTAAAATCAATTATTTCCATAATTGATTTAATCTTTTCCATAATTAATCAATTCCATAACCAACCAATTCCATAACCAATCAATTCCATAATTGATTAATCTTTTCCATAAATGATTGATCACTTCCATAAGTGATTAAATCATTTCCATAAATGATTAATTACTTCCATAAGTGATTAATCATTTTCATAATTGATTAATTTCCAATTAATTAATTCTTTAATTAATTAATCACCAATTAAATATCATATATTTAATTTCAGACCTTCTATTAGTTAATTAATTAATTATCCAATTAAATATCATATATTTAATTTGAGACCTTCAATTAATTAATTATATAATATGAATCAAATTCATATTAAAATTTGAACTCCTTCAAATTCTCTTATATCCTATAAATTTAATATGAATCAAATTCATATTAATATTTGAACTTCTTCAAATATTTATTTCTCTCATAGACTATAGTTTAATTAAATCTCATTTAATTTAAACTAAATTGAATAATTAATTAATTCATAATTAATTAATTTATCTTCTAATTAAATACCATATATTTAATTAGACATATATTTGAACTCTTTCAAATATATCAATCTCTCAATATAATAAAGTTTAATCTAAAATTAAACTTTATATTTTAATGCATCACTATACATTATATTAATTTGTATCTCGTACAATTAACTTAATTCCCAATATGAATTTGAACTATTCAAATTCTCTCAAGATATATTTGTTCCTAATTACTCTTTACGAGCTAGCAGGGGGACCTAATGGACCTACAGATCAGAAGCTCCAATGATATGAGGTTAATAGATTAAACTCATTAATCAGGTTAACCAATATTCATTAACTGTGGGTCATTCCACTAAAGACCCACAGCTGAACTCTTCTCACTGTAGAACATTTCTGTGTCCATGGATGTAGACCTATGCCGATAAGTCAATCATTCACGAGTGTTCGTAATCACAGCTGGGTCAAATTACCGTTTTACCCTTGTGTTACATCTGTCTCCTTAAGTACCAGCGCTCCTCTAATGAACAACCTGTTTATGGTCCAACCATTAAACAGAAAGTCCCTCTCGGGCCAGTGAGAGGGCGGGATCCCTTTGTTCAAGTCCCGGAGTCACCACTTAAGAGAACACTCATCTACTTCTCCTAGATGTGGGAAGGAGTGAATTCCTTCTTGTGTTGTCATGTCCCCAGCCTCCCACTCGGTCTTGTCCCCAAAAAGGAAGGCATATTGAGTCGGCGTATTGGCCACTCTCACCCATGCTAATCAAAGGACAATCCCTCATGAGAAGGAGTTCATGATGCACTCAGGATTAAGACTGAGTTACCTAGGTCATCGTATTGAAACAGTAACCTAACTAGTTAACGGTGTTACATCTAGTGGTTTACTATTCTGTGGTCTGGTCTTATGCAAACTCATTGCATAGGATACCCCCGCTCGCATGTCTCCTACATGGATGCCTTGGATTAATACGTCTGTATCGAATACAAAGCGGGCCGTATCACATAGTGTTACCAGGATAAGGTACCCAGCCTTATCCTTGTACTATAGACCTTTTAGGTTGTTACTTGAACACCAATCCCCGTATGTCCCCACATACTAGTTCAAGTCACATGTAAACAACCTTGGATCTTAGTTTATTGGATTTGGGTCAAATTGGGCAATATTTAACAATAACACTTTGTTGTAGAAACTCAATAACACTTTATTGAAACAAGTATACAATTTGTTTACATTCACTATCTACGAGTTTTAGGGCATAAAACCCAACAAACTCCCACTTGAACTAAAACTCTAGTTTAGTGGGATGTACAATAATCTATACAGCAGTGGGTGTATAAATACATGTATAAAACATATACAATGTACAAATACAATAAACTAGGGCATCACTATACCCATTACATAATGGTATCACTATACCCATTACATTTCTCCCACTTGCCCTAGATTACACCTTTGTACATATCTCGTAGATCTAGACCTTCTAGATTACCCTCAAACACTTTAGCCGAGAGAGTCTTTGTAAATGAATCAGCAATATTTCATTCAATTTAATGTGTCTGCTTGTCTTAGGTTGCGATGTTCTTTTGAATTTGCCACAACACCACTATATCACTATAAAGTGTGATGGGCAAGTTCACATTTGGAACACATTCCAAATCAATCAAGAACTTCCTAAGTGATAGCGAACATAGCTAGCTACTTTTACTTATTTAATTTAGCTAGTCTTTTATGATTTTTGGGCCATTTTATTGTGCTTTATTGTTTATTTTGTAGGAAAGCAATGATTAGAGCTAAAACGTGGAATTGGAGTTAATCGGGTGTTCGGGATGTGAAAATATGCCAAAGAACCGGAAAGTTCAAGCAACAAGGAGCCAAAAGAGGGCATTCTGCCCATCAGCGTCGAGACGCCACTCTTGGAGGGTCTCGACGCTGGTTTTCCTTAATTAGAAGAGGCGGCAGCATCACAGCGTCGAGACGCTGTGACAATAGCGTCTCGACGCTACCGTTATTTCCATTCCAGACGCGCGTGTTTTAGAGGTAGCGTCGAGACGCTGTCTGGATAGCGTCTCGACGCTACGACGAAAAATCAGTATTTATAGTTCTTTTCGGCTAGGTTTTTGGGAGATTCAATTTTGGGACTTCTTGGAGCCGTAAACAGAGCAGAAACAGAGAGGATTAAGGCTGAAGCAAAGGGAGCAAAGGGGGAAATCAACCCATCGTTCGTGGGGATCGTGACGGGGACGCTCAGTCTCGGCCTACATTGAGTTTTTCCTTCCCTTTTCCTTTCTTTAGCTAGACTTGATGGCTTTATTATGTTTAGTTGAGCTTGTAATACAAATCATGAGTAGCTAAACTTGTAGCTTAGGGATTGATGTAGTTGATTGAGTTTATGGATTGATTTATGGTTTAAGTTGTGCAATGTTTATTATGTTTGTAATCTTGATTTAATGCTTTCAATTGATTGGCCATTAGTTGGATGATTTATGTTTTGAATCTAGCTCGGGAGAGGGGATTTGATATAGACATACTCAAGATTGCATGACTAAAGTTTATTTTCTAATTCGTGACGGTTTTAGATTAACTTTAGAATTGGTCAAAAGATCTCATGGCCTTGCTTATTAATAAACTTAGATAGGGATATCAAGTTGGTTAATTTGCATGAGAATCAATTATACTCGGGAGAGGTAGTTGTGATTAAAGGGTCTTTGGCTCATAATTTCATTGTGCATAATAACTTACTCCTTAAAATCAATCCTAGACTAAATCGGCGAAATCAATTCCCTAAGTGTTTTTCCCAATTGAATTTCCACACTTTTTACTTGTTTTGATTTAGTTTTCATATCGTCTATTCATCACTTTTTGATCCCTAAATAAAATTGAGCAAGATAATTCACAATACTTGATTTGCTTAAAAATCCAATCCAGAGGACGACACTCGTTTATACGAACACTTTATTATTACTTGACCCGTGCGCTTGCGGTAGGAAAAATTGCACATCACTAAGCCATACAGTCTCTATCGCTATTTCACAAGCAGCTATGTTTTCGGCCTATACGGTCAAGACTGTAACTATGTCATACTATAGCTCCTTCGTAAAGATTGACCATGGATACTGATGTATATTTCCTAAAATCCTTATCAGTCTTAAAATTCGTGTCAGTGTATCATGTAAGGATCAAATCCTTAGTCCCATACACGAGCATATAGTTCCTCTTTCTCTTTAGATACTTGAGGATATTCTTAACGGTTTTCCAGTGATCAAATCTTGGATTAGATTGATACTGACAATCCCTATTGCATTGTGCATTCGTCTCATGTCCTCAATCTCTTGAGGTGTCTTAGGAAATAGTTTCTTTGACAAAATATTTCCATGTCTGAAAGGTAGTGAACCCTTATTGGAATTTTGAATCTTATATCTAACTAACATTTTGTACATATAAGACACTTGAGACAAGGCTAGCTTTTTGTTCTTATGGTTCCTAACAATTTGGATCCCAAGAACAAACTCAACTTCTCCCAAATTTTCATTTGGAATTGAGCTGCTAGCTCCTTTTACTAGTCAGTAAGATAACCTACATCATTCCCAATGATTAGGATATCAATCATATACAACACTAAGTAAGCTACTGAACTATTGATGATCACTTGTAAACACAAAATTCATCAATGTTCTGATTAAAGCCAAAAGATCTGGTCACTATATCAAATCTTATATTTCAAGATCGAAATGCTTAGGTCAATCCATGAATGGATCACTTAAGCTTGCAAACCCTTTTGCTTTTGATCTTGTTGTATGAACCCTTCTGGTTAAGACATGAATGTCTCGTTTCCTCTTGTAAATCCACTTGTAACTAATAGGTGTTACCCATCAAGCAAATCTACAAGATCCCAGATGGAAGTGAAATACAAAGACTTCATTTCTAGGTTCATGGCTTTAATCCTCTGATCGTTGTCAACATCATTCATTTTCTTTCTAAAAGATAATGAATCCTCTATGTCATCATCAGGTATGATGACCTAGGCTTCAATCAAGCCCATGTAACGTTCAGGTTATAAAACAACCCTCCCACTACATCGAGGCACTCTCAATTATTGAGATGAATGTGTCTGACCAGATGCACTAGTCCATCAACAACTTTTGTTGAACAACCAACCTCATCAACAACTCTTGTAGATGTTACTGTAGCTTCATTAGTTAACTTACTTAAACCGACTGTACTCTGTGGTTTATGATTTTTGATGTGGACTTCTATTTTAAAATTTAGCATTTGTCGATACAAATTCTTTATTCTCTTGTGAATTGAAGAAGTCTCCACTTCTCGTTTCCTTTGGGTTTGCCTACTGCAGTATGCAATGCAGTCAACACTGCATGACCCCAAAACGAGCCAGACAATTGAGCATAGCTCAACATGGAATGAACCATATCCAATAGGGTTCTATTTCTCCTAAATGAGATTTAGGGTGTGATCCCCTGTACTATCAAATAGTCCTGGAATCTCAAATCCCTATACTCAACTCTTTGATCAGATCAAAGTGTTTTTATCATCTCACCTAACAAGTTTTCAACTTCAGTCCTAAGCCCCTTCAAATATCTTAAGAGCTTCATTCTTAAGTTGCATTAGGTAAAGATACTCATACCTTTGAATAATCATCCAAAAGAGATGAATTATTCATGCCCTCCTTTTGCTTTAACATATTGAACCACAAGGATCCAAATGTACAAGCTCCAAGGGCTCTTTGGCTCTTAGATCTTTTCCAGTAAAAGATCTATCAGTCATATTGCCCACAAGGCATGACTTACAATGTAGTAGAGAGTCATCTTCTAACTCGCTTAGAAGTTCACTCTTGACCAATTTCTCAATCAAATTGAGATTAATATGATCTACCTTAGAACCAAAGAAAAGTATTTTCCTTTAAGAGAAATCTTTTGCCTCTTTTCACATTGAGTAGTAGCAGCCTTAAACAACCCAGTATTCATGACTGCTTTACTCGTGATTAGTCTTAAAACATTTAGGTTACTTTCCAGTAAAGCTAAACAAATGTCAACTCCCTTTCTTGAAACAAAACTGCGTTAGCAGAGAAAGGTAAAGAGTAACATTGTTCCAGCAAATAAGACACAGAAATCAAATTTCTTTTGATCTTAGGAATTACATACACATTATCTAATAATATGTATTTTCTCCCACTGAGAAAAATAACTTAATGTTCCCCACTGCTATAGCCAAAATAACCTCTCTAATTCTAACTTTGAGAGTCATTACACAAGCAGCATGTTGTTGCCAGGAACTTATTCCTTTAAAAGAAGAACATGCATGATTTGTGGCCCCTGAATCAAGTATTCGGAGAGAATCACTATTCTTCACTAATCACGTTTTCAAGACAAGTAAATGAAAATTACGGTCTTGAACAAGTTCTCTTTTGCTAAGCAGGGTTCTATGTCATATTCACCAAGAACAATTCTTAATGAATTAAACGTATGGGGCATGAGGACATTCCTCAGTTAAGAATAATCCTAGACTTATTTACCACAATTTGTCGTTTAAGCTTGTTGTATTACCGTTATTTATAAAATGACGTAAGACAATACACATAAAATTATTATATAATTGCTGAAGTAACAAATTACTTGCATTATTATTTGCACTAACCCATCACAAATAATCGAATCAAATTCTGCAAAAACAAATAAGCAATCAAAGAAACCCTATAAAACTATTGATTTAGTTTTTGCAACGATACTTCAAGGTTTAGAACAACAGCCACCGAAGGGTGGTCAGCTACTCCTCCTCTGAATTGAGACAATCTCAACCAAATTCTAACACCAGAATAACTCATATTCCGTTAGCGTTTAGTTACCGTTGTTCGGTCAAGGATTAGTTAACACATTTAACTCATCCCCGTAAGTGTAACCCTCCCACTTTCAGATCTCAGAGGCACGCACCAACAGGCTACCGAAGGGAAAGACAACTGTTGGTAATTAGCCTAAGAGTTCCTATCCTATTCAGGAGTTCACGGTGTTCCGAATCCTATGATCAGGCCCTCCGAAGGGATGGTTGCGCTAGGACAACCTGCAGGCGGATCATAGGACTCTCACGGTGCGAACTAGGGGTAGAGACCGAAGGATACGTTGACACGTGTCCCGCTCCCACTTACTCTAGACATTTTTCCCATTCACCTTGTTATTGATTCATGCAAACACTTTCCGAAGGGAGGCCGCTCCTAAGGCGACTCGAAGCCGAGCATGAACCTCACGTTGTGAATATAGGGACGTAGGAGCAAAACTTGATTTAAATCTCGTTTTGTAATTTTCCTCCCAATGAAAATGTCTTAAGGTTAATTTAGGGTTGTTTAACTTAGATAAAATTCGGCTAAGTCAATCTATCTAAGTCGGATCCTATTATAACAATTATGGAAAGGATTCAACCACAATGTTTTAGGTGAATTAAACTTCTTTTAATAAACCCAACTTTGCAAGTCAACATTACTATGGTTAATTCAACTCAAGGTTCGGATCAGTTCCCAGGTAGGAGGTGTTCCGTAAACCGTCATCTTAAGTACCCCCAGCCTTAGACAGAACTTTACCGAGAGAGTTCCCTTATAACCACAGTAATGTAAGGTCTTTACTCTAAAGATCTAGGTGTATTAAAAACTTTTAACAAACCTAGTGACCTTGCATGCTAACATTTAACTATGATTAATTCAACTCCGGTATTCCGGGTCAGTTCCCAGGTAGGAGGTGTTCCGTAAACCGTCAACTTAAATACCCCCAACCTTAGACAGAACTTTACCGGTGGAGTTCCCTTATAATCATAGCAATGTTTTCCTACTTAGTCAATTAAAACTAATTTTAATTCTAAGAAATGTGATCTTAGATCTAATTAATTTTAAACATTTTAAAATTAATTCATTTATCCTAAGATCCTATGTTTGCATGCAATTCTTTGTTATAGGTTAACGGTTTCTATTCATTAATTTTATAACTATTATAAATTTTAGTGAATTAACCCTATAACATGCTACTATGGTGAATAAATTAACAATCAAATTCTAATTAATTTATAAAACCATACATTAGCATACATGACATACCAAAAATATAACAATTATATTAATCTAAGGTAATGTCATGCTCAATGCAATTTAATTTCCTTTTAATTAACCTCACTCTTAAATTAATTATACAAGAAAATTAAAATTAAGCATTACCATTTTCATACATTAACATAACACTTATATTAATAGCTCATGAAAATTAAGCATGTAAATTACTAATATAAATATAACTCTTATATTTTTTAAACTAAAGTAATTTCATGCTCAATGCAAATTAATTTTCTTTAATTAATCTAACTCTTAAATTAATTACCCAAGAAAATTTTCATACATTAACATAACACTTTATATTAATAGCTCATGAAAATAAATAAGCATATAAATTACTTTCATAAATATAACTTTTTATATTTTTAAACTAAAGTAATTTCATGCTCGATGCAAATTAATTTTCTTCAATTAATCTAACTCTTAAATTAATTACCCAAGAAAATTAAAATAAGCATTCACATTTTCATACATTAACATAACACTTTATATTAATTGCTCATGAAAATAAATAAGCATATAAATTACTTTCATAAATATAACTCTTTATATTATTTACTAAAGTAATTTCATGCTCAATGCTTCTCAATTTTCATCCATTTAATCTTAACAATTTATATTAAATACTCATGAAAATAAAATTCATACATATTTCATACATTATAACATTTATAATAATAACTATGCACGAATATGCTTAACCTATGGTGGGATTTTAAGCTAAATGACATAGTTTATGCAACAATCAATTAATTTAATACATACATCACATGCATAGTTAAATTAAAAGTACCAAAATTGACCGGCATATTTGGTATATCCTAAGAAATTTAAAGCAATTTAAATTACAATAATTTAAATCCAAGACATATCTTGGTCTTCAAATATATTCCTTTTTGGCATTTACAATTGATCTAATCAAAAGTATAAATCTAATGCCAACAAATATGCCTAAATAATCAATTTTGTAAATTAAAACAATATCACATATATGAAATTAAAATACCCACCATTGAACCAATGCTAATTTTAGAGAAACGAAATTAAATCTACGATCGGCTCTGATACCAATTGAAAGGATTTGGAATTCCCCAATTCCGTTAAAGCGGAAGCGTAATTGGGACCGATTCGTAGTTAATTTTGTTTATCCAAAAATACTATTGCATTGGTTAAAACATAGAACAAATTCTATAGAAACTTAAGGCTAAGCATACAAAATTTAGATCTAAATCTATAATAAAGAAAAGAGAAGCAAACCTCCGTTGACGACTCTGAATACTTCAACGGATGATTCTTGATTGTTCTGCAACAACGAAGAACACCACCATTTGATCTTCCCCGCTATAACTCTGAGATTAGGAACGTAGTTGTGGGACTACCTAATCTTGAATGGGAAAAACTCTAGAGAGAAAATTCTCCCTAAAGTTCCTGAGTTGAGAGAATATGAGAGGGAGGCTAGAGAAAATGCAAGAGTGCATTCTTGTGGCCTTATGTTGTTGTACTTAAACCCTAGGTTTAGTGTTCTATTTATAGGAGAAAGGTCATGAATAAAATATTCATTTAAAATCAATTATTTCCATAATTGATTTAATCTTTTCCATAATTAATCAATTCCATAACTAACCAATTCCATGACCAATCAATTCCATAATTGATTAATCTTTTCCATAAATGATTGATCACTTCTATAAGTGATTAAATCATTTCCATAAATGATTAATTACTTCCATAAGTGATTAATCATTTTCATAATTGATTAATTTCCAATTAATTAATTCTTTAATTAATTAATCACCAATTAAATATCATATATTTAATTGCAGACCTTCTATTAGTTAATTAATTAATTACCCAATTAAATATCATATATTTAATTTGAGACCTTCAATTAATTAATTCTATAATATGAATCAAATTCATATTAAAATTTGAACTCCTTCAAATTCTCTTATATCCTATAAATTTAATATGAATCAAATTCATATTAATATTTGAACTTCTTCAAATATTTATTTCTCTCATAGACTATAGTTTAATTAAATCTCATTTAATTTAAACTAAATTGAATAATTAATTAATTCATAATTAATTAATTTATCTTCTAATTAAATACCATATATTTAATTAGACATATATTTGAACTCTTTCAAATATATCAATCTCTCAATATAATAAAGTTTAATCTAAAATTAAACTTTATATTTTAATGCATCACTATACATTATATTAATTTGTATCTCGTACAATTAACTTAATTCCCAATATGAATTTGAACTATTCAAATTCTCTCAAGATATATTTGTTCCTAATTACTCTTTACGAGCTAGCAGGGGGACCTAATGGACCTACAGATCAGAAGCTCCAATGATATGAGGTTAATAGATTAAACTCATTAATTAGGTTAACCAATATTCATTAACTGTGGGTCATTCCACTAAAGACCCACAGCTGAACTCTTCTCACTGTAGAACATTTCTGTGTCCATGGATGTAGACTTATGCCGATAAGTCAATCCTTCACGAGTGTTCGTAATCACAGCTGGGTCAAATTACCGTTTTACCCTTGTGTTACATCTGTCTCCTTAAGTACCAGCGCTCCTCTAATGAACAACCTGTTTATGGTCCAACCATTAAACAGAAAGTCCCTCTCGGGCCAGTGAGAGGGCGGGATCCCTCTGTTCAAGTCCCGAAGTCACCACTTAAGAGAACACTCATCTACTTCTCCTAGATGTGAGAAGGAGTGAATTCCTTCTTGTGTTGTCATGTCCCCAGCCTCCCACTCGGTCTTGTCCCCAAAAAGGAAGGCATATTGAGTCGGCGCATTGGCCACTCTTACCCATGCTAATCAAAGGACAATCCCTCATGAGAAGGAGTTCATGACACACTCAGGATTAAGACTGAGTTACCTAGGTCATCGTATTTAAACAGTAACCTAACTAGTTAACGGTGTTACATCTAGTGGTTTACTATTCTGTGGTCCGGTCTTATGCAAACTCATTGCATAGGATACCCCCGCTCGCATGTCTCCTACATGGATGCCTTAGATTAATACGTCTGTATCGAATACAAAGCGGGCTGTATCACATAGTGTTACCAAGATAAGGTACCCAGCCTTATCCTTGTACTATAGACCTTTTAGGTTGTTACTTGAACACCAATCCCCGTATGTCCCCACATACTAGTTCAAGTCACATGTAAACAACCTTGGATCTTAGTTTATTGGATTTGGATCAAATTGTAAGATATTTAACAATAACACTTTATTGTAGAAACTCAATAACACTTTATTGAAACAAGTATACAATTTGTTTACATTCACTCTCTACGAGTTTTAGGGCATAAAACCCAACACTTATAGTTCCTAACTATCCAAAAACTCAAACGGAGAAAAGTTTGGACCAAGTTCGTGCGAACCATATGAAAAACTGTCATTGGGACGAACCTTGGGTTCCGAGCTCTCAAATACTGAAACGGAGCAAAGTTTGGACCATGTGTCGTCCAAACCACCTAAAGAACTCTCCTTGGGTCGAACATTGAGTTCTAACTCTCCAAAAACTCAAACGGAGCAAAGTTTGGACCAAGGTCGTCCAAACCACATGAAAAACTCTCATTGGGACGAACTTTGGGTTCCGAGCTCTCAAATACTGAAACAGAGAAAGTTTGGACCATGTATCGTCCAAACCACCTAAAGAACTCTCATTGGGCCGAACTTTGAGTTCCTAACTCTCCAAAAACTCAAACGGAGCAAAGTTTGGACCAAGTTCGTCCAAACCATATGAAAAACTGTCATTGGGACGAACTTTGGGTTCCGAGCTCTAAAATACTGAAACGGAGCAAAGTTTGGACCATGTGTCGTCCAAACCACCTAAAGAACTCTCATTGGGCCGAACTTTGAGTTCCTAACTCTCCAAAAACTCAAACGGAGCAAAGTTTGGAGCACATCCGTCCAAACCATATAAAAAACTGTCATTGGGACGAACTTTGGGTTACGAGCTCTCAAAAACAAAAACGGAGCAATGTTTGGACCATGTGTCGTCCAAACCACCTAAAGAATTCTCATTGGGCCAAACTTTGAGTTCCTAACTGTACAAAAAAAAAAAAAACGGAGCAAAGTTTGGACCAAGTTCGTCCCATATGAAGAACTGTCATTGGGACGAACTTTGGGTTTCGAGCTCTCAAATACTGAAACGGAGCAAAGTTTAGACCATGTGTCGTTCAAACCACCAAAACAACTCTCATTGGGCCGAACTTTGAGTTCCTAACACTCCAAAAACTCAAACGAAGCAAAGTTTGGACCAAGTTCGTCCAAACCATATGAAGAACTGTCATTGGGACGAATTTTTGGTTCCGCGCTCTCAAATACTGAAACAGAGCAAAGTTTGGACCATGTGTCGTCCAAACCACCAAAAGAACTCTCATTGGGCCGAACTTTGAGTTCCTAACTCTCCAACAACTCAAACGGAGCGAAGTTTGGACCAAGTTCGTCCAAACCATATGAAAAACTGTCATTGGGACAAACTTTGTTTCCGAGCTCTCCAATACTGAAAGGGAGAAAAGTTTGGATCATGTGTCGTCCAAACCACCTAAAGAACTCTCATCGGGCCGAACTTTGAGTTCCTAACTCTCCAAAAACTCAAACAGAGCAAAGTTTGGAGCAAGTTCGTCCAAACCATATGAAAAACTGTCATTGGGACGAACTTTGGTTTCCGAGCTCTCAAATACTGAAACGGAGAAAAGTTTAGACCATGTGTCGTCCAAACCACCTAAAGAACTCTCATTGGGCCGAACTTTAATTTCCTAACTCTCCAAAAACTCAAACGGAGCAAAGTTTGGACCAAGTTCGTCCAAACCATATGAAGAACTGTCATTGGGACGACTTTGGGTTCTGAGCTCTCAAATACTGAAACGGAGAGAAGTTTTGACCATGCGTCGTCCAAACCACCTAAAGAACTCTCATTGGGCCGAACTTTGTGTTCCGAGCTCTCCAATACTTAAACGGAGAAAAGTTTGGACCTTGTGTCGTCCAAATCACCTAAACAACTCTCATTGGGCCGAACTTTGAGTTCCTAACTCTCCAAAAACTCAAACACAGCAAAGTTTGGACCAAGTTCATCCAAACCAGATAAAAAACTCTCAATGGGACGAACTTTGGGTTACGAGCTCTCAAAAAAAGAAACGGAGCAATGTTTGGACCATGTGTCGTCCAAACCACCTATAACTCTCATTGGGCCGAACTTTGAGTTCCTAACTGTCGAAAAACTCAAACGGAGCAAAGTTTGGACCAAGTTCATCCAAACAATATGAAGAACTGTCATTGGGACAAACTTTGGGTTCCGAGCTCTCAAATACTTAAACGGAGAGAAGTTTGGACCATGTGTCGTCCAAACCACCTAAAGAACTCTCATTGGGCCGAACTTTGAGTTCCTAACTCTCCAAAAACTCAAACGGAGAAAAGTTTAGAGAAAGTTCGTCCAAACCATATGAAAAACTGTCATTGGGACGAACTTTGGGTTCCGAGCTCTCAAATCTTGAAACGGAGAAAAGTTTGGACCTTGTGTCGTCCAAACCACCTACAGAACTCTGATTGGGCCGAGTTTCTAGTTCCTAACTCTCCAAAAACTCAAACAGAGCAAAGTTTGGACCAAGTTCATCCAAACTAGATGAAAAACTCTCAATGTGACGAACTTTGGGTTACGAGCTCTCAAAAACAGAAACGGAGCAATGTTTGGACCATGTGTCGTCCAAACCACCTAAAGAACTCTCATTGGGCCGAACTTTGAGTTCCTAACTGTCGAAAAACTCAAATGGAGCAAAGTTTGGACCAAGTTCGTCCAAACCATATGAAGAACTGTCATTGGGACGAATTTTGGGTTTCGCGCTCTCCAATACTCAAACAGAGCAAAGTTTGGACCATGTGTCGTGCAAACCACCAAAAGAACTCTCATTGCGCCGAACTTTGAGTTCCTAACTCTAGAAAAACTCAAACGGAGAAAAGTTTGGACAAAGTTCATCCAAACCATATGAAAAACTGTCATTGGGACGAACTTTGGGTTCCGAGCTCTCAAATACTGAAACGGAGCAAAGTTTGGACCATGTGTCGTCCAAACCACCTAAAGAACTCTCATTGGGTCGAACTTTCAGTTCCTAACTCTCCA
This sequence comes from Luffa aegyptiaca, assembly GCA_017139565.1. Lineage (NCBI taxonomy): Eukaryota > Viridiplantae > Streptophyta > Magnoliopsida > Cucurbitales > Cucurbitaceae > Luffa > Luffa aegyptiaca. The sequence continues at coordinate 23,173,172 of CM029401.1, read as the reverse complement.
AAAACTCAAACGAAGCAAAGTGTGGATCAAGTTTGTCCAAACCATATGAAGAACTGTCATTGGGACGAACTTTGGGTTCCGAGCTCTCAAAAACTGAAACGGAGAGAAGTTTGGACCATGTGTCGTCCAAACCACCTAAAGAACTCTCATTGGGCCGAACTTTTAGTTCCTAACTCTCCAAAAACTCAAACGGAGAAAAGTTTAGAGCAAGTTTGTCCAAACCATATGAAAAACTGTCATTGGGACGAACTTTGGGTTCCCAGCTCTCAAATCTTGAAACGGAGAAAAGTTTGAACCTTGTGTCGTCCAAATCACCTAAAGAACTCTCATTGGGCCGAACTTTGAGTTCCTAACTCTCCAAAAACTCAAACAGAGCAAAGTTTGGACCAAGTTCATCCAAACCAGATGAAAAACTCTCAATCGGACGAACTTTGGGTTACGAGCTCTCAAAAACAGAAACAGTGCAATGTTTGGACCATGTGTCGTCCAAACCACCTATAACTCTCATTGGGCCGAACTTTGAGTTCCTAACTGTCGAAAAACTCAAACGGAGCAAAGTTTGGACGAAGTTCGTCCAAACCATATGAAGAACTGTCATTGGGACGAACTTTGGGTTCCGAGCTCTCAAATACTGAAACGGAGAGAAGTTTGGACCATGTGTCGTCCAAACCATCTAAAGAACTCTCATTCGGCCGAACTTTGAGTTCCTAACTCTCCAAAAACTCAAACGGAGAAAAGTTTAGAGAATGTTCGTCCAAACCATATGAAAAACTGTTATTGGGACGAACTTTGGGTTCCGAGCTCTCAAATCTTGAAACGGAGAAAAGTTTGGACCTTGTGTCGTCCAAACCACCTAAAGAACTCTCATTGGGCCGAACTTCTAGTTCCTAACTCTCCAAAAACTCAAACAGAGCAAAGTTTGGACCAAGTTCATCCAAACTAGATGAAAAACTCTCAATGGGACAAACTTTGGGTTACGAGCTCTCAAAAACAGAAACGGAGAATTGTTTGGACCATGTGTCGTCAAAACCACCTAAAGAACTCTCATTGGGCCGAACTTTGAGTTCCTAACTCTCCAAAAACTCAAACGGAGCAAAGTTTGGACCAAGTACGTCCAAACCATATGAACAACTGTCATTGGGACGAATTTTGGGTTCCGCGCGCTCCAATACTGAAACAGAGCAAAGTTTGGACCATGTGTCGTGCAAACCACGAAAAGAACTCTCATTGGGCCGAATTTTGAGTTCCTAACTCTAGAAAAACTCAAACGGGCAAAGTTTGGACAAAGTTCGTCCAAACCATATGAAAAACTGTCATTGGGACGAACTTTGGGTTCCGAGCTCTCAAATACTGAAACGGAGCAAAGTTTGGACCATGTGTCGTCCAAACCACCTAAAGAACTCTCATTGGGCCGAACTTTGAGTTCCTAACTCTCCAAAAACTCAAACGGAGAAAAGTTTAGAGCAAGTTCGTCCAAACCATATGAAAAACTGTCATTGGGACGAACTTTTTGTTCCCAGCTCTCAAATCTTGAAACGGAGAAAAGTTTGGACCTTCTGTCGTCCAAACCACCTAAAGAACTCTCATTGGGCCGAACTTTGAGTTCTTAACTCTCCAAACACTCAAACAGAGCAAAGTTTGGACCAAGTTCATCCAAACCAGATGAAAAACTCTCAATGTGACGAACTTTGGGTTACGAGCTCTCAAAAATAGAAACGGAGCAATGTTTGGACCATGTGTCGTCCAAACCACCTATAACTTTCATTGGGCCGAACTTTGAGTTCCTAACTGTCGAAAAACCCAAACGGAGCAAAGTTTGGACCAAGTTCGTCCAAACCATATGAAGAACTGTCATTGGCACGAATTTTGGGTTCCGCGCTCTCCAATACTGAAACAGAGAAAAGTTTGGACCATGTGTCGTCCAAACCACCAAAAGAAATCTCATTGGGCTGAACTTTGAGTTCCTAACTCTCCAAAAACTCAAACAGAGCAAAGTTTGGAGCAAGTTCGTCCAAACCATATGAAAAACTGTCATTGGGACGAACTTTGGTTTCCGAGCTCTCAAATACTGAAACGGAGAAAAGTTTGGACCATGTGTCGTCCAAACCACCAAAAGAACTCTCATTGGGCCGAACTTTGAGTTTCTAACGCTCCAAAAACTCAAACGGATTACAGTTTGGACCAAGTTCGTGCAAACCATATGAAAAACTGTCATTTGGACGAACCTTGGGTTCCGAGCTCTCAAATACTGAAACGGAGCAAAGTTTGGACCATGTGTCGTCCAAGCCACCTAAAGAACTCTCATTGGGCCGAACTTTTAGTTCCAAACTGTCGAAAAACTCAAACGGAGCAAAGTTTGGACATAGTTCGTCCAAACCATATGAAGAACTGTCATTGGGACGAATTTTGGGTTCCCAGCTCTCAAATACTGAAACAGAGCAAAGTTTGGACCATGTGTCGTCCAAACCACATAAAGAACTCTCATTGGGCCAAACTTTGAGTTCCTAACTCTCCAAAAACTCAAACGGAGCAAAGTTTGGACCAAGTTCGTCCAAACCATATGAAAAACTGTCATTGGGACGAATTTTGGGTTCCGAGCTCTCAAATACTGAAACGGAGCAAAGTTTGGACCATGTGTCGTCCAAGCCACCTAAAGAACTCTAATTGGGCCGAACTTTGTGTTCCTAACTGTCAAAAAACTCAAACGGAGCAAAGTTTGGACCAAGTTCGTCCAAACCATATGAAGAACTGTCATTGGGACGAACTTTGGGTTCCGAGCTCTCAAATACTGAAACGGAGCAAAGTTTGGACCATGTGTCGTCCAAACCACCTAAAGAACTCTCATTGGGTCGAACTTTGAGTTCCTAACTCTCCAAAAACTCAAACGGAGCAAAGTTTTGACCAAGTTCGTCCAAACCATATGAAAAACTGTCATTGGGACGAATTTTGGGTTCCGAGCTCTCAAATACTGAAACGGAGCAAAGTTTGGACCATGTGTCGTCCAAGCCACCTAAAGAACTCTAATTGGGCCGAACTTTGTGTTCCTAACTGTCAAAAAACTCAAACGGAGCAAAGTTTGGACCAAGTTCGTCCAAACCATATGAAGAACTGTCATTGGGACGAACTTTGGGTTCCGAGCTCTCAAATACTGAAACGGAGCAAAGTTTGGACCATGTGTCGTCCAAACCACCTAAAGAACTCTCATTGGGTCGAACTTTGAGTTCCTAACTCTCCAAAAACTCAAACGGAGCAAAGTTTTGACCAAGTTCGTGCAAACCATATGAAAAACTATCATTGGGACGAACCTTGGGTTCCGAGCTCTCTAATACTGAAACGGTGCAAAGTTTTGACCATGTGTCGTCCAAACCACCGAAAGAACTCTCATTGGGCCGAACTTTGTGTTCCTAACTCTCCAAAAACTCAAACGGAGCAAAGATTAGACCAAGTTCGTCCAAACCATATGAAAAACTGTCATTGGGACGAACCTATGGTTCCGAGCTCTAAAATACTGAAACGGAGCAAAGTTTGGACCATTTGTTGTCCAAACCACCAAAAAACTCTCATTGGGCTGAACTTTGAGTTCCTAACTGTCGAAAAACTCAAACGGAGCAAAGTTTGGACCAAGTTCGTCCAAACCATATGAACAACTGTCATTGGGACGAATTTTGGGTTCCAAGCTCTCAAATACTGAAACAGAGCAAAGTTTGGACCATGTGTCGTCCAAACCACCAAAAGAACTCTCATTGGGCCGAACTTTGAGTTCCTAACTCTCCAAAAACTCAAACGGAGCAAAGCTTGGACCAAGTACGTCCAAACCATATGAACAACTGTCATTGGGACGAATTTTGGGTTCCGCGCGCTCCAATACTGAAACAGAGCAAAGTTTGGACCATGTGTCGTGCAAACCACGAAAAGAACTCTCATTGGGCCGAACTTTGAGTTCCTAACTCTAGAAAAACTCAAACGGGCAAAGTTTGGACAAAGTTCGTCCAAACCATATGAAAAACTGTCATTGGGACGAACTTTGGGTTCCGAGCTCTCAAATACTGAAACGGAGCAAAGTTTGGACCATGTGTCGTCCAAACCACCTAAAGAACTCTCATTGGGCCGAACTTTGAGTTCCTAACTCTCCAAAAACTCAAACGGAGAAAAGTTTAGAGCAAGTTCGTCCAAACCATATGAAAAACTGTCATTGGGACGAACTTTTTGTTCCCAGCTCTCAAATCTTGAAACGGAGAAAAGTTTGGACCTTCTGTCGTCCAAACCACCTAAAGAACTCTCATTGGGCCGAACTTTGAGTTCTTAACTCTCCAAACACTCAAACAGAGCAAAGTTTGGACCAAGTTCATCCAAACCAGATGAAAAACTCTCAATGTGACGAACTTTGGGTTACGAGCTCTCAAAAATAGAAACGGAGCAATGTTTGGACCATGTGTCGTCCAAACCACCTATAACTTTCATTGGGCCGAACTTTGAGTTCCTAACTGTCGAAAAACCCAAACGGAGCAAAGTTTGGACCAAGTTCGTCCAAACCATATGAAGAACTGTCATTGACACGAATTTTGGGTTCCGCGCTCTCCAATACTGAAACAGAGAAAAGTTTGGACCATGTGTCGTCCAAACCACCAAAAGAAATCTCATTGGGCTGAACTTTGAGTTCCTAACTCTCCAAAAACTCAAACAGAGCAAAGTTTGGAGCAAGTTCGTCCAAACCATATGAAAAACTGTCATTGGGACGAACTTTGGTTTCCGAGCTCTCAAATACTGAAACGGAGAAAAGTTTGGACCATGTGTCGTCCAAACCACCAAAAGAACTCTCATTGGGCCGAACTTTGAGTTTCTAACGCTCCAAAAACTCAAACGGATTACAGTTTGGACCAAGTTCGTGCAAACCATATGAAAAACTGTCATTTGGACGAACCTTGGGTTCCGAGCTCTCAAATACTGAAACGGAGCAAAGTTTGGACCATGTGTCGTCCAAGCCACCTAAAGAACTCTCATTGGGCCGAACTTTTAGTTCCAAACTGTCGAAAAACTCAAACGGAGCAAAGTTTGGACATAGTTCGTCCAAACCATATGAAGAACTGTCATTGGGACGAATTTTGGGTTCCCAGCTCTCAAATACTGAAACAGAGCAAAGTTTGGACCATGTGTCGTCCAAACCACATAAAGAACTCTCATTGGGCCAAACTTTGAGTTCCTAACTCTCCAAAAACTCAAACGGAGCAAAGTTTGGACCAAGTTCGTCCAAACCATATGAAAAACTGTCATTGGGACGAATTTTGGGTTCCGAGCTCTCAAATACTGAAACGGAGCAAAGTTTGGACCATGTGTCGTCCAAGCCACCTAAAGAACTCTAATTGGGCCGAACTTTGTGTTCCTAACTGTCAAAAAACTCAAACGGAGCAAAGTTTGGACCAAGTTCGTCCAAACCATATGAAGAACTGTCATTGGGACGAACTTTGGGTTCCGAGCTCTCAAATACTGAAACGGAGCAAAGTTTGGACCATGTGTCGTCCAAACCACCTAAAGAACTCTCATTGGGTCGAACTTTGAGTTCCTAACTCTCCAAAAACTCAAACGGAGCAAAGTTTTGACCAAGTTCGTGCAAACCATATGAAAAACTATCATTGGGACGAACCTTGGGTTCCGAGCTCTCTAATACTGAAACGGTGCAAAGTTTTGACCATGTGTCGTCCAAACCACCGAAAGAACTCTCATTGGGCCGAACTTTGTGTTCCTAACTCTCCAAAAACTCAAACGGAGCAAAGATTAGACCAAGTTCGTCCAAACCATATGAAAAACTGTCATTGGGACGAACCTATGGTTCCGAGCTCTAAAATACTGAAACGGAGCAAAGTTTGGACCATTTGTTGTCCAAACCACCAAAAAACTCTCATTGGGCTGAACTTTGAGTTCCTAACTGTCGAAAAACTCAAACGGAGCAAAGTTTGGACCAAGTTCGTCCAAACCATATGAAGAACTGTCTTGGGACGAATTTTGGGTTCCAAGCTCTCAAATACTGAAACAGAGCAAAGTTTGGACCATGTGTCGTCCAAACCACCAAAAGAACTCTCATTGGGCCGAACTTTGAGTTCCTAACTCTCCAAAAACTCAAACGGAGCAAAGTTTGGACCAAGTTCGTCCAAACCATATGAAAAACTGTCATTGGGACGAACTTTGGATTCCGAGCTCTCAAATACTGAAATGGAGCAAAGTTTGGACCATGTGTCGTCCAAACCACCTAAAGAACTCTCATTGGGCTGAACTTTGAGTTCCTAACTCTCCAAAAACTCAAACAGAGCACAGTTTCGAGTAAGTTCGTCCAAACCATATGAAAAACTGTCATTGGGACGAACTTTTGGTTCCGAGCTCTCAAATACTGAAACGGAGCAAAGTTTGGACCATGTGTCGTTCTAACCACCAAAAGAACTCTCATTGGGCCGAAATTTGAGTTCCTAACTCTCCAAAAATTCAAACGGATAAAAGTTTGGACCAAGTTCGTCCAAACCATATCAAAAACTATCAATGGGACGAACATTGGCTTCCGAGCTCTCAAATATTGAAACGGAGCAAAGTTTGGACCATGTGTCGGCCAAACCACCAAAAGAACTCTCATTGGGCCGAACTTTGAGTTTCTAACTCTCCACAAACTCAAACGGAGCAAAGTTTGAACCAAATTCGTCCAAACCATATGAAAAACTTTCATTGGGACGAACATTGGGTTCCAAGCTCTCAAACACTGAAACGGAGCAAAGTTTTGATCATGTGTCGGCCAAACCACCTAAAGAACTCTCATTGGGCCGAACTTTGAGTTCCTACCTCTCCAAAAACTAAAAAATGAGAAAAGTTTGGACCAAGTTCGTCCAAACCATATCAAAAACTCTTAATGGGACGAACTTTGGGTTCCGAGCTCTCAAATACTGAAACGGAGCAAACTTTGGACCATGTATCGTCCAAACCACCTGAAGAACTCTCATTGGGCCGAACTTTGAGTTCCTAACTCTCCAAAAACTCAAACGGAGCAAAGTTTTAGCAAGTTTGCCCAAACATTATGAAAAACTGTCATTCGAACGAACTTTGGGTTCCGAGCCCTCAAATATAGAAACGGAGCAAAGTTTGGACCATGTGTCGTCCAAACCACCTAAAGAACTCTCATTGGGCCGAACTGTGAGTTCCTAACACTCCAAAAACTCAAACGTTGCAAAGTTTGGACCAAGTTCGTCCAAACCATATGAAAAAATCTCATTGGGACGAACTTTGGCTTCCGAGCTCTCAAAAAATGAAGCTGACCAAAGTTTGGACCATGTGTCGTCCAAACCACCTAAAGAACTCCCATTGGGCCGAACTTTGAGTTCCTAACTCTCCAAAAACTCAAACGGAGCAAAGTTTGGACCAAGTTCGTCCAACCCATATGAAAAACTCTCATTGGTACGAACTTTCGGTTCCGAGCTCACAAAAACTGAAACGGAGCAAACTTTGGACCATGTCTCGCCCAAACCACCTAAAGAACTCTCAGTGGGCCGAACTTTGACTTCCAAACTCTCCAAAAACTCAAACGGAGCAAAGTTTGGACCAAATTCGTCCAAACCATATGAAAAACTCTCATTGGGACGGACTTTGAGTTCCGAGCTTTCAAAAACTGAAACAGAGCAATGTTTGGACCATGTGTTGTCCAAACCACCTAAAGAACTCTCATTGGGCCGAACTTTGAGTTCCTAACTGTCCAAAAACTCAAACGGAGCAAAATTTGGACCAAGTTCGTCCCATATGAAGAACTGTCATTGGGACAAACTTTGGGTTTCGAGCTCTCAAATACTGAAACGGAGCAAAGTTTGGACCATGTGTCGTTCAAACCACCAAAAGAACTCTCATTGGGCCGAACTTGGAGTTCCTAACACTCCAAAAACTCAAACGGAGCAAAGTTTCAACCAAGTTCGTCCAAACCATATAAAAAACTCTCAATAGGACAAACTTTGGGTTCCGAGCTCTCAAATACTGAAACGGACCAGAGTTTGGACCATGTGTCGTCCAAACCACCTAATGAACTCTCATTGGGCCGAACTTTGAGTTCCTAACTCTCCAAAAAGTCAAACAGAGCAAAGTTTGGAGCAAGTTCGTCCAAACCATATGAAAAACTTTCATTGGGACGGACTTTGGGTTCCGAGCTCTCAAACACTTAAACGGAGGAAAGTTTGGACCATGTGTCGTCCAAACCACCTAAAGAACTCTCATTGGGCCGAACTTTGAGTTCCTAACTCTCCAAAAACTCAAACGGAGAAAAGGTTGGACCAAGTTCGTCAAAACCGTATGAAGAACTTTCATTGGGACGAACTTTGGGTTCCGAGCTCTCAAATACTGAAACGGAGAGAAGTTTCGACCATGTGTCGTCCAAACCACCTAAAGAACTCTCATTGGGCCGAACTTTGACTTCCTAACTCTCCAAAAACTCAAACTGAGCAAAGTTTGGACCAAGTTCGTCCCATATGAAGAACTGTCATTGGGACGAACTTTGGGTTTCGAGCTCTCAAATACTGAAACGGAGCAAAGTTTGGACCATGTGTCGTCCAAACCACCTAAAGAACTCTTATTGGGCCGAACTTTGAGTTCCTAACTCTCCAAAAACTCAAACGGAGCAAAGTTTGGACCAAGTTCGTCCAAACCATATGATTAACTGTCATTGGGACGAACTTTGGGTTCCGAGCTCTCAAATACTGAAACGGAGAGAAGTTTCGACCATGTGTCGTCCAAACCACCTAAAGAACTCTCATTGGGTCGAACTTTGAGTTCCTAACTCTCCAAAAACTCAAACTGAGCAAAGTTTGGACCAAGTTCGTCCAAACCATATCAAAAACTCTTAATGGGACGAACTTTGGGTTCCGAGCTCTCAAATACTGAAACGGAGCAAAGTTTGGACCAATTGTCGACCAAACCACCTAAAGAACTCTCATTGGGCCGAACTTTGAGTTCCTAACTCTCCAAAAACTCAAGCGGAGTAAAGTTTGGAGAAAGTTTTACCAAACCATATGAAAAACTGTCATTGGGACGAACCTATGGTTCCGAGCTCTCAAATACTGAAACGGAGCAAAGTTTGGACCATGTGTCGTCCAAACCACCTAAAGAACTCTCATTCGGCCGAACTTTGAGTTTCTAACTCTCCACAAACTCAAAAGGAGCAAAGTTTTGGACCAAATTCGTCCAAACCATATGAAGAACTGTCATTGGGACGAACTTTGGGTTCCGAGCTCTAAAATACTGAAACGGAGCAAAGTTTGGACCATGTGTCATCCAAACCACCTAAAGAACTCTCATTGGGCCGAACTTTTAGTTCCTAACTCTCAAAAAACTCAAACGGAGAAAAGTTTGGACCAAGTTCATCCAAACCATATGAATAACTGTCATTGGGACAAACTTTGGGTTCCGAGCTCTCAAATACTGAAACGGAGCAAAGTTTGGACCATGTGTCGTCCAAACCACCTAATGAACTGTGATTGGGCTGAACTTTGAGTTCCTAACTCTCCAAAATCTCAAACGGAGCAAAGTTAGGAGCAAGTTCGTCCAAACCATACGAAAAACTGTCATTGGGACGAACCTATGGGTCCGAGCTCTCAAATACTGAAACGGAGCAAAGTTTGGACCATGTGTCGTCCAAACCACCTAAAGAACTCTAAATGGGCCGAACTTTGAGTTCCTAACTGTCCAAAAACTCAAACGGAGCAAAGTTTGGACCAAGTTTGTCCAAACCATATGGAAAACTCTCATTGGGACGAACTTTGGATTCCGAGGTCTCAAAAACTGAAACGGAGCAAAGTTTGGACCATGTGTCGTCCAAACTACCTACACGAACTCTCATTGGGCCGAACTTTGAGTTCCCAACTCTCCAAAAACTCAAACGAAGCAAACTTTGGACCAAGTTCGTCCAAACCATATGAAAAACTCTCATTGGGACAAACTTTGGGTTACGAGCTCTCAAAAACTGAAACGGAGCAATGTTTGGACCATGTGTCGTCCAAACCACCTAAAGAACTTTCATTGGGCCGAACTTTGAGTTCCTAACTCTAAAAAAACTAAAACGGAGCAAAGTTTGGACCAAGTTCGTCCAAACCAAATGAAAAACTGTCATTGGGACGAACTTTGGGTTCCGAGGTCTCAAAAACTGAAACGGAGCAAAGTTTGGACCATGTGTCGTCAAAACCACTTAAAGAACTCTCATTGGGCCGAGCTTTGAGTTCCTAACTCTTCAAAAACTCAAACGGAGCAAAGTTTGGACCAAGTTCGTCCAAACCATATGAAAAACTCTCATTGGGACGAATCTTGGGTTCCGAGGTCTCAAAAATTGAAACGGAGAAAACTTTGGACCATGTGTCGTCAAAACCACCTAAAGAACTCTCATTGGGCCGAACTTTGAGTTCCTAACTCTCGAAAAACTCAAACAGAGCAAAGTTGGGACCAAGTTTGTCCAAACCATTTCAAAAACTCTTAATGGGACGAACTTTGGTTTCCGAGCTCTCAAATACTGAAATGGAGCAAAGTTTGGACCATGTGTTGTCCCAACCACCTAATGAACTCTCATTGGGCCGAACTTTGAGTTCCTAACTCTCCAAAAACTCAAACGGAGCAAAGTTTGGAGCAAGTTCGTCCAAACCATACGAAAAACTGTCATTGGGATGAACTTTGGGTTACGAGCTCTCAAAAACTGAAACGGAGCAATGTTTGGACAATGTGTCGTCCAAACCACCTAAAGAACTCTCATTCGGCCGAACTTTGAGTTTCTAACTCTCCACAAACTCAAACGGAGCAAAGTTTGGACCAAATTCGTCCAAACCATATGAAAAACTTTCATTGGGACGAACATTGGGTTCCGAGCTCTCAAAAACTGAAACGGAGCAAAGTTTCGTCCATGTATCGTCCAAACCACCTAAAGAACTCTCATTGGGCCCAACTTTAAGTTCCTAACTCTCCAAAAACTCAAGCGGAGCAAAGTTTGGAGAAAGTTTTACCAAACCATATGAAAAACTTTCATTGGGACGAACCTATGGTTCTGAGCTCTCAAATACTGAAACGGAGCAACGTTTGGACCATGTGTCGTCCAAACCACCTAAAGAACTCTGATTGGGCCGAACTTTGACTTCCTAACTCTCCAAAAACTCAAACGGAGCAAAGTTTGGACCAAGTTCGTGCAAACCATATGAAAAACTTTCATTGGGACGAACTTTGGGTTCCGAGCTCTTAAATACTTAAACGGAGCAAAGTTTGGACCATGTGTCGTCCAAACCACCTAAAGAACTCTCATTGGGCCGAACTTTGAGTTCCTAACTCTCAAAAAACTAAAACGGAGAAAAGTTTGGACCAATTTCTTCCAAACCATATGAAGAACTGTCATTGGGACGAACTTTGGGTTCCGAGCTCTCAAATACTGAAACGGAGAAAAGTTTTGACCATGTGTCGTCCAAACCACCTAAAGAACTCTCATTGGGCCGAACTTTGAGTTCCTAACTCTCCAAAGACTCAAACGCAGCAAAGTTTGGACCAATTTCTTCCAACCCATATGAAGAACTGTCGTTGGGACGAACTTTGGGTTCTGAGCTCTCAAATACTGAATTGGAGCAAAGTTTGAACCATGTGTCGTCCAAACCACCTAAAGAACTCTCATTGGGCCGAACTTTGAGTTCCTAACTGTCCAAAAACTCAAACGGAGCAAAGTTTGGACCTATTTCTTCCAAACCATATGACGAACTGTCATTGGGACGAACTTTTGGTTCCGAGCTCTCAAATACTGAAACGGAGCAATGTTTGGACCATGTGTCGTCCAAACCACCAAAAGAACTCTCATTGGGCCGAACTTTGAGTTCCTAACTCTCCAAAAACTCAAGCGGAGTAAAGTTTGGAGAAAGTTTTACCAAACCATATGAAAAACTGTCATTGGGACGAACCTATGGTTCCGAGCTCTCAAATACTGAAACGGAGCAAAGTTTGGACCATGTGTCGTCCAAACCACCTAAAGAACTCTCATTCGGCCGAACTTTGAGTTTCTAACTCTCCACAAACTCAAAAGGAGCAAAGTTTTGGACCAAATTCGTCCAAACCATATGAAGAACTGTCATTGGGACGAACTTTGGGTTCCGAGCTCTAAAATACTGAAACGGAGCAAAGTTTGGACCATGTGTCGTCCAAACCACCTAAAGAACTCTCATTGGGCCGAACTTTTAGTTCCTAACTCTCCAAAAACTCAAACGGAGAAAAGTTTGGACCAAGTTCGTCCAAACCATATCAAAAACTCTTAATGGGACGAACTTTTGGTTTCGAGCTCTTCAATACTGAAACGGAGCAAAGTTTGGACCATGTGTCGACCAAACCACCTAAAGAACTCTCATTGGGCCGAACTTTGAGTTCCTAACTCTCCAAAAACTCAAACGGAGCAAAGTAATGACCAAGTTCGTCCAAACCATATGAAGAACTATCATTGGGACGAACTTTGGGTTCCGAGCTCTCAAATAGTGAAACGGAGCAAAGTTTGGACCATGTGTCGACCAAACCACCTAAAGAACTCTCATTGGGCCGAACTTTGAGTTCCTAACTCTCCAAAAACTCAAACGGAGCAAAGTAATGACCAAGTTCGTCCAAACCATGTGAAGAACTGTCATTGGCACGAACTTTGGGTTCCGAGCTCTCAAATACTAAAACGGAGCAAACTTTTGACCATGTGTCGTCCAAACCACCTAAAGAACTCTCATTGGGCCGAACTTTGACTTCCTAACTCTCCAAAAACTCAAACGGAGCAAAGTAATGACCAAGTTCGTCCAAACCATATGAAGAACTGTCATTGGGACGAACTTTGGGTTCTGAGCTCTCAAATACTGAAACGGAGCAAAGTTTGGACCATGTGTCGTCCAAACCACCTAAAGAACTCTCATTGGGCCGAACTTTGAGTTCCTAACTCTCCAAAAACTAAAACGGAGAAAAGTTTGGAGCAAGTTCGTCCAAACCATACGAAAAACTGTCATTGGGACGAACTTTGGGTTACGAGCTCTCAAAAACTGAAACGGAGCAATGTTTGGACAATGTGTCGTCCAAACCACCTAAAGAACTCTCATTCGGCCGAACTTTGAGTTTCTAACTCTCCACAAACTCAAACGGAGCAAAGTTTGGACCAAATTCGTCCAAACCATATGAAAAACTTTCATTGGGACGAACATTGGGTTCCGAGCTCTCAAAAACTGAAACGGAGCAAAGTTTCGTCCATGTATCGTCCAAACCACCTAAAGAACTCTCATTGGGCCCAACTTTAAGTTCCTAACTCTCCAAAAACTCAAGCGGAGCAAAGTTTGGAGAAAGTTTTACCAAACCATATGAAAAACTTTCATTGGGACGAACCTATGGTTCTGAGCTCTCAAATACTGAAACGGAGCAAAGTTTGGACCATGTGTCGTCCAAACCACCTAAAGAACTCTGATTGGGCCGAACTTTGACTTCCTAACTCTCCAAAAACTCAAACGGAGCAAAGTTTGGACCAAGTTCGTGCAAACCATATGAAAAACTTTCATTGGGACGAACTTTGGGTTCCGAGCTCTCAAATACTTAAACGGAGCAAAGTTTGGACCATGTGTCGTCCAAACCACCTAAAGAACTCTCATTGGGCCGAACTTTGAGTTCCTAACTCTCAAAAAACTAAAACGGAGAAAAGTTTGGACCAATTTCTTCCAAACCATATGAAGAACTGTCATTGGGACGAACTTTGGGTTCCGAGCTCTCAAATACTGAAACGGAGAAAAGTTTTGACCATGTGTCGTCCAAACCACCTAAAGAACTCTCATTGGGCCGAACTTTGAGTTCCTAACTCTCCAAAGACTCAAACGCAGCAAAGTTTGGACAAATTTCTTCCAACCCATATGAAGACCTGTCGTTGGGACGAACTTTGGGTTCTGAGCTCTCAAATACTGAAACGGAGCAAAGTTTGAACCATGTGTCGTCCAAACCACCTAAAGAACTCTCATTGGGCCGAACTTTGAGTTCCTAACTGTCCAAAAACTCAAACGGAGCAAAGTTTGGACCTATTTCTTCCAAACCATATGAAGAACTGTCATTGGGACGAACTTTTGGTTCCGAGCTCTCAAATACTGAAACGGAGCAATGTTTGGACCATGTGTCGTCCAAACCACCAAAAGAACTCTCATTGGGCCGAACTTTGAGTTCCTAACTCTCCAAAAACTCAAGCGGAGTAAAGTTTGGAGAAAGTTTTACCAAACCATATGAAAAACTGTCATTGGGACGAACCTATGGTTCCGAGCTCTCAAATACTGAAACGGAGCAAAGTTTGGACCATGTATCGTCAAAACCACCTAAAGAACTCTCATTCGGCCGAACTTTGAGTTTCAAACTCTCCACAAACTCAAACGGAGCAAAGTTTTGGACCAAATTCGTCCAAACCATATGAAGAACTGTCATTGGGACGAACTTTGGGTTCCGAGCTCTAAAATACTGAAACGGAGCAAAGTTTGGACCATGTGTCGTCCAAACCACCTAAAGAACTCTCATTGGGCCGAACTTTTAGTTCCTAACTCTCAAAAAACTCAAACGGAGAAAAGTTTGGACCAAGTTCGTCCAAACCATATCAAAAACTCTTAATGGGACGAACTTTTGGTTTTGAGCTCTTAAATACTGAAACGGAGCAAAGTTTGGACCATGTGTCGACCAAACCACCTAAAGAACTCTCATTGGGCCGAACTTTGAGTTCCTAACTCTCCAAAAACTCAAACGGAGCAAAGTAATGACCAAGTTCGTCCAAACCTTATGAAGAACTATCATTGGGACGAACTTTGGGTTCCGAGCTCTCAAATAGTGAAACGGAGCAAAGTTTGGACCATGTGTCGACCAAACCACCTAAAGAACTCTCATTGGGCCGAACTTTGAGTTCCTAACTCTCCAAAAACTCAAACGGAGCAAAGTAATGACCAAGTTCGTCCAAACCATGTGAAGAACTGTCATTGGCACGAACTTTGGGTTCCGAGCTCTCAAATACTAAAACGGAGCAAACTTTTGACCATGTGTCGTCCAAACCACCTAAAGAACTCTCATTGGGCCGAACTTTGACTTCCTAACTCTCCAAAAACTCAAACGGAGCAAAGTAATGACCAAGTTCGTCGAAACCATATGAAGAACTGTCATTGGGACGAACTTTGGGTTCTGAGCTCTCAAATACTGAAACGGAGCAAAGTTTGGACCATGTGTCGTCCAAACCACCTAAAGAACTCTCATTGGGCCGAACTTTGAGTTCCTAACTCTCCAAAAACTAAAACGGAGAAAAGTTTGGACCAATTTCTTCCAAACCATATGAAGAACTGTCATTGGGACGAACTTTAGGTTACGAGCTCTAAAATACTGAAACGGAGCAAAGTTTGGACCATGTGTCGTCCAAACCACCTAAAGAACTCTCATTGGGACGAAGTTTTAGTTCCTAACTCTCCAAAAACTCAAACGGAGCAAAGTAATGACCAAGTTCGTCCAAACCCTATGAAGCAGTGTCATTGGGACGAACTTTGGGTTCCGAGCTCTCAAATAGTGAAACGGAGCAAAGTTTGGACCATGTGTCGACCAAACCACCTAAAGAACTCTCATTGGGCCGAACTTTGAGTTCCTAACTCTCCAAAAACTCAAACGGAGCAAAGTAATGACCAAGTTCGTCCAAACCATGTGAAGAACTGTCATTGGCACGAACTTTGGGTTCCGAGCTCTCAAATACTGAAACGGAGCAAACTTTGGACCATGTGTCGTCCAAACCACCAAAAGAACTCTCCTTGGGCCGAACTTTGAGTTCCTAACTCTCCAAAAACTCAAGCGGAGCAAAGTTTGGTCTAAGTTCGTGCAAACCATATGGAAAACTGTCATTGGGACGAACTTTGGGTTCCGAGCTCTCAAATACTGAAAAGGAGCAAAGGTTGGACCATGTGTCGTCCAAACCACAAAAAGAACTCTCATTGGGCCGAACTTTGTGTTCCTAACTCTCCAAAAACTCAAACGGAGCAAATTTTGGACCAAGTTCGTCCAAACCATATGAAGAACTGTCATTGGGACGAACTTTGGGTTCCGAGCTCTCAAATACTGAAACGGAGCAGAGTTTGGACCATGTGTCGTCCAAACCACCTAAAGAACTCTCATTGGGCCGAACTTTGAGTTCCTAACTCTCCAAAAACTCAAACGGAGCAAAGTTTGGACCAAGTTCGTCCAAACCATATGAAGAACTGTCATTGGGACGAACTTTGGGTTCCGAGCCCTCAAATAGTGAAACGGAGCAAAGTTTGGACCATGTGTCGACCAAACCACCTAAAGAACTCTCATTGGGCCGAACTTTTAGTTCCTAACTCTCCAAAAACTCAAACGGAGCAAAGTAATGACCAAGTTCGTCCAAACCATGTGAAGAACTGTCATTGGCACGAACTTTGGGTTCCGAGCTCTCAAATACTGAAACGGAGCAAACTTTGGACCATGTGTCGTCCAAACCACCAAAAGAACTCTCCTTGGGCCGAACTTTGAGTTCCTAACTCTCCAAAAACTCAAGCGGAGCAAAGTTTGGTCTAAGTTCGTGCAAACCATATGGAAAACTGTCATTGGGACGAACCTTGGGTTCCGAGCTCTCAAATACTGAAAAGGAGCAAAGGTTGGACCATGTGTCGTCCAAACCACAAAAAGAACTCTCATTGGGCCGAACTTTGAGTTCCTAACTCTCCAAAAACTCAAACGGAGCAAAGTTTGGACCAAGTTCGTCCAAACCATATGAAGAACTGTCATTGGGACGAACTTTGGGTTCCGAGCTCTCAAATACTGAAACGGAGCAGAGTTTGGACCATGTGTCGTCCAAACCACCTAAAGAACTCTCATTGGGCCGAACTTTGAGTTCCTAAATCTCCAAAAACTCAAGCGGAGTAAAGTTTGGAGAAAGTTTTACCAAACCATATGAAAAACTGTCATTGGGACGAACCTATGGTTCCGAGCTCTCAAATACTGAAACGGAGCAAAGTTTGGACCATGTGTCGTCCAAACCACCTAAAGAACTCTCATTGGGCCGAACTTTTCGTTTCTAACTCTCCAAAAACTCAAACGGACAAAAGTTTGGACCAAGTTCGTCCAAACCATATCAAAAACTCTTATTGGGACGAACTTTGGGTTTCGAGCTCTTAAATACTGAAACGGAGCAAAGTTTGGACCATGTGTCGACCAAACCACCTAAAGAACTCTCATTGGGCCGAACTTTGAGTTCCTAACTCTCCAAAAACTCAAACGGAGCAAAGTAATGACCAAGTTCGTCCAAACCATATGAAGAACTGTCATTGGGACGAACTTTGGGTTCTGAGCTCTCAAATACTGAAACGGAGCAAAGTTTGGACCATGTGTCATTAAAACCACCTAAAGAACTCTCATTGGGCCGAACTTTGAGTTCCTAACTCTCCAAAAACTAAAACGGAGAAAAGTTTTGACCAATTTCTTCCAAACCATATGAAGAACTGTCATTGGGACGAACTTTGGGTTCCGAGCTCTAAAATACTGAAACGGAGCAAAGTTTTGACCATGTGTCGTCCAAACCACCTAAAGAACTCTCATTGGGACGAACTTTTAGTTCCTAACTCTCCAAAAACTCAAACGGAGCAAAGTTTGGACCAAGTTCGTCCAAACCATATGAAGAACTGTCATTGGGACGAACTTTGGGTTCCGAGCTCTCAAATACTGAAACGGAGCAGAGTTGGGACCATGTGTCGTCCAAACCACCTAAAGAACTCTCATTGTGTCGAACTTTGAGTTCCTAACACTCCAAAAACTCAAACGGAGCAAAGTTTGGATCAAGTTCGTCCAAACCATATGAAGAACTGTCATTGGGACGAACTTTGGGTTCCGAGCTCTCAAATACTGAAACGGAGAAAAGTTTGGACCAAGTGTCGTCTAAACCACCAAAAGAACTCTCATTGGGCCGAACTTTGAGTTCCTAACTCTCCAAATACTCAAACGGAGCAAAGTTTGGATCATGTTCGTCCAAACCATATGAAGAACTGTCATTGGGACGAACTTTGGGTTCCGAGCTCTCAAATACTGAAACGGAGCAGAGTTTGGACCATGTGTCGTCAAAACCACCTAAAGAACTCTCATTGGGTCGAACTTTGAGTTCCTAACACTCCAAAAACTCAAACGGAGCAAAGTTTGGATCATGTTCGTCCAAACCATATGAAGAACTGTCATTGGGACGAACTTTGGGTTCCGAGCTCTCAAATACTGAAACGGAGCAAAGTTTGGACCAAGTGTCGTCATAACCACCAAAAGAACTCTCATTGGGCCGAACTTTGAGTTCCTAACTCACCAAAAACTCAAACGGAGCAAAGTTTGGACCAAGTTCGTCCAAACCATATGAAGAACTGTCATTGGGATGAACTTTGGGTTCCGAGCTCTCAAATACTGAAACGGAGCAAAGGTTGGACCATGTGTCGTCCAAACCACCAAAAGAACTCTCATTGGGCCGAACTTTGAGTTCCTAACACTCCAAAAACTCAAACGGAGAAAAGTTTGGACCAAGTTCGTCCAAACCATATGAAGAACTGTCATTGGGAGGAACTTTGGGTTCCAAGCTCTCAAATACTGAAACGGAGCAAAGTTTGGACCATGTGTCGTCCAAACCACCTAAAGAACTCTCATTGGGCCGAACTTTGAGTTCCTAACACTCCAAAAACTCAAACGGAGCAAAGTTTGGAGCAAGTTCGTCCAAACCATATGAAGAACTGTCATTGGGACGAACTTTGGGTTTCGAGCTCTCAAATATTGAAACGGAGCAAGGTTTGGACCATGTGTGGTCCAAACCACCTAAAGAACTCTCATTGGGTCGAACTTTGAGTTCCTAACTCTCCAAAAACTCAAACGGAGCAAAGTTTGGACCAAGTTCGTCCAAACCATATGAAGAACTGTCATTGGGAGGAACTTTGGGTTCCAAGCTCTCAAATACTGAAACGGAGCAAAGTTTGGACCATGTGTCGTCCAAACCACCTAAAGAACTCTCATTGGGCCGAACTTTGAGTTCCTAACACTCCAAAAACTCAAACGGAGCAAAGTTTGGAGCAAGTTCGTCCAAACCATATGAAGAACTGTCATTGGGACGAACTTTGGGTTTCGAGCTCTCAAATACTTAAACGGAGCAAAGTTTGGACCATGTGTGGTCCAAACCACCTAAAGAACTCTCATTGGGTCGAACTTTGAGTTCCTAACTCTCCAAAAACTCAAACGGAGCAAAGTTTGGACCAAGTTCGTCCAAACCATATGAAGAACTGTCATTGGGAGGAACTTTGGGTTCCAAGCTCTCAAATACTGAAACGGAGCAAAGTTTGGACCATGTGTCGTCCAAACCACCTAAAGAACTCTCATTGAGTCGAACTTTTAGTTGCTAACTCTCCAAAAACTCAAACGGAGCAAAGTTTGGACCAAGTTCGTCCAAACCATATGAATAACTGTTATTGGGACGAACTTTGGGTTCCGAGCTCTCAAATACTGAAACGGAGCAACGGTTGGACCATGTGTCGTCCAAACCACCAAAAGAACTCTCATTGGGCCGAACTTTGAGTTCCTAACACTCCAAAAACTCAAACGGAGTAAAGTTTGGACCAAGTTCGTGCAAATCATATCAAAAACTCTCATTGGGACGAACCTTGGGTTCCGATCTCTCAAATACTAAAAAGGAGCAAAGTTTGGACCATGTGTCGTCCAAACCACCAAAAGAACTCTAATTGGGCCGAACTTTGAGTTCCTCACTCTCCAAAAACTCAAACGGAGCAAAGTTTGGACCAAGTTCGTCCAAACCATATGAAGAACTGTCATTGGGACGAACTTTGGGTTCCGAGCTCTCAAATACTGAAACGGAGCAGAGTTTGGACCATGTGTCGTCCAAACCACCTAAAGAACTTTCATTGGGCCGAACATTGAGTTCCTAACTCTCCAAAAACTCAAACGGAGATAAGTTTGGACCAAGTTCGTCCAAACCATATGAAGAACTGTCATTGGGAAGAACTTTGGGTTCCGAGCTCTCAAATACTGAAACGGAGCAAAGTTTGGACCATGTGTCGTCCAAACCACTCAAAGAACTCTCATTGGGCCGAACTTTGAGTTCCTAACTCTCCAAAAACTCAAACGGAGAAAAGTTTGGACCAAGTTCGTCCAAACCATATGAAGAACTGTCATTGCGACGAACTTTGGTTTCCGAGCTCTCAAATACTGAAACGGAGCAGATTTTGGACCATGTGTCGTCCAAACCACCTAAAGAACTCTCATTGGGCCGAACTTTGAGTTCTTAACTCTCCAAAAACTCGAACGGAGCAAGGTTTGGATCAAGTTCGTCCAAACCATATGAAGAACTGTCATTGGGACGAACTTTGGGTTCCGAGCTCTCAAACACTGAAACGGAGCAAAGTTTGGACCATGTGTCGTCCAAACCACCAAAAGAACTCTCATTGGGCCGAACTTTGAGTTCCTAACACTCCAAAAACTCAAACGGAGTAAAGTTTGGACCAAGTTCGTGCAAATCATATCAAAAACTCTCATTGGGACGAACCTTGGGTTCCGAGCTCTCAAATACTAAAAAGGAGCAAAGTTTGGACCATGTGTCGTCCAAACCACCAAAAGAACTCTCATTGGGCCGAACTTTGAGTTCCTAACACTCCAAAAACTCAAACGGAGCAAAGTTTGGAGCAAGTTCGTCCAAACCATATGAAGAACTGTCATTGGGACGAACTTTGGGTTCCGAGCTCTCAAATACTGAAACGGAGCAAAGGTTGGACCATGTGTCGTCCAAACCACCAAAAGAACTCTCATTGGGCCGAACTTTGAGTTCCTAACTCTCCAAAAACTCAAACGGAGAAAAGTTTGGACCAAGTTCGTCCAAACCATATGAAGAACTGTCATTGGGATGAACTTTGGGTTCCGAGCTCTCAAATACTGAAACGGAGCAAAGGTTGGACCATGTGTCGTCCAAACCACCAAAAGAACTCTCATTGGGCCGAACTGTGAGTTCCTAACACTCCAAAAACTCAAACGGAGAAAAGTTTGGACCAAGTTCGTCCAAACCATATGAAGAACTGTCATTGGGAGGAACTTTGGGTTCCAAGCTCTCAAATACTGAAACGGAGCAAAGTTTGGACCATGTGTCGTCCAAACCACCTAAAGAACTCTCATTGGGCCGAACTTTGAGTTCCTAACACTCCAAAAACTCAAACGGAGCAAAGTTTGGAGCAAGTTCGTCCAAACCATATGAAGAACTGTCATTGGGACGAACTTTGGGTTTCGAGCTCTCAAATACTGAAACGGAGCAAGGTTTGGACCATGTGTGGTCCAAACCACCTAAAGAACTCTCATTGGGTCGAACTTTGAGTTCCTAACTCTCCAAAAACTCAAACGGAGCAAAGTTTGGACCAAGTTCGTCCAAACCATATGAAGAACTGTCATTGGGAGGAACTTTGGGTTCCAAGCTCTCAAATACTGAAACGGAGCAAAGTTTGGACCATGTGTCGTCCAAACCACCTAAAGAACTCTCATTGGGCCGAACTTTGAGTTCCTAACACTCCAAAAACTCAAACGGAGCAAAGTTTGGAGCAAGTTCGTCCAAACCATATGAAGAACTGTCATTGGGACGAACTTTGGGTTTCGAGCTCTCAAATACTTAAACGGAGCAAAGTTTGGACCATGTGTGGTCCAAACCACCTAAAGAACTCTCATTGGGTCGAACTTTGAGTTCCTAACTCTCCAAAAACTCAAACGGAGCAAAGTTTGGACCAAGTTCGTCCAAACCATATGAAGAACTGTCATTGGGAGGAACTTTGGGTTCCAAGCTCTCAAATACTGAAACGGAGCAAAGTTTGGACCATGTGTCGTCCAAACCACCTAAAGAACTCTCATTGAGTCGAACTTTTAGTTGCTAACTCTCCAAAAACTCAAACGGAGCAAAGTTTGGACCAAGTTCGTCCAAACCATATGAATAACTGTTATTGGGACGAACTTTGGGTTCCGAGCTCTCAAATACTGAAACGGAGCAACGGTTGGACCATGTGTCGTCCAAACCACCAAAAGAACTCTCATTGGGCCGAACTTTGAGTTCCTAACACTCCAAAAACTCAAACGGAGTAAAGTTTGGACCAAGTTCGTGCAAATCATATCAAAAACTCTCATTGGGACGAACCTTGGGTTCCGAGCTCTCAAATACTAAAAAGGAGCAAAGTTTGGACCATGTGTCGTCCAAACCACCAAAAGAACTCTAATTGGGCCGAACTTTGAGTTCCTCACTCTCCAAAAACTCAAACGGAGCAAAGTTTGGACCAAGTTCGTCCAAACCATATGAAGAACTGTCATTGGGACGAACTTTGGGTTCCGAGCTCTCAAATACTGAAACGGAGCAGAGTTTGGACCATGTGTCGTCCAAACCACCTAAAGAACTTTCATTGGGCCGAACATTAAGTTCCTAACTCTCCAAAAACTCAAACGGAGATAAGTTTGGACCAAGTTCGTCCAAACCATATGAAGAACTGTCATTGGGAAGAACTTTGGGTTCCGAGCTCTCAAATACTGAAACGGAGCAAAGTTTGGACCATGTGTCGTCCAAACCACTCAAAGAACTCTCATTGGGCCGAACTTTGAGTTCCTAACTCTCCAAAAACTCAAACGGAGAAAAGTTTGGACCAAGTTCGTCCAAACCATATGAAGAACTGTCA
The DNA here is from genome assembly GCA_017139565.1 of Luffa aegyptiaca. Lineage (NCBI taxonomy): Eukaryota > Viridiplantae > Streptophyta > Magnoliopsida > Cucurbitales > Cucurbitaceae > Luffa > Luffa aegyptiaca. Next base: position 23,150,448 of record CM029401.1, on the reverse strand, counting down.
TTGCGACGAACTTTGGTTTCCGAGCTCTCAAATACTGAAACGGAGCAGATTTTGGACCATGTGTCGTCCAAACCACCTAAAGAACTCTCATTGGGCCGAACTTTGAGTTCTTAACTCTCCAAAAACTCGAACGGAGCAAGGTTTGGATCAAGTTCGTCCAAACCATATGAAGAACTGTCATTGGGACGAACTTTGGGTTCCGAGCTCTCAAATACTGAAACGGAGCAAAGTTTGGACCATGTGTCGTCCAAACCACCAAAAGAACTCTCATTGGGCCGAACTTTGAGTTCCTAACACTCCAAAAACTCAAACGGAGTAAAGTTTGGACAAAGTTCGTGCAAATCATATCAAAAACTCTCATTGGGACGAACCTTGGGTTCCGAGCTCTCAAATACTAAAAAGGAGCAAAGTTTGGACCATGTGTCGTCCAAACCACCAAAAGAACTCTAATTGGGCCGAACTTTGAGTTCCTCACTCTCCAAAAACTCAAACGGAGCAAAGTTTGGACCAAGTTCGTCCAAACCATATGAAGAACTGTCATTGGGAAGAACTTTGGGTTCCGAGCTCTCAAATACTGAAACGGAGCAGAGTTTGGACCATGTGTCGTCCAAACCACCTAAAGAACTTTCATTGGGCCGAACATTGAGTTCCTAACTCTCCAAAAACTCAAACGGAGATAAGTTTGGACCAAGTTCGTCCAAACCATATGAAGAACTGTCATTGGGAAGAACTTTGGGTTCCGAGCTCTCAAATACTGAAACGGAGCAAAGTTTGGACCATGTGTCGTCCAAACCACTCAAAGAACTCTCATTGGGCCGAACTTTGAGTTCCTAACTCTCCAAAAACTCAAACGGAGCAAAGTTTGGACCAAGTTCGTCCAAACCATATGAAGAACTGTTATTGGGACGAACTTTGGGTTCCGAGCTCTCAAATACTGAAACGGAGTAAAGGTTGGACCATGTGTCGTCCAAACCACCAAAAGAACTCTCATTGGGCCGAACTTTGAGTTCCTAACACTCCAAAAACTAAAACGGAGCAAAGTTTGGACCAAGTTCGTCCAAACCATATCAAAAACTCTCAATGGGACGAACTTTGGGTTCCGAGCTCTCAAATACTGAAACGGAGCAAAGTTTGGACCTTGTGTCGTCCAAACCACCAAAAGAACTCTCATTGGGTCGAACATTGAGTTCCTAACTCTCCAAAAACTCAAACGGAGCAAAGTGTGGACCAAGTTCGTCCAAACCATATGAAAAACTCTCATTGGGACGAACTTTGGGTTCCGAGCTCTCAAATATTGAAACGGAGCAAAGTTTGGACCATGTGTCGTCCAAACCACCTAAAGAACTCTCATTGGGCCGAACTTTGAGTTCCTAACTCTCCAAAAACTCAAACGGAGCAAAGTTTGGACCAAGTTCGTCCAAACCATATGAAAAACTCTCATGGGACGAACTTTGGGTTCCGAGCTCTCAAATACTGAAACGGAGGAAAGTTTGGACCATGTGTCGTCCAAACCACCTAAAGAACTCTCATTGGGCCGAACTTTGAGTTCCTAACTCTCCAAAAACTCAAACGGAGCAAAGTTTGGACCAAGTTCGTCCAAACCATATGAAGAACTGTCATTGGGACGAACTTTGGGTTTCGAGCTCTCAAATACTGAAACGGAGCAAAGTTTGGACCATGTGTCGTCCAAACCACCTAAAGAACTCTCATTGGGTCGAACTTTGAGTTCCTAACTCTCCAAAAACTCAAACGGAGCAAAGTTTGGACCAAGTTCGTCCAAACCATATGAAAAACTCTCATTGGGACGAACTTTGGGTTTCGAGCTCTCAAATACTGAAACGGAGCAAAGTTTGGACCATGTGTCGTCCAAACCACCTAAAGAACTCTCATTGGGCCGAACTTTGAGTTCCTAACACTCCAAAAACTCAAACGGAGCAAAGTTTGGACCAAGTTCGTCCAAACCATATGAAGAACTGTCATTGGGACGAACTTTGGGTTCCGAGCTCTCAAATACTGAAACGGAGCAAAGTTTGGACCTTGTGTCGTCCAAACCACCAAAAGAACTCTCATTGGGTCGAACTTTGAGTTCCTAACTCTCCAAAAACTCAAACGGAGCAAAGTTTGGAGCAAGTTCGTCCAAACCATATGAAGAACTGTCATTGGGACGAACTTTGGGTTTCGAGCTCTCAAATACTTAAACGGAGCAAAGTTTGGACCATGTGTGGTCCAAACCACCTAAAGAACTCTCATTGGGTCGAACTTTGAGTTCCTAACTCTCCAAAAACTCAAACGGAGCAAAGTTTGGACCAAGTTCGTCCAAACCATATGAAGAACTTTCATTGGGAGGAACTTTGGGTTCCAAGCTCTCAAATACTGAAACGGAGCAAAGTTTGGACCATGTGTCGTCCAAACCATCTAAAGAACTCTCATTGAGCCGAACTTTTAGTTGCTAACTCTCCAAAAACTCAAACGGAGCAAAGTTTGGACCAAGTTCGTCCAAACCATATGAAGAACTGTCATTGGGACGAACTTTGGGTTCCGAGCTCTCAAATACTGAAACGGAGCAAAGTTTGGACCTTGTGTCGTCCAAACCACCAAAAGAACTCTCATTGGGTCGAACATTGAGTTCCTAACTCTCCAAAAACTCAAACGGAGCAAAGTTTGGACCAAGTTCGTCCAAACCATATGAAGAACTGTTATTGGGACGAACTTTGGGTTCCGAGCTCTCAAATACTGAAACGGAGTAAAGGTTGGACCATGTGTCGTCCAAACCACCAAAAGAACTTTCATTGGGCCGAACTTTGAGTTCCTAACACTCCAAAAACTAAAACGGAGCAAAGTTTGGACCAAGTTCGTCCAAACCATATCAAAAACTCTCAATGGGACGAACTTTGGGTTCCGAGCTCTCAAATACTGAAACGGAGCAAAGTTTGGACCTTGTGTCGTCCAAACCACCAAAAGAACTCTCATTGGGTCGAACATTGAGTTCCTAACTCTCCAAAAACTCAAACGGAGCAAAGTTTGGACCAAGTTCGTCCGAACCATATGAAGAACTGTTATTGGGACGAACTTTGGGTTCCGAGCTCTCAAATACTGAAACGGAGTAAAGGTTGGACCATGTGTCGTCCAAACCACCAAAAGAACTCTCATTGGGCCGAACTTTGAGTTCCTAACACTCCAAAAACTAAAACGGAGCAAAGTTTGGACCAAGTTCGTCCAAACCATATCAAAAACTCTCAATGGGACGAACTTTGGGTTCCGAGCTCTCAAATACTGAAACGGAGCAAAGTTTGGACCTTGTGTCGTCCAAACCACCAAAAGAACTCTCATTGGGTCGAACATTGAGTTCCTAACTCTCCAAAAACTCAAACGGAGCAAAGTGTGGACCAAGTTCGTCCAAACCATATGAAAAACTCTCATTGGGACGAACTTTGGGTTCCGAGCTCTCAAATACTGAAACGGAGCAAAGTTTGGCCCATGTGTCGTCCAAACCACCTAAAGAACTCTCATTGGGCCGAACTTTGAGTTCCTAACTCTCCAAAAACTCAAACGGAGCAAAGTTTGGACCAAGTTCGTCCAAACCATATGAAAAACTCTCATGGGACGAACTTTGGGTTCCGAGCTCTCAAATACTGAAACGGAGGAAAGTTTGGACCATGTGTCGTCCAAACCACCTAAAGAACTCTCATTGGGCCGAACTTTGAGTTCCTAACTCTCCAAAAACTCAAACGGAGCAAAGTTTGGACCAAGTTCGTCCAAACCATATGAAGAACTGTCATTGGGACGAACTTTGGGTTTCGAGCTCTCAAATACTGAAACGGAGCAAAGTTTGGACCATGTGTCGTCCAAACCACCTAAAGAACTCTCATTGGGTCGAACTTTGAGTTCCTAACTCTCCAAAAACTCAAACGGAGCAAAGTTTGGACCAAGTTCGTCCAAACCATATGAAAAACTCTCATTGGGACGAACTTTGGGTTTCGAGCTCTCAAATACTGAAACGGAGCAAAGTTTGGACCATGTGTCGTCCAAACCACCTAAAGAACTCTCATTGGGCCGAACTTTGAGTTCCTAACACTCCAAAAACTCAAACGGAGCAAAGTTTGGACCAAGTTCGTCCAAACCATATGAAGAACTGTCATTGGGACGAACTTTGGGTTCCGAGCTCTCAAATACTGAAACGGAGCAAAGTTTGGACCTTGTGTCGTCCAAACCACCAAAAGAACTCTCATTGGGTCGAACTTTGAGTTCCTAACTCTCCAAAAACTCAAACGGAGCAAAGTTTGGACCAAGTTCGTCCAAACCATATGAAAAACTCTCATTGGGACGAACTTTGGGTTCCGAGCTCTCAAATACTGAAACGGAGCAAAGTTGGACCATGTGTCGTCCAAACC